>CAMTDV010000022.1:9171284-10529031 GCA_947069175.1 Scalesia atractyloides
AAATTCACATGTTCTTGGTAACAAAGTGCATTGCAGTCTGTCGTCTACGACGTTGTAGCTCTTGGCACCTAAGCCACGTGACAGTAAATCTGTTAATAATTTATGCAATTGAATTGAGTCCAAAATGTGTAGAAACCCTAGGTCCTCAATTAACGAACCGGGTGTGAACCTTGTTTAACATTATTGTTTTACACCAATCAATCAAGTTTCGTGCAATCATTCAAGTTTTTGTAGTTAAGTAAGTCAAAACAAACTTGTCAGTTTATTCCAACATCTTTTTCAAACGAATAATTTAAACCAATTGCAGGCTTCATAAAAGTGACACCTTTTAAAATCAATCATGTCCATCGCAAACCACAAACTCTTCGTGGTTCGACCCCGTACTACCACTAACTCATAGTTAAGGGTAAATCGGGTATATAAATATTATCTTTGACTGGGGTGCAACACTACGATCACTACCACCGAACAACTCCTCTGGTTCTTATGTGGATTAGGTCCTTCGTTTGAATCTTTCTCTACATCGATTCAGGCCACACATTCACTCCCAACATTCTCTGACTTAATCGTAAGAGCTAAAAGTTAGGAGTTATTTGTCAAATCCTTTCATGGCCCGGCAACATCCACTGTTGCACTCTCGGCACAATCATCAAACCTGGTTATCGATCTTCAGAAATGCTACACCCGTCCTCGTGGCTCATTTAACCAGCGCAACCATCCTTCTAGTCTGAAGAAAATCAACCTAGAAGGCCTCCCTATTGTGTAATTTATCGCAATCGAGGACACTAGGCTTATTCCTACTTAAACTCGCATCATTTATAATTGATAGGTTTTGGAATGTGAATTATATACGCTAAATGCTAGATCTTATGTAGGTTAAGTGTTGAAATTGTGAAATAAGGTAACTATGGGAAAGTGATGTTTTGTAGGTTAAATGTGAAGATTGAATGCGTTTACGGGAGCACTAAGGAGTTGGATATGAAGCGAATGGAAGATAAGATGATAGAAAGGCTAAACATGAAGTTTGGAAGCAATTGGGAAGGTCCAAGTGGGTTGAAGCGAAAAAAATGAAAAAGTGGAGGCTGGGCAGAAAGTTGACGGCGTAGCTTACACCTGTTGATACACTTTTGTGTATGTCGCTTGTTCTTAGTTACGTTTGTAATTGTACGGTCTTTGTTTACTATGTCTGTATAGTTTGGTCGTGTCGACCAAATCAAGATATCCACCTATCTTGGTTTAGTACGACGGTTAGTTTGTATGTGTAAAACAGATGCATGAGTGCATACTGTTAAGTCTTGTGTACGTCATGTCTGTGACATGTTCTCCGAAGCAAACTTCCTGTGCGAGTGGGAAGTACTTCGCACAAGCAATATATTGCTCGTATGATTCACTCACCATTCGTACGAGGGTTCTGCCATTCGTACGAATGAGCTCATCCAAACAAGCATTCTGCTTGTTTCGTATGAGCAAGTTCATGCTTCGTATGAGCCAGATCGTTCGTACGAGCATCTTTGGAGAATATCCTTCGTGTATTTTGGTGTTTCGTATGACCAGCAACATACTTTGTACGGTTGCTGAGTGGGGACACTATATAAGCAGACGTGCACTTTTCGGTATGAAGTTAGTCGAGTTGGATAGAGCTAGTAACCTTCCAGAGAGACTAGAGTTATACCAGAGAGAGAGACACAAGAGCACAAATGTGTTGCATGAGTCTGTATGAACATTGTTTGTATATGTTTGTACTAGTTCTCTTCTGTTAATCAAGATATTGAATCTTTGGTTATCCTATGTTTCTTACTTTGCTTTGGTTTACATTCTTACGAGGATTCCGCATTCGTATTTGTGTTATATAAACAGGGAAGTAGGTTAACCTTGATCCTCCAAGTTGACCTACAAGTGGTATCAGAGCTTTAGCTCTCTTCCTTATTCAAAACCAAGCTTAGTGATTGTGTCTAAGCTAGTTGAGAGGGTTCTTGAGTGTTCTTGAACTTTCAGCAGGAAACTTAAGTATTTAGAAGATAACAAACTGAAAACTTAGTTAGAACTTGCTTTATCCAGAAAATTTTTACAAAAACCTTGTTAGAACACATGAAGACATGTTAAAATCTGGTTTTTCTTAAAATTTTCTTTTGTTCAAGTTGAGCACATTTGCAGGAGAAACTCACCGGAAAACTCGCCGTAATATTATTTGTAGGGTTACCAAATCTCTGACTTCTGGACTTGACTGTTATAACTGAAAAGCTGATGGATTGTTTGTCTTTTTTAACTAAAATTGTGTAGTCAACAAACCACTTTCGAAAAAACCAGTCTGTGCAAGAAAAGGAAATTGTTCACCAACCAGCCCTGCAAAAAGATACCTCTGCGAAAAACACATGTGCGAATAACCCATCCTCACGAAGAACCAGACTGTTCGCGCGAAAGACCTGTCATCCGCACGAAGAATCTGGTTCGCACAAAAGACTCAGTTGTTCGCACGAAGGAGTATCCTCCGTACGAAATACTTAGTTCGTATGAAGGACATATCACTCGTACGAAACAGTGGTTCGTACGAAGAACAACTTATTCTGTTTTTCGTGTTTCAGTTTTTCAAACCTGGTGATTTCTAAAATTGTGAAACTTTAAAAGGACACTGTTATTTTCAAAAATCAAACTTTAAAACCTTTTAAATTTTCATAATCAAGAAAATAGAATGAGTACTAATCCGTGGGATTGTAGTAGTAGTTCAAGCACACGTCACAAAACTCCGCAACCTCATGGGTTAAATCATTGATGCCTCAACATACAGCCATGATTACCGCAAATCAATGGGCGTGTGTCGCAAATCAGAATCCGAGTATTTAGACTCTTCCTATGAGCGAGAGTGAAACTGGGAGTAATAACCATCCACCTAAACTGAACCATATGAACAATTATCCTTCATGGAAAAGTCGTTTTCACACATATGTTCTCGGTCAGAACACAGAATTATGGACATGTTTTACTACTGCCTACAAAGAATCTCTCGAAGAAGCGGGATCAAATCCAACCTCCTTAGCCAACCTAGATGAAAGCGACAAAAAGGCTTACGATCTAGAGGAAAAGGCGTTTGCTATCCTTACACAAGCACTTCATAAAGACATTTATCATCAGTTGGTGTATTGTACCACCACCAAAAATCTGTGGGATACCCTAGAAGCAAGAGGAGAGGGTAATGCTGCAACCAGAAAAATTCGGCATGATCTGCTTAAGAAGGAGTTTGAAGGTTTCATGTTTATGGAAAATGAAACGCTGAATGATATGACCACATGTTTTTACCATCTGCTTAGCGAAATGTAGTCTTACAAAGTATTAGCATCTCCACAAGATATTGTGATGCATTTTGCTGATGCATTACCGCCAAAATGGGGTCAATTTATTGACTTATTGAAGCATACAGGTGTTTTGGATTTAATTAGTATTTATGAATTTGTGCAAAAATTGGAGAACAAGAACGAAGAAGAAATTCGAAAGGCACAAAGAGTTACTGTTCCACAAAACCCTGAGATGTACTTTGGAGGTATTAACACAGGTATTAGTGCAAATCAGCAGCCAAAACTTCAAACCACGTTTGTGTCAAACGTGAATCCCTTTCTACCACAACATGTCCAAACAAATCAGTCTGCAAGCTCAAGTACTCAAACATATGGACAAGTGTTTGATCCTAAAGCCTTTCTATCACAACCACGAGATCTTGCACCTCGATTTCCACAGCAAGCTCCTCAACAAGTTTTCTATGGAAACAACTTTCAATCCGCAAACCCCAACAAAGTCAAACTTGACACATCACATCTTTCCAAGGTCAGCGTAGAAGTTTCTCAAGAACATATGGAACTTCTAAACACCATGGTTAGTGCCTATTGCGGATTAGTAGCTGGTCAAATTGGAAACATCAATTTGACTAATGAAGACTACCATCAAATAGACAGAGATGAGATGGAGCTAATGGATATCAAATGGGCGTTTGCAAATGCGGTAAGAAGAGCTAAGGACTACATAAGCAGAACACGAAGAACCAGTTTGGAAAGCAAGAAGGATCCAGAATATGTTTTGATAAAAACGTTGTTACTTGCTTTAACTGTGGAGGTCACTTTAAGCATGAGTGCACAAGACCCAGCAAACAAGGAAATCACAACCCCTTCCGAAATCAATCTCAACCATCTAACACAGCTCAAGTCAACAATGATAGAAGAATAGTAGCTGTTAGCAACCCAAACAACACCAACCAATCAGGACCTTCAAACAACACACACAGAGCTTTAGTAGTTCAATCTGATGAAGGATGCGATTGGTCAGTACAATTGGGAAATGAGAATCACGGAGGAACTGCATGTTATGCCAAGATCATCAACCAAATCAAACATGGTCACATCATCGACAATTCTGATGATGATAGTTCGGGGTATACTAGTGGTTCTGATGAAGATTGCTCAAGTTCAGGTGGTTATGGATCTGATGCAGATATCAGGGAAGGAAGTGATGCTGAGGTCAGAGAGTTGCTGAAAGAAGCAAAGAAGCTGAAAGGTAAAATGGCTGGTCTGATGAAGAAAGCAGAAGTTGCATCGAAGGAAACAGAAAAAATTATTTACAAATAGTGCTGCCTTTCCTCATCATACTGCCTTCATGGCGAATGTTGCCGGTTCGACAAGTCAGGTAAACTCCGACTCTCCTAAAATTTGCAATGATTGTGCTGAATTAAAAACAAAATTGGAAACAATAAACAGTCACAATCAAAACCTAGTTGTTGAACTGTCAAAGTGCAAAGAGGCGAACTTGGCTTAAACTCGAAACGAAAAAGAATTCAAATTTGTAATAGAAACCCTTAAGAAAAGTGTTTCTGAATTAACCAAGACAGTTTTGAACAAACAAACGGGAATTAATAACTACATTAATCTCCTTGAGGAAACAAAGAAAGAGTTAGCCATCGCTAAATGCGAACATGATACGATCAAGCTAAAATTGGAAAGTTATTCTAACTCCCAATATGTACTTGATCATATCATTGACGTTCAAAAACTGAAAGGGGATGTCAAATGCATAGGGTATAAGTCATGTCCACCTCTGTTGAAACGCAATTATACCAAATTTCCTAATGAAGAGGAAATGCCCCGCTTTGAACCCTCGGTACCTCTTAATCCTGAAGAGTTTGCAGCAGGATTAGTGTTCAAGCTAGACAATTTGAACCAAGAAAATCAGAAAACTCATCATCAGTCATTGATCAGAACCCCTCTACAGCAGAGGAGGAGGATTTGTCAGATGAGTCCGAGAAAAATAATCAGGATCAATCTCTTGATGAAGAAAAATGGATTAAATGTCTGCTACTCCCAGTGTAAAAATTGTTGACAATCAAGAGAATGACCCTATAGAGTCTGTCAAGACAAGTGTATCTGCAGCTGAAGATGATAATGTTGTATACATTGATTAGGGATAAGAAAATTTATTCAAACAAAGACTTTCCGATCAAAAATGTAAATCAAATCTCAATTGATCAAGTTTTTGAAAATTCCACAACCAAGTTTTTGGAAAAGAAAAACCCAATCAAGTCTCAACCATTATATATTTCAAAAAAAAAACAAGAAAAGCAAGTTGAAAAACCTAAGGTGTCGAAACCTAAGGATGAAGCAAAAGGCACTCGCTACAAGAAGAAAATGAAAAATGTTAAATTTGTGAGTTCAAAAGGTATGGATAAAATCGAGACTTTTGAAAACATGTCTAATGTAGATTTTGTAAATCAAGTCAAGCTTTTGAAACGAAACAGTCAAAACAATTACACTCAACATACAAATGGGTGTGATGAAAATAAACCAAGTACCTCAAGACCCACAAGTTCAACATCAAGTTATGAAACTCGATCTTCTAAATTTGTTGAAAGGAGAACATGTTTCAAATGTGGAGAGTTTGGCCACATTATCAAGAATTGTACCAACCCAGCAAAACCTAGATTTGTGAGAAAACCCCTCCTGAAGCAACTTGCCAACGTCAATCTGTATCACCAAAACAGGATAAGCGTGTTGTTAAAGAAAAAGAAGAAAAATAGAGACGTAAGCAAGATAAAATAATTGAAAAAGCACTAAAACCGGACAATTTTGAAAAGAAACCAAATTCAGCAAGATCAATAAAACTAGAGGATTCTAAAACTGTAAATAATAGTCAATCTTGTAATAATTAACGATCTTGGAAATAAAAAACCGGTAATGTTTCAGGAGGAGGTACAAAATTTCCAAATCATCAAGAAATATAAATCACATTTCTTAATGATAAGGGTCGACGCAAGACCACTAAGGCTTGGGTCCCCATCTCAAACTGATCGGGTTTTTGATATGTGCAGGGTGTTCCAGGAGGAAATGTGAATAGTCATTGGATTGTTGACAGTGGAGCATCGAGGCACATGACAGGCGACTTAAGACTCCTTTATGATGTGAAAGCATTCGAGGAGGCTATGTTGCTTTTGCTGGAGACAAGGGCGGATACATCACTGGAGAAAGAATGGTATCCAATGGTGTTGTGAGCTTTGATAAGATCAATTATGTTCGTCAAATTGATCAAAATCTTCTTAGTGTTTCTCAAATCTACGACAAGAAGTTCACGATTCATTTTGAACATGCCGGATGTCATGTGCTGAAACCTGGTTTCAAAATTCCCAAGGAATGGATCCTCCTGTCGGCTCCAAGAATTAACGACTTGTATATTCTTGACATGAGCCAATCTATTACCACGTCTACATAAGTAACATGTTTTGTCTCAAACGCCATTGAAAAGGAATCAATCTCTTGGCACAGACGAATGGGACACATTCACTTGAGAAAAATGAACTATTTGGCGAAGAATAATCTTGTGAATGGTGTGCCAGTGAAGAACTTTCATCTACAAGACGTCTGTGTATCATGCCTAAAAGGAAAGCAAGCGAGAAAATCTCATCCTGTGAAAAAGCTCAACACAGTGAATATGCCTTTGGAACGTCTTCATATGGACCTCTTTGGACCTATGAAATGCAATGTTTAGTAGTTACTGATGACTAGTCAAGATTTTCATGGATGAACATGTTGGCACAAAAGAGTGAAGTTCCTGAAATCCTCAAGAATCTCCTAACTCTGCTTGAAAATTTGTACAATTTGAAGATAAGGAGAATCAGAAGCGATAATGGCACCAAATTCAAGAATCAAGTTATGGATGAGCTCTGTTCTTCTAAAGGCATTCTGCATGAGTACGGTTCTCGATACACTCCACAACAAAATGGTGTCGCTGAGAGGAAAAATAGAACTCTAATTGAAACAGCAAAAACTATGCTAGTAGAATCATAACTTCCTGTTCAATTTTGGGGAGAAGCTGTGGCTACTACATGTTATACAGTGAATAGAGTTCTTACGGTGAAGAGACACGGGAAAACATGTTTTGAATTGCTGAACATGTTGGTGCATATTTGTGACAACAACTTAGATTTGGTCTTTGGATATCTTGTAATTAGTAAAATGATAAACGGTTAGCGGGTTTAGTTTTGTAATAGTGAATTAGAAGTAATTGGGCTGAACTAGACACAAAATAGTGCATGGTAGGCGAATTGGGCTTTAAACCCATTAGCAGTCCATGTAGGAAACCCTAGCCCATGAGCATAACCTATCTCTATATAAGGGGAGGTTGTGATTAGGGTTAAGATTGCTGGTTCTATTGTTCAGTTGCTGAAAGAATGCTTCAGAGAGTTTAGAGAGAGAGTCTTGAATTGGTTGTAAACACTTTGTGTTGGATAATCAACAGAAGACAGTTTGAAGGAATTCTTTGTGTTCGTGTTTGTGTTCTTGTGTTTTCTGTGAAATCTGATCTAGGGGTTCTGCACTCTAGATTAGATAAACGATTCTGTCAAGATCCATAAGGACTAGGGGACCTACAATTGGTATCAGAGCATTCGGCTCTTGATTATTGCTCGGTTCAGAATCGTGACAGTAGAAAAATTGGGTTTTTGGGCGTTTTGGAAGCTGTTCTTGAAGTTTGTGACGGCTGAATGGTTTTGACGGCTGTTTTAGGGTTTTTTGCAGGTATTTCAGATTTTCTGCAGTATTTTGGATTAACAGCTAAGCATTCCAGATTGAAGACTTGCATTCCGGATTAAAAAGCATAGTAATTCGGATTGAAGACTTGAATTTCGGACCAGAACCTGCATTTTGGATCTAGATTACAGTGCAATTCGGATCAGAAAAGCCATTTCGGATTCCATTTCGGATTGAATTTCGGACCAGAAACTATTTCGGATTCCATCTCGGATCAGAAGCTATTTCGTATTCCATCTCGGATCAGCACTATTCCGGATTCCATCTCGGATCAAAGTAGTTTATTCCGGATTTCCATTTCGGATCAGAACAGTGCATTCCGGACATCGTCTCAGATCCCTATTCCGGATCTTCATTTCGGATTATCAATCCGGATTACTGTTCAGGATTCCTATCTCGGATTCACTATCCGAGTTACTGTTTTGGATTAGTACTGTTCCGGATTCTCTTTAAAAAGGTGGAAACTTAACCAGCTGACGTAACCAGAGTTAAACATTTTCGGACATAGAAATTGATCCATAGACAATTTTGACGAACCGATTGGACAGTTAGACTCGGACAATATACATCATTAGAATCATATCGTCGAGACGAGTCTAACGGTATAATTTGGTAATCACTCATTTCGGACAAGTTTTAACGTTTTTGACGAGCCGGTTCGGTAAAAATGTCAAATATGTCTAACCTAAATGAGCTGTTGAGAATGGAGCACGAGGCTGGAACCAAAAATAAACCTCTAAAGATGCTGAAGGTGGAGAACTATCTTACTTGGAAGGATAGGTTTCAATCCTTTATTGAATATTAGGACACACGGATGTGGAGCTGTATTCAAGATGGGTACGCTAACCCAACGCATGATTTTGTGGGCAGACAACGTGATACTACTTACGTGAATATGTCTGAAGCTAAAAAGAGAATGTATGAGTCTGAGAAGAAAGCTTTAGCTGCTATCAAAATGTCATTACCTGATGGCATAAAGCACACATTCAAGCGTTATACTACATCGAAGGAGATGTGGGATGCCCTAGAGAACAGGTATGAAGGCAATACCGATGTAAAGAAGAACAAGGTTGATCTTCTAAAGAAACAGTTTGTTGTGTTCAAAGGAATGAGAAATGAATCCCTTGAAGATATTATCACAAGATGTTGTCATCTGATGTCAGAAATAGACAATTATGACATAGAGGGATACACAGATGTGGAGATAAACGACAAGTTGCTGGATGCTTTACTTGCAAAGTGGGATATATACACGTTGATGATAAAGGGTGAAGCTGATTATAAAAAGAAAGACTTGGAAGAGGTTGTTGGAAAATTAAGAGCTTATGAGCTCAATATGAAGAAGAAGAAGAAGGAGACTGGTTATGATCAAGTTCAAGATCCGGGGATTTATAAAGGTCTCACACCTTCATCTTCCAACAATGCTTCTAGTGACACTGCAACTGCGTTTCTCTCATGTGATAATGAACAGATCGTGACAAATTTTGATGGAGAAGTATGTTTTGTTGCTGCTTCAGGAGGCTCGTCAGGGGCTAAGAGACAACAATCAAGTAACAGCAGTTCTAAGTCTATGCCTCTGAGTGTCAAAAGTGCTGAAGAACACCTTGCATTGCTTGCTTCTTTCGTTGCTTCCTACTAGAACTATATTCAGGGAAAAATATCTGATCCTGCTACGTTTGATGAAGATTATGATCAGATCGACCCTGATGACTTAGAGGAGATGGATCTGCAATGGCAAATGGCCATGATCTCTAGAAGGGTGAAGAGGTTCATGAACAGAACAGGCAGGAAGTTCGTTGGAAAGAGTGTGGGCTTTGACAATTCAAATGAAGTGTTACAACTGTCACAACTACGGACATTTCGCTAGAGAGTGTCAAAGAGCTAAAACTGAATCTCGTTCTAGTTCATCCTTTCAAGATTCTCCTGGTCATGGTTCAAGCAACAGGAATGCGTCAAACAACACTGGTTCAAAGGCCCTGATTTCTACTGCTAGAGAGGGTTCTTATGATTGGAGTGTTCATCTGGAGAATGATAACAGTGCCTCACAGGCATTCATGGCTGAGATAGTTCCAGTTGCTGATGAAGAAGTGAAAGCTGATGCTGAGGGAGAGCAAGAGAACGTAGTTGAGAAAGCTAATGGAGAACAGAATGCTACAGAGAAGAAGATGGCGGCTGATTTTGATGCTTTCATGGCTAATCTAAGCAAATCAATAGGCGAGGTATGTTCTAACTCTGGTAGTTCTGTTTGTTTGAAGTGTCATGAACTGCAAAATGAAGTTGACACATTAACAAAGCAAAACCAAAGTCTGGCTAATGAGCTCTCGAACCTAAAAGAATCAAACTTTTTTGTAAACTGAAATGAGTCATTATACTTGAAGAAAATTAAAGGTTATGAAGAAGAAATCAATATTCTAACTTGTAAGCTTAACAAAAAACTTCAAGTTATCAACTTAGCTCATGATACGATGAGTGAGAAAACAAAAGAAATTTCTGAAAAGTGCAAAGAGTTGTCTGAAGCACAATTTAAAATTTGTGAGCTTGAAAAGAAATTAAATCAATTCAGAGATTCATCTTTTGTTATGAAACATATGATGAATGGTTTGAAGAAGAGTAATGACAAGACTTGTGTGGGCTTCAAACATTTGAATGAAGTTCCACCACCTCTTGGACACGACTATTCTTTCTTGCCAGATGAAGAAGAGCTCACAGACTTTGTGTCAACTACACCTGGTAGTTCCACATCAGAGGATGTTGATGTGCCTAAAAATGCCAAGAAGGATAATAACAGAGACACTGGTTTGAAAACAAAGAATACACACCCTAAGAATCAAAAATAATTTTTGTTAAAAAGGTTGATTTTGTTAAAGGGGGTGACATGAATGAAGAGGTCCTTGTTATTACTAAAGAGTCTAATGTGCAGTTTGCTAAAAATAAAAATAAAGAAAAATCAGAAGTTAAGCAAACTAAACAAGATCCTTCAAAGGCATCGTCATCATCATCATCATCATCATCGCATGATGAATCTAAGCAAGAGGCTTCTGTAAAGAAGTCTTCAGCTAGAAAATCATGCTTCAAATGTCATGAAAAGGGACATGTAGCTAGCTGCTGTCCTAACAAAAAGAGTGAAGCATGGGTAAGTGAGAGGCAGAGAGAAAAATCACCAGCAAAAAGTGGTGATGGTGAGAAGAAGGTTAACTCACCAAAGGTATCTGCTACCAAGCAACAGAGTGTTGCTGTGGGTGTAGATAAGGCTGAAAAAGGAACTCACCAAGTTCCCCGTTTTCAAAGACATCAACAAAGATTTCAGCCTGCATCTACATCAGGCAGATATGATAGACCTAGAAGTAGTTCACCACGAATGAATAACTTTAATGGTAAATCAAATAATTTTAGAAGTCAAGGTCAATATCAAAATCGATACCAGAATGTTGGTAGTTGAAATTTTTATAACGATGGCTTTAGAAATTTTCATCATCAAAATTCATGGAACCAAAATCATAAGGTCAATAGGTCGCAAAGTCCAAATATGGTTAGGAAACCTCAAGACCACAGACCTAGTGGAAATCAAAAACCATTTCCATCAACAGGTCTAGGATCCAAGACTCCTATTAGGAGTGATGGATACTGGATGGATGTTCCTATGATTGATGAAACTGGAAGACCCAAGTCCATTAAGGCTTGGGTCCCCCAATCTAACTAATTTTTATTGGATGGTGCAGGAGCTGCTAAGGAGGATTATCAACTTGTGGTATGTTGATAGTGGCTGCTCCAGGCACATGACGGGGGATGCGAGGCTGTTGACTGGGTTTGAGAATATAGATGGTGGATATATGAATTTTGCAGGTGCTAAAGGAGAGCACATTACCGGTCGAGGAAAAGTGACCAACGGGAAGATCACACTGGACAAAGTGAACTATGTTGAGCAGCTGAAGCACAATCTGATGAGTGTGTCTCAAGTCTGCAACAAGGGTTACTCGGTCCACTATACAAAGTCTGAAGCTTTGGTGTTGGAACCTGGTCTGGTGATATTGGATAACTGGATAGTGATGAGAGCGCCAAGGAGAAATGACACTTATGTCATGGACATGGGTGCTAAGGATTCTTCGAATATGGTGGCGTGTTTGCTATCAAAAGCATCTAAGGCTGAGTCATTGTTGTGGCACAGACGCACGGCCCACATCCACTATCGAAAAATGAACTATATTATTAAAAATGGTTTAGTGGAAGGGGTGCCAGTGCAAAGGTTTCACGTGGAAGATAAATGTCTTCCATGTCAAAGGGAAAACAACATAAGAAACCTCACAAGTCTTAAACAGTAAATTCCATAGATACCCCTTATGAATTACTTCATATGGATCTATTCGGTCCAGTGAACGTAAGGAGCATAGGTGGAAAGTACTATTGTTTAGTCGTCACTGATGATTACTCATGATATTCATGGGTTTTCTTTTTAGGTACAAAAGATGAGACAGAAGAGATGCTGATAGATCTTTTTACAAAATTGGAAAATGTCCATGATGCACGGATCAAGAGGATAAGGAATGATAATGGCACGGAGTTCAAGAATCAAGTTCTGGATCTCTATTGTCTTCGCAAGGGAATTGAACATCAATATTCTGCTCCTTATACACCTCAACAGAATGGAGTCGCTGAAAGGAAGAACAGGACGTTGATTGAAGCCGCAAGGACTATGCTATCTGATTCAAAGCTTCCAGTTCACTTTGGGGAGAAGCTGTGAACACATCATGCTATGTCCTGAACAAAGTTTTGACGGTTAAACGGTTTAATAAAATATGTCACGAACTATTGTTTAACTGCAAACCAAACTTAAAAGGCTTTGAACCATTTGGATTACCCTGCACCATTGTGCGAAACAAAGATAAGCAAAATTCGATGAGGTAGCCGATGAGGGTTACTTTCTAGGCTATATGCCTGGAACACCAAATAAAAGGGTTTTTAATCTAAAAACTGGTAAATTTGAGGTGGTATTTAACATGGAAATCACGAGTTATTCACCTCAACAATCAACGAGTGGTCCTCCTATATTATATGATTATGACAGTGTTTTTAAATCATTTAATATTACTGATTTTTCTAATGCAGATGAATCTCAAGTGATCCATACTGTGATCAGTGAAGATGGAGAGTGTGACTTCATGCCTAGATCGAGTGTATCGATGACAGATGCTCCAGAAACTTCTGCCAGTGCAGCTCCAGAGGACTCCAGTGATAGTGAGTCTGAACCTATTCAAGGGGAGGATTTCACTAATCCATTTGCTAATGCTAATATTCAGGGGGAGGTTGGATCTAATCTGGGAGATAATCTGGTTATTGACGCCATTGCTACCACACGAGTACTCAGAGATCATCTAGTTGAAAACATCATTGGTGATGTTGCTGCAGGTATTCAGACAAGAAGAGGTGTGCTCGAAGGTTCCTGTTTGTTTACTTTGATTCAGAAGACTGGGTTGATTCATGAATGTTTATATAGCTGCTTTATTGCCCAAGAGGAGCCGAAGAATGTTCATATGGCTCTAAAAGACAATTGTTGGGTTGAAGCTATGCAAGAGGAACTAGCTCAGTTCAAGAAGTTGAAAGTTTGGGAGCTAGTTGACTTACCTGAATGAGAGAAGGAAATAGGCACTAAGTGGGTATTCAAGTGCAAGAAAGACGACTAAGGGATCGTGAAACGGAATAAGGCTAGGTTGGTGGTGAAAGGATTAAATTAGCAAGAGGGGATTGATTACAAAGAAGTGTTTGCACCAGTAGTAAGGTTGGAAGCAATTCGTTTGTTCCTATTAATTCAAGGGCTTCAAAGTTTACCAAATTGATGTGAAGAGTGCATTTCTTTACGGGAAAGTCCAAGAAGTGGTGTATGTCTCACAACCAGACGGGTTTACTGATCCATACTATCCAGATCGATTTTATCGCCTTGATAAGGCATTGTATGGGTTGCATCAGGCACCTAGGGGGTGGTATGAGACACTGTCAGCACACTTGTAAAACATGGTTTTGAAAGAGGTCAGATTGACAGTACACTGTTTGTTAAGAGGAAAAAGGAAGACTTTCTGCTAGTACAGGTATACGTTGATGACATCATTTTTGGGTCATCTGATGAGAACATGTGTCATGATTTTGAAGAGGTAATGAAGAGTAAGTTTGAGATGAGTGCGATGGGTGAATTATCCTACTTTTTAGGTTTACAAGTTGAACAGAAGAAGGATGGGATGTTTATACATCAGACGAAGTATGTGTATGATATTTGCTCTCGTTTCAAAATGGAGGATTCCGCTACTTTCAATACACCTATCTGTGAGAATCACAATCTTGGTCCAGATCATGAGAGTGTGGAGGATGTTGATCCAACTCAATACAGGGCAATGATTGGTTCTCTGATGTACTTGACTGCTTCAAGACCCGACATCATGTTCGCAATATGTCTTTGTGCCAGATATCAAACGAATCCAAAGGAGTCTCACATGATAGCGGTGAAGCGGATTCTTCGTTACTTGAAGGGGAAACCTAAACTTAGGTTATGGTATCCAGCTGCTAGTGATTTGAAGTTTGTTGCTTTCACTGATTCGGACTTTGGAGGATGCAAATCTACAAGGAAGTCTCCCACAGGTGGTTGTCAGTTCTTAGGAGGGAGGCTTATGTCATGGCAATGCAAGAAGCAGTCTTGCGTGTCCACTTCGACGTGTGAAGCTGAATATATTGCTGCGGGTAGCTGTTGCTCTCAGGTTCTCTGGATCCAACAGCAGATACACGATTACGGTTTGAATTTCACTCGTACTCCTATTATGATAGACAATAATGCCACTATTTCAATCACCAACAATCCCGTAAAACACAGTCGCACAAAACATATTGACATTCGTCATTATTTTATACGGGATTGTGCTGAAAGGAAATTAATTGAACTGCATCAAGTCGACACACAAGATAACCTGGCAGATCTTTACACAAAAGCTTTTGACAGGGCTCACTTTGAACATTTAGTCGAACTCAACGGGATGAGGAATCCTGAATAATGATTTTTCCATAAAAATAGTTTGTAAATAATTTACTGCTTTTCAAAAATCAAAAACAAAAAAAAATAGAAAATCAAAAACAAAAACAAAAACAAAAAAAATAGAAAATAGAAAATCAAAAATGAGTTTTCACTGTGTGAAAAGGAAGAAATGATAGTACATCAGCAAGTTAGACTGACACACTAAAATTAAAGAAAATTGCTTAAGTGTGATAGCAGCTTCATCATATAATGTACCAGTAGGCAAAAGGCATGAAATAATCAACTTACCTTTGTGATGCAAATACAATAGATTGTGTATGAGTGGGAAACATATTAGTGGCGTATGGTTTTATAACCTTAAATCTTGCGTTGATAGATTGCCAAAATCTGAGGTTTTAGGTCTTTATATCGTTATTTCATCCGGGGTATCAAGGTTGTCCTTCTGCTGATCCATATATATGTTGACCTAGTCACAACGAGGATATCTTAAAAGAGCTAAAAATGCTAAATCCCAAATATTAAAGAAGCTCTCCTAGAGAGTCATTCAAATGTGCAAATTGCATTAATCGTACCAAAATTTGGTATTTGTCCTAACCCTCGTTGGATATTGGTCTCTTTGTTGTACGGAAGTACTAACCTGGTCACCAATTATCTAACGTTGTAATTCAAAAGGATGAATTTCGGTACCTACTCCGATGAAATTTTGTGCATACCTTGATCGCGGGGGTATGTCCTGAAGTGGGACACACTAGTATATCAGTATAACTTATCTAAATAGATCACGAGATAATGGTACTTGAAATGTTCATGTATTTTGTTTAAGTGGATAAACAATACTGGTAATCGTCTTGAACTGCTTTCCATGAATATTGCATATAAAATAATCAGACAGTGTGAAAACAGTTTGATGTTGCTGATATGATCTTCTTACCGGTGATATTCACAAAAATAGAGTGTTTACTTTTTCGTACCTTATTTGCTGTCAGAAAATATAAAAATCCAAACATATTTCATTTCCTTGTAAATTTTTATTGTACGTATATTGGTTGTTCGTGGAGGAGTTGTTACCGATAGGGGGAGACGATATTAGAGGCAGAGTTCAAAATTTTACGATCTTGCAGGTTATGTGTGCTTAAAATTTTGAGTATATGGTTTGAGTTGAGAAGTGCTTAATCTGTGATACAGTTTGACTATCTCTTGAATAATAATAATTTGTTTAACTTGTGTTGAAAAATTCTTATGGTTTCTCGAGATGTTTGTTTTATAGTATACAGATTGTAGCAGTGTGTTGCTGAGACGTTTGGTGAAGAGGAGTTTGATTGGATGCATGGTAGAACCTCCTTTCCATATTGCAGAAAAAGTTGAATAGTTTGAAGATTGCTATGCAAGGACTAAACTGGAGTTTACTCAAACGCTAACGATTTAGAAGATTTGGTGATTGGATACATCAACTTAGGGGGAGTCTGTTGCTGACAGAAGCTTTAAAGCTGAAGCTATCCAAAGACCAACGTTTTTCAAAGATGTTGAAGATTGCAAGAAGACTGAAGACAAAGTTATTTTATGAAGCTATTGTCAAGGGGGAGTTTGTTGGTGCATATTTGTGACAACAGCTTAGATTTTGTCTTTGGATATCTTGTAATTAGTAAAATGATAAACGGTTAGCGGGTTTAGTTTTGTAATAGTGAATTAGAAGTAATTGGGCTGAACTAGACACAAAATAGTGCATGTAGGCGAATTGGGCTTTAAACCCATTAACAGTCCATGTAGGAACCCCTAGCCCATGAGCCTAACCTATCTCTATATAAAGGGAGGTTGTGATTAGGGTTAAGGTTGTTGGTTCTATTGTTCAGTTGCTGAAAGAATTGCTTCAGAGAGTTTAGAGAGAGAGTCTTGAATTGGTTGTAAACACTTTGTGTTGGATAATCAATAGAAGACAGTTTGAAGGAATTCTTTGTGTTCGTGCTTGTGTTCTTGTGTTTTTTTGTGAAATCTGATCTAGGGGATTCCGCACTCTAGATTAGATAGACGATTCTGTCAAGATCCATAAGGACTAGGGGACCTACAGAACAAAAGGAAACCGAATGTTTCTTTCTTAGAACCTTTTGGAGCTCCATGCACTATGATTGATCCACATGGTAAATTTGGTCCGAAGGCTATCGAGGGTTTCTTTCTTGGATATGCTACTCCAAATTTCAGGGTGTGGAATTTGTCAACAAAGAAGATTGAAGAATGGGGTGAAGTTAAGGTTCAAAGATACACTAAATCAGTAAGAGTTCCGGGTGCTCCTTGGATGTTTGACTACGATGGGCTGTTTGACTCCTTTAATCTGCCAACTTTTGATGACGCTTCTGCAGCTGCTCAAATGTTACTAGAAAGTGATACGGCAGTTGACCTGTTATTAGTTCGACCAGTTATTGTTAACCCTCAAGTGTTTACTTCGGTTAACAATCTTGTTCAGAATGAGGAATTCGAAGATGTTGCTAATTATAATATTTCGTCAGAAGATTATGAGTTCCATAATGCAAATGAAGCTACTTCTGCTCCGGTTCCTGGAATTTCAGATGTTACGTCAAGTATTCAGAATCTAGGGATGACAGAAGGTCATGCTTCTACATCTTCATCACATCCAGCAAACGAATTAGTTGTTGATCTGAATATCAACAACTTGGGTATAAATTCTAGAGTCCCTGATGTTCCTGAAACTCGAATCCATAATACCCATCGTCGGCAAAATATTATAGGAGATGTCCAGAGTGGTGTGCAAACTCGTAATCAGCTTAGGAATAATCAAAATGCTGGTTTGTATTCGGTTATTAGGGAATCTGGGGAACAGAATGATTGGTCTTTTGCCTGCTATGTCTGCCAAGTAGAACCGAAATCTTGGAAGGAGGCAATGAAAGAAGACTCATGGGTTGAAGCAATGTAGGAAGAACTTCAGCAATTTCAGAAATTAGGCTCGTGGAAATTGGTTGACAGGCCTGACAACTATAAGAAGATTGGAACAAGATGGGTTTACAAATGTAAGAAGTATGACCGAGGTGTTGTTGTGAGAAACAATGCAAGATTGTTTGTCCAGGGCTTTAATCAGGTAGAAGGCATTGATTACAATGAAGTTTATGCACCGGTGGCTCATCTTGAGGCCATAAGGATTTTCTTCGCTTATGCGTCCTACAAGAAGTTTACAGTTTATCAGATGGATGTGAAAAGTGCATTTCTTCATGGTGTGGTTGAAGAAGAAGTATATGTTAAGCAACCGCCTGGTTTTGAAGATCCAATCCATCCTGACAAGGTTTTGGCTTCTGAATAAGGCGTTATACGGTCTACATCAAGCTCCATGGACTTGGTATTAAACGTTGTCTTCCTATCTTCTAAAGAATGGTTTTCGACGTGGATTAATCGACTGTACTCTCTTCATCAAGGAACAGAATGTGGACCTATTGCTGGTACAAGTGTATGTTGATGACATTATTTTTGGGTCAACCAGCGAGAAGATGTGCAAAGAATTTGAGTAGGTGATGCAAGAGAAGTTCAAGATGAGCGCAATGGGAGAAATGACTTTCTTTTTAGGTTTGCAGGTTCAACAATCTAAGGAAGGGATTTTCATCCATCAAACCAAGTACGTCGGGGATATTCTCAAACGATTTCAAATGGAAGACTCAAAGCCCTTCGGAACTCCATTAGCTCAGAATCATGGGATTACACCTGATAGGATGGGTGAACATGTGGAACCGTCTCTTTATCGTGCTATGATTGGATCTCTCATGTATCTTACTGCTTCAAGACCCGATATAATGTACCCAACATGTCTTCTGGCTCGCTACCAGTCCAGTCCGAAAGTTTCTCATTTGATGGCTGTGAATAGAATCTTTCGTTATTTGAAGGGTCGCCCGGACACTGGTCTCCGGTACCCTAAGGATGATAACTTTGATTTGACAGAATTTAGTAATTCTGATCATGGTGGCTGCAAGATCGATGCAAAGTCAACATCAGCGGGATGTCAGTTCTTAGGAAATCGCCTAGTCCGTGGTAGTGTAAAAAGCAGACTTGTGTAGCTACGTCAACGTGTGAGGCTGAGTATATTTCGGCTTCTAATTGCTGCTCTCAGGTTCTATGAATCCAACAGCAAATGCGCGACTATGGTTTTGAATTTCTAACTACTCCTATTTATGTTGATAACGAAGCTGCTTTACAGATCACTCGAAATCCTATACAGCACTCAAAAACCAAACACATTGAAATTAAGTATCATTTCATATGAGATTGTTATGAAAAGAAAGTTATCAATGTTGTTAAAATCTACACCGATCACCAACATGCCGACGTGTTTACAAAAGCTTTTGATAAATCTCATTTTGATTATATACTTTTGGTCAATGGCATCAAGGTGAAACCCGAGTAAATCATCCTTGGCTAATCACTTTTCGTAAATATTTTCTTAAAAATATAAAAATTACAAAACGATTTTCTATTTCTATTTCTCTTAGTTTTATATTTTAGGGGAGAATATTTCAAGAAAAATACAAAAACATGAGAAAATACAAAAATATGTCTTTTATTTAGTTAAGTTTTTATTACCTTCTTTATTTAAGGGGGAGAAAAATTTAGAAAAATACAAAAACAAAAGAAAAACCAAAAATCAAAAGGAGTTCTTGGATAGATAAGTGAAGATGATGATACACACCGGCGATCTGTCATAAACAGTCGAAAACAAAGAACGGAAATTGATAAGTAGCTTTGCTAATTATGTATCGATAGGCTCACAATCAGAATAAAATGTGCAGTTTGATATAAACATAACGGACTGCAAGCCAGGTGGGAACCATTCATTAGCATATGGTCTTGGTACTGAAATTTCGTTTGATAGTATGCCGAGGATCTGAGATATGCGGTCTTTATGCTGACTTATCATCTGGCTATCATGGTTGAATCTTTTGTCGAAAAATAACGGTGGCACAAGTCTAGAACTTCCATTATACCATACATACGTGTAAATACTGCATACGACCATCAATAAGTGATAAAAATATCACATCCACCCAAAAATAAGTGATAAAATATCACAGCTTTATGCGGGAGCTACGTTCGTCTCTTTGTCGATACGATGGTACTAACCTGTTCACGGACTTACTCCTGTGCCCTGCATGCATCTAAAAATCAAGTTCCTCATCAATAAGTGATTTAATCACATAGGGCTTGTTTTCAATCAAAATAAGTGAGTATCTCTCATATACGTCAAAACAGATGATAAACAGTATACTCACCGGTAATATTTTCTCTCGTGCATATCTTGATACGGGAATGTGTCGTGAAGTGGTTAAAGACCGGCTAGTAAGTATAATTATACATTAACCATATCTCCTAATCATGATTACATCTGATAAGCTGAGCTTACGTGGACAACAATACCGATAATCATAGTAGAATTCTTATTTATTTAATTTGATGTTTTAAACAAAACTCGTTTTTGACAAGATTAAAAGCTGGTATGATTCTCTTACCTTAAAACTCTAAAAAGGATTATCTAGTAAATATATAGTTTATTCTCAGTAATTATTTTAGTTTAGTTTAGTTTACTCTGTTGATAAATTAAGTTCTTTTTTGAATTAGTCAAAGTTGAAGCTCAAAGGTTTTCTACCAAGATACGCCCTAAAAACCATTCTCTTTGATATCATAACTTCATAAAAGTACTTTCTTACAAAGGGTAAACTCATCTCAAGGAACAAAATCTGTTTAACAAGCACTTTTCCTAACTTAAGTTGTGATTAGTGTGGATATATGCAAAGTTTTAAACAGGCCCGCGAGAAACCTAAGGTTCTCGAAGAACTAAAAGTCCAACTTGTGAAAAACCTGGACTCGTACAAATCAAAGATCATTTGTACGAGCCATTCTGCTTCGTACGAATGACCATTAGGTATTGTACGAATCAGATCTTCGTACGAAGCTATGGTAATTCGCATGAGTGTCTTGATGTGGTATATAAGGTGATGAAGTTCTTTGGTAGAACTTTACTTTCACCTTGCTCACGTCATTTTTACACCTCCCCTCAAGTTGTTTTTGATTTCTTTAAGGTATACTTGACAATATTGGCATACTTTGAAGATGAACAACTTAAACATTATCAGACCATATGACTTTGACTAACAAGAACAATGAACTTTAAGCAAAGAATCCGATTAACGAAAATCAAATGTCTTCTCTTGAAAATTGTTTGTGCGAACTAGATTCATGCGAATGAAACATCACTCGCACGAGTAACACATCGCTCGTACGAGCAAGTTACTTGTATGAGTGAATCAGTTGTTTGACTAAATCAAGAGTTCGTGAAAATGAGTTGTTCTTCGTACGAATGAATTGTTATTCGTATGCGTCGGTAGTTCTTTGTTTAGGGAATACATACATACAGAATGTTTGAAATAAAACTTTTTATGTATATTCCCTAATGAATTTGTGTTCTTATCCTAGTTGTCTTATGTCTACAGAATTGAACAAAAAGAACATAAAAGAAAACCTGCAACAAAGAGAACTGACAAGTCAGAAGTTGAAATTATGTCTGAACCGAGACATAACATGGTGACTTGGATCCGAAAGACAAATTTGCTGAGTAAAATGGTATAATGAAGTTTTTGCGCGACTCAAGGAGACATTATGCTATCACGTACAAGACTACAGTATACAAGACGTGATCAAGGAATTTTGGGATTCAGCTAAAGTTGTTGAAGTAAATGGACAGGAACTTATCCGCGGGAAAGTAAATGAGTTAAACGTAGATGTCTCTATTGAACCATTAACTCAGTATTACAGCTTGGTGATGACCCTGAAGCTCCGTTCTCAGTACCGTTGAAGTGTCAACGTGGATGTTTGCTTAGAATGAAGTGTGTTGGAGATTTCCTCGTGGGACAACTAAACAAAGCATAGTTACCACTCCGATACAAGTTCTTTCTGCATGTTTTAATTTAGTGTTTGAGCAACAGACGAAGTGGTTATGACATGGCGAATAACGACTTAGTTGGAATGATGATTGCTTTGAAATTAAACAAACCGTTTAGTGTTACAAATTGTATTTTTGCAAACATAAAGGAAAACCTAAGCAGAATCGGATATGGTGGAAACAAGTTTTGGATGTACCCTTGTTTTCTCCAAATGATCTTGAATGTGCAACATCCTAATCTTCCGAAGAATGACAACGATGTTTTAAAAGTTGAAATTATGATGGAACATTCGTTGAAGATCTTTAGGGGTGTAGCAACAAAGCGTTACAAGGAAAGCACACCTCCTTGTAGATTGATCGGTTTTCTGGCAAATGATCAATACATTGCACCAGAAAACGACAAGTGGTGCCATGATGACAGTGATTCAGATAATGAAGAACCAACTTTGAAAAAGATGATCAAAGATAAGTTTGGTCATAAAAAGGGAAAGGGTAATGATGATGACAGCGATAATGTTGGTAATGATGGTGCTAGTGAACCAGTTGCAGAAGTCCAGCCTACATTCACAACAGAAGTGACTGAACCTGTAATGACGGAACCCACTACAATTTTTGAACCACAACCTGCAAATACCACAGCAGCTGAAACACTTTCGGCTGAAGATACTCCGGTTTAATCGCAGCCTACTACCTTTTCAGCTCAACAATCCCAGTCTACATCTCATCAACAAAATGCAAACCAAAGTTGTCATTTGTTCTCTTAAATGGAAAAGGATGAGAAAGTGGACTTTCTGTTCTCTCAGTTGCAAGCTGCTGCAATTCAGATTAACAAGCATTCTGAGTTTATGTCTTCAAATCGGAACACAACTTTCAAATAAAAATTGGAGATAAATTCTTTGAAAGAGATTGTTAGAAAACAGGATTCTGAAATTGCGCAGTTAAGAAAAGAATATGTGCGACTGAAGGTTGCGGATCCTGAAAGAGCAACTCAGTTACAACAGATGAGGGCAGCTGATAACTCTCGGGGGATTGAGATAAACAGGCTGAAAGAACGTAGTGCGGCTGTACAACGATCTGCGGAAATATTAACTATTAAGCATAACGATTTGAGAGAATGGTATCATTCTCGTAATGCTACACTGGTTGAAGGCTTTAATGGTATTAAAGACATGTTTGAAATAAGCAGAAAGTGAGTAAACATTCTATGGAATGAAAGATGTAAAGCGCATGAGATCAAGCGTAAACATGATCAAGTTAGTGAAGACACTGGCAATCCTGATGCTTTGACCTCATCCTCGCAACCAAAGGTTTCTACATCAACTCTAGTGGTAGGGTCTAATGCACAGCAGATCCTGACCGATCCAGTTACCTCCAGTGGTACTCAAGAGGAAACAGGAAAGGTATAATGTTTCTGTAAAGTTTTGAAGACCTGATGGTCTATCAAGGATGGATAGCAGATCTTCTGGGGGAGTTTGTTGATACTCCAGGCCATTCAGTATGAAGACCGAAGACCAAGCAACAGCCAAGGGGGAGTTTGTTGATACACTTTTGTGTTTGTTGCTTGTTCGTAGTTACATCTGTAATTGTACGGTCTTTGTTTACTGTGTCTGTATAGTTTGGTCGTGTCGACCAAATCAAGATATCCTCCTATCTTGGTTTAGTACGACGGTTAGTTTGTATGTGTAAAACAGTTGCATGAGTGCATACTGTTGAGTCTTATGTACGTCATGTCTGTGACATGTTCTCCGAAGCAAACTTCATGTGCAAGTGGGAAGTCCTTCGTACGAGCAATATATTGCTCGTACGAGCCACTCACCATTCGTACGAGTGTTCTACCATTCGTACGAATGAGCTCATCCAAACAAGCATTCTACTTGTTTTGTATGAGCAAGTTCATGCTTCATACGAGCCAGATCGTTCGTACGAACATCTTTGGAGAATATCCTTCGTGTATTTTGGTGTTTCGTACCACCAGCAACATACTTCGTATTGTTGTTGAGTGGGGACACTATATAAGCAGACATGCACTTCTCGGTATGAAGTTAGTCGAGTTGGATAGAGCTAGTAACCTTCTAGAGAGACTAGAGTTATACCAGAGAGAGAGACACAAGAGCACAAATGTGTTGCATGAGTCTGTATGAACATTGTTTGTATATGTTTGTACTAGTTCTCTTCTGTTAATCAAGATATTGAATCTTTGGTTATCTTGTGTTTCTTACTTTGCTTTAGTTTGCATTCTTACGATGATTCTGCACTTGTATTGTGTTATATAAACAGGGAAGTAGGTTAACCTTGATCCTCCAAGTGGACCTACAGCCTAGCTTGTAGACAATTTGGCAGAATGTACCTAGCATAAGCTACACCTGGGGAGTAAGCTACATCGGCTGTCATACGGGAATATGTATAAAGCTCTGAAGATTAAGTTTTGAAGGGGATCTTCCATATGTCAATTGACGATTCCAAACAACTATTAGGGTGATTTTGGGTAGTCTTTCATCATTCCGCACTTTCAATCAAGTTCCATTCATTGATCATGAAATTCCCCATAAAGATTGAAGATCAAATCAAGAATATGAGCTACTAAATCATTCGTGGTCATATCAGGGGCTAGGGTATGTGTTAGGCAGCAGGTTAACTTGTATTTATATACTTTTGGATTTAGATTTGTCTAATCATTCGGTTAGTTTATTCTTATGTTTACTTGTTTTGATTAAACAAGTTTTGGATTATCTCATACACATGTTTTTATCAGTTATTTGGTTTTATCATCAAAATTAGGATATCAACTAGGTTACTATTCAGTTGCATCAATCTTTCGGTTTGGATCGTGGATCATTGCAACCAAATGTATTATTTGTTAGTTATTTGTCAAATAAGTAGGTTAACAAACCATGTCTATGTAATTTTCAATTGGTAGTAATTAGGTTACCCGAATCTCTTCACAACTCGAAAACCTAGAGATTGGTCATTTTCTCACAACCGTTTACAACTGCAATAATCTACTTGTTTCCAAAACAACTCTATTAGACAACAAAAAGCAAATAGTTTACAATTAGATAACTACTAAAAGCAATGAACTTTAACACTTTTCACTAATTCCTCGTGTATTCAACACCTTACTTACTCTTTAATAGTAAATGTGGTTTGGACACTTTTCAATATATTTTTTACCAGCCTTACGACATCAATCAATTTGCTACTGCTGCTACTACTACCACCACCACTACTACTACCACGGTTGATTCTGGAGCACCTGACACATAACTCGTTCAACTAATGATGTCTTGAACCCACCCCTTTGAAAGTAATCAACATATTCTTTTTGGTAATGGCGAAACCCTTCAGGTTTCTCGTACGAGTAATGTTCAAATTTATTATTCCATTAACTCAAAAAAATGTCTTGTTGTGACCAATCTCGCTAAAAATCTCTTACTGGTAAGTAAACTCATAGAATATAATGATGTTCATGTTTGTTCTCACATCCGTACTTTTATACTCAGGTTTGTCTCACCTAACAGGTTCTAGCCAAGGGAGGTCCCGAAGATGACTTATATGATTTGCACACCAAGCATGCGGCTTTGGTGGCTTCATCCTCTTGTCCAAAAGCCTCCTATGAAACTTGGCATTCTAGATTGGACACGCCTCTTTTAATATTATTAATATGTTAAAAACTTGGTTCTTTTTCTTTAATGCCTGTTATACCTAAACCAGGTCTTTGCTCCCCATTACAATTAGTAAAAGCTAAACGCTTACCATTTCATAATAATACCAAACATGTTATGCAACCCTTGAACTCAATTCATTGTGATTTATAGGGTCCGGCTCCATTTTATATGTTTATGGTTATTTATATTATGTGGCATTTATTGCAGACTTTTCACGTTTCACTTGGTTTTACTCACTATGGGCCAAGTCCGAAATTTTTTGATCTTTTATCCATTTCCATGCCATTTGTTCAAACACAATTTTCTGGAAAAATCAAACTATTAAATGTGACGGTGGCACAGAATTTGTTAACCACCGTGTTCCAAAGATTTTTGAACAAAATGGCATGTTACATCGTCAATCTCGTCCGTATACTCACAACAAAATGTGCTTGCGAAATGAAAACACCACCACATTTTAGAAACTGGTTTAGTCAAGTTACTTATTGCTCAACTCCCACCTAAGTATTGGGTTGATGCGTTCTTGTCTACGGTTTACATTATAAACAGGTTTCCTACTCCATTACTTGATGACACTTCACCTTCTTCACTTTTATATCACAAAATACCTACTTAGGCTTCATTCCATGCATTCGGTTGTTTGGTGTATTGGCTTTTACGTGAATACTTGCCAAACAATTTATCATCAAGGAGTATTCCATGAAAATTTATTGGATATAGTCCAAAATATAAGGGTTATTGGTGCCTTGATGCCTTTACCTCTTGGGTATACGTCGCTCGGCATGCTCGGTTTGATAAAGTGGTTTTTCCCTTCGGAAACTCATCCAACTACACCCCACTTTTAGGTTGACACATCCTATGACATCACACCTTCTACCCACACCCCCAGCCAACCCTTCATCACCTACCCTTTTCCATCCCATCCCCATCAACTATGTCACCTTTGCATGGAAGACTCATGCATTCCTAACCACCACCTCCCAATTCACCTAACCTAACAATGCCATCCATTCCCACTAAATCGGCCTTTGCATGGAAGACATGATTTGTTAAACTAACATAAGGAATGTGCCTTAAGTGGAAATATAGTTGATTGTATGATTCGGTAAGAAGTATGCATTAGTAGCTTGTGTTCTATGCTTGAATGGTATGATGCATGCTATGTGTTTGATTAATTGTTAGTTCAGACTAAGAAACGGGTTAATGTTAAGTGTGAAGAATGAAAATGCACTAGGAAGGGATAATGCTGGAATGAAGTCGGGTTAGCTAAGCATGAGTTATGGTGCTAATTGTTGAACTATGAAGGTACTAGTGTGGATGGAATTGACTTCGTGCATATGTGTATGTAACTAGGTGATTACATGGTTATATGTGTCTTACAACATGGATATGGGATATAAATTGTGTCATTAGTATGGTCGGCTACATCAATATGGACATATTTTCTTAAGTTGGAAGTTTGTATACTTGATCGTTGACTTTCTAAAAAGTCAACGAATATGTGAGTATCATGGTTAGACTTATCACTATGATTGTAAGATTAAAAGAAATCATGTGATACAAATTAGATCATTCATGTGTTATACATGATGATGAACGGAATTTTGTGGATTTGGAATGATATGATTCTTTAGATAAGTCTATGCATGTTAGTAATTGCCTAATGAAAGTCAAAGCAACCCATAGGTTGGAAATGAATGTTAGTGTGAATGAACATGCATACTAACAATGTTATGGCTATGCTGGCATGAAAGGATAGGAAATTACTTTAGCATGGACTCAAGCACGGAAGGCTAACAGGTCAAGAGGAGGCAAGGAAGTAAGCATGAACATGGACACTCAAGGTAAGTGATTCTCGAATGCAAGGAGAATGGGAATCATGGAAGGATGGTTAAGTAATGGTAGTATCAAGTTAAGTAAGGTTGTGTTGAGTTATATGTAGCTTAGTCATTATTGAAAACACTTGGTATGATCAAACGGGTCAAGATTAGAAAGTAATGTAACGGGATGTGGATTTTGGATGTTGAGGTGGGGTTAGTTTTAGGATGATTTGGGGGCTTGGAAAAATGTAGGGGTGTTCAAAAAACTCGTGGCTCGCAGCTCGCTCAAAAAAAGCTCGGCTCGAAATTGGCTCAGTTGTAAACGAGCTAGCTCGGCTCGGCTCGGCTCGGCTCGGCTCGGTGTGTAAACAAGCCAAGCTTGAGCTTGGCCTGGCTTGGCTTGGCTCGTGAGCTGGCTTGATAAGGTTTACATCCTTCATTTTTTGTCCCACCTCGCTTAGAAAACAAAAACTAATGGAGGATCTCCCCTATAAAAGAAGGTAAAGACAATGTACAAAGTGAATTAACTATTTATACTTGCATATTTAGCCATTTGGTTAAATTAAATTGTAATTATGGCCCTTAGTCTATGAAGAAATTCATTTTAAGGGCTTTTTAAGTAGTAAATTTTGTAGTTCTTTGTTAGTTCGAGCTAGATCGAGCCGATCTGAGCTAGCTTGAATTTTAATCGAGTCGAGCTCGAGCCTCAAATCTCAACTCGATTTGAAATTCGAGCTCGAGCCGAGCCAGCTCGAATCCAGTTCGAGCCATGCTTGAGCTGGGTCTAGCGGCTCGTTTACAGCCCTAGAAAAATGTTATGTACGATTTAGGACCTTTGGGATACGTGTGCAGGAACTGAAACGCGGAAAAGAACAAAATCTAGACATTGAACCTGCAGGTGGCGTTGACGACGCCCCTGCTTGGCGTCATCGACGCCGATGGGCTGGCCGATGCCTTAAGAGGCTATCGATGCCCTGCCGATGCCAGTTTCTCGTTGGCGACGCATTTTTGGGCCTTCGGTGACGCTAAGGGCTTCGTTTTGTCATTTCCTTCGATCCCGGACCCAATAATCCGGTTCCCAATCCCCGGTAAGCTTTCGAAATGTATCTCAAACTTACCAAAGGGTGTTTACGAGGATGAAATAAGTATGTATACATGTATGTATGGTTTATTTGGGAGTTACTGAGTTAGTAGATGGACTCCATTGTTGAGCATGAGTAGGAATGAGTATGTACGTAGGTTAGTATATACAAGTTTTGTATGTATGAATGTTTGTGCCTAGAATTTGTTTCAAGGAATGTGCTAGAATATAAGATGTATGTAAGGAGTTTGGCTAGATAGATATGTGTGCACATAATGGAATTATATATACACACGAATCAATCATGTTGACGGTGTTAATCATGTGGCTTTGAGAATGGAATGAAAGTGTAGGTAAGATATTGTTGGCTTTTTAAAGGTTCGACGTCGGGATGCGATGATTGAATTCGGAAGAACACGATATGTCATTTAAATTATATATGTGTTTTAAATTATGTACGATGTCACCGATTACTAATGATGCTGACGTGTATGGTAACTGCAGGTTACACTAGTCATCCTCATGGAATGCAAAGTGATGAAGATCGAGTCAAAGCATGGAATGTACGGGAGTGAGGTCTTGTAGATTTATAAAAGTAGGTAATATTTTATCTATTAAATGAAAATGAAGTACGTAGTTCTTGTTAAAAAGTCATTGTAAATGTTTTCTAAGTATGTTAGAACGATTATATAGAAAGAATTTTATGGTTCGCATTTTCCGCTACATGCTTTTGGTTAAAAGCATTTAGGGTCCTACATCAAACGTGAGGAGTACATCATGTGCTTATTGGTTGATGTGGATGATCTTGTTCTAATGGGTAATCAACCAAAAATCTTATCTTCATTCATTGCCCGCTTACATAACAAATTTGCCATCAAGGATTTGGGGGAGCTCAACTACTTTCTTGGGCTTGAACTTACATACACCTCCAATGGTCTTTTTATCAATCAATCTAAATATGCTACTGACATTCTTACACGTGCAAAGATGTTGGATATTAAACTTGCTCCAAGACATTTAAGCACCAATGTTTCTTTTGATTATGTAATTGACTTGTATCCATATCTGACATATTATCACTCTATTGTCGGTGCACTTCAGTACTTTACGATCGCTCATCCTGATCGTTCCTATGCGGTAAATCGGTGAGTCAATTCATGCATGCCCCAACGGTTTATTATTATTATCAGAAAGGCAAACAGATTCTAAGGTATCTTAAAGGTACTTTAGAATTTGGTCTACACTTTAGCAGACTTGCTCATACTTCCTTTCTGGGATACTCTTATGCTTACAGGGATTGATACCTTGAAACTCGATGCTCTATGTATTGCTCTTCTACTTTTCTTGGTGGATCTTATCTCATGGAGTGCGAAGAAACAACCTACCATTTCGCAATCAAGTAGTGTTGACAAAATAACTAGTGGAAATCTTATCTCGTGGACCAATACAGCAATCCATGCCATATAATTTATTGTATCCTTGTGCAACCGGCTCATCTTAAGGTGATCGATTTTGCCAGGAAGGGACACTTTAGAAGAGAGAATCGAAAGACGACCACTTGTGAATGCAAATTCGTCATCTCATCAAATGGCATAATGCCAACCACGATGAGCAGGAAAGGATTCTCCTGCACTTTTAGGAATAGTAATTGAGGCATCACTAAGAACATAAATATCGTAAGTTGGTGATAAATAATCATAGTTCAAATAATTATATATGAGTTTAAGAGTGTAATGCAAAATTTGTACACAAGGTGTTATTTAATAGTAACTGATTTTTTAATAATAAGTTCTTATACTGATTTTAGGTGAACGTTGAGTTACATACACATAACCAAACGTGAACACTAAACTGGTTTTGATTTCATTTCACTTGAATACCTTCTTAGATTATGGACTAATTTCCAACCCAAGCTTATGGGCGGATTGATTTAACCAGAGCACATGGGTAGGCTGGAATTAGTTATGGGTTATCTCAATTTATGGGACAAATTAAAGGTTTATTAATTAGAGATAAATTAAAAAACAGTTATTTGATTTATGGTTTCCTACTTAGATTTTTATAGATGTTAGTTATTAATTAGGTAATAGAATCTTACTTTAATTATAGTTATGTATCTATATAACCAAGTTAAATTATTATTTTTGTGTTTATGATGGATTTGTTCAGTTTTGAATTATTTTCTAAATTAATTGAAGAGTAAATTACTAAATTATGTCTTATTTTTTATTATTGATCAGGACTTGGTACATGCATATTTGATCTTTATATCATCCATATGAAAATGTTTAGTCACCACATTCAATGTTCATATCAATATCATTAAGCCATAGCAGAACCAAGGGGTCACATGGATTCGTTGGATATTTATTATAAAATCCAAGTGTCTTTTTAAAAAGAAAAATACAAGTTTAACTCATTACTTGTAATAGATTTTTCTGAACTGTGAACTTCATTACCGAAACAACCACTACCAAACCACCAAAAAGAGACATGGGCATCTAACAAACTAACCCTTTGTTTGAGCCGCAAAAACCTACGGACTTGATTTCTCCTATAATATCATCAATGCTGACTTTTGTTGAAAAAAAACTTTTCATTCCTTGCTTTCCAAATGCTTCAACGTGTAATAAAGACCAACGCGTGGACAATAACCCTTTCATTTTTTTCTAGACTATAGTTCTTATGATGCTTTTAAGATCTCTAAATGAAAAGGCAAACATAGGTGGTAAGTTGCACCTGACACGGATGTGTTATCAAAGCACAGAAGCGATATACAAGCCGAAAATAGATGGTCCACGGTCTCCGGATAATGCTCACTAGAAACACAGTTATTCGAGGGGCAGGGGTGGACCCAAGTGAAGGGGTGGGGCGGTTGGCCCACTTAAAAAAATTAGTGTATTTTATAGCAAAAATCTTGACCGCGCCCTTTGAAAGTTTAGTTGAACCACTCGTTCATACCCCGAGAACTTTAATTATAGGACTACCACTACCGAGGGAACCGATATATTCCTCCTAAGTTACACCGTGCGAGTAGGAATCCGGTTCAATTCCCTCTCCATGAAAGACGTTGCACTTAGCAGTAACCATTTACACCATTCCAAAATAAAATTTTGGCTATAATCCATGTTTCTACCCATAAGCTTCTTGACCAAGCCAACCGGAAAATGATCCGAATCCTCTCCTAACTAGTGTTTTCAGATCCGCACCGGAGAGGTTGAGCCAGTCCGGGTCATGGTATCGGACCGGAAATAGATTGAACCGGAGGTTGAATCGGCGACCTGGCTGTTGGACCAGATTTAACACTATTAAATTTTATAATATTTACAGCCCCTTTCGTTCTTACATCCGGTCCAACTGCTCAAATCATTGAACCGGTAAGGAGATCAGTTCGACGTCCGGTCCAGTTCAGTTCTGGAAACATTACTCCTAACCAAACTCAAGAATTCCTGATATATGACGGAAAGACCGTGTGCAACATGTTCACACAAGCTTGTAATTCCTTCAATTCAATAGCTGTACTAGGAGTCATTTTCAGTGGCGGAACCAGAAACTTTAAACCAGAGGGTTAATATATACATACACATTCAAATTCACTAGTGTAGTATTATAATAATAATAATAATAATAATAATAATAATAATAATAATAACAATAATAATGATAATAATAAGAGTAAACTTCTGTTTTGCTCCATGTGGTTTGGTCGTTTTAACGGTTTTGCTCCAATCCTTTAAAAATAGCTAGTTTACTCCAATAGTTTGCTATGTTTTTTCTATTTTGCTCCATGGCTTTAACTTCATCCATAATGTCTGTTAACTAGAATGGCATTTTGGTAATTTAAGAAAAAAGTAAGGGCACTTTGGTAATTCAGTTATAAAGATATTTATTTGTTATTGCAGTCATCTTCATTTTTCTCTCAGATTCATACTCTCTCTACACACTCTCCTCTCTTTCTCTCTCCACATCACATTATCTTCTTCATTATCCATCACCAACCACCATCACCTACCACCTTACAACCACCGGTCACCACCCCCACCGGATATCAGCCGTCGCTACCACAATCCGCCGCCCGTAACCACCACCTGCTGCCACAACTCTCTCTCTCTCATCCGCTGCCGTAACCACCTCGCCCCCGCCACCAAAAGTCTTTTCCACCATCCGCTGCCATAACCACTATCCGCCGCCGTAACCACCGGAACCCTCATCGAAGGTGCATATCAACCGTCTCTCTTTCTACATCTGGCACTACCACTACTCTCTCTCTCTCTCTCTCTCTCTCAACACTTGACGCCACCACCACCACTCTCGGAGGTTTAAGATCTGGCCGCTGGAGGTTATACAATAATGGGTTTTCTCTAATGTGATGAAGAAGAGGCTAGGGTTTGTTCAGATCTGATGAAGACGACTAGGGTTTCATATGATGAAGATGATGTTGATTGTGGTTGTGGTTTATAGAGATAGAGGCGCTGGTTTGTTCAGATCATCACAAACAAATATATATGAAGATGATGTTGATACTTGTATACTAATTATGTGTTGCCTGATGATGTTCATGTGTTTCTTGATACATAAATATTTTGCCTGATGATGATGTTTAGTGATACTGAAAATAAAAAATGAATTTCATTTGAATTAATAATTATGTATATTAATTCAAAAAGGGATTTCAGGATTTAATAGTAAATAAATAATTCCTTATATCTATAGTTATCAAAATACCCATAATGCCCCTCATGTGAGGGGCACGTGACCAGGTTTTAACAGAGAAAATGGATGGTGTTAGAGGCGGGGAGTGAAATAGAGATATGTTAAATAGATTAGGGAGTAAAATGGCTATTTTAAAGGATTGGGACAACACCATTAAAACGACCAAATCACAGAGAGCAAAACGGAAGTTTACTCTAATAATAATAATAATAGTAGTAAAGAACTAGTAAAAAAAAGAACGACAAATTTAAAAAGTCTTGATATTTTCTAAACTAAATGAAACAAAAAAAAAATAAGGGATAATTAATAAATAGTAAACATTCTATTAAAACAAAGAACTACAATAATTATTATTATTACCGTATACACTTTGAGAAGAAAGACCGCACAGTATCACCACGTGTTGACTGCTAGTAGACCCTAGACTTTTTTTTTCTTTTTTATTATAGCTATATGATAAAGAAAACTCTATCACCATCTTCAATGAATATCATCTTCTTCACCCCAAGTTTTCACTTTTTATTATTTCATCTGTAACTGTGGCTCTTATCGGAATTATTTTGGTGACTCATTTTTCTTTTTGCACTTTTCTTCATTCTTCTTTTCGCTTCATTTGTTGTTCAACTAAAAATCTAGGGGGTCAAATGCAAAAAATCACTAGATGACCGATTAAATCTTACATGGCCGGCCGGTGACCGGAGGATCAATGGACCCTCTGACCCCATGTGGTTCCGCCGCTGATCCTTTTCCACTTCCCTTTATTCATAATAGATGAGAAGTTTTCATAACCAGAAAGCTATGATTCTCTCACTACACTTTTAAATAACAAAAACTAGTATCACAATTTTATTATAATAAATCTTTATACATAGAATTTTATAATATAATTTGCCAATAGCCATAACTAAGGTAATAATTTTATATATATTAACTTGCAAAGAGCTGATTGTGAGTATTTGACACTGTTTAGTTTTTTACTGCTTAGACTTCTTTGTTTACAAATAAATTTAGCTCGCCTTATTTTAGTGGGCTGACCCAGTTAAACTAATACTGGGCCAAAGTATACGGGCTTTGATAACTTGCATCATATCTATTTATCACTACTTTTTGTACCATTCGTACCAAGTGTTTTTATTTCGTTTATCGAAGACTTTTTTACATTTAGCTACTAGTATCCACAGTCATATATTGCTTTTATACTACTTTATTCACAACTTTTTTAATATACTATATTCTTCCCTATTAATAAGAAGAATACAAAATAACAGGTTTAGTTTAAATTTTAATAAACAAAATTTTAATAAACAATTTATTATTATTATTATTATTATTATTATTATTATTATTATTATTATTATTATTATTATTATTTAAACCCGTTTAAAGAACATTTGTTTTTTATTGGTCCGGTTTTCACTGTTCATTTTTAAAGTATTTACTAATACTAATACTACTACTAATTTTAAAGTGTATGCAACTTAAATTTTGAGATTTCTAAACACGTGTTGTAATCGGATGTTAAAAAATATGGATATTATCTTATTGTTTTGGTTCTTGTGGTTTACCTAAATTAAGTATATGTTTACGGGTCTGGTGTAATGCGCGGGTCCTCAGTACTATGATTATTATTATTATTTGAGTAAAAGTTTTTTAGTTTTCAACGATAATGCTTTACGTTTTGATCTAAATATTGCGAGTTAACGTACTACGACACGCGTTTCTAGTTCAACATTTTAAGTCTCTTTTTGTGGTTAAACGTCCATGTTGCAACGCGCGAGTCCTAAATCGACTTAGTTATTTTTTTATTCTTTCATGGACCAGTGTGCATGACATGAAGAGGCCACTATCTACAATCTCACACCTAGTACTCCGTATAGTCTTAATAAGAATTTAGTTACTAGAAAAACATCATTCAAGTTCTACAATAAACTTGTAAACTTACAAATTACAAAATATTAAAAAAACTAGTATTTGTGACCCGCGCTTTACGGCGAGACCATTAAACCAAATAAAAAGTACACGTAAAACGTTGGACCACACAAGCGCGTTGTGGTGTGTTATTAGTTTAATTCTATAAACTTCAAAATTTCTAATCAAGAAAACTGCTACAATCCATAATAATATTATATCTCTTAAATAATAATATCTACCACAGAGACGTTTGATTATTTTTTCTAAAGGGTACCGGTATTCGTTTTCATGATTTTCAATTAATACAAAACACGTGTTGATATCCCTTTGAGCATATCGATTTCAGTTGCTCTACCGACCAACATTGTACCGATACTGGCGGATGCCCGTAATAACACACGTGGAATTCCACAGACATCGTACCAATACTTGCCGATTCCTGTAACAACACACGTGGAATTCCACTATATATTATTAATTCTAACCGCTTGAATAATGTTCTTTACCCTTTCGACTTAGTTATTCTTTTATATGTTAACGTTTTTTTACCATTTCGACTTAGTTATTATTTTCTCTGTTTTACGTTTCAGTCTAATTTTACGAGTTAACGAGCTTGCGTGACAACCCTGCCATAACGTGCGGGTAATAAACTAGTTTGTATTATTTAGTAACTTTATCTCTTTATAAAAAATCCTTATTTACTTTTATAATTTCTTAATTCTTAACTATATAGTTTTTTCTTTTTTTTTCTTTTTATTTTGTTTTACCATGTCCAATATAATGGTTGCCTACAAAAGAAAATGGCAATACGTAACACCATTTTCTCGTTTGTGGATATATATTCACATGTGATCATTTTGCCCTAAACCACTCAGGCCTAATCTTGTAACCGTGATCTGTTTTTATATAAGATTTCCAAATTAATAGAGTTACAACAAATATTTTATGATTTTATCTTATATACGATTTACAAAAGTTTATAATTTTGGTCAGTTTGTTTATACTTATAAATATGTACAGGCATTATCAAAAATTTATAAAAGCTTTTACACTTATAATTGAATAAAAGGTATACACTTACGTGTACAAAATAAATATCGTTTGAACTTAACGCATATTATTTCTTTACACAAGGAAGCGTCATGATATGAAATTGGTAGTAACACATTTATCTTTAAATTATTTAGGTGCACATGAATTATATAATTGTACGACTTACAAATACAAACATCTTTCTCAAGAATAACAAATGCAAAAAATATTATGATTTTTATATTTTCTTCAGGCTTCTAAGTCTAAACATCTTGTACATATTTAGAAAACTAAAGAGGTTTCTTTTAAGTTCCAAGAGTTAGAAAACAAAAGAGGTTTATAAAAAGTCTTTTAAAAAACATATTTTTTTAAGTTCCAAGAGTTTTCATCGGTGTGAAACGAAAACAATTCAATTAGATCAGTGATGAACCAAAATGGGTCAGTTTTTTCGCTGATCGAATTTCTATCATCATGTCGCTCAAACTTTTAGTTCTGATCGGATCACATAATAAGATACAATGCCGTAGAAAAGTAAACAATAAATAAGTAACAATCGTAATTTTAGGCCGGAGGCGAAACCGTAATGAAAACATGTTAAATATTCATTTTATAATAGGGTGGTGGTAGCTTTTAAACAATTTAAAAGTAGAAGGTTTTTGGTTCAAGTTCATAAACAATAGGAAATAAAAGAAATCCGGCGTTAAAAAAAAGTTCCAAAAATGAAAATTTAGCAATAGTTATAACTTTTAGACAGGTGTGGGGTAAAAAAAAGGTTAAATTTTGATAGTTTGATTAATATTTTCATTTATTTCTGATTATATATTGCTTAAATATTGGAAACAATTGTCACCGTTATTTATAATTTTTTAAGACTTTTTTAATGAAGTAGTACGTTTCTTGTTTGTATATTTATGCCAACACTTTACTGAATTCACTAATTGCAAATTTGCAAAGAGTTTGAATTGGCAAACGTCATTAATAGACGGTTATTACAACTAACCAACCAATATTTCACAATAATTAAAATAATGAACAATTTGTAATTGAAACTGCTCAATTACAAAAAATATAAAATGCAATATATCATATTTGAGTTCAGCTACAAGAGTGAGAGGGGTGGTCACCTTTTGTGGTAACTTCTCGCCAATTATTTCTTGTTATGTCAACTTCCCTCTTGCATTTGATCACAAGAGGTGGTTTCACCAAAACCACATTTTTTTTCAAAAAAAAATGTATGATTAGTTGGAAGATAGTGTGGCCCATTATACAACCCTCTCTCCCCTCTTCCCTACATGTTGTGAACACTCCCCGAATTCATATTCATTACGCGGTGACTTGGTTGATGGCGGCGGTGTTTCCACGAGGCAAACTCCTTTGCCACATCACTCCCCGCACCCACCCTTTCACCCTAAGTCATAACCAAACCAAACTAACCTATGCTCACTTGTATCTTTTTAATGTGAAACCCATCTTATTCAAAGTATTTGGTACACCATGTTACCATGTCACATCTTATATTCGTAAAGGGCTTTCTAAAGGAATATGTTTGTAAAGGAATCTGCTAGTGATTTTTATTAGCAAAACTGACTAACTTGTTTCCAATAGCGGATTTGGGAGTTTTCGCTAGTGAGATAAAATATGAGCCGTCGAGTAAAAGAAAAAAAAATGATGATTCTTTTATACGTCACAAATTACTAAGACGTTTATATCGCAAAAAGTTTAATTTTCATTACTTCTATCATAGTATAGTATTTATAGTTGAACATTTCATTTACTTTTCTTCCGTATTTAAAGTTTTAAAAATAGGTAGTCGAAGTGTTCATTCAAACTTAACTAAATTGAGTGGTATAGAAATAAACTCCAAATGTCGATAATAATTATACCTAAAGTTAAAGTCAAATTAAAACTTGTATAAAATCAAAAAAAGTTAGGAAAATACAAATGGGAAAAAAAGTTAATATTGTGGATGTCATCATGGAAATGTGTCTTGAACTCTTGTTGTAGTCCCACACGTAAACATGGCTAATTTTGTAACTCTAAAAAAAGGAAAAAAGTCCCAAAACCAGACAATCATGTCTCAACTCGGTCTTAAACTATAAAAAATTATAAATTTTTTTTTATGAAAGTCAGACTAAAAATATGAGGTGTCTCGAGGGTTAGCTAGCTCAACCTTTGGACCAAAATGGATTTTAAAACTGGGAATCTTTCATAAGAAAAATAATAGTTTTACTTAAGATTCTAATACATAGAAAGAAATATGATGAAGCGTATGTTTTGTATACGATTTGTAAAAGACATATAATCACAATATTAAGGTTGGAGTGAGTTTTAGTTTAAAAAAAAAAGAAAAGAAAAAACCATTCAAATTATACTGGTTCTTTGCTCATGTTATTAAAACTAAAAAAATAAACGAAGTTAAATCCTAAATCACTTATTCAAATTCAATTTGTGAAATGAAAAAATATCACAAACATATATGCGAGAAATTATTTATCCTAACACTTTATTATACGTTGAGAAGACCAAAATTTGCAAAACTGTATTAAAATATTCAAAAAAATAAATGATGTACGATTTTAATATATATTTAAGAAAAGAGAAAATTGCATTTTTAGTTTTTTATGGTTCAAAGTCAGGTGTTGTACTTTAACTTTAAAAATTAAAGTGGATATCATTTACATTTGTATATGATTATAGATTGTGTGTCCTATTAACCTAACCCAGTTAAATTTAAAAGTTATATATGATCATTTGCATTGTAAATAGGGGCAAATTAGTCTTTACCATTTAACCTATTTTCATTAATATTAAAATAAAAAAAAAACATATCTCTCTCTCTCTATCTGTATTTCACTCTATCTTCTTCATCTCTTCTCTCTCTACATATATGTCATCTTTACCTAACAACCACCGTTACAACTAAGATTTGGTTGTCACCACCACACATCACCCCTCTCCTTCCACAACTCTCCACCACCAACTCCTCTCCAGCCACACCCCTCTCCGCCGCTAGCTGTTAGACCTTAAGCACCATTAACACCGCCATCCACCGTCATCGTTATTCGTCAATAGATGTCGGAAAAAATCCCGATCAAGAAAGAAATGTCCTGATCCGCTGCACAATGAAAATAGTGACAGGTGAAGAATGGAAAGAGTGAAAAGGTAAAAAGACCATATTGCCCTCACGTGAGAGGCTCATGGTTAGACTCAATGTTAAAAGTTAACTAGGTTATGTCAAAAGGACATCGCCTGTAATCATGTGTAAACGTAAAGGACAACAACTGTATTTATAAAAGTTAAAAGGACAGCGTCCACAGAAACTTTGAAACATAAAGAACGGAAAATGCAGCAGCACCATCTTTGTTGTCCTCCAAAACATTACTAATCACATACCCACTTCCCAGGGGCGGACATAGAGTGATAGAAGGGGTAACCTACGTTGCCTCTTGATGCTCCGACGGTAGTGTAAATTTTGAAAAAAAATTAACGTTTTTTCGATTTCGTTACCCCTTTTCATTGAAACGTTATCCCTGTGCGGATTTTCTAGATCCGCCACTACCACTTCCCCCGTTGTAGATCTGAAATTAAAAGATGAGTTTTTCATCTCTGGATTTCAATTATAGATTTGAAATCAATAGATGAGTTTTTGATCCCTTAAAAAAATAGATTCTTATTGAGGATATCCTTCTAAACCAAAAAAGCCCCATATTCGTGTTGCTTTGTTCGTAGAGGATTGAAACCCAAAAACTCAGATCCAGATACAAATTAAGATCGAACTCAGATATGATGAAGGTGAATTTTCATATATGTAGAGACTGGATAGATTGTGGTGCTTGATTAGTTGGTGGGTCGGATCTAAGCAACCAGAGATTTGTAGAGACTTCATGAGTTTAGATAATGAGAAAGGGAGAGAGAGTGTACATTTTTTTTTCTATTTGTGTTATATATATTACCTAGATATATAATATTTACAAAATAGTTCTCTATAGAGTGAAATGACAAATAAGCTCTGGTGTCCAAGGCATGTGACATGATTTAACTAAAAAAATTAACTGGGTTATGATTAAAGGAATACCGTTTAAAATTTTGAAACAATAAGTACAAAACTAGTCAATTTTAAAGACAAAAGACGCCGTCTGAAATTAGGTATATTGATAAAGGACAAAACTTGCAAATGCATTATAATATAGAACTTATAATTTTACCTAGGGATATACCTTATGTGTTAAATTAAAACATAGTTCTTAACTTTTAGATATCTAAAAATAGCATTCTCAAATGCATTATAATATAGAACTTATAATATGTTGAAAATTGTTAGTGTCACGTAATGAACTTGTTTACATAGTACATAAAAATTATTAGACATATGCGAGAGATAAAAAGAGGTGGTTACATAACCATTTTGCGTATTACTTCCAGATAGGTGGATCTGTTCGTGGAATAGATCGATAAGGAGAAGAGTCGAACATGAGTAACTTGATTTACTTTTTGTTGAATTAGCGCATGTGACGATTAACTCTAGCCGAGATTCGGGATTTAAACGTTGATGATTCATTTGGAAGCATATCGATTTTATAACCTTATTAGATAGGGTGTTAATTACCGGATGAAACCATCTCATTCCTATTAAACTTAACATTCTGTGATGGCGGATTTCTTCAAATCATCTTCCTATGCGTCCCAATCTGGTGGATCAAGAAATTTATGTGTCGTCGGTTCTTTGCCCCATATGCTTTATGAATCGAAAGAGACTATGGATTATTTGTTTGGCGCTTGTGAGGTTGCTTATTGGGTCTGGATCGCTATTTCTAAATGACGACTTATTGCCAATTCTAGATCCTACTTGGTCGGAGATCTTGATTTGGCTTGACTTGTGTGTTTCAGGCAAGAAGAGCAAACTCATACATGGTATTATTCTTTCAGCTTAGTGGGTGATTGGGAGATTTTGGAATGAGGTCGTCTTTTCGCGTGAAGATTGCAGAAAATATCTTATTTGTACTCTATTCTTAACTATTCGTTCTGATGGCTTGGTAATAGAGTTTGTTTTTTAATCGAAGTGGATTAAAAATCATTTTGTGTCATATAATTGACTCTTGTTCCCTTGCTAGTGTTTCACTGGTTCTAAAAAATGTAAATAAATTATATAATTCTCACAAATCTATGTATTATTAAACGAAAATCATATATATATATATATAACTAACTATTTCTTTTGTTATTGTTATGAAAATAATTAAAGTGGATGAAACAGAAATTGCATGGGAACATAAATATGTCACCCCTCTTTGGCACGCTAACTATATTTAATTATGCAAAACACCATATGTTCATATCAATAATTAACATGCAATCATTTGGTTCTCCATCTTTTACTCCTTATATTTTAACGGATTGACTCGGCTACTCTAGGAACATTTACATGTTAAAACCTTCTTTTTATACTCATCTTTCTTTTATATCTTTTTGTTCTTAGATTTATTCTACAACTCTTATGTTATTTTGTCTTGGTTTTCTTGGAACTTAACATCAATGTGTTGCCATCACAATAAACGAACCATAATTTAAATTGGATAGGTATTTTAGTTTTACAATGAACAAGTGCAATAAGTTGTGTAATATGTGCAATGAAACCATTAGTAATGGCTTTTTTTAGTTACATGCAACCGAGAAAAAACTGTTAATGAAATAAATATGAACATGCCAAACCTTATCGAGCAAACGGGTCTAAATAGGTAGCTTTTGTCACGAGTTGGGTTCTATTACTATACTAAATTTGTAACGTATTAATTGGCATCTGTTAAACTTCCTAGAAAACCAACTTTAAACCAAGAAAAGAAAAACACGTTTGTAAAAAGAGAAAACTTTTTGAACCATGTTATAACATATTATTGATTTTGTTAAATGATTACCACCGGTTCAATTTCGCTACAATTTCCACAAACAAAACAACTTAGCATGTTTTAATAAAAAGCGTCGACTTGAGAAAAAAAAACAACTCCCACACAAAACCAACAAATGATTAGATTGTTCGGCTTTATTGATTTGAACATCAATCATAGTATCATATTAGGTTGTTTGTATAATTGTATCACCTTGTATCACATACAACTATATATGTTTTCACTACTTTTGTCATTCAACATATATGCATTTTTTGACAAGAATTTTAGTTAAAGCCCTTTTTTGCAAAAAAAAAAAAAAAAAAAAACATTTCCAGACTACTTTTGACATCTAACAGAAAAACCTATTTGTCACGTGACATCACACAAAAGGCCATTTTAGTAAAACCACACATTATTCCTTAAATAAAACCATGTTCCACCTCTCCCAAAACAAAACCCTCCCACCACAATGGCAATCTTCTTCCATCACAAACACACACTGATCCTCACTCTCGTATTCATATGTATTTTCCCCATATCCCAACAAGAGCTTGTAACAGAATCCTCTATTCACGATCTGCTCAAAAGCAAAGGCTTACCAGTGGGTTTATTCCCTAAAGAAGTGGAATCGTTTACTCTGTACGACACAGGGTTGCTAGAAGTGTTTCTACGAGGGCCCTGCTTGACGAAATTCGATACGATGGCGTTTTACGAGAGCACGATTAGAGCAAATCTTACGTACGGTAGTCTTACTGGTGTCGAAGGGCTTTCACAGGAAGAGTTGTTTCTTTGGTTGCCTGTTAAAGATATTATTGTTGATGATCCGAAATCGGGGCTCATTTTGTTCGATATTGGACTCGCGCATAAGCAGTTGTCGCTCTCGTTGTTTGAAGATCCTCCTGATTGCAAATCTGAAGGTATTAGTCGAATTTTATGAGCAATTTGAGTGGATCAAGTTTTGTTTTGTTTTTTTTTTTTTTTTTTATAATGTGGTGGATTCATTTAATGTTATAAAAGTGGTTAGATTAGCAAACTACAGTCCATTTCTGTTTCTTTTTTATTTTCAAAATCAACACTAACACCAATTTTGTCGTTCAAAAAAAAAACGAGATCCTACTGGCACACCGGAATTAACCACTATTTAGTTCACTTAAAGTACACATTTTAATTTAACGGGTAAGTTTTAGAAACATGACTGATTCAGAGGCTGTATCTGTTGATTTTAGTCGAATCTTATGAGCAAATCGAGTGGATCGAGTTTTGATTTATTTATTTTTTTAATTTTTTAATAATGAGGTGCATTCATTTAATGTTATAAAAGAGGTTAGGTTAGCAAATTACAGTCAATTTCTGTTTGTTTAATTTTCAAAATCAAACACTAGATCCTACTGGCACAGCGGAATTCGCCGTTTCAGAGGTAAGTTTTAGAAACATGTTAACTGACTCAGAGGCTATAATAAATATTTTAAATGGTATTTGACCTTTTTTTTTGGATGAATCTGAATTTTACTATGAATATGATGCAGATGTGATGAATTTGAAGAAGAGATCAAGAAAGGAGATAGGATTTGATGCTCAAATGTAGGAGCAAATTTCGTCATCAAACTTAACAACAATCTTTCACTTTATTTCATCTTTTAATTTTAATTTTAATTTTGATGGTCTAGTTTAGATTGAGTTTTCCATAATTGTTTTTAGGTGGTGGTACCAATGTAAATTTTGAAATCTTCGTCTTCTTCTTCTCTAATCAGCTATAATCTTGTTGGTTTTAAGTTTGATCTATTCTTCATGATTGAATAAATTAATAAATAAATTAATGTGTTAGTGATTGATGCCAGCAAGAATTTGATTGGGACACAGAGCCTTCACGGGTGTCTTTTGAATCATATTGTGGGGACATCTCACATCCAGCTTTTTTCTAGGGTTTATGAACTGGTTTTATGGCTTTATAACACCGGTTCAAAGTTCAAAATGCAATTATTACGGTTGAATTATTGTAATATTGTGTGTATTTTATTCTGTATTAACAATAATAAATTATTAAATTTGTTTTGTGCTTCGAGTGAAGACAAAACTTGGAACCTCTGCAAAGCAATGTATAAGCAAACTTTAATACATTGGTTATTCAGTACCTTTTAAATAGATTTCTCCAACTTTTTATTATATATTTATATATTTCTTTTAAAGAGTATGAAATTTTTGGTCTCCATAAATAACAATAAAATGTTTTTTTCATTAATATTAATTAAAATAAAAATATAGTACGATGATCATCATCATAATAATATTTAAAAAAAAAGTATTAGTGTTTGTCAATACATACTATGATTTATACGCGTGATACGGCGTGGCTTAAAATATAGAATAATGTAAGTTAATGAATAGTAACAAGTTTTATCTATATATTAAATTTTCTATATATTAAATTTTCTATATATACATATTTTTTTCTTTATCTATATATTAAATTTCAAAGTTAATGAATAGTAACAAGTTTTATCTATATATTAATTTTTTTTATACATTTTTTCCTTTAAATTTCAAAGTTAATGAATAGTAACAAGTTTTATCTATATATTAAATTTTCTATATATACATATTTTTTTCTTTATCTATATATTAAATTTCAAAGTTAATGGATAGTAACAAGTTTTATCTATATATTAAATTTTCTTTTATACATTATGAATAGTAAGTTTTATCTATATATTAAATTTTCTTTTATACATTATGAATAGTAATAAGAATTTCATATTATCTTATTTATTACAACACTATCAACCTAATAAAAAAGGTACTTATATAAGGTTGCAAGTTACATTAGGATACAGTGTCACTTGTGTATGGATAAAGATAAAATATCAAAAAAATATTGAAATCAACCCTTATTAGGAAAAAAAAACAATGGTTTGATGAAACATATACGGTTTAATTACACAAAGATTAAATTATACTTTATGTCTTTAACTATGGAAAATACACTAAATGTACTTTAAATTTAATGTTTCTACAGGCGATGTCCTTTAGCCATAACCCGGTTAAGTATTTTGGTTAAGTTTAGACATGTGCAAAGTGTACATACTAAATAGTAGGGGATTGGAAATGTAATAGCTGAATAGTAAGAGTCCATTATGTGACTTTGGGTTAACCTGATTGTACTTAAACAATCAGATCAATAATATGAATCTATCAATGATTTGAGATAAACCTCTCCTCATCTTGTGTTCTTCTTTCTCTAAAATCGATCAACACTTTGATATGTTACAATGGTATTATAGCCAACCTCAGAGTGGTGGCCTGGAGAGAGCCAGTCGTGATTAACAAGGACGTTGCCCCTTGATAATCATGTACACATTGGTTTTTATGGTTTTTATAATGATTCACATGAAAAGAGTAGTAGTGAAGTAAAACATGTTACAAGTGATGATTCAAGAATGGTTGGGCAAGAAAATGACATTAATTTGGATAAGATATATCAAGTATGTTCTTCTGACATCAAATGGGATACAAAACTTCCACTTTGGGGGTGTGATGATAATTTGGAGACTGAGGTTCCAATTGTTGTTTCAAAACTTAATCATGTAACAGGGGTCCCTAGAAACCTAGATAATTCAAGTAATCAAGATGAAAGTGGGGTTTTGAATCATGATGTGAATGTTAACCCAAAAATGGGTGATAATGAGGTAATACAACTAGTTAATTTTCCTATGGGAATTGGTGTTGGATTTCTTCGTTTCGTGAAACAATTTTAGTAGATAGATACCGGGTAGGTTTATAATCCAACACGTAATAGTATTATGATTATTATGAAATTAGTAGACCGAAATAGGGTTTAGAAGGTTGGATTAACACCTCTTGAGACGTGTTGCTTTTCCTCAAGAAAACTGGAAGAAAGAGTAAGGGAATTTATTATAATGCATAGTTATAATGGGTTGTACCAATTGTTTTCGATCTCTAAAGTGTTGTTTTTTATTGTGATTATGAATAGCTACTATTACACTGATGGAAGCTCGAGTTGGTCAGGCAGCATGAACTTCTAATCATGGATCAAATGGCAGGATGTATTTACCCATGGGGTATTAGTAAGGGTGTCATAGGGTTTTGGTTCAGGATTTGTTTGAGGGTAATGTTAGGTGTTGATCGAGTTGATACGATTAAAAGGAACCCTCAAAAGATACTTACATTTGAGAGGTTTCCAGAAGAAATTCACATCGGCGTAATAAAGTTGTTTTGCTACAGTACCAAAAAGAACCAATGTTCCTGGATATAAAAAAAACTCCTTAGTCAAGCTCATGAAATTGTGGGGGCGGATGAATGGTAGATTTGGGACATTGACTATTGTTCCTATTCACCATCTGGATCGCTCGTTTGATTTTGATGCTTCAGGTACACTGTATGTCATCAGTGATTTAGCATTGGTCACATTTTCACGGATGGGATGAATCGGGTAATTTACCAATTTGTTGCATGCAAAGATACTAAAAGAGGAATGCTCATTTTTAGTGAGTATGTTGGTGTTGCAGATTTATTAGGTGCAGGGGCATTCTTGTTAACCCGTAGAATTAACTGAAGTAGCAGCAGCTTCCATAGGCCAAGCATTGAATATGTCAGCCGAAGAACTAGAAAAACGCCATTTGCATAAATTTTTACATGTCACGACCCATAATCAGTACAATAATTTGAAAGGACCTGTAATTGTAGTTGATCGTAGCCGGTCAATTCAACTGATTGTTTCCGAACAAGGGCATAAGAGAAAAGGGCATAAGCTTTAGGGGATTACTAGCTGATAAGAATACAAATGAAATTTACAGAAACAAACAACCAAGGTTCCATAATTGAGAAGAGACTTTATATTGATACTTTTCATTTAAAGGAATCTCTAGAATAATACTCAGTTCTATTATGTACAAAATCGTAATCCAGTTTCAATGGAACATTAGTGTTAGACATGCTTGCTAATGCATCAAAACCTGATATGAAAACAAGAAGGTATAAGAATGGAAATGATGAGGTGCTAGGTTATTTACCATTGGAAACGTCAATGGTTTTGCCTAAGTGCGAGAAGATGGATAGGAAAACATAGAGATTTCATACTATGAGATATACATGGAGAGGTGCCATGATTTGTTTGAAGACAAATCAAAGAAAATTGTTGTTTTGGATGATAAATATAAACAACCTCATGTTATTAGACCTTCTAAAATCTCAATCCGTTCAGTGTTTGATTTCTAGGAAGCTTTTTCGTCTGGTTTGTAGAGATGGGTAGTTGCACACACGAATCATAATAATGTTTCTACTAGAAGTTATGAGATACTAGTCATCTTTGATTTAAATGATAAAGATGTAGATGGTGCTCTAAACAGGATGAACCTATTTTCACATGTGTAGATAACGGGGAAGCTGCTTTAGAGAAGCCTAAACTACCTCATGCTTGATTCATGGATCTCCAAATGGTAAGAATGGATGAGCTTGAGAGTAAAAAAAAATTTGCAGACTAGCGAGGATGGTTAATGAACCAATCCAAAATTGGTGAAGCTCAAGAAATAACTTATGGTTTTACAAAAGATTTTTTCATGGTTTCGATTTGATAGTTTTTATTAGAATTTTTTGTATTTTTTCTTTCCTTAATCTGGTTTTGGGGACCAAAATCTTTTATGAGGGGGAGGGGGTATAGATACATGCTAAATAGTAGGGGGAATGTAATAGTCGAATAGTTGAGGGTCCACTATGTGACTTTGGGTTAACCTAATCGATCAGTAATATGAATCTATAGATGATTTGAGATAAACCTCTTCTTCTCTTGTGTTCTTCTTTCTCTATAATCGATCAACACTTTGATACGTAACACAAAGCACGTGAAGTCAATTTCGTCATTTCCTCCAAGAAATTAGACCAAAATTAAAACCCACATCTACTTAATTTATTTCTCTTTCACAAAATTAAAATCGTCACTCCACTCTACACACACTACCTCACCAGAAAAATTTAGTGCAAACCATCGCTCCTCCACCTCCCTCCATTGTCACTATGGCAACCACCACAATCACCACCAACACAAACCCTGCCTCCATCACCAATTATCCTCGTTACTGGAACATTGATTCATACAAAGAAGACATCTCCATACACGTGTCCAATAATGGCCCCACGAAGATCACAACGACGACAACTGGTGGTGTTTGACTAAGCTTCGGCTTGATGTACAAGTATGATGTCACACCCGCTCATAGGCAGAAGCACGAGGTGTGATCTGATTGATTCTCATTGCACACAATATAAGTGAACATACTAATTGAATAAAACAAGCTCCAATGTCATGGCCATAATCGTTTCAAAACGCAACATAAGTTAAGTATATTGTTTACAAACCACAAGATGAAAATAAGTTGTCAAAGTGTTACACATCCAACATGCAAGTTTAAAAATGATGAGGCTTTGACCCTTATATCGCCGCAAGGAGGCGGCTTATAACGGGCAAACCCTTCAAAAGTTGATATGGAGACTTGACACTTGCTTTCCTTGATTGATATCCCCACATGGTCCACTAATTTCCTGAAATACATGTTAAGTTGAAACATCAACAAAAGTTGGAGCGTTCATGTGTTTTAGTTGTAAAAGATGAATCCATAAAATGTAAGATATATTTGTATCAAAATCGGTATGTAAAGCATCAATGAAATCGTTGATCATTAATGTTTTTCAAGTACATTAATATGTGTGACGACATAGGGAGCATCCAAACCTAGACGATTTTATGTCGAATCACCTCGACTGGGAACCAAAATGCACTCTTCTGTGTGGGTCCATGACCAAGAGTGGGGCTCGCCAACACTGGCTAGATCTAACCTTTGTACCGTGGTCTTAAACAAGATTTATGGTGCTTAAGTTCCACCCTATTCGCACATGATCTAAGTTGTTTCATTCCCTAGCTTATCATACCATTGTACATGTATTTTCCCCGATAGTTGTAAAACAGTAAAATGTTTAAGATGAAAAGGGGGACATGAACTCACTGGATTGCGTTCCGTAACTTTGCTTATCTCACGTATGTTTTCCTTGGTTTGTATTGCAACCTACAAATGTGCTAAGGTTTGTTAGACACTTCGGTCTTTGTAACGACTTATGTACAAGTCCTTTGTCTTAAAAATATGTACGGGCCTGGCCCTCTTGTCTCCGTGCCTCGCAGAGTAAGATGTATGTGTTCATGACTTCTCATAATCAGGTTCCACCCGTTTGCCTCGACGATGCCATCGTCGGATATGTTCCATGTATTTAGAATATATTTATTTGTTTAGTCGCAATTTATTATCATCGTCAAAGTGTATATCCATATATAATTATTCATAATTATATATAATTCCAAGTTCGATATAGTAGTTAAAATATTATATTTTAACTCGTATTATTTGTATGCATTGTCTTATATATCATTTGTAATTACGATGGTTTTGTTAAAAATGATTTATTTTTAACATGTCTTGATATATAATTATTCATATACATGTGTTTATGGTATACGTGACCACATGTCTTATTTGTTAAGTATTATACATGTGTATATTCTCAAGTATGGGTATAGTTGTATTATGAGTATTTGTGTACTTAAATTCGTATTCTCATGATTATGTATAATACTTGTATCATGGTATTTCCACCAAGCGTTGGTGGTATATATTGGCATGTATTTGTACGTATAGGAATACGTCTATTCTTGTATTCATTATACACCATTTTTATATTCTTAAAATATATAATTGTAAGACAATGTCCAAAAGAATATATATACATTATGCTTGATAAGTGTATGCATCTTAAAAATAATCTATTTTTAAGATTAGTTCTAGAAATATTTTTAGTTTTCCATCAAAATAATATATTTTTAAGATGCTGTGAAATATATATTTTTATACACTTCAAGAATAATACATTTTTAAGACCGAAAAAATATGATATATTTTATATACTTGTAAGAATTTGTATTTTATCACTTGTTCGGTTTTCAAAGTATAATTTACCAAGCTTCGATATATTATATATTTTTAGTTCGGAGTATTTATATAGTCAAAATGTCTGAATCGTCCATAATTTGTATCCAAGGCACGAATATATATATATATATATATATATATATATATATATATATATATATATATATATATATATATATATATATATATATTATATATATATATTCTTGTAAATCTTTGTTTTCCAATTTTTATTGTATTTATTTGTATTATTATTATTTCAAGTCCCTAATTTATATATCACTAATACAAACAATATACACATAGTACATAATTTTCATGAACATTAAATATATATTTATATCCATCTTTATTTTTAAAAAACCATACTTTCTTAGCTTGCATTTTTATACCAAAAATGTGGGAATTTTTATATTTATTATTTTAGACAAGTTCACTTGTAAGAACCTTGTTAAAATATATTTTTCTAAGTGTTTAAATTTTATAAAAATTTTACCATAGTTTCCTATAGATTTAGGAGGTTTTCCATATGTAAAAACATGTGTTTAAGCTTTCAAAACTCATCAAATTACTCACAACAATTTCTACAAGTATAACATATGCATATAGATGCATTTTTCATGTTATGATGAACTTGAAAGTTAATAAAATCATGTAGTATTTTAACCTTATCATCTTTAAAAATATGTTTTGTTTCTAATATTTACAAACTTTTTAGAAAATCATTTTTAACAACTTGGTTCATACATCATCTTAAGAACATCACATATCATTTTAACCACTTTACTAAGTTCATTATTCATGTATAACAAGTTCATCAACACTTTCATCATGGATCTTGTAAGATCCATGTTTATACTTGTTAGATCTATACTTCTAGCAAGTATACATATGATGGATATCATCCATAGCACAAAATAATCATCTACAACTTCATTACAACTTCAAGATTTGTTTATTTTCTTAGATGATGTTACTAGTTCATGAGTTCATCTTTTTAAGGTGATGGTTTTAGATGGTTTCACTTGTACATTATCATTATACTAGTAACAAGATGTAAAATGAAAGATTAGGAGACTCACTACTAGCTCTTGTGGCTAGGGAAGTGGCAAGAAGTATCAAAAGATGAAGATGATGAGAAGATGGTGGTTAATATCTCCTTGAAGAGGTCCTTCCACTTCCATGACTTGACACCTTCTTAATCTACCTTGAGACACCTTTGGATATGCTTAAAATAGCTTGAAGATCACTTGATGATGGAGGTGAAATAGTGATTATGAAGCCGTGAACTATTGGGGGGGTTGTTTGGGTTTTGAAATTTGATGAAGAAGATAAGGTTAGAAAAAGTGTTGTGGTGATGTCCCTTTAAGCATGATCTTCCAAAACAAGATCCTTCATACATTCCTTTTGCCCTCCCAACATGTTCAAAATTAGGGGACAAGAATGTGGGTGCCTAGGGGCCCCACATAACCGGCCTTGACCCTTGTAGTTGAGGTTTAACTTTGTTAGTTAGCCTAGTTAGTGATTTAGTTAAGTTTAAGTTAAGTTAGATTAGGGTGCTTAGGGTTTTAAGGGTTTTTGGTGTAATTCATGATGTATGATGATATACACTAGCTTAACATTGTTAAACAATGTTGACTAGTCCATAAATTATGTCTAGTTCGTGTTTTGTTGCTTAACGGGTACTAGATTCGTTATCGGGTCCCTAAACGAAGATTTAAGCAACTTGTAAGGATTTTAGGGATTCTTGTGTATAACAAGGTGTTGGATGATCTTAACTAGTTGTATGATGTTAAAATATTGTTAACTAGTTCACATGATATGTCTAGTTGTGTTCGAGTGTTCGTTTCGTTGTCAGTTTGTTAAAACGTTAACTTACAAGTCTTGTATGATATGAAGTGTTTTTGTGCTAAGGTGATACTTTCAACATCTTATAGGTAGTTTATGATGTTTAACACTATTTCAGAATATTACATAAACTAGTGAGTTTTGCTGAATTATGCTGAATTTGTCACTTAGTGCGTATTTCGGACAATTTTTGGCGCATGTATTGTTTCCGGAAAGTGTTAGCATGAATCCTTGTTTCCCACATGGGATTTCATATATAGTTGATATTGGACTCCCGTTTAAGTCCTAAATTTGTTGTTTAGCTGAGTACCGGAACTGTGCTGACACAGCTAGTCTAGCTTGTAGTTCTACTAGTAGTTCCGATGCATTGTTTTAAACTGTTTTGAATTGTAACCTTTAAAATAAATAACATACACTACTAAGATGTATACCACAATGTTCTAGTTGTATGTCCTGTAAACATGCAGTTAAGACGTTTAAAACACATACAATACTAAAGACTGTTTAGTTGTACGGATTTTACCAAAAAGTGACAGTTGTCACATACGATGTCACCTTGTGTGTTCCATAATCATTTGTGGCGGAGGTGGTGACGGATCTAGATCAACTATTCACATATGCATGTAAAAAATATTGTGTGTTTTGTGAGATGGGTTTCCGTAATAAGGGGTGTTGAATAATCATTTGCAAATTGATTACGAAATTTGGACTGAAATCGTTTACCGCTAACCACTTCCTCCACCATCACCATTCTGATCTCCAATACCCCTAGCACCTCCGCTTCTCGAGTATCATAATTATGGGTGTGTATTTTGATTCTAGTTCGAGAGTTTTTTTCTTAAGTATGTCAATTCAAATTTGATGTTTTGTTTTGATACATGGTTCAGAGTTGGAATAATGGTGGTGGACTGTGGTTGTTGCTAGAGTTTTTTTTTTTTTGTTTATGCATATATTAGCATAAATGAAGTTGGAGGTCTCAATTTTCCATTAAATGAGTTAATTCCCACTAAGCTCACCCCTAATTGAAACACTACTGAAGATATATAACAGATCTGTGAAAAAAATGCAAGTTTAGGGTTTGCTTTTCTACATGGTGACAGTTGTAATGCTTCATATTTCTGTACATTCCTTATTTAGAAAGTTGTTTTCATACTTCTATTTTTTTTAAAAAACTTTTATTCAAAACATATCCATATTTCATTTCCATTTTCAATCTTGTAATATGAGACTTCGATCATAATGGAAATTCACTTTTATACTTATATATGTCATACTTGAGTTATACACAAACTATCTTTGAATGCACATTTACATAAAAACCGAGACTTAATATGCGATTATCATTCATATACGCATGATACATAATGCATGCATAACGTACACTCCCTAAATCCCTTGCAAAATATAAACTTTTAGCATAAAATAATGAACATATGGAAGTCCAGGGCCCGAACTGTCAAAAATCAAACTTGGGTTGTAAAAAGAACATGTCGCGTCACGCGTTCCTTTTATTGTTGCCCGCCGTGCGATGCGAGGATGTATAATTTGCATATTGTTTTGAACACCAATCCGGATTGCACCTTTTCCACCTCCTTTCTTTCCCAATCACCTTCAACCTTCACTAAAACACTAACCCTAACTCACCACTATATAATGAAACCTCCTACACTGTTACACCCCAACCATGGCGGAATCATCAGGGCGAACGTAAATAGATTGCTCGAGACTTTATAACACTAAATGTGAAAAGTATTTAGTAATAATATTTCATTTCATTGCTAACGGTTCAAGTACATGAATTGGAAAACAAAATACAACACGTAACGTTGCGTAACGTATGACTAATATGTAAACATGAATTTTATAGTTTGGTGTGTTACTAGTCCTTCCTATCAAGTTCCATTCATCATCAACATCATTAATCTGCAACATGTTTAAAAGTATAGTTCAACACAAAAAGCATTGGCGAGTACACAAGTTCAACATAACATAGGTATGTAAATAGTGTTTAAACGAATCCACATGGCAAAAATAGTTAACTAGATTAATGTATCATGGCATGCAATTTTACAAGTCAACCCTCTGATTACCGCATCAATTAAAGACTTAACATGACCTCAAGAATACGGGTGATGCGTTACTTCTATAGCACTATACATGGTAAGGGGAGGCTCGCACGAAGTTAATGACAAGCGAATCACATAAGAATGTTCCAAGAATACAAATCAAGTATCACGTAATTTAAGCATGCATGTATGGATTGTTTGAGTTTGCATAAAGAATAGTTGTGATTGTGTAGTTTGATATGTTAAATATATTGCACCAAAAAATGTAAAACATAAAAATGGGATCGAGTGTACTCACAAATTTGCAAAGCTTTCATATTATCCTCGTATTGACGAGTTGATGGGGATAGAAGAACGAGGTGTTTAGAGTTTATGGAATGTTTGGATTCAGAATTACGTATAAAAGTATATGTATGAAAAAAGTATATCGCGTCCAGACACTCGTTTGGACACTAAGTTTTAAAGTGTTTTCATGGGTCCTAACATGCCCATTAGAATCACAAACGAGGAATAAAGAACAAAGATAATATAACCTATGTTCACGACGTGTAATCATAATTCCGATTAACATCAAGGGTTCGGTTATGTTTATATTTATATTATAAATAGTATATCTAATAAGAAGTCTGTCATATATAAACATAGCGTTCATGGAAGTCAAGCATGGAGGTATGAACACCTCATTGTATGATTCAACAATGCACAAATCATCACAAGGATGATTCCTATGGTCATAAATGAAAAGGAAATGTACAACTAATTACTATATCAAGTAGCCAAGTAAACTTTAACCCAGTGAGTCATTTCCGACATGGAAAGAGTTAACTAAGTGTCGGAGGTTGGACGGGGTTAAGTTACTTTAAGTCTAGCAAACTACTCGAGAGAGCAATGGAAAAACATCAAGTGAGGTGGTGGAATAAAGTTAGGATAGCCAAGGCTTCCAAGTATTTCCACCTATACCAAAACACAAGTCTTGCCATAAACTTCATGGCAAGCTCAGATAGTTTCATCACTTGTGGGTTGTATGAACCCTTGCAAAAACATAAAGTTTAGAGGTGTTTGCACCTCTTAAACTCATAAGAATCTTCTCCCAACAAGTCTCAAAACCTTAGATAAGCTCAATGACAAGTAGGCACAAGATTGAACAAGGAAAAACATAGTTTATAAAGTTCAAACAAAACATTCTTCCAACACAGAAAGTTTGGACCTCAAAATAGTGACGTTCCACCTTAGATTACCATGGTGATCTTGTGGAAACACTCCTAGATGTGTTCCAAGCTTTGTAGAGGAAGATTTGATGAAGAAAAGATGAAGAAAATGAAGTATAGTGCTCTCTTTGGCACTTAGAGAATCCTGCCATAACTTGAAAATCCAACTGATTTGGGAGTATATTAAGAGTGTAAGAGAGTTGGAAAAGTGAAAATGAGGTGATGGAGGCTTGGTTTTATAATGGAGGATTAAGGTTTAGTGTTAAAGAAGGTTTAAAGATGATTGGGTGAGAAGAGAGATGCGAAAAATGGCCAATCTGCATTCAAGAAACCACTTTCTACGAATAAGGAGGCTAGACGTTACGCCACGCCTACTAGGATTAGGTGTCGCGTAGCGCCACGCCTCATTTTAGCCAAATTTTGAGTTTTTTTATTTTAGTCCCTGAAGTTTGGTTTTTTCTTCATTTTAGCTAAAGCTTGGTGTTTTGGCATGTTTTTAAGTATATAACACGTATGTAGGTATAATTTGAGTATCGTGAATGCGTGAATAGCGTTTCAAATGTAAAACAAGTATTAGATTGTACGTAAAGACGTAATTGACGATTGATTGTTGGTATAATACGTATGTAAAAGGTATGGAATTTTACTATGATCAAAGTTTCGGGTTTCAAAGTTGGAAATGAATACGAGTATAATACGACTACAAGTTTCCAAAAATAGAAATATGAATATGCTTTCTAAATAGGGAAAGTATGTAAATGCGAAGCGTTGTAATCTCCCATACTTTAGGAAATTTCGTCCCAAAATTTATTAAAGAGAAAGACTTTGGAAATGATGGCATTTTTGGGTGATTTAATATAGGTGATAATTGTTTAAAAATGTTTAGCCAGAAAGGAAAATTTGAAGTTAAAAGCCTGCTTGGTGTTTATGTGTAAGCGTATTGAAAATTCGTGGTTTTAAAAGTTTTTGCTAAATAAATGGTATGTGGTTGATTGAGCTTACGCATGCAACTTTCGAGGGTTAAAAGGTAGGTTTGTATAAGTAACTTGTTTGACTAAGGAGCTTTGAGACATCAATAAGTAAGTGTAAAAGTAAGTTAAACGTGTAGGTGTGTATAGGCAACGTGAGTTTGACTAAGTTTGAATTATTTGATGGGAGCAATGTTTTAAAAGGAATGTGACTTAAGGAGAAAAGTTTTTGCAAAAGTAGGGATGTAGTTTGACAAAATGTGTGGCCTGCACCGTAGGTTGTAGGAAAAGTTTTTATTGGTTCTAAAGCGTATTAGTAAAATCATATATTGTAGAAGAATGTTTATAGGTGAGAAACAAGGATTGTGATGCTTCGCATTTTCATACTTCCCCTATTTAGAAAGCCTATTCGTATTGCTATTTTAGAAACTTGTAGTCGTGTTAAACCCATATTCATTTCCAACTTTGAAACTCAAGACCTTGATCATAATGAAAATTCCTACTTTATACATACTCATTATACATACAATCAACCATTCAAATACCTTTTTTCATGCAAGCCAACACTTATTATACGTGCAATACTCTTACGTTATAAATTTATACTTGAAATACTCGAAAACCGGCTAAAATATTCCAAAACAGCCCCGAACCAACCCATCCGTGCGAGCTGAACCCACTTCGTATGAAGTGAAGTACACTTCGCACGAAGTGAAGCCACTTTGCATGAAGTGGAGCTGGTAGCAACATGTTTTTATAAATACCAGCTCATTTCACAACTTCAATCTTTCCGAATCTTCTCACTTCCACCCCCAAACACACGAAATCTTGGCAGATTGATCTCAGATTGTTCTAAGTGATTTTAACTCCCAATTACCTTGTGTTTTATAATTCTTCTCCTATTTTTCTTTCACACAAAGTGTAGGAACTGATTGAGTTCATCATCCTCAATAGGATTGAACTTGTGTTCCAACAAGTGTGAGAATGTTGGGAGCCTTGGCTACCCGAATTAAGTTCCACACTCCACTTGAACATATTTTATTTTTGTCATTCATGACCAACCGGATTTATCAACTTTTTTGATAAAGTTGTGCTTTGGTGAATCATATAACAAGGTATTCGTACCCCTATGCTTTACATTCATGACATAATTGTTAGATGTTGGACATAACTAAATACTATAAAATACCTACTTTCTCATTTAGTCAAGTTCCTGATATTGACCGAGTCATGGTTAACTGTTATGAGCTAGAACTAAACTGCCTCGTCCCTAAATCTCGTCCAACAGAACTCATTGTCGAAACGAGAGCTAAAACGAGCTAAAATTACCAGAATCAGTCCATTCGCACGAAATGATCTGTCACTTCACACGAAGTCGATAGTCACTTCACACGAAGTAGATAGTCACTTCACACGAAGTGAATGATCACTTCGCACGAAGTGGTCACTCCGTACGAAGTGGCATCGGTTTCCCGTTTACCTTTCGTACCTTCTTTCTTCAAATCTGCAATCTCCGTCAAATCAGAACACCCACATAACTCTTTTCCCCCATATTGAATAATCATGGTGTCCTACTCCCCAACCTAACGACTCACGGATTGCTAAGAAAGCTTTGCAAAACTGTGAGTATACATGATCCCTTTTCATTTTAACACTTTTGGGTGCAATATATACACTATACAAAAACTCACACAAACACTTATACGAAAACACTCTATACATGCAATCGAATCCAATTACATGCTTACACGTTATACTTAGGAATACATTCATGCTAGAAACTTTACGTGCATAGTGCTTTTTTATTAACTTCGTACAAGTTTCCCTTAACATGTATAGCGCTATAGGAGTAACGCACCGCCCTTATTTTTAAGGTCATGTTAAGTTATACACATGCAGTCACACAAACACTTATACGAAAACACTCTATACATGCAATCGAATCCAATTACATGCTTACACGTTATACTTAGGAATACATTCATGCTAGAAACTTTACGTGCATAGTGCTTTTTTATTAACTTCGTACAAGTTTCCCTTAACATGTATAGCGCTATAGGAGTAACGCACCGCCCTTATTCTTAAGGTCATGTTAAGTTATACACATGCGGTCTTATCGTTGCTATGATAAGATTACGCTAGCGGGAATCTTTGGGTTGACAAGTATGTTTTGCATGCTAGATATGTATATTGGCCTTAGTATATGTTATTGCAATGTGGATTTAGTTAAACTCTTTTATACTTATGCTAGTACACTTAAACTTATATGCTCACCAATACTTTATGTGTTGACATGTTACTTTACTATATATTGCAGGATTGTGTTCGTGACGCATTGAAAAGAATCTAGTAGGAAGGACTAGAAACGCACCAAACTTTAATTCTTATTTATAGATTAGTCATACGATACTAGTTGTACTTATTTTGTTTCAAATTTGTTGTAATTCTATTTCAAACAATGTACTTGATGTTAGCAATGAAATGAAACTCGTTTATTAAATACTTGTCACATTTAGTGTTATGAAGTCTCGAGCAATCTATTTACGTCCACCCCGATGATTCCGCCGTCGGTTGGGTATGACAAGGATGGTAAGTAATTGTGGTTTTATAAGTTTTGGAGGTAAAAGGCCGTCTAGTTGAAGTTTGAGCGAAATAAAGAATGGAAGATATTTTAAAAGTATTTTGACCGACTCCAACTAGTGAGGATGTTTGTAAAAAATGGATAAATCATTTAGGTTGATTTACTATAAATAGAGTTTGGATGAAATGTTAAAGTAAATATTGGGAATATTCATGGTATGAGAGCAAATGAACGATTGGGTAGTGTGAGCGAGGGTGAGAATGGTATAGGTATCGAATGAAATACGAACACGGAGACTCGAGAGATGCTAATGATAGTTGTAGCGGTTATAGCTAACTATTTTTAGAGTGAGGGTTTGTCATGGATAATTGAGTACCAAGCATTTCGAAGTTGAGTTAACAAAGTTTGTTATTAATAAAACATATTTAACAATGTCTGGGAAAATTACCATATTTCTCATGGCACGTTTTACGAAAGTTTGGTAACATAGTAGGGACACCTACATATAGGAAGTAACAACGGCGTATCCACCATGTTCAGACCATGTTACGTCCGTTTCGCTATACGGTGCCATGTTACGTTCCGTGTCATAATACACAGTAGAACCCATTATGGTTTTCATGCGCCAACCAATATAATCCCGTGTGCACCCACGATTATCTGGGTTCGTGCATGATCCGTATAGTTTGTACTAGTAGTGTATGGGTCAGGGTAAATTTTAGTATTACAAGCGGAAATGTGTGTGTGTGAAATAACGTATAAAATTAAGCATGTAAGCATGATCGTATGTAAGTATCAGTGTGTCCAACGTAGGCGAAACCACTCGGGTTATGCCTACTTATAAAATTCAAGTATGACTACTAAGTAGTACGAATATATGAATTTTAATTATGATTGATTACAAATACGTATAACATTAGCATGTAGTATAGGACGTATAAGTTGAAGTATAATGAAATTAAGCATACATAAGTCACCATGAAGTTCTGAGGGTGTAAAATGCAAAGTGCGACGTTCATAAGTGTTAGAGTGTTATGAAATACAGACTGCATGAATTAGAATGTGTATGGTTTCTTGAGTTAAAATATTGGGTTTGTCGAAACAAAATAGGTCGGGTCTGTCAGGAATGAAAGATCGGATTTGTAAATGTTGATAGAGTATTGAGAAAAGTATTACTTAATGAAGAAATATGGGTATGTAAATAAGGAAATGCTACTTTGTTTAAAAGTTTGGATTCGAGTATGTCATAGATTGTCCAACCTAATGAATCTATCATGCCCACGTGTTTAGGTTTAGGATTATGCATTATCGATCTTGAAAAGGATTTTAAAATAGTGAGCTTGCTTTACTTTATATTGATATAAGGGAAGTTGTGTGTGTTTTTTTTTTTTTTTTTTTTTGAATTTTTTTGTGGAAAAATTTGATTTTGAAAAGTATTTTAGCAAAGTGAAGTTATACGTATACGAGAGAAAGTTTTCACGGCTTCATGTTGGGAATAAAATGTCTTTAGAATGATAGTATAATGTGAGGGTGTTCTTGTGATTTGACGAATTATGTAAATCGAGGGCAAGAGGTTCATTAGACTGACTAAGTTGATAGGTAGCATTTCATAAGATTTTGAAAATCGGGTAGGAAAACATTTTGAAGTATGATTAGGAATTTTGTATATGTAATTTACGTAAATAGATCGTAGGGTAAGAATTACTTTTGGATAAAACAAAGGGAATTGATTTCATGCATAAGTGGGAAATTGACATAATGGTAAAAGGTTTTAGTATAATTTTAATCAAGTGATTGTCATGAACATGGTCGGGCTGTGATTCAATCTTTCATTGAGGTTTGGACATCACTCCTATCTCAATGGTACGATTTCTTCGAGAAATGTGCGGAGTCAATCGTCAAGGTAAGGAAATCACTCCTATCTTGTTGACAAAACTTCCATTTCTTTTTGGGTATATGAGTAATGTCTAATCTTGTGGGTGACGTTTTGAAATCGTATATATGCATAGTGTGTAAGGTATGCGAAAAGTATAAGTATGTATGTGGGTAATCATCATGAAAGAAATTTTGAATTTTGAAAAGAGAGATGTTTGAATCGCGTTAGGCATAAAATTGTTAATAGTATAATGGTGGTTTTTTACTAAAACTAGGATTGCTCCGAAACGGAACCTTGACTAAACCAAAGTGATCGAAAGTTCTTTTGAGTTCGGGAAACGTGCTTTGGCCTAATAGGTAAAATACTCTCACTGAAATTTCGGTTAACGGTATTCACCATTCCGGTTACTACATATCCCTAGTCAATCGAAAATTTTCGAGACTTTGGCAGGATTAAAAAGAATCGGGGAGTGGGACTAGTTATCAAGATGCGGGTATCACCTCTAACTTGACAACGTCATTCCCTACATGTGGTTGGTACTTACCAAATGAGACAAGGAACTGAATCCTACTCGTTGGTAAGGGTCCACTAGAATAAGCATGGTGAAATCTCATCAAGGTAAGGATGTTACTCCTAACTTGATATATAATTTCATGAAAATCGAGAATGCGGTTTGGGAGCCTTTCACCAAAGTGAGGATTTCACTCCTATTTTGGTGAATTCGTCTCGTTTGTATAATGAGAGTGTTTTCACGTGTCACGTGTGTAAGGTAAAACGTCTTAGAAAAGACAGACGTATTTTCAAGACAAAATATGAGATAGAAGCAAATAGGAAGAATTTGAGTGTTTTACTCCTATTTTGGTGGAATCATCAGGGCTGACGTAAATAGATTGCTCGAGACTTCATAACACTAAAGTGACAGGTATTTAATAATAATATTTCATTTCATTGCTAACGGTCAAGTACATGAATTGGAAAACAAAATACAACACGTAACGTATGACTAATTTATAAACATTAATTTTAAAGTTTGGTGTGTTTCTAGTTCTTCCTATCAAGTTCCATTCGTCATCAACATCATTAACCTGCAACATGTTTAAAAGTATAGTTCAACACAAAAAGAATTGGCAAGTACACAAGTTTAACATAGCATAAGTATGTGAATTGTGTTTAAACGAATCCGCATGGAAAAAATAGTTAACTAGATTAATGTATCATGGCATGCAATTTTACAAGTCAACCCTCTGATTACCGCATGAATTAAAGACTTAACATGACCTCAAGAATACGGGTGGTGCGTTACTCCTATAGCATTATACATGTTAATGGGAGGCTCGTACGAAGTTAATGACAAGCGAATCACATAAGAATGTTCCAAGAATACAAATCAAGTATCACGTATTTTAAGCATGCATGTATGGATTGTTTGAGTTTGCATAAAGAATATTTGTGATTGTGTAGTTTGATATGTTAAATATATTGCACCGAAAAGTGTAAAACATAAAAATTGGATCGAGTGTACTCACAACTTTGCAAAGCTTTCCGATTATCCGCGTATTGACGAGTTGATGAGGATAGAAGAAAGAGGTGTTTGGGTGTTTGGAGTTTATGGAATGTTTGGATTCGGAATTAAGTATAAAAGTATATGTATGAAAAAAGTATATCTCGTCCAGACACTCGTTTGGACACTAAGTTTTAAAGCGCTTTCATAGGTCCTAACGTGCCCATTAAAATAACAAACGAGGAATAAAGAACAAAGATAATATAACCTATGTTCATGACGTGTAATCATATTCCGATTAACATCAAGGGTTCGGTTATGTTTATATTTATATTATAAACAGTATATCTAATAATAAGTCCGTCATATATAAACATAGAGTTCATGGAAGTCAAGCATGGAGGTATGAACACCTCATTGTATGATTCACCAATGCACAAATCATCACAAGGATGATTCCGATGGTCATAAATGAAAAGGAAATGTACAACTAATTACTATATCAAGTAGCCAAGTAACATTAACACGGTGAGTCATTTCCGACATGGAAAGAGTTAACTATGTGTCGAAGGTTGGACGGGGTTAAGTTACTTTAAGTCTAGCAAACTACTCGAGAGAGCAAGGGTAAAACATCAAGTAAGGTGGTGGAAAGAAGTTAGGATAGCCAAGGCTTCCAAGTATTCACCCTATACCAAAACACAAGTCTTGCCACAAACTTCATGGCAAGTTCAGATAGTTTCATCACTTGTGGGTTGTATGAACCCTTGCAAAAACATAAAGTTTAGAGGTGTTTGCATCTCTTAAACTCATAAGAATCTTCGCCTAACAAGTCTCAAAACCTTAGATAGGCTCAAGAACAATTAGGCACAAGATTGAACAAGGAAAAACATAGTTTATAAAGTTTAAACAAAACATTCTTCCAAAACAGAAAGTCTGGACCTCAAAATGGTGATGTTCCACCATAGATTACCATGAATCTTGTGGAAACACTCCTAGAGGTGTTCCAAGCTTTTTAGAGGAAGATTTGATGAAGAAAAGATGAAGAAAATGAAGTATAGTGCTCTCTTTGGCACTTAGAGAATTCTGTCATAACTTGCAAATCCAACTAATTTGGGAGTGGTTTGAGAGTGAGAGAGTTGGAAAAGTGAAAATGAGGTGATGGAGCCTTGATTTTATAATGGAGGATTAAGTTTTAGTGTTAAAGAAGGTTTAAAGATGATTGGGTGAGAAGAGAGGTGAGAAAAATGGCCAATCTGCATTCAAGAAACCACTTTATAGAAAGAAGGGGGCTAGACGTTACGCCACGCCTACTAGGGTTAGGTGTCGCGTAGTGCCATGATTCATTTTAGCCAAATTTTGAGTTTTTTTTTTGTTTTAGTCCCCGAAGTTTGGTTTGTTCTTCATTTTAGCTAAAGCTTGGTGTTTTGGCATGGTTTTAAGTATATAACACGTATGTAGGTATAATTTGAGTATCGTGAATGCGTCAATAGCGTTTCGAATGTAAAACAAGTATTAGATTGTAAGTAAAGACATAATTAACGATTAACTGTCGGTATAATACGTATGTAAAAGGTATGGAATTTTACTGCGATCAAAGTATCGGGTTTCAAAGTTGGAAATGAATACGAGTATAATACACTACAAGTTTTCAAAAATAGAAATATGAATATCCCTTTCTAAATAGAGTTGATGATTTTGTTCTTTGGTGAATCATACAATGAGGTTTGGTGGATGAAAAGCATTCTACCTCCTTGCTTGACATACTTGTTGATACATGACCCTGGGACTTAAAAATATAAATATGTATATCTATACTATAACCCTAATAACCGAGCCCTAAACACTAACCAATCCATGGATTGTTGTTAAGAGCTACGATTATAATATCTTAGATTAAAACATCTCGTATATGGACTTCCAATAGGCAAGGTTTTTCCTATGAAGAACACATAAACATGGTGTCCAAATTTGGGTGTTTGTCTAGATAACCTTTTATGTATTTTCATACTAAGACTAAGCATGCACATACTCATTCCTAATCCAAAATCCTTCGTACTCATACGCCCCGTTTATCCTTGTAGGATAAGTAGGCGGTTCTCAACACCTTCAACTCACTTTCATGGATTTTCCGCGCAAACCGTGAGTATACTCGAATCTCCCTTTTACGCTTTAAACACTTTGGGGTGTAACATGTATGATGTAATCAAATACACATACATACACAATCAAACTTATGCAATCACTCAATCCATCAAACATGCTAATTAATATGCTTAGGTTATTCATGCTAGATACTCAAACACCCATACATGCAAACTATTTGTCATTAACTTTGCGCAAGCCTACCTTAACATGTATAGCGCTATGGGAGTAGCACACCGTCCGTTTGTTGGGTCATTGTTAAGTATTCAATCATTCTTTCAGTCTTTTCATTGCGATGATAAGATTACTCTAGTGGACACTTTGGCTTGACTTATATTTTTGCATGCTAGTATGAAGGTTTAACTTAGTATATGAATTGTCATGTTGGATTTAAGACAAATCTTTTTATATGTATGCTATGTGATCAAACTTGTATACACGCCAATTCTTGTTGATTGTATTTTAATGCATGTTGCTGGAAATTGATGATGACATTGAAGGGAATCTACTTAGGGTGGACTAGAAACAACATTTATTAATTTTGTATTATAATCCCTTGTCGTTTGATTTCATGAACAAGTTGTTGTAATTTCTTTTCCAACATTGTACTCTTGTTTAGCAATGAAATGAAACTTCGTTATTTAAACTATTGTCATAATTTGTCGTTATGAAGTCTCGAGCAATCTCGTTTTCGTCACACTCCGATGTTTCCACCATCAGTTGGGGTGTGACAGTTGGGGTGTGACAACTGTGGATGGTGATTGCTTGGTGGCAGAGGACGGTGTTTGGTTGGTGTTTAGGGTGGTGGTGTATATTTCATTAAGATTTTTGTTTTAAGTTTAGTAAAATTTCTTTAAAGAAAAGGGTAAAAAGACCAAATTGCCCTCAAGTGAGAGGCACATGGTCAAACTTAACATTAAAATGTAACCAGGTTAGGACTGAAGGACACTGCCCGATGAGAAATGGTAACATAAAAGACATCCAGTGTAGTTTCGGTAGTTAAAGGATAGCGTTTGCAACTTGGTTCAAACTTAAAGTATGTAAAATGCAATTTAGTCTTACACGAACGTTATCTCATTTAACCCAAAAAAACTGGGATAACAAAACATGTTTTACAACGGATGAAATCCATAAAAACAAATACACATACCAGTATTGATGTTGTTTGATCGATTTTGGGTTGATGCGTTACTTTACTAGTAATCGGTTACCGATTCGGAATGGTCTAACCGCCTTCCGAATCACCATTGCTCTTGATTTGATGTTTGTTTCCGCCAAACATCGTGAAGACATGAAGATTCTTAAGAAAACTTAAAGAAATTGAAGTTGTTCATCGTCTCAGATGGTTGTCTTATTTTCCAAGTTTTGTAGAACTAAGGTTCGATTTGAAACCGAGTTGTCCGAATTTATGTATTTTGTTAGAAGTTCCGAATTTGCTCATTTATGTCCGTATTTGTTCCTTCCGTATTTATTGATGACCTAGTGTGGAGTCATGCTTGGGAAATAGATTCGGAAGCTAGTTACTAGGATTTATTCTGTCCGAATTTGGAGATCCTCCGAGTTTGGAATTCCTTGTTTGTGTCCAAATTTACTAAATTCTTATTCATCCGAATTTGCTAAATTTTTAGATCTGAATTTGTAAAATTTCCTTGTCCAAATTTGAGCCTCTATGTGTCAGAGTTTGTGAAAAACACCCACTCTGAATTTGTGATTCCATATGTCTGGATATATTGAGTCCGAATTTGTACCTCCTTGTTTTATTTTGTCAGAGTTTGTGGAAATCACTCTTTCAGAGTTTGTGGAACTCACTTTGCTAGAATTTATGGAAATCACTCTGTTCGAATTTGCGTTTCATTGTGTCAAAGTTTTTTTTGTCCGAATTTGTTAGTTAAATTCCGAATTTATGGGTTATATTCAGAATTTTTTAATTATATTCGGTTACTAGATTCTCGATGTTCGGATTTGGCCCGTACTAGAGTTTTGGGAGAATTTAGAACTTCTATCGGGCATTCGAGGAGAAACGAAGGTGAAGTGACTTGGACTTTGAAAGTTTACAAAGAAAGAGGGGGAGTAAAAATTAAAAATATCCTATTTTCTTTGTAAATTTCTAAAATCTCGTGGTGCGACTTTGAACAAAGTTCGTGTTTACAATCATGAGATTAAATAAGGTTTAATCTCGCCTTGCAGAAAAATTAAAAACAATATACAGTTTTAGAGCTAAGTGTGTGATCGAGATTCGTCGAGTTTGTTCGAGGTTTGATCAAGTATTAACATGATGAAGCTGATTGTTCGTTTGGCGATTACTTGAAGATTGAGCCTTTATCATATGACGGTTAGAGTAGAGAAGATTAGTCTTCTTGGTCCCTCTTCCAAGTTGGTGACTAGTTGGATTCTCGAAATAATTAGGAGATTCTTACATTGAGGGGGAGATCGGAGACGAAAGTTATCGGGTAATTGGTGGATTCGTGAAGATACGAGATTGGATCTTGAAAATTCGAGACGAAATTATTTCAGAAACTCGGTTGAAGATCTTGATCTAGATGGTGGATGTACATTTTATGAGTCTGGTTTGTTATTAACTAATCTAACCAAACTTCTTGTCTTTACGGAATTTGAAGTGTTCGATGTTGGGCATTGGAAATCCGACGTTTCGTTCTTCTGTCGGTTAAGTTTGAAGATCAAGGATCAAGCAATGTTCTTACATTTGGTTGTAGGTCGGTTCACGTTAACTTGATTTGGGAGTAGTTTGAGGGGAAAGATCGACAGTGCTTGATGTTGGATTATTCGGGTTTCTCAAAGCAGCCATTGAAGTGATCGACAACAAATCTTTTATTAGAAGGGTTGAAGATTGTTGTGCTCTGCCAGAAGATCAAGTCTCTACAAAAGTTGAAAGCAGGCATAATATCATTAGTCAAGGGGAGCCTGTAAGTGTAGTATCCGGTGACTCAAGATTATCGATGTCACACAGATTTGATAGCAATAGTTAAGGGAGAGTCTGTAAGTGCAGCTATTGCCGGGTAACTATTCTGGTAAACAAAGTCAAAGGTCCAAGTCAAATAAGTCAAAGGTCATGCCTTGTCCAAATTTATCAGTTAAATTCAGACTCTGGATGTTGTTCGTGTTTATTATGTATATGGAGTGCGAATATGTATATAAATTCGACTTCCTGATCAGTTTATAGTCCGTAGGTGGGATTGCAATACAAAAAAAAATATTTATAATAGTTTAATTAAACAAAAGTTGTCTCATGTAACCCAAAGTAAAAGGTAACTATTTAAATCTATCGAAATCCTTAAAAGCAAATACCAATATCAAGACCGATGTTTTCGGTCAATATTGGTTCGGTTCGTCATGAAACAAAAAATAATATAATTTAATAAACTTCATTTTTAATAAAATTTATATTGTAATGTCGAGAAAAAAATTAAACACAATTACGCATTCATTTTTAAGTTAACGTGTTACAAAAAACACTCAAATTAGTATAAAATTAAATAGGCAAACTATATATATATATATATATATATATAAATCAAGTGACATGATGAATAATGTTTCCATGAGTACGCACCAAATTTGTGATTTGTTCAAATTACAGATCATTTCATATCTTATATGTTACTTATGAAGCTGTTGATATTATAATGTAGATCATTTCTTATCTTATATGTTAGTTATGAAGCTGTTCATATTACATTACAATGTAGATCATTTCTTATCTTATATGTTAGTTATGAAGCTGTTCATATTACATTACAATGTAGATCATTTCTTATCTTATATGTTACTTATGAAGCAAATATTGGGGTTTATTGAAGAAAGTAAATCTAGACGTGGTAAATGTTACGTTTATAGGAAAAAAAGGGTTATTGGGTTTTGATAATCATAAGTTTCACATGTTGGCCGATAATAATCCCAACTTTAAAAATTCCCTCCAATGATCCCAACTTGTAAAAGTTTCGCCCCATTGATCCTTTTCGAACATATAAGAATTTGGTCTCCTCAATAGATTCAAGTGCACCTGTAGGCTCCTTAATTAATTTAAGTGCACCTATGTTATAAAATGATCAATGGGAGTCAAATTCTTAAAAGTTGGGATCGTTGGAGAGAATTTTTAAAGTTTGGATTATTATCGTCCAACAGGTAAAACTTAGGATTATTAAAATCCAATAACCAAAAAAAAGTCTAGTTATGTATACTTTCTATTCATTACCTACCCTAAGTTAACAACTTTCGTTTTTTTTCAATACTTATGTTAAATGTGACTCCCTCAAAACCAGGCGTGACTTCTTGTTTGATTTACACAAAAACAAAGTATGTTATATCACGTAGCGGTAATTTAAAGGGTTTTACAAAAGCAAAACCTACAAACTAAAGTAGTAAAAAAGGCTAAAAGCTTCAAAGTTCTTCATGCCAAGTCTTCTTCATTGTGGATAGCCAACTAGACCTATGCCCCAAAATACCCGATATACTTGTTATAATCCAGTGATAGTCCATAAAATATTCAACTTTACCAAAACATTAAGCATTTCAAATATTGTAAGCCATAAACATAAGAATATGCCTCATGGCAACACATATATACCGGACACCTTTATCTAGGATTTCCACATTATTCTAAGGATCATAGTGACGGATGGGATTCGTTTCCTATAATATGTTAACACACACAACGGATGATATATTATTCCCATATTATGTTAACCGCGGTAATGGATGGTAAATCATATGTCATCAAAACAGAACATAAGTAAGCGTTAATCATGTGTATATATATATATATATGAACTTGTCCTAGGATAATAAGCATCGTCATAATGATATCATATTCGGACATAGAAAATATAATTTATCTATTATCATTAAGATATATATCACATATATTTGTATAAGTTCTAAAAAATTACCGATTTAGAGAACACATTCCTCGTTTTATAAAACGTTTAGTGGAACCCGCAACATTTTTTTCAAATATCTATGTTTGCACACAATGGTGCTAAAATGTTATCAAAATCTCTTTATAACACCACCATGCATGATGTGTGTATAATTAGTACATATTTTCACACCATTTAAAACCCAATTATTAATGGTTTTCTTTAAAATATCAATAAAAAAGTTTCAAATTAGTTTATTTTGAATTTTCAAGACAAATCGGGCCAAAAATAGACAAACAAAGCAAAAAATATTCTTATGAGACTTTTGAAGATCTCTCCTGGCCCACAAGAGTTGATAACGCTTCGTTCCAGTCACTGTACAAGATCCTGGTGGATTTCTACTAGGCACAGGTTATGCCTAGTGGGCACTAGCTGTGCCCGGTCACTCTGTTCAGCCTATAAATTGAAGCTTCTTCCATCCATTTTTCTTGCTCAATTCCCCCTCTCTCTTTAGATTACACTCTAATTCTACTCCTTTTTAGTTTGGTTTTCTAATTCAAGATTGTAAGAATGCTTATATATTTTTTCAATCTTGTAATGTTTAATATAAACCAATCAATTTTGTTAATATCTATCCTTAAAGCCATCAACAATAAGTTCTTGTGGTCACTTGGAAAAACAAACCCTTGATTGGTTGTTAACTAAAATATTATGGATAACCTTAAGGTGTGTATAAATGATTTTAAATAATTAATAACTACATATAACAAACCCTTGATGGGTCGTTAACTAAAATATTATGGATAACCTTAAGGTGTGTGTAAATGATTTTAAATAATTAATCACTACATTGAAAGTGATTCTACCAACTCGACCCCTTATGAGTGGTTTTTACTTAATACTAAACCCCAACAATGGATAGGTGTTGTGTCAACAAATTTTCACGCATTTATTTCCGTTGTTGTGGGTTTGATTCCGACATTGTGGATGGTCGCCCTAGTTATCTTATTTCCCAACCATCTTCTAAATGCACAGAGGCTGAAAGCCCTCTCAAAAGCCTCCATGCCTTCGAGCTTTAGCTTCTTGAAATTTTGCAACCAAAGATACAACAAAATACATGGCAAAGGCACTTCAGCTTCCTCTAAGTTGGTTACCTACTTCTCATATCTAGACACAATCATTGATGTGCTTGGATAGTAACAAATTGAAAAACTGGATCTTGTGTTGAAATACCATTGCGGGTGGTAATAGCTTTAAATTGAAAAATTTGGATACGTATTCGGATATTATTATTCACTATCCAAAATTTTTGGATATACGAAATTTTCGGATATCCGAAAACCGAATAATCCGTTCTTGAACACCGCTACCCACTGCTTCTTTTTGAGTGAATCCTAGTGGAGCAGAAGATGAAGAGTTCCTTCAACTAAAGTTAGGATGGCTCCACCAGGCAAGGGTATAAGTTCGACTATATGGACTATTTTGAAATCCCACTTGATAATTGACATAGGATCCTTCTTCAGTAGCTTCAAACGGGTATAGTATCACTTTATGATCTCCACAACATGTTGTACACTTCTTGGACACACTTCCTTTCTTCTCAAGCAACTTCGCCATCTTGACTGCTAATGCTTCAACTTTCGCTTGCAACATAACGTCATCATCCACTTGGTATAAAACTGTCTTCTTTCAAGAGCTAGATGCTTTTGAAGGTCCATAATAATTTGCAACTAACTTATCCATCATTGCGAAAGTAGTAGTGGGTGTTAAGTCTGCAAAGACTCCTTTAGCAATTATATCTTGGGTTTGATTATGAGAATAGACCTTCATAAAAGGTTTAACAGACTAACCATGACTCCTCTCCATGATTGGAACATTTGCGTATGATCTCTTCGTATCGGTCCCATGCTTCAGTGAATGACTCCCCATCTTATTGATGAAAAGTAAGGATTTTGTTTCTCAACTTGTTGATCTTAGAAGTTAGAAAATGTTTCATTAAGAACTTATCAACTAAGATGTCCCAGGTGGTTATGGAACCACCTTCTTAGGCGAGAAGCCAATTTCGGGCTTTCCCAACAAGTGAAAATGAAAATAGGTGCAACTTGATCGCATCGGATGAAACACCATTGATTTTGAACATGTCACAAAATTAATAAAAAACATGTTGATATGCGCATTTGGATCTTCATCCTATAGTCCAGGGAATTGGCAGCTTGTCTAAATAAGATGTGTGACTTGAGGTGGGCTCGTAAATGTCTCTGCATGAGTAGCAGGACGAGTGACACTGGATGGAATAGTGGTGGAAGGTCGAATGTGATGTGAGATTGAGAGTTCAGTGTCTGGGTCTCCCATCATAACTAATGCATTGAGTTCCTCCACTTCTACTTCTTCGGGCTTTGGCTCTATTTGAATCTCTATTGGCGCTACTTTGTCGTTCTTATTCTTTGGCTTTTTACGCAACGATCTTTCGGGAGCAGAAAACGGTTCTATTTCTCTACCAGATCATGTTGTATGCATAAACAAGTATTTCCTTGTTGGAAATTGAACCTTACAAAAGAACAGATGATAGAAAGCCAAAATATTCTACAACCTCCGATCCTTATAATAAATGAACATCTGCTGAAGCCAAGCTCCGTTGAAGACAAAGGTCAAAGGTCTACCCTAGCAAAGCTCTGATGAAGACTCTAAGGTCTGCCAAGGCAAAACTCTGCTGAAGACTAAAGCTAAGGTCTGCCAAGGCAAAGCTCTGTTGAAGACTCAAAGGTCTGCCAAGGCAAAGCTCTGTTGAAGACTCAAAGGTCTGCCAAGGCAAAACTCTACTGAAGCCCAACAGAGGATGTCTCATTAGTGTTTTCTATCAGACTTTGTATTGTATAGTTTATAGCACTGTTTAGCTTAGCAGATGTTGTAGTTTGTTTTAGTTTGCTATATGTCACTTTCAATGTGACGTCAGCATGAGATGCTCAGTGGTTTGCTCTATACTATAAATAGAACAATGCGTCAACTATTCTATTCATCACTACCACTTCATCTTGACATTTTGTGTACGAGCAAATCAGAGTGATCTTAGACTGGGAGGGGGGAGTTTGTAATCTTTCATGCACGTAAACAATTGATTTATAAAAGCATGTTAGTGAAAGCAATCTTCCTATTGTTGTGAATACAAAGTTTACTATTTCCACTGCACTATTCATACATGTTTATCCACTTCCATTGATTTCTTCTTAAACATTCACAACAATATCAAACTAAGATCCTAACATTCCTAAGTAAACTAAGAAAGCAAATAAATGATTACTCTACTAAAACAAAGTCTTTCCTAATAGTACCTTGTCCCCGGAAACAACGCCAAAACTTGACATGCTTAGGTAGTAACAATAAAACTGACATTGAACACAACCGAGTTTTAAGGATAAAAACACTAATACTAACTACACACGTTCTAGGCATACATACCTATTAGTATATAGCATAGTCGTATCAATCTGTGGACACGATAATCTACTAGTACTAAACCTATTACTTAATATGCAATCCATGAACTAAGAAAATCAATACTTAAGATCTAACAGCCTGAATTACTAAGAATTACTGCCAAGAGTTAAGAATGTATAATCATCCTAGACTCGAATCAATAAAAACTGTTTAGATTGATGATAGACGATCCTACTAATGCACTCCAAGACTTAACTTGCCTATGGCGTATGAAGTGCTAAAATAGACTTGGGCCACATAAGGTTAATCTTATCAAACTAGGGTTAAGGCTATAGACACACCTTTAGACTTATTTTAGTAAAGCTAGTGATAGTATGAACTCTTATGATTTGAGGTTTCTAGCCTAGTGCTCAAGGTGGTTAACGAACCGAGCGAATTACAACTACAAAGGCGAGGCATTTCGAAAACCCTAATTAGTTTTTACACTCTTTTAGTCGAACCCTTCCCGTAAGTAGCACCTATGTTTAACTAGTTATGACGATTCATTTATCTATTACCGATTAAAGTGTTAAGCTCTAGGCTAATGGACGTCAATATACCCTAGAGGTACCAAATACTGAATCTAACATGCATAACCTCCCAGAAAGATCAATATCACCACACAACTAACATCATAGCCAATTTCAACACACACACATATATGCATCACAAGAATTTTACCATACTACACTACTAAAAAAATACAAGTAAGAAATCAATCATCAATCATAATCAAATCATCGTATCATCTCATATAGACAATTATAACTAAGTTTAGCTAAAGATGATAAAAAGTTCAACATTAAAATCAAATTCATAATCTTTACAGAAAGTTCAAAGACTAGAAAACTGTATGAATAACCCGTAGAATCAGTTCCACTGCTTCCCCGTGCCTTTAGTCTTCAGTCTCGTCCTCTTCTCTCTTTCGGTTTGTCTTCTCCTTCTTTCTTCGATCCCTTTTCGCAAGTTCTTGAATTTCAGTCTCTCTTAGAGTTTCTAATCGTATTCTTCTTAAATCACGAACCAAACCCTAGATTTGTCTCGCTTATGGGTCATAAACATGGGATAGACCCACAGCTCGTAACCTAAGTGGGACCCACTCTGGCTTAATTCTCAATGCTAATTCCGTAGTCTGGTCAATTGGAGGGCATACGATTCATAACCTCGGGTCGAGCACGGGTCGTAAATCTCTTATTATTTTCATACGTCCTCTGCTTTTCACCTAGTGTTCCATTTATACCCTTTTTTTCATCCAAGACATCGTCATTTCAGTATTTACCTGCAATTCTCAACAAAACATTAATTTATATATATTCTTATCAGATTTACTACAATTGACCCCTTAGAAATGGGTCTTTTAACATAAGAATATTTTGTATCCTACGGCTACATCAACCATCGTTGAGGATCAAACAGTTATACAAATTGGAGGAAATGCCCAACAAACCAATCCAATGATCCATATAGAAGAAAGCCGACCAAAGGAAAATCCACCTGGTGGATTAGCATACAAAGAAGATTTGGTTGAGTTGTGTTATGGTGGATCGCCACCCAAGATAAAGAAACCAAGAAGACATGTCTGATACAAGATGGACAAATCAACCTTGAATGTGAAGAGATAACCTAAGAAACGCTACAAAAATGCCCGCCTCCTTCACTACACAACGCGTATAAACTTTGGTTCATGTAAGTAGTAATCATGGTGGCCCAACTCATCCGTTCTTTACTTGTACTGTTTGTTTCTTCTTTACAAGGCAACTTTTAGCTCAACCATATTTTCTTTGTTGTCTTATCTTTATGTGTTTGCTAGGTAATCATGGGAATCTGAGAATTCAGTGATGATAGTTAAATGAAGTTCAACATCAAGGTTCTTATTTTATTTATTCAGTATTTTAAGTATTTTAATGAACAAGGCATGGGATTTCTTGGTTGATTCGAGACTTTTGGTTGTCTTTTGGATTCTACTTTTCTTTGTTAAATGCACTATGCTTGTTTTTCTTATCAACTCAACCTTCAATAGTGACACGTCAGCCCTAATTGGTTTGTGATGCTACAACTATAATATGTACTATATCAACCCATATTCACTTGTTAAAGTATCCTCAATTTAGCTTAAGCAAAATTTGATTTAGAAAAACTGTAAATTGGAACAAAGCCCAACCACTATAAACCTATAAGTTTAGTCCGACATTCATGTTCGCAAGTCATGGACATGCATAAGTTCGGATTTTCTAGGCTTTTTGATAATGTTGGAGCAAAACACATGTAATGAATTCAAGACCATACTTTTTTTGAACGAAAAAATTTAGTAAAAGGAACCCAACTAGTAGGAAGCTATACGAGACGAGACGAGACAACATTACAATCCAACTCAAAAAAGTGACAATTCGTCAAATATATCGGTTCCTTACATATAAACCCTTCAAAATTTGTCACTTTCCCGAATCACTTCCATTTCAAAAAGAATTCTTTGAGCATTGATGCTCATTTACCTGAGATGTATTTCGAACATGTCTTAGTTTGTTGAAAACCTCTAATCAAGAAGATCACATACTCACGAAAAAACAATCATGTATGTATACACTAACTTTTATAAGTTTATTATTCAAGCCTAAAGTTCAACCCATTTTTCCCTAGATTCCACTAAACGGCATCTTATATTAAGAGTAAAAATTTATTTCACATTTATCCTCTAGTGAAGAAGAACTTCATGGGATTCCTTACGGGTCCATTCATTGCCGTCACAACTTGACATATGCTTTAACGTACTTTTCAGCAAGGGACATATAATATGCAAGTCGTGCATAAGAATTGAATAATCATTGAGCAAACCAATTATAAATTCACTCTAATATCACTATTATACCCTAAAGGTAATTATAGAGTTAGTCATTTTTACTTTTTTTATTATGGTAAGCATAAAAAATAAAGCTCTATAAAAATCATTTCCATTTCTGTTTAGAAATTATAATTTGGTCTCCCAAATATTACTACAAATGCTAATTATTACTTTTCTTGCGATAGATATTAACAATATACCAATTATAAATTTCTTACACACCCTAACCATGACAAAATTTTCATTTTTAAGTTGATGAACTAATAAATAATAGAATACAATTTTGTGAGTATTATAAATTATAATCATACCTTAGTACGTTACTAATAAATATTTGAGTTAAATGCTTGGTTTGTCCTTGTGGTTTGTGAAAATTGCATACTTGGTCCTAATGGTTCACTAATTACACACTTGGTCCCAGTAGTTTTATTTTTTGCACTCAGGTGGTCCTTACCACTAACCTATGTTAAATATCTCAGTTAGGTATGTGTTAAATTACTATATTGCTCTTAATTATTTAAAAAACAAAAATAAAAATAGTTTAAAAACAGTATTTTAAAGCAATGTGGGTCCCACCCACTTTTCTTCTATACCCCAACCCCCACCGTCACCTACATCATCTCACTAGCATTCACCATCTGCAAATCACTGTCACCGACTCACCTCACCTCCGAACACCGACAATCACATGACCCAGCATAGCAAGACTTTACAAGAAAAACACTAACATTATAAGAAATGAGCATGAACCAGTTCACCTTGCATCATCATCTCATCGTCGTCGGTAACCACCATCATCTCCCCGCTCATCTATCTCTCTCAATCCACCACTGTTAGCCACAAATCACCGTCGGCTATGAACCATCGCTGCCCCTTGTCTTCGGCCCCTCTAACCCACCATAACTTTCGCCGGAAAACACCATCCCTCGCCTGAAATCACCCTCGTATTTGGCCTCACTCTTAAATATACCCACCACTGTTCACCTATTTCAGATCTGCAAGACCACCATCACCATCAGGCAACTGCGAAACAGAGACAAGGTGGTGGTTAACTGTGAACCGGGGACGTCGATCGGAGTGGATCAATCATGCTAACAAGTGGTGGTGGCACTGAGTAGTGGTAGCGGTACCGTAGGGATGGGGTGGGTAATCTGATCTCGTGGAGGTGGTTGTTGATCATTGTTTTTGTGGTGGATGATGGTAATAAGAGGGTGGACGGTGATGGTTGCTGAAAAGGGAAGAAGGAGGTGAGGCGTAATTAAAGGGCAGGGTAGCTAATGAAAGAGAGAGGGGGAGTGATGAAGAAGATGAGTAGTGGGCCCTCATTCTTTATGTTTTTTTTTATTTTTCAATTATTCAAGGGTAATGTAGTAATTTCATATATACTTAACTAAAAAATCTAACAAAGGTTAGTGGTAAGGACCATCCGAGTGCAAAAAATGAAACTATTGGGACCAAGTGTGTAATTGATGAACCATTAGGAGCAAGTCTGCAATTTTCACAAACCACAGGGACCAACCAAACATTTAACCCTAAATATTAAATATCCTTGCCTAATAAAACAAGATTACTTTTAATAGTGTACGGCCAATACAAAAGTTAATAAATTATTTTATAATTAGCGGTTGCGTATAAAACTAAGTTTAATGATTAATAAAAATATAAAAAGATACAATTAAGTTTAATATAATAGAAATAAAAGTATAGAAGTATATAGAAATTTTTTATTGGCATAGAGACAATTAATATAAAAAAGTTCTAGAATTTTGTTATTGGAATAGAGATAATTAATCAGGGGCGGACATACCTTAGGCGCAGGGGTAGCCTCCGCTACCGCTTGACGCTCTGGTGGTAGTGTAAATTTTGGAAAATTTTGATTTTTTTGACGTTTTTACGATTTCGTTACCCTTTTTATAAAACGTTAACCCTACAAATATTTTCTAGATCCGCCACTGCAATTAATAAAAAAAAGTTCTAGAATTTTGTTATTGGCATAGAGACCATTAATATAAAAAAGTTCATAGTAATTATAAACTACACGTATTAGATTTATGATGTTCACACATATAAGATTTATGATGTTAGATATTAGATATTAGAAATTAGATATTATAGATACATCAATACATTGTTTTCTCTATTACAAATCCCACATTTATAGTCTTTAAATTGAAGTTAAGGTATCTATCACCCCACGTTACTCAAAAGTAAAAGTTGATTCCATTTATCTCCCATCTATCACCCCCAAGTCTTTATCTTGTGTGTTAGTTTAACGTTTTATCATTATTAATCTACTTTTTAGTTCTGCTTTCCTCGTATTTTTATCATATGAGAAAAGCTTTTTTAAGTTGGGGTTTCACTGTAAGGACTCTCATCGGACTATTCTAAGAACTTCGCTATTGACGAGATTTCATTAGGTATGATAGTTGTTTATTTTTATAAGGAGCGTCAAATATCTTAAATCTAGTTCAATTTGATCCATGGGCTTGCAAGTTCAACCGAAATTTGCTGTAAAAATACTTATATAAAGACTTCTTTATTGATGTATTCTTTATATATTTTTTCCGAAAATGATACAGTTCTATAAAATCCTCCTAATTTGCTATATTAGTCATTGATTTTTAGCAATTAATTTTTTACAACAATATAATTTACATGAGAAAAAAAAATAAGGAATTGGTAAAAGCTATCCGCAATTATAGGCTTTTTGGCAATGATGTTGACCTGAAAAAGACTAATGGGCCCACAAAGTTTTGAAGAAGTAACATGGAATGGGAGTGTGTTTAATTGTGTCCTTTCTCTGGTCCATGGGCTATACATTTAAATGGCAGGCCCTAGCTTCAACAGTCATCAATCTCATTGTAATGTAATTGTAAGGTCTTCACAGATCACAAACATCCTTCCAAATATTCTTTTCGTAAAACAAGTAAGGTTGTTTTTAATGTCTTTTTATAAAACATTGTTTGTGTACAATTAAGGGTGTATGTAACTACCAGCTGAGGCAGATCCTCTAATCTTAAATTTGATATAAATTAAGCTTTATGTCTAAAACTTAATTCCTGAGTAATTTTATAAGCATAAACAGGGTATGCGTTAGCTTGTTTATTATTTATTATAGTAACTTAATTTTTTTCACATACAAAAATAATTATTCTTACATAACTTTAAAATTATAATTTTATAAATATAACACAATGTATGTTATTTTTTTGTATTTGTAACATGAGCCTTATTTAGTTGGGCATATGAAGGTCGGACCCAGACTCATTTTATTAAAGAAACATCAATTTTAGCTCGAGCTTTTAGTTAGCTGAACTTGAGTAGCTCACGGTTAGCTTGATTAGTTTACACCAACGTATAATGTATAAAAATATTTATAGAGTAATTTATAAGTAATTTGTTTTGTACAAATTAGCAAAGGAGCTTGTCTTGGAAAATCAGGCCCCAAAGTTGAACACGAAACAAATGAACGATATTCAAACAAGATTGAACAACCCCCCCCCCCCCCCCCCCCCCCCCCCCCCCCCGCTTTATAATAAAGCCGAAAGGAGCAAACCACATCATTTACAATAGCCCTAACTAATTATGTACGCTGAACTCATTCTAATAATAACCCAACTCAAACTCTATTGAATAAATAAATAAACTCCTAGATAAACCTTATTGGTTCAAATTAACAATTATTCCTAATTTAAATATAATAGATTCAATAAAGAATTCACCAAAAATTATCTATAACCTGCCTTGATCTTTATATCATTAATTCAATATTAATGTCTAACTTAATGTACCGATGGTTTAGTTTTTGTGTAGACCATTGTAGGGTATGCTTTTTTTTTCACAAAATGAAAATCCGATACAAATCTAACACAAAATTTATGGGTTAGAATATGGTTCAAAACAGGCTTAGGTCAATTTTCGACTCGTGCCTACAAACATGTTTAGCTAAACAGTCGTGTCCGTATCAATCCAATAGCAGATGTTGTAGTTTGTTTTAGTTTGCTATATGTCACTTTCAATGTGACGTCAGCATGAGATGCTAAGTGGTTTGCTCTATACTATAAATAGAACAGTGCTTCAACTGTTCTATTCATCACTACCACTTCATCTTGACATTTTGTGTACGAGCAATCAGAGTGATCTTAGGCTGGGGGGGGGGGAGTTTGTAATCTTTCATGCATGTAAACAATTGATTTATAAAAGCATGTTAGTGAAAGCAATCTTCCTATTGTTGTGAATACAAAGTTTACTATTTCCACTGCACTATTCATACATGTTTATCCACTTCCATTGATTTCATCTTAAACATTCACAACAATATCAAACTAAGATCCTAACATTCCTAAGTAAACTAAGAAAGCAAATAAATGATTACTCTACTAAAACAAAGTCTTTCCTAATAGTACCTTGTCCCCGGAAACAACGCCAAAACTTGACATGCTTAGGTAGTAACAATAAAACTGACATTGAACACAACCGAGTTTTAAGGATAAAAACACTAATACTAACTACACACGTTCTAGGCATACATACCTATTAGTATATAGTATAGTCGTATCAATCCGTGGACACGATAATCTACTAGTACTAAACCTATTACTTAATATGCAATCGATGAACTAAGAAAATCAATACTTAAGATCTAACAACCTGAATTACTAAGAATTACTGCCAAGAGTTAAGAATGTATAATCATCCTAGACTCGAATCAATGAAAACTGTTTAGATTGATGATGGACGATCCTACTAATGTACTCCAAGACTTAACTTGCCTATGGCGTATGAAGTGCTAAAATAGACTTGGGCCACATAAGGTTAATCTTATCAAACTAGGGTTAAGGCTATAGACACACCTTTAGACTTATTTTAGTAAAGCTAGTGATAGTATGAACTCTTATGATTTGAGGTTTCTAGCCTAGTGCTCAAGGTGGTTAACGAACCGAGCGAATTACAACTACAAAGGTGAGGCATTTCGAAAACCCTAATTAGTTTTTACACTCTTTTAGTCGAACCCTTCCCGTAAGTAGCACCTATGTTTAACTAGTTATGACGATTCATTTATCTATTACCGATTAAAGTGTCAAGCTCTAGGCTAATGGACGTCAATATACCCTAGAGGTACCAAAACAGGCTTAGGTCAATTTTCGACTCGTGCCTACAAACATGTTTAGCTAAACAGTTGTGTCCGTATCAATCCAATAGGTTTATGGGTCCATTGGCTTGATCCGTTTAACCTATTAGTTAGATTATAAAGTACTTTTTATGTAATAGTTAAGCTACTTGCCAATTATATGCTGAATTAGGGTAGACAAAATAATCGCATAAAAAAGTACACATAAAATATTACTTTAGAATTATGAAGTATTTTTTCTAGTTAAATAGGTCGTGTTTGTGATACTTTATTCAAAGAAATCATAAGCTTTTAATGGCCTTTTGTTTCCAAAGATTCCTCTCGCAGTTGCATCTAGCGTTTGACGAGCTTGGTTAATCAACCCATTGTAAAAAGATGAAACTTGAAGCCAAGCTTCAAGTTCATATTGGGGACATTTTCGAAGCATAACCTTAAAACGTTACGACGCCTCATATAGTGATTCACCACATCTTCTAGGGAAAAAGTGGTGATATCATTCCTTAACTTAGCGGTCTTAGCGGGCGTAAACTTTTGAACGAGATTATTCCAGTTTGTGATAGATCCCATTTGTTGAGAGTTCAACCATGCCTTTGCATGAACCTTTATTGAGAAATGAAACACGCGGAGTCGTATGGCATCTGTTGAGACATCACGTCAAGCGATGATTTTGAAAATTCATAGATGGTGTGGTCACGATTATTAAGTGTCATTTTGATCGAGCTTTTTCTCTTAATTTGTTTTGAAAGAATCTTTCGGGTTCGACTAATGGTTTGACTATAACAGAACCAAAACGTAAGATCATACACTATCTGTGAAGAAAGAAAGGATAAGCAACAAGAGTAAATAAAAACTATGTTAGTAACTAAAGAATATTTTTTAAATTGTTATGTCCCTGGCAACAGCACCAAAAGTTTGATGTGCGTGTGCTAGTAGTGTTTTTAGTGGTACTTTGAAAACGTTTATTTAAAGCTTTAGATTTATAAGAAATGGATTTTAGTTAGACTTAACACACACAACATGCAAGTATACCTATTGTTATGTAGTAAATTTTAGGTAAGAACTAAGTATCGAAGGACACGATTTTTTACCATTCAACTTTATTTTGTTACCAACTAGTTTTAGTTAATTGATTTCATTTGGTTTGTAGACAATAAAGTAAAAGACAAAAAAGTAAATACGAGTAATAGTAAATGATTGGAGAATATCAGATCACACGAGGTATTGCTTGGGACGGAATCCACCTATGATGAATTCATTTTAAGTTATTAGCTTGGTGGTGTGGTGAACAAATTAAAAATACTCGATTCTTAGCTAAAGTTGGTGGCGAGTTTTCATTTAGTTTACAAAATATATTATTTGATGTTATTTTGGAAGGGCTTCTGTTGAGGTTACCGCGACCCTTAGCTTCTTAGTAAGCTTATTAATTAAGCCACTACGAGATCTGGATTATAGACATCTAACTACTCTTTTCCTTTTACAACATTGCTATCTGCATGCCTCTCTAAGTGATCCCTTTACGAATCCATCGAAGACATAAGTACTTGGTAACAATGTTGCTGATATGACAACGTAGTCACCCTGGTCAGGGTCGCGCTACTTCGATGGGACACTTGTTCTTACTAATAGAGGTGATTAATCTTTATCTAACGAGAGATGTTATAATAATAAATTATATAAAGACGTATACATTTTAACGTGAGTTTACCAACTCTTGGTCCATGCCAATGCCTAGCATAATGATCATGCAGACGATGTTAACTGGCCAAGTTTTGGCTTAACCTTGAAGCCTGTAGGCCCTGCATGCTCCAGTGTAGTTTGATAATCAACAGCTATTAACAAGATGTGGCTTTTTCAACCCACAAATGCATTAACCGCTAGCAAAATGAGACCCTTCACTAATATATAGGTTGTCACACACCATGAGTGTATTGATGAGTTTCACACCACTAAGTTATCAAATACACTCACAAGATCAAAGACCAAAATAGAATAAAAGTCCCATCAACAAAGAAAAGGGGTAGAAAGAATTATCAAAAACATAAACACACCACTTTGCTAAAGATTTAACATATAATTCATATCAAGTTTCATCTTCACCCAAGCATTACAAGAAGTTTAGCCAACAAAGGCCATACAAGCTTGTCCAAAAGCAATGATTATGGAATGGATTATGATCAAAAAGTGTAATGAACTTTTTGAATATGAATGAATACAAGCTCCAATGGTGGAATTGAAACTTCTCTGGATGGGAGAGCATGTGTAAGTGATATGAGGGAGGATGGGATAGAATACGATGCTTTAAATGAGCCGCAGAGACTACTATTTATAGGCTGTTGTCTATTGGTGTGCATGGCCGTGCCATGCGATACACAGTCGTGCGTCATACATGTTTCCAACAACGATTTGGTCCTTTTGGACTTGTGGACAATCGTATTTATTCTTGTGCACGACCCTGCTTATACTTGTGCATGGTCGTGCCTTGACAGGTATCTGACAAAATCTCTGATTTTATACTTTTTGACAGACTTATGTCTTTTCCGTTACAGTTACGGGCGAGCTTGTAATTGTGCATGGCGGAAGTTTGTCTTTTCCTCCTACGGTCGTGCCTATGCATGTGCACATAGTCCCTTTTGCATTCTTTTTGACTTCTAGGGTGGTGCACGATCGTACCTATGGTCTGGCACAAATGTGCATCTTTGCTTCTTCTAGTTTTCTTCAGGGATGGAAGTACGGAGGTGCTAGGATTTCTGATTTCCGGATTTTAGCTTCGTTTTTTTGTCTTTTTTAGTTCCTTTATCCGAAGCGTCTAAATAGATGCACTCATCAAGTAGAGACAATTTAGATAGTGTTTCTCTTAATAATGCCCTAAAACGTAACATAAGTATACGAAAAAAATATGTATATTTGATGCCAGTTCAATTACTTGAATTAAATTACAGTAACAAGTTCTTTTGTTTGTGGTATTTTTATAATATTGATTTATCATGTAGAATATGTCACATCAATTATTAAATGTCATGTCCATGCATATAAGATATTTTTTTAAAGTGCACGTTATGTGTTGGATTGTGTCTCTGGATTTTTATGTAGCAGAGCTTCACTTAAATTATAACTCGTTTAATTTTTCTAAATCTAATTTAAACTTAAGCTTTTAAGCATGAAGAGAGCGTCATGAAAATTAACGCGGGGCGCTTGGTTGGTGTGATGGTACCGTCAGAAACAAGCGTACCGCATTTTTTTTAATCTAGTTTAAGTTCAAACTCAAACGCAGTTTAACACGGTATTCTTACAAGCACATTTTTACATCATCCATAATTGACGGTTTTAGTTTTACCATACAATATTATACCTCAAAGCTACGCACGGAACAAAGTGACAAATATGTTGTTGAATAGTGCTCCATGTGATTTCATTTTTAGTTATTTTCTATCTTTCATAACGGTAAAAAAGAACATAAACCCGACTTAGTTCCTTCATGGCCCCATAGGTGCCTTCCGGCAAGCTGCGCCTATGGGGAAATCCAATCTCGAGCTTGCCAGCCATGTAGGGTATGTCTGGACCGAGACAACACAAGCTATTAGATGTTTTTTTTTTCATTTACCAACCGAAACCAAATGAGTTTTCGCCGCCTGCAACGCGTGGGGTAATCCCACTAGTTGCCTTAAAACTGAAACCGAACACTTTGGTTATTAGAAAAAATTAACCGATGATTTTCTGAGGTTTTCAAATTTTGTTAAATTGGTTAGCCGAAGTTTTGAAGGTTGGACCATTTTTTTTTCATTTTCCAGTTCAACAATCATTAGGTTTGGTGTCTTTGCTTTATTTTATAGCCCAATAGTCATTGTTATTGGACTAGTCGAGTTTGTCAATTTGGGCTTAGACTTTTAGTTTGGGTTAATGTTTAATAAAGGATAAGATATCTTTTTTACTAAATTTGGGCTTATAGTTTGGGTTACTGTCCATATATATTATATTAACTAGTGGGTTACACCCGTGCTCTGCGGCGGGGCGACTCAATTTTTAATGGAAACGTGAATGCAATAGTAAAAATAACGTTAATGGCAGGAATTCGTTTGATATTGGTTCGGTTCATTAAGATACCGACACTTACCGAAAGAGAAACAAAAAAGTCATGATACGACCAAAAAAATACCGAGATGTGTTTACATCGATCGAAACAATAAAAACGAATATCAATTTCGTTACTGACGTTGTTTGGTCAATATTAGACTGTTCGTTTTGTTACATGTACAACACCAGGTTTGATTGAAACTTAAAAAAGAAAAACCAAAAAGTAGAAAAGAAAAAGAAAAGGTGAAAAAAAATTCACAAAAGATAAAAATAACAAATTGATAAAAATCACTATAGTTAAGAAATTCATAAATAATATATATAATAAGTTACATTGTATCTGATTTTGGGTCTTTGTTTATATGTTCGGTGGGCACTACATACGTGTTTTTGCTTTCTTTTGTGCACGTCCAAAGGTTTATTCGGACATGTGGTGAAAATTGAAATCTTGTAGACACATATTTAAACAAATAATGAATGGGAACTGCTAAACATACCTTATTTTTTTTATTTTTATTAAACGTACACCTCTCTAAAGTTTTATATTCATATAATTCAAACCTTTTGTTTTTTATTCTTCATCTTATTATTATGATTATTATTATTATTTAAACTTTTATTGTGTTTTAAAGAAAGTTTTTTTTTTCTAAATGCCTTTTAAGTGTTTATTTTTTTTATTTTAAATGATGTTGTGCTTATATATTGTACATTGTAATCTTATAATTGTTTTTTATTACCTTTTTGATCAGCAACCATTTTCATCATTAACATATTTTACGATATTTTTTTTTGTTCTCAAAGCTGGTTATAAAAGTAATTTTATTTTTAATATCACATGGAACTTTAACCAAGCAAACATGATACAGCTATAATATCTTTAGGCCTGTTCAGGAGACTATTCGAATAACAACTGAGCAAACCATAGGAAGCACGAATGTAATTTTAGAAAGTTTAGGACTAAATGTAAAATTTTGACAAACCATAAAGATCATCCAGATATTTTCCTAAAAAGTTGAAAGGATTAGGTTGTGCATATACCAAATTAAATTTAATGTTGTCAATGATTATGACTGCAAAATGAAAAGTCAAAGATGATTTAATCATTTTTAATAAAGGTTTACTCAACATCACAACTTCACCTTTGAATTTATTTTTTCTTTAGAGCATTCACATTCTATACCTTACATTATGTGAGAATAGCTTTTATATTATAAAAAGTGGCTGTAAGTGATTGTAAGTGAAAAAGAGAGAAAATGTTATTGTTCATCTGTATATTTGAGAGGACACTATTCACCCTGTATAATTTTTTAATATATTTTAAAAGTTATTGTGAGTGAAGGAAAAAGAAAATGTAATGATAAAAATATAAAAATATATTATTTAATTGAAAGAAGAAAGAAAATTTAATTGTTTTTAATGTAATTATAGAGTAAAAATGATAAATAGAATGTGAATGCTCTTAGAGTTTTTAAGGTTTTCAAAATTCAAAGCACATTACTCTTAAAAAAATGTGTGGATCAAATATTCAGTTTGGGACTAGACTTCAATAAACCAACGTGTTATTATTTTAATTGGGCCGGGTCTTGAAATATTATATGTGGGCCTAGAGAATTGATACGAACCGGCCAGGAGTTTTAAGTTTAACTTTTTTGGCCTTTTAAAATTAACCCGTGTTCGCAAAAATTTAATCTGGTCGGGTACTTCAAGTTTAGTTGGGCCAAGTGCTATTAAAATTTAGAGTTAATACAGGGATATTTCAAAAGTAATTCGAACCGGGTTTCGAGTTGATACAAACATTTTTTTAATTAAAAAATGTTTCTAAATCAATTAACCAGCATTGCACAAGTTGAACTTGAAACCAACACTCGAACCCAAGAGTTGTTCAGAAAGAATATGACATGTTTGGAAGTATTCGCGTAGAAAGTCTGTCAGATCACATCAGTCGTTTTTTGAACATGTTGACAAAAATGAAGAAAGTTGGTAATCCCATCACCAACTATGCTTCAATCAAGAAGCTTTTGAACTCCCTTCCAAAAGAATGGAGCTTACAGTGCATGATGATCAAAAGAACCTTCTTGAACAATACAACTCCACTCACTCTCTCGGATCAGATCAACACACTAAAGGCCTTTGAAATGGATGTGCTCAAGAGAGAAATGAATCAGGCAAGATACTCTCAGAAACCTGTTCAATCTGCTGTTACCGCTACTGCTCCCAAGAACATGACATTCTTTGCCCCCATAACCTCCAGTGGTTCAAACTCTCAGGCTGCTAGTGCATCTTACTTAATGCTTCCGCAAGCTCTACAAAGGCTCCACAGTCTAACGAAAAGACTACTATGGTCGGTGATGCTCAAGCTATGAAGGAGGAAGCTAGTAGTAGTGTCAAAAAGGAAAAGGATCAAGCTCCTACAGCAGCAATGAAAGTCGAGTCCGCCAAAGAGAAAGAAGAAAAAAAGACTTGGTAAACAGCATACCCTACAAATGTGAAATTGTGCTCATAACCGTGTGTTAACATTGTGGCTCACTATAAATCCTTGAACCATGACCTAATTAGAGAAAAATAAAGAGTTTTGCAATTTAACAAAGAACTAAAACAGAATGAAGTTGCATATCAAAGAAAGTTGAACTCAACTTTAGCTTAAATGCAAACTTTAAAAGAATTTGTTTTTAGAAAAGATTTCATTATAAATGATTTAACTGAAAAACTCGAGAAATCTAAAAATGAAAACAATAAATTGCAAATCACCATCGACAAATGGAATGTAAGCAAGAAGGCACTGGTTGATATTAAAAACTGCCAACGACCGACATACATGAAAGATGGCATTAGATATAAAGATAAGCTTGGAAATGAAAGAAGAATCTTTCCACCTCCTCACAGCAAAAACTATGTATCCATGCTGACTCCTCATCCAGAAAACGATTTAATTGATAAAAATGATTTAATTGCTCAAAGTGTCAATTGTGAAAATGACAAATACTAATGTTTCTGAAAGCAATGCAGATCCAATTGAGCGTGAGGAGAATGTGTGCGATGAGAAATGTGGTGGCACGAAAATAGTAATAGAGTATTTATGTGACAGTAATACTACTGTTAACTGGTTCGCAAGGAACTGTGGTAAAACAAACTAAAATTTTATTCGGGATGAATGTAATAAGTCTTTGACTAAGATGGATAACTGTAATAAGCGTAGACCTAAATTTGATGCTTGTGACGTGAGTGTTGAGTGTGCTAACTTAAAATCAACCTTTTGTAATGACAAATCTATATGTGTCCCACCTGTTTTTGTGCCCGCTTTTGAAAAGAATAGGTTTGGAAAGTTCTTAACTGAAGAAATTTCAGAGTGTACTCCATCATGCAGCAATAATTCTCAAAGCGATTCAGATTTTCAGTCTACTAAGAATAGGAAAGCTCATATAACTCGGAAACTTCAGTAACATATGTTGAAAACCTTAAACTATCGGGTGTTCAAGAACCAACAGCCCCGAATGACTCTGCAAGTCTAGTAAATCAAGTTTCACTCGAGGAAGACTTGCATATAGAGGATTGCTCAAGTTCAGATGATAAATCAAAGACAAATGAAAGTCTTGGGGAGTCAAAGGTTAAAAGATCATCTAAAGTTGTCGAACCTCACGTTTGTCAACATGTTGAGTCAAGCTCAAAGCAATTCCCACCCCTAGTTGCATCACACAGAACTGCAAAAGTCTCAAAAGCCATTCAAGGCTTGTTTTAATTGTGGAAAAGAAGGTCATGTGCTTAAGCAATGCCCAGAACAACACGATCCAGACGATAAAGGCAACCAGTATTGCTTCTCTGGATCAAACGGTAAAAATCACACATCTTTGAAAGATCAGATGAAAAATTTTCCATCCAGATCTACACATGTGAAGTCGGTTTCACATGATTCAAAGATGAAAAGGACCAACACATCAAAACCTCAATCTTTCCCTCCAAATCTTAAACATAAAATTATTTCAAACTTTAAGTCTTTTACAAACAACTTTTTTAGACCAACACAAGTTTGGTGAGTCAAACCAAAGGTTGTAAAAGAAATCAGTGAGGGAAAAGATTTGGCATATGGAGAGGTTTCTTATTTTGATGAAAGGGGACAACCCAAGACTACGATTGCTTGGGTTCCACTCTCTAACTGAATTGCTTATGAGTGTAGGAACATCCAAAGAGGACTGTTAGTAACACCGGTTATTATCAGTGGTTGTTCCAGATACAAGTTTGAAGAGGAAAATTACAGGTTTGGTTATGGTACCTAACCTGGTCTCGCAATCAACACTACTGTGGCACATTCATTTTCTTGCTGACATATATATTTGTGTGCCTAGTGTGGAAGACTTTGTTTTGTAAATACATCTTTTATAATTTTTCATTTTTCAGTAAATGGTTGTACAAAAATAACTTTTAGGAGGAGCATTAAAATACTTTCTAGACCATGAGATGTAATTATTTAAAAATAATCATGATCGTATATGAGAATTATAGGAACTAACTTGATTATGTCTTCAAATGAATAGGATCTGATGGAAGATACGGCTCCAAGTTAACGATATGTCGGTAGATTCAGCATTTCAGACAAGTAAACTGCATTTTGGTGATAAAGTTAAAGATCATATGATAATGTGGATACCCACCTTGTTATAGGATTGCACGAACAGATTATGTCCAAAAAGGGGTTACGAGATTAGATTTAGGCATTCAAAAAGACACACAATGTTCTGCATATATATATATATATGTTGAAAAGACACCAATGTGTGCAGCCTAAAAATAGCAAAAAGACACACAATGTTAATGTCGTGCAATAGGAATAAAAGATACGCCAAAGCTCGTACATATATTAAGTATATATTTTATTAACTATGCTCTCTAATCAGATGATCATCTTCTCTGCATATGGGAACATAGACCTGAAGCTCTCATCCTGATTTAAGGTGATCATCTCCTCTGCTTATGGAAACATAGATATGGAGCTTCATCACCTAATATATAATATTTCTAAGTTGTTAAGGCAGGCATCTCAAAAGATCATGAGGACAGAAAAGTTTAACCGAACACGTGTGGGACCGTTAGCTTCATCCTAAGTTTACCCAAAACATGGTAATTAATCACCGAAAGTATGTCAAAAGAATGGTGCATGTATTTAAATGGACAAACATACCAGCAATCGTTCTTGAGTCGTAGCTATCTTGAAGAAAGTTGAAGTGTGCCTATGCTTTTCAAGTTGGTATGATCTCGTATCCGATCCATTATATATCTCAAAGGTTGGAAGTTAAAAAAAAATATAAAATGTATAGTTGTTTTTCTAAGTCTTCCATATCATATCAACTGTGTCTCAAACCATTTGAGATACTCATTTGATTGCACACTATAGATGAATACGGTTTTGTCTGTATGTTGAATCAGTCTAAAGAAAATTCGGAGTTGTGTTTGTGATTGTGAATAGGTTATTTAATTATTTGTTGCAATGATGGCGGATCATCAATTGAGCAAGATACCATACAAAAGCATCTGTTTCTTGAAGATTGTAGAAGATACCGAGCTAGAAATCCTCCTCCTACGTCTTCTGATTCACTCAAGAAAATGAGAGGTAGAAAAGTTTGTTCCGGCTTGTCAAAGATGATGCATGCAAAAAGGGGGAGTTTATCCAGATAAAGTACTCAAAGAGCAAAGTGTCAAAAGAAGATCTTTAGTAAAGAAAATTTGGAAAGCATCAGTCTAGGGGGAGATTGTTAGGTCTAAAATTGAGACTGAAGCTTGCCAAATTGAAGATCACAACACGCATGAAGTTGACGGTTCTAAAGATGATACAAGAGTTTGATAACATTAGCCTAAGGGGGAGATTGTTGGGTCTAAAACGTATAGTCTAATGTTATCAATGAATCAAGTCAACATCAACGTGTTAAAGTCAACACGCAAGTCGACACGAGAAGATCGAAGAAAGAATTAGCGTGTTAAAGTTCAAGATATGATTCTCTATAATGTTCTAGTTAATTAAATATATTTTGTTTAGACAAATATATTTATTATAGCTAATTAATTTTTCATATTTAGTGATAGTTTTGGTAAGTTATTATCTCTAGGGGCCTAAATGTAAATAGCCTAAGTGGTATAGGCTATAAATAGAAAGAGATGACTATGGTTTAGGTAACACACTTAGATAGATTTTGGGGCTAAATTGTATTCATCATTTGCAAATCAATCAAGGGTTTTAAAGTTAGCTATTTTTGAGTGTGTTCATCTTGATTCTTATACAAAATCAGATTTTTAGCTCGATTTGATCCTACATGTATAGCGCTATAGGATTAATGCACCGCTCATATTCGTGTTAAGTAAACAAAATGGTCTAGTCATTTCTATGATTAGATTACGCTAGCGTAAACTTTGGGTTGACACGTATAATTGCATGATAGTTTTGCCATGTTAGTCTCGAGTTTACAATTATGCATAAGGATTTGTTAAACGTTTATATTATGTTATTAGTCAAACTTATATACTCGCCAATGCCTTGTGTGTTGAACTGTACTTTAACATGTATTACAGGTTGACGACGATGACGAGCCCTGGAATCAAGTAGGATGGACGTAGAAACTTATCTCAATTTAGATTTATGTAGGATCGTGTTTCTTAATTGAAATGTTGTACTTTTGTTGTACTTGTACTTGAAATTGATGTTGTATTTGTTTCCAAGCAATGTACTTGAATTTTAGTAATGAAATGAAATATTGTTCCTTTAAATACTTGTCACAATTTAGCATTATGTTGTCTCGAGTAATCTATTTACGTCCGCACCGATGATTCTGCCATCGGTTGGGATGTGACAATAGTTGTTTTTCTAAGTTAAAGAACGAAAATAAAGTGCCCGCGCATTACGGCGGGACAACTTTATACTACGTGTTTAAGGGTATGTTTGTGTTCGTTAAGCACTGACATGGTGACATTAACGTGTTTATGTACAAGAAAGAAACGTATAAGGATATGACACAATTAAACGAAATGTATTAAGTTGTGACGAATTAACTACGCATTTGGAATTTATAGCTACACGGAAGTATTGTATACTTTAAAACACAAAAGAAAATTCAAGAAAATTAAGAAACCTAGAGAATAAAAGTGTAGACTTAGAAACTTAAAAGGTAGGTTTGACATTCTATATAAACCTAGGAGAATAAATATTAGTTAAAGAAACAAGAAGAACTCAAAATGCCAGTCACCGATATTGATCTTTAACTTATATAATAATTTAAACTTTAGTATTTAATTACTTTTATTTTAGTTTTTATTTACTATTTTTAAATAAAAATAATTAAATGATAAAATAATACATAATTTTTCTAACAGCTATTTTTCAAACGATTATTGTCCCAATGGTTCTTTTTATTTAAATAGTTACTGTTATAACGAGTCTTTTTTTCAAACAAGTATTGTTCCAGCGACTAGTTTCAAATGACTACTTTTTCCGTCCCTATAAATACAACATTTTGTTTTAAATCCCCTATTTGCATCTCTCACTTCACAATTCACTCCAAATACGAAACTAATTCGAAGATATAAGTTGTTTAATAATCCCAGTGGTGCTGTAACATTCGTCGAAAAACGGGTTTTTCAAACCCGCTTCGTTTATTAATCAAATATTCAGTTCTAAGTTTCCGTGGCGTATTTTTTTGTTCAGATAATTTTAAATAGTACCTAATTAATAAATAATTTAGAATTTAAAAACCATAAATGATAATTAATAATAAAATGTGAATAAAAAATAAAAGGGAGCTGCCGGGTTTCGAACCCGGGTCGCCCACAAACACAAACACACACCACACCACTCCGCCACGCACTCCACTTGTGATAAACACTGAAACAAATAACATTTATAATAAAACCGAAAGTCAAACCAGTAATCAGCGCGCCCAGAACTCGCCATCACCGGAAAAACCGGCACTCCGCGATTTTGGCTATATTTCTTTTGACTGAAACGCACAAATTGATTTCGACGTCGGTTATAACCGTTGCCGGGAATCAATTTCAGTCCAAAACCGACGGAAATCTTTAATCGCGAACTTTGACCTCAATTCAAACCCAATTCAGCCTGTTTCCACTATAAATACCCACTTGAACTTCCTGAAAACCTTTCGCTCAGAACCACGTTCGTTTCCGAAGCTTTATTCCTTCCAAAACACGTCGCCTGAGATTTTCGCATTCGCCGGAATTCCACCGGAAAACCGAGACTTTACTCCTAATCAGTATAATTCTCAACTCTTTTTTTGTAATCCATTTTCGGCATGTATTAACCTTAATCATTCAACCAGAGTCTGTCTCAGACAACGTTGCCGGAAATCCCCGCACTCGCCGGAATATCACTGGAAAACCGAAGCCTCACTGTCGATCGGTATAATCATCTAAACCCTCTTGCTATCTCTTGCTTAGTAACTTAATTGCTCAACACAATAATCGAAACTGTTAATTCAGTTCGCTCAGCCGGAAATCGTAAATCAGAGCCGACGAACACTGCCGGAAATATGAAGAAAACGCTCCGTCTTGGTATACCATATCACTTAATCTTCTTTCCATTTCAAAAAAGTATAAGTTGTGATCGATTAACCAGAACAGTCGGATTTCACTGTTCTGTAATTTTTAAACGAAGAAGACGAAGATGAAAACGTGTATTAGTATAATTAAAAAGGATATTTAACCGGGTTAGACACACAGTCCAGCGGTGGACTGTGTGCAAATACAATATGCACGTCCCGAGTTCGAATCGCACACGTTACCGACTTTCAGAGATAAAACCAACATTTTTTAAAACCTAATCAGATCAAATCACAGTATATACATAAGAGGAATATAATCCAGTAATTAAACAGATTAGACACACAGCCCAACTGGTTGGGCTGTGCGCACTCGAACCGAACGTCCCGAGTTCAACTCCGGGTCTCTGAAGCCGGTTCGGCCATATTAAATCATTTTTGATATAAACTAGTTAAGGTTAAAGTTAATTAGTATATATATATAATTAAAACAGAGAATATTTCGGGTTAGACACGTAGCTCAGTTGGTAGAGCTGCGTGCACGTATACGAGAGGTCTCGAGTTCGAACCTCACTCAGCGCATAGAAAACACAGTCTGACCGGTCAGACCCGGTCAACGGTCAAAAAGTCAACTTTTTTTATTTCTTTTTATTTATTTATTTAATTGAAAAATCATTTAAAAATACTTAAAAATAAGATTCTTAAAGTTAGAAAATTTCCTTAAACTCACAAAAATAAATCTAAAAATCCCATTAAGAGCACTAATTAAAAATATTAATCTCAAATAAAATTTATTTATTTATCAAATCATTTTGTTATTATCTAGGTTAGTTTTTCTCTCGTCGATTGAATCATAAATTCGTGCGCCTTCATCGTCATCAAAGAATGCACCCATTGTGAGTGAATCTCTACCAATTCCCCGTTTTAATCATGTTTTGGGGTGTATCATGTGTCGTATAATTCTTTTATTTTATTTAAACACTTATGCATACATCATATCCGTGATCAAATGTGTATCAAATGTGTATCAATTGTTGTGTGAATTATATGTAGATTGGATTTATCATTTTCAGTGCACGCATTTCATTAGGCCCATCAGTTCCCCGTGGGATACGGGTTGAGCATCAGGAGCCTCATTAGATCGGCTCCGTTTGATTGAGCCTTGATCTCACATACATCATCATTCATGTCATATACTCATCCAAAGTGGTTTGTAATTGTTTATCTATATATGTTTGCTCACATGTGATTATTGCACAAATTTTCCTTATTAAACAAAACAAGAAATTAGTAACAATGTTTTTATCAAGGTTCACTCGCCAACTTTTGTTGACCCAAAATATCCCCCGTTTTACACATGATACAGGTGATCCAGCTGAAACAGGAAATACTTAGGAAGGCCTAGAAGAATAAACAAGTTATGCTTTGGAATAATTATGTAGTTTCATTTTCTTGTAATTGTATGAAATTTTGTTTTGGATATTTAAGTTGTGATTTGAATTTAATAAATATAAAACATCTTAGTAAACATCATGAGCTTTGGTGATAACCCAATTATGCCCCGACTTTTATTCCGCTGCGGGTCGGGGTGTGACAGATTGGTATCAGAGCTTATGACTATAGGGATATATGATAGGTTATTAGACCCTTAGAGCCTATACTATAGTTGATTAAATTTTAAATTGTTTATGCGTTACATACAAAATTCATGATGTTTATATGCTTTATGTTTATTTTCCCACTCAATGTTATGCAAGCATGCTCACAAATACATGTTATTATGCAATGCTCATCATGAATCATATCCTCATAACATATCATATCCATGAGAGCACACACCTCACGATTCCCATGACTTTTGCAATGATTTTTGTATTTTTCAAATCACATCAAAGTGAGTTCTCATGACGGGCATGTAGTAACTGGAAGGGTACGAGTACCGGTAGTCGGAACGTCCTGTCTAGGCTTGGCATTCGTATAAATCCAAAATAAAGGACCAGTTTGCCTACCTGGGGACTAACGATGAGAGTACGAAGGACCTTTTAGGCTAAAGCATGCTATACCAAACGTCGTGTGAGCTAACCCCACTTTGAGTTGTCATTGTGTCTACACCTGGACACCCTCCTACCATACATCTCGCAATCATATTTTACGATTTTCATTCGGGTGATGCGAGTGTTAATCCGCCGACACCAATGTGAATCCTACCAAGCCCAATAGTCATGGGGGCCCACATGACTACACAGACGATGGTATGGGGGACATTGGAGGCCCAAACATGAGCAAACCCAAGACATCCTATGGATGTAGTTAAATTATTGCCAATTATGTTGTTTTTCATTCTTTTTACGACACATGACACCTAGAAAAAAATTCTTAAACTCACAATCTTCCTATGTATGTTCCTGTAGATGTCGGCTAGGCAACTACGTGGAGGTAGAAAGTCAGGAAGATCAAATGAACGCTTGGCCACACAAATGCTAAACAAATGGCTGCAGTGCTTCCTGACATTGTGATTCAAGTTCAACAAGCTCTCACCGCAAATCCCATCAACCCTCCCAATCAAGAAGACCAGAGCGTCGCCAACCCTCCTTCCAAAAAGTGCTCCTACAAACACTTCAAATCTTGCGATCCCCCAAAGTATGAAGGGACCGAAGGTGTTACCGCCCTCCTTCACTGGTTTGAAGAAATGGAGAACACTTTCCTCAATTGCGATTGTCCCGAGGACCGTAAGGTACGTTATGCAACTGGAAGACTGTTTGGGGTAGCCCTTACCTGGTGGAACACGGAAAAAGGTAAGCGAGGAGTTGAAGATGCCATGGCCTTAACATGGGAAGAGTTAAGGGAACTCATGACAAGGCGCTTCTGTCCAAGAAGCGAAATCAAAAAGCTGGAAGACAAATTCCACTCACTGAAACAAAAGGAAGGAGATCACACTTCCTATAATAAGAGATTTCTCGAGCTAAACCAGATGATCCCTAATTTGTTCACCCCCGTGTACCGCTTGGTTGAACATTACATTCGAGGTCTTCCCTAGAAAATTCAAGACTCGGTTTTAAGCACTTCGCCTGCAACACTTGAAGCCGCGATGGAGTTAGCTACAGAACTCACTGAAAATCGCATTCGAAACGGCAAATTCAAAGATGAAAAGAAGAAAGCACCCATAGAGACCTCAACTACAAACCACTCAGTCTCATCCTCAAGGTTTGCTGGTAAGAGGAAACGTAATGGCAAGAATTTTGTTGTCACTCAAACCAACCCTCCTATCACTGCGGCACCGATCACCCAAATTGCTCCTTCAGCTGCACCATTCAAAAAGCCATACACCGGCCCACACCCAAAATGCAACCGTTGTCAGTACCATCACCCTCCCGAAAATCCCTGCCAACATTGCACAAGCTGTGGCCGTGCGGGTCACACCATCCAAACCTGTCGTACTCTTCAACAAATGAACCGCAATCAACCCCTAACCCAAACCCACCATCAGATAGTGGGTCAAGCCCAACAACCCTTACTTCTACCACCTGCACCACACGCAGCCCAAATTTACTACCAACCCAACTACCCCATGATGCAACCCATGCGAGCTTGTTACAACTGTGGGGACCCAAACCACTTCAGGAACACTTGTCCACGCTTGGTGAACATCATCCATGCCCAAGCTCAAGCAAACCCGGTAAACCAAGCTAACCAAGCTCTTCCACCTGCCAGAGGAAGAGCTTTTAACATCAATGCCAACCAAGCTAGGGCTGACAACAACGTGGTCAACGGTACGTTTCTCATCAATGGTAGTTATGCATCCATATTATTCGATAATGGCGCGGATAAGAGCTTTGTGTCCTTAGAATTTGAACCTAGCCTCAACCAAACTCGTGTTAATCTCATGGAATCTATAACGGTGGAAGTTGCTGACGGAAAACCCGTTTCATTAAATTCTATTATATGCAATTGTACCCTCACTCTAAACGATCACGATTTTCCAGTTGACCTCATTCCTATGAAGTTGGAAAGTTTCGATGTTATAATCGGTATGGACTGGCTCAGCCAGCATCACGCTGAAGTAGTGTGCCGCGAAAAGTTCATTCGCATTCCTCTTGCAGACGGTCAGACCCTACGTATTTTTGGGGAAACCCCTTCGAAAGGACTCAAATTAATGTCCTGCCTTCAAGCCTGAGGATATCTCCGCAAGAACTATGTCGCATTCCTAACTCACGTCGTCAAAAAGGGAACCAAGGAGAGGAAACTCGAAGACATCCCAGTTGTGAAAGAATTCCCACAAGTCTTTCCCGACGACATTTCAGGACTTCCTCCTGTGAGAGAAGTCGAATTCCGCATCGATCTTGTACCTGGCGCTACACCAGTCGCAAAATCTCCTTATAGGTTAGCCCCATCCGAAATGCAAGAGCTGGCCAGTCAACTGCAAGAGCTGACCGACAAAGGATTCATACGTCCTAGCTCATCACCTTCTTTTTGTGAAGAAGAAAGATGAAACGTTTCGCATGTGCATCGATTATAGAGAACTCAACAAGTTAACGGTTAAGAATCGCTATCCAATACCTCGCATTGATGACCTCCTAGACCAACTTCAAGGCGCCACCTGCTTTTCAAAAATCAACCTTCGTTCTGGTTATCATCAGCTCAGAGTGCACGAAGAAGATATCCCAAAAACCGCCTTCCAGACTCGTTATGGTCATTACGAGTTCATGGTCATGCCATTCGGTTTAACCAATGCCCCCGCTGTCTTCATGGACTTAATGAATAGGGTATGCAAACCCTACCTCGACCGTTTCGTCATAGTCTTCATCGACGACATTCTTATCTACTCCAAGTCTAGATCCGATCATGAGCGACACCTTCGACTCATCATTACACTCTTAAGGGCTGAAAAGCTCACGCTAAGTTCTCAAAATGCGAATTCTGGTTAGGAGAAGTACAATTCCTTGGACATGTCGTCAATAACAAGGGAATTCAAGTTGATCCTTCAAAAATCAAGGCAGTGCAGGAATGGCAAGCACCACGTACCCCTACTGAAGTTAGGTCATTTCTTGGTTTGGCTGGTTATTATCGACGCTTCATTGCCAATTTTTCCCGTATTGCTGTACCACTCACGGCCTTGACTCATAAAGGAAAACCCTTCATATGGGGACCTAAGCAAGAAGAGGCCTTCCAAACTTTAAAGCAAAAACTCTGTGACGCACCTATCCTCACACTCCCTGAGGGTTGTGATGACTTCGTAGTTTATTGCGACGCGTCAGGGCAAGGACTAGGCTGTGTATTGATGCAAAGAGGAAAAGTGATAGCCTATGCTTCTAGGCAACTCAAAGTTCATGAGAAGAATTACACCACCCACGACCTGGAACTTGGAGCCGTTGTGTTCGCTCTCAAGATATGGAGACATTACCTCTACGGTACGAAGTGTGAAATATACACTGACCACAAAAGTCTCCAACATATCTTCAACCAAAAGGAGTTGAATATGAGGCAACGAAGATGGGTCGAACTTCTCAATGACTACGACTGTGAAATTCGGTATCATCCTGGCAAGGCAAACGTGGTGGCTGATGCGCTCAGTCGAAAAGGTTATGCGAACTCCATTCGTCTTCTATGTTCGCAAATCATAACCGACATCAAAGATCGAATCCGAGCAGCTCAACATGTTTCTGTAATAGAAAATTACGTACGCGATAAGCTGTCGTGTGGAGCTGAACTAAAAATCGAAACCAAATCCGACGGTATTCTATACTATTTAAATCGCATATGGATTCCTGATCGCGATAACCTTCGTGATTTCCTCATGAATGAGGCGCATAAAACACGATACTCTGTACACCCAGGAGCCGACAAGATGTATCAAGACCTACGATACACCTACTGGTGGCCCGGCATGAAAAAGGATATCGTTGTTTTTGTTTCCAAGTGCCTTACCTGTTCCAAAGTAAAAGCTGAACATCAAAGACCTTCAGGACTTCTAGTCCAACCGGAAATACCTGTATGGAAGTGGGAAAACATAACCATGGATTTCATTACCGGGTTACCTCGCACCTCCAGTGGGTATGACACCATATGGGTAATAATCGATCGTCTTACAAAGTCATCTCACTTCATCCCGATTCGCGAGGACTTCAAGAACGAGAAGTTAGCTCATATCTACATCAGCGAGATCGTAAGCCGTCATGGTGTACCATTAAGCATCATTTCAGACCGTGATGGTCGTTTCACTTCACGAACATGGCGAGCCGTACAAACCGCCTTGGGTACACGATTAGACCTCAGTACCGCTTTTCATCCTCAAACTAATGGTCAATCTGAACGCACCATCCAAACCCTTGAAGACATGCTGCGAGCATGTGTCATAGACTTCAAAGGGAACTGGGACGCTCACCTACCATTAGTGGAATTTTCATACAACAATAGCTATCATTCAAGTATCGGTATGGCTCCTTTCGAAGCTTTATATGGTCGTAAGTGCCGATCTCCAGTATGTTGGCACGAAATTGGGGAAGCGCAAATCACCGGTCCGAAATTAATTCAAGAAACAACCGACAAGTCGTCAAAAGAGTTATGCAGTCAAAAGAGTTATGCAGACAAGTACTTTTAAAAGTATCACCGTGGAAGGGAGTGGTTCGTTTTGGCCAGAAGGGAAAGCTAGCACCACGCTACGTAGGACCTTTCAAGATACTCAAAAGAGTAGTACCTGTAGCATACAAGCTTGACCTACCAGAAGAGCTCAACAGAATTCATCCCACATTCCACGTATCAAACTTGAAAAAGTGCCTCGCCGATGAAAATCTCCACATTCCTCTAGAAGATATTGAAGTCGATGAATCGATGCACTTCGTTGAAAGACCGGTAGAAATCATGGACTTCAGAGAGAAGCGTTTAAGACGAAGTCGTATTCCAATTGTCAGGGTACGTTGGGAGTCGAAACGAGGACCCGAGTTTACTTGGGAACGTGAAGACTCAATGCGCGAAAATACCCGCATCTTTTTCAAGTTACCACTACTACTTAAATTTCGGGACGGAATTCCTAAAAGTAGGGGATACTGTAACATTCGTCGAAAAACGGGTTTTCCAAACCCGCTTCGTTTATTAATCAAATATTTAGTTATAAATTTCCGTGGCGTATTTTTTTGTTCAGATAATTTTAAATTGTACCTAATTAATAAATACTTTAGAATTTAAAAACCATAATTGATAATTAATAATAAAATGTGAATAAAAAATAAAAGGGAGCTGCCGGGTTTCGAACCCGGGTCGCCCACAAACACAAACACACACCACACCACTCCGCCACGCACTCCACTTGTGATAAACACTGAAACAAATAACATTTATAATAAAACCGAAAGTCAAACCAGTAATCAGCGCGCCCAGAACTCGCCATCACCGGAAAAACCAGCACTCCGCGATTTTGGCTATATTTCTTTTGACTGAAACGCACAAATTGATTTCAACGTCGGTTATAACCGTTGCCGGCAATCAATTTCAGTCCAAAACCGACGGAAATCTTTAATCGCGAACTTTGACCTCAATTCAAACCCAATTCAGCCTGTTTCCACTATAAATACCCACTTGAACTTCCTGAAAACCTTTCGCTCAGAACCACGTTCGTTTCCGAAGCTTTATTCCTTCCAAAACACGTCGCCGGAGATTTTCGCATTCACCGGAATTCCACCGGAAAACCGAGACTTTACTCCTAATCAGTATACTTCTCAACTCTTTTTTTGTAATCCATTATTCGGCATGTATTAACCTTAATCATTCAACCAGAGTCTGTCTCAGACAACGTTGCCGGAAATCCCCGCACTCGCCGGAATATCACTGGAAAACCGAAGCCTCACTGTCGATCGGTATAATCATCTAAACCCTCTTGCTATCTCTGGCTTAGTAACTTAATTGCTCAACACAATAATCGAAACTGTTAATTCAGTTCGCTCAGCCGAAAATCGCAAATCAGAGCCGACGAACACTGCCGGAAATCTGAAGAAAACGCTCCGTCTTGGTATACCATATCACTTAATCTTCTTTCCATTTCAAAAAAGTATAAGTTGTGATCAATTAACCAGAACAGTCGGATTTCACTGTTCTGTAATTTTTAAACGAAGAAGACGAAGATGAAAACGTGTATTAGTATAATTAAAAACGGATATTTAACCGGGTTTGACACACAGTCCAGCGGTGGACTGTGTGTAAATACAATATGCACGTCCCGAGTTCGAATCGCACACGTTACCGACTTTCAGAGATAAAACCAACATTTTTTAAAACCTAATCAGATCAAATCACAGTATATACATAAGAGGAATATAATCCAGTACTTAAACAGATTAGATACACAGCCCAACTGGTTGGGCTGTGCGCACTCGAACCGAACGTCCCGAGTTCAACTCCGGGTCTCTGAAGCCGGTTCGGCCATACTAAATCATTTTTGATATAAACTAAATAAGGTTAAAGTTAATTATGCCTCGACTTTTATGAGCTTTGGTGATAACCCAATTATGCCTCGACTTTTATTCCGCTGCGGGTCGGGGTATGACAGGTTCAGCCGGACCGTCGAATCTCAGGCGATCGTCTTGTCGACGTTCTAAACCTGCTCCGTCAAACCGTCCACCAGCAACAGTATTTTTTTTAATTTTAGGTTTGTATAATATTTTTAAATCGTGTGAGTAATATTTAATTTAGATGTGTGTAATATTATAATAAGGTTCGTGTAATAGTTTAGTTAGGTTTATGTAATGTTTATGTAATTTGTTTTATATATTATATATTTATTTTATTAGGTTTAAAGTTATTTTTTAAGTATAAAACAAAAACTTTTTTAACACAAAAGGCACACACAAAAACCCTCTTTTATATTCAAACTAAGGTTATCATCCGGATTGTTTCCCGTGCTCGAGAAAGTTATTTATATCCAAACTCTTATCATTAATAACTTAATTGAAATCATACAACAGGTATAAAATAATACATTTGTTATCTATAAAAGGGTTTAAACTCTTATCTTAATTAAAGCTTTTACAATCTCAACATGTCCAGATCTAACAACAAAATGCGATGCATTTTTTCCATTGGCTTTAGGAATAAGACAAAGAAGCTATTGTCTTTCGATAGCAGCATTGTACTACAGCGGTATTCTCCTTTGTAGTTGTTGTTACGAGAGTGGTAGCGTTTCTTTGGGATTTCGTTTGTTGGACAATAGCTACAATTGTTGGCATAACTTTATAAATACAATGACACGCATACAATATATATATGTATAAATAAAGACAAAGAGCTTACCAGAATCTGTGTTAAATCTTTCATTTCCATAATTCCATGAATTACCATAACTAATAATGGAACAAAGTTGATGAACTTTTACCATCAAGTCCTTGGCTACCAACTATAGGTAAAGTGTCGAATTCCAAACTACTTTTTCTCGTGATCGAAGGAGTATTAGCAGCAGCATCACCCTGATTACTAAGTAAAGCTGCAAACAGGTTTAGGGAGATTTTAGTTGACGGTTTCAAACCCGGGCAGGAAAAGTTAATTTATATTAATCGAATTATGTCGTTAGTTAAAATAAAAAAAAAACATGTTTTCAAACCTCATATTATTTTATTAGCTTAGTTCTTAATGTTACAACTACTAAGAACCCATGAATTGAATCTTTTTTATGTGCTAACTTCAGCGTCCACTTCCCAAACAACATATACACATATATATGGTACACCGGCACTCCATCATTTATGGATAAAAGTGTAAAGATGAACCTAATTTGACTTGATGTTTTATGCATTAGGAGTAAAAAGAACGGACTCTTTGATTTCACAAATATCGTATGAATCTTTGTCACGCAGAGTTCATAACTATTGAAACAGATGGCATTTTATTACTTTCACGATAAAACATACAATGTCCAGCATAGCAAGAGCAAGATGCTACCTGGACCATTATACAAACAAAAAAACATAAAACAATTGTGCAGCAGTTCGCCAAAAACTCATTACACCAACATTATATCTTTTAACTCGAATTGTCTTGGATCCTCTCATAAGCCTCTTCGCTTTGTGCCTTATTCAATCAAGCGCTTGACCTAGGGATGAGCATTTGGCACTGGTATGATACCATACACTGCACCGGACTTTTTTGGTACCGGTACCTATATTTGGCGATTGTCGATCCCGCTACAACTGTACCCATATTTGCGAGTTTCCGTACCGGTACGGGGGTACTCATATTTGGCGAGTTTCAGTAAAGATACCGGTACCAATCTCATCCCTAGCTTGACCCGTTACTTATTTTACCTAGTTTCATATGAAACTGGATAAATTATTGAAATTTAAATGATTTGGGTCAAAAGCTTACATCAATGGAGAAGTTTGTTTTTGAAATTTGGTCAGAACTATATCATTGTTATAAGACTTTTACATGTTAGAAAAAGAGACAGACATCACAGAAGGTAAGGCAAGATAATCCATGTTTAACTAACATCCAGTAATTAGCCAAAAACTAATATAAATCTAACTTGGTCACCTTTAGTGAATTTAATTAAAAAATCTTGATTTTTAAACTCCTAGAGTTTTAGGGGTACTATGGTGGCTAACTATTTTAGAATTTAACTTGGTTTTTGAGTTAAGAAGAAAGGTGCTCCAGTTATGAAGCATGGAAAAAATGGATAGAACATAGTCACATGAAACGCTAATACACCCGCGTTCTATGTTCCGGATCATTCGAACCGGAAGCGGGTACAAAATCGTATTGGACGCTATTGGTGCGCGATCTGGATCGCTGAAATTGATAGTTTCCGAATTATGAAATAATCATATTACTTTGAAGCATATCAACATCTATCCTGAGAAGCAGCTTAAAACAAAATACCCTTAATAATCTACTTAACAAAAAAATGTTTTTTGTGTTTGTAAACATGTGGAGGTACTGCAGCTCGAAGAAAGATGCTTACCCCACTAATAATCAAGGTGACGCAATTGAGAATGGGAAAATAAGGGAAGTCTACTTAGGTTTTTATTTTAGTAACAATCAGTTAGTAAACATAAACAAAATTATAGCTAAATCTACCTCATGAGCCCAAAACAGTCCCTTTTTGCCATGGCATGTTGATGATTTACTTGTTCAAATCACCAAGAAATGATGAAATCTACAGCCTGGAACAACAATAATGCGTAGTTAGAAAATCTTATAAATAATTAGTATTGCTTGTTTCTAATGCACCTGTTAATATAAATACTTAAACTTGTAATGTAGAAGTTCAAGTCTCCAAAAGTTAGAACATGTCATAGTAGCAAGAAAACTTTTATGGAGAGAAACAAATATGATACTTAAGTAGCAGTGTTTATATGAAAACAACTTGATAGATAAATAACATAAACTCAAAAAAATTGCATCACAGCAGCAAATTCAGCTCTTAACCATGATATAGTGGGTGGTGAAGTTCAATGATCACCACCAAACCTCAATTTAAATTGCCTAAAACACTATCAAGTGTCCTTAACTTTTTTAATCTATTATATAATAGATACCAATCATAGTCTTTACATACCAGTCTCCTCAAGACCCAAAATTTGACCAATTTTGACTCAATGGTGTGTAAGCGCCGCCGCAAGGCCATGAGGTGTTTTGCCCATAGCCTCATGCCTCAAACGAGCTTTTTTAAAACCAAGGTCTGTATACGATAATAGAGTTAGGGCTGTTTGACAACTTCTGAATGGTTAAGTGCTGAACCAATAAGAGGTCTGAACCGATAAGTGCTGAACCATTAAGAGCTAACCATTCAGAGGCAAATGTCTGACCAATTCAGATTGGAGGTCTTATCCATTAAGACTCAGTATAATGCTTAACCATTCAGAGGCAAATGTCTGAACCATTCAGACATCTACTCGCAAAACAAACAGTCTGAACCATTAAGTGCTGAACCAGTAAGACGTCTGAACCATTAAGAGCCCCATTAAAAGGGAAACAAACAACCCCTTACATAAATACTTACTATGGCAGATTCTTTCATGTCCAGAACATCATAATGTTGTTTTCTCGAAAGACCCGACAATCTCGCTTCCTCATCGTTCATACTTTTCTGATTCCAATCCAATTGTGAAGTCAACACCATCAACAAAAGCTAGGTGACTAACAGAATCGGCTTAGGCATAGCTAATTGTCGAAACCTGATCATACGCAAATTCAATTTACCCAAAATAATAATCATCCAAAACATCAAACACATCAACTCATATACAAACCTCAATAGAAATTAGGGCTTACCATTAGGCACATTTGGAACAGTTAAACCACCAGCTCCAAAGTCCACCAAACATGTTCATGAACATGTCCAACCCCATAATATTATGTGTTCCGGCAGATTATAGGCACGAAACAGTATTACATATAACTGTGACTGTGATAAAGTTAACAAAAATATGTTTGTACATGTAGCAACACCTGGGTAAGATTCCTGAAACAAAAAAGTGGCATTTTTAATGCAAAAAAACTTATAATGGTTGGCTGTTTGAGTCAATCGTAACTCTAAATTTCAATTTCACACGATAGTTAAATTACCAATAAATTAACTTACACTTATAAAGTGGATTATTGTTGGTTAAGCTGAGGTAGACACTACTACAAAGACATCATTTGCTGTAAAAATGAATTGGAAATGTTACATGGTTTAATAATAATAATAATAATAATAATAATAATAATAATAATAATAATAATAATAATAAAAATATACATATATTGCATTGCATATAGGCCCCACCATCACACAAACAAATTGGTCCGCTGGAGCAGACTCCTCCCAAACCGGACGCGCAATCTCTTCCCCTCCATCGCTTCCGGACCAAGCTTTTGGACTGAAGCGTTGTTGATGCTAAGCACGTCTCCAACCATAAAGGTGGTTGAAAGCCAAACCCGCCACATCGGCACACCACACTATTCCAAACCTTAACAATTTCAAACCCACTTTATCCTCAACAATAAACCATTTCAATCCTTCACCTCATTATTCACTTCATCACCTACGTTTTCTTTGATTTTATTTATATCAAACTTATTTAATATATTTATAATTCATTTAAATAACAATTATATTTATTTTATATTAAAAATATATTTTCATAAATTTATTTTAATGTTTTCTTTTTTAAATATATTATTTTTAATTAATAATTTATAATAAACTAAAAATAGAATAATACATTAAATATGACAATTTATCCATCTTCCAATGACTATGGACATCATTATCGACATGAGAGATTTTACAGTCGTGATAGCGATCGTGATATGTCATCTCATGAGTTCTTCCTAAGTGATTGAGATTGAAGTAATTAGGGCTTATGTGTGTTTAATTGAGACTTATTGTGTTGCGAACATCAGATTTACTAAAGACCTTATTTAGTTGGATATCGTACTTACTTACGTTTTAATTAATGAAATTTCCACAGTTTTGATATTGTACATCTCTAAATGTGTTATGTATGCATAAGCGTAAAGTACATAGATGGTCCTTGTGGTTTACCAGAATTTTGGATTTTGTCCCTAACTTTCCAAAAGTACACGAATGGTCCATGTGATTTGCACTTTGTAACACATTTAGTCCCCAACTTTGCCTAAAAGTACATGAATGGTCCTTGTATTTTGCACTTTATAACGCATTTAGCCCCTAACTTGAACTTGCTGAAACCTTCAGATTTGTTAGCTGTGGACTAAATGTGTTACGATGTGCAATCCACGGGGACCATCCGTGTACTTTTTAAAAATTTGGGACCAAACTTAAAATTTAAAAGCTAAGCAGTTAGGATCAAAATCTACAAACAAGCCCTTTAAATGTTTGATTTGTATAGTAATTTGTCGATATGTCAAACAAATGCATAATGACATTTAGCCTCTAACTTGAACTTGTTGAAACCTTTAGATTTGTTAGGTGGGGACCAAATGTGTTACAATGTGCAATCCGTGGGCACCATCTGTGTACTTTTGAAAAGCTTGGGACCAAACCTAAAATATTGGTAAACAACAGTACTATCCGTGTACTTTACTACATGCATAATGACATATAGACAAATTACTATACAAATCAAACATTTAAAGGGCTTGTTTGAAGATTTTGATCTTAACTACTTAGCTTTTAAATTTGAGGTTGTAGTATGATTAATGGGGTCCTAAGTTGAATACTGACTTAACGCCTATATTTCTGCTACGGTTTTGGTTTAAAGGTAAAATGAGTATTAAAATCCGCAAACTAATCTAATGCTCATAATAAATGATTACTCGATCAAGTGGGACAATGAAAGAATAAATATATAATTATTATTAATAGGAATAATAGATTTTAATAGTCCCAATGAGATAGTGATGGAGCGGTTGGGGAAAGAATTGGTGTTCTTTGTGACCCAGGTTCGATTCCCACTCTTCTCATTATTTTCTATGGCATCCATGTGGAGCGAATACGGGTGGCGCCGTTTCGATTTTGATGGGAGGCGAGGTTTACCGATTATTCCACTGTCATGCCTTCGGGTGGGTGGATGTCGGGTTTCTTGGCATCTGGGAGAGCCAAGGGCTGGCAGCGGTCGAGTAGTCGACCTTGGCCACAAAGCCCGATGTCACGGTGGTTGGCACGTCGTTCCTTGCCATTCAAAAAAATAATTCCAACTATTAGCCGTCGGCCGAAAACGGTCCAAACTTAAAAATAACTAGTGATGGTCTCACCTTTTCACATATTGTAAACCAATGGACCTTTGTTAACAGAAAAGAAAATGGGACAAAAAGAAATTAATGTCTTGTTAGTAAAGATCCATTAGTTTACAATATGTGAAAATGTGAGACCACTACTGGTTATTTTTTAAGTTGTGACTGTTGCTGGCCAACAACTAATAGTTGAGATTATTAAAATCCATTATTCCTTATTAATATTATATATTTATTCATTGGCATCATTATCATTTATATAATAATCAGATCAAAATATAAATTAACCTTATTAGATTAGTTGGTAATTGTTTGATGGACATAATTATCATTCCTAACTAATCAATGGTTTCCCCTATGATGTATATAAATGAGACTATTAGAGAGATAAATGTTACACATTTCCAACTAACATCATAACCTAATTCATTCCCTTCTACTCTCTTTCTCAATTTCGAGTTCCCCAAGAACTCATAATCACCATCATAAACATAAACCCTAAATGGGAACTCGACCAATCTAACAAAGATGTTATCTAGTTCCCTCTCGCTTTTTAGCAGCAATTTTTTACACCTAAATAATATCCAATCTTGATGTTGGCTGAGTAATGAATAATGAATAATGATTCATCATTCATTAGAGTATGTAGGGTTGTTCACGAGCCGAGCTGAACCGAGCGGACCTTTGCTCGTGCTTGGCTCATTTACAAACTGAACTGATCGGAACAGCTTATTTAAAACCGAGCCTCAAATCAAGCGAGCATTTTCCAAGCAGTAAATATTCCGAGTGAGCGTCGAGCTAAGTTCGAGCGGTTTCGAACAACTGTGTCGCCCGATTTAAATTTGCTGAGAGAGATAGTGATAATGTTGGGTCTCAAGTTTTTATGTCTTTAAAAACAAGCACATTTCATGGCATAATATTTTTCCTCTAAATAACAATGTTGTGGGCAACGAGGCGATGATCATATTGCACGAATAAGGACGCCGAGACCAGGTGACGATCGACTTAAGGGTGATGACATGAACATTGAGGCGACGAGCAGATTATCGTTTATCGGTTTAGGGTTTAAATTTTAGATTTGATATTAATTTTTTTAATGGCGTGATTGGGCTAATACGTATAGATATAGTAGTAAATCTGTATATAGTTGAGCAAAATCTAATAGAGTGGTATATATAAAACTCTAAATTTAATTTATATTTAAGTATATATTTATGTGTAATGTGTGTGTATATATAGGTGTGTGTGTGTATATATATATATGTATAATTCATACTTGTGTATATATACGTGTATATACATGTTTATATATGTATGTGTATATGTATATATACTAATTAAAAATAATAGTTCGATCCGAACCGAGCCGAGCGGGCCTTTGATCATGCTTGGCTTGTTTACAAACCGAACCAAGCAGCTCGTTTACAACCGAGCGTCAAATCAAACGAGCATTTTCCAAGCAATTTCCGAATAAGCGTCAAGCAAGCAACAAGCAGTAAATGATTTGAACAACCCTAAGAGCATGTATCTGTAAACTTTTTATCATAATATATGAATACCTGGTTACATATCTGAAAACACATCCCACTATCCATCACAAATATTTTGAATGATGCAGGATTTATAAAATTTCATCTATATGTATATACACGCTAATATATATTCTATTTTAAATACAACCCTTATAAGTTTGTTTTAAGAAAAAAGTTATATCATAATGAGAAAAAAAAAGTTAATAGAAAATCAGTTTTAAGTGTAAAATGGAATGATAACAGTAATAACAACAAAAATAATAAAAATAAATTGTAATAAAGTGATAAACATAATAACAAACTTTACAACAACTTCGGTTTATCCAATTATTTGAAACTTGAAACGTAGATATTTTCGGAAATGTAACTCAAATCGGGTAAATGGATCATAGATTACGTAGTCGGTGGTTGTATATAAATCAATATTCTACCTGAACACCAAAGAAACCACCAAAGTCACCATCACAAACTCCGTAACCGGAATCATGGGCGGTGGAGTAGCCATGAGAGCGGCGGCAAATGTGGCCGGAATCAGCGTGTTGAACGGCAGCCTCCGCGGCGTCGAAAGCCCCGTGGTGTCCGCCGCCCGACAGGCCAAACGATCGGTTGCGTCTGTTGTGTCCAGTTGTTCGTCCGATGATCTGAAACTGTCTGTCGGTTGTAATAATGATTGTAATAATAATAAGAGTTTGTTGGTGGAGAAAGCCAGTGATGAGGATTGGGAGTTTGCCGGTGTGGAAGATGAGTTGTTTATGGAAGCGGGTGAACCGGTGCCCCGGGTTGTGTTTGGTGGGGCTCCGAGTGTTCAGGAAGCTAGACAGGCTACTTCTGATCTTAATTATGCTCTTGAGAAGTATGTGGATTTGATTTTTTTCCTTTTTGTGTGATATATTGTTGTGTACTTTGTTTGTTTAGTTTAGATTTTGTGATTTTTAATGGCCCACATATTGTTTATATGATTATTTTTTAAGTGATTTGTTCATACTAGTGTTCATTTTTAGGAATCTGGTTGATAAGGGGGAAGTGAGATTGATTATCATTTAATAAGCAGATAAGAAGTTTATGATCAAAGATTTGCTTTTTGCAGACGATGAATGTATTTGTGATATGTAACTTATCTGCGCCTATCACTCTGTTATGTGGACGAAAGATATTGATTATTCGTCGGTTTCTCAATCTACGCGAGTGGAAGAGTAATACACTAGTATTGGTTGCGTAGAACATGCGTTTACATATGCATTAGCGGGCATGGAGTGTGATATAGCACCCACAAAAGTGGCCACTTTTATGATTTCTCTAATTGTAACTTTGGTTAAAGTTTAAACCATATCATAGTTTGTTTCTTTGTGTCCCGAATGGGTTTTCTACACAAAAAATTGATGACAAATTAAGCGGAAAATAGGATATCTAGATCATTGATAATGTGTTGAGAAACTTGGTGCTTAACGCTGTTGTTTAATTTTTGGTTATCAAGTCAAAAGATATGAATTAGTAGATTTTTACACGGAAATCACTCAACATGATGTTTTTATGTTTTGTTATTCTTCAGGACTTATCTGCATCCAAATGCCACCAATGCGCAAAAGCTATCCGATTCAGAATATGCGGAGACTAAACCTTGTCTTGTTAGTGAAACATTGGTTGCTCCCGTACCATCAAAGCATGCAATTCAAGCTTTTAGGCTTCTTAACGAAAACCCTAAAGCTCAGGCATGTTTGTTTCTTATCTTTAAATTTCTAATGTACTTGCGCCTCGAATTAATATATATACACATATATATTGTTTAATTTGCTTTGCCATAATGACAATTAATGATTCGGTTTTACAAGAGTGTCGTTGCTTCAATTGCTTCTGATCCAAACGTGTGGAATGCCGTTCTGCAAAACCCTGATCTCGTTGATTTTCTACAGACCCATAAAACCGGTTAGCATATGCCCAGCTTTTTTAACCTTTTCTTCATCGTATTCCACGAGAACACTCTGTAATCATATTTTTGCAGATGTTGTTTTCCCAGAAGTCGATTCGAATGTAAACAGCCCGTTTGATTCGACCCAAGAAGCAACAGGTGAATCTAAATCTGCAGCAGGAAAAGGTTTTATGGATTATGTGGAGGAAATCAAACAGAAGATTACTGTGACAGTGGTTGATATGATGAACGCTTTATCTGATACTTTCCAGTCCTTTTTTGGTGGTTCGTCGAAAGATGGGGTTACAGTGAATCCAGATGGAACCGCTGGCATATCGATGGAGCAAACTGCTGTTGGAGCGACGCTTATGGGACTGGCAATCATGGTTATCAGTGTGGTTGTTCTTAAGCGCTCGTAATTTGTCGATTACGCTAATAAAGTTGTGTGTCGTGCATAAATGCATATATTCAGTTTGCTTCAAGTCTTGTGATGACACTTGAACAATCTTGTTTTCATGTTCGAATGTTTTTGTCCAGTTTTAGCAGATTTTTATGCTTATTTCTTATTCCGTTTCTGTTTTGTTACTGTTGTTTTGGTTCCTAGCCGATAATCACATCGTTAATATTAAAAAGCGCGTCTAAGACAGCAAGGCGCCCTCAATCACAGGGGTGTTCATTTATAACTCTGTAGGTGATGGGCACACGAGCTGCGTCACAGTTTAGTTTTTTTTGTGCATTGGGTACATATAACCTTTGTAGGTTGTATATAGGTTAATATTTGATTATAAGCACCAACGTACATGTCAGCAAAGCTGCGTCACATTTTAGTTTATTTTATTATATAAATGACACATTTTACCGCTTTCGTTATTTTAATAATATAATGTATACCATTGCAAAGCGCTTGTTTTGTATACTGTTACAATAAAAAGTTATTTTAAAAGTGAACGAGCCAACTATTATTGTTTTACATTTGATCTTTATGGTGATGAATGAACCTATAACGTCACCATAAATGAACCTATAACGTCTAAAGAACATTAGTACCGTATTACTATACGTTTTTTGTGATTTCTCCGGTATCGCTATTTATTTTTATGGTTTCTTGACGTTCCTACCGGTGCCATAACAAACCAAACCGATTCCAACTAAATAACACATCTCTTTCAATTGCTATACCAAGTGCGGTATCGTACCAGCAACGTAACAAATATGTCAATTCTTTTCAACTTAATAAATTGATACAAATTACAAAGTGCACTCTTAAAAAAGTGCTATTTCTTTTCAACTTTACAAATAGATAAACAAGTATGTTTATGTTCATCATGTACACTTCTATATGGGTAATATACAACATATACATGAGGATCAAATTAAACAACTAATGGGTTAATATAATCATCAGATTTCAGAACACCCTTAAACCAGTTAACAGAAGACTTTGGGATCCTTGTCAAATTGTTCTTGTAGTCAACATAATAAAGTCCAAACCGAACCGTATACCCATAGTTCCATTCCCAGTTATCAAGTAACGACCACACGAAATAGCCCCGAACATCACACCCATCTTCCCTGCAATCATCAAGTTTATAACCGATTTAATCAACATTTCACAAAACTAATTCAATTAGATGAAATTTAGCGTTTGGGAACCTAATAGCAGCTGATAGGTTAGATAAATAGTCCCTGTGGTAGTTTATCCTCTTTTCATCTTGAAGTGCTTCCTCTAAATCTATGCTACTTTTGTTCAGGTCATCCATACCTGCATTTGACCCGTTAGAGATAATATATAATCTAAAACGACCCGTTTACAAGTAAATGAAGTCAAATTTACCATTTTCTGTGATGATCACTGGCGGATTTCCGTATTTTTCTTTGATGTATATGGCTACTTTTCTCAATCCCCATGGCACGATGCGTAACCAACTGGAAGCAGCCTGCAAATAATATCAGACTCTATAAATCATTTTTCCCGTATAATTTCGTCAACAGTATGATTTACCGAGACTGCTGACTTACAGTTTCTCTAATGGATTCTCCGTTTCTAGAAGCTATATTACATAAAAAAACAGCTGTTAAATCAAAGTGCCAAAAAACCCATATGTTCTTATTTAGAGTAAATGGCATTTTCGTCCATGAGGTTTGGTCAGTTTTGCGACTTACGTCCAAAGGTTTGTTTTTACGCATTTGGATTCAAAAGGTTTGGAATCTTGCCATTTTCATCCAGCTCGTTAACACCATCCATTTTTCTCCGTTAATTCAGGGGTATTTCCGTCTTTTTTGTTAACTTAAAGGGTAATTCGGTCTTTCTCACTTTATGTACAAGCATTTAGCATGATGTACAAGTATTCACTTAAAGGGCGATTAGGTCTTTTTCACTTTAAGTACGAAAACACCCCTGACTTAACGGAGAAAAAAGAATGGTGTTAACGAGCTAGATGAAAATGGCAAGATTTCGAAACTTTTGGATCCAGATGCGAAAAAACAAACCTTTGGACGAAAGTTGCAAAACTGACCAAACGACGAAAATGACATTTTACTCTTTTGTTTATTTATACTTATAGACTTAGTTAAGAAGGTTTACTTGATGTAATGACAGCAGCATCTGTGGACGCATCTCGCAGTATAAATTTTCTGATACGCGTTTTGTCATTTTTAGCATATAACGAGGTATAATGATTGATGCCAATGAAATCCGACGATCCCTTTACAAATTCTGAAACGTCGGGAGTGATTTCGGGTAGCCTGTCACCTACTTGTGTTTGCATAGAAAGAGGATAGTTTCCAAGCAAAAGAGGATCAAGAAACCTGATTCACTTTAATCTGCGTTACAGGTGAAATTGGTATTTTACCCTGAAAGTAACATTTTTAGTTTTTACTATGTTTTTTTAAATGTTATAAATAATTACCAGCCGAGTCCAAAATCCATTGCTCGATTCGCCGCTTGTTGATCTTCATCAGAGTCGGAGAACGGTTCGTACCATTTTATATCTAATGATATCCCGATTTGACCCCCTTGATTTTTCTGGAGAACGTACAAATTAGTTACAGATCATAAATGCCCATGAAAGATTACATATTTCATATGATGCTGCTAACAGATGTGGCAAAATGGGTGGGATCGGGTAAAGAGATATGTTTTCAAGTCGAATGGATACTATTTGTGAATGACTAAAACGGGTTGGGCTGGGTGACCCATCAACACTTTTTATCCTTAAATTCTTTTACAGATCTTACAGTTATGAAAAGTGTGTTATTAAAAGAAGAGTAAAGTACACACATGGTCCTTGTCGTTGATACAAATTTTGGATTTGGTCCCTAGCTTTCCAAAAGTACACGGATGGTCCATGCGGTTTGCATTCCGTCCCCAACTTTTGCCAAAGTACGTGGATGGTCCCTGTGGTTTGCACTTTGTAACGCATTTAGTCCATAACTTGGACCTGGGACTAATTGCGTTACAAAGTACAAACCACAGGGACTATTCGTGTACTATTGAAAAGCTAGTGACCAAATCTAAAATTTTGATTAACCACAGGGACCATTCGTGTACTTTACTCTTAAAAGAATATCTACTTTCTTTCAAATGTTGTTTTAGGAGGTCGAAAGCATTTGGCCGCTTTCAACCTGTCTCATCGTTAGCTAAGTTCATATAGCCAAACTTTTTGACTCGTATACTAGAGATATTACCAAAATTAGTCCATTATCAAGTAAACGGGTCAGAATTAGGGCCAATTATGTACAATGATCAGACTTTCAAAACTGTCAATACAGAGTCTAAGGAAAAGAGGGGGGGGGGGGGGGGGGGGGGGGGGGTATTAGATCGAAGAATTACCTTGAAATGTTTTTGGTATCCATGATAAGTAGCAGCATGAGACAATAGAATGTTGTGAGCTACAATATATGGTTCCTCATCTGATTTTCCCTTTTTACATAACAAATGGAAAAGAAACGAGCACCGTCCGGGTGCTTGAATTCCGTAATCGTATCCTTGAATTGCAAATCCATGAGGCTCGTTAAACGTTATCCAATTCTTCACTCTATCCCCAAATGCCTCAAAACATGTAAACGCATACCGCTTAAAATCTTCTCTACAAAAAGAAAAAATAAATGTTCCGTAAGCCTACTTTTAATATTTATCGTATACCTTGGTACGAACACGTTCACTAGAGAACCGGTTTTAGGTGGATAATCGTATAACGCACTTGTAGGTAGTGCTTGACAGATGGTTATATAACCGACTTATGCATCACATTAAAACATCAGGTACAAGTGTTTTTGCGGTTCTCACTGTAACTGAATAAATATTTAATTTGCTTACATCATTTGAGTGTTCAACCATCCATCATATTCATCTTCAAGCATTTGGGGAAGATCCCAGTGATACAAAGTTGCATAGGGCTGATTCCTGATAGATACACATACCCTGTATTAGATGCCGTATTTGTGTACGATATTCGTGAAATGTACGAATTGCAATCTTATGAAATTTAAACAAGAATTGACCTTTCTCCAACAAAGAATCAATGAGGTTGTTGTAGTATTCGATCCCTTGTGGATTCGGTTTGCCTGTTCCATCTGTTGGAACAAAATCACATTTTAGTTCATCTGCCAGTTTCAAAGAAACCGACATTATACCATATGATTTTTATGGTGATTAATGATAACTTTACTTGGAAATATTCTTGACCATGATATTGAGAATCTGTATGCATCCATTCCTAGATCCTTCATCAATTCAATATCCGTCTGATCATAACAAAGACATAAATTTCAATTTCATAATTTTGATAAGAAGTTGATCCAAAAGCTACTCTTACTTGAACCATCTAACAAACAAAACATGGTAGAATATGTCGAGACTAAAAAAGCTTATAACTTGTGCTACGAGTGGAGTTAAAGAACCATCAATTTCAATTTCACTATTTGTATCTTCAGTACACGGATAGTCCCTGTGGTTAACCAAATTTCAGATTTGGTCCCTCTCTTTTCAAAAGTACACGGATGGTCCCTATGGTTTGCACTTTATAACGTATTTAGTCCCCAGCTAACAAATCTAAAGGTTTCAGCAGGTCCAAGTTAGGGATTAAATGCATTACAAAGTGAAAATCACAAGGACCATTCATGTACTTTTGGCAAAAAGTTGGGGACTAAATACGTTACAAAGTGCAAACCACAAGAATCATCTTTTGGAAAGACAGGTACCAAATCCAAAATTTTGGTCAACCACAGAGACCACACGTGTATTTACTCTATCTTCAATTTCAGTATTTATTTGACAACTTACAAAATTAAAAAATTGCCAATTTTAAAATCCCCTGACCTCAAACTTGTAATAATTAAAGTAAAATTACTTTTCTTCAAGAACACTTTCTACCCATATATTATGCTTCCACAAAGCATCAAATTTGCTTGCAAACACACAAAGTAAAGAATCCAAACCTTTGACATCGTACAACTTCATTTTCCACACAATTCAACAAAAAACTAACCTTAAATCTATGATATTGATCAACCGCCTGATCCGCATTGCTAAAATCCAATATCCTCCCTATTCAAATCAACTAAAGATCATCAACATAAACACTACTTCAATTACAATACAAAAAAAAGTCAAAATCATCAATAAACAAACTCAGATTAAACAAACTACCGGGTATCCTCGAAAAAGTATCCCAGATGCTATCTCCTTTATTTCCTTCATCAACTGCCCCTTCAAACTGCAAATAACGATCAATTAACCAACCCCACATGATCAGGTATAATATGCACACAACGTGTTCGATGAAATGCCTGAATGAGTTTGAACAAGAAATTGGAACCTGGAAAGCAGGTGAGGCGGTTCCGAATGTAAACCCATGTGGGAAATCGGATCTGCTTGTGGATTCCGATCGGAGAAACATGCATGATGTGATCAGTAATGAGAGAATAAGAATGATTGGGTTCATGAATGTGTGTTGTTTGAACTTTGAAGAACGTTTTGGCGGTGAATGGATTAACATTGTGGGAGTAAGTTGGACGGAAATATATAAATGTCACGAAGAATAAATGGGATTTAATATCGGAATATAATAATATGAAAAGTGGGATTTAATTATTGAAAAAAATAATAATAAAATGATGGATGTGATTGTGCGTGGTGGTGACGAGTCCGATAAGCAAACATCATGGATAACGTATAACAATTCAGTTGACAAAAGATCCGATAGTCTTTAAGAATACCTAAAGACACGACTCAAATAAGAAAGCTAAAGTGAATATGAGTAGGGTCGGCTTAATAAATGAGTTAACCTGAATATAATATATTTAATAAGTTGCTTGACTTGTTAACATGTTTAAGGGTTTTTAACAATTAAAAACTACTTTTAGATTTTTGGAAATGTAAAGTGTTAAAATATAAAGATAAATATTTTGTTTAAAGTTTTTTAAGTGTTAACTTCGAAAATTAAAATTCTTACTCTCTTTCATGAAGCATGCACACATTTTTCGATTTTAAAGTGTTAACTTCTAAATAGATCCAAGTTTGTTAGATGGGATTTCAAGTCCTGACCCAATCGATAAATCAAATACACACTAAGAGTAACCAAATCATAATTTAGAAAATAACTCAATACCACAATGCAATAACATTCTAACTCTCACACATAACTCTAAACTTGGCTATGTATTTATAGTTGAGATTGACTTGGTTAATAAGAAACATTAAGTAAAACCTTAATTACCTCTTAAACCTTGTAACTCACTTGTTACTAGAGTTACATAGTTCGACCCACCAACTTGTGATATGATCAACATGTTTAAACGATAAAGAATAAAAACAATTAAAAGGACACCAATTAAATAGGATTCATTTGAGTCGAATTAATTAATCTTTAAATTGTTACTAAGTCACTGAGTATTACTCATATTTACAAACAATCATTAAACAGGAACACGACACAATTTTAAGTGGGCCCAACACAGCACGAATAAATATATGGGTTGGGTGAAGGTTGAAGAAGTTAACTAGTCAATCTTAGAGCATTAACCGGCTAACTCGTCAATGGACATGATTAACACTCTTTGTTTTCGTAGTTTGGTCCCGTTTTAGTTTTGGAATTGACCGGGTGAACCAAACGAGCCCGTTTGATCTTTATTGTTTATACATTTCATGTCACATTTGGAACATGTTGTTGTAAAACAACAACCTATTAGCAACTCGTATACAAACTATATAAACAAATAAACAAGGAGCATACGATTATAGAGAGAAACATAGAATGTGTAATTCTTATTCATTGATTTCAACATCATATACAAATGTCATTATATATAGGCACTCACATTAATACAATAGTAAATAAAGAGATAGGGGTTATACATGCGGAAAGTCACTACGTAATGGATGCGTTCATAGATAGGAGTTATACGTGTGCAAAGTCACTACATAATGGATGCATTCATAACACTCCCCCTTGACTATCCACATGATGGAATACTATTCTTTAATACGCTAATGATGCCGCCTCATTAAAAACCTTGCTAGGAAAACCCAATGGGACAAAACCTCAGCTAATGGAAAAGGAGTGCAGTGCGTATTGTCTCCCCCTGATACTTCCGGATCAGGTAGGTTGTCTCAAAAAAACCTTACTAAGGAAATCCAATTGGATAAAACTTAGTGAAGGGTAAAGAGTGCAACTTATGTAAAACTCCATCTCAATATAATATGTATCATTTCAAGTAGCAAGTGCCAATCTTCTATGAAAGTTGTTGAAAAACTTTTGTAGTGAGTGATTTGACGCTTGATGTGCAATCTATTAATGAACCTGATGTATGATCTTCATGTAAAACTTTAATTACCTTGTCTTTGTTAGCTGATATCCTAAGCTCCATGAATGTGTTTTGTTACATTCCATGCATTTACAAAACTAACCAAACTTGATGATGAGTTAGTATAATATGAACTCAACCTTTCGTACCATAAGGTATAGAAAATATATGTTATACCCATTACATTATCTTCTCACTGTACACGAGTTATATTCTGTTAATGAATTTCATAATATATGTTCGTGTATAACTAGCAAGATATATTGATACAAGTTATTTGTAAATATGGTACTTCTGGACCAAGGATTTTTGTTTTCTCTTTTTATTTTCATTGGAGATGATAGAGCTATTTGTATATCAACTACTTGGACATCATTAAATGTACTTAGACCATAAGCGTTGTCCGTATGAAAATGTCCACCATCATCTAAATGTATTATAATATTGATGGATAATTATACAAATGTCATTTCTACATATCGAGCCATAAATTTGCAATACCATCTTTAATCTGCAAATTCTTGTTTTAATATTTGAGTTCATTTTGATCTCTTCAGGAGAGACTCAATGACATTATCAACATATATTGTGATACTTGAAAACCTCATATTGGTCTTCTAATGAAAACAAATGGATCAACTACACCATATATATTTCTATTTCTGTGCTCATTAGTAAGTCGATAATACCATATTCGACTCGATTATTTTCTTCCATATAAATATTGTAAACTTTGTAGAACATTTCTTGAGGTTTATATATCAATGCTTCGGCATTTACAATCCACCACAAATTTCTTTTCATCTTTACATATATATGTATATGTGTGCACTCTTTAGGAGTTGTCACCTTAACTTTCTCCTTTAACATATTGATTTCTATATCATATGTTCAAAATTCATATTGTACCATCTCTTTATTTATTGAGATATCACAATTAGCACGTACACATTTTCCATGTATGTTTATTGATGCATAAAAAGTTTACATTGTCAAGATGTTTCAATTCACCTTTAGGGCACTCAATTGTCTTACGAAACTCACCATGAGTTCTAGTTGTATTCAAATATGAATATGTATACATCGATCATATTGTTCTCGAAAACTTACTTTACATGAATTACATAATTTAAATTCTTTAAAACTTTCATGTAGCTTTCAGTTTCAAGTGATACAAAACATTCATTAGATGCATTTAAATTCTCTCTGAACACAATATATACATAAAGTTACATCATATAATGCATGACTTTATAACGTGTTATCAAATAAGATGAGTTATGATACAAACTTAAGAAATAAGATGTTTCATCACTTTATAAAAGAAAAATATTTGTATTAGCTTATTAGGATATATAACCAATCAGCAATCACAAACATATCTTTAACAGTACAAGCTTACTACCATGTACTGGTAAATAATTACTATACATTTATACTTAAACAAACATACTCATCAAGTTCTCATTATATTTTAATAATATATGATGGGTGTTTGCAAGTAAATAGAATTTCACATATAATATTTAACATTACATATTCAAGAATAATTCTTCTAGTTGTACAAAACAACTAATTATGTATTCTAGTGACTTAAAAATAATATGCAAATCAATTTGTATGTATAAGATGACTAATAATATGTTATATGTTGCATTAACAATCTTTCCACATATTCAACTTAGTCAAAATTGTAGGCCTTATCTCTTATCTATATATTTACTTTTTTGAGTTATTAATGAAAAGATGGTAGTTTAAAATCTTGTTGGCATCATCATGAAGCTACAATTTCTTCTGGTTTTGGAAACCAATAATAATAGACCATATATGCCAGTTTGATACGATAAACTTATTCTAGTAATTCAATACATATAAGGAATCAAATTATATTCATATCATTTTGATGATGCTAACATCCACTATCATACAAACAATTCATCTATTTAAATTATATATATATATATATATATATATATATATATATATTATCCAATCTAATAGCAAGCAAGGAATATATATATACTATTAAAATAGTGATAATATGTAACATTACATTGATGACTGTAAAGTTGTAAATATTAATATAACATATATGTTATCATATAAAATGATTTATATGCATTTAATAGTTAAGTCATTAACAAAATTACACCAATGATAATCTTGCAATAAAACAAACTGTTAAGTGTCACTTTTTTTAATAGGTATATTGTATCTAAAATATATATCAGTATATATAATTCACATCCATTCATATTAATCAAATATTTATATTAATAAAATCTTTCTGTATGCATTTCATTTTCCTTTTGAAAAGACTACAAGCTGAAAGAAAATGGATATGAGTATCGATAATCAAACTCTTTATTAAAACATAAAATTTGCTTTTATGTACCGACGGTCAATTTCATAGAACTTTAAAGTTTAAAATAGGTTTTATAGAAAAAATAATTGAGATAAAATAATGATAGACATGAAATGGTGGAGTATTAAAATCTGTGTCTGTTTCTTTTCTGTTATGTTTTTGAAACCAAACGAAAGCCCTCATCGTCATCTTCTTTGTTCAATTTCCCGATTAACAAACCCGCTCATCGGAGCTTTACAATACCCTCCAAAGTCGTTTTCATGAAATTTGAACATAAGATATATTTGAAGAGATGATTTAGTTAATACCTGACTGACGAATTAAGGGATTAAGAAACTAGTCGCTTGAATTCTATGGAACTACAGCCGAAGATCGGGAAAACTATATCTTTCCAAAATTTTGGGGCTATGTCGCACCTGGTTGCAACCCACACTTGTTTCCACACAAACTTTTTTTCATGACAATATTATCAACTCCAAAAGCAATTCATGCTGATAACGTGTTGTAAAACAACAACCCATTAGCAACTAGTATACAAACTATATAAACACATGAACAAGGAGCATATGATTATAGAGAGAAACATAGAATATAGAATTCTTATTCATTGATTTCAACATCATATACAAAAGCCATGATATATAGGCACTCACATTAGTACAATAGTAAATAAATAGATTTGGGTTATACATGTGGAAAGTCACTACATAATGGATACATTCATAACACATGTAATTATATATGTGTATTATAAACATTTTTGATATGAAGTAGTGATTTAGAAAAACAAAAGTTAATTATTTATTACAGTCATTTTTATTATGTGTATTATAATTATTTTTAATATGAACTAGTAAATAAAAGTCAATTCAAATGGACAAAACCGAAACATTAAACCGGAACATGGCTAGCCCGACCTGACCCATACAATCCGACTGGCTTGGTTTGTTGTTTATTGAAATATAGTAGTTAACAATTGGGTTAACTTTTGTTATGTTTCCTGTGGTTTGTTTATTTTAAAGATTTTGCCCAATAGTTTAAAATGTGCAGTTTCTTCCTTGATGTTTCGATTTTGTCACCAGTTTACTCCCAGGCTTTAACTCAGTTAAAATATTCAGTTAAAAGTATGGATATTTCGATAATTTTACATGTAAGCATTTAGTTATTTATTACTAATACTTAAAATCAATTTTTATTGATAATAAAATAAAAAAAAGTAAAAACATTACTATTATATATACACAGACACATATATATAACATCTTTTCTCTCTATCACCACTAGCATCAACCACCACCCTCCCCTTTAGCCCTCCACCACAACCACCTCCAACAACTCTTTCTTTCACATCTATCCACCTTCTTCACCACGACCACCAACCACGCCTCATCCACCATCATCATCACCACCTCCACCTACTCTCTCCCTCCCTTTCTTTCTTTCTCCCTCTCTTTTTCTATAAGCTGACCAGACCAGTCTTGGCCCATCAGTCACCACCACCATCCACCACCACTGCTGCCATCACCACCTCCACTAGCTCTCTCTCCGTCCCTTTCTTTCTCTATCTCTCTATAAGTCGACCAAGCCTGTCTTCACCCATCAATCACCAGTTACACCTGTCACCAAAAGATTGTGAAGCGACAACCCTCGCCGTTGGAGACCTTCATTGGAGACCCTAGGATTTCGAAACTCATTTGTTGCCACAACAAATTAGTAACACCACTAGGGGTTCACGGCGGAACCCTAGTACTCTGTCGTCGCCCCTTTTGATGTAACTCCGAACACAACCATCTACACCCTTGTCGTTGTTATGTGGACCAGGTGGTGGATTTGGGGGTTTTAAGGTATAGGGTTGAAGATGAAGATCATGGTGGGTAGTCGGTGGTTGTGTTTGTTGGTTTAGGGTTGAAGATGAAGATGGTGGGTTTCGATTTGGGATTGGGTTTTTTGTATTCGGATTTGGGGTTGGGTACTAAGTTGGGATATGGGGTGTTCTTTTTGTTTGCCAACGTGCAGGGGTGGGTTTAGATGGTCTATTGATTGTGGTAGTCGGCATGTGGTGGTGGCTGGTAGAAAGAGGGGTTGGAAAGATGGGGGATAAAAGAAAGATAGAAAAAAAATTACTTCTACACATGTAAATAAATAAGTTATAGGTTTACTTAAGTGAAAAGACTTATATGCCCTTGCTTTTATTTATAAAATTATCAAAATACCTTTTTATTTAATGGATTTTTTGAATGGAGTTAAAGACGGGAGACAAAAAGAATAATAGGTCAGAAAAATCAGAAAGAAAAATGAAACCTTTTAAATTATTGGAAAAAACACGTTAATGATGAAACCGCACGAAGAAAACGAGTTAACTCTTAACAAATTAGTCAAATTCCAGCCGAACACGTGCGTCGTTCAGCCTTATCCATTTCTATAAATTTCTGAGCATACATGATTCATAACAAACGGATACACGTATCTCAATATGTAAATTTTCCAACACAACATAACTTATCTATCCATCATATCAAATAAAGAGTTTCTTTAAACGCGATGGTTTATCTTTATAAGGCTAAACAAGAAGTGTATTTTATTTCGTAAGTGTTTAACGTAGATCAATAATTGAAATTGAAACGTACAATTATCAGCTATTTGTTTATAACTCAATTGTAGTGAAAAAACAAATTAAAAGTGAAACTTAATTGGATTCTCACTTTTTTGCTCTTAAATGTCCTCCATCTAATCTAGCTTTCACCTAAGGCATAACAAAAAAGAAAATAAAGACTATTATCAGACTATCTCTGAATTAAAAGGTAAAGTGTTTGGTTTAAAAAATAATTTTTATTAATGGTTCGGTTGACCTTTTAATAATTAAGTGATCAAATGATGTTAAATGGCTAAGAGACGGATAATTCAAACATTTTAAAAATCATTACACCATAATAACGAGCTTTTTTATCTTTAATATGACTACCGTATTGTTATATTTATATAGAAAAAAAATTACGTATAGCATGATATGAAGCATACTGGAATACAAGTTTAAAACACCATACAAAGAACATATACTGGAATGCAGGTGTAAAACACCATACGAAGAACAACTACTGGAATACAGGTATAAAACACCATGAATGCAAGTGTAAAACACCATAAGAAGAACACACGAAGAACGCATACTGGAATGCAGGTGTAAAACACCATGAATGCAGGTTTAAAACACTACACGAAAAAGATCTACTGGAATTGCAGGTGTAAAACACCACAATAATATGCAATGCAATCATTCTAGATATTAAACACCATGACTGTATTACTATTCAAGTTGTGGTGTTTTTAGAATCTGAATGATGTTTTATACTTTCAAAATAATCAAAATCATTCAACATGTTAAAACACTATAATTGTATTGGATTCAAGCTGTTGGCTGTTTTTTACAATTTGTATAATGTTTTATACCTGCAAATTAACAAAAATGCTGATACAAGTTTTATGAATTAAAACAAATACTTGATACTAGATTTTGAATAATAGAAATATACCAAAAATATGGTTTACAAAAATTTCTCAAAACACTTATAGAAAGATTTTCTTATACTCTCATACATTTGTTACTTTTTACAGGATCCTTGATCTCTCTCTCTCTCTCTCTCTATATATATATATATATATTATAAACATTGATCATTAAACAATTTTAATTTTATATACTATTTTTATATATATAAGAATTTTAAATATTAAAATGTTTTTAAATATATATATATATATATATATATATATATATATATTATATGTGTATACACACACTCATATGTATATATATAATATTTTATATATTAGAAGTAACTTTCATTTTAGTACCTAAGGGTATTCTGGTCAATTAGTTAAGATTTAACAGAAAAAACAAACCAAGTTAATTATTTGGATGAAAAGTGTTAAGAAATGCAAACGTCAGGGCCGATTTTGTTATAAATTAGATTTTTTTGACTAAAGTAGTTAAAATAGACATACCTTAAGGACGAAAATGAAAAAGTGTGAGTTTTTTCCCAACTAGGCAGTGTTCCGAAATATTATTTACCAAAAGAAGTATTTTGAAAAAAATATTTACTAAAATTTGTATCTTATGAAAAATTACTTTTTTTCAATCCTAACTTTATCGGATAGAAATAATTTTGTTTCAAAATTATATTGTTTTATTAAGTTAACACGAGTTAAAGAAAAAAATTATACTAAATTAAAAAGATGATACCTGAGATTTTATAAGAAGGTTTTTTTAATTATTTTATCAACATTGTCTTTAACTTTTTTTAGCATTCTATACAAGGTCTTAAAGGTTTCACAAATAGTTTTTTAACTTCCTTAAAAATATTATTTTTATAAATGTTTTTGTGTTTTATTTTATTTTTTAAATGTTTTACGTATATTAGAGGGTGTTAAATTGGCCGTGTTTGCGATTAGTGGGTCCAACCCGACACGAACCCACACATAAACCAAACCCGAACTCAAAGACGAACTGAGCTGAAAATGGTTGAATAATTATATGTTCCTAAAATCAATGTAGACCTTTCATTTTCATTTTATACCATTAATGGTTGAATTTCATTACTTCTGTTATTACAATAACAATATTCCTAAATAATTCCACTTTCACACACATACATATCTTTAATACATGGAATTACAAAGTTTAAATATCTTATAAAAATGAAGTAGCTGAAGGGAGAAAGACAAATGTTATATATCACAAACAATAGATATAAATGTTTTTGTGTTTATTGTAATTTTATATTTAAAGCAAATTATGTATTGTATGATTGACTGTCTCTATGTATGTATATTTGTTTCAAATAAATAAAAGTTGCATGTGGCAATAACATATATGCATTACGTATGAATTAAATAAAATATTCTTTTCATTTTTATCAACCATTTGTTAGGTATCAAGGTGTCGTGGAAGACATTTCACACCTTTGACAATCTCATATTGTTTCATTTCCCTAAAAGCAAACACTATACTAGTTTTAAAAATATTATTGATGTTATAATAAAATTTATCACATTTTGACATTATAGTCTTTTGGTTAACCCCTTGATAACTTCTACATTGTTTTGTAACTATACCATATTGAGCGGAAACAATTAAAATTTGAAACATCTATGTTCTTTTGTTTTATGATTTAACTCTGGTCGGATTGGTTGAAGTACATTAAAAAAAACTTACATTGTGTATAAATAATTGGTTAATTAACTATATTACGTCAACGATTACTGTTTTAACTTTGGTTTGTTTCTAAAGTTTTGCTATTTTTCCATTTTATTTATTTATATTGTATAATTTTTAAAGTGATAGAACTGCTTTTAAATGATGTCATGATAATGTGTCCATTCATCTCTATTTGAGTTGATTTTTTATACGGGCAATCAGATGCGCTTTATGTGGGGAATGATAATATTTGGTCTTCCACGGGAGTTCAGCAGGGGGATCCCTTAGGGCCTCTCCTTTTTGCCCTTGGTTTACACCCCCTTGTTCTCCGAATCAGAGATCCTTGCAAGCTTCTTTTTTACGCATGATACCTGGATGATTGGACCCTTATTGGAGATGCTACTCAGGTTGCCAAAGCTTTAGACATCATCAGAGTGGAGGGCCCCTCCTTGGACCTCCTTCTCAACATAAAAAAATTGAAGTTTTTTTGACCTAAATGAGACGGGGTGAAGACCTAAGATGGTTTATTTCCGCGGGAGATTGGTAGGCTGGTGCATGGTGACTCTTGGGTGGTGCTGTCAGTAGAGATGGAGAGTTTATTAGTGGTTTGGCCCTCAAAAGAGCCAAATGTGCGGTTGAGATGATAGGATGCCTCAAACGTCTCCGGGACCATCAGAGCAAACTCCTCCTGCTTCGTTCGTGTATGGGCGTTGCTAAATTGCTGTTTGGACTCAGAACATGTCAGCCTTCTTATGTCGGGGGAGTCGTCTCTGTTTTTTATAAGGGGCTTCAGAATGCGATTGAGGACATTGTTGTTCATGGGGTTCCTTTTTCGGGGACCTCCAATAGAGGTTAGCTTCCTTCCCGACCCGTTTTGGGTGTCTTGGGATTTGCTCAGCTGAGGATGCCTCTTCCTACGCTTTTGTGGCTTCAAGGGCCCAATCATGGGTTCTTCAAGATCACATCCTTCGTGAATGTGGTAGTGGGTTGTTGGACTATGATTACAGGGGTGCGTTGGACACTCTGCATAGTTCTCTTCCCGATCTTGATCTTGGCGGTTTCTACATTAAAGACACTGCCCCCTTAAAGCAGAGAAAATCCGAGGAATGCCTTATATGGCGAAATCATCAAGATAGTTGAAAAGAAGTTTACCTTCTCCCTGCGGCAGCGATTCGTGTTTGAGTGTTTGCGAGCCCCTCATGCTCAGGATTCCCTGTCTGTTGTTTCCATTGAAGGTTTAGGCAATGTATGTCGGCTGTGGAATACCGGGCTATCCTCAAATACCGGCTGATGGTACCCCTTTTCCCAGTTGATGCCCTGTGTCCAGTATGTCAGAAGACTTGCTTGGATTCTTTTGGGAAACATGCACTCCATTGCAAAGAGTTACCGGGCTTTAAATATCGACATGATTTAGTTCGAGATGTGCTTCATGATGTCCTTAAGTGGGTAGGGATCTCGGCAAAAAGTAAGCCTGGTGAACTTCTTGACTGATCCATTAGAAAGGAGATCTACCATACCGCCCGCTGACATTCTTGTTTTTGGATGGGAAGGAGGGAAACACGCGTGCGTCGATTTGACAGGTGTGTCTCCCCTCGTTGGGCTAAGGGACCACGGGTTTGTGGCGGGCCAGGCTGTCACACCTCGGATTTCCAACCCAAATCCATACACCGGTGGGCCCGGGTGGGGAGTATCGTGACGTCAGTTGATAACATCATTGCCATTTAAACATGACACAACGGAAGTCTTGGAGTAAAATTACTATTACAAACCGAATGTTCAAAATATAAAATAATATACAGGCTCGTATTAGAAGATCTACAGGCGGATCATAAATGTACAAGAAAGAATACAAAACAGACTTTAAGGCAGATTTAAGGATTTGCAAGATCCTCTTATTTCACTACCGAGCAGCTTCCCGCCTATTTCGTATTGTACCTGCAAGCTTAATCTTTTTGAAAATACGTCAGCTTTCGCTGGTACATACACCCGACTGAATCATTTTGAAAATATTTTAGAAATTAGATTTAAGTGCACAGGGCACAAATCTTTTATAACTTGGGAAAGTTACTTTGTAACCTTGTTAACAGATTCACATGTTTGTCCATGCATACAGGGCCCAGTACAGAGACCGAGACATGATTAAATATACACCACTTAGAACTCACAGATGAGTTATCCCCAACGTCTTGGGTAATTTTCGTTTGAGCGTTTGTCAGGTTTATGCCTACACCTCGTGCTAAGGTCGTAGCCATTATCTAATGTGGTGAGCCGAGGATATCCAGGACACGGTAATTTAACCCTTGATGTTTAAGTTATCAAACAAAACTGATTAAAACAGAATATGCGGATTTACTAGCCACAATCCGGCATTCGATTGATCCCATTTCTGACCAAGCGGTAATATTTTACCGTATCCCAAGCCCGTATAGGGAAAATAAGTCAAGAGTATTTACCTGAGCTAGTCTTGATTTAAAAATGCAAGGTTTTATATCTCAGTCGTATCCAAAATGAATTAAGTGCAGATAGGATTTACAAGCAAGGCTCAAGTCTGCATTATGGCATAAGCTAACCAATTAAATACTAACGGTCTTTATTTAAGTCATAGACTTAGACCGAGTAGTGTACATGATCAAAACGTATAACGCTTGATTAAACGATGCTTGGATAGAATGTAGTTTAAACCTGACAAGTACTTTGACTTGCATAATATGGGTAAACTATAAAATTCTGGATTTTGAGTTTAAAATGATAAGGTTAAACCCGTTTTAGTTACTTTTCGTAAAATAATTACATATACTTAACCATACGCATATTAGCGATATCGGGTAACCGGATAAGTCATGGACAAGTTCTATACGCCATTATATTTTAAATAAGTTGTAATATCAGTAGGATATCAACTTATATGCCCGTTAAAGTTTTTAAAATGAAACTATGCTCCCTAAGGGCATTTCGGTAATTTCACACCATATAAAAGGAACTTGAATATAATTAAATGTTATAATTATAAATATTCTGGAAAAATAATTTATTATGATATAATATCAGTAGGATATCAATTTTATGTGTAATTTATATTTTATGACCAAACTATGCGTCGAAGGGGCATTTTGGTCATTTTACACATAGTTTATAAATTATTTGGGATTCTGAGTTCATAACATGTACCTACTGTAAATATGTTTAAAATAAGTTTTAAAATCAGTAGGTAACAAGTCTTAGTTGATAATTATGGTTTCAAACCATTCTATGCGCCGAAACAACGCTTATGTCGTAAAATGAAGATTTATGCGATGTTTAACGAAAACTGATGTTTAGGTCAGATTAAAATGTCTTAGATATTTTATTTAATATAACATATCAGTAGGTAAAAGATTTACCTTGAAAACATTTGATTACAACAATTTTATGAGCCATAAGGGCTAAATCGTCATTTATCGACATAATTCAAGGACCTGCTTGTAACTCAGTTTATAATCTGATTTAATATCTCAAATAATCCTACTTATAATATTACATAAATAGGAATCTAATTTTCAAGTTCATTATCATTAAAACGTTGTTTTATGCAAAAAGGACATTTTAGTCAAAATTGGCATAATTGCGGAACTTGCGCATAAACTCAGATTCTGATTATGATCATGTAATATAATCTCAAGGAGTTATGCTATATTATATTACGATCATAATACAACTTTAGATCAGTAGCTAACTAATCTACATCGGGTCAGAATCGAAAGTCAAAGCAGAAGTCATACTTCGCGACTTTCGGTTGTGAACCGACCCTAGAACTGAAATTGACGAGCCGAACATGTTCTTACATGTTCTAATAATTATTACCAACTTGTTTAAATGTCAAAACAGGTTTCATAACATATATAATATTAATTTATGATTTTTTCGAAAAATGGCCTGTTTGACTTTTTAATATCATAACTTTAACCTGTCAATTGGTCTAGCAAACGTGATTTTCAGGAGGTGCCCTTTGTAGGGATTAAAACATACCTTATTACAATCACTTAGCCATGTTCATTTCGAACAATGGCTGGACCATAGTGGTCTTAACCGAAAGTCAAAGCGTTTTCCAAAAACGCTTGACTTTTGGCTATAAAAGCCTATAAACGAAAATGCAAGAGCAAGGAACACTTACAAGAGGTTCCTAGAATGCAAAAGAACTAAGTTGGATGCTTCTTTCACTTAGGAACTTCCAGAGAAGGGAGAAGAGTTATGAATAAGAATGGTTCAAGTTCAAATGGTGATCTTGGACACCTATTATAGTTGGAGAACTCAAAGGGGGTGATGCCAGGTGTTTAGGGGTGTAAGAGGGATCTTACAAGTGTCCTAAAACATGACATAGCTGATTGAAAGTTCATAATTTTGGAAAAATGGTTTTTGGCAATATGTGTGGAGGCCAAGCAAACATTCTGCAGACACAGGCCTCTTGCGCCCCCGAGCGCCCTATAGGCATAATTGAAGTTTGCTACTTCTTTTAACCTTGCGCCCCCGAGCGCCCTATAGGCATAATTGAAGTTTGTTACTTCTTTTAACCCCTCAACTTATTAAACACCCTTAAAACCTCCTAAAACACCTTTTTATCACTTTTAGCCCTCCGTAGCCAATACTTGGCATACCCGGGATTATGCCTGGACATTGCCGAGCTCTCGGTTCGTTAAAAGGTCACTCAGAGGTATAAATTAACATGTTGACACTTTTAATCCCTCCATTGACCAACTTTTATTTAATTACGGATCTAATCCCTCTCGTCCAACAAATGGAACATATGAGAGTTAGGACTTCGTAGACGATCACTCAGAGGCTCGTTATAAGCATGTTGACTCCGATGTCACTCAGAGGCTGGGCATGTTGACACAATGGTCACTCAGAGGCCAAATTTTTAGCATGTTGACACTAATGGTCACTCAGAGGCTATGATTTAAGCATGTTGACACTAATGGTCACTTAGAGGCTAAGTTTTATGCATGTTGACATCAGAAGATCACTCAGTTTGAGCATGTTGACGCTTTTAGTCCTTGTTAGTCTTTAATAGACTTAAAAATAAAATATAACACGTGTTGCTATATTATTGGACACGCTTTTACAGGGTGTTACATCCTCACCCCCTTAAAATAAATCTCGACCTCGAGATTTTATTCAAAAAGATGGGGGTACTTTTGTCGCATGGTGGACTCAACCTCCCATGTATACTCGGGACCTCTAAAGGCGTCCCATTTAACCTTTACTATAGGTATCAATTTCCGTCGGAGCTTCTTAACCTGTCGATCCTCAATCGAAATTGGTTTCTCAAAGAACCTCAGGTTCTCATCAATTTGCACATCCTTGTGCGACATTGCTAGCGACTCGTCGGCTAGAAATTTCTTAAGGTTACTGATGTGGAACACATCATGGATTCCACTTAGCTCCTCTGGCAATCTGAGCTTATAAGCTACAGTGCCGACACATTCGACTATCTCGAATGGTCCGATGTATCTTGGGCTTAACTTGCCCTTCTTTCCGAAGCGCATCACACCTTTCCAGGGTGATACCTTTAGCATGACTTTGTCCCCTACTTGGAACTTAAGAGGTTTACGTCTCTTGTCAGCATAGCTCTTCTGCCTATCCATGGCGGCTTTGAGACGATCACGGACTTGCACAATCTTTTCAGTGGTCTCCAGAACAATCTTCGGTCCTGATAGTTGGGCTTCCCTAACTTCTTCCCAACACACGGGCGTTCTACATTTTCTCCCATACAAGGCCTCATAAGGAGCAGCCTTGATGCCCGTATGATAACTATTATTGTAGGAGAATTCTGTTAGGTGTAAGTGGTCATCCCAACTTCCACCTAAATCAATCACACATGCCCGGAGCATGTCTTTCAACGTTTGAATAGTACTCACTTTGTCCATCCGTCTGCGGGTGGTAAGCCATACTAAAGTTCAATCTTGTGCCTAACAATTGTTGGAAACTTTTCCAAAAGTGAGAGGTATATCTAGTATCTCTATCATATACAATAGATACCGACACACCATGTAGGGACACAATCTTGTCCACATACAACTTAGCCAATCTGTCTGAATTATACGTTTCCTTTATTGGCAAGAAATGTGCTGACTTAGTCAGCCTATCCACTATGACCCAAATCGTGTCAAATGTGCTGACTTAGTCAGCCTATCCACTATGACCCAAATCGTGTCATTACCACATTTGGTCTTAGGTAACTTGGTAATCAAATCCATAGTTACAATTTCCCATTTCCAAGTGGGAATTTCAAGCTGTTATAGAAGTCCTGACGGTTTTCTGATGTTTGGCTTTAACTTGCGAACACATCAGACACTTAGCTACATAAGTGGCTATGGATTTCTTCAAACCCGTCCACCAATAATTCTTTTTCAGATCCTGATACATTTTGTCACCTCCAGGGTAACCTGAGTATCTTGAATTATGTGCTTCCTGGAGGACTAGATCTCTAAGTCCTCCAAAGACTGGAACCTAGATCCTTCCACTAAATCTAAGAATTCCATCTTTTCAGGCGCTAACTGATCAGCAGTTCTGCCTAATCCCTCATTAGGAATGTTAGCCTCTAATAGAGCTTGTTTTTGCGCATCTAATAGCTTCTTATTTAAGCTATTTCCGAGCTCAATGCTCTTGGCGTTAATCCTTATAGGTTTAACTCTTACCTTGCGACTTAAGGCATCAGCAACCACATTTGCCTTGCCTGGATGGTAGCGAATTTCGCAATCATAATCATTAAATGTTTCCATCCACCGGCATTGTCGCATGTTCAATTCCTTCTGATTGAACAGATGCTGGAGACCTTTATGGTCAGTGTATATAATACACTTTGTGCCATATAAATAATGTCTCCATAATTTTAGTGCAAATACAACGGCACCCGATTCCAAGTCATGGGTGGTGTAATTTCTTTCGTGCACCTTTAACTGTCGTGATGCATAGGCAATCACCTTGCCTTTTTGTATTAGCACACAGCCCATACCAGTGTGCGACGCATCACAGTAAACTACAAAATCCTCAATACCTTCAGGTAGAGATAACACTGGAGCATTGCTCAACTTGTGTTTTAGAATCTCAAAGGATTCTTGTTGTTTCAGACCCCAAATAAATTTGACATTCTTACGGGTCAGGGTAGTCAAAGGAGTGGCTATTCTTGAAAAGTTCTCAATGAACCTTTTGTAATATCCGGCCAATCCTAGGAAACTACGAATCTCCGATGGGGTCTTGGGCACTTCCCAATTTATTATGGCCTCAATTTTGGCGGGATCCACTTGGATACCACTCTTACTCACAACGTGTCCAAGGAATTGGGCTTCTCTAAGCCAAAACTCACACTTAGAGAACTTTGCATAAAGCTTCTCTTACCTTAGTAGTTCTAGAATGCAACGAAGGTGTTTCTCGTGATCATCTTGATTACGAGAATAGATAAGTATGTCGTCTATAAAGACGATGACAAACTTATCCAAATACGGCTTGCAGACTCTATTCATGAGATCCATGAATGCTGCAGGTGCATTTGTGAGCCCAAATGGCATCACTAGAAATTCAAATGACCATATCAGGTCCTGAAGGATGTCTTAGGAACATCCTCACTCCTAACCTTCAGCTGATGATATCCAGATCTCAGATCAATCTTGGAGAAGTAACTAGCCCCTTGAAGTTGGTCGAATAAATCATCGTGCCTGGGCAGAGGATATCGATTCTTGATTGTTAATTTGTTTAACTCACGGTAATCAATGCACACGCGCATTGAACCATTCTTTTTCTTAACGAAAAGAATTGGAGCTCCCCAAGGCGAGGAACTAAGCTGAATAAAGCCTTTCTCTAAGAGTTTATCTAATTGAGTCCTCAACTCCTTCATTTCCGTTGGTGCTAAGCGGTATGGAGCTCTAGCTATGGGTGCTGATCCAGGTATGATGTCAATTCTAAACTCCATTTGCCTATCCAGAGTTAGGCCTGGTAATTCCTCGGGGAAAACATCGGAATACTCCGAGATAACGGGTAGGTCTTCCGTGCTCTGGCCTTGATTCGTTGATAGTGACTTATGCCATGTAAATGACACAACCTTTACTCAAACACTTGAATGCCTTAAATAACGATACATTGTCTGGCAATCTGTAGTGTGAGTCTCCAGGGATGGTTTAATTTCAATGAGTTTCTTATCGTAGGCAATGCGGGCTTGGTTACAAGATAACCAATCCATGCCTAAAACTACATCGAACCCCGCCAATTTCATTGGCAAAAGAGAGATGGGAATGGAATGATTCTTAATGGATATAGAGCATCCATCAAGAACGGAAGTTGCCATTTCTAACGTTCCATCAGCGAGTTCTATCTCATAAGTTTTATCTAGAGTCCTTATGGGTAAGTTTAATAGTTTACTAAACTTATGATCAACAAATGATTTATCTGCACCAGAATTGAAAAGAACTCTAGCATAAATATCGTAAATGAGGAATGTACCTGTTATGACATTGTTGTCATTAACAGCCTCTGTTGAAGTTATCTGAAAGGCACGAACATTCCCCTACTTGGCCTCTCTAGGCTTTGCATCATTATTCTTAAGAATCTTAGGGCAATTAGTCTTAATATGGCCTTTTTTCATTGCAGATGTAGCAAACGACATCCTTAAGATCCTTGCATTCTAGGGTCTTATGCCCCTTTCTCTTACATATACCACAGGGTTTGGTTTATGGACCATAATTACATTGTCCCCAGTGCCTGCAGTTGCAAGTCTTGCATGTTGGCGTCACAGCCGACTTGTCATGGTTCCTTTTGAACCCAAATCTCCCTTTATTTTTCTTATTAAACCTTTGGGAGTTGTCATCATCTCTCTTTCTTTTCCAGTCAGTTTCAGACTTAACTGACTTTTGCTCACTAGATCAAGGGTGAGGGATAGAGACAGGTCAATAGCGAACCTATAGGTACTAGGCTGAGCAGCCTGTACCATGCCCTTAATCTCAGGAGCTAACCCATTGATAAAACGCGTAATGCGTTTGGTTTCAGTGGTGATCAGATAGGAAACTAACCTAGATAGGGAGTTAAAGTCAGAAACGTACTTCCGACAATCTAGGTTCTTCATTGAAAGAGACAAAAAGTATGTCTCTAAGTTCTCCACTTCATGGGGTGGGCAGTAAGTTTCCTTGACTAATTCGACAAACTTAGACCATCCTAAGTTGTACAAGTGGACTTTTCCCGTGGATTGGATCATAGCTTTCCAACCAGATTAGGGCATCGCCCTTAAAGGACTGTGATACATACTTGACCACATCCTTATCAGCACATCTGCTGATATCTACGATTGTTTCCATCTCGTCTATCCACTTTAAGGCTTCCACAGCTCCTTTTTCCCCATTAAAGTCTCGGGGCTTGCAGGAGACGAAATACTTATAGGTACATCCGTCTTTAACAGAACGGGACCTTTCAGCAAAGTCTATTTTCTTTGGTTCACTCTTCGCATTCGAAGAGTGAACGGAGCTCTCTCTATGAGCTGAGGATGGGGTAATCGATAATGGTCTAGAGCGAGTAGCACTCGACTCTTTAAGCTTTTCTATGGCCTTTCCCATGGCCTTTTCAATAGTCGCATCAATGCGAGCTTGGAAATTATCATTATCCATATTTCTATCTTCGGCTTTGTTAGAGTCAACATCTCGGTGGCTACTTTGTGCCTTATCCGAGTTGGTCGTTCTTTGATCCTGGTTCTAAACACCAAATAAAATTCTTTCTTAGCCATGGTATTAACAACCGTGTTGGCTTTAAACATTGGATATAACAATCATTTGCCTATTCTAGTGTGAATAACATCACAACTCTTAGGCTTAATATATCTATATGTGGCCTAGGTCTTAATAGGACCATCAAAGGCAAATTACAATTTGGACATAGTCCTTATATTATTGGACAGTGGATCGTAATATCACAGCTGTCATTGTCATAATTGACAAATTTTATTTAGCTCATAAGCTTGTCATGAAGGACATAAAATTTATGGCACATAGGCCTGTCACTAATGGACATAAAATATGATACATAGGCCTATCACTAATGGACATAAAATATGGCATATAAGCCTGTCATTAATGGACATGAAATAGGGCACATAGGCCTGTCACTAATGGACATGAAATATGGCACTTAGGCCTGCATCTCTAATGGTTGTCTAATCATAGCCCCAAGGGCAATACATCACTAATGGATGTTTAATCATATCCCCAAGGGCAATACATCACTAATGTATGTTTAATCATGCCTCAAAGGCAATACATCACTAATGGATGTTTTAATCATAGCCCTAAGGGCAATACATCACTAATGGATGTTTAATCATATCCCCAAGGGCAATACATCACTAATGGATGTTTTAATCATAGCCCCAAGGGCAATACATCACTAATGGATGTTTTAATCATAGCCCCAAGGGCAATTCATCACTAATGGATGTTTTAATCATAGCCCCAAGGGCAATACATCACTAATGGATGTTTAATCATAGCCCCAAGGGCAATACATCACTAATGGATGTTTTTATCATAGCCCCAAGGGTAATACATCACTAATGGATGTTTAATCATAGCCCCAAGGGCAATACATCACTAATGGATGTTTTATCAAAGCCCCAAGGGCAATACATCACTAATGGATGTTTAATCATAGCCCCAAGGGCAATACATCACTAATGGATGCTTTTATCATAGCCCCAAGGGTAATACATCACTAATGGATGTTTTAAATCATCGTACTGATGATATTAGCCGGGATCAATTTTGATCACATAGGCTATATAAGGTTAGGACATAGTCCATTACCTTGAAGGCTAGTGTGATTCCTCAAGTCACACTACCGAGAGTATATAACATTTTTGAATGTTAACATAAGAGTACCTTAATGGTTGATTAATAGTCCCGATCGCATTGACCTTAATGACTTGGAGGCTTGAACTTAAGTCCACCACCTCTGGATAGAAGGATAACTTCCCTTAACTATCCTGATAGAAGACCCCTTCGTACTTAACTATCACTTATAAATTAGCCAAATGTGTGGTCTGTGCCACTTGGCTAATCAAAACCATTAAGATCTTTTTGGAATTATATCACAGAGCATAAATTTCAAGTAAAATCGAGACGCTCGTTTGAAGAGGATGAATACATATTTATAATTCAAATAGAAATTACAATACTTGCAAATGAAATAAATTGTCCATGCAAGGACTACAGAAAACAAAAGGTCCATGCAGGGACTTAAGGAAATAACAATGTCCTGGCAGGGACTAACATATATTAGAAGAGACTTCACTCATCCTTCTTTCCCTTAACCAATTTGGAGAGTTTCTTGAAGAACTTGTTCGTCTTCTTCTCCGTTTTCTCCGATTGTTGTTGCGTTTCTCTCATTCTTTCTAGGGCCTCGTTAATGGCCTCAAGTGGTGGTGGAGGTTGTGGTTGTTGGTGTGGCATAACCGGATACTGGTACCCATAAGTTGGATATCCAGTAGGTGGATAAGCAGGTGGGAAAGGAGACGGGTAAAGTGCGTTATGCATGACCACTTGCATGTAAGGGTCATGCGACCATGCTTGATAGTGTACTGGTGTAAATGGGTTAAAAGGATCATATCCGGACGTGTTTGGATATGTGGGAATTGGGTTACTATAACCCGTTGGTGGTGGTTGAATTGTAGGTGTTGGTGTTGGTTCCACCACAGGTGATGTATTAGAGGTCCACCCATTTGTGGGTCCTCTTGAACTGTGGGGTAAGGTTTGGGCAATGGTGGTAGCGAACCCGACCGTTGGCCTGCACATACTGACATACGTGCTCCTCTTTTCCTCCTTGGCGGTTCTGGTGAAGATTGGGGTTGTTCCACTGGTTCCATGTGCACATCTTCTTGCACGGGAGGTGGTTGGGAGTGACGAGAAGGAGTATTGGCGAAAGTAAATGTAACATCCGTAAAAAACCGGGTTAACCAAACCCGCTTCGTTTATTAACCGAACATCCAGTTAAAATTTTCGTTGCGTATTTAATGCTCAAATTAATTTTATACGATACATAATTAATAAATATATTATAATTTAAAAACTATAATTAATAATCAATAATAAATAATGAGATAAAAATTAAATAGAGACGCCGGGTTTCGAACCCGGGTCTCCCGCTCAAACAAACACACAACGCACCACCAGGCTACCTGCGCTCTTTGTGAAATAATTGAAATCAATAAATATAAATATTCGTGCCATACGAGTCATCTGCGAGATTCCAGTGAGTAACCGCTCTGATTCAAACGTATACGTTTTAAAGAACGATTATGACAATCAATCCCTAACCGAAATCACAATCAAACGCTTTAACTCGCAAACCGTTATCACTGTTACAAATTACCGTTTTGATGTTAAGACAAGTTGTGGTTTTGGAAACCTATGAGTACTTTCAGTCAGGAAACCAACTCGCTATTCACTCGAATCAACTCTCAACACACTCGCTAACCTCTCTACAAGTCCCTATTCAGCAAGAACAACTCGCCGGAATTCTCTGCAAGTCGCCGGAAAACCGAACCCATTTCATCTCTGTTGCCTTACTCTATAAACAGAACATCTAGAGCTCATACCGAAGTCACCCACACTCACCTCAAACTTCCTGAAGATCCTCTGCCGCAAGATACACGTCGCCGGAATAACCTGCTGTCATCGGAATCTCGCCGGAGAAACAGGGGATCTCTGTCGGTATATCTTACACCTAATCTCTCTCATTTTTATTAATCTCATATGTAGTTAATTACAATTTACTAAAGAAATTGATTAATGTATCGAAACAGTCGAGATTGGGAGTTCTGGGTTGTTTAACGGAGAAGATGAAGTTTCGGTTGTATATATATTTAATATAAATCGAGTTATATCTCGGGTTAGACACATAGCCCAGCGGTGGACTGTGTGCATTTGAAACATAGAGATACCGAGTTCGAGTCTGTCCTTGTTCCGATTCGTCACGATATTCAACCCTTTTTATAAAACCCAAATACGGAACCTTCCAGTTAGTATTTAAGTTTAATAAAAAAACCAGTATTCTAACCAGGTTAGACACACAGTCCAGTGGTGGACTGTGTGCAACGTTAAACAACAGGTCCCGAGTTCGAGTCCTGTTAAGTGCACCGGTTTGATATAATTAAAATTCTTTTTAAATAAATGATTTCTGGATAAATCTAAATAGTATATAAGTATAATAAAAACCGGAATAATAACCAAGTTAGACACACAGTCCAGTGGTGAACTGTGTGCAAAAACATTAAGCACGTCGCGGGTTCGAGTTCAGGCTTCCGCACCGGTTCTGGCAATTATCAAGTTTTTAAATAAGGACAGAAATGAATTTATCTAATTTATATATATATATAATTAAAAACAGAAATATTTCGGGTTAGACACGTAGCTCAGTTGGTAGAGCTGCGTGCACGCGTACGGGAGGTCACAAGTTCGAACCTCACTCAGTGCAAACAAATACACGACCGAACCGGTCAACAGTCAAACGGTCAACGGTCAACTGGTCAAAAATTCAAAATTTTTATTTTCTTTTATTTATTTATTTTATTTAAAAATCAATTAAAAATACTTAAAAATAATATTTTAAAGTTAGAAAATTTCCTTAAACTCACCAAAATAAACCGAACAATCCCATTAAGAACACTAATTAAAAATACTAATCTCAAATAAGAGTTTATTTATTTATCGAACTATTATGTTATTATTTAGGTTAGTTCACTTGCCGATTAAATCCGAATTCGTGCGTATTCATCATCAATCCAAGAAACGCACCCACTGTGAGTGAATTCTTACAAATTCCCCTTTTTATTCATGTTTTGGGGTGTATCATGTGTCGCTTAAACTAATTCGCTTATTCAAACTCGTGCTATACCATATTATGATCTAAACTTAGAATGTAAATATTGTTTGTTGTTATGTATTACATATTGTCAAGTTGTATGCAAATTATTTGTTAGGCCCATCAGTTCCTCTTGGGAGACGAGTTGAACAACACGTGCCTTAAAACTCATTCATTAGGCCCATCAGTTTGTAGAACAACGCGTGCCTCAAAACTCATTCATTAGGCCCATCAGTTCCTCGTGGGAGACGAGTTGAACAACGCGTGCCTCAAAATAATCAATTGTTGTATGTGTGTGCAATATTTAATATTATGGGTTTTGTGAGTAAATTTACATCTACATTTACTCATATGTGGTTATGCACTTTATTTTATAATCAATTCAATAAACACGTTTAAATGTTTTCATAGGATTCACTTGCCAACTTTTTGTTGACCCAAAAACCATTTTTACACATGATACAGGTGGACAGGATGAAGCAAGGAATACCTAGGAAAAATGCCTTAGAAGAAAAATAATGAAGTCTAGAAAGATGTATAGAACATGTTGTACTAGTATGATTTGATTGTATGATCTCCTTTAAATTGTAATAATAAATATGAAACAATATAATAAATGTCATGAGCTTTGATGAAAACCCAATCATGCCCCGATCACCTTTTTCTGCTGCGGGTCGGGGTGTGACAGTAAATTGGTTCCAATATTGGTCCCACTCATTAGGACCTTGGTATGGAGATCCGGCATAGGAGTTCGAATCGCTTGAGATTTCAATAGGATGCGTATGCGATCCTGACGGCGGCATCTCCGGGTCGGAGTCCTCGTCCATGGGGTTTGGTTGATCCAACTGATTTTGATCAGCTGGAGGTGTGTTAAAGTATTGGTTTGGATTAAACTCATCATGGTAAGAATAATGAGAGTGATGGGAGTGGTGAGAATGGTGCGAATGGTATGAGTGCTAAGAACTTTGAGTGTGAGCAGGCAAATGGACATGAATCTCCCGAGTCCTCATAGGGGTTCGGGTGATGTGGATGTGAAGGGATGTGTCCTGATGGTCCTCCCCTCATGGCTCCTTTTCCTCGTCCTTGTACACGTGGTGGCATTTTCCTGTCAAAATCAATTCAAAAACAATAATAATAACATAATAATGAAATGAGTAATCCTAGGTCAATGCCTAGACTAGGAAGTCTAAGGAATGTGCTCGTGTAAGTTTGAGATTAAACATAAGTAGGATAGTGTTTATTTCTCTCAAACGTTGGCTATGATACCAACCTGTCACACCTCAGATTTCCAACAAAAATCCATACACCGGTGGGCCCGGGTGGGGAGTATCGTGACGTCAGTTGATAACATCATTGTCATTTAAACACGACACAGCGAAAGTCTTGGAGTAAAATTACTATTACAAACCGAATGTTCAAAATATAAAATAATATATAGGCTCGTAATAGAAGATCCACAGGGGGATCATAAATGTACAAGAAAGAATATAAGACAGACTTTAGGGCAGATCTAAGGATTTGCAAGATCCTCTTATTTCACTACCGAGTAGCTTCCAACCTATTTTGTATTGTACTTGCAAGCTTAATCTTTTTGAAAATACGTCAGCTTTCGCTGGTAAATACACCCGACTGACTCATTTTGAAAATATTTTAGAAATTAGATTTAAGTGCACAGGGCACAAATCTTTTATAACTTGGGAAAGTTACTTTGTAACCTTGTTAACAGATTCACATGTTTGTCCATACATACATGGCCTACTACAGAGACCGAGACATGATTAAATACACACCACTTAGAACTCACAGATGAGTTATCCCCAACGTCTTGGGTAATTTGCATTTGAGGGTCTGTCAGGTGTATGCCTACACCCCGCGCTAAGGTCGTCGTTATTATCTAATGTAATGAGCTGATGATATCCAGGACACGGTAATTTAACCCCCGATGTTTAAGTTATCAAACAAAACTGATTAAAATAGAATATGCGGATTTACTAGCCATAATCCGGTATTCGATTGATCCCATTTCTGACCAAGCGGAAATATTTTACCGTATCCCAAGCCTGTATAGGGAAGATAAGTCTTTTTGAATAAAATCTCGAGGTCGAGATTTCTTTTAAGGGGGTAAGGATGTAACACCCTGTAAAATCGTGTCCAATAATATAGTGACACGTGTTGTATTTTTAATATAGTCTATTAAAGACTAATATGGACTAAAAGTGACAACATACTCAAACTGAGCCTCTGAATGACTTTCTGATGTCAACATGCATAAACCTAGCCTCTGAATGACCATTAGTGTTGTCATGCCTAACAACGTAGCCTCTGAACTACCAGCAGTGTCGTTATGCATAAAACATAGCCTCTGAACGACCATTAGTGTCGTTATGCTTAAACTCGGCCTCTGAGTGACCGTTGTGTCAACATGCCTAGCCTCTGAGTGACATCGGAGTTAACATGCTTATACTGAGCCTCTGAGTGATCCTTTACGTAGTCCTGACTCTCATATGTCCTGTTTGTTGGACAAGAGTGGTTAAATCCATTATTATATAAAAGTTGGATAATGGAGGGATTAAAAGTGTCATCATGTAAATTTATACCTCTGAGTGACCTTTTAACGAACCGAGAGCTCGACAATGTACGGGCATAATCCCGGGTATGCCAAGTATTGGCTACGGAGGGCTAATTATGCCAAAAAGGTGTTTTAGAAGGCTTTTATAAGTTTTGATAAGTTAAGGGGTTAAGAGTGTCGAAGTTTAAAACTGGCTAAGGGGCGGTCGCGGGCCGCGAGAGACTTGGTCTGTGTTTCTCGCGGGGCGCGAGAGAGCCTCTGCTGCAGAAAGTTTTGCTTGGTCTCCAAACAAAACTCCAAAAACCATTTGATCGAATCTATGGACTTGTAATAAGCTATGCCACATTTTGGGACACTTGTAAGCTTCCCTTACACCCCTAAACACCTGGTTACACCTCCTTTGAACTCTCCAACTATAAATAGGTGATCAAGTTCACCATTTGAACTTGCACCTTTCTAAATCATAACTCTTCTCCCTCCTCTTGGAAGTTCCTAGCTGAAAGGAGCATCCAACTTAGTTCTCTTGCATTCTAGGAACCTCTTGTAAGTGTTCCTTGCTCTTTCATTTTCGTTTATAGGCTTTTATAGCCAAAAGTCAAGCGTTTTTCAGAAAACGCTTTGACTTTCGGTTAAGACCATTATGGTCCAGCCATCATTCGAAATGAACATGGCTAAGTGATCGTAATAAGGTAGGTGTTAGTTCCTATAAAGGGCACCTCCTGAACATCACGTTTGCTAGACCAATTGACGGGTCAAAGTTATGATATTAAAAAGTCAAACAGGCCATTTTCGGAAAAATCATAAATTGATCTTATATATGTTATGAAACCTGTTTTGACACTTAAACAAGTTGGTAATGATTATTAGAACATGTAAAGACATGTTCGGCTCGTCAATTTCAGTTCTAGGATCGGTTCGCAACCGAAAGTCACAAAGTTTGACTTCTGCTTTGACTTTCGATTCTGACCCGATTTAGATTAGTTATCTACTGATATAAAGTTGCATTATGATCATAATATTATGTAGCATAGCCCTCTTAGGTTATATTACATGATCATAATCAGAATCTAAGTTTATGCGCAAGTTCCATAATTGTGCCATCTTTGACCAAAATGTCCTTTTTGCATAAAAGAAGGTTTTAAATAATAATGAACTTGAAAATGAGTTTTCTACTGATGTAATATCATAAGTATGATTATTCGGGATGTTAAACCAAGTTATAAATTGAGTTTTCAATCAGGTCCTTAAACTATGTCGATAAATGTCGGTTTTAGCCCTTGTGGCTTATAAAATGGTTTTAATCAAATCTTTTCAAGGTAAATCATTTAACACTGATATGTTATATTAAATAACATATCTAAATATTTTAATCTGACCTTAACATCAGTTTTCGCAAACATCGTTTAAATACGTCATTTTACGACATAAGCGCCATTTCGGCGAATAGTATGGTCTTAAACCATATTATTGACCAAGACTTGATACCTACTGATTTTAAAACTTATTTTAAACATATTTACAGTAGGTACACATTATGAACTCAGAATCCCAAATAATTTATAAACTATGTATAAAATGACCAAAATGCCCCTTCGGCACATAGTTTGGTCATAAAAGGTAAAGTACACATATGAATGATATCCTACTGATATTATATCATAAATAAACTATTTTTCCAGAATACTTATGGTTATAAACTTAAAATATATTCAAGTTCTTTTTATACTGTATGAAATTACCAAAACCCCTTATGAGGCATAGATTCGTTATAAAACCTTAACGAGCATACAAGTTGATATCCTATTGATATTTTAACTTATTTAAAATATAATGGCATATAGAACTAGTCCATGACTTATCTGGTTACCCGATATCGCTAATATGCGCACTGTTAAGTATATGTAACTATTTTACGAAAATTAACCGAAACGGGTTTAACCTTCTCATTTAAGCTTCAAAATCCAGAATGTTTATAGTTCACCCATATTATACAAGTCAAGTACTTGTCGGGATTAAACTACATTCTATTCGATCATCGTTTAATCAAGCGTTATACGTAATGATCATGTACACTATTCGGTTTATAAGACCGTTAGTATTTAATTGGCTTGCTTATGCCATAATCCAGACTAGAGCCTTCTCGGTAAATGCTATCGGCACTTGGTACTTGTGTATACAGCTGATTTATTTAAAAATAAAAGAAGAAGACTAGCTCAGGTAAATACTCTCGACTTATTTTCCCTATACGGGATTGGGATACGGTAAATTATTACCGCTTGGTCCAAAATTGGGTCAATCGAATGCCCACTTGTGGCTAGTAAACCCCATATTTCGTTTTAATTAGTTTTGTTTGATAACTTAAACATCGGGGGTTAAATTACCATGTCCTGGATATCCTCGGCTTAATACATTAGTTATTGGCCACGATCTTAGCGCGGGGTGTAGGCATACACTTGACAGACGCTCATATGCGATATTCCTAAGACGTTGGGGATGACTCCTTCGTGAGTCCTGAGTGGTGTGTATTTAATCATGTCTCGGTTTCTGTACTGGGCCCTGTATGTATTGACAAACATGTGAATCTGATACGAGGTTGCAAGGTCAACTTTCCCAAGTTAATAAAATATTTTGTTCCATTTTGCACTTAAAAATCATTTTAAAGTTTTCAAAATGAGTCAGTTGGGTGTATTTACCAGCGTAAGCTGATGTATCGTCCAAAGGCTAAACTGCAGGTACAATACGAAATAGGCCAGAAGCTGCTCGGTAGTGAATAAGAGGATCTTGCAAATCCTTAGATCTGCCCTAAAGTCTGTTTTATATTCTTTCTTGTACATTTTAATGATCCGCCTGTGGATCTTCTATTACGAGCCTGTATATTATTTTATTTTGAACATTTGGTTTGTAATAGTAATTTTACTCCAAGACTTCCGCTGTGCCATGTTTAATTGACAATGATGTTATCAACTGACGTCACAATACTCCCCACCCGGGCCCACTAGTGTATGGATTTGGATAGAAAATCCGAGGTGTGACAGGGTTGGTATCAGAGCCAATGTTTAAGAGAATTAAACACTATCCTTCTTGTATTTAATCTCAAACTTATTCCTTAGACTTCCGAGTCTAGGCATTGACCTAGGATTACTCATTTCATTATTAAGTTATTAGTATGTTTTTGAATTGATTTTTAATAGGAAAATGCCGCCACGTGTACGAGGACAAAGTGGAAGAGAAAAAGGTCCAATGAGGGGAGGACCATCGGGACGCATCCCTCCTCAACCTCACAATTAGGACGCCTACCTGGAATCAGGAGATTCATCTCCTTGGCAACCAGTGAGACGTTCAGTCTCTAATAGACACTCGCTCTCACATTCCCAAAATTCTTACCACTCTCATCACGCCTATCATTCACATCATACCCACCATTCCCAATCTCATCACTCTTACCATGAAGAATTTAACCCTAACCATTACTTTAACACACCTCCAGCCAAACAAAATCAGTTGGACCAGCCAAACCCTATGGACGAGGACTCCGACCCGGAGATGCCGCCGTTGGGATCGAACGCGCATCCCATTGAAATTTCAAGCGATTCAAACTCTTATGCCGGATCGCCCTACCAAGGTCCTAACGAGTGGGACCAATATTGGAATCAATTCACCTTCTCCCACACTCCTTCTCATCACTCTCAACCACCTCCTGTTCAAGAAGATGTCCACATGGAACCGGTGGACCAACCTCAACCACCACCCGAACCACCAAGGAGGAAGCGTGGAGCACGTATGTCGGTACGTGCACGACAAAGGTCGGGATCGCTGCCGTCTTTGCCCAACTCTTACCCCATAATTCACGAGGACCACAAATGGGTGGACCCTCTAATAGCTGACCTGTGGTGGAACCAACACCAAAACCTGCTGTTCAACCACCACCATCGGGTTATACTAACCCAATCCCCACATATCGAAACATGTCTGGATATGATCCTTTTAACCCGTCTACACCGGTAGACTATCAAGCGTGGTCGCAAGACCAATATATGCAAGCGGTTATGCACAACGCACTTTACCCGTCTCCTTTCCCACCTACTGGATATCCAACTTATGGGTACCAGTATCCGGTTATGCCACAACAACAATCACAACCTCCGCCGCTAATTGAGGCCATTAATGAGGCCTTGGAAAGAATGAAAGAAATGCAGCAGCAGGCGGAGAAAACGGAGAAGAAGACAAACAAGTTCTTCAAGAAACTTTCCAAGTTGGTCAAAGGAAAGAAGGACGAGTAAAGTCTCTTCTATTTTATGTAGTCCCTGCATGGACATTGTTATTTCTTTAGTCCCTGCGTGGAAAAGTTATTTCTTTTAGTCCTTGCATGGACAATCAGTTTCTTTATTTATTTCAAGTATTGTACTTCTAATTATCATTTAATGAAATATTTTGGAATTATATATATGTACTTATTCTCTTCAAGCTATCGTCTCGATTTTACTCGAATTTTTTATCCGCTATATAATTCCAAAAGATCTTAATGGTTTTGATTTACCGAGTGGCACAGACCACATATTTGGCCAAATATATAAATTATAGCTAAGAACGGAAGGGTCTTCTATCATGATAGTTAAGGGAAGTTATCCTTCTATCTAGGGATGGTGGACTAAGTTCAAGCCTCCAAGTCATTAAGGTCAATGCGACCGGGACTATTAATCAACCATTAAGGTCCTCTTATGTTAACATTCAAGTAATGTTCATACTCATGGTAGTGTGATTTGAGGAATCACACTAGCCTTCAAGGTAATGGACGATGTCCTGACCTTATATAGCCCATGTGATCTATTTGATCCCGGCTAATATCACCAGTGCGGTGATTAAACATCCATTAGTGATGTATTACCCTTTCGAGTTATGATTCATTTTATATAGCCCATGTGATCTATTTGATCCCGGCTAATATCACCAGTGCGGTGATTAAACATCCATTAGTGATGTATTACCCTTTCGGGTTATGATTTATTTTATATAGCCCATGTGATCTATTTGATCCCGGCTAATATCATCAGTGCGGTGATTAAACATCCATTAGTGATGTATTACCCTTTCAGGCTATGATTTATTTTATATAGCCCATGTGATCTATTTGATCCCGGCTAAATATCACCAGTGCGGTGATTAAACATCCATTAGTGATGTATTACTCTTTCGGGTTATGATTCATTTTATATAGCCCATGTGATCTATTTGATCCCGGCTAATATCACCAGTGCGGTGATTAAACATCCATTAGTGATGTATTACCCTTTCAGGTTATGATTTATTTTATATAGCCCATGTGATCTATTTGATCCCGGCTAAATATCACCAGTGCGGTGATGAATGAAACATCCATTAGTGATATATCGGGTTATAATTTATTTTATATAGCCCATGTGATCTATTTGATCCCGGCTAATATCACTAGTGCGGTGACTAAAAATCCAATAGTGATGTATTGCCCTTATGTCTATGATTAATTTTATATAGCCTATGTGATCTATTCTGATCCCGGCTAATATCACCAGTGCGGTGACTAAACATCCATTAGTGGTGTAGTGCCTATGTGCCCTATTCTATGTCCGTTGGTGACAGGCCTATGTGCCATATTTTATGTCCAATTGTGACAGGCTTACGCGCCATATTTATGTCCTTTGTGACAAGCCTATGTGCTATACAATTGTCAAATATGACAATAACAGTTGTGACATTACGATCCACTATCTAGTAATATATGGACCTTGTCCAAATTGTAATTTTCCTTTAATGGTCCTATTAAGACCTAGACCAAATATAGATACTGTAAGCCTAAGAGTTGTGATGATATTCACACTAGCATGATTAGGCGATGGATTTTTATATCCAATGTTTAAAAGCCGATATGGTTGTTTTACCATGGCTAAGAGAAATTTTATTTGGTATGTAGAACCAAAGATTCAAAGAATGGCTAATTCTAATGAGGCACAAAATAGCCAGTGGGACGTTGAACCCAACAATAAAAATATTGATGATAATGGTTTCCAAGCTTGCATTGATACGGCTGTGGAAATGGCCATAGGTAAGGCCATAGAAAAACTAAGGGAGTCAACTGCTACTCGATCTAGACCCCTATCTATTCCACCATCTTCATCTCATAAGGAGAGCTCCGTTCACTCATCGAATGCGAAGAGTGAACCAAGGAGAATAGATTTTGCGGAAAGGTCCCGTTCTGTTAAAGACGGATGTACCTACAAGTACTTTGTCTCCTGTAAACCCCGAGACTTTAATGGGGAAAAAGGAGCTGTGGAAGCCCTAAAGTGGCTGGACGAAATGGAAACCATCGTAGATATCAGCAACTGTGCTGATAAGGATGTGGTCAAGTATGTATCACAGTCCTTCAAGGGCGATGCCCTCATCTGGTGGAAAGCTATGCTTCAGTCTACAGGAAAAGTACACCTGTATAATTTGGGGTGGTCCAAATTTGTGGACCTTATTAAGGAAACCTAGTGCCCACCCCATGAGGTGGAGAAATTAGAGACCGACTTCTTGTCTCTTTCCATGAAAAACCTAGATTGCCGGAAATATGTTTCCGATTTCAATTCCTTATCTAGGTTAGTTTCCTATCTAATTACCCCGGAGCCCAAACGCATTGCGCGTTTTATTAATGGGTTAGCACCCGAGATAAAAGGGCATGGTAAAGGCCGCTCAGCCTAACACCTATAGGTCTGCTGTAGACCAATCTCTCTCTCTCACCCTTGATTTATTAAGGCAGAAGTCAGTTAAGTCTGAAACTGACAGAAAAAGAAAGAGAGATGAGGACAACTCCCAAAGATATAATAAGAAAAATAAAGGAAGATTCGGGATCAAAGGGAACCAAGGCAAGTCGACTGTAATGCCATTTTGCAAGACTTGCAACCGCAGACACTGGGGACAGTGTAATTCTGATTCACAAGCTAGACCTTGTGGTATTTGTAAAAGGAGAGGGCATAAGACCCTAGATTTTAAAGATCTTAAGGATGCCGTTTGCTACATCTGCAACAAAAAAGGGCATATAAAGACTAACTGCCCTAAGCTTCTTAAGAATAATAACGCAAAGCCTGGAGAGGCCAAGATGGGGAATGCTCGTGCCTTTCAAATGACTGCAAGCGAAGCTGTTGATGATGACAATGTCATAAAAGGTACATTCCTCATTAACAATATCTATGCTAGAGTTCTTTTCGATTCGGGTGCGGATAAATCATTTGTTGATCATAAGTTTAGTAAACTGTAAAATTTACCCATAAGAACTCTAGATAAAACTTATGAGATAGAACTTGCCGATGGAACCTTAGAAGCTTCTTCCATTCTTGATGGATGCTCTATATCCATAAGAATCATTCCATCCCTATATCTCTTTTGCCAATGAATTTGGCAGGGTTCGATGTTGTCTTAGGTATGGATTGGTTATCTTATAACCAAGCCCGTATTGCCAGCGATAAAAGGCTCATCGAAATTAAAACCCCATCTGGTGAAATGATCACCATCACCGGAGACTCACACAATGGACTGCCAGACAAGGTGTCATTATATAAGGCATCCAAGTGTTTGAGAAGAGGCTGTGTCATCTACATGGCACAAGTCACCATAAATGAACCAAAGCCAAACCTTGAAGATCAACCAGTCATCTCAGAATATCCCGATGTTTTCCCTGAAGAAATACCAGGCCTACCTCCGGACAGACAAGTGAAGTTCAGAATTGACATAATACCAGGATCAGCACCCGTAGCTAGAGCTCCATATAGACTAGCTCCAACCGAAATGAATGAGTTAAGCGTTCAATTAGATGAACTCTTGGAGAAAGGCTTTATTCAGCCTAGTTCCTCGCCTTGGGGAGCTCCTATTCTTTTTATAAAGAAGAAAGACGGTTTGATGCGAATGTGCATCGACTACCGGGAACTGAACAAGCTAACCATTAAGAATAGATATCCTCTGCCCAGGATTGAAGATTTATTCGACCACCTTCAAGGGGCTAGTTACTTTTCTAAGATTGATTTGAGATCAGGATATCATTAACTGAATGTTAAGAGTGAAGATGTTCCCAAAACAGCCTTCAGGACCCGTTATGGTCATTTTAAGTTCTTAGTGATGCCTTTTGGGCTCACAAATGCACCAGCAGCATTCATGGATCTCATGAATAGAGTCTGCAAACCATGTTTGGATAAGTTTGTCATTGTCTTTATAGACGACATACTTATCTACTCTCGTAATCAAGCTGATCACGAGAAACATCTTCGGTGCATCCTAGAACTGCTAAGGCAAGAAAAGCTTTATGCTAAGTTCTTTAAATGTGAATTTTGGTTTAGAGAAGTCCAATTCCTTGGAAATATGGTCAGTGAGCATGGTATCCAAGTGGATCCCGTCAAAATTGAAGCCATCATGAATTGGGAAGTACCCAAGACTCCATCAGAGATTCGTAGTTTCCTAGGATTGGCTGGTTACTATAGGAGGTTCATTGAGAACTTTTCAAGAATAGCCACTCCTCTAACTACCTTGACTCATAAGAATGTTAAGTATAATTGGGGTCCAAAGCAACAAGAATCTTTTGAGATTCTTAAACAAAAGTTGAGCAACGCTCCTGTGTTATCTCTACCTAAGGGTATTGAGAATTTTGTTGTCTAATGTGATGCATCACACACCGGTATGGGCTGTGTGCTAATGCAAAATGGTAAGGTAATTCCCTATGCATCACGACAATTAAAGGTGCATGAAAGGAATTACACCACCCATGATTTGGAATTGGGTACCGTTATATTTGCACTAAAACTATGGAGACATTACTTGTATGGCATGAAGTGTATTATATACACTGATCATAAAAGTCTCCAACATCTGTTCAATCAGAAAGAATTGAACATGCGACAACGCCGTTGGATGGAAACTCTTAATGATTATGATTGCGAGATTCGCTACCATCCCGGCAAGGCAAATGTAGTTGCTGATGCCTTAAGTCTCAAGGAAAGGGTTAAACCTATTAGGATTAACGCCAAGAGCATTGAGCTCAGAAATAGCTTAAGTGAAAAGCTATTAGATGCGCAAAAGCAAGCCTTATTAAAGGTAATATTCCTAATAAGGGATTAGGCGGAATTGTTGATCAATTAGCGCCTGGAAAGGATGGAATCCTAAGATTTAATGATAGAATTTGGGTTCCAATCTTTGGAGGACTTAGAGATCTAATCCTCCATGAAGCACATAGTTCAAGATACTCAGTTCACGCAGGTGGTGACAAGATGTATCAAGATTTGAAGAAGAATTATTGGTGGATGGGTTTGAAGAAATCCATAGCCACTTATGTAGCTAAGTGTCTGACGTGTTCGCAAGTTAAAGCCGAACATCAGAAACCGTAAGGACTTCTACAACAACTTGAGATTCCCACTTGGAAATGGGAAATGGTAACTATGGATTTGATTACCAAGTTACCTAAGACCAAATGTGGTAATGACACGATTTGGGTCATCATTGATAGGCTGACTAAGTCAGCACATTTCTTGACAATTAAAGAGACTTATAGTTCTGACAAATTGGCTAAGTTGTACGTGGACAAGATTGTGTCCCTACATGGTGTGCCAGTATCTATTGTATCTGACAGAGATACTACATACACATCTCACTTTTGGAAGAGTTTCCAAGAATCATTAGGCACACGATTAAATTTCAGTACGGCTTACCATCCGCAGACTGATGGTCAAAGTGAGCGTACTATTCAAACTTTGGAAGACATGCTTCTGGCATGTGTGATTGATTTAGGTGGAAGCTGGGATGACCACTTACCCCTAATAGAATTCTCCTACAATAATAGCTATCATACAAGCATCAAAGCTGCTCCTTTTGAGGTCTTTTATGGGAGAAAATGTAGAACGCCCGTGTGTTGGGCAGAAGTTGGGGAAGCCCAACTATCAGGGAAGAGATTGTCCTGGAGACCACAGAAAAGATTGTGCAAATCCGTGATCGTCTCAAAGCTCCCAGAGATAGGTAAAAGAGCTATGCTAACAAGAGGCGTAAACCTGTTAAGTTCTAAATAGGGGACAAAGTCATGTTGAAAGTATCACCCTGGAAGGGTGTGATGCGTTTTGGAAAGTAGGGAAAGTTGAGCCCAAGATATATAGGACCATTCGAGATAGTCGAATGTGTCGGCAATGTAGCTTATAAGCTCAGGTTGCCTGAGGAGCTTAGTGGAATCCATGATGTATTCCACATATCTAACCTTAAGAAATGTCTAGCCGATGAGTCGCTAGCAATGTCGTATAAAGATGTGCAGATAGATAAAAACCTGAGGTTTGTTGAGAAACCAATTTCGATCGAGGATCGGAAGGTTAAGAAGCTCCGAAGAAAAATGATACCTATAGTAAAGGTTAAGTGGGACGCTTTTAGAGGTCCCGAGTATACATGGGAGGTTGAGTCCACTATGCGACAAAAGTACCCCCATCGTTTGAATAAAATCTCGAGGTCGAGATTTCTTTTAAGGGGGTGAGGATGTAACACCCTGTAACATCGTGTCCAATAATATAGTGACACGTGTTGCATTTTTAATATAGTCTATTAAAGACTAATATGGACTAAACGTGACAACATGCTCAAACTGAGCCTCTGAATGACTTTCTGATGTCAACATGCATAAACCTAGCCTCTGAACGACCATTAGTGTCGTCATGCCTAACAACGTAACCTCTGAACGACCATCAGTGTTGTTATGCATAAAACGTAGCCTCTGAACGACCATTAGTGTTGTTATGCTTAAACTCGGCCTTTGAGTGACCGCTGTGTCAACATGCCTAGCCTCTGAGTGACATCGGAGTCAACATGCTTATACTGAGCCTCTGAGTGATCCTTTATGTAGTCCTAACTCTCATATGTCCTGTTTGTTGGACGAGAGTGGTTAAATCCATTATTATATAGAAGTTGGATAATGGAGAGATTAAAAGTTTCAACATGTTAATTTATACATATGTGTGACCTTTTAACGAACCGAGAGCTCGGCAATGTCCGGGCATAATCCCGCCAAAAAGGTGTTTTAGAAGGCTTTTATAAGCTTTGGTAAGTTAAGGGGTTAAGAGTGTCAAAGTTTGTAACTGGCTAAGGGGCGGTCGCGGGCCGCGAGAGACCTGGTCTGTGTCTCTTGCGGGGCGCGAGAGAGCCTCTGCTGCAGAAAGTTTTGCTTGGTCTCCAAACAAAATTCCAAAAACCAATTGATCGAATCTATGGACTTGTAATCAGCTTTTCATGTTTTGGGACACTTGTAAGCTTCCTCTTACACTCCTAAACACCTGGCTTCACCTTCTTTGAGCTCTCCAACTATAAATAGGTGATCAAGTTCACCATTTGAACTTGCACCTTTCTAAATCATAACTCTTCTCCATCCTCTGGAAGTTCCTAGCTGAAAGGAGCATCCAACTTAGTTCTCTTGCATTCTAGGAACCTCTTGTAAGTGTTCCTTGCTCTTGTATTTTCGTTTATAGGCTTTTATTGCCAAAAGTCAAGCATTTTTTGGAAAACGCTTTGACTTTCTGTTAAGACCATTATGGTCTAGCCATCGTTCGAAATGAACATGGCTAAGTGATTGTAATAAGGTAGGTGTTAGTCCCTATAAAGGGCACCTCCTGAAGATTGTCCCTTAGCCATGTTCATTTCGAATGATGGCTGGACCATAATGGTCTTAACCGAAAGTCAAATCATTTTCTGAAAAACGCTTGACTTTTGGCTATAAAAGCCTATAACGAAAATGAAAGAGCAAGGGACACTTACAAAAGGTTCCTAGAATGCAAGAGCCCTTTATAGGGACTAACACCTACCTTATTACAATCACTTAGCCATGTTCATTTCGAACGATGGCTGGACCATAATGGTCTTAACCGAAAGTCAAAGAATTTTCTGAAAAACGCTTGACTTTTGGCTATAAAAGCCTATAACGAAAATGAAAGAGCAAGTGACACTTACAAAAGGTTCCTAGAATGCAAGAGAACTAAGTTGGATGCTCCTTTCAGCTAGGAACTTCCGAGAGGAGGGAGAAGAGTTATGATTTAGGAAGGTGCAAGTTCAAATGTGAACTTGATCACCTATTTATTGTTGGAGAGCTCAAAGGAGGTGAAGCCAGGTGTTTAGGGGTGTAAGAGGAAGCTTACAAGTGTCCCAAAACGTGGCATAGCTGATTACAAGTCCATAGATTCGATCAAATGGTTTTTGGAGTTTTGTTTGGAGATCAAGCAAAACTTTCTGCAGCAGAGGCTCTCTCGCGCCCCGCGAGAGACACAGACCAAGTCTCTCGCGGCCCGCGACCGCCCCTTAGCCAGTTCCAAACTTTGACACTCTTATCCCCTTAACTTATCAAAGCTTATAAAAGCCTTCTAAAACACCATTTTGGCATAATTAGCCCTCCGTAGCCAATACTTGGCATACCCGGGATTATGCCCGTACATTTTTGAGCTCTCAGTTCGTTAAAAGGTTACTCATATGTATAAATTAACATGTTGACACTTTTAATCCCTCCATTATCCAACTTCTATATAATAATGGATTTAACCACTCTCGTCCAACAAACAGGACATATGAGAGTTAGGACTATGTAAAGGATCACTCAGAGGCTCAGTATAAGCATGTTGACTCCAATGTCACTCAGAGGCTACGTTTTATGCATAACGACACTGATGGTCGTTCAGAGGCTACGTTGTTAGGCATGACGACACTAATGGTCGTTCAGAGGCTAGGTTTATGCATGTTGACATCAGAAAGTCATTCAGAGGCTCAGTTTGAGCATGTTGTCACGTTTAGTCCATATTAGTCTTTAATAGACTATATTAAAAATGCAACATGTCACTATATTATTGGACACGATGTTACAGGGTGTTACATCCTCACCCCCTTAAAAGAAATCACGACCTCGAGATTTTATTCAAAACAATGGGGGTACTTTTGTCGCATAGTGGACCAACCTCCCATGTATACTCGGGACCTCTAAAAGCATCCCACTTAACCTTTACTATAGGTATCATTTTTCTTCGGAGCTTCTTAACCTGTCGATCCTCGATTGAAATTGGTTTCTCAACAAACCTCAGGTTTTCATCTATCTGCACATCTTTATGTGACATTGCTAGCGACTCATCGGCTAGACATTTCTTTAGGTCAGATATGTGGAATACATCATGGATTCCACTAAGCTCCTCAGGCAACCTGAGCTTATAAGCTACAGTGCCGACACATTTGAATATCTCGAATGGTCCTATATATCTTGGGCTCAACTTTCACTTCTTTCCAAAACGCATCACACCCTTCCAGGGTGATACTTTCAACATGACTTTGTCCCATATTTGGAACTTAACAGGTTTACGCCTCTTGTCAGCATAGCTCTTTTGCCTATCTATGGCAGCTTTGAGACGATCACGGATTTGCACAATCTTTTCCGTGGTCTGCAGGACAATCTCTGGCCATGATAGTTGGGCTTCCCCAACTTCTGCCCAACACACGGGCATTCTAAATTTTCTCCCATACAAGGCCTCAAAAGGAGCAGCCTTGATGCTTGTATGATAGCTATTATTTTAGGAGAATTCTATTAGGGGTAAGTGGTCATCCCAGCTTCCACCTAAATCAATCACACATGCCCGAAGCATGTCTTCCAAAGTTTGAATAGTACGCTCACTTTGACCATCAGTCTGCGAATGGTAAGCCGTACTGAAATTTAATCGTTTGCCTAATGATTCTTGGAAACTTTTCAAAAGTGAGATGTGTATCTAGTATCTCTGTCAGATACAATAGATACTGGCACACCGTGTAAGGACACAATCTTGTCCACGTACAACTTAGCCAATTTGTCAGAACTATAGTCTCTTTAATTGTCAAGAAATGTGCTGACTTAGTCAGCCTATCAATGATGACCCAAATCGTGTCATTACCACATTTGGTCTTAGGTAACTTGGTAATCAAATCCATAGTTACCATTTCCCATTTCCAAGTGGGAATCTCAAGTTGTTGTAGAAGTCCTTAGGGTTTCTGATGTTCGGCTTTAACTTGCGAACACGTCAGACACTTAGCTACATAAGTGGCTATGGATTTATTCAAACCCATCCACCAATAATTCTTTTTCAAATCTTGATACATCTTGCAACCACCTGCGTGAACTGAGTATCTTGAACTATGCGCTTCATGGAGGATTATATCTCTAAGTCCTCCAAAGATTGGAACCCAAATTCTATCATTAAATCTTAGGATTCCATCCTTTCCAGGCGCTAATTGATCAACAATTCCGCCTAATCCCTCATTAGGAATATTAGCCTCTTATAAGGCTTGCTTTTGCGCATCTAATAGCTTTTCACTTAAGCTATTTCTGAGCTCAATGCTCTTGGCGTTAATCCTAATAGGTTTAACCCTTTCCTTGAGAGTTAAGGGGCCAGCAACTACATTTGCCTTGCCGGGATGGTAGCGAATCTCGCAGTCATAATCATTAAGAATTTCCATCCAACGGCGTTGTCGCATGTTCAATTCTTTCTGATTGAACATATGTTGGAGACTTTTATGATCAGTGTATATAATACACTTCGTGCCATACAAGTAATGTCTCCACAGTTTTAGTGCAAATATAACGGCACTAAAATTCCAAATCATGGGTGGTGTAATTCCTTTCATGCACCTTTAATTGTCGTGATGCATCGGCAATTACCTTACCATTTTGCATTAGCACACAGCCCATACCGGTGTGTGATACATGACAATAGACAACAAAATTCTCAATACCCTTAGGTAGAGATAACACAGGAGCGTTGCTCAACTTGTGTTTAAGAATCTCAAAAGATTCATGTTGCTTTGGACCCTAATTATACTTAACATTCTTATGAGTCAAGGTAGTTAGAGGAGTGGCTATTCTTGAAAAGTTCTCAATGAACCTCCTATAGTAACCCGCCAATCCTAGGAAACTACAAATCTCTGATGGAGTCTTGGGTACTTCCCAATTCATGATGGCTTCAATTTTGGCGGGATCCACTTGGATACCATGCTCACTGGCCATATGTCTAAGGAATTGGACTTCTCTAAACAAAATTCACATTTAGAGAACTTAGCATAAAGCTTTTCTTGCCTTAGCAGTTCTAGGATGCACCGAAGATGTTTCTCGTGATTAGCTTGATTACGAGAGTAGATAAGTATGTCGTCTATGAAGACAATGACAAACTTATCCAAATATGGTTTGCAGACTCTATTCAAGAGATCCATGAATGCTGCTGGTGCATTTGTGAGCCCAAAAGGCATCACTAAAAATTGAAAGTGACCATAGCGGGTCTTGAAGGCTGTTTTAGGAACGTCTTCACTCCTAACTTTCAGCTGGTGATATCCAGATCTCAGATCAATCTTAGAGAAATAACTAGCCCCTTGAAGTTGGTCGATTAAATCATCGATCCTGGGCAGAGGATATTTATTCTTAATTGTTACTTGTTCAATTCCCGATAGTCGATGCACATCCGCTTTGATCCGTCTTTCTTCTTAACAAAGAGGATTGGAGCTCCCCAAGGCGAGTAACTTGGTTGAATAAAGCCTTTCTCCAAGAGTTCATCTACCTGCGTCCTTAATTCCTTCATTTCTGTTGGTGCTAGCCTATACGGAGCTCTAGCTACTGGTGCTGATCCTGGTATAATGTCAATCCTGAACTCCACTTGTCTGTCTGGAGGTAGGCCTGGTAATTCTTCTGGGAAAACATCGGAATACTCCGAGATAACCAGAAGGTCTTGGATATCGGATTTAGGCTCATTTTTGGTGACTTGTGCCATGTAGATGACACAACCTTTTCTCAAACTCTTGGATGCCTTAAATAACGACACCTTGTCGGCAATCCGTAGTGGGAGTCTCCAAAGATGGTGAGCATTTCACCAGATGGGATTTTAATTTCAATGAGTTTCTTATCACAGGCAATGCGGGATTGGTTATGAGATAACCAATCCATGCCTAAGACTACATCGAACCCCGCCAATTTTATTGGAAAAAGAGAGATAGGGATGGAATGATTCTTAATGAATATAGAGCATCCATCAAGAATGCAAGTTGTGGTTTCTAAGGCTCCCTCGGCAAGTTCTACTTCATAGGTTATGTCTAGAGTTCTTATGGGTAAGTTTAATAGTTTGCCAAACTTATGGTCCACAAAAGACTTATCTGCACCCGATTCAAACAAAACTCTAGCATATACGTCATTAATGAGGAATGTACCTGTAATGACGTTGTTGTCATTAACAGCCTCTCTAGCATTCATCTGAAGGCACGAGCATTTCCTTTCATGGCCTCTCCAAGCTTCGCATTATTATTCTAGAGATTCTTAGGGTAGTTAGGCTTAATATGCCCTTTTTCATTGCAGCCGTAGTAGACTGCATCCTTAAGATCCTTGCATTCTAGGGTCTTATGCCCTTTTTTTACAGATACCACAGGGTTTAGCCTGTGGATCAAAATTACACTGTCCCCAGTGTCTGCGGTTGCAGGTCTTACATGTCGGCGTCACACCCGACTTATCTTGATTCTTTTTGAAAATCTCCCCTTATTCATTTTATTAAATCCTTGGGAGTTACCATCCTCTCTCTTCCTCTTCCCGTCTGTCTCAGTCTTGACTGAATTTTGTCTCACCAATTCCATGGTGAGTGAGAGAGATAGGTCAACATCTGACCTATAAGTAGTAGGCCAAGCAGCCTTCACCATGCCTTTTATCTCAGGCGCTAACCCATTTATAAAACGTATGATGCGTTTGGGTTCAGGTGAAATCAGATAAGATACTAATCTGGATAAGGAATTAAAGTCGGCAACATACTTCCGACAGTCCAGATTTTTCATTGTAAGAGTCAAAAAATCTGTCTCTATCTTCTCCACCTCATGAGGTGGGCAGTACGTTTCTTTAACAAGGTCCGCAAACTTGGTCCATCCCAAGTTATACAGGTGTACTTTTCCTGTTGACTGGACCATGGCCTTCCACCATACTAGGGCATCGCCCTTGAAGGATTGGGATACAAACTTCACCACATCCTTATCAGCACAACCGCTGATATCTACAATAGTTTCCATCTCATCGAGCCATCTCAAAGCTTCTATATCCCCTTTTTCTCCATTAAAATCTCGGGGCTTGCAGGTGACAAAGTATTTATAGGTATATCCATCTTTAGAAGAATGGGACCTATCATTAAATTCCAGACTCTTTGGTTCACTCTTCGCATTTGAAGAGTGAGCAGAGCTCTCCTTTCGAGCTGATGATGGTGGAATAGATAAAGGTTTGGAGCGAGTAGCGCTCACTTCCTTAAATTTCTCCATGGCCTTTTCCATGGATTTTCCTACAGCTGTATCAATGCGAGCTTGGAAATCATCATTATTGATGGCTATATTTTCAGCTTTATCAGAACTATTATTACGACGATTACTTTGCGCCTCATCTGAGTTAGCCATCTCTGATGTTTGGGTACTATATACCAAATTAAATTTTATATTAGCCATGGTATTAATAACCATATAGGCTATAAAGTTTGGATATATATAAATCCATTGCCTATTTGAACTAGTGTGCATAGAATCACAACTGTTAGGCTTAACATTTTAAATGAATGTTATCTATATTTGGCCTAGGTCTCAAAAGGACCATCAAAGGCAAATTACGATTTGGACATAGTCCATATATTATTAGACAGTGGATCGTAATGTCACAACTGTCATTGTCACTTGGACAATTGTATATAGCACATTGGCTTGTCACAAAGGACATTTGATTATGGCACACAGGCTTGTCACTAATGGACATTAATTATGGCACATTGGCCTGTCACTAATGGACATAAAATATGGCATATTGGCCTGTCACTAATGGACATAAAAATATGGCACATTGACCTGTCATAATGGACATTAAATATGATACATTGGCCTGTCACTAATGGACATAAAAATATGGCATATTGACCTGCCACTAATGGACATAAAATATGGCACATTGGCCTGTCACTAATGGACATAAAATATTGTACATTGGCACTACATCACTAATGGATGTTTAATCATAGCCCCAAGGGCAATACATCACTAATGGATGTTTAATTATAGCCCCAAGGGCAATACATCACTAATGGATGTTTAATCATCTCACTAATGATATTAGCTGGGATCAAATTTGATCACATAGGCTATATAAGGTTAGGACATAGTCCATTACCTAGAAGACTAGTGTGATTCCTCAAGTCACATTACCAAGAGTATGAACATTCTTGAATGTTAACATAAGAGTATCTTAATGGTTGATTAATAGTCCCGGTCGCATTGACCTTAACGACTTGGAGACTTGAACTTAAGTCCACCACCTCTGGATAGAAGGATTACTTCCCTCAACTATCATGATAGAAGACCCATTCGTACTTAACTATCATTTATACATTTGGCCAAATATATGGTTTTTGCCACTTGGCTAATCAAAACCATTAAGATCTTTTTGGAATTATATAGCTGATCATAAATTTCGAGTAAAATCGAGACGATCGCTTGAAGAAGATGAGTACATATACATATAATTCCAAAATATTTCATTAAATGATAATAGAAAGTACAATACTTGAAATAAATAAATAAACTGATTGTCCATGTAAGGTCTATAAGAAACAAAAATGTCCACTCAGGGACTACATATAATAAAAGAAAAGACTTCACTCATCTTTCTTTCCCTTAACCAACTTGGAGAGCTTCTTAAAGAATTAATTTGTCTTCTTCTCCGTCTTCTCCGCTTGTTGCTGCATTTCTTTCATTCGTTCTAAGGCCTTGTTAATGGCCTCGAGTTGTAGCGGAGGTTGTGGTTGTGGTTGTGGCATCATAGGATACTGGTACCCATAAGTTGGATATCAAGTAGGTGGATAAGCAGGTGGGAAAGGAGACGGGTAAAGTGCATTATGCATGACCGCTTGCATATAAAGGTCATGTGATAGTGCCTGGTAATTTACCGGCGTAGATGGGTTAAAAGGATCATATCCAGTTATATCCGGATATGTAGGAATAGGGTTATTAAAATCCGATGGTGGTGGTTGAACCACTGGTGGTGGTGTCGTTCCACCATAGGTGAAGCATTGGAGGGTCCACCCATTTGTGGATCCTCCTGAATGGTTGGGTAAGGTTTGGGCAAAGGTGGCAGCGATCCTGACCGTTGGCCCGCACGTACCGACATACATGCTCCTCTTTTTCTCCTTGGTGGCTCAGGTGGAGGTTGGGGTTGGTCCACGGGTTCCATGTGGACATCTTCCTGTATGGGAGGTGGTTGAGAGTGATGGGAAGGAGTATTAGTAAAGGCAAATTGACTCTAATATTGGTCCCACTCATTAGGACCTTGATATGGCGATCCGGCATAAGAGTTGGAATCGCTCGAGATTTCAATAGGATGTGCGTTCGATCCTGATGGCGGCATCTCCGGATCGGAGTCTTCGTCCATTGGGTTTGGTCGATCCAACTGATTTTGGTCAGCTGGAGGTGTGTTAAAATAGTAATCAGGGTTAAATTCTTCATGGTAAGAGTGTGAATGGGAATGATGGGAATGGTGAGAATGTGTGTGAATGATAGGAGTGGTGAGAGTGGTAAGAATTTTGGGAATGTGGGGGGCGAGTGTCTATGAGAGACAGAGTGTCTTGCTGGTTGCCAAGGAGATGAATCTCTTGATTCTTGGTAGGAATCTGAGTTGTGAGGTTGTGAAGGGATGCGCCCCGACGGTCCTCCCCTCATTGGACCTTTTCCTCTTCCACTTTGTCCTCTAAATCTTGGCCGCATTTTCCTGTTTAAAAATCAAATCAAAACAATACTAATAACTTAATATTGAAATGAATAATCCTAGGTCAAAGCCTAGACTCGGAAGTCTAAGGAATGTGCATGTGTAAGTTTGAGATTAAACACAAGAAGGCTAGTGTTTAATTCTCTCAAACGTTGGCCCTAATACCAATCTGTCACACCCCGAATTTCCAACCAAACACCAGTGGGCCCGGGTGGGGAATATCGTGACTTAAATTGATATCATCATAGTCAATTAAACATAGCACAACGGAAGTCTTGGATTTAAATTACTATTACAAACCGAAATGTTCAAAGTACAAAATAATATACAGACGGCTTGTAACGAAAGATCCACAGGCGGATCGTAAAATGTACAAAAATGTATAACAGACTTTAGGGCAGATCTAAGGATTTGCAAGATCCTCTTATATCACTACCGAGCAGCTTCCAGCCTATTTCGTATTGTACCTGCAAGCTTAGTCTTTTGAAAATACGCCAGCTTTCGCTGGTAAATACACCCGACTGACTCATTTTGAAAACATTTTAAAAGTTTGATTTAAGTGCACAGGGCACAAATCTTTTATAACTTGGGAAAGTCAGCTTTGTAACCCTGTTAACAGCTTTACATGTTTGTCAATACATATGGGGCCCAGTACAGAGACCGAGATATGATTAACGTACACACCACTTATGAACCCACGAAGGAGTTATCCCCAACTTGTGTGTAAAAATAATTTTAGCATTCGCATCTGTCGGGTGTATGCCTACACCCCGTGCTTTGGTCGTGGCCATTATCTAGTGTAATGAGCCAAGGATATCAAGGACACGGTCGTTAACCCCCAATGTTTAAGTTATCAAACAAAACTGACTAAAACGGAATATGCGGATTTAGTTGCCACAATCCGACATTCGATTGATCCCATTTCCGACCAATCGGTAATAATTTACCATAACCCAAGCCCGTATAGGGAAAATAAGTCAAGAGTATTTACCTGAGCTAGTCTTGATTTAACATGCAAGATTTAATATTTCAGCCGTACTCAAAATGAAATAAGTGCAGATAGCATTTACTGGAAGGCTCTAGTCTGGATTATGGCATAAGCTAACCAATTAGAATGCTAACGGTCTATATTTAAGTCATAGACTTAGACCGACTAGCTTTAAGGATCAAAATCGGTACGATACGCTAGATTAAGTGATGACCGGATAGAATGTAGTTTAAACCCAACAAGTGCTTAAGACTTGTATAGTATGGGTAAACAATTAACATTCTGGAATTTGAGATTAAAATGATAAGGTTAAACCCGTTTCGGTTAATTTTAGTAAACTAGTTACATATATTTAACCGTATGCATATAAGCGATATCGGGTGACCGGATGAGTCACGAACAAGTTCTATATGTCATTATACTTTAAATAAATTGTAATATCAGTAGGATATCAACTTATATGCCCGAAAAGGTTTTGAAACGAAATTATGCCTCATAAGGGCGTTTTGGTAATTATATGTCGTATAAAAGGAACTTTAGTGTATTCTGATGTTTTGATCATAAACATTCTGGAAAAATACTTAATTTGTGATATAACATCAGTAAGATAGCACACATAAGTGTGGTTTATGGTTTAAGACCAAACTATGCACCGAAAGGGCATTTTGGTCATTTAAAAGTATAGTTTACGATATTATACTAAAATCAGTTTATGATTAGAATATTAACATCATAATATGTTAATTACATTAACATATCAGTAGGTAATTTATTTGCAAGTCCATTGTTGATTAAAACATTGTTTTATGTAAAAAAGGGCATTTTAGTCAAATTTTGACATTTTACGGAACTTGTGCATAAACGGAGATTATGACTATGATCAAGTAATATAACCTCAGAGGGTTATGCTACATTACATTACGATCATAAAGTGACCTTAATTCAGAAGTTAACTAATCTTAGTCAGTTAGAATCGAAAGTCAAAGCAGAAGTCAAACTTCAGGACTTTCGGTTGCGAACCGACTCTAGGACTGAAATTGACGGATCGAACATGTTCCCACATGTTCTAATAATTATTACCAACTTTTTTAAGTGTCAAAAATATATTTATAACACATATAAACCCAGATTATAATTTTTATGAAATCTGACCCGTTTGACTTTTTAAAATAATAACTTTGACCTGTCAATTGACCTAGTAAACGTGATCCTTAAGAGGGGCCCTTTTAAGAGATTAACACTTACCTAATTACGATCACTTAGCCATGTTCATAATGAACAATGGCTGGACCATAATGGTCTTAACCAAAAGTCAAGGCATTTGTCGAAAATGCTTGACTTTTGTCTATTAAATGCCTAGAAAAGAGCAGAGATGGAGCACTTCAAGTGATCCAAGAGAAACTTAGAACTCAAAGAGAAGCTCCCAAATGGTCAGGAACTTCCAAGAGTGTAATAGAGAGGAGAAGAAGTGAATGAGCAAGGAAATGAGTGAGCTTGAGTTGCTATTTATAGTGCAAGAGGGTGTGTGAAGATGAAGCCAGGTGTTAGAGGTGTTCTAGGATCATCACAAGTGTCTAGCAAGGTTTCAAGAACTGCAAGAGTGTGGCAAATTGCAGGAGAGGTGGCATCTTGACAGAATTTTGGGGTTTTGACACTTTTAGTCCCTCAAATTTAGTTTTGTGGATTGTCATGAATTGTCCCTTGACTTATATCCAATGACATAATGATACAACTTGGTCTATTCGTTCAACACGAGATGTATGGAAGAAGAGTACGAACAACCGAACGTTAAGGGTGTCACACTAGGTGTTCTTATGACTTATAAGCGTTTACTAGCTTAAACGCGAAAGATACAAACACTTATGGTTTAATGGGCTAAATCACCCAAGCTAGTAAGATTTACGGTTCGGTGAAGATGTGTGATACTCAAGAATGGTGAATCACAAGATATTACCTTAACCGGGAGTCATTCGGGTCGAAAAATGACTTAAATACGCAAGGAAAATGTAATAATATAGTCTAGGGGCCTTAGGGTTAATAGTTGAAAGTTTATATGGTTCAAAACTGAAGTTCTAAGGCTTCGCCATAAGCTACGGTTGCCAAACCGTAGCTTACGGTTAGGTTTAAATTCTAACCAGAAAGTCCGGACCGTAGGTTACGGCCCCGGACCGTAGGTTACTATCAGGTTTAAATTTTTTTTATAGATTTTTGGATATGTCTAAGGGGTTGAGTGGCTAAGTTATTTGAGGTATTTATATTTTGTATTTATTTTATTTATTTATTTATTTATCTATATTTTTTTAAGAGTATATACACGTGTCGGTTTATAACCGAACACGAATTTTACGAGGTGTTACACTATGCCTCCTCTGGGCATTCGGTAATTTCATACCGTATAAAAGGAACCTGAATATAATTAAATGTTATAATTATAAGTATTCTAGAAAAATAATTTATTTATAATATAATATCAGTAGGATATCAATTTTATGTGTAATTTATATTTTATGACACATAGTTTATTAATTATTTGAGATTCTGAGTTCATAACATGTAACTACTGTAAATATGTTTAAAATAAGTTTTAAAATTAGTAGGTAACAAGTTTTAGTTGATAGTTATGGCTTCAAACCATACTATTCGCCGAAACAACGCTTATGTCGTAAAATGACGATTTATGCGATGTTTAACGAAAACTGATGTTTAGGTCAGATTAATATGTCTTAGATATGTTATTTAATATAACATATCAGTAGGTAAAAGATTTACCTTGAAAAGATTTGATTACAACCATTTTATGAGCCATAAGGGCTAAATCGCCATTTATCAACATAATTCAAGGACCTGCTTATAAACTCAGTTTATAATCTGATTAATATCCCAAATAATATACTTATAATATTACGTCAATAGTTATTTTCAAGTTATTATCATTCAAACCTTATCTTATGCTAAAAAGGCATTTTAGTAAAAAATGGCATAATTGCGGAACTTGCGTATAAACTCAGATTCTAATTATGATCATGTAATATAACCTCAGAGGGTTATGCTATATTATATTATGATCATAATGCAACTTTAGATCAGTAGCTAACTAATCTAAATCGGGTTAGAATCGAAAGTCAAAGAAGAAGTCAAACTTCGCGACTTTCGGTTGCGAACCGACCCTAGAACTGAAATTGACGAGCCGAACATGTTCTTACATGTTCTAATAATTATTACCAATTTTTTTAAATGTAAAAGCAGGTTCCATAACATATATAAGATTAATTTATGATTTTTCTGAAAAATGGCATGTTTGACTTTTTAATATCATAACTTTGACCTGTTAATTGGTCTAGCAAACGTGATCTTCAGGAGGTGCCCTTTATAGGGATTAACACATACCTTATTACAATCACTTAGCCATGTTCATTTCGAAAAATGGCTGGACCATAATGTTCTTAACCGAAAGTTAAAGCGTTTTCCGTAAAACGCTTGACTTTTGGCTATAAAAGCCTATAAACGAAAATGCAAGAGCAAGGAACACTTACAAGAGGTTCCTAGAATGCAAGAGAACTAAGTTGGATGCTCCTTTCAGTTAGGAACTTCCAGATGAGGGAGAAGAGTTATGAATAAGAAAGGTGCAAGTTCAAATGGTGATCTTGGACACCTATTTATAGTTGGAGAACTCAAAGGAGGTGATGCAAGGTGTTTAGGGTGTAAAAGGGAGCTTACAAGTGTCCTAAAACGTGACATTGCTGATTGAAAGTCATAGTTTCGAGAAAATGGTTTTTGGCAATATGTGTGGAGGCCAAGCAAACTTTCTGCAGCGCGAGAGGCACAAGGCTTGCCTCTCGCGCCCCATAGGCAGAATTGAAGTTTGTCACTTTTAACCCCTCAACTTATTAATCACACTTAAAACCTTATAAAACACCTTTTTATCACCTTTAGCCCTCCGTAGCCAATACTTGGCATACCCGGGATTATGTCCGGACATTGTCGAGCTCTCGGTTCGTTAAAAGGTCACTCAGAGGTATAAATGAACATGTTGACACTTTTAATCCCTCCATTGTCCAACTTTTATATAATTACGGATCTAATCCCTCTCGTCCAACAAATGGAACATATGAGAGTTAGGACTTCGTAGACGATCACTCAGAGGCTCGTTATAAGCATGTTGACTCCGATGTCACTTAGAGGCTGGGCATGTTGACACAACGGTCACTCAGAGGCCAAGTTTTAGCATGTTGACACTAATGGTCACTCAGAGGCTATGATTTAAGCATGTTGACACTAGTGGTCACTCAGAGGCTAAGTTTTATGCATGTTGACTTGAAGAGATCACTCAGAGACTTAGTTTGAGCATGTTGACGCTTTTAGTCCTTTTTAGTCTTTAATAGACTTAAAAATAAAATATAACACGTGTCGCTATATTATTGGACACGATTTTACAGGGTGTTACACAGGCGGTAACCAAGGCGGAGGCGGGCAAAGTAGCTAAGCCCGAAAAAGCTTGGATCGAGAAGCAGCACGTGTTCGTCCCGTTCGTTTTTTTATAACTTTGGCACTCTCGCCCTTGACGCGGTGCGGTTTCTCAAGCGGGTTTAGTAGGTGGTAAGTAGTAACACTGCGCATGTTAAGGGGCATAATTTTGTGTTTAGCAGGGTATGATTCGCTATTTAGAAGGGGGTAGCGGCGCAGCTTGTTACCCGTCTAACTGCCATTAGTCTGTAATCGTCTTTGTTTTATTATGAAAATATTATTAAAAAAATTGTACAGTAAAAAAAATTATAAAACTATCTACTTGTAAACGATATAGAGTGATGGACCGGTTCATTTTTAAATACAATTACTTCTAACAATTTTTATGGTACTGAATAAAACTTGTTTTATATGTCAGTATTTTAATACAATTACTTCCTAAAAAAATTATGGTACTGTATAAAACTTGTTTTACATGTCAAGTATGAATTGCTTTACATTGAAACAAAATTCTGAAACGTTTGAAAGCGCCTGTATAATATAACAATTGTATAACAATGAAAATAATAATATTATAAAAATCTTTCACAAATGTAAGAATTATGCGTTTCTTTTACTTCACGAGTTCAATGTAAATACGGGGTTTTGCTCGTTTTTTAATGAATCTTTTAATTTGTTAATGACATCAGTATATTTCATAACCCACGTGTAACTTTGTAAGAGAGTATAATCATTAATGACATACTTCGTAAGAGAGTATAATCATTAATGACATACTTTGTAAATTACTATGTTTGAGTTTTAGCTAGGGGTGTTTTTTAATCCAAACCTGACAATCCGGACAAAATTAACCTGAACTCGATTATGGTGTTACCCGATAAATTAACCCGAACAAAATGGAACCCGAAATCCGAAAATAGTATTCGGATCACTAATTGGGTTTAAAAAATGTTAAGCGGGTTGATCCGATTAACCCGAAAGACATAAAAATGTCAACTATTTAGACATACATAATAACAAAAAAGTCTGAAGTTCTCCCCATATGTTTTGTTTTTTTTTTCTTATGAACATGTTGTTTAGTTTCGGTGTGTCCTTGGTTTTTTGAGTGAATAAAAAGATCCGGTTCGGTTGATACGATTTGACGTTTTCTTTTTAGTTTATGCGATTGATTGATTTGTGCTTATTGTATTTGACGTTTTTTTAGGTAATATATATGTTTAGTGAATGGGTTTGAACAAATTATTATACTGAGAGTGTTTTTATTTGGCATTTTGTATTTTTTTTACTTAATAATAATCATGTCAAGTTAAATTATAAAGTGTGCATTGCAATTTGTATTTAAAAATCCTTATACCAATTAACCCGACCCAAATAAACCTAAAACCAATTAACCCGAATTTATTTGGGTTGGGTTACGGATAGGATTCCCATGACAAAAAAGAACCTGAAGAACACTCCTAGTTTCAGCAAAAAGTTCGTGAACTGCTCAGCGGAAAGCTCGTTTATGTTTGTTCGTTTAATAAATGAACAAACACGAATAAGAAATTCACTCGATAAGTTAAACAAACGAACATGAACAGATGTTACGTTTGTTCGTTTATGTTCATGAACGTTCGATAATGTGTTCATTTGTTTTGTTTTTTAAAGATTTTTATATGTTATATTTTTATTTTATTGGTCTTAGTTTAAAAAATTTTGAAACCATAGTTATACTATACACCTCCGCCAACCTCCTTCATTTGACCATTTCAGCTTTCAGTTTGTGTTAAAGATTCACAAACTTCTTAATTTTTGTGTTAATCATGTTTATGATAATTATTATGTCAACTATGCTCGTTTAGTTATGTTAAGTACTTGTTTAATTTTGGTGAAATCTTCGTATTCTTTCTGATGAAAATTGTAGATTAATTTTAAAATGAATATATAATGTTTGTTTGTGTTCATTTGTATTCATGATCCTTTGTTTGTGTTCATTTATATTCTGTAAGTATTTATGAACATGCTTATTTTCTTAATTAACGAACATGAACAAGAAATCTCGTTCGGTTAGCGTTCGTAAACTGTTCATGAACATGTTCATTTCTTAATGAAAGAACACAAACAAGGACATGGTCCGTGTTCTTTCAGTTCGTTTACTACCCTAGTTAGACTATTTCAAAAAAGCCCGTGGCTTAGAGTTCGCTAGAATTTAGCTCGGAAAAACTCGTTCAATATGACTCGGTTTGAAACTGAGCAGACCGGCCTGGCTCGGTTATAAATCGAGTCTAGCTCGGCTTGATTCATAACGAGCCAGACTGACTCGGTTTGACTCGCATATTAGCTCAGCTCTATTTTACCATTAGTGTATTTATTCTTATATACATATAATATATTATAAAATGGTTATTATTTCCAGGTATTTAGGTATGTAGTTGGACATCTATGACATACTTGGGGGTTGATCATGATACTAATAAACTTATATTGTATTTAATTGAGATTTGAAATCTATTTTATATTTGGTTGAACTTAATTTTGGCTTGTTGAATTTATTTTGCATGTGTTCTTTTAAACTATCAAATGATATTTTAGCCTATCGAGTTTTGAATGCTATATACAGTTTTTTTTAAATTTAAGCCTAGCCATGTTGAGCCCAAATTTAGATTTTAAGCTTGGTTTTAAATTCGAACAAATCCGACTCAATTTATAATCGAGCTGAGCCTAAACTTGCCCTACTTAGGTCAGCTTGCCTCATTAATAACCCTAGCAAACACTTGTCTAAATGCTTTCAATAAAATAACGATATATTTAACAAAAAGCGATCCATATTAAACACATTCTTGCATCATAATAAGATCTCAGTGTTACAAATCAACTTACTTTTGTTCTTGTTATTCTTAGAAAATCACACTAATACTTACATTATACGTATGAGAAAGAGTGAAAACTTTATAAAACACTGAGAAATATTAAGCAACAACTAGATATAGGGATCGAGAACAATTATAAAGAAAACATAATTAAAACATATTTTGTAATTATGATAGAGATTATTACAATAACTCTTAACTATTACATTTTAACATTTCCCGTCTAGCTAGATGTCGGTTTTGATTCGATGTCTAGCTTGAAATGGATAAAGGAAAACAAATAATAATAATAAAATTTAAAGTCGTCGATGGTGGATGGTGGTGATGGTAACAGGTTAAGGTTAGGTACGGTGGCTGATGGTGGTGAAGGTGGTGCGGTGGTGGTAGTGGAGATGGTGATGATGCTACAAAAGTAGTCACGTCGGCAAATAACTAAGTTTTTGTCCACATCACCAAAAAACTAACTTGGTTAGACCCTAGCTTGAAAAAGCTTTGTTGAGAAAAAAATATCGAGGTAGTTGAGACTGTCCTATCGAATTTGTTAAGTTGTGATTAATGCTGGCAACGGATCAAAGTTAGGATTATTAGATTATGTTTTCTTTTAATAATCACTGACATATCATTTTTATGGTATGTAAGGTACATGATAACGTAAAGAGTAAAACTCAATTTACAACCCTATGGTAAGGGGCCATTTACACTTTAGACGCCATAAGGAACTTTTGGTCGTTTATATTCTCAACATTTTAAAAGCGCTACACTTTAGAACCTTCTGTTAGTTGATTGTCACGTTGACTGGTGCATAGACTATTTTGCCTTTTTGCATATCAATACATGTTCCTATGGTTTAAAGCATGGTCGTAAAAGTCAAGAGGCGCTCACTAGTCGGATTTTAGAGTACTCAGCATAGGCGGAGATTACTCGGGGAGTAATCAGCCTAGGTGAACAGTACTCAAGCCCAGCAGCGTATCTTGTAGCGACTACTCGGGGAGTACTTGGAACCTAGGCGGGACTTTTACAACCATGGTTTAAAGTAACTCTCTTTTTACAACCATGCGTTTCACCAAGTATATTTTCCTTTCAAATTCAAATCCCATAATCACAATTACCACACAATTATCTTACAATTACCATAATCACAAAGTTAATTACATTCTAGTCACCTGTGTTGGTTCTTATGAAAATGAAACCCATAGATATAACCAAATAAACACACAGACAATATTTAAAACAAACACGAAAGAAAGAACACTCACATAATTAATTAACCAAAAATTATATATTACAACCTATATATAATCACCAAATAAATCACACCAAAACTATATTCGCCTATATAATAATCACATGAAACCACATTATATAGTCTATCAACCAAACTATGTGTAATCGTCATGAAACCACCCAATACCTATATATAACAAAACTATATATAATCGCCTACCCGAAACTATATATAACCAACCACCCGAAATATATATAACCTTCTACCCGAAAATATATATAATCCACCACCTAAAACCCACCCGAAACTATATATAATCTTCCGTCTATAAACTATATAACCACATGTCATCAAACCTATATAATCACAATATAATCCATCATCCAATTGTATAACCACAATATCATCCAACTATAAACTATATAATTTTATAACCATACCATTAAGTCAAAATACTTACTAGAGTTGCTAGATTAAGTTGCGAGAGTTCCTAGCTTAAGTTAAATAACCTACATTAAGTCATGATATCTGATGACGTAGGTAGCTCAAACTCAATAAAATAACTTAAGCGCGATATAGCTTAAAGGATTGAAAGGTAAAAAGGTTTGGCGTTGACAACTGTCGTGAACAACAAAAAGAATGAGAACAGTACCCAGTCACATTAACACTTTACGTGTAAACTCTCATGCACAGCCGCAACAGAGCATGTGGGAGAGCACACTCTTTTACCCGCAGGTCCAAACCTTTCAACCTACCAAAAAGGACAAGTCTCCCACTACAGCCAAGGATCACTGGTCAAAGGTTTCTTCTTATAGAGAAGACCTTCCCTATAAATCACAACCTCTTGTCATTCAGGAGGGGCACTCCAGATCAGCTCAGGTCACTCTTGATCTCTGATCTTACTTCTCCCCTCTAGAACTTGCTTTATGCTTGTTCTATTCTTCACTTAGTACTACATCATCATACTTGATATTCACATTCTGGATTGAACACTTCGCAATTCAGAATCCAAAAGTGAACAACAACAGTGATCTCTCTCCACGTGTTGCAAACGTGGGGGGACCCCACGACCTGTGTTAGGCAAACCGAAACCCTTCAACCCTTTTGCCTAACCAGTACAGTTACTATTCTTGTCTTATATTTGTTGTATCAACAAGTTGGCGCCCACCGTGGGGCTACGCCGCTTACTTTTCTTAAAAGACCAGTAGTGTAGCTCAATTTCAATCAAGTTTACCATGTCTGAAAGCGAGTCTCCCGGTGAGGTGAACCAAGTATCACGAGCTCCAACACCTAATGCCGGTCAAACTTCACCGGGTACAACTACACCATTTTCTACTATGGGAGGCACTCCAACAGGAATCATATTCCCGGAGTTTTCCTCTTTTCAGGCACCGACCCCTTATCACTCGAAGGTTCCCTCTCCTCAAGTCGGTGCTACGAGTACACCAGAACACATCGAATTGACACCCGAGGGAGTAGCTCGAAACTTCTTACAACTGAGATCCCTTCTCAATCAACATGTGAGCCAAGAAAGGGAAAAAGGGTGAAGATAAGACTGGACTATGACGAGTCTGAACCTTCATTGTCACCTGGCCTACCACCTCTTCCTTGCACTAGCTCACGTACAACCACCTCTCACTTTGAAGCTGGTCCAAGTGTGACGAACCAAACGTTTAACACAAGCCCTTAGCTTTTGGAAAGCCGAGTCTAACTGCTTTTCCCTTATTCACTTCCCAACCCGCCGTGACCGGCACATCTCTTGGACATGATACCACTCTTGAGCAATTATGGCAATCACCAGCTTCAAGTGTTACCCCTCCTGTTGCCACTACATGGGAACGAGCCATGACAGTCTTACCCTTGGCTCGAAGTGCCGCCATGAGTGCTCTCATGAGAACGAATTACATGGCTACATCCGAAAGCCTTAAAGGCTTCAACCTGATGCCTCAGTTGATGACACAGATGATGGCACAGTTTCCTTGGCATCACTTCATTAATCAAGTGTTGTCCGCTCACCAAGAAACCTCAAACAGTAATCCGGCCTCGAGAACAGAAGAAGATCTTGCCAAACCCTACAAGCCCAGTAATTTGTCCTGTTTTTCTCAACAAATTGCTGACTATGATTTTCAAACCTAGATCAAGATGCCATCCCATATAAGAACGTATGACGGAACTGAAGATCCAAAAGACCACCTCCAAATCTTTACTGGAGCAGCCAGGATTGATAAATGGTCCAACGCTGAATGCTGCCTCATGTTTATGCAAACCCTTGTAGGGTATGCCAGGATTTGGTTCAACGACCTACCTGACAAAAGCATTCGAACCTTTGATGATCTAAGCAAAGGTTTTCTAGCCAACTTTTCACAGCAACAGAGGTACGTCAGGAATGCTACAGTAATCTTCCAGATAAAGTAATGAGATGATGAAAGTCTCAAGAGAATTAATCGAAAGATACAAGAAAGAAGGGTTAACCTATGTGGGTGCTGATGAAACTTTGGTCCTTATGACAAACGGTTCAGACTCCAGAAGGCCTGAAGGTCGGAACCCTCCAAGCCGAGAAAAAACCATAAACTTCACAGCTTTGACCAAGACCCCACAAGAAATCTTGGTCACTGAAGAAGTACAACATAGCTTCCAACCTCCTCGACCTTTGCCCAAAAGCAAGAGAAACGAGAACTCTATCCAATAATGTGAGTTTCATGAAGAGAAAGGCCACCATATGAACGATTGCTTTCAACTCAAGAAAAGAATTGAGGAGACTGTCAAGTCTGGGGAACTAACCTTCTTAGTGAAAGGAGTAAGGGACAAGATGGCTGAAGGAAAAAGCAAAGAAGTGAACATGGTGGATGTTGATGAAAAAAGCTTCCTACAAACAACCACGCCTGGAGGCTTTGGAACGACAATGCGTCTGCTTCCCACCACCCAAAAGGGACTTGTTATCCAAACCATTGGTGGTAGAAGCTATGTTGGGAACACTCAAGACACATAAAGCCTACATTGACACTGGAGTAGCATTAGAGATTATGTTTGAAAAGTGCATCAATCGTCTCACAATGATGAACGTTCAAGGCTTCAACCATCTGAATCCTCCATCAAAGGTATCGCCGACATACCCATCAAGCCTTTGGGCCAACTAACCCTTATGTCTGTTTCAGTGAAGGAAAAATGGAAAGAACCAAACCACTCACCTTTGTGGTGATCAACATTCCCTCCAACTATGATGTTATCATAGGTAGACTAGGGCAAAGTGCGTTTGGAATGGCGGTTTCAGTTGGCCAAGGCATCGTGAAGTTTCCTACTGAACGAGGGATAAGAACCCTTCAACCAACACAAGAAGCTTTCTTGGTTGAAGGAGAGAGTTCAAAGAAAAACAAGGAAGATGAACAAGGATGGATCATTAACCTGAAATATCCTCAACAAAGGATACGGGTAAATACCAACCTTACTGAAGAAACCCTCTCTTATCTCAAGAAGCTGCTCCTGCACAGTATGGACATCTTTGCATGGTGTCCCGAAGACATGATCGGAATCCCCCAAAGTATTGCGAGCACGAGCTCAAAATTCCATCTGATGTAAAACCTGTTGTCCAGCAAAAGATAAGCCTAGCCCCAGATAGAAGCCTTGCAGCCTGTCAGGAGGTTGAAGGGCTTGTTCAAGCCGGAATCCTCCGAGAAGTCAAGTATCATTCTTGGATAGCCAACCTGGTAATGGTCCGTAAACTAGATGGATCCTGGAGAATGTGTATTGACTTCAAAGACCTAAATAAATCATGCCCGAAGGATTGCTATCTATTACCAGAAATCGACCTAAAGGTTGACTCACTCATAGGCTTCCTTCTCAAATGCTTTCTTGATGCCTATAAAGGTTACCATCATATTCAAATGAAGCAAGAAGATGAAGAGAAAACGGCGTTCCATTCTGACAAAGGTATCTTTTGTTACCAAAAATGCCTTTTGGTTTAAAAAATGCAGGGGCAACTTATCAACGTTGGTAGACAAAGCGTTGCCAAACAAATAGGCAAAAATATGGAAGCCTACGTTGATGATTTGGTGATCAAAAGTAAAACCGAAGGTCAAATGCTTGATGATATACAAGAAACTTTCCGCAACCTATGAATAATCAACATGAAGCTTAATCCTGTAAAGTGCTCATTTGGATTTGAAGAAGGCAAGTTCTTGGGGCACATAGTGGGAAAACAAAGCAGAGAGGCTAAACCTAATAACGTTAAAGCCATCCTCGACACAAAGGCCCCACAAACCAAGAAGAGGTGGAAAGCTTAAACGGAAAGCTTGCAGCCTTGAAGTGTTTCACGTTCAAGCTAGCAAAAAAGTCCCTACCTTTCTTCAAAACCCTTAAAGGGTGCACAAATAAGAAAGATTTTCGATGAACAGAAGAGACAGAGGAAGCTTTTAACCAAATGAAGCAACAGTTGGCTTCACTCCCAGACATTGCCGCTCCGGAAATGGGGAACTAATCTCTGTCTATCGATTGCTGAGGAAGCTATTAGTGCGGTCCTGACCATTGAACGAAACAAAGCTTAGGTACCCGTTTACTTCTTCAGCAAAACTTCAAAATTGGCAGAGACCAAGTACCCCCCCATTGGAAATCTTGCTCTAGCCCTAGTTAAAACAGTCAGAAGGCTTCGAAGGTACTTTCAAGCACACTCAATACAAGTGGTCACTGACCAACCCATAAAAAGTGTGCTTGAAAAACCTGAAACTTCTGGGCGATTAGCGAAATGGGCTGTGGAATTAGGTGAACACAACATCACCTACATTCTAAGGAAGGCTGTCAAAGCCCAAATCTTGGTTGATTTCATTGTGGAAATTCTAAAAGAAACATCAACGTAAGTTAACACCACCATGGCTGAACCATCTGACCCGGATGCTTGGAAGCTTTTTACCGATGGAGCTTCCAGCCTTGAAGGGTCAGGGGCCGGCTTAGTGCTAATCAACCCCGAAAACTTAGAGTTTACATATGCTCTCCGGCTCGAATTTCAGATAACCAATAACGAAGCCGAGTATGAAGCACTCATTACCGGACTCAAGCTAGCAAAAAAGATGGATGTTCAAAAGCTTCAAGTCTTCACAGACTCTCTACTTGTTTCAAACCAAGTAAATTAGCCAAGAAACCTAACATGAAGAAGTATAGGGAGAAAGCAAAGGAACTCATGAGTACATTCCAATCATGTACCATCAAACAAGTTCCAAGATCACAAAACAAGAAGGCTGACGCACTAAGCAAGCTTGCATCTCTCACATTTGCTCAATTCACCAAGAAAGTATTTGTCGAGGTATTAAAGACACCATCCATCCAAGAACTTGAAGTACAAGACGTAATTACCGAGGAATGGCCAAACTGGATGACCCCTTTGATCAAATTCCTGAGAAATGGTGAATTACCGAATGATCAAACTGAGGCTGAAAGGGTTCGTATCAAGTCAAGGCAGTATATGCTTAAAGGAGAAGTCCTTTACAAAAAGGTTACCTTGCACCACTACTCCGATGCGTTGGCCCAGAACAAAGCCAGTATCTGATAAAGGAGGTTCACGAGGGAATATGTGGAACCCACTATGGCCCAATGTCGGTAGTTGCAAAGTTGATGAACCTTGGATACTTTTGGCCTTCCATGCATCGTGACACCACTGAACAGCTGAAGAAATGTGAAGCTTGTCAGTTGCATGCTCCAGTACCCAAAAGCCCCAAGCAAGACCTTGTCTCCATCTCCTTAGCTTGGCCATTTCATAAATGGGGCATGGACATTGTTGGTCCCTTCCCACCGGCCAAGGGAGGAGTCAAATTATTGCTGGTAGTCGTTGATTACTTCACCAAGTGGCCTGAAGTACAACCATTGGCAAAATTTCGGGAAAACAGGTCATTGATTTTGTTTGGGAAAGCATAATCTATCCATTTGGGCTTCCAGGGGTACTAGTAACCCACAACGGAAAACAGTTTGCTGAGAAGCCTTTTAACGCTTGGTGCAAAGAGTTCGGGATAACTCAAGTATTTAGCTCGGTTGCTTATCCACAGTCAAACGGCCAGGTTGACAGAACAAATCGAAGCGTTGTTGAAGGTACTAAAACCCGATTGGGAAGACACGACAACAACTGGCTCGAAGAGTTGCTTAATGTCTTATGGGCAAGCCGAACAACCGAGAAGACAAAGCCATAAGAAAACACCTTACAGTCTAGTGTTTGGATCAGAAGCTGTAATTCCAGCGGAAATCGGAGTTCCAACACCACGAATGCTCAACATAGACCTCGAATCAAACAAAACAGAGACCATGTTGAACTTGGAACTCCTCGAAGAAATTCGCGATCAAGCCGCTGTGTAAGAAGCTAGGTACAAACACAAGATGGAATCTTATTACAACACACGGGTGAAACATGAACGGTTTAAATCTGGAGACCTTGTACTCCGTAACAATGAAGGCAGTAAGAAAGAAAATCATGGAAAACTTGGCCCAAAGTGGGAAGGGCCATACACCATCCTTGATGCCCACAAGGGAGGGTCGTACAAACTGGCCGACGCCCAACGAAAAAAGCTTCCCCGTCACTGGAATGGCAAAAACCTTAAAAGGTTCCACGTTTAGCCAAAGTATCTTAGAAAGTTTTTCGAGAGTTGATCTAATCTTCCTTTGTAATAAAAAAATCTCTTGAATGAATGAATGATGAAGTTTTTTTTATTCTATCATATAACTAGGTGGAGAACCTAGCAAAAAACTCCATAGTAGGGGCCATGAAAGGGGATGAGCTCCCAGGCCACGTCGCTCAATAGGTTCGAGGGTTAATGGACCTATATAAGGGGTGAGTTCCTAAATCAATACTCCATGAGACTTAGCAACTTTTTCAAAAACATGTCTCATAGACGGGTCTGAACACCCTACATCAAATGTTCCTTAAAGCTTTGAAAATAGCTTACGAACCAAAAAACACCAAATGAGTGTCATAAATATGATAGGTGATGTGCCCCTTTTTGTTAAAAATACTGTAAGGTTAAGTGACTGTAGCACTGAACCCTTCAAGGTATATATAACAAAAGATGTACAACCAGAAACAAAGGCAACACATAACACCATGAAGAACACAAAGGAATAACATAACAACATAACATAAAAGGTAAAATAGCTAAATAGCAACGGTCTTAAGGGCCACAAACCTACATATTGTTTGGATAAGCCTGTCTTAAGGGCTACAAACTTACATATTGTTTAGATAAGCCTTCAAGGCTTCAACCACCAAAGGGACCTAAACGGTTCCCTAAAAAAAGCATGTTCACAAAAGATACATAACATAATATTGTTTAAAATGCTAAGATAGCTACGAACTAATTGTTTTAAACATAAGTAGAAGGCTTAGAAGCACCAGCATCATCAACCTTAGCCTTCTTCACCCTCTTTGCTTTTTGGCCAACTTCACCCGCTGCCTCGGAAGCTTCAAGGCTTGCTTCCTTTGAGCCTTCACCACCATCAGTAAAAGTCTCCTCACTATCTCCCGAGCATGATTGCTTTTTGGAGAGAGACTTAAGCACCTTATCACAAACGGCCTCTTTAAGGCCACGGGGTTTCAACTCCTGAAGGACAGAGAGAGGTTTGCCAAAGCATTCGGAGACTTCACCCACATAAGGATAAGTCGAAAGCTTCATCTCCAAAACAACATCCTAGAAGACCTTGAAGGCTTGAGGTTGATAGATGTAAGACTTGTCTTGAGGCTCCCCAGACTCACAGGCTTTGTAACCAGTAAGAAAGCCTTGATGTCTCCCATGAGCAAGAAATTTATTGTAAACACCACCAAGGCCCTGTTAAATTCAGAAGAGTGAAGAAGTAGGTGACTACCCGTTGGAAGACATGCTCGATAAGCCATTTGTTGTCACTGGTCACCTGAGCCAGTGAAGCCTCCAACCTTTCCTTCTCTTCTAAAGAGGCTTTATCTCGTTCCTTCGAAGTCTCCATCTCATTCTTCAATTCATTCACCTCCACTCCATGCCTTGAAGTAACCTCACCAACTTTCATCACCCAAGCTTTTTCCTTCTCATCAAAACTTGCACTCACTTTCTTTAAGGCAGCTAGGGAAGCCTTCATCTCATCCCTTTTCTTCGAAAAATCTTCAAACTCTTGCATTCTCTTACGAAAATGGGCCACACCCTCAGGGATCAAGGCTGAAAGATTACAAGTAGCCAACATCATCTTCGATATCATCCGATCATCCTCCATAGATCAACAAGAGTCTCGGACATCAGGTGGAGCAAAATGAGTAAGCACATCCTCACAAACGGATGATGATGCAAAGTTATCATCAACCGTAACCTTCCAATCCGGCACATATATTGCTATTGGGTTAACATCGGTGGGACCTTCACCACCCTTCCCAGAACCCTTCAAACTCCCAACCTTCTTATCCACTGTTTTTCTCCCTTTACCAATCACCAAAGGTAGGTCTTTGTCTTTCTTCGATTTCCCTTCAACTCCAACATCAGGGGCATCCAACACCTCTATATCATCACTCAACTCAACAGGCTTTAAAGATGTGGTTGATCAACAACTTTTATCATGCGATGATTTGAACGGCGAGTAGAGACTCTAGAAGCAGCAACTTTGGTAAAAACCTTAACATTAGGGACATTCACATAGTCCGAACCTTTGAACCTATGCTCAGCACCACGAACAACAACATCTTCACCTTTTGTAGCCTCAGAATCCGTAAACATAACATCAGAAGTGTCATCACTAGTAATGAAATCCAATGCAGACATAATTGCCAAACAATGCAAAGCAAAACATAAGCAAGAATAAAGAGGAATAATAAGCAGATACACAAAGTAAAATGCATACCCTAATCATCCCTCATAAGTACAGGATCTCGATCTGATTTATCCCACAATTTGCTAATACCCATCAACACTAGCAAGTGTTCACGAAAAGGACGAAGTCTCGAAGGACCCGCCCAGATAGATTTCAAAAACCAACTGTCCAACTCAGATTCGAAGGGTTCTAGTTCAATGAGGACAGCATCTGGATGCCTCTGAATCATTTTAAATGGAAGAATCGACTCGGAAACCTAGAAAAAACGGTCTTTCCAAGCACCGAGTGTGGACACCATAGATGAAATCAAACATGTATCAACCTGAGACAACTCGAAAGTAAACCAATCGCCATTCTTAGCCAAACGGAAGAAACGGCGAAAGGATAACAAAGACAGATCATACCTCGTAGCCCGACACAAAATTTCAAAGTGCAAAACCCTAGCAAGACCGTGGGATTGCAATTGACCAAAAGAAACACGATAATGTTCTAAAACATTAAAAACAAAAACAGAAAAGGGGTAACGCAAGTTGAAAACTCAAAGTGACGACAATAAAAAGTGATTAAACCAGCAGGACAAGATCGACATATTTGTCTAAACCTGGAGCGCTCGGTTTTAAACTTTGAATCAATACCCCATTTTGCGCAAAAAGACTCAACCTCCTCTTGAGTAAGACGAGAGTAACTTACAATCAAATCCTTCTTGGCACCCATGAGAGATGATCGAAAGAAATATATGAAAGAAAAGAGAGAGAACTGACCTGATTTGGGGGAAAGTGATGAAATGTTTGAGAGAAATGTGAAGAGTTGGTTATGATAAATATAAGGTAAATAAGAATATAAGAAGTTATCATTACATATCAGACAATTAAATTAGCCGCCTGACGAAAACTGCTATCAGTCATGTCAACTGTCATTCCAAAATTCAAATCTCAAAACTCAACCGCCAAGGAACCTTTCAAGCCTTGAAGCCTTTAAGCAATAAAAATAGTGCACAAAAGTCAGAAGCATTTGAGCTTACACCCCAAAAACGTCTGACTTGGGGGGCTGATGACGTGGGTAGCTCAAGCTCAATAAAATAACTTAAGCACGATATAACTTAAAGGGTTGAAAGGTAAAAAGGTTTGGAGTTGACAGTAGTCATGAACAACAAAAAGAATGAGAACAGTACCCAGTCACATCAACACATTACATGTAAACTCTCTTGCACAGCCGCAACAAAGCATGTGGGAGAGCACACTCTTTTACCCGCAGGTTCAAACTTTCAACCTACCAAAAAGGGCAAGTCCTCCACTGCAGCCAAGGATCACTTGTCAAAGGTTTCTTCTTATAGAGAAGACCTTCCCTATAAATCACAGCCTCTTGTCATTCAGGAGGGGCACTCCAGATCAGCTCAAGTCACTCTTGGTCTCTGATCTTACTTCTCCCCTCTGGAACTTGCTTTATGCTTGTTCTATTCTTCACTTAGTACTACATAATCATACTTGATATTAACATTCTGGGTTGAACACTTCTCAGTCAAGAATCCAAAAGTGAACAACAACAGTGATCTTTCTCCACGTGTTGCAAACGTGGGGGGACCCCACGACCTGTGTTAGGCAAACCAAAACCCTTGAACCCTTTTGCCTAACCAGTCCAGTTACTATCCTTGGTCTTATATTTGTTGTATCAACAATACCTATATACATCCAGCCATTGCTTCCCCAGCCACTGCATCCCTGTTCCCAGTTGTATACATTTAGTCAACTGTTAAATTGTTAAGACATCAGATAACCAAATGGAGTGGAACACCAACTGCCCCTTATAAACGGACGTTTATCAGTTACATAATTAATCATACTTAAACAGAATGAGCAAGTGGTGGTCAAGCAGGGTGAGAGTGGTGGTCGCGTGGTGATTGCGCATGGTGAGAGTGGTGGTCGTGGTGGCCACGCAGTGCAGAAGAAGGAGGTGATTGTGGTGGGGCTTGCCAAAAAAGTGACCGGAGGGGAGAAGGATCCCCGGTTGAGGATGGTGGGGGTTGGGGGAATTGTAAATGTAGTGGTTTGATTGGATGAACAAATGTGGGGGTTTGCTATAGAAGATAGGGTTTGGTGGGGTGTGAAAAGACGATAATGCCCTTGTGGTCAATACTAAGATACCGGTCAACGTGTTGGTCAACTAACAGAGGGCTGTGAAGTATAACGTTTTTCAAACGTTGAGGATGTAGATGGACAAAAGTTCCTTAGAGACGTCTAAAGTGTAAATGGCCCCTTAAAACAGGGTTGTAAATTGAGGTTTACCTTAACATAAATAATGAAAAAGGAAACTAAATAAAATTTTATACCGGGATTTTGTTATTTTTTATAATTAAGCTTTCCAATGAATCAATGATTATCAAATCAAACATAAGAATATAAAGATCTTTTTGGTCTTTATGGACTTGTCACGAATAAAGGTTTTTTTTTTACTCCATATTATAGGCTTTTATAGATGGTTAAAAATATATAAAAGTTTCTTTATGTTCACTGTTATTAATATTTTCGTTGCATATAAATCATTTTCAAGGGTGTCATTTAAGCATAACTTTTTTCCGACATAAAGTATTTTATATTACATGGAGAATAAGATGTTCCAAACCATAACAACCTTATCCATTTAATCATTAACCTTAACACTTTGGTTTTTCATAATTATGGATGTATGGGTGAATAATTTGCAGTTTCATGTTGTCTGGTTAAAATAAACAACAATATAATATGTCAACACGTTATTGGAAAATAATAAACAATGACATAATGTGAAGATAAATTATGCAATGAGAATATTATATAAATTCAAGCGTGCCAAATAATGAATATGATTTTAATGCTTATTAAAATGTATGTATTATATAACTTATAACTTTTCAAGGTTAATACATAATATCACACTAGACTAACATATTTTCTTTCCTTTGCACTTTTAGTACGTTAAAATCATCAAACTTAATTAAAATAAACAAATCGGTAAAATCAATGATTCCATCACATACGTTAAAATCATCAAACTTAATTAAGATAAGCAAATCAGTAAAATCAATGATTCCATCACATACCTGGATGCCATATAGATAATTGTTTGCCTTGAATGTTATGTAATACGCTCTTTTGCTAAAGCGGAACGATGTCTTTTTGAGGGATGATGACATTGTTGTAATAATACAAGATTTGTATGAGGGATGATGCTTTGCCTGTTTGCTAAATTTATTATTGCCTTTAAAGTACGAGGGATGATGCAATGCTATGGTCTATGGATAGTTTATTTTTTTGAACGACAACTTCTATATATATAAATATAGAACTCAGCAACGAGCTGGAAAAGAACAATTACAACAACTCAAAAATTTCGAAGTCCACACATTTATACCATGCAAGAGATTTTAGGCTGCATCAATAAGTACACCAAACGTAAACATCCTATTTTATGCTATCTATAGTTCTCCTAATCGGGATGAAGTTGCCGTTGAAAACCATAACATTCCTCGCCTCCCCAAGTCTCCATACTGTTGCAAGGGCAGCTACATTTATGATCTTCTTCCATCTCCTCGAGCCATTCTGGGAATGTAAATGAGCAAAGATCTCCTTCACTGACCCGACACCTAAGGGGGTTAAGGGGGATTGGATGCAATTCTTTGTTAGTCATACAAGGGATATGATTGGATCTTGGATAAAACTATACTATATTATAATATGGCACAAACAGACTTAATATCAATCATCATGCTTTGGATCCGCTTTTACTTTTTTTTTGAGTAGCAATATTATATTTTCTGTTTGTATGGTGTAACTTAGGTGTTGCATGGATTGAGCTTCCGATCAAGATAAGCATCCATTTACCAATAGCTACTATTAGCAACTTTGAATTTGTATTATTGTATGTGTTTATAGATTCGTTTATGTAAAAATGGTGAAGTTTGTGAGAAAAGTAAGAAACATTATGGAGTCGATACGTGACATTAATTAATTTTATAGATTTCGGGTAATTAACTTCAAAAACCAATTTAATTATAAAATAGATTGTAACTGTTTTAGAAGTTATTTTAGGAGATAATTCTTTTTTTTACGTATCATTAACTGATCTTGGTGGTTTAACATCTGAAATGTTTTTTATTTTATTTTACAAGAATAAAACACCATACAAATGTAACATTCGTCGAAAAACGGGTTCCAAAACCCGCTCTATTTAAAAATTTTAGAATTTATTTAAGTTTTGTTACGCATTTTTTTCATTTTATAAAAATGTAATTTTCATGATTTATAAATAAATAATTAATATATTGATTAAATAAAAGAATAAAAATAATAGCAATATTTAAGATTTTAAAATGTCCAATAAAGTGTAGACAGCGGGTTTCGAACCCGGGTCTCCACTCAAACCAAACACACAACACACCCCTACACTGAACACACATAGCTGATATAGACAAGAATTAAATAGATTTTATATTGAACCAACTTCTTAAAACCCATTTCAAATAATCGATGGTAACGGCTGTACCCACCCAATCTCATCATCAATCATCATCATTCCTACAAAATTGAACTTAGAAACGTTTTAAAATACGTGATTAAGCATAATCATCGGGTCAAGATCGGTTACAAATCACCCGGCCATAATCTCTTTTGACCGAAACCGAAAGAAGCATGAAATCAACTTAAATAACCTTCAACTATAAATAGAGATCTCTACACCTCTGTAGAACTCGCTCACCCTCACAAAAGCATCATACAAATTCTCTGTTTCGAAATTATACATCGCCGGAATTTGGTGCACTCGCCGGAGATTAGCACCAGAAAACCGAAGAATTGCCTTACTCTATAAATAGGACTTCTAGAGCTCAGACAGAAATCACCCATCAAGCTACTTCTTTTACGCTGTTCACCAAGTCTCTGTTTCGCCGGAAAAGAATCCACAAATCGCCGGAGTTCATTTCTGTTCGTCGGAATCTGTCATCGAAACCTCTCAGTCACCGGTATTCTTGAAATTTTGTTCTAAAATTAGTTTTATTCTGCTTTGATTCAACATATAGCCATGTCAATGGTTATTTTAAAATGGGATCGACAAATCAGAACCTGGGTTATTTCGATGAAGAAGATGAAGATTAAACAGTTTATATGTATAATTAAAATCGGATAAAATACCGGGTTAGACACACAGTCTAGTGGTGGACTGTGTGCACTTGACACATATGGTCCCGGGTTCGAGTCTTAAACACATTCCGATTTCCCTACACATCGCAACCATTTTTATAACATATATATAAAACAACTCAGTTAGTATATAAGATTAATTAAAATCTTGTATTCTTCGGGTTAGACACACAGCCTAATTGGTCAGGCTGTGTGCAACACGAAGCGTGAGGCGCGGGTTCGAGACCGGTTCGTTACACCGTCTGTACAAAGTACAAAACCTTTTTTAACTAATCAAAAAATAAGGTTATCTCAGTAAGTATATATAGATAATTAAATTCCAATATATTACAGGTTAGACACGTAGCTCAGTTGGTAGAGCAGCGTGCACGTAAACGAGAGGTCACGAGTTCGAACCTCACACGCTGCCTATAATTCTAGAAGTCAAACCGGTTCGACCCGGTCGAACCTGTTAAAGGTATATTTTTTTAATAACTATTTTCTTTATTATTTCAATTAAAAATCCTTTAAAATACCTAAAAAGTAAGACTTTTTGTTTTAATTCGAAATAACTATAATAAAAACAAATCTAAAAATCTAATAAAAGACATTAATTAGAAATAATAATCTCAAATAGAATATATATATTTATCGAATTATTACGTGATTATTTAGGTTAGTTTTCCCTCGTTGGTTGAATAAAAAAAATTCGTGCCCATTCATCTTTATCCAGGAACGCAATCACAGTGAGTGAATTCTTACAAATTTCCCTTTTTTATTCATGTTTTGGGGTGTATCATGTGTCGCTTTATTTAATTTCGTTTATTCAAACTTATGCTATTACCATTATATGATCTAAACATGTGATGTAAATATTGTTTGTTGTGATGTGTTCACATTTTGTCAAGTTGTGTGCAAATCATTCATTAGGCCCATCAGTTCCTCGTGGGAGACGAGTTGAACATTGCGTGCCTCATTAGATCGGCTCCGTTTGATTGAACCTTGATCTCATTGTTCATCATTTGGTGTGTGCGTATGCATTAATTGATATTATGTGTGTTGTGATTAAATTTACATTTACGTTTACTCATATGTTGTTATGCACTTTTTTTATAACCAATAAAATAAATTCGTTCAAATGTTTTCGTAAGATTCACTCGTCAATTTTTGTTGATCCAAAACCCTATTTTTACACATGATACAGGTGATCCAGTTGAGGAAAGAAACACTTAGGATGGCCTAGAAGAATAAACAAGTTAATGCTTTGGAATGAACGTTTAGTTTTGTCTTCCTTTGTAATTGTATGAATTTTGTTTATTGGATATTTTGTAATTTGAATGAAAAATGTATTTGAACATGTTGGACTTGTATGTTTATTGTTACTTCTTCTTTAAAGAGAAATAATAAATATGAAAATTTATAGTAAATGTCATGAGCTTTGATGAAAACCCAATCATGCCCCGACTACCATTTCCGCTGCGGGTCAGGGTGTGACAGATTGGTATCAGAGCTTTTGACTATAGGGATATAGGATAGGTTATTAGACCCTTAGAGCCTATACTATAGTTGATTAGATTTTAATTGTTTATGTGGTTACATGCAAACTCATGATGTTTATTTGTTTTGTATTTATTACACACACAAATGCATGCAAACACTTCCACTATCATTTTGTGTGATACTTAATGAGTTATACTTGTTGTCAAACATAACATGCTTACATATACATTCATCACGCATATTTCAATGATCACATATTCAAATCATCCACCTATTTCCTTTATTCAAGATTTTGTGGCATTTCTTGTTTTTCAATCTCATCAAAGTGAGTTCTACGACGGGCATGTATTAACTGGAAGGGTACAAGTACCGGTAGTCGAAACGTCCTGTCTAGGTTGGCATTCGTATAAATCCAATATATGGGACCAGTTTGCCTACCTGGGGACTAACGATGAGAGTACGAAGGACCTATTAGGCCAAAGCATGCCACACCAAACGTCGTTCGAACTAACCCTACTTTGAGTTATCATTGTGTCCATACCGGGACACCCTCCGACCTTATACTTGCTGTCATGTTTTACGATTTTTATTCGGGTGGCACAAGTGTTAACAGGCCAACACCAATATGAACCCTACCAAAGCCCAGTAGTCATGGGGGCCCACATGACTACCAAGGCCAAGTAAGGGGACATATGGGAGCCCAAACATGAGCAAAGCCCAAGACATCCTATGGATGTAGCAAATTTATTTTCTTCATTTGTTTTGTGAATGTTCATTTCTAAATACGACACATGACACCTAAAACGTCAAACTCCTACTCTCGATACGTATTCCTTGTAGATGCCTTCTAGTCTCTCTCGTAGAAGTATGAGATCAGGAAAATCCCGCGAGCGCATGCCTGCCCAAATCACTCAACAAATGGCCGCCGTAATACCCAACATCGTAGTTCAAGTTCAACAAGCCCATACCGCTAATCCAATCACCCCAATCAATCAAGAAGATCAAAACATTGTCAACCCTCCCCCAAATACCACTAAATGCACCTTCAAGCATTTTAAATCCTGTGATCCTCCAAAATACGAAGGGACTGAAGGTGTCACCGCTCTCCTCCATTGGTTTGAGGAAATGGAAAACACTTTTCTCAATTGCGACTGCCCCGATGATCGCAAGGTGCGATATGCCACCGGTCGTTTGTTCAGAGTAGCACTTACATGGTGGAATACAGAGAAGGCCAAGCGAGGTGCTGAGGATGCTATGACTTTGACTTGGGAAGAGTTGAGAGAAATCATGACAAGACGTTTCTGTCCAAGAAGCGAAATCAAGATATTAGAAGATGAGTTCTATTCTTTGAAACAAAAGGAGGGCGACCACACCACATACAACAAGAGATTCCTTGAGTTGAATCAGATGATCCCCAACTTGTTCACTCCCTTCTACCATTTGATCGAACACTACATTCGAGGTCTTCCTTCAAAAATTCAAGACCCTGTAATAAGTACCACACCTGCAACTTTGGAAGCAACAGTGGAGTTGGCTACAGAGCTCACCGAAAACCGTATACGGAATAAAGACTTCAAGGAGGAGAAGAAGGAGGATAAAGCATCATCCGAAACCTCAAACTCAACCCAGACCGAATCCCCTTCTCAAACCACTCCTAAGAGAAAACGAGATGGGCAAAATTTCGCTATCACCCAAGGCAATCAACCAGCTTCACAAGCCGTACCCCTCCAAGCTATCCCAATCACTCAAGTAGCACCCAACTCTACTTACCCAAATAAGAAACCTTATATGGACCTCACCCTCAATGCAACACCTGTTTTTATCACCATCCATCTACCGTACCTTGTCGACTGTGTGTAAATTGTGGGCGTTATGGTCATTTGAGCAAAACTTGTCGTGCCCCTCAAAACCAAGCTTCACCCCCTACCCAAACCATGATCCAATCATATCAACAACCTCAATACCCCATAGTTCCATATGTTCGAGCTTGTTTTAATTGTGGCGACCCTACCCATTTTAGAAACACATGCCCTCGATTGGTTAACATCATAAATGCCCAAGCTCAAGCAAACCCAGTTAACCAAGCAAATCAAACAAACCCAGCTCCACCACCAGCAAGAGGAAGAGCTTACAACATCAACGCCAATCTTGTTGAAGATAATAACGGCCCAGATGAACCACCGAACTAGCCTTCCTCACCAAGAATCAAGACTCAACTCCAACCGTTTAGTTTTAATGTTTTCTTTATGTTATCTCAATCTTTACGTATTTCAGTTATAAATTGGGAATTTGTGTATCCAAGAATTTTAATGCGAATTGATATTACAGTTTTGTTTTATGTCTTTATTCATTGATTTAACTTTCATATCATCATACATCTCGACGTATCTCAATCTCATCATTTAAAGAAGTTGGGTTGTGTCTCACTTTTACATAGACTGACCCCTTCATCATAACAACCGAGAGAGGTACTGTCGTCACTCAGTCATGTATTCTTTCAGATTTGAGACTCAAGTTTTGGTTGTTGTAGAGTCACATAGAACTAATCATAATTTACTGATAAAGCCATTGAAAATTTGACAAGAATTTGGTGGATACGCCGCTGGTACTTCTTATATATAAGTATTCTTGGCAAAGGATCAAAAGCATTATCAGGAGGTTATGAGAAGTTCTGTGTAGGTTTTAATATCGTAATGGTTGAAGTTTTGTTTTATGATATAACCTTATCTTTCCAAACGTATCAATTCTCTCAAAACTCTTATGCATGAGATCATACCCAATCAACCAACTCTGTTTATCCATGTTCCGCATTCTTATACTTTAGGCATCAAAAAGCGATTTCTGTAATAGGGTATTCAACCCTTACTAGGAACGTTACCGCCTCAAATAAAATTTAAACTTTCACCCTCTTCTGATTATGTATTGTCAAATTAAAACACCCTTCTTTCGAGTCAAATATACCACTACTTAAATTTCGGAACGAAATTTCTAAAAGTAGGGGATACTGTAACATTCGTCGAAAAACGGGTTCCAAAACCCGCTCTGTTTAAAAATTTTAGAATTTATTTAAGTTTCGTTACGCTTTTTTTTTCATTTTATAAAAATGTAATTTTCATGATTTATAAATAAATAATTAATATATTGATTAAATAAAAGAATAAAAATAATAGCAATATTTAAGATTTTAAAATATCCAATAAAGTGTAGACCGCGGGTTTCGAACCCGGGTCTCCACTCAAACCAACACACACAACCACCACTACACTGAACACACATAGCTGATATAGACAAGAATTAAATAGATTTTATATTGAACCAACTTCTTAAAACCCATTTCAAATAATCGATTGTAACGGCTGTACCCACCCAATCTCATCATCAATCATCATCATTCCTACAAAATTGAACTTAGAAACGTTTTAAAATACGTGATTAAGCATAATCATCGGGTCAAGATCGATTACAAATCACCCGGTCATAATCTCTTTTGACCGAAACCAAAAGAAGCATGAAATCAACTTAAATAACCTTCAACTATAAATAGAGATCTCTACACCTCTGTAGAACTCGCTCACCCTCACAAAAGCATCATACAAATTCTCTGTTTCGAAATTATACATCGCCGGAATTTGGTGCACTCGCCGGAGATTAGCACCGGAAAACCGAAGAATCCATTCCATTATTGCCTTACTCTATAAATAGGACTTATAGAGCTCAGACAGAAATCACCCATCAAGCTACTTCTTTTACGATGTTCACCAAGTCTCTGTTTCGCCGGAAAAGAATCCACAAATCGCCGGAGTTCATTTATGTTCGTCAGAATCTGTCATCGAAACCTCTCAGTCACCGGTATTCTTGAAATTTTGTTCTAAAATTAGTTTTATTCTGCTTTGATTCAACATATAGCAATGTCAATGGTTATTTTAAAATGGGATCGACAAATCAGAACCTGGGTTATTTCGATGAAGAAGATGAAGATTAAACAGTTTATATGTATAATTAAAATCGGATAAAATACCGGGTTAGACACACAGTCTAGTGGTGGACTGTGTGCACTTGAAACATATGGTCCCGGGTTCGAGTCTTAAACACATTCCGATTTCCCTACACATCGCAAACATTTTTATAACATATATATAAAACAACTTAGTTATATATAAGATTAATTAAAATCTTGTATTCTTCGGGTTAGACACACAGCCCAATTGGTCAAGCTGTGTGTAACACGAAGCGTGAGGCGCAGGTTCGAGACCGGTTCGTTACACCGTCTGTACAAAGTACAAAACCTTTTTTAACTAATAAAAAAATAAGGTTATCTCAGTAAGTATATATAGATAATTAAATTCCAATATATTACAGGTTAGACACGTAGCTCAGTTGGTAGAGCTGCGTGCACGTAAACGAGAGGTCACGAGTTCGAACCTCACACGCTGCCTATAATTCTAGAAGTCAAACCGGTTCGACCCGGTCGAACCTGTTAAAGGTATATTTTTTTAATAACTATTTTCTTTATTATTTCAATTAAAAATCCTTTAAAATACCTAAAAAGTAAGACTTTTTGTTTTAATTCGAAATAACTATAATAAAAACAAATCTAAAAATCTAATAAAAGACATTAATTAGAAATAATAATCTCAAATAGAATATATATATTTATCGAATTATTACGTGATTATTTAGGTTAGTTTTCCCTCGTTGGTTGAATCAAAAAAATTCGTGCCCATTCATCATTATCCAGGAACGCAATCACAGTGAGTGAATTCTTACAAATTCCCCTTTTTTATTCATGTTTTGGGGTGTATCATGTGTCGCATTATTTAATTTCTTTTATTCAAACTTGTGCTATTACCATTATATGATCTAAACATGTGATGTAAATATTGTTCGTTGTGATGTGTTTACATTTTGTCAAGTTGCGTGCAAATCATTCATTAGGCCCATCAGTTCCTCGTGGGAGACGAGTTGAACATTGCGTGCCTCATTAGATCGGCTCCGTTTGATTGAACCTTGATCTCATTGTTCATCATTTGGTGTGTGCGTATGCATTAATTGATATTATGTGTATTGTGATTAAATTTACATTTACGTTTACTCATATGTTGTTATGCACTTTTTTTATAACCAATAAAATAAATTCGTTCAAATGTTTTCGTAAGATTCACTCGTCAATTTTTGTTGATCCAAAACCCTATTTTTACACATGATACAGGTGATCCAGTTGAGGAAAGAAACACTTAGGATGGCCTAGAAGAATAAACAAGTTAATGCTTTGGAATGAACGTTTAGTTTTGTCTTCCTTTGTAATCGTATGAATTTTGTTTATTGGATATTTTGTAATTTGAATGAAAAATGTATTTGAACATGTTGGACTTGTATGTTTATTGTTACTTCTTCTTTAAAGAGAAATAATAAATATGAAACTTTATAGTAAATGTTATGAGCTTTGATGAAAACCCAATCATGCCCCGACTACCATTTCCGCTGCGGGTCAGGATTTGACAACAAATTCCAAAAACGCCACAATTTGAATTGTAATATAGTTATGCTGTCATGGTGTTTTAACATCTGGAATGACTGTACGACTATTCAAGTCATGGTGTTTAACATGGATGATTGTATTGTTATTTCAAAACACCATGACTTGAATAAGAATACAATTAATCCAAATGTTAAAACACCCTACTTGAATCACAATACAATGTTTTCAGATTTCAGATGTTAAAATACCCTAGCTTGAATCACAATACAATGTTTCTAGATGTTTAAAACATCACGTTTGAATGACAATATAATTAAAACACCAGTGTATTGTATGCATATAGACAAAACACCATGGATTAAGACATCTGATTGAAATGTAATTTTTTTTATATAAGTATAGCAATATGGTACTCATATTAAAGATAAAAAATGTTCGCTATTATGGTGTAAATTTTTTTAAAACTTATGTATAAAAAGTTATTGACGTTTAAAAAAGACGGGGGAAACTTGCATGTCATTGAGGTTGATGACAATTTCTTTATTTAAACAAAAAGACACTATTACCCTAACCTAACCAAATTAGTCAAAAAAAAAAAAAATTAAAACATAATTTACATTTAAGCATTTTTTTATCTCAACCATTAACTATAACATATAAAGATTTAAAACACTTTTTACATTTAAAAAAGAACCATATTTTTACGATAACCACACCACCCCTGTGTTTATATAGCCAAAATAGAGTTAAGGCCTATTGTGTTCAATATTACCCTATATATGTAGGGTGTCATTATTGATATTTTGCATACCACACTTTTAGTATAGTTTGTCAATTTTCAACTAGTGGTGGTTTCTTAATGGTTTGGATTTTAATCAATATTACATAAGTATTATTTATTTGGTCTAGTGGTATAGTGGTATGATATTTATACTCTATAAAAGTGATATGAGTTTAAATCTTTACAAAATTAAAATTAGATATAAAAAAATAAATATTAGAAAAGCTACATAGTTTGGCTATTACAAGATCAATGTTGATAAGTAATGGCTTAGTTCAAAGGACTATTACCGAGGATTGTTGGTATCAAAATAAAAATAAAAGAAAATAGAGGGGTCAAGTTGGTACATCTTGATAATCTAAACCTGGGCCGACCCAATCCCATAGGTTGGTTTGGGGAGCTGGTATGTTATTTTTATTTAGGTTTAAAACTTATGTATTATACGAGAGTTTGTATGATAGAAAATAAAAGCAGAATAATATGTATAAATATTTACATAATGAGAATAGTTTTATTACATACAATAATAAAAAATGAAATTACAATTACAATTCACAAATTTCTACATTACTTCTTTATAACAAGATATTTGTTGTTTTGTTTGTAAATTTTATCATCTTTATCAACTATCAATTGCTTAAAACCATCCTTATTTTTTAATACACACATGGACACACCCGATTTAGCACCCTAAAAACTAATGTTCCGGTTCTAGCCTTCAAACAACTCTATAAAAAAAGTTCCGTTCATTTAATCATCCCCGTGTATTATAATTATTGTTATTAAGATAGTTTAATTTGAAGCATCCAAAAAAGTAATGATAATATATTAACAGTTCTAATAGAACTCTTAATTAAGTGATAACTAGAACTCAACTTTTATATTAATTTTACTGAAAAGAACTCGTTAACATTATTAGATTTAAAAATTCAAACTTACTTAAAATAAGGAACTAGAAAATTTTGGTGAGAGAATAGTTTGATGACATTGATATTCTTTGAAATCTTTTTTAGAATAAGAATTTAATAAAAATTGTAGTTCTAACTCTAACGGACAATAGTCTTTCGTCTTCTTCAACAGCTCTCTATTATTCTCCCGGTTTCAGTTGTATCTCCGATTTCTCAAATAGAGAGAAAAGAGTCACTGGTATGTTAGACGATTATAAATAGATATTTCGTTCATCACATTGGTAAATTTATTGTGTTTTAATTTGGTTGTATTCTGTACTTGGATATTTGAAGTTTGAAGTGAAACACTCCATCTTCTCCACTCAATTCAAGTTTGACAAATACATTGTAGCATATAAAATAAAAATCATGTGTATTACTATGGCACCTTTACCAGATGTTCATAAATCTATTAACCTTTCGTCAAAATACTTCTCAATTAATGTAGTAGTAAGGGTAAACAACATCCACTTCAATTACAGATTATTTATTGTGTTTTCTATTTGACCTCAAATCCTATTAGAATGTTTCATAATCAACACGATGATAAGATACAAAAACCAACAACTTACAATGTGAAATAATTTATGCTTAAAGACTCAACCAACTTACATTTTTCTTTCTAGACACTCCAACGTCATCTAAGCTCGCATTGGGAACTTGTTTGTTTCATTTGCCACTCCGTCCATGGTATCATATAATGCCTTGTTAAATGTTTCTATGCAAGACTTATTTTCTTCAACTTCCATTCCATTCCATTCATGGTGTCATACAACGTTCTGTTTAATGTTTCTGGCAAGAAAAACATAAGAATACCGCCCATAATTCCACATGTCCCAAAAACCATAAACGAAAGACTAGCACCTTTAACTACCACGAAAGGTACCAGTATGGATCCCGCTTGCCTTGCACATCCAATCGCCACGCTTCGGACTAGTGTTGGAAACAACTCCATCGCGTATACGTATAACAAGTACGTTATATGTCCCGCCCATCCCAAATATCCCCAAAACTCCACACACCATCCTCATTGCCTTCCAATTCTCCTTGCTTCCAATCAAGCTGCCTTTAAGGCAAAAGATTCCGCTAAACAACTGTGCTCCTATTCCTAATGACTTCCTTCCGGAAAGGTGACCAAATGTACCACCACCTGCGAAATAAGATTAACCATTTTAATCGATAATCATAAGCATATGAAAATTTTAAATAATAAAAACTTACCTTGGGTTACAATGAATGCACTATGGTTTGCTCATACATATCTATTTCAAGCTCAAATAAGTTAATAAGGTGACAGTTATAAAAGATGATGTTATCAAGAATATCTATTGGAACCAAGACTAGTGCTGACTATTTCCGACACCGACCTATTAACGTGACACGGAGTTAAACAAGCTTGGGTAACTTAACAAGTTTCGTGTCTTAAATGAATTGACACCTGTAATACATAATTAAATTCGTGTAAAACTGGCTAAACCTCTGTTAACCTGCTAATGACCTACTTAAACATGTAATTTTTAATTAAAAAAAGAAAATACTTGCTTTAGTGTCGTACGCCCTTAGTCCTTACTTACCTAAAGTCCTAAACCTAAGTAGTCCTCAAAGTCTCCATACAACTCTTCACCTTATTTGCTAGACTGAATTAGGGGATTGCTCTTCACGTTGGCATACAACTCTTCACCTTGTCCTCTACACAAACCACTAGCGGATTATATAACATCCTGAAACTCCAAGAAGAAGTCAATTTTCACCTGTTTTTCATCATTCTGTTTTGTGGGTTCAAGTTCAATGTGTATCATTCTTTGTGGGTTCAACATCGACTCTTCACCGATTACAGCATCCAAACCCAACATGAGATTATAACATCTTTAAATTACACATCCAGAAGCGCAATATTGACGCACATCATCATGTTGTGTGTGTTTGACCTTATGGATTTAGCTTCATGAGCAATTGAGCGACATGTAACCTATTTTGTTTACTGTTCATCATTTTGTTTATCGTGTCCCTAAACATGTCATGTTGTGTAACATGTTTTAAACAGGTTTGTGTTCGTGTTTGTATAAAAAAGGACACGATTAGTTATCGTGTTGTGTTCATGTGTAGCACGCCTCAAGTAATCTCTTATTGTGTTGTGCTTAACCTGTTATGCCAACCCTAACCAAGATGGACATGAGAAATCTTGAATGAAGGATTACAAAAATTATATTATACTAACTACAATAAACAACCTAACTAATTTACTGACTATATGTTATAGTTCCATTAAAAAAAGATGGTGACCAGCTACTAGCTACTAACTGAAAAAGGTTGCTGACCATTATGGGGAGGGACTCTGGAAACATATGAAGATGAAAGGGTCTTTTAAAAAGTCTGTATACTGTATTGACCATTAAAAACTCTATATATGAGTCTTGTTATATGATTAAAACACACACAGTTATAATAAGAATTATGTGTTTCCTCTGCTTCTCATTCTCTCTATTATCATATGCATATTAGAGATTGCAATTAGGTCGTTGTTTCATAATAATATATACATTTGTGAATGAAAGTTAGTATCTAGCATTAGGGGTGTTTCTTTTAGAGTACAAACAATTGTGAGAAGAATGAAAAGAAGATAAATGATTTACTTTAATATTCACTTTGTTATTTGTGGGTTCTGAAATGCAATGTTTATTCTATTTTGAAATTCAAGAACAAAATACCAACAAATTTCATTTTCATATATAAACAACAGATGTTCAAGTTTTGTGTATAAATATTACCGACACATAACTTAAGACATGTAAAAAAATATTAAAAAACATATGAACAAAGTATTTAATGGGTTTTGTGTACATGATATGAGGGTGGAAGTTGACTACAAAGTTCTTTTTCCTAAAAAGTATAAAAAGTCATAAAACATCATAATGTCAACCATAAAACACACTCAAAACCCACAAATAACAAAGTGAAGATTACTAAAACGCCATATTTGTGGGTTTTGTGATGTGTTTTGAACGATAAAGCTTTGATTATCAAATGACTAACATTAGTGTGTTTTATGTTAATTATCATGTTGTGTTTTATATTCATAGTTTTACGATGGTGTGTTTGAAGTTTTTATAGATTGTTAGAGTTTAGATATTATGTTTTAGGGATCTTCACCATGTTATTTTTGGGTTTTGAATGCGTTTTATGGCTAAATTTGTGATGTTTTATAACTTTGCATATTTTATAGGAAAAATAAATTTATAGCTGATCCTCATCCTATGAAATAATATACACCTTTAATGTGTATATGAAAAGTAAAAAAAAACTTTAAACAGTTAGAAAAAATTTAATGTTTTAGGTTTTTCTTGTACTAAACCCTCTTTCAGATAAACCTCATTCTCTCTATATATGTATACATATATATTGTATACATCTGTATCTATATATATGTGAGCGTATGTGTGTGTTAAGTTGAAAAGAAAACCTTAAAATTTTGAAAACCGAGAAAAATTCTATCAACCAATCCAAATTGTTTTCATTTCTTTTAACTAGAAGGTTAGCATTGGAAAAATATATAAAAATATATGTAGCTCGTGAAAGGGTGTATATATCTGTGTAGCTAGGAAAGCTATTACATATATGTATCTTAATCGAGGTATTTATAGTAGGTTTCTTAGTACTTTCAAATATCTTTTATTTTCTATAATTCATTTCTATATATATATATATATATATATATATATATATTGGGTGAGGTTCTACAATGAATATTGTGTATTTGTGAAGAAAACTAGTGTATTTGTGAACTAAGTAAACAAATCCTAACCATTGATTTACATCATCAATTCGTAAAATACACTAGTATATTTTCATCATCAAATCCTAGCCATTAATTTACACGTGTGTATACACTTGTGTATTGATAATGAATGTTTAAAATTAGTTCACTAGTGCTCATTATCAAGGGGTTGTTCACAAATGAACTTAACCCTACATATATATATATATATATATATATGATTAGGATCATTTGTGAATAACCCCCTTGATAGTGAACTGTGTGAACTAATCCTAGCCCTTGATTATAAATACACGTGTGTAAATCAATGGCCAGGATTTGATGATAAAATACACTAGTGTACTTTACGATTTGATGATGAAATCCTAGCCATACACGTGTGTAAACTAATGGTCAGGATTTGCTCACACAGTTCACAAGTACAGTAGTGTTTACTCTGAAACCCCACTCTATATATATATATATATATATATATATATATATATATATATATATATATATATATATATATATATATATATATATATATATACTGTGAGCATCCCGAGAGAACCATAAGTTATTTGAGAACTTGAGAAAACCGGCTAGGACAGTTTCATAGTTTCAAACCAAACCATAAACACCCCAAACCACTGTGACACAACAACCCGCTGGCACCTCATAAACAGCCTCCAAATTCTAGAGTTTAAGTGAACATGTTCAAAATTTAGCTGTAGAATGTGTTCGAGATAAAATACATATCAATTGTGGTTTGTTCCAAACGTGATACCCTTGCTTTTATTTGTATGCATATTAATGATATGTTGTTTTGCCAACATGTTGCATTTGCTAATTGGTAAATACTATAAACATTTGTTATTTATCATCCTTGTAATTAGTGATTCTTATTGAATTCAGGTAAGGAGAGGTGTAGATAGAGAAAATATCTACAACCCTGCTTGCTCTATAATGGCTGAAAGTTTGGCTGTTTCAAATGACAGGACAACCGTTCATGTTTTCAACTTAAAGGTTGATTATGGCCCATTGCAAACGACACCCAACCCAAATAGTGGATACCAAAGGTATATATATTCTGAATTTAATATGTTGTTCATGGTGTACATTTGAAATAGCCGACTCTTGCTGGAAATGCTTTAGTATACATATTCTGAATTTAATATGTCGCTGATGGTGCACTTTTGATTAGTTAGTATTGTTTGGTTGATGGTTATCGATACATTTATTTTGGGGTCAATCCGTTTGGTGATGGAGCGTGAAAGAAATTGGATTCATGAGTTTTATAAATAAAGCATATGAAAACAATGTCTCTCACACGCAGTAAAATCTACTAGCATGTGGAGCAACGTCTGCGAGTCTAAATTCTAGTTTATAATATATTTAGAAAAGAGATAGAACTTAGATATATTTATATAGTTTTTTCATGAGTTAAAAGAAAAACCGTAACTCAAAAATAAAATAACTAATTTTTAAACTTATGCTTTGAATAACGTTTTGTATATTAAAAAGAAAGCTATAATTAGAATATTTTCATTATATAAAAGCAATAAAAAGTTAAAATAACAAAAGAAAAAAAGGAAGTAAAAGCTTAAATATGGACGTGATTCTATTCAGGGTCGCAAGTTTTATAGTAGTAGCACGCTGACCATTATACCAAACTCACACTTTGGTTCTAGATTTATTTAGAAACAAAATTTATTCTGAAGATTATTGTGGAAAAAAAATAAAATCAATCGATGGTTGGTATGTGTCCATCTAAAAAACCAAACCAATAGCATGTTTGTTCTGTACATATAGTTGTCAAATTGTCAAATGTATGTATATATTTAGAAACAAATTTATACTACATAAGATTATTGTGGAAAAAAAATAAAAATGATAAAGAAATCAATCGGTGGTTGATAATTTGATATGTCCATCCAAAAAAGCAAACCAATAATAGCATGTTTCTACTGTGCATGTGATTGTCAAATGTACGTATGTATTCTTTTTCCTTTTCCCATGTAACCGATCAAATTTTTTATATTATGAATTTTAAGAAATTTCAAAATTGTAAATATCCTTATTTTATTATTAATAAAAAAGTTTCACTACTAAAAAACAAAATACTTTGTCCTTACAATGGGCATCACCTGAATATAGTAGTGAAGTTAAAAAGTCTAATGAAGGTTTTTTGTTTGGTCTCAGATCTACTTTTAATATATACGTTTAATAATAATGACAATGTGATAAGAATAACAATTAACATGTTACAATATGATATAGCGTATGCAGAAAGATAAGCTTTGTAGGAATCAATATTACATTGTAACATTTGTAACACATTCATCGGCCTTGAATGTAGCACAACACACATAACCTTTGCTTCAAGATTATCTAAGCAAGCACTGAGGACTTGTTTGTTTCATCCTCCCTTCCATTCATGGTGTCATATAAGGGTCTGTTTAATGTTTCTGGCAAGGAAAACATAAGAATACCACCCACAATCCCACATGCCCCAAACACCATCAACGAAAGACCCGCATCCATAACTACCACGAAAGGTACTAGTATGGCTCCTATTTGTCCCACCTGCCTTGCAGATCCAATCGCTGCACTTCTGACTACAGTTGGAAACAACTCCATCGCGTATACGTATAACAAATTATAAGTTCCAGCCATCCCGAATATTCCCAAAACTCCACACACTGTCCTCACTACCATCCAACTCCCATGGCTTCCCATCAAGCCGCCTATAAGGCAAAAGATCCCGCTAAACCATTGTGTTCCAACTCCTAACGACTTTCTCCCAAACCTGTCTATTAAGATTGCGGTCAAAAGATATGCTGGCATCTCCGCAACTGCATTAAGTAACACACTGAGGTAGATATTAGTGTTAAGGTTTGTGGCATTTAAGTTTAGCCCATAGTACACGGTCGCGCTTGTAAAGTTGATTCCCATAAGAAGAAGCAAATGTTTTCTCGTTGATGGTGACTTCATCACGTCTATCACAGACATCGTGACAATTTCATTCTTTCCAATTTCTATGCATTTGTGATCACAGCTATTGGCTGCCTGATCTAGGACAATGTACACATTTTCAGGGAGGTGCTTTCCATTTGATTTGGCGATATTTCGCATGATCTTCATGGCTTCATCGGTTTTACCTCGAATGAGGTACCAACGAGGGGACTCAGAAATGAAAGGGAGCATGAGAACAAGAAAGATAACGGAAGGTATGGAAGAAGCAATGTAAAGAAACCGCCATGATTGAAACGTGTAAGCTATGCCTGAGAGAAGAGCTATCCCGCTTGAGAAAAAATAGAAGGTGGACATGCCGGCAAAGCCACGCTTGGTGGGTCCAATGGGTTCAATGGCGAGCACGAAGGCGCAAACACCAATCCCACCAGTGCTAAAGCCGGTGAGTAGACGGAGAATGACATAGATCCAGTAGTTTGTGGTGAAGGAAGTTAATAGGCCTAAAGTGATGTTCATAATGCATACAATTGTGAGTGACCCTTTTCTTCCCAATTTGGTATCAGAGAGGTAACCCCATATTCCGCCACCTGCAAAATAACATCAACCATCTTAATTAAGATGGATTGGGGAAACTTTAGAACAAGGTCATGATAATTCTTATAGCATGCAGCTGCAATTAACATCTCAAATTTTTTTTTCAAGAGCACATGCCACTACCATTTGCTGCCACCTTGTCTCTATTGTTGGCAACCGATGACCACCTTACAATGTAGACTTGCAAAGTGAATTAGAATTCTGTTGTTAGTCATCACGTAAGATGGTTTTTGAATTTTTGCTGAAATGTTTAATTTTGTTTTGATTTTTTTTCCTATAAGTAACGAGGTAAAAACAAATAAATTACAAGAATGACCAAACTACTCTCGAGGTTTTTTTCTATTAAAAATAGACGAAAAGCTAGTGTTTGGATCTTAAAAATGTTATAAAACTAAAACTAGAAATATCTAAATTGTCACTTTCAAAGCTAGACTCTAAATCTATCGTTTTTCCTATACCATGGGGACATTTGTGTATTTACACTCTCTTTCTCTGTGTGTATATATATATGTACAGATATAAAAATTTAGCATACACATAAATTCATTTTTCTATCATTATTCTTAATAACTTTTTTCATAAATATCTTGTAATAAAACTTTAAATGTTCATCAGACACCAGTTGAACTTTTAAAAAATATAAACTTTGTAGAAAAAAAAATCCATCTCAAATTGATGAAAAACGAAAATGATGCAAAGAAAATCTTTAAATGTACCACCAAACTGTGTTAAAGAAAATGTTTTTTTTTTAATTGTCCAACCTAAGGTCCCAAGCTTTACAACTAATGCATCAATGTAGCACTCTTTTGGTCTACTTATGTTTTCATTTTTCGTAAGGTTGGAGAACTCGTTAGTCGCTAGGCGGCTGGTGAATTGGGGACTAGCGACTACTCAGATTAATTGGATTGGGTTTTTATATTTAGATTTCGGTTTTATGTATACATTTACTCATTTTTATAGGTAAATATTTTAAGTAGCTATGTTTCAACTCTTACTCAACTCATTTTTTTAAGTGTACAAGATTAATTGTAGGAATTCACATGTTTGGTTAAAAACTGCCCAGAATTTAGAGGTTTTGGCCGGAATGTACATGTTTTTTTGCTGGAATCTAGTCAGAATCGCCGATTTTCGGCCGGCCAACTAACGATTAATGGACCGATTAACAAAAAAAATACTCAGTTACTGGCCGACCAGCGATTAATCGCCAACTAGTCGCAATTTTTACAACACGGTTTTTTCAGAAACACTTATGGCTGTCAACTCTTTTCGAGTCTTTTAAATGAGGGCTAAAGCTCCTGACCTTTTATGTTAGAATAGATAAGGTATCTTAATTTGTTGATGGCTTCCACATTCATCCATCAGGTTGCAACTTGCAAGTGGCATTTCAGATTCAAACATTATTCCAAAAGGTTGAGAGAAGAACCAATAGAATGGGTTGTCAAACATGCTAAACTGTTTTGGCAAGTTGAAAGAAGAAATCATTTATCAAAAAACAAAAGGAGAAACAAGTTGCAAAGTAGGGTACTTTTATTTTGGTTTCTTTTGATGGGCCGAGTCATCAAAGTGTCATCCGATCTAGTAATGGTTTGGACGTATAAGGAAAGAACAAAGGAAAGCCAAGGAAGTTATTGACGAAAACACACGTCATAGAGCTGTATCATTCGTTCGAATCCATGATGGTCCCGGACCTATGATGAACTGATAGGGATAAGAATATTCACAATCATAACAAGCTAGCCTTTAATCGATTGAAATAAGGTAGTGTGGGTCACTCGTTTATGAAATAGTAATAAATCGGGTGTATGACTTTAAGGACTATAGCTTCAACCCTGTTTAACGCCACATGGTGTGTGACAATCACATTATCATATACTAGTTTCTCCTTATTTTTCTCTACTTACTCTCACATTGAAGTAGTGGTCGTGACAAGATTAACAATGTTGTCTCTAATATTCTCCTATTTAAACGTAAGTAAAGTTCCAGACCAAGAATTATAACAAGTCCTATATTGCAACTATTTTCATTCCTAAATGGTTTCAGAACTTCGGAGTTGGTAGTAGAATTTTTTGGTTCCATGCCCCGAGCCATGTACACGGTAGATGACCACACAAGGCTCACTCTCCTGGGTGCCAATACATACATACATATATATATATATATATATATATATATATATATATATATATATATATATATATATATATGGGATGGATCACAAAAAAAAAACTAGTTTAAATAAGAAAATAAAAAAAAAACTAACTAAAAAAGCCTAAAAAACATATTAAATTTTATTTTGATTTTTTTATTAAAAATCGCTGTTATACACACACACACACACACATATATATATATAACTTTTAACAAAAATTGTACTGCACATCTGCACTAATATGAAAAAACCTAAATCACCTCCACCGACACCCCCAAAAACCTAACCCTCCCACTGACATCCCTCATAAACCTAAATTCACCCTCCCATCAAAAGCCTAAATCTCCTACCCTCAAAAAACCTAAATCTAAGCATATAATGTGCAGTATAAGTTTTTTTTTGGTAAAAAAAAGTTTTTTTTTATACAAAAAATTAGTGATTTTTATGAAAATTTGTAAAAAAAATTGGCATATTTTTAGGCTTTTTTTTAGTTTTCTTATTTAAATGTAGTTTATAATGATTCTCTCTCTCTATATATATAGTTTTCAAAATCCAACCAAAATAAATAGTAAAACAATAGGGTTAAATGGTGCCTGAATTGTTCAGTTGTTTCTTTTTAAATTAGGTTCAGGATCTTGTGTTTGCAACGTATTAGTTTCAATTTGATACATTTTTTATTCACTTTCTTGATAAAGTTTATTTTATTATTGTCTTTATGAAGGGTATCTACTGTAGACTACAACGTATACAGCTTTAAATATGTTGGGATTTTTGTTTTCCTTTCATATATATATATACTAATTATAAACGTTAGGATGGTTAATTAGGTTAAGCAATTTTTCTTAAATTTATTATTCTATGGTGTTACATGATAAATGAAAAATTAGTTATAATTGTAATGTAAAGCTTTGTTGATAATTTTTTTTTATTAATAACCTTTTATAGTCAGTTTTTATAGATAATATACTAATTGAACATTTTGTCACTAATTACTAAACTAAAATTACAAAAGTTGAACTAAAAGGTGATTTAAAATAATAAATACTAACTAAACTCAAATAATAAATTATGATTAGTTTTTAAAACGGAAACAATAAATATCGAAAATTGACTTGAAATATCAATTAGAATATTAAATAGTAAAATAAATATAAGTTATATAATGTAGTTATTAAACTTATACTGAAACCATTACTTAATTAAGTAGTGTAATTTCTTTTAACGGTCAAAGAAATAAAAGTCTGGCTATCCAGGGTAACCTAACAGCAAAAGACGACTTTATATGCCCGTGATCGCAGACGGGACTAGGTAGCCTAAGCCCACCATCATTAGTTCTGGGAAAATTCGCAGCTCAAAAGCTCACTGTAATAAAACTCGGTTATAATCAGATATGAACTTGAGACCCATGACCTCAAACCCAAATCTTCATTTTCTCCTCCATGTGAATTTATCAAACCAATTGAAACACACTCTCTAGCTTTTTCACTATTAAGACTCCGTGTGAAATTAATAAAAGCCATATATATATAAATATATATATATATATAATTATATATATATATATATATATATATTATAACTGAAAAAGAAAAACAAATTAAAAAGCCAATCCTCAATGCCAAGAGTTCACTTGAGTTGGAAACGAGTCGAATATAAGCTCAGACTTTTGCTCAGTTGAAAATATATAGTTGAGCTAGCTCGAGCCCGAGTTAGTGTTGGCTCGAGCATCGATGTAAATATTTCATCAGAAAACATAGATGCATTCCATTTACGCTTATTTAAAGATACAGGGCGGGTGTTACCTATCATGCAACCACAAAAGAACAAAGCTTGAACCAGCCCAACCTTGTACTTTTGTCCACACACCAGACCCCACTCAGCCACAGTTGACCACCCTTCGCTATTGTCCCATCTCCATGAACCTGGCTGAAGCCCACAAACGCTCTCGTTCGAATTCCATACACATCTAGAGCCAGGCTCACATGTCCAACCGGGTTCACGGTCAGCAAAAACCATAACCATTGTGTGTATCGCCTCAAGCGCCCATGCGATACATGTGAGAACAAAATGCTTGAGTTGCCAAAACCCAAACTCACCACAATATTTGGTTAATGCTTGGTCGACCGAGAGCATCTCGAGAGGTGGTTGCTCATCAACCATCACAGGAGGGAGGAAAGGGGAGCGGAGATCATCCGATCGCAACTCCTTTTTATGGGATGACATTAGAGATTTAGAGGTGACAAGTTGGTGCAATACTGGATGTGGTTAAGTTATATAGGCCAAAGGATGGATAATTGGCCTTTTTTTTAAAGACATGAAAAATATACAATTTGCTCACATTAAAATTTTAATATTCTAAATGACATGGAAAAGTCACTTGTCCAGCCAGCACGTCAATAAGTTGCTTTTTGAAAATACATAATTTTGTTTGGTCCCAATTATCTGGGACGGATTCGAACCTAATACATATTATCATATGTAAAAAATTATAATAAAGAGTTAACAATTTAAACCTTCAGGTTTGACCAAATTTTTAGTTTAACTTTATTTTCATAATATTTTTACCATTAAGTTTAACTTTTAGGTAGAATTTCATATATTCCATTTAACTTACAAAATTACATATTTCCTCAAAAACACATTTTCAATACATAATATACCATACTCTTTCTCAAACCACATTTTCATATATTCCATTTAACTTCATTTATATCAACTTTGTATAACAATCGTTGCTCTTTTTGCCATGAGACTGATAGTTTCTTTTTAACGGTTTGTTTGAAAACTTCTTAATGGTTAAGTCTTGAACGAGTAAAAGGTAGTAAGAGGTATGAACTATTAAGTGCTAAACTACTAAGAGGTCTAAATCATTTAGAGCCAGTACAATGCTAATTGTTCAGAGACAAATGTCTGACCATTTCAGATTATAGGTCTTAACTATTCAGACTCAGTATAATGCTTAATTATTCAGAGGCAAATGTCCGAACCATTTAGACATCTGTTTACGAAACAAACAGTCTAAACCTTTAAGTATTAAACCAGTACGAGGTATAAACCATTAATAGACTCATTGAAAGCTAAACGAACAACCGATAATTCTTATATTCTTATAATTTTTCCTTTTTCATATTTTTAAATATGTTCACCGGTAATAATAATAAATAGTTCCACTACTGTAAAAAGCATAATACACGTGGTTATTAAAACACTACCAAACAGAGCCAGACAAACATTGGTAAAGTGGGCTACAGACGAGAATACGTCGATGATACTCCATCACATATTTTTTTGGTCATGGAAAATTTGAATTATGTTTATTAGACTAGTACTAATGTTTGATATTCAATCATTCTCTAATCCATCCTCAACTTAGATTTTCATCTATTTTTCAATCTTATTTTGTACAAAGAAGTATATTTGGACGATTCAATTTAAGTTTACCACGTGAACTATTTCGATTTGGATTTGAGGTTAAAATAATAATCTCTCCTTCTGGATTTTGGTAAACTCGTCTATATCTCCGTAACTTGGATGCAACTTGGATCACATATGTTAGCTTTGGATTATCATCTTATCTTCTATATGCATATATTGTTCGTAAATTTTGCATCAAATGATTAGAATCTTCTTTTTCTACTTCAGTAATATAAAAATTACTATTGTGTATTGAATTACAGATGATTCAATACAAGTGTCCTGTCTACCAAGAAGGTGATTAACCTAAACTTGTTTAATCCCAATGTTATCTGGATCGATTATCGAATAACTTTTATATGTTGAAAACCGATTAACCCGAAGTTATCTACCTGATACCCAAGTAAACAACATAAAAATTCCCATTGGTTTCACAGGTTTACCCATTAATTTTATAGTTGTTTTTTTTTCTAAACAAATTGTGCGTTTTATCATACTTGAACAATTAATGAGAAATTAGCATCAAGTTCTACAATTAAACATAACTAGTATTAAGCCCCCTTTTGCGATAGGAAGGAGGGTTGTAAAGTCATTTTAAATACTTTAAACATTATAAAAAATAAACGTAACATTGATTGCATAATAATATAACACAAAAATTTACAATAGCATTCGTAGTTTCTTATACATTAAACCCTAATCTAAATTGTTAACAACATTCGCATTTTCATAACGCATGTGAAGCGCGTCAATGGATGGTTGCAACTCAGCGTGTTTCTTTCGAATGGTAGCCACCCTTTTTGTCAGTTCATTGAGTTTCTGGGTGATACGACGATCAGCTACTGGCTCTAACATCTTCGAGTATCTTTTGGAGACCTTCAAAAACCTGGAAATCCTTGCTTGAAGTCGACATCCTGAAAGAAAAGGTTTTTATTTAAATAAGTTAACAACCCTAAACAAAAGGTTCATAAACATCAATGCACAACTGGAAGCTTATTCTGAGCTGCCATAGCCATCGTAAGCATAACCACAACAAATTCATCATCGCCTTCCAGCTCACAAATCTAAATTCAAATAAGAAACCTTAAAAAGCAAACTAAATATCAGTTGTAAGGCACAAGAATTTGGCTACAACCGGTTGCTATATTCAAGTTGTCTCAATTTGGCTACAAAAGGTTCAACCAGCTGCTTTATACAAGCCATCTCAATTTGGCTACAACAGGTTCACAACAAGTACATTAGGATCACAACTTCCTTCACAAAGCGAGGCTTATGTACCCAATCGATACAAAACAAAAGAATACGAAACTACAACACCATTAACCGCAAAAAAAAAACCAAATAACATATTGTACAACACAAAAATGCATCGGAACATTATAAATCAACAATATACAAGCTTTCATGTATATAACACTAAACCGTAGGCTCAGAATAATGAACATCACAATCACAACCCCATTGACAAAGTAAAGAACAATATGAATCACAGGGTTGCGACTCAGATTTCCGCACGGCTGCAAAGAAGGTTTCCACCCCCAATGACGAAACAACATCATAGCCGGTATAGACAAGCAATGGCCAAACTCCCGAATGAGCGTACCATTATCTTCATCAAGCATTTGGGTCTCTCGGATGAAGCCATAGCTGTGACAATCCATATTATTTTACCCTGGTGAACTATAGAGAGTTTAATTGTAAAATATATGGATTATTAATTAATAAATAATAATAACCTATAATGAGAGAACACGCTATTTAAGTAACTATCAGAGTACGCCTCACCGCAAATTCAATACACATATCTTTATGCAGCCGTGTGTATACATATATATATATATATATATATATATATATATATTTCGTTTTGATTTAAATTAGTAATATGATTTAAATGATATATTTATCTGAATGGGTTTATTATAACGTGAGAGGCACTTGACGTTAAACAGGTCCGTATACATGCTACACACCTAACCCACCTACACCTAACCCTAAGTTTAAAACATCTCATTCTCCTTTCTAAATTCCTTTGCTGCAAACCATAGCCCCCACAAGAATATTCTCTAAACACATCTCTTTTCTAATTTCGTTCACCACATGTCACACACACTTGTGTGTGTAGTTATCAGAGAAATTGAGAGAGAGAGGAGGGCGGACGACCACCCATCCACGTGGGGTTGGTGGGTGGTTAACAGTAGCAGCGACAACAGCGCAACAGGGAGCGACGACAGAGAGTCCTCTCGGTAGTGAAGGTGGCTCGGGGCGGAGAGGGTGTTTAAATACAGTGGTTGTGGGTTTCTTAACTCCACATATCGTAACGGCACACAAATCGACGGTGGCGGCGCGGCTAAAGAGGGAGGTGATGAAGGGAGAGACCGTGGTGGGTCGGGTTGTGCCTTCAGACGGCGTGGCAAGCCTAGATCCGACCAGATCTGGTGGATCTCTAACAACTCAGTTTATGGTGGTGTTGGTTCAAGGAAACGAGTGGTTCTTGGTTGGATTATCTTGGGGGTCTGTTTAAGGATGAAGGATCGGGCTCTACATGAAGCTATGGTTCGATGACGGCTAGGGTAGTGGAAGATATTTCGATCACTTTGGTTTGACGATGAAGCTTCGACGCCATGCACTCGTTTCCTACAAAGTTCGGTGAGTGGATTTCGAGTTGAATACTTTTATCTCTTTAGATTAGCAAGTCAGGTTGTTTATTATGTGATAATAAGATGGTGGTGGCTGAGGTAGTATTTTTAGGGTCGAAGGCAACTGTTGGCGACGGAGATAACGCCCGGCCACCGGATGATCATGGTGGATGATGGTAGTGGCTCGGTTTCGATGTTGGGTGGCCTTTAGGTCACGAGTTAGGCTGGTCAACCATGCAGAGCTGGTCAAACTTTGGGTCAGAGCAAGTCAACGTCGGTCAGCGGTCAACTGCGTTCAACGATCAGACTTGGAATGCGTAGTTAGAGGCGTGTGTGTGTCGGTTATCGAACGTGTCATTCGGCAAGGTATATTTGTGTACCCAACTATCTATTTGTATATATTTGTGTAAATAATGTCTAACGCATGTAACACAAACGGGCTCTAGAACCCGACCCCACTAGCCATTACGGTTGAAATGTAAGCATATTATTTGTACGCGGAACGTTCGAACATTCGGGTGGTATGTAAATTCATAATTTGGACTATATTTTTATATGTATAAACTTGAGCGAGACATTTAATGTAACTTTCGAACACTTGCTTATTGAGATTTGACGACAACTTGTGTTGTCGGGTTGTTACAAAAACAAAGGAAGCTCTGCCCGATTTTCATAAGAATCTATAATATAACTTATGTGTTTTGAAAACAATCGAAAGCCTGTAGGGATTCAAATAATGTTGTAAAAATAAATAAATATAGAGTATATATTTATTTAGGATGACGTCTACGACTCACGAAACAAGTTTCATCTTGGCATTCAATCTTATCGTGGACGTTTTATTAAAATAAATATAAGAATCTATATTTGTTGTAAATGTCTAAACGGGATACGAAACATAACAAATGTTTATATTAAACGAACATAAGCATTGGAAAGATTATAGTAGTATCTAATGGACAAATTAAAATAAATAAGTGTGTAAATTTATTTTTGACAAATATTAAACAAGATACGAGTATATCATTTGGTATACCACTCGACTACGTGTATTCACACTAAAAGTTACAAAGATGTATTGTGGTATAAATATATATATACACGTATCCTTACACATTAAATTACATACATATCTTTGTATAAATATATGTATATTCGCGTACACATCTACGAGGGTATGTCAACTTGCTCGTGGCAACGAGTATACCATCGGGTCATAGGTTAGTGAATCGATACAGCTCGAGCACACATGAAACAACTTTACCCTAGTATTGGTTACTTACTATGTGCTAATATTATTAGGGATTTCTTGGTGATTATTTGCTTGCTATGCCAGTTCGTGTCACTGACACATGACACTTTTGGATTTAACACGCACCCTAAGGTGAGTTCACGACCCCTACTCTTTTAAATGTTTTTAAAACACAGGGGGAAAATGAATGCACCACACTACGGTAAGTAATGTCATAACGTTACGGTAAGGTAACGTCACAACTGTTAGAGTTTTTGTTATATTAGTTATGGTCACAATGTAGCATTTGTCACATGTCAGTCCCCTTAAAACTTACGATGTCGTTAGTATTGGATTATTGCGAGGGAATTTTTAGTAGTACTACTAGGCCGGACAAGCCCCACTCGAGCTGGTCGCGCCAGCTAGACCGAACGGCAAAGGTCATGAGTGTAGAATTTGCCTAACACTAAGCCATGGTTGGTGATAGACCTGGCACAACAGGGGCAGCAACGTCAGCTTCGGATCGAACTCTTTGTTGACATGACTTAGGTTAGCTACCTACATATATAACAAGTAACTGCTAAACACTTCAACTTACTGTTTCAGGTTTGAAACAGTGGAAACTCTTGAGAAACAACTTTCTTATAACTATAACCTAAAACCTGTGAACTCACTCATCATTATATGTTGACACTTGTTCTTGCATGTCTTTCTTAGGTTGCTAAGGTCTCACACATTAGGATTAGGATGCATTATGGAGTCACATTGATTTTATCAAACAAATAGACTCAACTTTAAATTACATTAGCTATTTTGGTTTTGTAATTGTTACGCTTCCGCAACTCAATTGTACAAACAGTATTTTTCTCATGAATGAGTAAACATAAATTTTTTTTAAAACTCATATAGTGGTTGTTATCAGTTGATCATATATTGTTCTTGTACTGTTATAGATCTCATATTTTGTGAGATCTAGGGTTTGGTTGGGTATTTTTGGGGTTGGTAAAACTAATAAGATTTTCGTCACTTGTTTTGTCATTATTTCTTATGTTCTTATTGATACGTTATTGTTATACCATTTTTGTCATGGTATCAGAGCCAATCGTTGGCTCTTGTATTTGATTATGGAGTTTCTGCTGAACAAATAGAGGTTGATTTTGTTATATAAAACCATTTTGATCTTTTCTTGAAGTTTGTGCCGGTATAGATCTTGTCAGATCTATACAAATCTGGAGTGTTTTGAGATTCTTACTTGAATCTTGTGGTGATATAAAGAAGGAGATCTCTGTGTTGCTGAAGACTGTGTTGGTCTCTGAATCCTAGAAGGTTCAGGGCAAACAAACCAGGTATTATTGGTATTTCTTCTCGAAACTATCTTATGACCCTAGAAGGTCGTAAGATAGATCTGCTTGGAGGGAGTTAAACGCTGTTTTGAGCTTTTTCTTTCCCTTACTTTTATTTCATTTTATGGTTCATTGCATATTGTGTGTCTAGGCATTGCTGTTATCGGACTAGTCGGGCCGACACTTCTATTTGCTTGGTTTCTGTGCATTTTGGGTGTTTGTTGTTGAATCATGTTTAGGTCTACAACTGTATTATGCTTGTCCACGCACCTTTTGAGTGATGACCCTGGAATCTGGCCTCTAATACAGTCGTGCATTTGTTATTCTTTTGATTGATACTTTGCTTGGTTTATTGATTCTTGTTTGCTACTATGGGTGACACTGGTAGTTCTTCTCATACTGTAATAAGTAAATTGGATATAGGGGATCCATTATGCCTTCATCCTAGTGATTCTAGTTCCTTAACCATTGTTAGTGTTAAGTTGAAAGGAACTGAAAACTATTCAGTTTGGTCTAGTTCAATGAAATTAGCCTTAGAAGCAAAAAATAAGTTTGGACTTATTGATGGAAGTTGTAAAAGGTCAGAGGTAGATGTTACTCTCTTGTAGTAACCTGGCTTTTAAATTCTGTGTCAGAGGACTTGTTTTTGGGACAAGTCTTCTCTAAATATGCCTCAGAGGTTTGGGAGGATTTAAAGGAAACTTATGACAAGATTGATGTTTCGGTGGTATATGATTTGTACAAGAAAATAAACTGTATTTCACAAAATGGAAGTTCAGTTGCTGATTATTATAATATACTAACAACTATGTGGAAGCAGTTTGATGCAATGCTTAAACTGCCCACATGTTCCTGTAAAGCAGCAAAAGATTATAATGATTTTTCAGCTTTAATCAAACTAATGCAATTTCTTATGGGCTTAGATGATATATATCAACTGGTAAGAACAAACATATTAACCATAGACATTTCCATCTGTCAAAGTTGCTTTTTCAGTGGTTTCTAGGGAGTAATCACATAGACTGTCAAGTAATGTGTCTAAAAGTCAGAATGCATCTTTTGTGTCTAAACCTAGTCAGTCTTTTGAGTCTAAAAGGAAATTAAATATTCAAAGGGGGCCAAATTCAAACTTAAAGTTTACATACTGTAATATGATTGATCATACTGTGGATAGGTGTTTTGAGATTATAGGATATCCTCTTGGTTTTAAAAGGAGAGTTAATAATACAGTCTACATCTGTTAAGAATAGTTTTTCTAATAAGTCCAATACTGCTATTGGGTCATCTGCTAGTATTGCTGCTCCCGGATTACCTTTTACTTCTGAGCAGATAGCAAAGTTGTTAGTTTAGTGGGTGAAAAGAATGGTGTTGATTCTTCTAATGTAGGAGGTGAGTGCTTTGTTAACAATTTTGCTAGCTGTTCTAGCTCTGTGTTTGTTAGACATTGCTTTAATTGGATAATAGACTCTGGGGCAAGTCAACATATGATAAACAATGATGAAAACATGTTTAATATAATTGATGTTTCAGAATTTGATCTTAAAGTAGGTCATCCAAATGGTACAAGTGTTAAAGTTTTGAAAATTTGTAATGTAAGATTAAATGAAAACATTGTTTTACAAGATGTTTTCTATGTCCCAGGCTATAATGTAAATTTGTTGTCTGTTCATAGGCTGGCTAAAGATAATCATTTGAGTGTTGTGTGTACTGAGAATAGTTGCATGCTACAGGATTCCAAGTCAAGGAAAATCCTGGTGACTGGTAGTCAAGATAGTGGTTTGTATTTTGTGAGTAATAATAGTAAATCAGTAAATGTGTGTTATACTAGTTATGTAAAGTCAAGTTTGTGGCATAGTAGATTGGGACATCCATCAGATCAAGTTTTAGTTGTGTTAAAAGATGCTGTTGGTGTAAAAAATGTTGAACATGGGTCTTGTGATGTATGTCATATGGCTAAACAAGTCAGGGTTCCTTTTCCTTTAAGTGAACATAAAAAAAATCTGTTGGGGACATAATTCATCTAGATTTGTGGGTCCTTATAAAGTAGCTAGTCATGAAGGTTATAAATACTTTCTCACAGTTGTAAATGATTATCTAGAACTGTATGTTAACAAGTAAAACTGAAGTCTTTGAAAATCTGTGTAGTTTTTATGAACTTGTTTCAACTAAGTTTAAAACAAAGATAAAAGTGTTCAGAAGTAAAAATAGAACTGAATTTGTGAATAACCAAATGTCACAATTTTGTATTAATAAAGGGATTTTGCATCAAACATCATGCTCCTATACACCACAACAGAATGGTGTGGTGGAAAGGAAGCATAGACATCTCTTAAACACAGCTATAGCTTTGATGTTTTAGGGTGGTTTACCACTTAGGTTCTGGTCTGAATGCATTCTAACTGTTGTATATTTAATTAACAGGTTGCCTACTTCTGTGTTAGATGGTAAGAGTCCATATGAAGTTGTTTTCGGTTTTAAACCTTCTTTGTCACACTTGAGAAGTTTTGGATGTCTTTTTTTAGTACTGTTTTAACCGAGTCAGATAAGTTTGCTTATCATGCTGATAAGTGTGTGCTTATTGGATATTCAAATGTTAAAAAGGGATATAAATTGTGGGATTTGGATCACAAAAAGAAGATTTTTTCAAGAGATGATAAGTTTTATGAAAATCTACTTCTTTTTAAAAGCAAACAAGTTGATTATCAAGAGTTCATTGATAATCAAGAGTTAAATCATATAATTTTTTTTATAAGTATGAAGTTTTGACATCTGAAACTCTAGCTCCCAATGATGAAGAGGGTACAAATGGTGTTCATGATCTCTCCAGTGATGATTAGCAGCCATTAATACCCTTAACATCTGCCTCTGTTCCTACTGCTGAGAATATTTAGCATTCTGATAGAGAACAGCAGTGTAGTAGTAGTCAGGGTATAAATGGCGGGGCAGAGGACAGTGTAAGATCAAATGATGAAACCAACCTATCTTAGGGTCAAAATATTAGAAATGAGGATCAAAATATTAGAAGATCTTCTAGGAATATTACTATGCTTAAAGGTTTTAATGACTTTCTTGTTGAAGGTAAAGTAAAATATGGAATAGAAAGAGTAGTCAATTATGCTAATTTGTCATTTGAAAATAAGTGTTTTGTTGCTTCTTTGAATAAGATTGTTGAACCCACATCTTATAGTGAAGCTGCAAAAGATGATAGATGGGTAGAGGCAATGAATAATGAGATGGAAGCCTTATATAAGAATAATACCTGGATTTTAGTTGATCTTCCTAAGGGAAGAAAACCTATAGGTTGCAAGTGGGTATATAAAGTTAAATATAAGGCTAATGGGGAAGTGGAAATATATAAGGCGAGATTGGTGACCAAAGGGTTTAATAAAAAAGAAGGTGTTGATTTTGGTGAAACTTTTTAACCAGTAGTGAAAAGTGGTCACTGTAAGAATTGTCTTGAAGCTTGCAATTAACAATAATTGGCCATTATATCAAATGGACATAAATAATGCCTTTTGTATGATACTTTAACTGAGGAGGTCTTTGTGACTTTACCTCTAGGTTATTTTTCAAAAGATAACACTAAAGTATGTAAACTAGTTAAATCTTTGTAGGGTTTAAAGCAGGCTCCAAGACAATGGAATGAAAAGTTAACTTTTGTGTTAACTTCAATGGGATTTAGTCAAAGTGTATGTGATTACTCACTGTATGTGTTGTCTAAACAAGATGTGTTTGTTGTTTTATTAGTATACGTTGATGTCATAGTCATAACTAGGAATAATAATATTGAAATAGAAAAAATAAAAAAGTGCTTAAATGAAAGTTTTAAAATAAAAGATCTAAGAATACTTAAATATTTTCTAGGAATTGAAGTGTTATATTCTAATGACAGTATTTGCTTATCACAAAGAAAATATTGTCTTGAATTGTTAAGTGAATTTGGATATTTGGGTTGTAAACCTGTTACAACTCCAATTGAACAAAGTTTTCTTGTTTCAAATAAACTCAATAAAAAACATAAGCCATTAGAAAACATTAATGGATATAAGAATGATAGGAAAGTTGATATATCTATCTTTAACTAGACCAGATATATATATATTGTTAAGTTTTTAAGTCAGTATATGCATAGTCCTAGTCAAACACACCTTGATATAGCATTGAGATTGTTGAGGTACTTAAAACAGTCACCTGGAAATGGTATAAGTTTTAAGAAGTCTTGTAACATGGTTATCACAGGATTTGTTGATTCTGATTGGGCAAAATGTTTGGAAACCAGAAGATCTCTCACTGGTTTTGGTATTTTTTTAGGTAACACACTTGTATCTTGGAAAAGTAAAAAACAAAGTGTTACTTCTAGATCCACAGTAGAAGCTGAGTACAGAGCAATGTGCTCAGCTACTTGTGAAATTATGTGGATACTAAATGTGTTAACTGAGTTAAAAGTAAGTCAAAGTTTACCAGTTAAGTTATATTGTGACAGTAAATATGCAGTTTTTATCTCTCAAAATCCAGTATTTCGTGAAAGAACAAAAAATTTTTAGTTAGATTTACATTTTTCGAGAGAAAAAAATGCAGCTGGAATTGTTGTTCCTGAGAAATCAGTTCAGAAGTGCAGGTTGCAGATATATTTACCAAAGGCTTGAGTGCAAGTCAACACAAAGTTTTTTGTGAAATTCTGGGTTTACATAACATGTTTGCTACATGAATCATGGGGGCATGTTAAAATAAGGCAATGTGTTAATTCATGTTGCAACATATACTTGTTATGTTAGTTGTAACAAACAAGGGTATTATGGAAGTTGTTATAATTAACAGGGGGATTAAGTGTGCAGGTTCTAAAGAGAAGGTGTTAAGTGAAAATGTTGTTTGAGCTGAGTATAAAAGGAAGAGTACACTGAGTTACACAATATTCAAGAAAAATATCTTTCCTGTTCTCTCTCATCTTAGCGACTAGGGTTTGTTGTGTTAGTTGTCTTGATCTGGTTGTGATTTGTTAGATCTCGTGTGAGATCTTGTGGTTGTAAGTTGTATAGATCAACCGTTTGTTATCAGTTGATCATCTGTTGTTCTTGTAATGTTATAGATCTCATATTTTGTGAGATCTAGGGTTTGGTTGGGTATTTTTGGGGTTGGTAAAACTAAAGATTTTCGTCACTTGTTTTGTCACTATTTCTTATGTTCTTATTGATCTGTTATTGTTATACCATTTTTGTCAAAACCAAACGATGAAACCTAAAAGTTCTCAGATGAGACCATCTTCATTGTCACCGAAAAGAGAGTATGAGTGTCACCAAAGCCCCAAATAGCAAACACCAACATCTTAAGAACTGGAAATCAAAATCAATACATGCAAAATCGGGTCTCGGATGAGACTATTATCACCGTCATCAAAGCAACCAAAGCCCAAAAACGGCCAAAAGAAGCATGTAACTGAGGTTAAAATGTTTGATAAAAGCGTAAACAGTCAAACGACCATCAAAATCCGACAAATCAGCTGATCATCAATAGGTACCAAAAGGCAACACGAAAGCAAACATGTAACCTCACCGTGAAAATCGGTGGCCGAAAAAGAAAAGGTTAACCAACGGAGATTGCAACCAGTGGCAGAGCAGAAGGTATGGTGGCAGAGAAGGGGAGAATGTGGAGCACTTGAACAAATGAAGAGGGACAAAGGGGGGTTGGGTTATATACCCACAAATTATACAACAAAACAACTACGGATGTACAACAATATTAACCATAAATAATCCAAATAGCAAGATATACAACACCCTAATACAAACCAATTCATACAGATTAAGATATATATTTATATAATTACTTTATAGGCATGTGTATTATTATTGTGAATGAGCATCAACTAAACCTCAGCTCAATAGCAAGTCATGGGTTGCTGGACGTGCAAAGTGCGCCAACAAAGCGCCAAACTGCACCTATCACCATGTGAGTGTGCATATGTGAGTTAGGGTTACATTCGAAGTTGTCTGTTTTAAATATATAGAAGTGCAAAAAATGTAAATAAAATGGATGGAACTTGTCACATGCGGGGGGGGGGGGGGGGGGGGGGGATTCGATGTGCTATAAGTAGGAGCATTCTGTGGAGATTATTTCCTTAGATAGAGGAACTAGATGGGACCTAAGAGGTGTCTTTTAAGCGAACCAAACACACTATACCTCTGACCGATTCAGAGGTAGCCTCGTAATAGAATCATTAAGGGGTTGTTTGGCAACTTCTAAATGGGTAAGTGTTAAATTAGTAAGAGGTCTGAACCATTTAGTGATTAACCAGTAAAAGGTTAAGAGTTTTGAAAAATTAAGAGCCAGTATAATGCTTAACCATTCAAAAGCAAATGTCTCGTTTAAACATTCAGACTCTGTATAATGTATAACCATTCAGATGCAAATGTCAGAACCATTCAGACATCTGCTCGTGTAACAACCAGTCTGAACTATAAAGTGTCGAACTAGTAACAACAATAAGAGTCAATTAAGAGTGGAAACTAACAGCCCCTAAGGCTACCAAACAGTCCCTCAGCTCGACATTAAAGACGGTTTTGGTTTGTCACAGAGCTCTCACATGGTACCAAACAAACACACAACGAAATACTTATACAACACATATACAAATAATATTGTTTGTGTTAAAAATCCATGAAAAACGAAATACTAATACAACACATATACAAATAATATTGTTTGTGTTAAAAATTCATGAAAATCATTTCTCTCTGTTTTTTCTAACAAAATACATCATAGTGTATGAAATTTCATATGTACTGTTACCAGACCTTCACCACATGTTCATAAATCTATCAACCCTATCCCACCAAATGCTATGTAATGTAGTAATAAGATTAAAGAAACTCCTCTTTAGTTACAAGTTATTCGATGTGTTTTACGTTTAATCTAAAATCTACTATTAAAATATTTCATAATGGGTGGGAGCTAGTTCTAATGGCAAATCTTTTGGAGTTAAAGTGAAAATCCACTTAAAGGTCAAGGGTTCTAGTCTTGAGAAACATAGTCTTTTAAATATATATATATATATATATATATATATATATATATATATATATATAATGCATTAAATAACATGATGATGACATCAAAAATCAATAAGTTACAACGTAAAATAACTTACGCACCAACCCACTAGCTATTTAGCACCTAAAGTAACATAAGACAATCCTTCCAGAAAAGATCAAGATTTCGTTGCAACATTTGAAGCATATTATTTAGCCATAAACATAGTATATAACACACAATTTTCTTTCTAAAATTTTAACATAAGTATCTGGTATTTCTTCGTTCCAAATTCATCTAAGCACGCATAAAGAATGAGAGTCCAGAATCTGGCGGTTCTAGAAGGAAGTTTGGATAGAATAGAACTAATTCGGTAGAATGTTATTAAGAACGGAGTAGAAGCAGAAGTCGAATGATTCCATTCATACCGAAAGAGTATACATCTTTACAAGCTGGAGAAAACATTTCCCCTCTAGGAACTCCAAAACTTAACTAACAAATAAACACACAACACTGTATATTTCGAAGATAGTCACCCTCTTATGAAGGTGAACTAGCTTACCTTCGTACGAAGGTGTTACATTCTCACCATCGTGTCATGTGTTCACTAAACTATACAATATTTAACACACACTCTATCTAGCCTATTCGTACAGTGACGGACACACGGAACATGTTTGTTTCATCCTCCCCTCCATTCATGGTATCATATAAAGGGCGGTTTAATGTTTCTGAAAGAAAAGTCATAAGAATACCGCCCACAATTCCACATGCACTAGCATCCACAACTACAATGAAAGGTACTAGTATGGCTCATGTCTGTCCCCCTTGTCTTACATATCAAAGCATTGCACTTCTAACTACTCTTGGAAACAACTCCATTGCGTATATGTATAATAAATTATAAGTCCCATCCATCCCAAATATTCCTAAAACAAAACATAATGTCCTAATTACCTTCCAATTCCATTGGCTTGAAACCAAGCTGCCTATAAGGCAAAAGATATTGTTGACCCATTGTTTTCTGACTCCTCACCCCTTTATAGAAACAATCTTAAATACTTATATGTAGTCACCTGCGAAACCACTTAACCATCAATAGTAATTTGTGTGTCCTCGTCGTTGTCTACGCCACTGAAATCACAATGCAGATACCCGGTTTTAGGTCGACTAATCTTTAAACTTTTGTGCTCTACGGTTGCTCGCCACTCCACTAACATCTCATTTTAAGAAAATTACGCAAATAACCTTAGCCTATTCGATAATCTTAGTACCAAAGAGGTTATAGTCTAACAGTACCAAGGCGTATGAAAAATGTGACCCCCATTTGAGGTTGAGGGTATGTGTGTTCATTATTCCAAGGTAGAATTGATTTACTATAACATCATTCTTCTGTTCTTTTTAGCAAACATATTACTTTTAATAATTTAAAGTTTAACTAATATAAATTTGGTTATCACAAGATAAATTTTGTCGCTGGTTGAGTATATATGCATTTATATAGTTTTATTGTACAATAATCTGCAACTGTTTTCAGCTTAAATCTATAAGCTGCAACTATTTTCACTTTAAATCATTATAAGGCTAAAAGAAGGAAGAAAATGGAGTAGGAATCTGTGTGAAGTCAATATTGATAGATAACTGAACTGCAAAGGATTAAAGCTGAGGGTTGTTAGTGTTAACATGTAAAATATTAGAGAGCTAAATGTGGCACATCAATTAAATTCTAGTCTTAGTTATAATGACATGATGATAAGATTAAAAAAATACTATGAAAAATTATTTATGCACAAAAACTCAACCAACCCACTAGCTACTCAATACCATATAAGCTAATTAGCCTCAATACCATACAAGATAACCTTCAAAAATTCAAGATTGCAATGTAACATTTAAAACACATTGTTTTGGCCATAGACGTAATATAGAACAGAGAAGCTTCATTCCAACGACATCTAAGCAAGCGTTGAGACCTTGTTTCTTTCATCCTCTATTCTGTTCATGGTGTCATGTAACGGCATGTTTAATGTTTCTGGCAGGAAAAACATGAGAATACCGCCCACAATTCCACATACCGCAAACACCATAAACGTAAGACCAGCATCCATAACTACCACGAAAGGTACTAGTATGGCTCCTATCTGTCCCACTTGCCTTGCAGATCCAAGCGCTGCACTTCTGACTACTGTTGGAAACAACTCCATCGCGTATACGTATATCAAATTGTAAGTCCCAGCCATCCCAAACATTCCTAAAACACTACATACTGTCCTCAATACCTTCCAGTTCCCTTGGCTCCCCACCAAGCTACCTGTAAGGCAAAATATACCGCTGAACCACTGTGTTCCGACTCCTATTGGCTTCCTCCCAAACCTATCTATTAAGATTGCTGTCAAAAGATACGCCGGCATCTCTGCAGCCGAATTGAATAGCACACTGAGGTAGATATTTGTGTGAAGGTTTGTGGCATTCAAGTTTAGTCCGTAGTACACAGCCGCACTTGTAAACGTGATTCCCATAAGAAGAAATAAACGTTTTCTCATTGATGGTGATTTAATCACATCTACTATTGACGTTGTGGCAATTTCTTTTGTTCCAATTTCTATACTCTTGTGATCACAACTCTTGTCTTCCTTGTCTAGGACAACATACACATTTTCTGGGAGGTGTTTTCCATTTGATTTGGCAATCTTATGCATGATCTTCATGGCTTCATTGGTTTTACCTTGAACGAGGTACCAACGAGGGGACTCGGGAATGAAGGGGAGCATGAAAACAAGAAAGATGATGGAGGGTATCGAAGAAGCAATGTAAAGTAGATGTCATGATTGAAATATGTAAGCTATGCCTGAGAGAAGAGCTATCCAGGTTGAGAAAAAATAGAAGGTGGACATGCCGGCAATACCACGCTTGGCAGGTCCTATGGGTTCAACGGCGAGGACAAAGGCACACACACCAATCCCACCATTGCTAAAGCCGGTAAGTAGACGAAGGAGGACATAGGTCCAGTAACCGGGGGAGATGGATGTCAATAAGCCAAAAATTATATTCATAATGCATACAATCATGAGTGATCCTTTTCTTCCCAATTTACTGTCAGAGAGATGGCCAAATATTCCACTACCTGCAAAATAAAATCAACCATTTGAATTAACAATCATAGGTTTATTATGTGTTTTCCAAAATTTCCTTAAAGAATACACATCACCACATATATAGTCGTTGTACAACAGATTCAATCAAAATGACTAAATATGTGGAGAGTATTTTAAAATTTTGTCAAAACTATGACTCTAAAGAAAGGAATTTAGGTTATAGAGTAAGTTTGCTAAAATCAAGTGAAAAACATAACTATAGAATATTAGCTATGAAATTTACTTAACAAAATTTGATTGAAATAGTTAATTAAGTAGAGTAGTGACAAAGCAAATTTGTCAAACCATGCGAAAAGCACTATCTATAAAATTTTAAAGATTTAAGAGTTCGTGTGAGGTCGATAATAGTCCTTGGTGTACCTCATATACATTATTCAAGTCATTGCCGATATGATCTTTCTGACAGACTTGCTCAAAAGATTAGAAGATCACAATACGTGCATTCTTTTGTAGATATTATATGAGCCACGAGTTGTAGTCGAGTCAAATACTAGCTCGACTCGTGTTATTACAGACTCAAGACGAGTTAGTGTTGACTCGACTCCAACTCTCCCCTCTTAACATCACTATAACTATTTCATTAGAAATGGTAGATGTATTTCAAGTACATCTATTTAAAGATATAAGGAGATGTTACCTATCACGTAACCACAAAAGACAAAGCCTGGACCAGCCCAACCTTGTATTTTTGTCCACACACCAGTCCCCACTCAGCCACTGTTGACCACCCTTCGCTACCATCCCATCTCCATGAACCTGGCTGAAGCCCACAAACGCTCTTGTTCGAATCCCACTCACATCCAGAACCAGGTTCACATATCCAACCGGGCTCACGATCAGCAAAAATGGTAACCATGGTGTGTATGGCACCAAGTGCCCATGCCATACACGTGAGAACAAAATGTTTGAATTGCCATAACCCAAATTCGCCGCAATATTTGGTTAACATTTTATCAACGGAGAGCATCTCGAGCGGTGCTTGCCCATGAGCCGTAGCCGTAGCGGCATGTGTATCCACAGGTGGGAGAAGAGGTGACCGGGAATCATCCAAATTATTTTTATAGGACGACATCTGTGGTGTCAAGTTGGTGAAATACTAAATTCAGGTTTTTTCTTATAGTATAAATGAAGGATGTGTAGGTGGCCTTTTCCAAAACAAAAATTTTTGAAACAAGATTTACGTTTAGTTATATATAAATGACAAACGAGAGTCTCGTGCCAATACCTAACCTAATTATTATGTTAATGAAAATTTGTTCAGATTGAACTTTGGTCCTACTTTACATGGGAATGGACTCCAATAATATTTACCGCGTTAAAAGCATTCATACTCTTTACCATTTTTTTACCCTATAATTTAATTAAAAATCATAGTTTTTAAAATTTATCTTTTATTTTAAAAAACTTCCTACATTTCATCCATCATTTTCATCTTTATCTTACTTAAAAACATTTATTTTATTATATTTATCATTTTTATACACATAATAATTTGAATGATGATCATATATTAGAAGTTACTATAGCAACTTTTCAACATTTAGGTTTAGGGGGAGAGATATAGTGGATGGGATGTGGTGTGTTTTTAAAAGATTTTTTTAAATTTGAAGAGAGAAGGTGATTTGATGGAGGGGATGTGAATGCTCTATATATTATTATAGATACAGATAAAATGTTTTACCAAACTTTTATTCAACTTCTTGTTTTTGATAATATTTTTAACTTACATGTTAACTTTTATATGACCTTTTCATACAATTGGTTTCTACGGTTACTAACACACGAATGATCCATATGATTTGGCTAGATTATGGATACGTTCTTTTAACATAAAGAAATAAATGGTTTGGCCTTCACTTTTTGCTCACATGTAGTACCTAGATTGGATGTCCATTAATTAGTCCCTAGATTGGTTGTCCATTAATTATCTATGGAGAAAGGAGAAACTAGTTGGAAATCAGGCCTTTGATCGAACACAAAAAACACGAGTTTGAACAAACTGTTCGACTCTTTTATTAATTTATCAATGAGAGCATACCAAATACAATAGACCAAAACCATCTATTTATACTAAACTCTAACTAATCCTAACCAGACTCAAACTCTATTTATATAAATAAAATAATCAACTAGATAAACCTATATAATTTAAACTAACAATTATTCCTAAAATAATTCACCAACAATTATCTATAATCCTTTTTTTATCTTTATCTCATTAATTCATGATTAACTTCTTCAATAGCACAATATATTGTGTCTTCAAAGGAATAATATACATGAGTATAAACTGTAAGACCCTAACTTAATTATTCGAAATTCTATACAATTTTCGAATTTAAATGTATAAATACAAATATGCGTTCATACAAAAATTTGAGTTTGATAAAACTTTATAAATATCAAGTCATTTCAACTAATCTTATTGCTTAGTTACGTTGCGACTAAACAAAGTGCGAAAGCTTGAAATTTATTCGCGTTTGGTTCCTCATTGAGCTTGATTGTCATCCGGTGCATTAAAACAATACCTATATTTCATATACCATGAAATATGTTAGTTATGAGAAGTCTATGACATAACAATTTAACTCAAAATTTGAAAATAACCAAAATCAACATTTTTGGATTTTACACGCCGTAAGCTACGACTCCGCACCGTAGCTTACGGTACAAGGACTCTGCTTGTTACAGCAGCTACCTACCGTAAGCTACGGTAGGCCACCATAGCCTACGGTGGGCTGCTGCAGCCTTTGATAGGTTTGCCGTTTTTGTTACATAAACTTTCGTAACTTATTCGATTTTCATCCGTTTCGCTTGAAACTTGTTTCTAAATGTCCGTAAAATGTTTACCTACATATTTAACTAGAAATCCTTAACCCGGATTCATAATTTTTATCAATTACGCAACTGTTACTTTGTTTATGCGCATTTTTATTTTGACCCGTTATGAGATTTAAGCACTTAAGCTTAAATTATCCACATCCCTTGATATCTCTTATTCCCGCTTTGTGATATTTATTCATCTATCATCACAACTTCAATTGTGATGGATTATGACAGAAAAATTTATTATATTCCCATTCTACCCTCGTGTCACTTTTACGAAAAATGAGCCATTAGATATCATTATGCCGAAACCGTCTACTGTATATTACCAGAAAGATTTGTTCAAGTTATAAGGCTCATATTTAAACAACCCTTAAGGGTCGTTTGCCCGGTTTTAATTTGAGGGCTTTTGGTCAACTTTAGTCCTTTTTACGACGATGGACTTTTAAAAGCATATTTTGACCAAGCGAGCACTTTTAACCCATATTAAATTTCATTATGTTCCTAAGAACATAATGTCTTCAATTTAAATTATTAGATATACCTCTTTTTAGGTAATCCAATATTCACCCATGACTCGTCTAACTCTCAGCGGACCTTAAGTCCTTATTGAGAGTTTGACCCATTACACGTACCTGGCTCGGGTCCGCATTGACCCGTTTAATACCTTACAATATTAATTTCTAATTAAAAGCAATGCAATACATATGCTATTCTCCCTATGAGTACAAAACTCGACAAGCGACCATTTTTGTCAAATGGCGACAACATCACCGTTTGACCCGTTTGGCTTGAATGACCATTTTATCATTGTGAGATGGTATTTATTTGTCATTTCATCCATGTAACCCTTTTTGGTTTATACTGTATAATCATATTAATTAAAAATTATTTCTTAATTCGTTTGACCTATCATGGCTTACGCCATAGGATGTCTGTTTCATAAGCTATTGTCTATCCGTTAACTCGTAACCAAATTACCATTTTACCATTCTTACCCATTATAATTTACACCACAAGCTAACGTTTTTTTCGAAACTCCTTGTTTATTCGTCATCACATGACCAAATTACCTTTTTTACCCCTTTTTACCATGAAAATGGTTTCTTGCCATTTTCACTTGTTCCAACCCATATTATTCCGCGTCGGAACTTCATATTTTAAATACAATTTACCTTGTTCATAACCAATACAATAAGTAAGTGTTCTACTAGGAGGGTGTAAGCTTTACTTACTTTGAAATATGATTATGTTTTCCACGCGTATTCGATCCGTTTGACCCGCTTCTCTCCACGCTTCCACCTAGCTTGCAAGTGTCAAACCATCTTTCATCATTTCGCAAGATGGTTAGATTAGTCATTATTTATCAAGTCTTTCCCACCTTGCGGACTTTATATCAAAATTACCATTTGATCCTATTATAGGTCAGTTTGACTTTTAAAAGTCAACTGCCTATTAATATTTGCAAACGCACAGTTAAGTTCAAAGAACCCATTTAGGCATTAATCAACTACCCGACATGCAATATTTTTAAGCTACCATCTTATCTAAATTCCCAACCAAGTTCATGTCATTTCTTTCACATAAACAAGTTCGAGCAATTGTTAACATCAAGTTAACTTAACTTTCGAGTATCAATGCTAATTTATCCATTCATTGTACTAGAACTAAGGGCTTTTATCTTTATGTAAAAACCCATTTCATCATATTACTAGACATTCATCCGAATACCTAATATAATCAAGTTCTAGATACAAACTAGTAGACAACATGATTTCAAGCACCTATTAATATTAATATAACATCAATTTTCATCATTTCATACAAAACCCATTCCATGGCAAGTATGAATATATATTCAAACTCATAAATTGTTTAATTATTTTCCTACTACTATCATGCATGATGATTCTAAACATAGGTTTATCATTAACTTCATCATATAATCAAAACCCACTTCATAATCTACTTGTTAATCACTAAGAAGTAATCTTACATCAAATAGTGCATAATTTCTTAATGTCTAATGAAATCAAGCACACATATACACTTAATTTCATCTTTGGATCATAATCCAACAACCTAATTGCAAGTATTCTACTTGTCTCAAATTATAACTTTCACCAATCTATGTTTTTAGACATACCTTATGATCCCTAATCAAGGTGATCGATAATTGATGTTCATGCAAGACTTTGAGGTCCAGTCTCTCCTTTAATTTTGATGTTCTTGGTTGAACAAGGGTTTGCCCTTGTTGCACCTTCTGATGATCGACATATACACACTAAGTGTGTGTTATGTGTTAATTTTTTTGTTTTAATAAAACAAGTTTTCTTTTTGACAGCTTTAGTCCCTCAAGTTTAGTTTTTTATTATAAATGAGACTGCAACTCATTGTCTAGTTACTTATATACATGTTATTTACTAGGTTAATTTGTTCCTAGTTATTTTATTTACGGGTTCACTTTTACCACTAACGGTCTTTTACCCGCTCTTTAAAAATATTAACGTGGTTTTATTACCAAACCTGTTTTTGGGGTGTTACATAAACAGAGAGAAACAAAACCTTAATACGAAACCTTAACAAGCTTAACACGTAAGGAGGCTAACCCCACAGTTTGAATGAGAAGAAGACAAATATTTAAACTGGTATGAAACTCAAGAAATAGGGGTGATGGCAAACCCATGATGAAGATGTTAGCATATTGGGAGGATGATGGAACATGAAGAACTTGAAGTTGACCCATCGCTGCTTTTTCTCGAACAAAGTTAACATCAATTTCAATATATTTTGTGCACTAATGTGCACTGGGTTAGCAGACCGATAAACTGCACTAACGATGTCAACGTAGACCATGGAGGCACGATGTAAAGGACAATGAAGCTCAAGAAAAAATATTGTGTATCTAACATGTTTCAGCAACTTCATGGTATTCAGCTTCAACACATGAAATAGAGATAATAGTCTGGCTTTTGGAAGACCAAGATAATAACTTATCACCCAAAATCACAAGTACAATACCGAGATATCGATTGATGAGTATCCGGACAACCTCCTAAAATAGCGTTAGAATATGCAATAGACAGGTTGTAAAAGAGACATATAGTTGACTCGGTGAATCCAATGTTCATCCATATATATATATATATATATATTTGTCTCAAAGACATTGGACACACATAAAGTTGTATAATTTGTACTCGACTCGTTTAACTCATTTATTTATTTAAAATAGTAAAATGTGTTGACGCTAAGGAGGTTTCAACCAAGTTGTTAGTATGTTTAATAGGTTATAAATGATTAAACATTTAGACATGTTAAATAGGTTATAAATGAGTAAACATTTAGACCTAAGTATACGAAATGTATAGTTAAACGAGTTAAATAAATATGTAATATTATATATGATAATCTGATAGCTAATTATATACTTTCATATTGTGTTTCGGGTAAATGCTATGAATTACCAAAAACACAAAATACTTTCTGTAAGAACATTTTATGTTTTCCTCTTTAATTGGTGTGGAGGAGAAAAGCCAGCAAATAAAAACATGAAACCTCTTTATTTTGTTCAAACCTTTAAAAAGCTTTTTGTGTAGAAAGCCATTGTATATTAATTCTTTTAGGGATATTCTGCTGGAAAGAACATTAAGAATCGCTTTATAAATTCAAGAATGAGAGATGTCACACAAAAAGTGGTAGCCATATTATTTTTATCGATTAAATCAAAGACAAAGCATAAAATTAATACAAAGGTAACAATGATTCTAGTTTATTGATTTTAAATTTAGATGATTGAGATTATTTTTAGTGAAAAGAAGACAATAGAGGAGCATAAAGAGAATCTTACATTTATGAATTATCTCTCTCCGCATTCGAGACACATGTCAATTCTCACATCAATTTAAAACGTTCATAATTTTTTCATACGACATTTTAAAAAAATCACCATAACGAGTGTTTTTTTTATCTTTAATATGAGTATAATATTTTATATAAAAATAAAATGAAAAAAAAATCATTTTTACTTGGCTCTTTTTGCATTGTGTTAAAGGTTCTAATCATTGTGTCTTTTAACTGGGTTTTGGTCATTACATTTTAGTAGGGTTTCTATACATTGTGATATTATCAAAACCTATAACACAATATTAATTTGGGTTCTACCCATTGCGTTTTTATAAGATTCTATAATAAAATATATGACACAATGAAGATAGTGTTATATATCGGTTTTTCATACATTGTGTTATTGGTTCTGGTCATTGTGTTTAATCCGTTATCCATTGTATTTTAATATGTTGTCCATTGTGTTTTAATCTCTTGTTCAATGGTTTTTAAGTTTGTTGTATATTGTGTTTTTAGTTTGTTGTCCATTGTGTTTTCATCTACTCTCCACTTGTGTCTTTTATCTGTTGTCATCAATTGTGTTTTTATTTAGTTTGATATTGATTATTTTATACATTATGGCTATTGTGTTATACTTTATGGTCATTGTGTTTTCGTCGTGTTGTCTATTGTGTCTTTATCTGCTCTCCATTGTGTCTTTTATCTACTGTCATCAATTGTGTTTTTTAACTATTGTCATCAATTGTGTTTTTATTTAGTTTGATACTTATTGTGTTATACTTTATGGCCATTGTGTTTATTCCATCGTCAAAAAATCAAGCCCTAACTTCCATGCCCAAATAATGCCTTAATTTATTGTTTTGATCTATTTTTGACTAGTTCCAAATTCATGGTTAACCGATTCACTATAACATTCAAAACTGACTGTCGGGAACCACCATAACCGATCGGATATGGTTATGGTTAGCCAAAACTGACATCTCGATTATGTTTGTAGTATTGAGCCAAAACCGACACGTACACACCCTTAGTCATAGCCACGGATGATTGAATGTGGAGTGACCTATTTATTAGAAAAAAAAAAAACCTTATTTTCATTTTTTGTATTTTTATTTTCTTATTTTATTGAAATTACAATTATGTTTATTCTCTTATTTTATAAATTTACTATTATTGATTGAAAAAGGAATAATGGATTTTAATGGATCTAACTATTATTTGTTGGCCGGCAACGGTTCCAACTTTCAAAATAACTAGTGGTGGTCTCACATTTTCATGTATTTTAAACCAATGGACTTTTACTCAACCGAAACGGATAATGAGACAAAAAAAATTAAAGTTCTGTTAGTAAAGATCCATTAGCTTACAATATGTGAAAATGTATGACCACCACTGATTATTTTTTAAATTAGAACCTTTGCAAGCCAGCGACTAATAATTTGAATTATTAAAATCCAATATTCCATTGAAGAAATACTAACACTTCACGTAGAACTCTTATATTGATTGAAAGAATATACTAACACTTCACTCGGCGTGCCTTCTAGTGAGAACTCTTCTTCCAACGATGACAAATTATATGTATTATATATAAATGTTTTAAAACAAGTACATAGCAATGATTTTCTAGCCAAGTGGTTCTCAGCTGCTGAAGCACACACTCCTATCATATGTGTACTCGATTTCAATTCTAGCCAACACCGTTTTCACGTTTCTTACAACTGGGCTCTATGGGCCAATGAGAGTCACCAGCTTACCACACCAGTTGGGTTTTATCCGATTTAGTCATGAACATTAGTCATAATATTCAAGCCATTTTTACCATGGATTACATTTGAAGTTTAATTTATTTTCAAGTTTACTTACCAAGTAAAAAAACTGTAGTTAGAAATAGTTTTAACGCTTTTGATATGTTAACTCATTCTGTCACTTCCAATATTTTTATTTAACTTATACTCAAGGGCAGAAATTTCTGGACTTAAGATTGTATTTTAACTTATTCCATCAGGTAGGAAAGATAATTCCCTTTGGTTTTCACTTTCATCATCAACAATTCTCTCATAACCCAACATAATGTCTTTATGGCTTATGCATTTAATGACACAATCTTTATTCATTGTGTTTAACATAACAAAATCTAGCAATAAGGTAGTTGTAGAGTGGTTGGGGAAAGAATTTGTGTTCCTTGTAATCAAGGTTCGATTCCCACTCTCCCCATTATTTTCTGCGGCATCCAGGTGAAGTGCGAATACAGGTGGCACCGGTTCGTCTTGGATGGGAAGCGATGTTTTACCGATTATTCCACTGTCGTGCCTTCGGGCGGGTGGAGGTCGGGTTTCCGCGCATCTAGGAGAGGCAAGGGGCTGGCGATGGTCGAGTAGTTGACCTTGGCCACAGCGCCCGGTATCACAGTAGTTGACACGTTGTTCTTTACCGTTCAAAAAAAACATAACAGAATCTAATGTCTGTATGCATTTAATGACATAAATCCTTATGTGATGTGTTTTATACACAACGGTCATGAATCAGTTTACAGTACACAATCTAATGTCTAATACTTAGAAAAAAATTATCAGAATAATGTCCGATCCTTATACATTTAATGACACAATCCTTATGTGATGTGTTTTACACACAAGAGTCCGGAATCAATGTGCATTACACAATCTAATGTCCAATACTTATACAATTTACATTAGGGCTAATCACGAAACTAGCCCCTTGTCACACTGTTTTTGCGAAAATGGCCCACTGACACGGCTTAACGAGCCGTTTCCGTTAACGGAAGCGGCTCAACACCAGTCTTCACCGATAACCACTAGAAAATTGACACGTGTCCCACAACCCTGAAACGGCTCTGAGCCGTGTCGGGTAAGGAAAGCTCTCAGCCGAGCCGTTTCACGTGGAGCTAACATCGAAGCCGTGTAAGGACCCGGCTCGTTCCTTAGCCGGTTAAGGACCCGAATCGTCCCTTAGCTGGGTTGACGCGGCTCAGAGCCGTTACCTTACATGTTGACGCGGCTTAAAGTCTTTATCTAGGCGGCTTAGAGCTATTTCTGTACGGTTTGTTGAGTTTAAAAAAAATTGCAAACCGTTTTTTAATTAAATCAGGATTTACTTAATGAGTATATATGTATAATAAAAATCCAGCATCTAACGAGTTAGACACGTAGCTCAGTTGCAAGAGCTGCGTGCACGCAAACTAGAGGTCACGAGTTCGAATCCCATCACACGCTGCCAATAACATGCTTAAACCGGTCAGACCCCTCCCCTTGTCAGTCTGACAAGGTTTTTAAATTTTTTTTATTATTTTATTTTTTTTAATAATCAACCAATTTCATAAATTATACAAACCGCTTTTTTTAATACTCGCATGTATTCAGATTCTGTAAGAGTATAAATTTAATAAAAATCGTTTGTATATCACCGGTTTGTTGAATTTAAAAAAAAATAAAACTGTTTTTTAATTAAATCAGGATTTACTTAATGAGTGTATATGTATAATAAAAATCCAGCATCTAACGGGTTAGACACGTAGCTCAGTTGGAAGAGCTGCGTGCACGCAAACTAGAGGTCACGAGTTCGATTCCCATCACACGCTGCCAATAACATGCTTAAACCGGTCAAACCCATCCCCTTGTCAGTCTGGCAAGATTTTAAAAATTTTTATTATTTTATTTTGTTTAATAATCAACAAATTTCATAAATTATACCAACCCCTTTTTTTAATACTCACATGTATTCAGATTTTGTAAGTGTATAAATTTTATAAAAATCCTTTGTATTCGCCGGTTTGTTGAGTTTAAAAAAATGAAAACCGTTTTTTTAATTAAATAAGGATTTACTTAATGAGTATATATGTATAATAAAATCCAGCATCTAACGGGTTAGACACGTAGCTCAGTTGGAAGAGCTACGTGCACGCAAACTAGAGGTAACGAGTTCGAATCCCATCACACGTTGCCAATAACATGCTTAAACCGGTCAGTCCCCTCCCCTTGTCAATTTGACAAGTTTTTTAATTTATTTATTATTTTATTTTGTTTAATAATATTTTTTTATCAACCAATTTCATAAATTATGCCAACCCCTATTTTTTAATACTCACATGTATTCAGATTCTGTAAGACTATAAATTTAATATAAATCGTTTGTATATCACCGGTTTGTTGAGTATAAAAAAATGAAAAACGTTTTTTTAATTAAATCAGGATTTACTTAATGAGTGTATATGTATAATAAGAATCCAGCATCTAACGGGATAGACACGTAGCTCATTTGGAAGAGCTGCGTGCACGCAAACTAGAGGTCACGAGTTCGAATCCCATCACACGCTGCCAATAACATGCTTAAACCAGTCGGACCCCTCCCCTTGTTAGTCTAACAAGGTTTTTAAATTTTTTTATTATTTTATTTTGTTTAATAATCAACCAATTTCATAAATTATACCAACCCCTTTTTTAATACTCACATGTATTTAGATTCTGTAAGAGTATAAATTTAATAAAAATCGTTTGTATATCGCCGGTTTATGGAGTTTAAAAAAAATGAAAATCGTTTTTTAATTAAATCAGGATTTACTTAATGAGTATATATGTATAATAAAAATCCAGCATCTAACGGGTTAGACACGTAGCTTAGTTGGAAGAGCTGTGTGCACGTAAACTAGAGGTCACGAGTTCGAATCTCATCACACGCTGCCAATAACATGCTTAAACCGGTCAGTCCCCTCCCCTTGTCAGTCCGACAAGGTTTTTAAATTTTTTTATTATTTTATTTTGTTTAATAATATTTTTTATCAACCCCTTTTTCATAAATTATAAAAACCCCTTTTTTTAATACTCACATATATTAAGATTCTGTAAGAGTATAAATTTAATAAAAATAGTTTGTATATCGTCGGTTTGTTGAGTTTAAAAAAAATTGGAAACCGTTTTTTAATTAAATCAGGATTTACTTAATGAGTATATATGTATAATAAAAATCTAGCATCTAACGGGTTAGACACGTAGCTCAGTTGGAAGGGCTGCGTGCACGCAAACTAGAGGTCACGAGTTCGAATCCAATCACACGTTGCCAATAACATGCTTAAACGGTCAGTCCCCTCCTATTGTCAGTCCGACAAGGTTTTTAAATTTTTTTATTATTTTATTTTGTTTAATAATCAACCAATTTAATAAACTATACCAACCCCTTTTTTTAATACTCACATGTATTCAGATTCTGTAAGAGTATAAATTTAATAAAAATCGTTTGTATATCGCCGGTTTGTTGAGTTTAAAAAAATGAAAACCATTTTTTAATTAAATCAGGATTTACTTAATGAGTATATATGTATAATAAAAATCCAGCATCTAACGGGTTAGACACGTAGCTCAGTTGGAAAAGCTGTGTGCACGCAAACTAGAGGTCACGAGTTCGAATCCAATCACACGCTGCCAATAACATGCTTAAACCAGTCAGACCCCTCCCCTTGTCAGACCCCTCCCCTTGTCAGTCTAAGAAGGTTTTTAAATTTTTTTATTATTTTATTTTGTTTAATAATCAACCAATTTCATAAATTATACCAACCCCTTTTTTAATAGTCACATGTATTCAGATTCTGTAAGAGTATAAATTTATGAAAAGTCGTTTGTATATCGCCGGTTTTGTTGAGTTTAAAAAAATGGAAACCGTTTTTTTAATTAAATAGGTTTAAAATTCCAATAAAGCCGTTTCCACAGCCGTTTCCATCCTGTTCAAGCCGTTTCAATCCTGTTCAAGCCGTTTCCATCATGTTCTAACCTAATATAAATATTTAAGTGGTCTGTGTTTCAATTCTATCTCAAACACGAAAACATAGCAAAATGTGTTCAAAATTCATCCTGTATATCCATGCAATTGGGCCAGAGTGATATTATGTTCAAGTGTAATGCAGAGGCGGCTATCATAACGACGTTTTTCTTAGCTTTAAAATCAACGGTGTCCGGAAGATGATGTTTTAAACATCATTATGTTAGGCAGTTCCAATGTGGCAGCTGAGGAGAATTGCAACACATTCACGTCAATAAACAAATAATAATAAAATTTTAAGTTATACGCAAACTTTTAACAGTTTAATAATATAATTATTTAACATTAGGTTGTGGCAAACAACGCCAAAAATACAGTTTATCAGCCATGAATCGTCTATATGAGAAACAAATTTTCTCATGTCTCAAGTAATGTTAATTGGTTTGTCCGTATCGAGATGCTCCATAGGTATGCAAAGATAGACAGCTTCATTACTGGCGATTGACTGGTTTGAAATCACATAGTCGTCATTAAGCTCATGGGTTATGGTTTTTTCCGGTTTCCCCGTCTTTTTCCAGTACCGCAAATGCACCAACAAAGCTACTAAATACACGTTGGCCTTTGTCAACCTTGGTAGAATAACATATCTAAATTTGTTCCCCTCACAAACGTTTTCAAAGGGATTAAAAATTAAAATCTAAGACTCCAACTCAAGGCGTGCCAAAAGCCGTAAGTTATTTTCAAGCGGCAGCGGAAAAAACACGAAATCTATGTCGAAAATGGAAGGATGTGGGTTTACTTTACCATTTACATAACCAACAGCGTTCTTAGGTACGGAGTCAAGTAGCATGTCATAGAATTGTGGTGGAAGAATTGTCCACCGCAAATTTAATGTGGGATCCTTTTGTAGTTTTCTACTTCTCAAAGCCATTAGTCTGCCAACCCATCCTTCAATATGCAGTTTATAATATATTATTTTAATATTAAAAAAATAAATAATATGTTTGGTAAAACGTTTAAGAAACTAATCGTTGATGTTAGGTAGCCGTTACAACGAACACCTAACAGGGTTCCTCAAAATTTTTGGTCCAGCTCTACTGGGCCTGTGAAAACTGCCGAATAACAGAATGGAGAGTCCCCATTATTGTAAAACGTGACAACATCTTTCGACCAATTTTCAGTTTCGTTGTCTGGAATCGCCCATCTACCTTCTCTGTTCTGGTGTAAACTTTGCCTATTGTTAAAAAAATTATTTTTTCTGACTCATGGGGTCGCGAGGCTTCGGACGACGAACCGTCATCCGTCTGTTTAGGTGCTCTCCATTTCTTTAGCATCCACGATGATGCTTTGTTAATTGGTTGAGAGGAGTATACGCCACTGTTAGTTTTGTCAGACATTCTGCGTTTCTATTCTTCTAAGATTTTTGAATTTAGGTGAAGAAATTTACAAGCGACCTGTATCTCTCCGTATTTAAGTAGGAAAGAAGGACAAAAATTAAATCCGAGCCGTTTCAGTCAAAGCCCAGCCGTTTCAGACTGACAGCGTCCTGATTTACTTAATGAGTATATATGTATAATAAAAATCCAGCGTCTAACGGGTTAGACACGTAGCTCAGTTGGAAGAGCTGCGTGCACGCAAACGAGAGGTCACGAGTTCGAATCCCATCACACGCTGCCAATAACATGCTTAAACCGGTCCGACCCCTCCCCTTGTCAGTCTGGCAGGGTTTTTAAATTTTTTAATTATTTTATTTTGTTTAATAATCAACCAATTTTATAAATTATACCAACCCCTTTTTTGATACTCACATATATTCAGATTCTGTAAGAGTATAAATTTAATAAAAATCGTTTGTATATCACCGGTTTGTTGAGTTTAAAAAAATTGGAAACAGTTTTTTAATTAAATCAGGATTTACTTAATGAGTATATATGTATAATAAAAATCCAGCATCTAACGGGTTAGACACGTAGCTCAGTTGGAAGGGTTGTGTGCATGCAAACTAGAGGTCACGAGTTCGAATCCCATCACACGCTGCCAATAACATGCTTAAACCGGCCAGACCCTCCCCTTGTTAGTCTGACAAGGTTTTTAAATTTTTTTATTATTTTTTTATTTAATATTATTTTTATCAAACAGAGCTGTTTCAGGCTGACATCAACCTGAGCCGTTTCAGACGGACATCGCTAGAGCCGTGACAACTGACGTTTCAGACTTTTCAGACTTTTTGAGTCGTTTCAGAAATTTTGAGCCGTTTTACACTTTTTAAGCCGTTTCGGGCGGACATCAAGCAGAGTCGTTTCAGACTAACACGGCTTAACAAGCCGTGACAACTGACGTTTCAGACTTTTGAGCCGTTTCAGTATTTTTGAGCCGTTTCAACACATGTTTTAAGTCGTTTCAGTAACGTGTTTCAGCGTCCAAAGCCGTTTCATCTTACATGTTTCAGCTTTAACCCCAACCGGACACGTGGTTAAGCCGGTTGCACCTCCATGTGCATCTCAAGTTCACTTGAATGCGTTTGGTTTTGTTAGAGCTTTGAAAACATAAACCCATTCAAGGTCCGAAGAAAACGATAGCTGTTTGGGACCATAAATCATGTTCAGGGACCACTTGAAAGTTCGGAAACTTCAACCCACACATGACAACTTGAAAGTTCGGAAACTTCAACCCACACGTGAACATGCAAACGAGAACATGATGCATGATTGTTCAACCGACCCATCTCTTTTTCCGGTAATAAGTAATGTTGTTCATAGTTTTTTTTTTTTTTATAAACTTTATTTCTTAAACGCACGTGTTTTTGTATTGTTTAGATGTCGACGATTAAAGTAAGACAAAAGTGGCTAGTTTTAAAATACGTGAAGCAGATAATGACTCCGTGAATTGAGACCGCCATAAGGCAAACGTGCTTTGGACCCTATTTAGATAATTGGTGCACGTTATGTGATAATCTTGTTTTAATCAGGGTTGCACAACTTTAGTTACCTAATAATAATCCCCGTCTTGGTATTTTGTATTTATTAGTAGGTGAAATAATTATGTTTACACCTAAACAATTTTGTTTAATAACCGGGTTACGGTTTGACCACAGTTTTTGGGCACCTGTAGATTACCAAAATTCTTTTAAAAATATATTTTTTCCAGGCCGATCTCGAGTTAATTTTTCAAATATTATTGATTTATTTAATAACGTAACGACATATAACGATGAAGACGGCACAAGAATATGTCTTCTAATGCTTATAGGTCAAGGTTTTTTGGGATTGCGTTAACTGTATACAAAATGAGACATAAAGTAGCTATACTTTTTTTTGACTCGGTACTACCCGATGATATAGAAGACAACGTCGAAGATGACGAAGTTTTATATGGAAGATAATCGTAAAAATGGTTATTTATATATTTTATTTGTATTATGTTATACATACTTGTGTCCTCTTTGTGTGTATATATATGTGTGCGCTACCATTATGGTAACACATGTTACTCAGATAGATCCACAATGTCAAATCGGAGTTGGTCGTCAATTGTTCTTGACTTTTATTACGCCGGCGATAGTCCAAGTTGCTTTTCCTCATACATGGGGATAACACCACTCGGGAAAGACTGGTGGGGTGGACTACTTGGATTTAGTGGAGATGGCCATGTTCAAGAAACGGTACCTTAATAACAAATCATTTCCTTTAATAATTAGGGTATTATTTAAAAAAAAAATCTTTACCATTCTTTTATAGCACGTGAAAGCATGGTGTAACAAACTCATGTATCAACGAGAGGTTGAAAGACGCGCAAGGACGGTGGCTTCAAAGGATTTTCGTTGGACGGTTCTACCACCAAATTTTGTCGACATGTTAAATGAAAAAGATAGTGCGGCAAACACATACGCAGATGGGTCTTCAACTACATACCCTCCATTTTGGGAAATAGATACAGTACATTCATTATTTATTTATTTTATATTGTGGGGGTTCTATATGTAATAAGATCTTAAACATGTTTATTTTGAACTGATCTTTAACATAATAATTTTAACCGGATGTTATATACTTTTCTTTTTTTTGACACAGGCTTACATTCCTATAGCGGAAAAGGAACAACAATGGTTACTTCTAAATATAAATTTAAAGTCACTAGAGATAACTATTTATTTTATAAATACTTGTGACATGAATAACCGCGGAGATTCATTTTGCGTGCACAGAAGAATTCATCAAACTGTGATGGAGTTTGAGTCTCTATTCTTGTGGTTTCTGGGTCGTACCGGGTATTGGCAACACGCTGAAGTAGACGAGACGGATGCAATGGGAATAGTAGGGAATGTCGTCTGGCCTGATCAAAGAGATCGTATTGGCCGAAATTCAGGAGTAATCATATCTATGCTAATGGAAAACCTTGTTCGCAAGCGCTCGTTAACATGGAGGGAAGGAAACCTTCAGGATGCTTGTTTTAGATACAGACGGTACATGGCAAATGAACTCTATGCCGGGCGCTTCACACCAGTTAATTTTTTATGCTTTGTGTATACACATAAAATCAAACAATAAAAAATTGTAATGAAATATTTTCTGCGTAATTTTATTACTTCCAATACTAAAAAAATAGATACTGTTAAAAGTCTCCCAGGTTATAGGACAGAAATTGTGTAAACTGGTCATGATCGCCCTAGTTTTCTTTATCTTTCCCTTTCCCCAGTCGTTTGCTAGTACCAATTTGTGACGGTATCGGCTGTCAACACAAATCACGATGATGACCGTATGATTTACGCCAGGAACAATACGACAGAGTGGGTTCTTCCGCGAGGGATAAGATCCGGTTGTTATCTCGAGGACGACCCGCCTGACGCTTTGTAATATGCGGCGGTTGAAGATTTATAAGATCTTCTGGAGTCTCCCATTCAGACTTATGAGGAAGAGGATTAATCGCTTCTTCATAAGTTCTTTTATAGATTTCGTTTGAGTAACACGGGAAGGAATACTGACTGCAGTCGGTTTCATCTAAAAATTTTGAAACCGAAATCACATGCCCACATGGTAGGCCAGAAACTTGCCAAACTCAGTAGCTACATGTTCGATTATATAAATCAACAAAACCGCCCTTGCCCCCGTCTTGAACATCATAAGTGTTTAAACCAACACCAGCAACAGTCCACGTTCTAGACGCTTGAATTTTTTTTTAAATTTTCTTTTGAGCCCACTGTGTAAGTAGATGTGTTTCCTAAATACCCTGCAACCGGCGTTCATAAAACCATTGTTGTACAGACTGATGAAAGAATTCTATAACTTGTGTTATCGGCATTGCTGGTGTCTAGAAAGAGAGTTAATGGACTCCATGCTGTTAGATGTCATATAATGATATCGATTACCGGGGCAATGTGCTCTTGCCCATCTACCGAACCCAATACTTGTTTGAATTTGACGTACCCTGGGAACGGCAAGACAAAGAGCATTGAATGACTCATTAAAATCAGACATCCGGTAAGATTTGCATGTCTTCCACCACAGACTCTCGTATTCTTTTTTTATTCGACGGTAAACGTAAGTTCATCATTAAATGACGACAACATAACCCGTGATAAGCACGTAGAAAGACGTTACTAACACCTAAGTGTATAGAATTTGCCCTATCCGATATTATCGCCATATCGGGTATTTCACCAACACACTCTCTAAGCTTAGAAAGAAACCATGTCCAGGATTCTCCATCCTCTGATTTTCCTATTCCATAGGAAACTGGTAAAATATGGTTGTTTCCATCCATGCCATCTGCTAAAAACAGCGTACCTTTAAATTCACCTTTTAGGTGTGCTACATCGATAATAACCACCGGCCTGAGATTACACATAAAGGCACGAATCTAACAGTAAAAGTTCGTAAGAGGTCAACCGCGTTTTAATTTCAGATAACAAAATAAAAGGTAAAACGCATAACTTACAGCAGCACCGATAACAACAAAGACCATCTCAAACCAATTCTCTTCGTCAGTCTTGATGCGAGTGACAGTACCGGGGTTTGCTCGCTCTAAATTGTAGCAGTAAAATGGTAGTTCAGCAAAGGAATCAGTGCTTGTTCCTTGTAGAATCTCTAGCGGGTGACTTTTTCCACGCCAAGCTTGACTATAACTTATGTCCACTTGGAATCTTTGTTTAAAACCTTTGACAATATCTGTGGACCGATATTATCTTCCACTATCTTTTAGTGATTCCTTTAAATAGTGAGCCACAACCATTGGGTTTGCCTGACGAAGATGGGGTACGTTAGCATCTTTGAGCACGTGTGTTTATCGTTTGTATACTTCACAACAAACATGGCACAGCCAGCAATACTACGTGCCCTAAAACGCCATGCGCACCCATCCACCAAACATGACACATCAAACCTGGTTTTAGACGATCTATCTACTTTAAACGCAAAATGTTCTAACAAACATTTTTCCCTAGCTCAAGTTTCATTTCTACTTTGTTAGTGAATATGTAGCCTGGCTCAAACTTAATTGATGGAGACAATGTTTGTGTTGTACCATGTAAATTATCGAAAGTCGTTGTATAGTCCTTTAAAACATTATCATAAACTTCATTAAAAGGAACATTTAAATCAGGAACTTTAAATGTATCTTGATCGGAAGGAAAACTAGATGACCCAACACACGACTCCTGAATGACGTACAACTTATATAATTCAAAAGGATTTTGCATGACAAAATTAAATAAAAAAGCGAGATCACCATCATCAACTATATCGATCGGATCAATAAGACATCCGGTACGATAGCTTTTTAATGTTTGGAATTCCACACAACTTAGAAACATTACTTAAAAGACCAATGTACGAAAGATTAGTTTCAATTTCTAAACCACGTCTACTTGCATCGGCATCAGAAACATACTCCAAGTTTCCATTAACAATCTGCCACTTTCCACCGTTGTATACAACAAAACAAAGCTTCATGTTGCAAAAATCTGATTTTACTTTAAACGTAAAACGCCTTAAACTAATTGTAAATAAATAACCTATGCACGTAATCGTAAAACCGGCTTATATTCGTACTGAAACGGCTTGAACAGTAACTTGAAACGGCTCTGAGCCGCCTAAATAGTGGTTTTAAGCCGCGTCAACAGGTAAGGAAACGACTCTGAGCCGCCTCAACCCACCTCGGCTCGTTGGAAGGTACCTGGCTAAGGGACGAACCGGGTCCTTACCCGGCTTCGATGTCAGCTCCACGTGAAACGGCTCGGCTGAGACGTTTCCTTATCCGACACGGCTCAAAGTCGTTTCAGGGTTGTCGGACACGTGTCAATTTGCCATTGGTTATCGGTGAAGACTAGTGTTGAGCCGCTTCCGTTAACGGAAACGGTTCTTTAAGCCGTGTCAGTGGGCCATTTTCGTAAAGACGGCGTGAAAAGAGCTAGTTTCGTGATTCGCCCTTTAAATTATGCACAATAGTCCGAGAACAAGTATCATAATAATGTTGGTAATCAAATAACTTAACACAATATAACGTTCAGTACTTATACGGTGTATTTTATGCACAAGGGTCCGAGAACAAACAAAAATCCTAAACCCAAAGTCACTAACATAAAACAATCAAAGTCTAACATTATGTTCAATACTATGTTATATTATCATTTTTAAACCATTAATTTTTGTATAACACAATGACCGAAAATCATTTGACACAATGATGTAGAAACCCTACAATTTAAACAATGTACCAATTTTAGAAGTAGCCTCTTGCTTATTTTGATCTCTTTTAATATTTTTTTTCGGGTTCGATATTTGTTCTTCCTCTTCAAAAATCCGTAGTGTTGTCTCCGAAGATTCAGGCTCGGTTCATTGCGTAGATAGTTCCTTTAATCGCTGAATCGATGAGCGTTGTGTGCTAATCAGTGAAGAAGGTTGTGTAATCGGTGATGAATGTTGTTCAATCGTTAAAGTTTGTGGCGGAATAGGTGAAGATTCTATGGCTACAAGCGGTTTTCCCTTTTAGTGAAGAATGGGAATAGTGAAAAGGAAGCACGAGTGAAAAGCAAATATTGAAAGAGTAGTTTAAACAATTGATGATCCTACCCTTAGTGCCCTTTTTATTTACAGAAATTTAGAGTTGATGTAATGGCCAACAATCTTTCTCATACTTCTTAATTTCGGGGATATTGGTCCGTAAAAATCCTAACAAAACGGTATAGACATTGTCAGTCCAACCTTTTTTTGTTTCCTCTGATAATTCGACCTTTCAATTATTTTTTCTCCACTAGTCCTCAGTTATAAAAACTTAACGGGGTTAAGTTTTTTCCCGAATTACAAACTGTCGTTTTAGGGCTTTTGATCAGAACGAGAATACGAGTCGAATGATGTAAAACTTACCTTGAAAAGGTGCTCCAAACGACTTGATTTTTTGTTAATTGGAAGTCTAAACAACCGAATTGAAACACCGTTTTCGTCATTTGGAGCACAATTTCAAGGTAAGTTTTACATCATTCGACTCGTATGCTCGTACTGATCAAAAGCCCTAAAACGGCAGTTTGTAATTCGGAAAAAAATTTAACCCCGTTAAGTTTTTTTAACTGAGGACCAGTGGAGGAAAAATAGTTAGAAAAGTGGGACTTTCAAGGAGAATAAAAATAGATGAGACTGACAATAGCCAATAACGTATAGTTAAAATTTTTACAGGTCTATGTTCCCTTATTTTTTTGTACTTTATACCATACCCAACTCTTAAAGTTATTTTATAATAACGATGTGACCTTGTATGTATATCTGAGATATATAATTAATAATCTTTGAGTTTGTGGCATTTATGGCAAGAGCTTCACAATAAATTAGAATATATATCAAATAGAGCTATACTAAATGACATATTAATATTCAAAATATAGGATTTGAAATAAAATCAAAACTTCTAAACAAGTGAAAGCTAGAAATTAACAAACCAAATCATTTTATAAAAACACAAAAGGCAAAACCAACTTGAAAAATTAATCTTGTAATAAAAAAAGGGCTAATCACGACACTACCCTTTTCACGCCGTCTTTGCGAAAATGGCTCACTGACACGGCTTAAAGAGCCATTTCCGTTAACGGAAGTGACTCAACACTAGTCTTCACCGATAACCAATGGCAAATTGACACGTGTCCGACAACCCTTAAACGGCTTTGAGCCGTGTCGGGTAAGGAAACGTCTCAGCCGAGCCGTTTCACGTGGAGCTGACATCGAAGCCGGGTAAGGACCCGGCTCGTCCCTTAGCCGGGTACCTTCCAACGAGCCGAGGTGGGGTGAGGCGGCTCAGAGCCGTTTCCTTACCTCTTGACGCAGCTTAAAACCACTATTTAGGCGGCTCAGAGCCGTTTCAACTCACTGTTCAAGCCATTTCAGTACGAATATAAGCCGGTTTTACGATTACGTGCATAGGTTATTTATTTACAATTAGTTTAAGACGCTTTACGTTTAAAGTAAAATCAGATTTTTGCAACATGAAGCTTTGTTTTGTTGTATACAGCGGTGGAAAATGGCATATTGCTAATGGAAACTTGGAGTATGTTTCTGATGCCGATGCAAGTAGATGTAGTTTTGAATTGAAACCAATCTTTCGTACATTGGTCTTTTAAGTAATGTTTCTAAGTTGTGTGGAATTCCAAACATTAAAAAGCTATCGTACCGGATGTCTTCGTTTACTAATCCGATCGATATAACTGATGATGGTGATCTCGCTTTTTTATTTAATTTTTTCATGCAAAATCCTTTTGAATTATATAAGTTGTACGTCATTCAGGAGTCGTGTGTTGGGTCATCTAGTTTTCCTTCCGATCAAGATACATTTAAAGTTCCTGATTTAAATGTTCCTTTTAATGAAGTTTATGATAATGTTTTAAAGGACTATACAACGACTTTCGATAATTTACATGGTACAACACAAACATTGTCTCCATCAATTAAGTTTGAGCCAGGCTACATATTCACTAACAAAGTAGAAATGAAACTTGAGCTAGGGAAAATGTTTGTTAGAACATTTTGCGTTTAAAGTAGATAGATCGTCTAAAACCAGGTTTGATGTGTCATTTTGGTGGATGGGTGCGCATGGCGTTTTAGGGCACGTAGTGTTGCTGGCTGTGCCATGTTTGTTGTGAAGTATACAAACGATAAACACACGTGCTCAAAGACGCTAACGTACCCCCATCTTCGTCAGGCAAACCCAATGGTTGTGGCTCACTATTTAAAGGAATCACTAAAAGATAGTGGAAGATAATATCGGTCCACAGATATTGTCAAAGGTTTTAAACAAAGATTCCAAGTGGACATAAGTTATAGTCAAGCTTGGCGTGGAAAAAGTCACCCGCTAGAGATTCTACAAGGAACAAGCACTGATTCCTTTGCTGAACTACCATTTTACTGCTACAATTTAGAGCGAGCAAACCCCGGTACTGTCACTCGCATCAAGACTGACGAAGAGAATTGGTTTGAGATGGTCTTTGTTGTTATCGGTGCTGCTGTAAGTTATGCGTTTTACCTTTTATTTTGTTATCTGAAATTAAAACGCGGTTGACCTCTTACGAACTTTTACTGTCAGATTCGTGCCTTTATGTGTAATCTCAGGCCGGTGGTTATCATCGATGTAGCACACCTAAAAGGTGAATTTAAAGGTACGCTGTTTTTAGCAGATGGCATGGATGGAAACAACCATATTTTACCAGTTTCCTATGGAATAGGAAAATCAGAGGATGGAGAATCCTGGACATGGTTTCTTTCTAAGCTTAGAGAGTGTGTTGGTGAAATACCCGATATGGCGATAATATCGGGTAGGGCGAATTCTATACACTTAGCTGTTAGTAACGTCTTTCCACGTGCTTATCACGGGTTATGTTGTCGTCATTTAATGATGAACTTACGTTTACCGTCGAATAAAAAAAAGAATACGAGAGTCTGTGGTGGAAGACATGCAAATCTTACCAGATGTATGATTTTTATGAGTCATTCAATGCTCTTTGTCTTGCCGTTCCCAGGGTACGTCAAATTCTAACAAGTATTGGGTTCGGTAGATGGGCAAGAGCACATTGCCCCGGTAATCGATATCATTATATGACATCTAACAGCGCGGAGTCTATTAACGCTCTTTCTAGACACCAGTGCAAAATGCCGATAACACAAGTTATAGAATTCTTTCGTCAGTCCGTACAACAATAGTTTTATGAACGCCGGTTGCAAGGTATTTAGGAAACACACCTACTTACACAGTGGGCTCAAAAGAAAATTTTAAAAAAAATTCAAGCGTCTAGAACGTGGACTGTTGCTGGTGTTGGTTTAAACACTTATGATGTTCAAGACGGGGGCAAGGGCGGTTTTGTTGATTTATATAATCGAACATGTAGCTACTGAGTTTGGCAAGTTTCTGGCCTACCATGTGGGCATGTGATTTCGGTTTCAAAATTTTTAGATGAAACCGATTGCAGTCAGTATTCCTTCCCGTGTTACTCAAACGAAATCTATAAAAGAACTTATGAAGAAGCGATTAATCATCTTCCTCATAAGTCTGAATGGGAGACTCCAGAAGATCTTATAAATCTTCAACCGCCGCATATTACAAAGCGTCAGGCGGGTAATCCTCGAGATAACAACCGGATCTTATCCCACGGGGAAGAACCCACTCTGCCGTATTGTTCCCGGTGTAAATCATACGGTCATCATCATGATTTGTGTTCACAGCCGATGCCGTCACAAATTGGTATTAGCAAACGACTGGGGAAAGGGAAAGATAAAGAAAGCTGGGGCGATCATGACCAGTTTACACAATTTCCGTCCTACAACCTGGGAGACTTTTAACAGTATCTATTTTTTTACTATTGGAAGTAATAAAATTACGCAGGAAATATTTCATTACAATTTTTTATTGTTTGATTTTATGTGTATACACAAAGCATCAAAAATTAACTGGTGTGAAGCGCCCGGCATAGAGTTCATTTGCCATGTACCGTCTGTATCTAAAACAAGCATACTGAAGGTTTCATTCCCTCCATGTTAACGAGCGCTTGCGAACAAGGTTTTCCATTAGCATACATATGATGACTCCTGAATTTCGGCCAATACAATCTCTTTGATCAGGCCGGACGACATTCCCTACTATTCCCATGGCATCCGTCTCGTCTACTTCAGCGTGTTGCCAATACCCGGTACAACCCAGAAACCACAAGAATAGAGACTCAAACTCCATCACAGTTTGATGAATTCTTCTGTGCACGCAAAATGAATCTTCGCGGTTATTCATGTCACAAGTATTTATAAAATAAACAGTTATCTCTAGTGACTTTAAATTTATATTTAGAAGTAACCATTGTTGTTCCTTTTCCGCTATAGGAATGTAAGCCTGTGTCAAAAAAAGAAAAGTATATAACATCCGATTAAAATTATTATGTTAAAGATCAGTCCAAAATAAACATGTTTAAGATCTTATTACATATAGAACCCCCACAATATAAAATAATAAAAATGAATGTACTGTATCTATTTCCCAAAATGGAGGATATGTAGTTGAAGACCCATCTGCGTATGTGTTTACCACACTATCTTGTTCATTTAACATGTTGAAAAAATTTGGTGTTAGAACCGTCCAACGAAAATCCTTTGAAGCCGTCGTCCCGCGTCTTTCAACCTCTCGTTGATACATGAGTTTGTTAAACCATGCTTTCACGTGGTACAAAAGAATGGTAAAGATTTATTTTTTTTCAAAAATAATAGCCTAATTATTAAAGGAAATGATTTGTTATTAAGGTACCGTTTCTTGAACATGGCTATCTCCACTAAATCAAAGTAGTCCACCCCACCAGTCTTTCCCGAGTGGTGTTATCCCCATGTCTGAGGAAAAGCAACTTGGACTATCACCGGCGTAATAAAAGTCAAGAACATTTGACGACCAACTCCGGTTTGACATTGTGGATCTATCTGAGTAACAGGTGTTTCCATAATGGTAGCGCACACATATATATACACACAAAGAGTACACAGGTATCTATAACATAATACAAATAAAATATATAAATAACCATTCTATACATAATAATATTTTTACAACATTTTCTGCATTTTTACAATTATCTTCCAAAAAAAACTTCGTCATCTTCGACGTTGTCTTCTTTATCCTCGGGTAGTACCGAGTCAAAAAAAAGTATAGCTAGTTTACGTCTCATTTTGTATGCAGTTAACGCAATCCCAAAAAACCTTGACCTATAAGCATTAGAAGACATATTCTTGTGTCGTCTTCATCGTTATATGTCGTTACGTTATTAAATAAATCAATAATTTTTGAAAAACTAACTCGAGATCGGCCTGAAAAAATCTATTTTAAAAAAATTTTGGTAATCAAAAGGTGCCCAAGAACTGTGGCCAAACCGTAACCCGGTTATTAAACAAAATTGTTTAGGTGTAAACGTAAATATTTCACCTCCTGATAAATATGAAATACCAAGACGGGGATTATTATTAGGTAACTGAAGTTGTGCAACCCTGATTAAAACAAGACTATCACATAACGTGCACCTATCTAAATAGGGTCCAAAGCATGTTTCCCTTATGGCGGTCTCAATTCCCGGAGTCATTATCTGCTTCAAGTATTTTAAAACCAGCCACTTTTGTCTTACTTTAATCGTCGGCATCTAAACAATACAAAAACACGTGCGTTTAAGAAATAAAGTTTATAAAGTTTTTAAAAAAAACTATGAACAACATTACTTATTACCGGAAAAAGAGATGGGTCGGTTGAAAAATCTTGCATCACATGCTCGTTTTGCATGTTCACGTGTGGGTTGAAGTTTTCGAACTTTCAAGTGGTCACGTGTGGGTTGAAGTTTCCGAACTTTCAAGTGGTCCCTGAACGTGATTTGTGGTCCCAAACAGCTATCGTTTTCTTCGGAACTTGAACGGGTTTATGTTTTCAAAGCTCTAACAAAACCAAACGCATTCAAGTGAACTTGAGTTGCACATGGAGGTGCAACCGGCTTAACCACGCGTCCGGTTGGGGTAAAAGCTGAAACATGTAAGATGAAACGGCTTTGGACGCAGAAACACGTTACTGAAACGGCTTAAAATAGTGTTGAAGTGGCTCAAAAATACTGAAACGGCTCAAAAGTCTGAAACGTCAGTTGTCACGGCTCGTTAAGCCGTGTCAGTCTGAAATGGCTCTGCTTGATGTCTGCATGAAACGGCTCGACGTCTGAAACGGCTTAAAAAGTCTAAAACGGCTCAAAATTTCTGAAATGGCTCAAAAAGTCTGAAAAGTCTGAAACGTCAGTTATCACGGCTCTGGCGATGTCCGCCTGAAACGGCTCTGGTTGATGTCAGCCTGAAACGGCTCTGGTTGATAAAAAATATTATTAAATAAAATAAAATAATAAAAAAATTTAAAAACCTTGTCAGACTGGGGAGAGTCTGACCGGTTTAAGCATGTTATTGGCAGCGTGTGATGGGATTCGAACTCGTGACCTCTAATTTGTGTGCACGCAGCTCTTCCAACTGAGTTACGTGTCTAACCCGTTACATGCTGGATTTTTATTATACATATATACTCATTAAGTAAATCCTGATTTAATTAAAAAACAGTTTCCCATTTTTCTAAACTCAACAAACCGGCGATATACAAACGATTTTTATTAAATTTATACTCTTATAGAATCTGAATACATGTGAGTATTAAAAAAAGGGGTTGGTATAATTTATGAAATTGGTTGATTATTAAACAAAATCAAATAAACAAAAAAATTTAAAACCTTCTCAGACTGACAAGGGGAGGGGTCTGACCGGTTTAAGCATGTTATTGGCAGCGTGTGATGGGATTCGAACTCGTGACCTCTAGTTTGCGTGCACGCAGCTCTTCCAACTGAGCTACGTGTCTAACCCGTTACATGCTGGATTTTTATTATACATATATACTCATTAAGTAAATCATGATTTAATTAAAAAACGGTTTCTCATTTTTTTATACTTAAAACCGGCGATATACAAACGATTTTTATTAAATTTATACTCTTACAGAATCTGAATACATGTGAGTATTAAAAAAAGGGGGTTGGTATAGTTTATGAAATTGGTTGATTATTAAACAAAATAAAATAATAAAAAAATTTAAAAACCTTGTCGGACTGACAAGGGGAGGGGTCTGACCGGTTTAAGAATGTTATTGGCGGCTTGTGATGGGATTCGAACTCGTGACCTCTAGTTTGCGTGTACGCAGCTCTTCCAACTGAGCTACGTGTCTAACCCGTTAGATGCTGGATTTTTATTGTACATATAAACTCATTAAATAAATCCTGATTTAATTAAAAAACGGTTTTCAATTTTTTTAAACTCAATAAACCGGCGATATAAAAACGATTTTTGTTAATTTATACTCTTACAGAATCTGAATATACGTGAGTATTAAAAAAAGGGGTTGGCATAATTTAAGAAAAAGGGGTTGATAAAAAAATATTATTAAACAAAATAAAATAATAAAAAAATTTAAAAACCTTGTCGGACTGACAAAGGGGAGGGGACTGACTGGTTTAAGCATGTTATTGACAGCGTGTGATGGGATTCGAACTCGTGACCTCTAGTTTGCGTGCACGCAGCTCTTCCAACTGAGCTCCGTGTCTAACCCGTTAGATGCTGCATTTTTATTATACATATACACTCATTAAGTAAATCCTGATTTAATTAAAAAACGGTTTTCATTTTTTTAAAACTCAACAAACCGAGATATAAACGATTTTTATTAAATTTATACTCTTACAGAATCTGAATACATGTGAGTATTAAAAAAAGGGGGTTGGTATAATTTATGAAATTGGTTGATTATTAAACAAAATAAAATAATAAAAAAATTTAAAAACCTTCTCAGACTGACAAGGGGAGGGGTCTGACCGGTTTAAGCATGTTATTGGTAGCGTGTGATGGAATTCGAACTCGTGACCTCTAGTTTGCGTGCACGCAGCTCTTCCAACTAAGCTACGTGTCTAACCCGTTAGATGCTGGTTTTTATTATACATATACACTCGTTAAGTAAATCCTAATTTAATTAAAAAACGGTTTTCATTTTTTTTAAACTCAACAAACCAGCGATGTACAAACGATTTTTATTAAATTTATACTGTATTAAAAAAAGGGGTTGGTATAATTTATGAAATTGGTTGATAAAAAAATATTATTAAACAAAATAAAATAATAAAAAAATTTAAAAACCTTGTCAAACTGACAAGGGGAGGGGAATGACCGGTTTAAGCATGTTATTGGCAGCGTGTGATGGGATTCGAACTCGTGACCTCTAGTTTGCGTGCACGTAGCTCTTCCAACTGAGCTACGTGTCTAACCGTTAGATGCTAGATTTTTATTATACATATATACTCATTAAGTAAATCCTTATTTAATTAAAAAACGGTTTTCAATTTTTTTAAACTCAACAAACCGGCGATATAAACGATTTTTATTAAATTTATACTCTTACAGAATCTGAATATATGTGAGTATTAAAAAAAGGGGGTTGGTATAATTTATGAAATTGGTTAATTATTAAACAAAATAAAATAATAAAAAAATTTAAAAACCTTGACAGACTGACAAGGGGATGGGTCTGACCGGTTTAAGCATGTTATTGGCAGTGTGTGATTGGATTCTAACTCGTGACCTCTAGTTTGCATGTACGCAACTTTTCCAACTGAGCTACGTGTCTAACCCGTTAGATGCTGGATTTTTATTATACATATACACTTATTAAGTAAATCCTGATTTAATTAAAAAACGATTTTAATTTTTTTAAACTCAACAAACCGGCGATATACAAACGATTTTTATTAAATGTATACTCTTACAGAATCTGAATACATGTGAGTATTAAAAAAGGGGGTTGCTATAATTTATGAAATTGGTTGATTATTAAACAAAATAAAATAATATAAAATTAAAAACCTTGTCAGACTGACAAGGGAAGGGTCTGACCGTTTTAAGCATGTTATTGGCAGCGTGTGATATGATTCGAACTCGTGACGTCTAGTTTGCGTGCACGCAGCTCTTCCAACTGAGCTAAGTGTCTAACCTGTTAGATGCTGGATTTTTATTATACATATATACTCATTAAGTAAATCCTGATTTATTAAAAAACGGTTTTCAATATTTTTTTTAAACTCAACAAACCGTACGGAAACGGCTCTAAGCCGCCTAGATAAAGGCTTTAAGCTGCGTCAACATGTAAGGTAACGGCTCTGAGCCGCGTCAACCCAGCTAAAGGTCGAGTCGGGTCCTTAAACGGCTAAGGAACGAGCCGGGTCCTTACACGTCTTCGATGTCAGCTCCACGTGAAACGGCTCGGCTAAGAGCTTTTCTTACCCGACACGGCTCAGAGCCGTTTCAGGGTTGTCGGACACGTGTCAACTTTCAATTGGTTATCGGTGAAGACTGGTGTTGAGCCGCTTCCGTTAACGAAAACGGCTCGTTAAGCCGTGTCAATAGGCCATTTTCACAAAAATAGTGTGACAAAGGGCTAGTTTCGTGATTAGCCCTAAAAAAATTGCATTGAGATGGGTTTAATGTGATCTGACAAATTACGCTCATTTAATAACAATCATTACAATTAAACAAGTTTAGTCTCAACAATCATCTCGATGACAAGCTCTTGTGTCCAATTTGTTAATATCGATGAAAAAGTTATTTACTATTTGGTGTTTGCTAAAAAGTATTTATAAAATAGCTTTTATATTGATTTATTTTGTATTTAGTTTTGTCTAAAATATGTATAAAAAGAATGGACTTTAGGTAAATCGACATTTCGGTTGATTCAGATTTGCGTTCTTACTAAAAAGTCTCTGTGTGAGGCTCTTGACCCTCTTATTGATACCCCTTACAAATTCCTCGCAACTACAAATTAATAAATTTTCAATATACAAAAATGAATATAGCTTAGTTGTGAAATAACTCTTCTTTTTGCTCTTTCTCATGATCTTAAAACTCTCTTTGATTTGATGTGGAAATGAACTAGAGAGATATATCTTAGAATATTATTAGAAAGTTGAGAGCAAAAGGGGTAAGTGTAAAAGGTTGGGGTTGGTTTGTATTTATATGCAAAGCTCAACAAACAAGGAAAACCAGTCAGCAAGTCGATCTCACAATCGATACGATTGCCCGTGGTCCTTCAGGTTTGTCTTTGACTAGATTTTAGCTCTAGAACGTTGCGCAACGACTATAAATGACTACCGACACCTTTTTCACACCCATACCTTGACTTATCAAATCAACCATGTCCATCTTTTCAATTTAGATGTATACTTTTCCAAACTTGGGTTTGTATTTGGTAAATCATGATGCTTTCTTGCCCTTTTTGGTAACGCTTTGTCTCTTATCATCATAACACTCCTTAAATGGAAAGAAACTGTTCAAAATTTAAAGTCCCTTCTATTAGTAATTAACTTGTTTAGTTCAATTAAGACTTTTGTAATTATGGATTTTTATAAGAAAATTAATTTATTTTATTTTACCTTTCTTTAGATTAATTTTCTCTTTAATCACCAATCAATTTCTTGATGCTTTGATTCTTTGTAGATTTTTTTTCATTTTTGTTCTTTATATCTTAAAGTCTTCATCAACATCTGTCTTTGATATTTCACCTTGATTGTAGCAATGTGTTCCACTTGGTGAATGCAGTACTTGATGAATATTGCACTTGATAATTTGTTGAACTTTTACATTCTTGCACCTTGTTGATCTTGATTAATACTTGACTAACTTAATACTAAACTATGTTGTTACACTTCCTCACCGTTGTTGAGATATACATTAAGTATTTAAGTACATATATGTGGTATATGTGTATTAACTAACAACAATTTGATAGCACAATATCCTAATTTCAATCATATCAAGACTAGGAATCATTTGTGTTTCTTAAATGCATGGTTGTAAAATTCCCGACTAGACGTTTTTTAACCACCCATTAATGCCAATTAATAGCCAAATAATCATAATTAATGCCGATTAATCGCTAGTCCCAACCCCACCGGCCGACAAGCGACTAGCGATATCTACAACCATGCTTAAATATTATCATTAGCACGAAACACATTATTTCCCGAACAATTATGCCTAACACACAAGGCATCAACATCTAGATACACTACCACTACGACTCTCTATACCCATAATCTTACAAGCCAATAGTATACCACCGACAACGCCCATCATAGAACTCCGTGAAACCCACTAACTTTGTCATATCTAAAAAGTATGACCCATATCCAACCCACTATACCCATCTCGATATACCACCTAAATTGCATTACTTTGCAAAACCCTTAAAAATATAACTCATCAAAAAGGTTATCGTAAGACTCATCAATCATAAAACAAATTTAATTACATATTGATGCAAGCCCAAAATATAAGAAAAGAGGGCATTAGAACTCACATTTTTGAAGTTCTGAATCTACAAAGGAATCTGTTCTATAACTCGTCCTCTAACACAACCTATGACCAAATAAACATAGTTACCACCACTATCGACAAACACATCAAAGGCCGCATAACACGCAACCCTAATCATCGAGTGTTTAGGGTTTACTAAGCATGTATATGGCAAAGCCACGTGAGCTACATCACATCCGAACCCGACCGCACGTTCAAACATGTAGCCAATGAAACCCTAGATCGATGAACGCACCAATTTGGGTCGCCAAGTACACGCTTAGATGCATGAACCCTAACTGAACCACCCCCCCCCCCCATGTATGCGTATGATGATCCCCATGCAAACCCTAGCATCAACCATAACCACCATCATCACCGGAACCACCAACATGATCACCACCATCGTCCAACATCACTATTGTTACCATCACCACCTTCAAATACCATCATCGTGGTCGCCAACCTAAACATCTCAACCATGATCGCAACATTTCACCAACAACACCGTCTTGACTGCCGCCCAGTGTAAAATTACCGTCATGCGATCATTTTAGTTTTCCTCTTTTTTTACAAAGCTATGGTAGTGTTTTGTTTTAATTGGTTGACTCGGTGTAATTTTTATTCGTGTCAGACGTCTGCTTGACACACGCTCATTTGTCCTAAAAAAATACAATTTTGCCCTCAATTTAAATTATAGTCTTTACATCATTTTAGTTTTTTTTATCAAAAGTACGGTAGTGTTTTGTTTTAATTGGTTGACTCGATTTAGTTTTTTTTAATCGTCTTATGAGTAGTATATACAAGTAATCAAAATACAGACGTATATGTTATGTGTACTTCCGTAAAAAATGGACCTCCGAAAGCTTACCTGAATCGTAAAAAAACATATTAAGAATGATGAATTGTATAAAGGATATCGGTTAGTTCGGTTAAATTATAAAAAGGGAGGCTTTAATGATGATACATATGTTATTTATAAGTCGATGGGTTAATTATGAAATTTAATAACGTCATAAGCTTTGGGCAATCATCATGCCCCGTTCCATTCTGCTGCGGGTTGGGGTGTGACAGATTGGTATCAGAGCCAATGGTTAAAGGGAATTAGGATAGTTTATTAGACCCTTAGACCTAGAGTATAGCCTAATACGGGTTTTATGTGCTTTATGTGCTAAATTGTTTTCTTTGCTTATGCTATTAAATTTTATAAGTTTAAAAGTTTATTAATGTCACATACAAATGCATGGGAACACATTTTAGATGCAAAATGTTATGTGTCTTGCATGATAATATATGATTTATTTCAATTATATAGTTTATTATTTTTAATGTTACACTTGCACACACTATACAATATAAACATTAACTTTTATAATCACTCCATTTCATAACCTCATTCAAATAAAGTCTAAGTTAATTAAATATTCAATTCACGTCAATTATACTCGATTCCATTTCTATTTCATTTGGACATTTCAAATTTCATTTAAAATTTTCAATCTTGTCAAAGTGAGTTTTTGTGACGGACATGTAGTAACTGGAAGGGTTACGTACTGGTAGTCGGGACGCTCTATCTAAGCTGGCAATCGTATAAATCCAATAAGGACCAGTTTGCCTACATGGGGACTAATGATGAGGGTACTGATACCTATTAGGTCAAAACATGTCTCATCAAACGTCACGAAAACTAACACTTTGATAAGTCAACGTGTCAGTGTTAAGTCATGCATATCTTCCAACATTATTTCATATCACACCAACATGAGTCATTTAACATTTATTATTTTTCTTTTGGTTAAGTGTATGTTGAAGGGTAAACATACGCAAACCATGCAAAAGCTCGGTAATTGCAAGGGCCCACGTAATTACGAAAGTGAAGCATGGAAGGCATACCACGCCTTGGCGATGTGCCAAACCTATAAATTTTCAATATTTTATTTCTGAAATATTATTTAGTCCTAAGTTTTATGTTTTTGAGAATGTTTTTATTCCATTTATCATTTGATTGTTACTCTTTGAATTCTCAACCTGTTTGCGATAATCCTTGTAGATGTCTTTTAAACGTCTTCGTATTTGAAAGCATGCTGGAACTCCAACCGACGCATGGCAACCCATACCTCGAGGTGTTCCTACAAACACCTCAAATCATGTGATCCCCCTCCGTACGAAGGCACCACCGATGCAACCGTTCTCTTCTGCTGGTTTGAGGAAACAGAGAATACGTTCCTCAATTGTGAATACCCTGACAATTGCAAGGTTCGGTATAAAATGCGCAGCTTGTTGGGAAACGCACTCGCCTAGTGAAATGTTGAAAAGAATACGCGCAGTGCTGAAGCTGCATTGGCTTTGACTTGGGAACAACTAAATGAACTAATGACTGAAATATTTTGTCCTCGGCACGAGATTAAGAAACTTGAGGATGAATTTTGGGTTTCGGAACAAGACAGTGGAGATAACGTGGCATACAACAATCGGTTTCGTGAGTTGAGTATGATGTGCCCCTACTTATTCATTTCACTCACCCGCCTCATAGAGCAGCACATCAAGGGTTTATCTCCTGTCATAAAGGACATTGTGGAAGGTAGCAGACCTGAGACCCTAAAGGCATCTATACGACTCGCTAGTCAACTTACTGAGAATCGCATTAAATGAAAGCATTTGAAACGTAACGGGGCTAAAGGATCAACTAGTGAGGCTCCTGCTGAAGAGCTGAAAGAGGAAAAAGAAACTAGGATCGAATCTCCCTCCCACTCCAAAAAAAAGCATAAGGACAACGGGAAGAACTACATAGTAACCACACCAAATAAGAAACCTTATACTGCTTCTTTTCCCAAATGCAACCAATTTCAATACCACCATCCACCCAACTTCCCATGTCGACAATGCACTGGTTGTGGATGTTTTGGCCCCTTAGTCGATGCACATCACATCCTTCAAACTAAACAACCAACCAGCCACAAAACCCATAGAATGCACAAGTCCTAACTCAACCCTTCCCTCAGCCTAATCTGATAATGGTTCCATATCAAGCTCAAAACTGACTCCACCCTATAATCAACCCAACTACCTTATGATACCACATGCAAGGGCATGCTTCAACTACGGGGATCCCACCCATCTTAGAAACACCTGCCCTAGATTGGTTAACATCATTAATGCCCAAGCAAAGGTTAACCCAATTAACCAAGCAAATCAGGCAGCAGAGGTTAGAGCCTTCAACGTCAACATGAATCAAGCTAGGGCTAACAACAATGCTAGAAACGTATAACTCAAGTCTGAATGGACAAAACATCCCTATTATTTCAATCGCAAGACAAGTAAAGAGTTTTGATGTTATTATTATCATTGTTTTACTTTGTGTACTCGGACAATTACGTTAATGTTATGTTGACTTAGGTATTTTATGCTAAAGTCATGTAATACCTTTATCATTCCATTGTCTCTTTATAATGTTATCAATATCTCACGTTAGTGTCAATTCGTGTTATTGTTATTTCATGATTTATTATCAATATTATTGCATTTTTAACAATTACCCGACCTGGCCCACAAGGGCCAAGGGCGTGGTCACAGCTTAACTTATAAAAGTTAAGGACACATGCAATATTCTATCAAGCTATGGTTGTTTGTGATTTTGTTATACTTGTTTAGAGAGTTAGTTAGTAGTATCGTCACATAGAACCAATCATGAGTGGATAACGAAGTTGATGAAATTTGATAAGGACATGGTGGATACGTCGCTGGTACTTCCTATATATAAGTGTTTTTATCAAACTATCAAAAGAGTTGTTAGACTGGTCATGGGAAGTTTTGTGTAAGTGTCGTTGTGTCATCAATCATTATTCGAATAATGATGTGGATGAAAGTTTGATAGAGATATGGTGGATATGCCACTGATACTTCCTATATATAAGTGTCTCTACCAAATTTTTAAAAGAAGTATTGGACTAATAATGAAATGTTTTGTGTTAGGTTGTTTTGTTGTGTGATTAGTGATTTAATTCTATGGCATTATGAGTTCAAACTTATCGTTTGCCGCATTTAATGGGAAACTTTATCCTTTTCAAAAATCCCAAGTTGTGACACAGGATGTAGTATAAGCATCATGAGTATACCTTACAACTCGGCATGCTAACTCCCTCGTGTTGCAAGATAACTATGGGACGTAATTTCTCTTAAGTCACAATCCAATCCAATACGCTATTTTAAGGTTTCACGACGTAATACTCGCATTACCTATGATAGACTATCTTATACCTTGTCATTTACACCCTCCGTTTATGTATCTTTGGCACTAAAAGCGATTCCTTACCCCGGGTGTTTAACCCTCAACAGGAACGCTACCGCCTCAATTAGATCTAGACGTAATCCTAAGGCATCGTAGCTTGAGTGTACTCTTGGTAATCTTTAAGATTCATATTTAAAACTCGCTACCAGGCATTTCTAAGCAACAACCAATTCTAAGATTGGAATTTCTAAAACCATTCCTAAATCTAATTGATATCTTTTACGTCCATGAGAAACCCTACCTGTCATCCTAGACGAACAATTTCTTCTTACTTTCGAGATGAAATTCCTAAAAGTTGGGGAGACTATAACATCCGTAAAAAATAGACCTCCAAAACGTGACCCGAATCACAAAAAAAACATATTAAGAATGATGAATCATATAAAGAATATCGGTTAGTTTGGTTAGTGTTATAATAGGGGAGGCTTTATCGATGTTACATATGTTATTTATAAGTCAAGGGGTTAATTATGAAATTTAATAGTGTCATAAGCTTTGGGCAATCATCATGTCCCATACCATTCCACTGCGGTTTGGGGTGTGACATTATGAGAGAAAAATATTTCGCTTAGTACCCCACAAAGCGGGCGGGGCAAAAACTAGTTTAATTACATAAATGGTCCATGTGGTTTAGCTAGATTCTGAATTGGTTAACTTTGAGAAATTACTGGTTTGGTCTTCATTGTTTGCTTACTGGTAGTCTCGAGAGTGGATGAAGTCCATTATTCCCAGGAGATTTCACCATCCTTGACTTTCTTCCGGGATGTTTGTATATATATGTGTCTCCAAAGGAATATTGTACATGAGTATAAATAGAAACAAATGAAACCTTGATACAAAACCCTAATGTGCTTAAGCCTAACTACAAACCTTATTACACCCCGCAGTTTGACACAGAGGAAGACAAACATTCAAACTAATACGAAACTCGAGAAATGGGGATCCAATTGGTGAAGATGTTTGCATAATGAGAAGATGATAGAACATGAAGAACGCGAAGCTGACCAATCACATTTTTTTCACAAACAAAGTGAATATCAATTTCAATATGTTCAATGCAATGATGTTGCGTTAGGTTAGTGGGCCGATAAACGAATTAACTTTGTCAAAGTAGACGATGGAGACACGAGGTAAAGGACAATGAAGCTCAAGAAAACAGTTATGCATCCATCATGTTTAAGCAGCAACATTAGCAACTTCGTGGTATTCCACTTCAGCACTTCTTGAATGAGAGACAATAGTCTGGCATTTGAAAGATCATTATAATAAGCTATCACCCAAAAACATATGTAAAATACCCGTCGTGGATTGTTGAGTATCTGGAAAACCTCCTCAGTCAGCTTTAAAATATGCAATGAGACGAGTTGTAAAAGAGATATGTAATTGACTCGATGAATCTGATCTTTATCCATATATTTATTTGTCTCAAACACATTGGTCGACAAACTTAAAGTTCTATGATCCGTATATGACTTGCTTAGCTTATGTATCTAAAATAGTCATATGTGTTAATTCTTTGTAAAGGAATTACAATCAAGTTATAAGTATACTAAATAGCTTATAAATTGGTTGGCGGGTAAAATAAATTACTTTCCGTTTAATTTTAAACATGTGCAGATCGAATATTTACTTAAATATCTAAACATGTAGACTTACTGAACATGCTATGTTTAATAAAAGCATGTAGTCAAACAAACAATGTTGCATACAATAGACTAATCTTGTGCGCCCTGCGCCCTTATACAAACAATACCATCAACTTAAATTATCCTATAAACCAGCAAAAGGCTTATGTACAACAAATAATTCATGGTGAAATCAACATACACTGATGTCATTTGAAACAAAGCACATCAAACAAACATCTCAAACAAACAATACCATCAACTTAAATTATATTCAGTGGCATTTAACCCTAATCACATCAAAGTCAAAGTCAAATGCTTCAATTAATCCTAATGTACAAACATCTCATGGTGAAATCCATGTACACTGATGTGCAGCAGCCAACATTTCATGGTGAAAGCCTTTATTGTGCATACAATACCTAATGTGATCACTCAATGTCATTTGATCCTAAGTACATCAAAGTCAAATGCTTCAATTGATCCTAATGTTCAGTAGTGAAACTCATTTGATCCTAATGTGCAGTAGTAGAAATCATCTGACCCTAAGCACATCAAAGTCATTATCAAGTCATTTGATCCTAAGCACATCAAAGTCATTATCAAGTCATTTGATCCTAAGCACATCAAAGTCATTATCAAATTCATTTGAACCTAAGCCAACTGTTTAACATGATATTGACACCCAAACACAGTTAATCAAAGGCTACAATTGATCCTCAACATATCAAAGTAATATTGATCCTAAACACAGTCACGTAGCAGTCAAAGTAATAGTGATCCTTAACACAGTGCAATAATAGTCAAAAGTAAAGTCATTTTATCCTAAAATTAGTTTAATAACTTCAAATTCACAGTTTAATAAGGCCCACTAACACTTAAATGTCAACATTAAACACCACCATTCATACACAATAGTTTAATGTCAGCCTAATGATCATACATACATAACAGTTAGATAACAATACAAGGGTAGCCCTGATCATTAACTTCAAAATCCGAAAAAATGATTAGTGGCAAAAATAACCGTTTTAATTGTTATACATAAGCATAATAGTTAGGCATCCTATGTACACCCATGCAACACCCCCCCCCCCCCCCCCGGTCTTCATGCTCGACGACTAAAACAAAGTTCAATCCTAAACCCCCTTCTCGTCCTCAGCAGGACCCGATATTGGATCCGGACAAGACGTCGGGTGACCTGCACCTTAATTCCAACTACAGTTCCGTGAAACAAATACCAGATTTCAGATTATATACATGGCACACATCACGAAAATCAATGATTTTAAGTACAATTAACACAATGCCATACCAACAATGTGCAAAGTAAACAAAATGATAGCTTATTAGCCCATTTTCAACACGACCGTAGCTGGATGGTCGGAGAAGGAAGATGACTGGAGTTGTTGTTGATGTCCGGGAGGGTTTGTGAGATAAAAGGATTAAAATGTAGCTTCTAAAGGAAGATGGGGGATTATAAAGGTGTGAAAGGTGTCAGCTTTGGGTGAAATGACCATATTGCCCTTCACACCGTTAAATAATTAAACAGTTTGCAATTTGCACCAGGGACTTGATTGTGAGCAATTAACAACCACAGGGACGGGAGTGTTGAATTTTGGAAATTGGTGTCCGAACATATAAGCGAGTGTAAACCTCATGGACGTAAATTGTATTTTACTCATAATTATATGTTCTAGAACTCCTGTTTAATATCCTTGGATTCATTAATTAAGGGGACATTTGGTTTTTGATTAAATAAACATTTTTTATGTTCTGTTTCTCATCTTATACTCGTTCATAGATTTCTAGTTTATTTGGCAGACTGGCATCACCATATTTACTAGAAGATAGTATACTTATGATACTTAATATACATGTTATATTATGTGCCTAAAAGTGTGTAAAACTCATTTTCAAGAAAGAATGAAGATGTAGACACCTCAAGAGATTTTAACCACTACATGTAGATGAACTCTAGATTATTTGAGTTCCTAGAACTTGTCCAATGTTGGTGTGAAAAACGTGGATGATGAGGTGTTGGGATATAAATACTAATCCTTATGTATATTGAAGTTTCTAAGTGTGAAAGTGATGAAAATGAAGTGTATTTTGGCTTACCAAGTATTAATTGTTCACGGGTGCGAAGAAGTACCGATTATGGACCGTGTAAGATGTCAAAACAACGAGATAGCTACTGCCATGATGATAATGATGATAAAGGTGATAGAAACATAACTAATGAAAATAGAGTTATTACTTACGGAAAGGGTGACGGTTTTCACTACTCAAAACCGTGATGAATTGATATTAGACCTGTGGAACTTCCTTGAATCCTTCTACAGCCAATTGCTAAGCTTCAAAGTGTATATTTCAGCTATAACTATAACTGATAGGGGCCAACTCAAGCTGGTTAATCCCACAAGTGATAGACCCATTGAGTGGGTTAGGCTCCGAAAAACAAGGATAAGAAGACTAGATACTTTGCAACAACTTTCTCTAATTTTTCATTCATCTAAATGTTTCTTAAATTCAAGGAAATGAGAAATAAAAATACATAAACATGCAAACATGGGATCGTGCTAAGCTATGGGAAGTTGAGAATGCAAAAAGGAAAATATGTCTAACTATTGTATCTATATAGAAAACAAATGAAGTGGAATTCAAATGTGGGTTACATGGGCACATATCAATACTCTCACCCTAAAAAGTGTCCTTGTCTTCTAGGACGTAATGCCCGGTCCATGGTGGTGGCCACCCGCGTCTTCCACTAGCGTTTGGTTTAGTCTCAATGGGGTTTGGGTCTTCCTTGTCGAAATTTGAGTACCAATTTGTGAATGGTACAACGAATGGGAAAATTAGTGGACATGTGTTGAAATTGGGAAATGTTGGGAGGTTTGGGTCACGTGGAGATTTTTGGCAGACACATTGGCTGTTAAACTTTGAGCACCAGTTTGCAAATGGGGCTTGACAATCAAACTTGACGAATGGGAAAATCAGAACATATGGTGAATATGAGATATGTTGGTTTAGTTGGGATCAAGTGGGGATTTTGGTAGAAATATAGTGGTTGTAGTGATGGCAAGAGTAAAGGTGATGGTATTAATTGCAGGAGCGGTTCTAATGAGATTGATGGCATAGACGATTTCGGAGGCGGAAGGCATGATGGGCGGGTGATGGAAATAGCGGTGTTTGATTTCCTTGGAATGCAGAACTAGAAGAAGAGAAAAACATGTCGTTTATGTGGTGATGGCAGTGGTGACGGAGGTGACGGAAGTGTGTAGGGCTTCGAAGGAGGTGTCTTAGGCAGCTTGTAGAGTGGCGATGGCATCAGCATGGTGGTACGACCAACAGTCGATGCACTCAACCAAACCCCAAACTAGGTCTTTAGGCGACAAATGAGGCATGAGCAAGCTAATGAGAGCACCGAATAATAGGGACCGATTCGAGATGGTCAATCTCCCAAGTGATAGACCAGTTGAGTGGGTTAGGCTCCAAAGAACATAGATAAGAAGGCTAGATACTTTGCAACAATTTTTTTTCTAATTTTTCATTCATCTAAATTTTTCTTAAATACAAGGAAAAGAGAACTCCAAATATGTATACATGCAAACATGGGATCATGCTAATCTACTGGAAATTGAGAATGCAAAAAGGAAAACATGTCTAACTATTGTAAAGCCCTAAACCTGGCACCTTACAGTTGGATATCATCACATCGTATAGTCTAAAAGAATGTTTTTGTTTTAAAAATGTACAACAGAAAATTTTACCAAATACACTAAGTTAATGTAAAGGAAACAACCGAGCATCCAATTAAATCGAAAACACCACAGTACTAATGCCAATGCCACAATCTACGAGAAGCTTCACACACAACCCAAGAGCTCTGCATCTCCACCACCACTAACGTTCAAACAATCTAATATAGATGCAAAACTCAGCTATGATGAGTGAGTTCTACCAGCTAGGTTTAAAACAGTAAAGGTGACCACAAAACACTTTATTTTCTGACCAATTAATATGATACATGACTTCCCAAACTGTTGTTAACCCATACAACCAATCCATTATCTGCTTACGCAGACATCCACCCCCAAACCGACCCATTACTTGTCATGCTTGCTCACTACCCATAACATGTATGTTTCCTCTATATAGCTGATGGGGAGTGTGAAAACAGGTGCTAAAATGTGTTATATTACGTGTGTTGTTATCGTTTATTTGATTATACACTTCCAATGTGATGTCTACGAGTTTTGTGGCTTAACAGGTTAACCGTCGGAATCCGGTGATCGAATAGAAGAAGGATGGCATAGATCCAGTAGTTACGGGAGATGGATGTCAATATGCCAAAACTGATGTTCATAATGCATACAATCGTGAGTGATCCTTTTCTTCCCAATTTAGTATCGGAGAGGTGACCAAATATTCGATTACCTACAAAATAAGATCTTCCATTTGAATCAACTAACAACACCCGACCAGTTTTTACATTTTTTCCATACTTTATGTCTAATTTAAGCTAAGCTCGCTTGATTTCTTGTCATTTTATGTTTATCTAGTTGCTCCGAATGTGAGTCCGTTTACAAAATATTAGCTATGAAATTTCCTTAACAAAATAAAGTAGAGCAATAAAGTAAAATAAATTCACCAAACCATTTGAAAATATGTATCTGTAAATTTCTAAAAATTAAGACTTGGTTTTCGAAAAGAAGCGAAACCACATATATACGCTTTTCGACGATATCATTCTTTTTTTCTCCTTCCTTTGTTATAGTAGTGTAAGAACCAGAAATCTAAAATTTCATGGATCCAATGGTTGAAAAATCAACTACTGTATATGTAACCCGGCCTAACATCTTGCTACGAGTGTTTTTCCAATAAATGCTGGCTGTTCTATGATGATGATGATGATGATGATGATGATGATGATGATGATGATGATGATGAGATGATGATGATGATGATGATGATGATGATGATGAGATTATGATGAGGACGACGACGACGGAGTACCTCACATACATTATTCAAGTCATCAACGATTTGATCTTTAAACGGATTTGCCCAAAAGATGAGAAAACCACAATAAGTGCATTCTTTTGGGTATATTATATGATGTTATCGATGTAAGATTGTTGTTAAGTGTAACGTAACACTTTACAAAATAATAAAAAATGAATAAAAAAATCAACCATCGAGCCAAGAGTTGGTGTCGAGTCGAATAATAGCTCGACTCCTGTTATCAAGGGCTCAAGACTGAAATAGAACTATTTCATTAAGAAATAGTTATGTATTCCAAGTACGGTTATTTAAAGGTATAGGGGGTGTTACCTACCATACAACCACAAAAGAACAAAGGCTGCACTAGCCCAACCTTGTATTTTTTCCCACACACCAGACCCACTCAGCCACCGTTGACCACCCTTCGCTACTGTCCCATCGCCATGAACCTGGCTGAAGCCCACAAATGCTCTTGTCTGAATCCCATACACACCCAGAATCAGGTGCGCATGTCCAACCGGGCTCACGTTTAGCAAATATCGTAACCATTGTGTGTAGGGCTGTTGGTTTCAAAGCCCAACATTTGGTATCAGAGCTAACTTTCTTTCTTTCTAAGCGACGCCGGCATCTTTCCTTCTTTCTTGTGACGCCTCTTCTTTCTTTCTTGTGTTCGTTCTTGCTTTTCTTGCTAAAACCACTTTAACATAAAAAACACATGACTAATTAATAAAACTTGACCCATTAAAAGTTTACTTCTACCGACCCGACTTGACCCGTCAAGATTAATCCAACATAGGGCATCAAGCGCCCATGCCATACACGTGAGAACGAAATGCTTAAATTGCCAAAACCCAAATTCACCGCAATATTTGGTTAAAATTTGGTCGACGGAGAGCATCTCGAGTGGTGGTTGCCCATGGGCCGTAGTGACGTGTGTTTCCACCAGTGGGAGGAGAGGTGACCGGGATCATCGGGCTCATTTTTATGGGACGACATCGGTGGTGTCAAGTTGGTGCAATACTAAATTCAGTTTGTCTTATAGGAACATGTAAGGATGGTCGGTAGTCTTTTTCAAAACATAAAAAAAATCGAAAAATGTTTCACGTTGAGTTATATGAATGAAAAAAAAAACAAAAAAAAACCAAAACAAGTCTACTCCCAATACCTAACCTAATTATGTTAATGAAAATTTGTTCACATGTTATAACTTTGGTCCTACTTTAGACGAGGTAGTGTAATACGAATCGCTAACCGCTAGTTGGTTGATTGGGTACCGATTAGTGATTGATCGGTGATGACTGTCGTTAGTGTCAATCAAAAACCGAAATAAACTACGTAGATAGAATAAGTCGGGTATCGAACCAGAGGAGTACTGTGGAAAGTGTTATGGATTAAGCACTGATTAACTAATTGGAGAAATATAAATTCAATTGGTTTTGTTGTTTGATTAGCTAAAAGATACTAAAAACTGAGTTTGTAAACAGTTGGAAAGAAAGTGATTCCTCCAAGTTTCAGATTCAAAGTGGATTCAAGTTATTAGTTTTAATTGAGAAAACCACATAGACATGATTCAGATAGTTAATTAACTGATTGTGATGAACAAGGACTAAGTACTTTGATTGATTAACAATGAAAGGTTATCACACGATTATCAATTGAAGATTACCAAACCCAATTCCTATTGAATATATCCCAATTACTAAAACTCTTGGGAATTGAAAGAATCAAACCTAGGTTTTAAGTAAAATCAATCATTTACAATCAAGATAATATATCCCTACGCACAAAACATCGAATGCTTAAATTGCTAGACTCAATTACAAAGAAAAACTCAAAACAATCATCCACTTACAAGAATCCTCCACTCGGAGGAAGCCACGAATGAATTAGCCGCTCATGTTGGTCACTTGATTATCAAACACTTGAGAAACGGTTGAATTCGTAACTTTGATATTTGATTCGGTAGGAATTATGATGGTTTGAGGTGAAAAGCTCCCAACTTGATGTTCCTAGATGCCAATTTTCGTCCAAGGAAGTGTTCTTTTCGAATTAGGGTTTAGGAAACCTTTTGTACCTAAAAAACAAGCCAAATTCGCGTTTTTCCAGATGTCCTACCGTAAGCTATGGTCGCGGACCGTAAGCTACGGTAGGGAGTTTCTGGTCTCAACCATAGCTTATGGTCGACTGACCGTAGCTTATGGTCGACAGTTCCTTTCCAAAACTGTTTTCTTCATAACTTCTTCGTTGTAGCTCCGTTTTACACACCGTTTTCGCCCACGTGTTCGTAATTCAACCCCTATCATTCCATATCTTAAGATCTTTAATTCCCCTCCATTTGTTTTACTCAAAACACGTCCAATCTTCGTGTTTAACCTACAAAAAAACCATTTTCTCGTAGTTATTCAACTTCACACATTTAAACACATAAAAAATCATAAGGTTAGTCACTTAAACATGTTAAACACCATTCCAATCCCATTCCATCACATCCCCACACTTATCTTTTTTCGTCCCGAAAAATTATTTGCAATGGAATCACAATCAAATCACTGGCTTTCAAATTACTCAATTATCTTATTAACAAGTCTACTCGCGCATTAACTAAGATTGCAGGTATACGGTCCACTAAACCCAACCACCGATTTCCAAGCCCTTAATCATAATTCATTAAGTTCAATCGCATTCGTCATCTATGGGTCTCACACCTAAAAACCATACTGCCACCTAATCTCGTTTCAAGCTTATGAAATTACTGTCGTATATAACAAACTTTTATGTATTTCCGATTAGAATATGATGGATACTGAATGATGGTTTTGAGCTTCGATATGCTTTTGAATACGATCAACTTAGCGGACATACCCCACCCGAGTCACCATCCCAGTAGTTAATGCCATAAGTTTCACATCCTTTTTTCTTTCTTTTCTAACTCCACATAGAGGGTGTGTACCACATGAGTCATCACCCCGTGGCAATACCATAGGCTTTGTCAATACACAACTAGCTCAATATAATGGATAAATGAAATTTTTTCGGGCGCCACCTTGTTTCGGATTTATTTTCATAAAAAGAAACAGGTGTGTCATTTAATCGGAATACTGATAAGCTTTTTATATATATCAGAATCCCATATACTCTCTACAGCTTCAGCTTTGCTATAGCTCCTAAGGCGAGAACCCACAAGATTCCTAATATTTAAGTATTTTATCTCAATCCTAAGGAACCTTTCAACCGGCTGGGCCTACCCACATATCCTAAATTAGATGCGTTTTCAACCATTTTATTATCTCATATGTATAATAGTTGAAAACCAACAATCTAATTATACATATCATTTTCCATTTTTGTGATCTTATGCGACATGTTTCAAATGTTCAAAAAATTTTCAATTTTTACCCAATTCAAGCATTTGAGACCATCAATTACCAACCTTATCTCGAGTTACCACATCCCCACACTTGGGATACATTGTCCCAATGTATAGTGCAACCTAAAATCTGAACTCGAGATACACCACTTACAAACCATGAACGGCTAACAACCTACTTGACTCAACAGGTAACACCATTCCCCAACACAAAAATTTCACACCACCAAATACACAAAAATAACTAAAACACAGGATAGATAAACACATGCACCTGATCATGTGTCTGTAATGATGTGGTTGTTGCTGTCACACCCCAACCGATGGCGGAAGCATCGGGATGAGACGAAAACGAGATTGCTCATTGCTCACAACGCTAATAAATGACAATATTTAATTAAATCCAAATTTCATTTCACAACATTTTCAAATACAACATGAAGCAATACAATAAGTTCATAAACCATAACAAAATTTGGTACAACATTTATAAATCTAACGTCTAAAATGTGTGTATCTAAGTCCTTGCTATTTTGATTGCATAGCATTATCTCCTTCAACCTGTAACATGTTTTAAAATAAAGTCAATGCAAAAGCAAAGGCGAGTATACAAGTTTAAGCATAGCATACGGATACGAATAAAGTTTTAACAATCCTCATGACAACCAAATCTATACAAGAGCAATATCAAGGCATGCAATACTAATAATCAAACCCTTAACGCAATCATGATGTTTTAACATGACCTCACGAATAACACGATGGAGGTGGATGTATGAATTCCTATAGCGCTAAGCATGTCAAACGAAGGCTAAAAATAGTTAATGACTAAAGAATAGCATAACGAATATCCAAGACAAGCAACAAGTATACGATTCAAGTCTTCATGGGTATAGGATTGTTTGTGCGTTTCATAAAGTTTAAGTGTTTGTGATTTTTGTATAGGTAAAACATGTTACAACCAAAAGTGTTATAAACAAAAGTGGGTCGAGTGTACTCACAATATTGCATATGCTTTCCGATTGGTGATTCCGTGAAGAGTTGGAGGTTGGAGCTTCAAAGCTTCTTTTAAAACACTTAATGTTTTCTTTTAGAACTCTTAGAGCTCTCTTCCTTGCTTGAAAGATTTGAAAGAAGTATAGAAGTTGAGAGAAGAATATATGGAACACTTAGTGTCCTTTTAGAATTCTTGATTTAGAGAGATTGAGAGAATTAGAGAGATGGAGAGAAGAATGGTGTGAAGAAAATGGTAGAAGGGGGTTGGTATTTATAGGTAGAGAATATAGAAAAGGGTGAAATATGATTGGTTAAAGAAGGTGGAAGAGGATTGATGAGGTGGAAATATGATTGGTATATTTCTTGGGTATATGTTCTGAGTATATATTATGTAATTGAGTATATAAAAAGTATAAAAGTATAATTCAAGTATTGAGGATGTGCGTATAAGTATTATATGTATAAAAGTGTCGGTTTGCGTATAAATACGTATTTTAAATGATCGGTTGTGTGAATAAAATAAAAAATATATAAAATATGAATTTTATTATGATTAACGCCTCGAATTGTGAGATTGAAATTAAAATACGAATGTAAGGTTTCTAAAATTAGAATACGAATACGAACATTTTTTTTAAAATAGAAATACGAATATACGAGGCGTTAGAGTCTCTCCTACTTTAGGAAATTTCGTCCCCAAATTTATTCAAGAGGAAGACCTTGGAGAAAAAGCATTTTGGCTAGAAGAATGATTGTCTAAAATCGAGATTTGGATGTTTGAAATGCGTTGAAAAGTATGAAGTTTTGAGGAACGAAAAGATAGGTTTGTAAAAAGGGTTCGTTTGTCTAAAATGATTCGAGGCATTGAGCCTAAGTAAAACGTGCATGTGTGTGTATAGACAAGCGAGTTTAAACAAGTTTGAATAACTCAATGACAAGGTATTTTAAAATGTGATACCTAAGAAGGAAGCTTTCGTATAAAACGATATGTATTTTGATGAAAAGTGTGACCGCACTATCGGTTGTAACAAAAATTTTCGTTGGATTTAAAGAGTATTGGCAATCTCAGTTTTGTAGAGAATTCTTTATTGGTGAAAAAAAACGAGGAAGTTAGGTACTTGAAATAAAAAAAATGGTTTTGGAGGTAACTGCCAACTAAGTATGTTTACACATAAATAAAGAATGGAAAACAGTTTTTTAAGTGTAAGAAAGTAGTTTAGGGTCCGAATGTTTAAACTGATTGATTGCAAATGGGGTTTGTATAAAAGACAAGGATGTCGGGGAATAATGGAGGCATAAGTGTGAACGACTGATTTGATAAACGGATATGAGTATAAGAATGGCATGTGTATTGAAAGCGATGAGTTAAGAATGGGGTCTCTCGTGGATAATCGGATATCGCGCGCTTAGCAATGCGTTTGTGAGTAGTTAAAGTTTGTATTGGGTCTAAATAGGTATGCAAGACACCGAATTTCTCACGGCACGTTTTACGAAAGTTTGAAACATGGTGAAAACACTTATATATAGGAAGTACCAGCGGCGTAACCACCATGTTTTGACCATGTTACGTTCTTTTCGTTATTCGGTGTCATGTTAAGTTCTGTGTCCTACCATACACAGTAGTACACCCTATGATTCCCATGCGCCTATACTATAATCCCATGTGCACCCGTGATTATATTGATTGTCGCATGATCCGCATAGTTTGTACTAGTTGTGTATGAATCAGGGTATACATAAATTTGAAAATAAGAGTGTGCGTGCGTATAAGAATGTAGTAGATAAGCATGTTTACGTTTAAATAAGTATGAGACCAACGTGAACGGATCCCCTCTGGTTATGCTCACGTATAGGTACGAATGTATGAATTTGAATATGAGCATGAACATGAATGTGAGCATGATTATAAGTATGCATATGAGTATAAGTATAAGTATGAATGATGACACGTATGAGCATAAATATGAATATGTGTATAAGTATGAATATCAATAGGTATAAATGACGACGATTGCGTGCATGACATGAATTGAATACAACAAATTTAATCATGTAAAATGATCGAGAAATTTGAGTGTGTAAAAATGAATGATATAAATGATATTGTCGTGCGAAATTTTGACTAAATCATGTGCGAAGATATGCATGTAAAGTGGTTTGAGCAAAACTTTGAGGTTATCGCTTCTAAAATAGGTTCTGTTTGACTTAAAATGTAGCATCTAGTTTGAGAATATAAAGAATATAAGGTACTTATTGATTATACGTTACGTATTTTGTAATGGACGGGAGTGCTACCACTGTTTTAGGGGAATTTAAGTAAGTCGAAAGTGGTTAGTCCTTGTAATGTTTTCTTGCCCACGTGTTTTGAAATTGAGGTGACATTTTGGGTGGTGTATGACAAGGTCTTAAATTAGTAGGTTCGCATCGTTTTCAAAGGATGTTACATCAAGATAAGAAAATTGAAATTCAGTGGTTCTTGTGATACGTTGACCCTTGAGAGGAAATCTGGGATAATGGATTTAATTATCGTTGAAAAGTGTTTAGCAAAATGTTCTCTTAATAGCGATAAGAGGTTTAGAGGGTGTTTGGGGTAGAGTTTTGAAAATAGTTTATGTGTTTTGAATAATCAGAATCAGATGATTAGCTGTAACAAAACGTGCTGCAGAAAGATAGTGTTTGAATTTGATTATGTTGTTTGATATCCCAATAACCAGATAATCAACTATTTGAGTGTTTGACAAATATATATATGTGAAAAAAAGAAGAAATAAATAAATAAGCTTTGATCTCTACAAAACGAAAGAAATCAGTTTTTTTTATTATATACTTACCAAACACAAAAAAAACATAGTTTTTTTTTTTGCTTTAAAAATACAATAATCAAAGGAATCAGAAAAAAAATAATAACAATCCCAACATACCCTTAGTAAAGCGATCCCATAATGTCTATAGGATATTGGTTTGGCTTTTGTTTACAAATGAAAGCTCTTAATATAAAGTTTCGCGTGATCGTGTTTTAGTGATTATGTTAAACATAAGATTTGTGGGCAAGGTATTCCTTGGACTGATTAAGTTGGTAGGTAGCATTCCGTCGAGCTTTGAAAATCGTGAAACAAAACGTTCATGTGGTGACCAAGTATATGCGTATGTGATTTATATGAAATAGATTACAGGATGGGAAATACGTTTGATAAAATAGTACGTTTTGAAATTCGTCTAAGTAAGAATTTTGACAATATGATAAAAGATTTAGGTATACAATTTAAACATGTGGTTTGTGTAATAAAGTCTCCAAGAAGGAGGGTTGGTAACGATCACCGAGGTATGGGAATCACCCTTAATCCGTTGGTGAGGTCGTTTTAAGGAAGGAAGAAAACGGAGTTTGATCGTCTAGGTAAGGAATTCACTCCTATCTCGACGACGGTCTCCATTTCGGACTTTTCGAGAAATATAAGTCTAGTTGATGACGTTTTGAAATCACGTATGCAAATAATGTATAAGTGAATGAAAAGGTTTAATATGAATTGCGTAAAAACCTTATAATAAATTGGAAATTTGAAAGGAATGGTAACAAGTATATAAAAAGTCATGTATAAATTGAAATGGTATAAAAGAGAGTCTCAGAAAACATTAGAGTGTTTCTGGTAGAGAAACGTCGACTATTCCAAAGTGAATCGAATATCCTTTCGAATTAGAGAAACGTGCTTTGGCCTATAGGTAAAACGCTCTCGTCGAGAAGCGATTAATGGCATTTTACCCTTCCAGCTATTACACGTCTCTAATCGATTGGAAAATCGAAACTTTGGCGAGATTGAAAATCGAGGAATGGGACTTAATCGACAAGGTGCGGGTTTCACCCCTAACTCGACGATTTCGTACCCTAAGTGTGGTTGGTACTCGTCGGGTCAAACTTAATTTCAACACTTGACGAGAGTCCACTAGAGTTTGAATAGGAGTTTCCCATCAAGGTGTGGATGTCACTCCTAACTTGATGGTGTAACTTCGTGAAAATAACAAAAAAATAAATAAAGAATTGGCGGAATGAGAGTCGTTCACCAAATTGAGGATATCACGCCTATTTTGGAGAAGTCGTCTCACTTGTGTAATACGAGTGTTTTCGAGTTTAGTATAATCAAGTAAAATGCATTAGGAAAGGCGTACGATCGAGATAATGTAACAAGTATGAACACGTAAAGCATTTCATGAATTTAGCACATAAAGGACGTTTTAAAAAATTAGCATTTGAATCACGTATGGTCAAGTATGGTACTTAACTATAGACTAGGTCAAAAGCATAGCAATTTGCCTAATTCCCTATAGTTATGGCTCTGATACCAATCTGTCACACCCCAACCGATGGCGGAAACATCGGGATGAAACGAAAACGAGATTGCTCATTGCTCACAACGCTAATAAATGACAATATTTAATTAAATCCAAATTTCATTTCACAACGTTGTTAAATACAACATGAAGCAATACAATAAGTTCATAAAACATAACAAAATTTGGTACAACATTTATAAATCTAACGTCTAAAATGTGTGTATCTAAGTCCTTGCTATTTTGATTTCATAGCATCATCTCCTTCAACCTGTAACATGTTCTAAATAAAGTCAATGCAAAAGCAAAGGCGAGTATACAAGTTTAAGCATAGCATACGGATACGAATAAAGTTTTAACAATCCTCATGGCAACCAAATCTATACAAGAGCAATATCAAGGCATGCAATACTAATAATCAAACCCTTAACACAATCACGATGTTTTAACATGACCTCACGAATAACACGATGGAGGTGGATGCATGAATTCCTATAGCGCTAAGCATGTCAAACGAAGGCTAAAAATAGTTAATGACTAAAGCATAGCATAACGAATATCCAAGACAAGCAACAAGTATACGATTCAAGTCTTCATGGGTATAGGATTGTTTGTGCGTTTCATAAAGTTTAAGTGTTTTTGATTTTTGTATAGGTAAAACATGTTACACCCAAAAGTGTTATAAACAAAAGTGGCTCGAGTGTACTCACAATATTGCATATGCTTTCCGATTGGTGATTCCGTGAAGAGTTGGAGGTTGGAGCTTCAAAGCTTCTTTTAAAACACTTAATGTTTTCTTTTAGAACTGTTAGAGCTCTCTTTCTTGCTTGGAAGATTTGAGAGAAGTATAGAAGTTAAAAGAAGAATGGGTGGAACACTTAGTGTCCTTTTAGAATTCTTGATTTAGAGAGATTGAGAGAATTAGAGAGATGGAGAGAAGAATGGTGTGAAGAAAATGGTAGAAGGGGGTTGGTATTTATAGGTAGAGAATATGGAAAAGGATGAAATATGATTGGTTAAAGAAGGTGGAAGAGGATTGATAAGGTGGAAATATGATTGGTATATTTCTTGGGCATATGTTCTGAGTATATATTATGTAATTGAGTATATAAAAAGTATGAAAGTATAATTCAAGTATTGAGGATGTGCGTATAAGTATTTATACGCATAAAAGTGTCGGTTTGTGTATAAATGCGTATTTTAAATGATCGGTTGTGTGAATAAAATAAAAAAAATATAAAATATGAATTTTATTATGATTAACGCCTCGAATTGTGAGATTGAAATTAAAATACGAATGTAAGGTTTCTAAAATTAGAATACGAATATGAACATTTTTTTAAAATATAAATACGAATATACGAGGCGTTACAGTTGCACTCTAACCGGAATAGACGCACCCCATGGATTCTTTTATATCTCACCGGGGATGTTGTCAAACATCCCCACACTTGAATCGTTGCATCCGTGAGGATTGAAGCGTAGAAACCTGTCACAACACAAACACACACCAAACGAAACCAACCAAAGTACAATACTCTACATCCTCGGGTTGCCTCCCGAGAGCGCTAAGTTTAAGGACTTCAGCCAGACCATACCTGACATGCTCAAGGTAGTTCAGATGAACCCTTGCTTTCCCATTTCTCTCCATACCCCTCCATCCAATTTCTTGGGAAGTTTGCAGCTTCACGCCAATTAGGGTCAAATTCAGCCTGATCACCCCATCTAATCCCACCATCGGGTGGTTTTCCTTCGCCCGCTCTCCTACCCACACTAGCCTTCTTCGCCGGATTTCCATTGGTCCTCTTCGTGTACCTGTTAAAATCAACACCACCCGAACCAAACTCATCAGTAGCACCCGCATGACCCAAATCATCAAGAAGATCGTAAGCAATAGACTTTAAAAACACATTGAAGTATAACTTACGATTCTCGTAGCTCAGGGTGACCATCCCATTCCTTCAATCAATTTGGGCGTCTGTTGTATACAGGAATGGGCGTCCTAATATTACCTGCGGCTACTCGTAGGTCTTCGCAGGTGTGTAATAAATCACCATAAAATCGATCGAGTAGAAGAACTCGCCGAGTTGGATCATTAAATCCTTCACAACTCCCCGGGGTTGTTTCCAAGTCGCGTCCGCGAACATCGCCATGCTATCACATGCTTGAAGAGGACCAAAGTAGTACTGGTCATACAAGCTGCCTGGGAGGACACTCATCCCGGCTCCATAATCCAGCAATGCTCGATGGATCTTAAACTTCCCCACTCTTATCGGAACGACATGTTCCGCTACCATCACATTAACAACAGAAGTAGTTAAACATTTATCATTTTTAAGAACGAAACTTACCCTGCTGATCGGTATATTCTTTGTGTTCTTCGGGTTAGTTTGCGTATCACTAGGAAGCTTCCCATTCTGCTGCTTTAATGTTGCTACCTCACTAGCCAGCTGCCCTATCTGTGTGGTTAGGGATTGGATGGCTTTGTCCCACATCTCATCTCTTAGTGCCTGAGCGTCATCTAGTTGATTCCTCTTCTGCATCTCTACTTGCATCGCCTTTAGCATCTCCATCATCTCACTACTGCCCTGACCACTACCCTGTTGGTAGCTTCTTTGATAGCCAAAATTGTTACCCCCTTGATGATTAGTCTGATTACAGGACTGGAAAAATTGGTTATTACCTTGAAATCCTGAGTATCTATTCCCATTACCTTGCAGCATATTCACTTCATCGTACACACCTATAATGCTAGGGCACTGATCAGTTATGTGCCCTAGATCTCCACAATGCCCGCGCATCGGGAACTGTCCTCCGACCTCAGGTGGGTTCTCTACCGCTCTCACTACCGCGTACCTCTTCTTGAAGATTAAGCTTTCCTTTTTGACGTACTTGCCATTTTCTCTAAATAGTCCCAGTCAACATTCTCATAATTTGTGCCAAAGGTGCCATTCGATATCGAACTAAGCTCTCGTGCATCCTCTGGTGTTAATCCCTCGTGAAAGGCATTAAGTAACTCCCACATTTGTATGCCATGATGTGAGCAGTTCTTCAATAACATCTTGAACCAGTTGAAGGACTCGTGAAATAGCTCACCTGGTTGTTGCTGAAAGTTCCTGATATCTTTTCGAGCATTGTTGGTCCTTTGAGGCGTATAAAACTCATCCAGGACTGTTGCATCTCGGGCCAAGTAAAGATAGAAGCTGAAAGCAATGAATGGAACCATTGTTGTGCCTTGTCTTCAAGTGTGAATTGGAAGAGTACCAATTTCACATCATCGGGTGTAAAGCCTTGACCGCTGATAGTGTTGCAACGTGCATCATAGGCGGCTATATGCATATACGGCTCTTTTGTGGCCAACCCTTGATACTTAGGCAAACTAGAGATGGACTGTGCTCTAACCTCAAACGATCGACCATATAATTGAGGTATGACAACCGAAGATGGGTTGTTAGCAATTGCGGGTTTGAAATGACTTTTGACCCCCCGTACTGGTCCTTGATTGTATCTTCTAGGAATTCCTCAGGTTGGTTGACCAGAGGAGCCAAGTTTCTCGGGAGTGGTCTTGCAGAACAGGTATCTGCTGCACCGATATTTGCTGAACCGGTGGTGGCATTGGGATATTTATCGGTCGTGCATAGCCATATTGTTGATTAGCTGGGCCGGGTGGATAACAGTATTGTTGGTACCCGGCTGCTCCCTGAGTTTCTCTTTCAGCAAACCTAAACCCTGTATTATACCCTTCAACATTCCCTATATTCATCACTTGCCTATTACCTTGGTTACCCCCGTAATTCTCATACTCATCATATCCATCCTCAAATTCCCCTGAGCCACCTCCTTGATCAAACATTAAAGCTTTGAAAGAGAACTGATGTGGTTGAGACGACTGATGTCACACCCCGACCCGCATCGGAATAAGAGTCGGGGCATAATTGGGTTATCACCAAAGCTCATGATATTTACTAATTGTTTCATATTTATTAAAGTCAAAATTACATTCTCAATAATCCAAATATGTCCATACAAATACAAAGAAAAATAACCAAACTAAACAATCCAAGCTCTAAACCAGTTTATTCTTCTAAGCCAATCCTGTGTGTTTCTTGCTGCAGCTGGTTCACCTGTATCATGTGTAAAAATGGGGGTTTTTGGGTCAACATAAGTTGGCGAGTGAACCTTGTTAGATAAACATTTATTATTGATTTCTTATTATTTTTATCAAGGAAAAATTGTGCAATAGTCATATGTGAGCAAATGTAAATAATCAAACAATAGCAATAACAACCACAAACTATAACATACACTAACATACAATAACATATGAACTTGCATGAATATATAACATGAATGAAACTGTATATGTTGGCAACGTCACGTTCACGCTCATAATGTAATGGGGAACGGACGGCCTATGATGAATGTCTGTGCGATCAAGGCTCAATCAAACGGAGACGATCGTATGTTGGCAACGCCAGGTTCACGCTCATAATGTAATGGGGAACTGCTCAACGCTCATAATGTAATGGGGAGCGGCGGCCTATGAAATTGCATGTACTGAAAATAATAAATTAAATCTAAACAATAACCACACAACAGTTGATACAAGCTGAATACACATTTGTTCATGATATGATGTATGCACAATGATTTAAATATAATAATTTGTAAGACACATGATACACCCAAAAACGTGATTAAAAACGGGGAATTTGTAGAGATTCACTCACATTGGGTGCGTTCGGTTGGAGATGATGAGATGCGCACGAGTTTGAAGAATTGAACAACGAGGATTAACTAACCTAAATAATAACGGAAGATACAGTAAATGAGTGGATTTTATTAATAATTTTAATAGGATATTTAGATATATTTTTGTGAGTTTAAGGCTATTTCCTATCTTTAAAAACATTATTTTTAAGTATTTTTAATTGATTTTTGAATTAAATTAAATAAATAAAAATATAAAAAAATGTTGACTTTTGCGTTGACCATTGACCATTGACTGTTTAACTGTTTGACCGGTTTTATTATGTGCATGTATGCGCCGGGCAGGACTCGAACCCGAGACCTCCCGTACGCGTGAACGCAGCTCTACCAACTGAGCTACGTGTCTAACCCGAAATAATTCTGTTTTTAATTATATTTATATACTAATTCAGTTTATTCAAAATTCTTTTATTTTCAAAAAGTGTTTTAAATCATCGAACCGGAGCGTGCAACAGGTCTCGAACCCGGGACCTGTGAGTTAGTGTTGCACACAGTCCACCGCTGGACTGTGTGTCTAACCTGGTTAATATACCGATTTTTATTATACTTAACAACTACCGTGAGTTAATCCGGTTCAGTTAGAAAAATAAAACATTTTTATTACAGAGCATACGTGTGTCAAGGATCGAACTCGCGGCGTGTGATATGTATGTGCACACAGTCCACCGCTGGACTGTGTGTCTAACCCGAGATAATATCCAAATTATATTAAACTTATAATCAACCAACTTTGTCTTCTTCGTTACAGAATTACAGCCTACGATTACTCTATTGTTTCTTGTTTAATTTGATTGACAAACATTCAAAAGACTAAAATGAAATGGCAGAAACGATTTTGGAAGTAGACATACCGGAGAAACGATTTATCTCAGAATTCCGGCAAGGCGTCGGCTATGTTTTTATGAACTTCGGAAGATAAGAATTACTATACCGTTTTACAGCGGAAGATAAGAATTTTCAGAAGTTTTCCGGCGAGAGTGAATTATCCGATATCGACGTCTGAAATTGATTCGATTGAAGGGTTTAAGTTAGCAATAGCTTAACAACTGATAGGCAATGAAAGAATTGAGAGTCTTACTGATTTGATGGAAAACACGGTTTTCCGGCGAAAGTCCGGCGAGTTCGAATAGCTTCTCCGGCGAACTGAAAGTTGTGCGAAAATGCAATTGAAGGTTTGCAGAATGTGTTTGAGTCGCGAGAGGGGACAATGATTGAAGTAATTCAGGAATTGCAGACTTTTCAGTTATTAAAACCGATCCCACATGAATTCAAGTCCATTCAAAGCTAAATTGATTGGAGGTGTTGGTGTATCTGTTATACTCGGTAAAACGCGAACAATCAAACGTTTTTGGACGTTTGGTGACCGATTTCGGTTACAGTTAGCGTAACCAGATTGATTTATGATTAACCATAAAATTTAATTGTTTCCTAGAATTTACAGAAAACATCAAGTGGCGGAGTGGTTATATGTGTGTGTGATAAGTCTTTGAGCTTAAACCCGGCTGACCCGGGTTCGAGTCCCGTCAGCCTATTTTTCTTTTTATTTATTTTATTTTTATTTTTTATCCATTATAACTTTTATATTCTAGTTTGTATATTAATTATGCATCATTAAAAATTAAAATTGACATAAATACGCAACGAAACATTTATAAGTTGATATTCGATTACAAACGGAGCGGGTTTGAAAAAACCCGTTTTTGACAAATGTTACAGTATCCCCTACTTTTAGGAATTTCGTCCCGAAATTTAAGTAGTAGTAGTAGTAGGAGATGCGGGTATTTTTCGCGCATTGGGTCTTCACGTTCCCAAGTAAACTCAAATCCCCGGTTCGACTCCCAGCGTACCCTAACAATTGGAATGCGACTTCGTCGTAGACGTTTTTCTACGAAGTCCATGATCTCTACTGGTCTTTCAACAAAATGCATAGATTCATCAATCTGAATATCTTCCAGAGGAATATGTAGGTTCTCATCAGCGAGGCACTTCTTCAAGTTTGATACGTGGAATGTGGGATGAATCCTGTTGAGTTCTTCTGGTAGATCAAGCTTGTATGCTACAGGTCCTACTCTTTCGAGTATCTTGAAAGGTCCTACGTAGCGTGGTGCTAGCTTGCCTTTTTGACCAAAACGAACTACTCCCTTCCTCGGTGATACTTTTAAAAGTACATGATCACCAATGTTAAACTCCAAAGGCTTCCGTCGTTTATCTGCATAACTCTTTTGACGACTTTGAGCCGTTAGAAGATTGTTTCGAATTTGATAGATCTTGTCTGTGGTTTCTTGAATCAATTCTGGACCGGTGATTTGAGCTTCCCCAATTTCGTGCCAACATACTGGAGATCGACACTTACGACCATATAAAGCTTCAAAAGGTGCCATGCCGATGCTTGAATGATAGTTGTTGTTGTACGAAAATTCAACTAATGGTAGATGAGCGTCCCAATTTCCCTTGAAGTCTATGACACATGCTCGAAGCATGTCTTCAAGAGTTTGAATGGTGCGTTCAGATTGTCCATCAGTTTGAGGATGATAAGCGGTACTGAGATCTAATCGCGTACCCAAAGCGGCTTGTACTGCTTGCCATGTTCGTGAAGTGAAACGACCATCACGATCTGAAATAATGCTTAACGGTACACCATGTCGGCTTACGATTTCGCTGATATAAATACGAGCTAGTTTTTCGTTCTTGAAATCTTCGCGGATAGGAATAAAGTGGGAGCTGATTTTGTAAGTCGATCAATGATTACCCATATAGTGTCATACCCACCAGAAGTGCGAGGTAACCCGGTAATGAAGTCCATGGTTATGTTTTCCCACTTCCATACAGGTATTTCAGGTTGGACCAGAAGTCCTGAGGGTCTTTGATGTTCAGTTTTCACCTTGGAACATGTAAGGCACTTGGAAACAAAAACAGCAATATCCTTTTTCATTCCAGGCCACCAATAGGTGTATCGAAGGTCTTGATACATCTTATCGGCTCTTGGGTGTATAGATTATCGTGTTTTGTGAGCCTCATTCATAAGAAATTCACGAAGGTTGTTGTGGTCAGGAATCCATATGCGATCTAGATAGTACAGAATACCGTCAGATTTAGTTTCAATTTTAAGTTCAGCTCCACAGGACAGCTCCTTTCGTACATCATCTTCCGTTACTGAAACATGTTGGACTTCTCGAATTTGATCTTTAATGTCACTTATGATTTGCGAACATAGAAGGTGAATGGAGTTCACATAACCCTTTCGACTGAGTGCATCAGCCACCACATTTGCCTTGCCAGGGTGGTACCGAATTTCACAGTCGTAGTCATTTAGAAGTTCGACCCATCTTCGTTGCCTCATGTTTAACTCCTTTTGATTGAAGATATGTTGAAGACTCTTGTGGTCAGTGTATATTTCACACTTAGTACCGTAGAGATAATGTCTCCATATCTTAAGAGCGAACACAACGGCTCCAAGTTTTAGGTCATGGGTGGTGTAGTTCTTCTCATGAATCTTGAGTTGTCTCGAAGCATAAGCTATAACCTTTCCTCTTTGCATTAGAACACAGCATAATCCTTCCCCTGACGCGTCGCAATAAACCACGAAGTCATCACAACCTTCAGGAAGAGTGAGGATTGGTGCATCACAGAGTTTTTGTTTAAGAGTTTGGAAGGCTTCTTCTTGTTTGGGTCCCCATATGAAAGGTTTTCCCTTATGAGTTAAAGCCGTGAGTGGTACAGCAATGTGAGAGAAATTTGAGATGAAACGGCGATAATAACCAGCCAAACCAAGGAATGATCTTACTTCAGTTGGTGTGCGTGGCGCTTGCCATTCTTGTACCGCTTTGATCTTTGAGGGGTCGACATGTATTCCCTTGTCATTGACTACATGTCCAAGGAATTGTACCTCTTTTAACCAGAATTCGCATTTGGAGAATTTGGCGTAAAGCTTTTCATTCTCTAGGAGTGTAAGGATGAGTCGAAGATGCCGTTCATGATCAGACTTAGACTTTGAATAAATGAGAATGTCGTCGATGAAGACTATAACGAAACGATCGAGATAGGGTTTGCAGACTCTGTTCATTAAATCCATGAAGACAGCTGGAGCGTTTGTTAAACGAAATGGCATGACCATGAATTCATAATGACCATAACGAGTTCGGAAAGCGGTCTTTGGGACATCTTCTTCATGCACTCTGAGTTGATGATAACCAGAACGAAGGTCGACTTTTGAAAAACAGCTGGCGCCTTGAAGTTGGTCAAGAAGATCATCAATGCGAGGTAATGGATAGCGATTCTTGATCGTCAACTTGTTGAGTTCTCTGTAGTCGATGCACATGCGAAACGATCCATCTTTCTTCTTCACAAAAAGGACAGGTGCACCCCAAGGCGAGGAGCTAGGACGTATGAATCCTTTGTCAGTCAACTCTTGCAATTGACTGGCTAGCTCTTGCATTTCAGAGGGGGCTAACCTATAAGGAGACTTTGCAACTGGTGTAGCACCAGGTATAAGATCAATGCGAAATTCGACTTCTCTCACGGGAGGAAGTCCTGAAATGTCGTCAAGAAAAACTTGTGGGAAATCTTTTACTACTGGGATGTCTTCGAGTTTCTTCTCCATGGTTCCCTTTTTGACGACATGGGTTAAAAATGCGACATAATTCTTGCGAAGATATTTTCGGGCTTGAAGACAGGACATTAATCTGAGCCCTTTCGACGAGGTTTCTCCAAAGATTCGTAGAGTCTGACCGTTTGAAAGAGGAATGCGTATAAACTTTTCACGGCATACAACTTCAGCCTGATGTTGGCTGAGCCAGTCCATACCAATTATAATATCAAAGCTTCCCAACTTCATAGGAATGAGGTCAACTGGAAAATCGTGGCCGTTTAAGGTGAGAGTACAATTGCGTATAATAGAGTTTAATGAGACCGGTTTCCCGTCAGCAACTTCTACTGTTATGGATTCCGTGAACTTATCACGATTTTGGTTTAGGATGGGTTCAAACTCTAAGGACACAAAACTTTTATCCGCGCCAGTATCAAACAACATGGATGCATAACTACCATTGATAAGGAACGTACCGTTAACTACATTGCTGTCAGCTCTAGCCTGATTAGCGTTGATGTTGAAAGCTCTTCCTCTTGCAGGTGGAGGAGCTTGGTTAGCTTGATTCACCGGATTGGCTTAGGCTTGAGCATGAATAATGTTCACTAAACGTGGACAAGTGTTTCTAAAGTGGCTTGGGTCACCACAATTGTAGCAAGCCCGCATACATTGCACCATGGGATAGTTGGGTTGGTAGTATGATTGGGCTAAATGTTGGGTAGGTGGTAGTAGTAGGGGTTGTTGAGCTTGACCCATTATTTGTTGGTGGGTTTGGGTTGAAGGCTGGTGGCGGTTCGTTCGATGAGGTATGCGACAGGTTTGAACAGTATGACCTGTGCGACCACAGCCGGTGCAATGTTGGCAGGGATGATCAGGAAAATGGTGGTATTAGCAACGGTTGCATTTTGGTAATGGGCCAGAGTATGGCCTTTTGTATGGTGCAGGTGAGGGGGCAACTTGGGTAATGGGTGCAGCAGGGATAGGGAAATTGGTTTGTGTGACAGCGAAGTTTCTGGTGTTACGTTTCCTCTTATTAGCAAACTTAGAGGAGGAGGTGGTATGGTTTGAAGTTTGGCCCTCAACGGGGGCTTTCTTTTTCTCCTCTTTAAACTTACCGTTGCGAATTCGATTCTCGATCAGTTCAGTAGCTAGTTCCATAGCAGCTTCAAGTGTTGCTGGTGAAGTGTTGAGTACTGAATCTTGAATTTTCGAGGGAAGACCTCGAATATAATGCTCGATTAAGCGGTAAACTGGGGTGAACAAGTTAGGGACCATTTGGTTCAACTCTAAGAACGTCTTGTTGTAGGAAGTATGATCTCCCTCCTTTTGCTTCAAAGAATGAAATTCGTCCTCTAACTTTTTAATCTCACTTCTAGGACAGAATCGGCTCGTCATAATTTCCCTTAACTCCTCCCACGTTAAGGCCATAGCATCTTCGATTCCCCTCTTACCCTTTTCAGTATTCTACCAGGTAAGAGCTACCCCAAATAGTCTCCTGGTTGCGTATCGTACCTTGCGATCCTCGGGACAATCGCATGAGGAAGGTGTTTTCCATTTCCTCAAACCAGTGGAGGAGAGCAGTGACACCTTCGGTCTCTTCGAATTTAGGAGGATCGCAAGACTTGAAATGTTTATATGAGCACTTTTTGGTAGGAGGGTTGCCGATGTTCTGGTCTTCTTGCTGGGGAGGATTGGTGGGATTTGTGGCGAGAGCTTGTTGTACTTGAACCACAATGTCAGGAAGCATCGCGGCCATTTGTTTCGCGATTTGAGTGGCCAAGCGTTCGTGAGACCTTCTTGATCTTTTACCCCATCGTTGTTGTCTAGCCGACATCTACAGGAACATACATAAGAAGATTGTGAGTTTATGGAGTCTTTTTAGGTGTCATGTGTCTTAAAGAAATTGAAAATAACATAAATATCAATAATGCAACTACATACATAGGATGTCTTGGATTTGCTCATGTTGGGCCTCAAATGTCCCCCATACCTTCACCTGTATAGTCATGTGGGCCCCCATGTCTATTAGCTTGGTAGGATTCACATTAGTATTGGCGTTTTAACACTCGCATCACCCGAATGAAAACCACGAAATATGTTTACTAGATGTATGGTCGGAATGTGTCCAGGTGTAGACACAATGACAACTCAAAGTGGGGTTAGCTCCCACGACGTTTGGTATAGCATGCTTTGGCCTAATAGGTACTTCGTACTCTCATCGTTAGTCCCCAGGTAGGCAAACTGGTCCTTTATTTTGGATTTATACGAATGCCAGCCTAGACAGGACGTTCCGACTACCGGTACTTGTACCCTTCCAGTTACTACATGCCCGTCATGAGAACTCACTTTGAAGTGATTTGAAAATACAAAAATCATTGTAAAAACAATCATGAAAATGATATGATGTGTGCTTTCATTGATATGATATGTTATGAGAATATGATTCATGATAGGCATTATATACTAATATGTACTTATGAACATGCTTGCATAACATTGAATGTAACTTTAAACATAAAACATATAAACATCATGAATTTTGCATGTAACACACAAAAATCTAAAAAAAATTTCTAATCAACTATAGTATAGGCTCTAAGAGTCTAATAACATATCCTATATCCCTATAGTCATGGCTCTGATACCAATCTGTCACACCCCGACCCGCAGTGGAATAAGAGTCGGGCATAATTGGGTTATCACCAAAGCTCATGATATTTAATAATATGTTTCATATTTATTAAAGTCAAAATTACATTCTCAATAATCCAAATATGTCCATACAAATACAAAGAAAAATAACCAAACTAAACAATCCAAGCTCTAAACCAGTTTATTCTTCTAAGCCAATCCTATGTGTTTCTTGCTGCAGCTGGTTCACCTGTATCATGTGTAAAAATGGGGGTTTTTGGGTCAACATAAGTTGGCGAGTGAACCTTGTTAGATAAACATTTATTATTGATTTCTTATTATTTTTATCAAGGAAAAATTGTGCAATAGTCATATGTGAGCAAATGTAAATAATCAAACAATAGCAATAACAACCACAAACTATAACATACACTAACATACAATAACATATGAACTTGCATGAATATATAACATGAATGAAACTGTATATGTTGGCAACGTCACGTTCACGCTCATAATGTAATGGGGAACGGACGGCCTATGATGAATGTCTGTGCGATCAAGGCTCAATCAAACGGAGACGATCGTATGTTGGCAACGCCAGGTTCACGCTCATAATGTAATGGGGAACTGCTCAACGCTCATAATGTAATGGGGAGCGGCGGCCTATGAAATTGCAAGTACTGAAAATAATAAATTAAATCTAAACAATAACCACACAACAGTTGATACAAGCTGAATACACATTTGTTCATGATATGATGTATGCACAATGATTTAAATATAATAATTTGTAAGACACATGATACACCCAAAAACGTGATTAAAAACGGGGAATTTGTAGAGATTCACTCACATTGGGTGCGTTCGGTTGGAGATGATGAGATGCGCACGAATTTGAAGAATTGAACAACGAGGATTAACTAACCTAAATAATAACGGAAGATACAATAAATGAGTGGATTTTATTAATAATTTTAATAGGATATTTAGATATATTTTTGTGAGTTTAAGGCTATTTCCTATCTTTAAAAACATTATTTTTAAGTATTTTTAATTGATTTTTGAATTAAATTAAATAAATAAAAATATAAAAAAATGTTGACTTTTGCGTTGACCATTGACCATTGACTGTTTAACTGTTTGACCGGTTTTATTGTGTGCATGTATGCGCCGGGCAAGACTCGAACCCGAGACCTCCCGTACGCGTGCACGCAGCTCTACCAACTGAGCTACGTGTCTAACCCGAAATAATTCTGTTTTTAATTATATTTATATACTAATTCAGTTTATTCAAAATTCTTTTATTTTCAAAAAGTGTTTTAAATCATCGAACTGGAGCGTGCAACAGGTCTCGAACCCGGGACCTGTGAGTTAGTGTTGCACATAGTCCACCGCTGGACTGTGTGTCTAACCTGGTTAATATACCGATTTTTATTATACTTAACAACTACCGTGAGTTAATCCGGTTCAGTTAGAAAAATAAAACATTTTTATTACAGAGCATACGTGTGTCAAGGATCGAACTCGCGGCGTGTGATATGTATGTGCACACAGTCCACCGCTGGACTGTGTATCTAACCCGAGATAATATCCAAATTATATTAAACTTATAATCAACCTAACTTTGTCTTCTTCGTTACAGAATTACAGCCTACGATTACCCTATTGTTTCTTGTTTAATTGGATTGGCAAACATTCAAAAGACTAAAATGAAATGGCAGAAACGATTTTGGAAGTAGACATACCGGAGGAACGATTTATCTCAGAATTCGGGCAAGGCGTCGGCTATGTTTTTATGAACTTCGACTGAGCGAACAAATTAACAGTTTTGATTAGTTAATTGTGGAATTGAAGTACTAAACAAGAATTATCAGAAGGTTTGAATGACTATACCGTGTTACAGCGGAAGATAAGAATTTTCAGAAGTTTTACGGCGAGAGTGAATTATCCGATATCGACGTCTGAAATTGATTCCGATTGAAGGGTTTGAGTTAGCAATAGCTTAACAACTGATAGGCAATGAAAGAATTGAGAGTCTTACTGATTTGATGGAAAACACGGTTTTCCGGCGAAAGTCCGGCGAGTTCAAATAGCTTCTCCGGCGAACTGAAAGTTGTGCGAAAATGCAATTGAAGGTTTGCAGAATGTGTTTGAGTCGCGAGAGGGGACAATGATTGAAGTAATTCAGGAATTGCAGACTTTTCAGTTATTAAAACGGATCCCACATGAATTCAAGTCCATTCAAAGCTAAATTTATTGGAGGTGTCGGTGTATCGGTTATACTCGGTAAACCGCGAACAATCAAACGGTTTTGGACGTTTGCTGACCGATTTCGGTTACAGTTTGCGTAACCAGATTGATTTATGATTGACCATAAAATTTAATTGTTTCCTAGAATTTACAGAAAACATCAAGTGGCGGAGTGGTTATATGTGTGTGTGATAAGTCTTTGAGCTTAAACCTGGCTGACCCGGGTTTGAGTCCCGGCAGCCTATTTTTCTTTTTATTTATTTTATTTTTACTTTTTATCAATTATAACTTTTATATTCTAGTTTGTATATTAATTATGCATCATTAAAAATTAAAATTGACATAAATACGCAACGAAACATTTATAACTTGATATTCGATTACAAACGGAGCGGGTTTGGAAAACCCGTTTTTGACAAATGTTACAACTGATAGTAAGAGGGTTGGTTTGGTATGGGTGATATGGTTGATGAGCTCAAGGTTTGAGTTTGGTTCGGTGGAATAGGGTTCTCATCTTGAATTATTCTCACGTATGGTGAGGAGTCTTGAGTGGTAGTTGGTTGGGTGAAGGGTGGTTGTTGAGAAGATGAGGATTGATATGGCAATGGTGGTGGAAGGTTATCTATATTAGGAAACGGTGGCAGTGGAATTGGTGGCATTTGGGTAGCGGTGGTTGGGTGGATTGTGGTGGTGGTTGAGATGGTATGGTGGTGTTAGGCGATGGTTGTGTAGGAGTTAGTGAAAATTGACTCTGTAAAGTTGTTTGCTTATCTGGGTTTTCTAAGGTATCCATTGGTTCGGATGTAGTTGTTGGTGATTGCAAAATTTTGTTCTCTCTGTGAATAACTCGGGTTTTCCAAACTGTCCTCTCGATTTCTAGATCGAATACTAGCGGTGAAGACTTCCCGGACTTCCGAGTATGATGCATGCACGTTCCAAATCACCTGCACAAGCACAAACAGGAAAAAAAACCTCGCGTAATTCCGAACAAAACAAAGTAAAACTATTTTTGACATTTTAGCTATTTTTCTAAAAATACTTAAAACAAAACACTTTGAATACGCCTCCCAGGCAATGGCGCCATTTTGATGACTGTCGTTAGTGTCAATCAAAAACCGAAATAAACTACGTAGATAGAATAAGTTGGGTATCGAACCAGAGGAGTATTGTGGAAAGTGTTATGGATTAAGCACTGATTAACTAATTGGAGAAATGTAAATTCAATTGGTTTTGTTGTTTGATTAGCTAAAAATTACTAAAAACGGAGTTTGTAAACAGTTGGAAATAAAGTGATTCCTCCAAGTTTCAGATTCAAAGTGGATTCAAGTTATTAGTTTTAATTGAGAAAACCACATAGACATGATTCAAATAGTTAATTAACTTATTGTGATAAACAAGGACTAAGTACTTTGATTGATTAACAACGAAAGGTTATCGCACGATTATCAATTGAAGATTACCAAACCCAATTCCTATCGAATATATACCAATTACTAGAACTCTTGGGAATTGAAAGAATCAAACCTAGGTTTTAAGTAAAATCAATCATTTACAATCAAGATAAATCCCTACGCACAAAACATCGAATGCTTAAATTGCTAGTCTCAATTACAAAGAAAAACTCAAAACAATCATCCACTTACAAGAATCCTCCACTCGGAGGAAGCCACGAATGAATTAGCCGCTCATGTTGGTCACTTGATTATCAAACACTTGAGAAACGGTTGAATTCGTAACTTTGATATTTGATTCGTTAGGAATTATGATGGTTTGAGGTGAAAAGCTCCCAACTTGATGTTCCTAGATGCCAATTTTCGTCCAAGGAAGTGTTCTTTTCGAATTAGGGTTTAGGAAACCTTTTGTACCTCAAAAACAAGCCACGCGTTTTTCCAGATGTCCTACCGTAAGCTATGGTCGCGGACCGTAAGCTACGTTAGGGAGTTTCTGGTCTCAACCGTAGCTTATGGTCGACTGATCATAGCTTATGGTCGACAGTTCCTTTCCAAAACTGTTTTCTTCATAACTTCTTCGTTTTAGCTCCGTTTTACGCATTGTTTTCGCCCACGTGTTCATAATTCAACCCTCTATCATTCCATCTCTTAAGATCTTTAATTCCACTCCATTTGTTTTACTCAAAACACGTCCAATTTTCGTGTTTAACCTACAAAAAACCATTTTCTCGTAGTTATTCAATTTCACACATTTAAACACATAAAAACTCATAAGGTGTCACTTAAACATGTTAAACACCATTCCAATCCCATTCCATCAATCAGTATTAATCAGATTGAGATTTTATATGTAATTTTCAGTTTTATATGTATATACATACATTTGATATGTATTTTTTAGTAGACATGTTTTAACACCTTCTTCGACCATATTTCAAGTAGATATGATTTATTGTTGGAATTCACAAGTTTGGGTCAAGAATTTAGCCAGGATTTTTGCCTAAATCGCTAGATTGCCATCGATTTTTGGCCAATTAGGATTGGATTTGACCACAGTTGACCTACTAATTAATTAGCTGATTAGATAAAATTAATCGATGAACCCCTGACTAGTGATTGATCGGAGACTAATTAGACGTTACTCGAGATTTTTACAACTATGCATGAGGATGGAGTCGAACATTTATATATAGTGTTATATATGTTATGTTATCATCGATAAAATGTTTTACCAAACATTTATTTAACTTTAGTTTTTTTATGATATTTTTTAACTTTTATATCAGCTTTCTATAATCATTTGTTTCATCTGTTAATTACACAAATGATCCCGGTGATTTGGCAAGATTACGGATTACCTCTTTAACTTTGCAAGTCTTCACTGTTTGCTCATATGTAGTCCCTAGACTAGATGTCCATTAGTCCATGGAAAAATCACCATTGTTTGCCTTCTTCCAAAAAGTTTGTATATTTTTGTGTCTCCAACGGAGTCCTTAACACAAGTATAAATAGAGAGAAAAAAACCCTAACGGGCTTAACATTTGATGGGCTTAATCCTAATTATAATCCTTATTACACCCCTGCCGTATGAACGAGTGGTAGACAAAAATCTAAACTAGTACGAAACTCAAGAAATAGGGATGACGACAAACCCTTGGTGAACATGTAGGCATATTGAGAGGATGATGGAACATGAAGAACTCCAAGCTGACTCATCACTACTTTTTCCCAAAAAAAAAAGTGAATATCAACTTCAATATGTTTCGTGCATTGATGTTGCATTAGGTTAGTGGACTGAATAATGACGCTAACGATGTCAAAGTAGACAATGCGGGCACGATGTAAAGGACAATGAAGCTCAATAAAACGACTGTGTATCCAACATGTTTCACTAATAGCATTAACAACATTGTGGTATTCAGTTTCAGCACCCGAGCAAGAGGCAATAGCCTCGCATTTGAAAGTCCTAAGATAACAAGTTATCACCTAAAAACACATGTACAATACCTAGACGTGGATCGATTGTATCTGCACAACCTTAATCAGCTTTAGAATGTGCAATGAAACGAGTAATTATAGAAGAGAGAGATATAGTTGACTCGGTGAATCTGACTTTATCCATATATCTATTTGTCTTAAGACGTTGGACAAACTTAAAGTTGTATAGACTCATTTAACTCGTTCATCTAAAATAGTGAAATATATTGATTGTTTGTAAAAAACTAGCAATCAACTTGTAAGTATGTTATATATGTTATAAATGGTTAGAATTGGGTTGATGGGTAAAATAATAACTTTTCATCCAACTTTAAACATGTTTACGGGTCGAACTTTTTACTTAATGGTTAAATATGTTAACTTAAACACGACATGTTTGATTACACGATTGTGTATTAGATATATATTACAGTGTGATAGCTAATTATATTATTTACTTTCACATTGTGCTCCTCTAAATGTGTGGAGTGAGAAGCGCCGACAAAGAAAAACATGAAACAACTTTATTTTGTTCAAACCCTTAAAAAGCTTCTTTTATTTATATATATATATATATATTTGCAGAAAGCCATTGTATATTAATTCTTTTAGGGATTATCTCGCTGGAAAGAACCACTCAAGAATGAGTTCCCGCTTTATAAATTTAAGAATGGAAGATGTCACACAAAAAGTGGCAGCCATATTATTTTTATCATTTAGACCCATGCGGGTTAAAGGATGGCCACGGAAGTCACGTGGAAACATAATGGATGAGAAAGTCAATTGACTTCCCATCGTAAGGGTTTGTTTGTTGACGTTTCTAGAGTGGGCATTTTTTGAAATTGGGTGGATAAAAAACCGAATTAACTGATTTATAATTGAATCAACTGACGAAACCGAATCAATATAATTGAACCGTACTCAAAACCAATTAGTTGGTTTAATGATTTTCTGAAAACGAACAATAGTGGGCCGATTGTAGTTAACAAGGTTTCTATGCCTAGGTAGTTAAACTAGAAATCTATGTAAGACAACCCGTAGTTGGAGGTTTTTGGTCGTTTTCCCCCAAAAAAGCCTCAAAACGCCTTCTAACCGTCTCCCAAGGAGTTGTTTTCAAAAAAAATGTGTTTGGCATTCTTTTTTCCACGCCGTGTTCAATTTGATTTGGCCAATGACAAGTTGGATGCTTTTTGTTTGCCCAATAACATTTTTTGGATGGTTTTATTTTATTTAATTGTTTAACACCCATTTTTAACATAACGTCCCACGATGCCCACATCCCCACCACACCCATTTTAGAAAAATGTTTCATAATACCTCATTACTGATTGGACTTTTATATAACGCAAAACACCCGAAAACGTTATTTGTGTCTCCACTACACATGCTCTAGGATTTGTCAATCAAACTTCCTTAGTTTAAAATTCAAATATATGGAATTTATAGAATCTGCTCATTAAAATTTCTAAAATATCACTTCCTAATAACAAATTCTATGAAAATAAAATAGACACATAAGTGATACATGACCCTAGATAATTATTATATTTATTACTGTATCTATTAATAACTGAATTTAATGTGAAATTAATTATTATTTTTCTAAATAAACTTTTTTTACTTAAAAACTTATATCTAAGTTTTTGAATATTACTAAGTTTAAAGTTATGTTCATTAAAATTAAAATATTATAAATGGTAGAACAATGATAAAAAAAAAATTCTGAGTAATTTCTATATATTTTTAAAATATATAATATGATTAAAGGGTATAAATAGTAAAAGTGTGTCAATTAAAAAAATAGATGGTAAAAAAAATCAAAATTTAGTTGTTTATATATGCACTCGTATTTCTATTTATTTACAATAGTAATTTAAGTTAACTTAAAATGATACTTAAAGAGTAAATACTTTAGTTGATTTAAAATTTATCACTTACATAAAAAAAAGTTAATACACGGTTGAAAAAAATGTTTTTAATAAATTAACTTAACAAAATTTATAAATCTTACGTCAAAGTTCATTCTTAAAAACATATCATGACCAGCTTATGTGTTAACGGATGACATGTATTTTATTTAAATCGTATAATACATGTTTTATTCAATTCGTGCGATACCCAAGTTTTTTTAAAAACATATTCTTTTATTATTACTAAGTATATGACATTACATTTATTCAACCTGTGTAGTACGCGGGATTATAACCTAGTACAAATATGTAACAATAATTTATTCCATGAAAGTAAATTTCCTGAATCGTAACCGGTTTTTTACCCGAAATACACCCTAAACCCGGTTATAGTGAATACTCACCCATACTCGGGTTTGAATAGGGTTATCCAAAAATCTCACTGCTCAGAGCTTGCTTGATATGGCTCGGTTATAAACTGAGTCGAGTCGGCCTGGCTCGGTTAGAAAGTGAGCCTAGCTCAGCTCGGCTTGTAACGAGCAGGATTGGCTCGGTTTAGCTCGCTTGGTAAGTTTACTCGGCTTAGCTCGGATAAATTTACATGTAACATATTTTATTTTTATATACATCATAATATATTAAAAAATAATTATTATTTACATGTATTTAGGAGTGTAATTTGATATCTATACCATATTTGAAGATTGATTGCTATGCTAAAGAATTAATATTATATTTCATTGAAATGTAAAACTTATTTTGTGTTGTTAAACTTGATTTTAGTTTTTATGTTTTTTTGAACTTTTAAACAATATTCTAGACTACTGAATTTTAAGGGTTATGTATTAGTTTTTCCTTTTAAAATCGAGCAGAACCAAGCCGAGCCACTACTGAATTTTAAGGGTTATGTATTAGTTTTTCCTTTTAAAATCGAGCAGAACCAAGCCGAGCCGAGTCAGCTCGGCTTAAAACTAAGTCTAGCCCAAGCTTAAATTTTCACCTTGGTTTCAACTCCGAGCCAACTTGGTATATAACTGAGCCGAGCCTGAGCTTGCCCTGGCACAACTCGGTTCGGCTCATGAACGACGCTAGGTTTGAATGCCTAGAAAATACCGAAATCCACATGTATGTGCAGCCCATCCCGTTAAACCTTATCTATATCCAAAAATACCCGGTTTTCAGTTTTCCCATAACCGAAGATAAGGTATTATAATACTCGAGTATATGGTACCCGGTCTCATACCCTACCCAAAACCAGTAACACGGTGTATGGTTTTTCAGACCAATACTAGACCTGAGCATGACTTGATTATTGTCAACTCCCCAACATACCATACCTGATCATAAAAGAACCCGGGTATTAAAAAAAACCCAGTTTTGTTGCACCTCTACCGCACCTCTACCTTACCACATCAGTTGGGTATTATCCAATTAGTCAAATTCATGAACATTAGTCATCAGAAGTTCAAAGTTTAATTTTTTTTAACGGCAAGAAATAACGTGTCAACCACTGTGATACCGGGCATTGTGGCCAAGGTCGACTACTCGACCGCCGCCAGCCCTTTGGCTCTCCCAGATGCGCGGAAACATGACCTCTACCCGCCCGAATGCACGACAGTGGAATAATCGGTAAAACCTCGCCTCTCATCCAAGACAAACTGGCACCACCCGTATTCGCCCTTCACCTGGATGCCGCAGAATATAATTGAGAGAGTGGGAGTCGAACCTTGATCACAAAGAACACCAAGTTTTTTCCCAACCACTCCACCTCTACCTCATTGACATTCAAAGTTTAATTTATTTTCAAGTTTAAGGCTTTTGATAGTTTAACTCAATTTTCAAATATCTTTTATTTAACTGTCATTTTGATTAAAAGTAGATAATTTGTTTTTAAATTATATAAAAGAATGAATAAAACCAAATTAATTTTTTTAGTTTGATTTTTCTTTAATAGCTTGTGTTCGTTAACCTTTAAACAAATTGAATACGCAATTGTGTTTAATTTTTTTCTTGACATATGACTTGAAAATGGACTTGTACTCAATCAATATAGAACATCATATGGGGCATATCACGACTTTATTTTTTGAGTCCTCTTTTGGTTGCTATTGTGAGTGACGATAACATAATGAACCAAACTGATAACCTATTTGGTTTTACCCCAATTATAAGTTTATAATACGTTTAGGGGTCCATTGTTTCTACTCGCACATGACCTCCAAGGGCCCCAGAATTTCCAACAACGACCCTTATCAATATCATATAAATATAAGTCTAGCATCGTATGGTTCACGCTAAGGATATCATGGGTCACCATGCTTGGTGGAGTTGCTATGCCCATCCGACGCATATCAGAGAAGAAGTTATCTCGTCGTTACTACCTCATCGGTGATTTTTACATACGTAGTATTGCACCTCAACCTTTTCATGTTACTATCATTATTTTGATAAAAATATATTACTTTGATATAATAATTTTAAGGTGGAAACAAGCTAAAAGCCTAAAACGGACTAATTGTCACAATTCATAAAGTTTCAAGTGTTGAATACAAGTATTACGCGTCAAAGTTAAACATAGATAACTAAACCATAGTTATCTGTGTTTAACATGCTGGAAGATTTTGCTTTTTTAATTTGCAGCCCAGAGTGGAGCCCGTTAATATTGAAGTGCAGTCCATTTATTTAGATGATTGTAAACTAGTTGGTTTTAAAGTTGAAGCCCATATTTTATTAACCAATTAATTTTGAACTAAACGTTTATTATTTAATTAATTTTCAATCACTTTCACGTGATGCAAATGTCAACAAAACTATTTTTGGTTTTCATTAATCTAAAATACATATAGGTTCACAATCGTCATCATCATATATTATATACAAAAAAATAATAATAATAATAATTTATTAAAAAAATAATCATTATTCCCATTTTACACTCAATCACTAGGTGCGCTTCACTCAAATAACCTTTTCTTTTAAAAAAATAAATAAATAAATATGTGATTGGTTGGAAGAGAGTGGGCCCCACCATTAACCCACTCTCTCCTCTCTCCTGTAGTCACTGTGGAAACAACTTACCGAACACCGCAATGGTGCAGGCACACCATGCCGGATGGGCAAACCCCTCCCTCGCATCACTCACCAAGAGCGCCCCTAACACCCTTAGACTATTAGTTTATAGCATTGAATGGCACGGAAAGGTACCGGAGCAAAACAACCCCGTCACCATGTAGGATTTTGATGACCTAGTGACTATCTCCACGTGGTTTTTTATGAAGATGAATGATGAAAGATAACAAATAAAATCACGTGATAAAGTTAAAGTTGTATAATAATTACTTTAAGAAGAAAAGGTGAAGATGGTAAGGTTGCTTAAAGAGATAGTAATGGGAATGGTTGCAAAACACTTGTGTGAAGTCTTGTGGATCCAATTCATGGCATTTATTATGTGTAAAACACACTTAAATTAGGTTGCAAAACACTTCTTGGGTTAAAAATTGATGTATGTATGTGATTAATAAATACTACTGTAAAACCTACAAAGTCCAAAAGGGAACATGAATAACAAAGCAAAAACATAAACTGAACTCAACATCCATACAACTCAACCAAAAACAAACAAATATGTATACAACTAAGAATCTTATTTTAGAATCATGTGTTATACTAAAACCCTATGTCTTTTAACAATCAATGCCAAGCAGATGCTGACATAAGATCCCTATCTTTCCATCCCAATAACAAAGCTCCATCTTTCTCCATCAAAGTATAATGCTCAGAGTAACACTTAAGCAAACTCCCAATAACCGAATTCACATAACCGCTCAACGGAGACTGCGTGAACCCCGCCATAGTTAACCTTGACCTCCATTTTCTAAACAGTTCATGTCGTTCCACTCTCTCCTTACCCTCACACGCAATAACATTCACTATATCTCGCGCCAAACAATGTTGTTCCACGTTTATCCTGTCTTTTCTATCCCGTGCTAACGTTGCATCCAACGACTCGAATAGTGCAGAGTAAAAATCCAACGCTTCCAAGAATCTCAAAAAGAAAGCGGTTGTATTCGTGTTCGATTCTTGTTCGATTAACGTTACCACTTTTGGTGAAAGCGACTTCACCATTCGTAACAGCTCGTCCCGCGGGTTATTCACGTCAACGCTTTCATCCGGCATGTGGTGGAGTTGAAACGGGAAGTTAACAGCCAGGGCTTCGTCGGGTCGAACGTCGAGCATTTCTTTCGTCACAAACGGGGCGTAAACCGGAAGCGAACGAAACTCGATTGGAATTTTGAACCTTTTCGAAAGAAATTCTAACTGGTTTCCAACTAACTCCAAACTGTCCCCACGCGCGTATTTCGAGACCGGATCGTCGATCCCCGTGATCCGAACATGTGGCGGGCCGCCAGGTCGAGCAGCTAGGGCTTGCAAAAGTGTCATCCATTGGGTCCCTTGACCGATTTGGAAGTCAACGATGTGGATCCGGTCTTCACTTCTGCAAGCTTCCGCTATCGCACCGTTTGCAGCCATATACCCGAATTTCAAATACGGGCATACTTCGTATAATATATGCATGTACGAAAGTAAATCTTCGCCTACAGGCTCACGACATTTAAGAGCCTGATAAATATAACTACCCGATAACTCCCGTCTAGCCACCAAACCTTCCACCATATACGCACCGAGCCGCTGAATCGGGTCACCAGCAATCGAAACCAAAGCACGTGCGCGTTCGACTAGATTCTCAAACTCGTGAATCTTGTTCCCAGCTAGAGCACTCGCGCATGCGATCAGCAACTGCTTTAGATTAATATTACTATCATTGTTACCAGATGGACCGTATCTCGGGCTATATCCTGCTTGCAGTTGGACCATGTTTGAACCGGCTGGTTCATGGGTCCACTGTTGCGGCCACTTGGTATGACCTGAAGGCCCCTCATCTGAAGCCATCAGCGTCGTTTCTATATCCTGAAGAGCGTTTTTCATGTAGTGAATACTGTCCAATTGGTTAAAAGAGGTACAAACTTCAAAGGAAGAAGGGCTAGCACCTGAGGTCAATGTTTCGGAATCAAACTGGTTCGAAAAAGGACAGCTGGGAGAGTTTCGTGCCTCAAACTTTTCGATGAACGTGGGCCCCACGCGGAGTTTTTTGTTGGGAGAGGAGTAAGGTGACGGTTTGACCGGTAAATCTATAAGCGTAAAACTGTTCTGATCCCATGCTATATGATAACCATCAGATGATGTACATCATTTGCTTGTTTTGAAGTTTAGTATTGTTTTGTTGACCAAAGAATAACTGCAGGGTCAATGGCTGTGTATGTCTGCCTTCAGAAATTAATAGATAATAAGCCTGCAACATAAATGCAATGAATATTGTTACATACTTGATCAACAATATTCTTGATGAAATAAACAACCATCAGAACAAATAAACAACAGGGCAGCTGCCAATACTACAATAGTCTACAAGTTACTCACACATAGCCACAAATCATATGCCGTTTTAACATTTAAACGAGACGTATTTAATCGAAAGATACAACTTCTCAGAATAAAGATCAATACCCGTAAGGGCTCTAAAGATCTCATCAAAGATTGGCAAAGAATCAAACTAATTAATCTACCACAAATTTGAAATAATTAACCATAAAAACAGATATCAACTAAGGTGTGTAGATATGATCAAAGCTTTTAATAATAACAAATAAAAAACTCAACCCACCAACCAAATCTGATAAAAATCAACTTTTTGACTCGATTTAATCAACGACATAAAATCTAAAAAACACATATTTAACAAAGAAAAAAAAAACAGAGCTTTCTTCTCTCAAGCATTTTAACAAACACCTTATAGACAAACCTAAAAACTTATATTATGATGCAGAAAGAACATATAAATTTATTCCATTTGATCATTTCAATATGCAAGATGCAGTTTATTGTTATTTTGAACTAAATCCTTAAAAAAACAGAACTTTCTTCTCTCAAGCATTTCAACACACACCTTACAGACAAACCTAAAAACTTATATTCTGATGGCTGAAAGAACATATAAATTACCTTCAACAAGAAGAAAGATTACACGAGCTGAAAGATAAGATCATATGAATATAAAATTAATTTGTTTTTATTTTGGGTCATGTATGAAGCTTCAGGAGAATTTATAAAACAAGCGGCTGAGGGTCTTATATATGCTGGGAGATGACGGAAGCTAACGGAAGCGTTAGAGATGACGTTATTGACAGCGTCTTGTTAACATCAAAGTAACGGACCCTCACCGACCGTTGCCTGTTTCATACTCGTCTTGATTTTATATTTGATTGTACATTTGTACTCTAACCGTGCGACCAGATAGAACGTTCTACACGTTCCTTTTTATAATATAAACACTAATCTGTCGACTATAAGTTAATTGTTTTTTTATAAGAACTAATTAAAGTTTATGATTAGTATATTATAAGTGTTACATTGGCTACCCTAATATTTTTCATGAAAACTATGGATAATAAACACATCATACATATAATATTTAACAATTTAATTTATGACATCAAACGCAATTTGTAAAAAAAGTGAAATAATATATATAGGTTAAACGGTGAAGGGGTATAGTCCCAAATGACCACATAGCCACACACGTACATGATCATACCCACAATTAATAAACACTCATCTTATGTTAGAGTTTTTCCTAATTAGGAACACATGCGCATGTGCAGACAACTCATGTAAACGATGGGCAGTAGAGTTATGGTAGCATGCAACCAATCAAGTTGCGGCAGACTCTGTAATTACACCTCCCACGATGGAGGAATCGTGTGGGGAACAACAAGTACGAAAGGACGAATACGTGGCACTAATCAATCGTCCTTAGGTGTCATCACACGATCTCCACTATCGGATGATGGTAGGCCCGACAAAAGGTATAGTTGGGCGATGATGTGGAGCGAATCACATTGCGCCATGTCAACGTTATCTCCACAGACACTACCTGTCTTGCCAGAGGGGACCAAGTGGATATTTTTCGACAATGACGGTTGTGTGCTAAGGCCCATCAACACACAATCCTACCCTCCTTTCTCCAGCTATAAATACCAGACTCCTCCAAAGGTTTAAGGACCAGCTCTCTTACTCTCTCACAATTAACACGCACTCGTTTACTCTCTTAAAATAAAATACTTATTCTCACGCTAGAGGGTGGTTACAACGAGAACCCCCACCTCTCCTCCTTACGACGAGCTTCACGGTGTTCTTATTTTGCAAATTACTCTCAGGACATTATCAGTCATTGATTAGAAGGGACTAAAGATTAACCACCTTGTCAATGCCACTTCCTTGGTTCTAGGCCTGTGCGAATAGAACCAGTGTTTCTTCAAACAGGTCAATCTAATCCGACCCCGTTGAGATTAGATCCAAACCCACAAATTTCATATTATGTTTGCCGTGTCATAAATTCACAACCCCCCCTAAATGAAAGCTCTAAAGTGATTACCGCCTACTTCTACTACCTGTTCAATTAGAAGACAGAGAGAGGAGGGCCTCGCAGTGAGGGTTTATTAGGAAGAATGCAATCAGGGGCGGATGTACCTCATAATTATGGGTAACCTCCGCTACCCCTTGGCGCTCCGGTGGTAGTGTAAATTTTGGAAAATTTGACGTTTTTTCGATTTTCGTTACCCATTTCTTTTAAAACGTTACCCCTATGAAAGTTTTCTAGATCCGCTACTGAATGCAATTCTAATTCAACTTAAACGTCGGTTTACCTACGGTTTGTTCTTATTGTATATTTTTTAGTAATATAAAAAGTAAATACAAAATAAACCAAATGAAAAACACGAAAAAAAAGTTTGCCTATTGAGCTTAAAAGTTAAAACTAAACATTGGTCACAACAGCCAGAGGTCGAGATGATTTTTCAGACTAAACATGTTTAATTGTAATGACTGTCATTAAATGAGTGTAGTTTAGTTTGACCACATTTAAACTATCTTAATGCAATTTTTTTATTACAAAATTAATTTAGCTGGTTGGTTTTGCGTTCCTATAAAATGAAGTGGTTTGTTCATTTCTAGCTTCAGTTATCATGTTGTTTAAATTAGAACTTTCGATTTTATTTTAAACTCTGTGCTTTGAATATAAATATCTCATTTACTATGGTCCTATTTTATACATATTATTAACTCATTGCGAAGCTCTTATCATAAATGCCACAAACACATAGATTATTAGCTATAAATCTCATGTATACATATAAAATAACCTCCCTCGTATAAAATTACTCTAAAACAAATTTAGGATGCGCTTTGTCTAAATGTTATCGTTATACTTGGTAAATCTTACTAATAGTAAAGCTAATGTAGGGTCCAAGTAGGGTAAGATATAGACTGCCTTATCTCTACCCTGTAGGAATAGAGAAACCGCTTCCAGTGAGGCCCCCGGCTCCATAGTAGTTTTGCATCAAGCCTTGGAAATAAGGCGCATAACACCCAACAATTAGGACAAAGGTCGATTAGTGCATGTGCTCCCTTGTGTTTCAGCTATCAACGTCACCACATGATTCATGATTAACCGTCCCCACTTTTAACGTTATTTTCACTAAATTAGTAAAATAACGTTAATATTTGTGCACTTTCACTTTTAACCCTCGAGGACTCATACATATATACATTACATATGCATACCACAGCGGAGGCATAATAATTTTGTAAATGTGTTGATTGTAAGTTGCTTAGAAATGATCGTCACATGAGTTCATTTGACATTATAATTACGTTTTCAAGTTCTTTTTTAGTGTAAATTTGGATAATTGGAGTACTATCGTGTCATCAACAGAACTATCCAATCATATCTATCTTCACCAACCAATAATGTCTAAATATAGATGTAAAAGAAAACCCAATAAAATTAAGAAAAACTCTTATCAAAATCAAACTCAATGTTCAATTCTTATTCAAGTTCTAAATAAACCAATGATGAAAAAGAATACTAATTTTGTCCTGTAGTGAGAAAGAAATAGAGAGTGGGTAGGGATAATAACTTATATTTTCTAGAAGGTACTTGGTAATCTTGAGAAAGAACAAGAAAAAATTACATACATTGTTATTAGATTTCTTAAAACTATGAGTAGTTAAAAAATGTCATAAAATAGTTTTTAACTTTAAAACTTTAAAAACCAACGATTATTGAGTCCTTTGTTACGGAGTGACAATTTAGTTTTAAATTGTAATTAGTATTTTCTATGATCTTTATAATGTTCCAAATTTTGATTATTATTAGTTTTAAGTGAAGTTTTAATAATATTTATTTTTAATATTTTATGTAAATGATAAACTTTTTATTAGTTTATTTATTAGGTTATGGATACATCGTTGCAAATTTCTAAATTTCATCACTACGTTATATTCTCATGTGTTTACGTGTTGAATAATAAAAATAGTTTATTTGTAAATAAGACAAGTAGACGTACATGATAGTTATTCAACAAGTTTGTAATCTCTTACTTACAATAATTAACATGGGAGGCTTAGATGGTGTGCGGGGAGAACTTCGGCGCAGGGCCCGTGATTTCGCGGGGCATATGTTTAAAAAAGAATCCGATATATATATATATATATATATATATATATATATATATATATATATATATGGTGAGGTTATTGTGAAAAAGGTGTTTTTTGTGAGAAGGTTAAGAAAGAATCTAAACCATTAGATCTTTAATCTACTTGTTGAGATCTTGATGGCAATCTTGTAAATAGTGTTACCATTAAAATAATTAATTTTCTAGATTAAGGGTATAGAGGTAAATTTAACATTTTTAAGTTTAGAAACTCACATGTAATGCACATGCAAGTTCCCCCCTTCTTTTTTAAGCGTCAATAACTTTTTATACGTAAGTCTTTTTTTTTTTAAATTACACCATAATAACGAATGTTTTTTATCTTTAATATGAGTACCATATTGTTATACTTATGTAGAGAAAAAAAATTACGTCTCGATTGGATGTTTTAGTCTATGGTGTTTTTTCTATGTTCATACAATGATGTTTTAATTGTATTGTGATTCAAGGTATTGTATTTTACAGTAAAACACCATGAACATAAATAAGACACCATAACATTGCAAATAATGAATTATGATTCAAGTCATGGTGTTTTAACATCTAAAGTATGTAACACTGTATTGTGATTACAGTCATGGTGTTTTAACATCTAGAATAGCAATAGAATCATTCTAAATGTTAAAACACCATGACTGTATTATGATTCAATTGATAGTGTTTTTGAAATTTGTATGGTGTTTATATGTAACACCCCAAAATGGCATACGTGATTATTTAATTTCGTAGTATGTCCTAGTAAAAAAAATAACATAAGTAGTTTATTACATGTAGTTTTATCAAATATAAAGATGTTTGACAAAAACTTAAATGTAAGTCATTCATGAAGGGCCAATTGTAGAAAAATGGAAAGTTGAGATTAAGGATTAAAAGTGCAGAAATTAGTGTGTGTGGGGGGGGTGAGTGTGCTCTGTACGAGAGAAAGGAAGAGAAGGCAAAACCTTCTCCTTCAACACACAACAAGAAATTCAGTAAAATCAAAGAGGTTCTAGGGCTGGAATTGGATGCATGTATTGAGATTTTTTATCAATTAAGTGTCTCTAACCTAAGGTAAGTTGAATTTTGTGATTTGGTGATCATACATGAAGTGGGTCGTGATAAATTCGTGAAATTTTAAGGAATTATACATGGTTACTAGTTAAAATCATCATGTAGAAGATGAAACATGCTTGAATTCGATTATCTTGATTGTTTGAAGTAAAACCACTTGTAGTACTAGTATGAAGAAATATTATGGTCATGTAAATGCAAGAAATTAAGTGCTATATTGATGAATGATTGTGTGTGTAATAGAATAGTGTTAAATGAATCTAATAGAGAATAAAAAATTATGTGAGTTTAGTTGATTTGATAATCTATGATATGAACTAGTGGAAATATGCATATAATACTTGTACTTTATGCCTTGATAATGGTACGCACGCCAAGTGTTTGATAAAATGCTTTGAATTGAGGTTCTAAGTGCACATGATGCTAAATGGCAAGAATTGATGAAATGATAGTTGTTAACTTAATAATGTTAATGAAGGAACGAAATTAAGACAAGAAATTTAAGCATGTTGAATGTAACTATGTAGGCGTGAAGGAAGAAGGTTCAAGCAACCGGAATCCCCAAAGCTCACAAGATCGAGGTACATCACTTGTACGTTGCATTCTCGTTTGTATATTAAGTCTAGTTGTAATGAATTATCTAATCTCATTTTGGAAGGACTATAGTCGTTATTGTTTCAACTAGAGATGTTGATAAGGAATTGACAATGAACTAAGTAAGTAAAGGTATGGTTTTGCGTTGACTCGTGATGAACGGGTCAACCGGACAAGGAATGAGTAACTAAAAGTATGGTTCCGCGTTGACTCGTGATGAACGGGTCAACCGGACAAGGAATGAGTAAGTAAAAGTATGGTTCCGCGTTGACTCGTGATGAACGGGTCAATCGGACAAGGAATGAGTAAGTAAAAGTATGGTTACTCGTCGACTCGTGATGAACGGGTCAACCAGACAAGGAATGAGTAAGTAAAAGTATGATTCCGTGTTGACTTGTGATGAATGGGTCAACCGGACAAGGAATGAGAAAGTAAAAGTAAGATTCCGAGTTGACTTGTGATAAACGAGTCAACCGGGTAAGGTATGAATAGTTAAAAGTATGTTTTCCGCGTTGACTAATGTGGAATGGGTCAACCGGATAATTACAAGAATGCAAAGGAATGAATCCGATTTACACCCCATTATGTGATTAACCAAATAAGAATGTGATATGTGTTTGGCTAATGAAATCGTTATAAATTGTTATAAGAATTGCTAACCAAACTTGTTGTGGTGTTTAGGTAAAACTTCTGCTTGATGATGCGCCTCACTTGGAACGAACACATTTTTGCTCTCTTTACGCTTCCGCAAGTAATTACGACAAACGGGTCAAACTACTTTTGGGTTGTAAATGATGAAATTACTTTAAAAGTTTCTTTTGTAAGTAGATGAATTAACTTTAGTAATTAATAGGTTAAAGTTGTGTTGTCGAAATATTTAGTAGACGTGTTGTCGTACTAAAAAGATAAGGGCAAAATGGGAATTTTGGGTTATGTTTCCAAAAGTTTAAAATTTTATGGATTTTCGGTAATGAAAATAAGTTGGGCGTTACAAGTTGGTATCAGAGCCTAGGTTTGAGGGATTCAAGCATGAGTTGGAGTGCTTGAAGTCAAACCGGAGGCTCATGCGTAAATGTGTTCGCTCCGTGGCATCATTCAATGTAAGTGTCTTTTTCGTGTTAAGTATGAATGTATGATAGGATAATGTATGGGTTGATTACGGAGTGTTAGGGATGTTACGGACCTTTTAAATCAACTTGGGTTGGAACGTAGTGTGTAAAACGGGTTGCAGGAGCTGAAATGAGATAAAACAGTGTCTGCAGTACAGACGGGGCGTCGCCGACGGCCAGTATGAGCATCGCCGACGCTGTTACTAACTTCCGACGGCTTAACCCACTGTCTACGCAAGTTAATGTCTGCCGCTACAAACCGGGGTGCGTCGCCAACACTGTGTTAGGGCGTCGCTGACGCCCCTCATAAGCTGAACACGCTTTCTTTTCGCAACGCAAGTTTCAAATCCTTTAAAACACAATCCGTAACCCATTAAGAACCTGAAAAGTAAAATTTAACTACAAGAAGTTGTGTGAATGTTAAATGAACCATAATAAGGCAAGCGGAGAATGTAGCGCTCCGAAAGAAGGAATGGGAATGTATGGAAGAATAGTCTTTTGAAATAAGGAGAACGCGTAGATTGTTCAGAATCATTTTTGATCATTTTATGAAATGAACATTTCAAGTATGAATGATAGTAATAGTTGTTACGAGAAATCATAACAAAGTGAATGAATGAATATCCTAACGAAAGTAAAATATTACCAATGTAGATGGAAGAAGATAGAGATTTGAAGGATAACGTTTTGGCACGTCAAGAAGCGATAAATGAGAAAATCTCAGAAGAGGTTGCAAAAGCTATGCAAGCCAGTCTTCCTCAGTTAGCTCAAGAGGTAGAAAGTCGTATCTTGGAGACAGTAGAAGCTATCATGACTAGCAAAATTGAAGAGCTGAAAGAATGGATAAGCGGGGTGCAAAATAAAAAGGGGACTCGTATATGCACATATAGGGATTTCATGGCTTGTAACCCTGCAACGTATGATGGAAAAATTGATCCTATCTTATGCCAAAGATGGATTTCCAACATGGAGGCTGTATTTATAAGAAGTAGGTGCGAGAAGGAGGACCAAGTAATGTTTGCAACAGGCCGACTCCAACTACAAGCAAGGATTGGTGGGATGCTCAATGCAAGGAATTAGGAGAAGAGAAGCTCCAAGAGCTAACATGGCAGGAGTTTAAGGAACCTTTCTTAAAGTTCCATTGCCCGCAATCCGCAGTTGATCAGATTCAAGAGGAGTTCTTACGTCTTCGACAAGACAAGGAGACTATCGATGAAATTACGAATGTGTTTCTTGAGAAATTAAATTTTTGTCAAGACCTCATGAAGACCGAAAGAATGAAGATAAATCGGTATCACGACATGTTAAGGGCAGAATTTAGGGAGTTTGTCACTCCCTCGAAGTGTGAGACCTTAAATGAACTGATCAATTGGGCAAGGGAAAGAGAAATTGAACTTAAGCGTCAAATAGAACTATGGGAAAAGAGGACGATAGAAAGGGGTGGTAATCCGAGTCCGTCCAAGAAATCGGAAGTTCACAGTTACAACAAGAAGGATAACATAAAAAGTGGAATTCCTGATGTAAGACTTGTGGAAAGCTTCATTCGGGAGAATGTTTGTTGGGCAAGAAAGGATGCTACAACTGCAGACAAAAAGGGCACCCTTATTACAAATGCCCAAACACGACCAGAACTTGTTTCAACTGTTTCTCACCAGGTCATGTCAAGGCAGATTGCCCAAAACTGAAGGAAAAAGGAAGTAGGGATGGGAAGAAGGACATTGCCCCGAAAGTTAAAGGAAGAATGTTTCAAATTACCACCGAAGAAGCTAAGGCACTCCCGAATATTGTGTCAGGTATTTTCTTAATTAATTTAATACCTGCAAATGTGTTGTTCGATTCTGGGGCAAGTAGGTCATTTGTATCACATGAACTTATAAGCTATACTTCCTTTAAAATTGAACGAATGCCTATACCTTTAGAAGTAGAAGTAGCTGATAGCAAGAACTACTTATTGAATGAAATATGTAAGGGATGTAAAATCGTTATAGAAGACGAAGAATTCGAAATAGACCTTGTGCCTATGGTATTGGGAGAGTTCAAAGTTATAGTGGGCATGGACTGGTTATCCCGATACCATGTGGAAATTCAATGCAAAACTAAGACTATACGAGTGTTATCATCAAATGGGAAATGGGTAAGCGTTTATGGGGAAAGAAAGTTCGAGTTGAAGCTATGTACCATTGTAGAGGCAGCCAAGTATGTACAAAATGGAGGCAAGTTGTTTCTAGTTTACATAGTAGATACCACTAAGGACACACCAAAATTTGATGATGTTGAAGTTGTAAATGAGTATCCGGATGTGTTTCCGGATGAATTACCGGGTCTCCCACCCGAATGAGACGTAGAGTTTCGCATCGAATTAAACCCAGGTGCTAAACTGGTGGCTAAGGCTCCCTATAGATTGGCTCCTACAGAGATGCGGGAGTTAATGACCCAGATATAAGAATTGCTCGATAAAGGTTCCATACGCCCGAGTATGTCACCTTGGGGAGCCCCCGTGTTATTCGTAAAAAAGAAGGATGGATCAATGCGCATGTGCATCGACTATCGAGAATTGAACAAGTTAACAGTTAAAAATCGATATCCTTTACCCCAGATTGATGACCTCTTCGATCAATTACAAGGGGCGAGTTGGTTCTCAAAGATTAACTTGCATTCGGGATACCACCAACTGAGAGTACGTGAAGAAGATGTGGCGAAAACTGCGTTCAGAACTCGATACGGACATTACAAGTTCCTAGTATTGTCTTTTGGACTAACTAATGCGCCAGCTGCGTTTATAGATCATATGAATCGGGTATGCCGACCCATGCTAGATAAATCTGTAATAGTATTTATTGATGACATCTTAGTGTTTTCCCGAAGCAAGGCCGATCATTCAACCCATTTGCGTGAAATATTAGAAATTCTCCGTAAGGAAAAGTTATATGCGAAGTTCTCTAAGTGTGCCTTTTGGCTGAGAGAAGTGCAATTTCTCAGCCACGTGATTAACAAAGATGGTGTTCTAGTGGATCCATCAAAGGTGGAAGCAGTCATGAAATGGATTCCTCCAAAGAATCCGAATGAAGTAAGAAGTTTTCTGGAATTAGCGGGCTATTATCGAAGGTTTATTCAAGATTTCTCCAAATTAGCCCTACCCATGACTAAGTTAACAAAGAAGAATGAGAAGTTTGTATGGGGGCCTGAACAAGAGAAAGCATTTCGAGCTCTAAAGGAGAAATTATTGAATTCACCGGTGTTAACTTTACTTGAAGGGATGGAAGATTTAGTTGTGTACACGGACGCCTCGCGTCATGGGTTAGGAAGTGTTTTAATGCAGCGAGGTAAAGTTATAGCATACGCCTCAAGACAACTAAAACCACATGAGGAAAATTACCCAATGCATGACTTAGAATTGGCCGCAGTGGTGTTCGCTTTGAAACTATGGCGACATTATCTATATGGAACAAAGTCACGATATACTCGGACCATAAAAGTCTCAAGTACTTCTTTGAACAAAAAGATCTCAACATGAGACAACGGAGGTGGTTAGAACTGATTAAGGATTACGATTATGAAATTCTTTACCATCCGGGCAAAGCCAATGTGGTGGCGGATGCCCTTAGCCGAAAGGAACATCCACCCCCAATTCGGGTTAAGTCTATGAAAATGATCGTTACGCCACATCTCCTTGGGATGATAAGAGAGGCCCAAATCAAGTCATTAAACATGGGAGATCCTAAGAAGGAAAGGACAAAAGGAATTATGGATAAATTAGAGGAAAATACGAGTGGAGTCAAAACTCGGTTCGGGCGGATCTGGATTCCTTGGTTATGTGAAGTAAAGGCATTATTACTCGAAGAAGCTCATAAATCACGATACTCGATACATCCGGGAGCAACAAAAATGTATCGAGATTTAAAGAAGAATTATTGGTGGCCGGTAATGAAACGAGATATCGTTAAGTATGTTGCAAAATGTTTAACATGTTCTCAAGTGAAAGCAGAACACCAGAAACCGTGCGGAGAATTACAACCCTTGGAAATTCCAATGTGGAAATGGGAGGATGTTTTGATGGATTTAGTAACTAAGCTTCCCAAAACTCAAAAGGGGCACGATGCCATATGGGTAATTGTGGACCGACTCACCAAGAGTGCCCACTTCCTACCAATCAAAGAGGGCTATTCGTCAGCAAGGATGGCAGAAATTTTTACGAATCAAATTGTAGCTCGTCATGGAATGCCCGTCTCCATTGTGTCGGATCGAGACACTAAATTCACATCACGTTTCTGGCAAAAATTCCATGAACAAATGGGAACAAAACTGCATTTTAGTATAGCTTACCATCCTCAAACGGATGGACAATCAGAAAGAACTATTCAGACACTAGTGGATATGTTGAGGGCATGTGTGTTAGACTTTGGGGGAAACTGCCATTAGTTGAATTCGCCTACAATAATAGTTATCATAATAGCATTCAGATGGCACCATACGAAATGTTGTATGGAAGAAAATGTAGAACCCCTGTATGTTGGGAGAAGTAGGAAAAGAGATATAGCGCCCAAGGACGTAGTGGCCCAAACTAATGAGAAGATCGATATCATACGAGCTCGATTGAAGTCGGTACAAGACCGACAAAAAGTCTATGCAGATCAAAGAAGACGACCCATCGAGTTTCAAGTAGGAGACCACGTACTGCTAAAAGTTTCACCATGGAAAGGAATAATTCGGTTTCGTAAACGATGGAATGTCACACCCCAACCGATGGCGGAAACATCGGGATGAGACGAATAAATTGCTCAAAACTTCATAACGCTACGTGACAATATAGATTAAATCCAAATTTCATTCAAGACTAAATTGTCATACAAAAATTCCAAATAATAGTCAACAATTGTTTCAAAACGACATAACATCAAAATAGATAAATTAATCTAGGTGTGTATCTAAGTCCACCTAAATCTTGTTTCATCTTGTAACATCACCTCATCAATCAACCTGCAACATGTATTAAATATATCAACAAAAAGTTGGCGAGCATACAAGTTTTGTTACATATCATAATATAGAATAAATTTGTTTAAAGTCTCGTATCCAACATGAACCATAATATGCAAGTTTACTAGCATGCCGAAACGGTGTACTGTATGTTCAAACCCAAGAATCCAACGCATTAAAGTAGCCTATCCCAATAGAGTAGCGGGAGGTTAACATGTTTGACTTAACAATACCCCAAGTTTTGTGGGCGGTGCGTTAATCCTGTAGCGCTATAATTGTTAAGGTAGGCTAGCAAAGTTAATGAAGCATATATCGACACAAAAAGTTTACATATCATACAAGTCTAACAAGCATAAAATAGTTTCATGTTAAGCATGGATAGAGATTAAAGTAGTTTATGTGTCGTGTGATTTTGTATAATGTACATGTTGCACCCAAAGTGTAAAAAGGAAAAAAGGGATCGAGTATGCTCATTGTTTTGCAAGTTTTCCCCCTTGAAATCCTGCGAACGTTGTTGGTTGATGGATTAGTTTCGAGCACCTTGTCCTTCTACACGAAGAAACATAGGCATGTGAGTATTGGGAATTAACGGAAGGTTATGGATTCGGAACTAAAATAACGTGAAATTAGTATTATGAAAGTCATCATCTTGTACTCATAACACTTGTCCTTGACACTATAGAACCTCAAGGGTTTGGTATGTTTTTATGGATTCAAAGATCTATTAGAATCGTAACAAGTGTATGGTCTTTAGATGATGTAACCTACTATTTTGACAATTGACCACTTGTTCATCATCAAGAGTTCGGTTACTTTGATAATATATAAGTATTATATAGTGTACATTAAGTCATATAGGTCAAGCATGAGGTAGGAGGTTGAACCATCCATTTAGGAACCTCTTTGTAGTTTACATAAGTCAAGTAGGAGGTGGGGGATTTACCATCCACTTAAGACCTCTTTGGATTCACCACTACACATGTGTCTTAGACACAAGGAGGGTCATGAACTTACAAGTAAGGAATGAAATGAGACAACTAAGCTATGAAAATCATCAAGTAGTGTGTGGATTCAATGATGGATAGCCCAAGCTAGTCCAAATATCACACATTCATCAAGCTTAAGTTGAACACTACTTGTGGGTGTAAACCCTAGTCAAAAACAGAAAGTTTGTGATGTTTTAACCTCTAATTTGACATGTCTCAACCTTGTTTTTAAGCCTAACCAACCACATATAGTGTTGTAAGCATTAGGATATAGGTTTGATATGAGTTGAACTCAAGTTAAACAAGTTTTATAAAAGTTTGAAGAATATAAATCAAAACAGTCCACTTTGGAGCCTTTTTCGTGACATTCCAGGGCCTAATTTTCCATGGAAAACCATTGGATATGTGCACAAGGTCAAACCAAGCAAGTGGGAAAAAGAATGGAGTGTTTTCATTAAGAAACGAGTGAGTTACACTCACTTTAGTGAAGAAGAGTAATTCTGCCTGAATTTGCAACTTTTAGCTTGATTATGGAGGATTAGAGAGTGTTTTGATGATTAGAAAAGTGTAAAAAGGCTTGGAGAATGATGGGTTTTTATAGGGAAGGATTAGGGTTGGGTTTGGTGAAGTATTAAATGTTAAAACATGTTTAAAACTCAAAACAAACACAAAAACCCGCTCAAATTGCGAGTTGGAGGGGCTGGTTCGCGCTGGTCAGCCTCTGATAACGAGTGTTTAAATAAATTTTGAGCTGGGATATGTTCAATGAGAGGCTTGTGGTGGAGTGGCTGAGGCGCTGTTTGTTGAACCGGGTAACCCGGGTTCGAGTCACGCGGGCACCGGTTTTGGTTATTATTATTTTTTTTGTTAAAAGCATTATATTACTTATAATTATGGACATAAACGGTCCCTGCAAGTTAAAAAATAATTAAATTACCAGTTGGACCCTAGACTTTATTATTTTTATGATATCACCATTAAATTACTAACTTATTATATATATATATATATATATATATATATATATATATATATAAGAGATAACTTTTTAAATTGTAAAAAGTTTTATTAATCTAATTAATTAATTTAATTACTCAATTTAAATAATGAATAAGTAATCGTATACGTAACGAGTTAAATTAGTTTAGTTTAACGAGTATCGAGTGTCATTGTGTAATAACAAATCGAGAATTTTGGATAATATGATGCTCCAACATGATTAAAATAGTTTCGTTCTCATTATGATCAATAGTCTTAATTACAAATAAAAAAACATAAGTCGATTACGAAGAGAGTACAAGGGACGCTTCCTAATTATGGAAATACGAAAAACCGGGCGTTACAGTCTCCCCTCCTTTAGGAAATTTCGTCCCGAAATTTAGGAAAAAGTAACGAAAAGATGCGGATACTTGGTCTTCATATCACTCTCGAGTTCCAAGTAAATTCAGCGCCACGCTTTCCTTCCCATCGAACCTTTACGATAGAAATTCGAGTGCGCCTTTTAGTTTCTTGATATCTCGGTCCATGATTTCGACAGGTTTCTCCACAAAATGCAAGGTGTCGTTGATTTGGATATCTTCAATAGGAACTTGGAGTCCTTCATCAGCGAGACACTTCTTGAGATTCGAAACGTGGAACGTTGGATGAACGTTGCTGAGTTCTTGAGGTAAATCGAGTAGGTATGCCACCTTACCAATCCTCTCGAGTATCTTGAAAGGACCAACATAGCGAGGGGTCAGTTTTCCCTTTTTACCAAAACGAACTACTCCCTTCCAAGGAGATACCTTGAGGAGTACATGGTCACCAACATTAAACTCCAATGGTTTACGTCTCTTGTCAGCATAGCTCTTTTGTAGACTTCAAGCCTTGAGTAGATTATCACGGATTTGAAGAATCTTATCCGTCGTTTCTTATATGATCTCAGGGCCAGTAATTTGTTTGTCACCAATCTCATGCCAGCTAAGAGGATATCAGCATTTGCTACCATACAATGCCTCGAAAGGAGCCATTTAAATACTGGAGTGGTAGCTATTGTTGTACGAGAATTCGATCAAAGGTAAATGTACATCCCAACCACCACCAAAGTCGATGACATAAGAACGGAGCATGTCCTCTAGGGTTTGGATAGTACGTTCAGTCTGTCCATCCGTTTGAGGGTGGAAGGCCGTACTGAGATTCAAATGGGTACCCATAGCGGACTGGAAAGTTTGCCAAAGACGGGAAGTGAAACGACCATCACGGTCAGAGATGATGTCAATGGGTATACCATGACGACATATGATTTCATCAGTGTAGATTCGAGCAAGTTTCTCAACTTTGAAGTCTTCGCGAATAGCAAGGAAATGCGCAGATTTGGTGAGATGGTCGATGATTACCCAAATGCTATCATGACCAGAAGGTGTTCGAGGAAGTTTGGTTATGAAATCCATAGCAATTCTATCCCACTTCCAAACAGGGATTTCGGGCTGATTGAGCAAACCAGATGGACGCTGGTTTTCAGCTTTGATTTTCGAACAAGTGAGGCATTTCGAAACGTAGATGGCAATGTCCTTTTTCATCCAGGCCACCAATAGGATGTACGAAGATCATGGTACATCTAATCAGCACCGGGATGAATCGAGTACTTGGATTTGTGTGCCTCGGGCATAATGAGTTCACGAAGATTGTCGCGATTTGGCACCCAAATACGATCAAGATAGTATTGAAGTCCGTTTGATTTCGTCATGAGTTGATCCATAGGAGCACCTCGTACTTCGTCAATTAGACTTCCTTCGTTTGCTGACGAGTATTGAGCTTCATTGTGGAGATCGCTTGAGACTTGAAAACAACGAATGCTAATAACATGAGCCCTACGACTAAGAGCATCGGCCATGACATTCGCTTTACCAGGATGATAGCGAATCTCGCAGTCGTAGTCGTTAAGCAATTCCACCCAATGTCGCTGACGCATGTTTAGTTCCTTTTGGTCAAAGATGTGTTGTAGGCTCTTATGGTCAGTGAAAACCACACACTTTGTACCATATAGGTAGTGTCGCCAAATCTTTAACGCAAAAACAACTACGCCAAGCTCGAGGTCGTGGGTAGTATAGTTTTTCTCATGTATTTTGAGCTGACGAGAAGCATAGGCAATGACTTTGTCTCGTTGTATGAGCACGCAACCAAGACCACGATTTGAGGCATCGCAATATACCACGAAATCATCATTCCCATCAGGAAGAGCAAGAATAGGAGCGTTACAAAGCAAGTTCTTGAGAGTTTGAAAGATTCCTCTTACTCAGGACCCCAAGCAAAAGGTTTCTCTTTTTGAGTCAACGAGGTGAGAGGAATAGCGATTTTTGAAAAGTTCGAGATGAATCGGCGGTAATAACCTGCCAATCCTAAGAAAGAACGGATTTCAGAAGGAGTTTTAGGCGCGGCCCAATTCTTCACTGCTTCGATTTTGGAAGGGTCAACATGGATTCCTTTTTCACTAACAACGTGTCCAAGGAATTGGACTTCTTTGATCCAGAATTCGCATTTGGAAAACTTCGCGTATAGACGATTACTACGCAAAAGTTCGAGTATGAGGCGTAAATGACGTTCATGGTCAGCCTGCGTCTTTGAATAAATAAGAATGTCGTCGATGAAAACGATTACAAAGCGATCCGAATATGGTTTACAAACACGATTCATAGGATCCATGAACACGGCTGGTGCGTTGGTCAAGCCAAAAGGCATAACCACGAACTCGTAATGTCCATAGCGAGTGTGAATGCGGTTTTGGGAATGTCCTCTTTGAGAACACGAAGTTGGTGATAACCAGATCGAAGATCGATTTTGGAGAAGCAAGTTGCGCCTTGAAGTTGGTCAAATAGATCATCGATACGCGGGAGAGGGTAACGATTCTTGATGGTGAGTTTGTTAAGCTCTCGATAGTCGATGCACATGCGAAACGAGACATCTTTTTTCTTGACGAAAAGTACAGGAGCACCCCAAGGTGAGGTACTTGGTTGTATGAAACCCTTATAGAGGAGTTCTTGGAGTTGAGTAGATAACTCTTGCATCTCAGAGGGTGCAAGACGATAAGGAGCTTTGGCAACAGGAGTCGAACCAGGTACGAGATCAATTAGAAAATCAACGGATCGAGGTGGAGGAGGACCAGGTAAATCTCCAGGAAAGACGTCAGGGAAGTCGCGCACTAATGGAACATCACTTACGCTTTTTCCCTTGCCTTTTTCTTCCACAACGTGGGCTAAAAAGGCAAAGTACTGTTTACGTAAATACCTATTCGCTTGTGTGCAGGACATCAATTTCAGTCCTTTCGAAGGTCGGTCTCCATAGACGCGTAAGGTGTCACCAGAAGGAAGAGGTAAACGAACGTATTTATCATGGCAAGCAATTTCAGCATGGTTCTTGCGAAGCCAATCCATGCCTACTATGATGTCGAAACTACCCAGTTGCATTGGTATAAGGTGGATATGGAAGGTGTGCCCGTTAAGAGTAAGAAGACAGTCACGAAGAACGGAATCGACTAAGATAGACTTGCCATTGGAAACTTCAACGGAAAACGACTTAGGCAGTTTAGAGCGTGCACAATTCAGCAAAGGTTCAAATTCAACAGACACAAAGCTTTTGTCCGCACCAGTATCAAATAGCATTGAAGCGTAAAGGTTATTGACGAGAAACGTACCATTAACGACTTCATTGTCGTTGCGCGCTTGGTTTGCATTGAGATTGAAAGCTCGTCCTCTAGTAGCTTGTTGTTCCTGATTCAATTGAGGGTATTGAGAACGAAGGTGATTTGCGTCACCGCATTTGTAGCAGGCTCTAGCTGGTTTAGCGTTTTGAGCTTGTTGGGCTTGTGGCGCAGGATTGTTCTTACAATAGGCGGTGTTATGGCCAAAACGGTTGCAAATAGTACAATGGCGACAATTGACGATGGCAGGGTGATGATAGTTGCAGGTAGTACACTTGGGGTGAATCCCAATGTATGGCTTTCGATCGCTTGCAGGTGCAGCAGGGTTTGGGTTAACAGCTGGTATAACCATGTTACAACTAGGGTTCGATTGCTTTTGCTTCTTCCCCTTGTTGCCACTTGATTGTTGGGTAAGTTGATGGGCTTGTTTGGAGGAAACTGGGGTTGAAGTTTTCTTATCGCGAATGCGATTGTTGTTTAGGGAAGCGGCGAGGCGATAAACGGCTTCGATATTATCGAGTTTGGCTGCCTCGATGGTATCTCGCGTAGCAGGAGGTAATCTATGTAGGTACTTGCGGATTTTGCGATCGAGGGTTGAAACAAGGTGAGGAACAATGAAACTGAGTTGCTTGAAACGGGTGGTGTAGGCTTGGTTATCGTCGCCAATTTGCTTTAGAGTCCAAAATTCATCTTCTAGCTTTTGTTGCTCGTGCAGGGGACAGAATTCTTCCATCATGAGTGTCTTAACTTCCTCCCAAGGTAAAGAGTAAGCTTCTTCATTGGTACGAAGATTCCTTTCGTTGTCTACCATTCTAGAGCTCGGGCTTGGAATACCCCTGTCACACTACGCGTTTTGAGCTCTTCAGGACATTCACTATTGATGAACGTGACCTCTATGCTGTCGAACCACTCGAGCATAGCAGTCACCCCATCGTTGCCAGTGAATGGCTTAGGGTTGCAAGATGAAAAGTGCTTGTAACTAAAGTTCACAGTTTTGGGTTGAGCCGCTTTCGATTCCACAGAACCATAGGGGGTGTTCGAAGCTTGAATTTCGGTGACGATCTTTGGGACAATACGAGCAATTTGATTCGCCATGAAAGCCATCATCTTCTTTTTGGAGTTGGTCTTCGACTTCTTAATCGAGTTGGAGAGATGAGAAGACATCTAAGATTCAAAAGAACGAATAGGTGAGACTTGATCATAATGATTGTTTAAGAAAAATTGTTTCCATGAATGCATCACATAGCATATAGTTTCACATAGTGTATAAATGTTCAATTTGACTCACATAGCATAATCATGAATTCCACATAGCATAACATATATAATGAAAACATTGTAAATTTAATTTGTTCATGAGAGATTATTATTGTTTTTTATTGCGATAGACTGCGAATTGTGTAAAAATTTTGATATGAACGAAGTATCAATTTTAAAATCACATATAAATTGAGATGACATAAAAGAAAGGCTTAATAAAATATTGGATTGTTTCGGATAGAGAAACATCGACTATTCCAAAGTGGGTCGAAGGTCCTTTCAAATTAGAGAAACGTGCTTTGGCCTATAGGTAAGATACTCTCGTCGAGAAGCGATAAACGGTATCTTACCCTTCCAGTTACTATACATCTCTAATCAATGGAAACAATCGAGACTTTGGCGAGATTGAAAATCGAGGAATGGGACTTAATCGACAAGGTGCGGGTTTCACCCCTAACTTGACGATTTCGTACCCTAATGTGGTTGTTTCTTACTAAACGAGGAGCGAATTCCGACTCGTTAGTAAGGTCCACTAGAGTATGAAATGGAATTTTTCCATCAAGATGCGGATATCACTCCTAGCTTGATGTCGTAACTTCGTGCAAAATTGAATACACGGAATGAGGGACTTCACCAAAAATTGTGGGCCATTGGACCTATCTTGGTGCAAATCGCCTCGTTGGTAAAATATGAGTGTTTTCAAAGCTTCAAGTGTATTCGTGTTGGCCTTAGGAAAGGCATATAAGTTTAATAGACCAAGAAGGAGAAAAAGAAGCAAATAAGGTAGAATCAATGAAGTTTTAAACAACAAATAAGAATCAAGTTCCTAAAACTATAGACTAGGGCAAAGCATTCCTACTTTTCCTAATTCCCTATAGTTATAGCTCTGATATCAATCTGTCACACCCCAACCGATGGCGGAAACATCGGGATGAGACGAACAAATTGCTCAAAACTTCATAATGCTACGTGACAATATAGATTAAATTCAAATTTCATTCAAGACTAAATTGTCATACAAAAATTCCAAATAATAGTCAACAATTGTTTCAAAATGACATAACATCAAAATAGATAAATTAATCTAGGTGTGTATCTAAGTCCACCTAAATCTTGTTTCATCTTGTAACATCACCTCATCAATCAATCTGCAACAAGTATTAAAATATATCAACAAAAAGTTGGCGAGCATACAAGTTTTGTTACATAGCATAATATAGAATAAATTTGCTTAAAGTCTCGTATCCAACATGAACAATAATATGCAAGTTTACTAGCATGCCGAAACGGTGTACTATATGTTCAAACCCAAGAATCCAACGCATTAAAGTAGCCTATCCCAATAGAGTAGCGGGAGGTTAACATGTTTGACTTAACAATACCCCAAGTTTCGTGGGCGGTGCGTTAATCCTATAGCGCTATAATTGTTAAAGTAGGCTAGCAAAGTTAATGAAACATATATTGACACAAAAAGTTTACATATCATATAAGTCTAACAAGCATCAAGTAGTTTCATGTTAAGCATGGATAGAGATTAAATAGTTTATGTGTCGTGTGATTTTGTATAATTTACATGTTGCACCCAAAGTGTAAAAAGGAAAAAAGGGATCGAGTATGCTCACGGTTTTGCAAGCTTTCCCACTTGAAATCCCGCGAACGTTGTTGGTTGATGGATTAGTTTCGAGCACCTTGTCCATCTCCACTTAAGAACTCTTTGGGTTCACCACTACACATGTGTCTTAGACACAAGGAGGGTCATGAACTTACAAGTTAGGAATGAAATGAGACAACTAAGCTATGAAAATCATCAAGTAGTGTGTGGATTCAATGATGGATAGCCCAAGCTAGTCCAAATATCACACATTCATCAAGCTTAACTTGAACACTACTTGTGGGTGTAAACCCTAGTCAAAAACAGAAAGTTTGTGATGTTTTAACCTCTAATTTGACATGTCTCAACCTTGTTTTTAAGCCTAACCAACCACATATAGTGTTGTAAGCATTAGGACATAGGTTTGAGATGAGTTGAACTCAAGTTAAACAAGTTTTATAAAAGTTTGAAGAATATAAATCAAAACAGTCCACTTTGTAGCCTTTTTCGTGACATTCCAGGGCCTAATTTTCCATGGAAAACCATTGGAGATGTGCACAAGGTCAAACCAAGCAAGTGGAAAAAAGAATGGAGTGTTTTCGTTAAGAAACGGGTGAGTTACACTCACTTTAGTGAAGAAGAGTAATTCTGCCCGAATTTGCAACTTTTAGCTTGATTATGGAGGATTAGAGAGTGTTTTGATGATTAGAAAAGTGTAAAAAGGCTTGGAGAATGATGGGTTTTTATAGGGAAGGACTAGGGTTGGGTTTGGTGAAGTATTAAATGTTAAAACATGTTTAAAACTCAAAACAACCACAAAAACCCGCTCAAATTGCGAGTTGGAGGGGCTGGTTCGCGCTGGTCAGCCTCTGATAACGAGTGTTTAAATAAATTTTGAGCTGGGATATGTTCAATGAGAGGCTTGTGGTGGAGTGGCTGAGGTGCTGTTTGTTGAACCGGGTGACCCAGGTTCGAGTCCCGTGGGCACCGGTTTTGCTTATTATTATAATTTTTTTTGTTAAAGCATTATATTACTTATAATTATGGACATAAACGGTCCCTGCAAGTTCAAAAATCATTAAATTACCAGTTGGACCCTAGACATTATTATTTTTATGATATCACCATTAAATTACTAACTTATTATATATATATATATATATATATATATAAAGAGAACTTTTTAAATTGTAAAAAGTTTAATTAATCTAATTAATTAATTTAATTACTCGATTTAAATAATAAACAAGTAATTGTATACGTAACGAGTTAAATTAGTTTAGTTTAACGAGAATCGAGTGTCATTGTGTAATAACAAATCGAGAATTTTGGATAATATGATGCTCCAAAATGATTAAAATAGTTTCGTTCTCATTATGATCAATAGTCTCAGTTACAAATAAAAAAAACGAAAGTCGATTACGAAGAGAGTAAAAGGGACGCTTTCTAATTATGGAAATACGAAAAACCGGGTGTTACAAGGAAAACTTGGTCCTCGTTACATTGGACCTTTTAAAATCATAGCTAGAATTGGAAGGGTAGCATATCAGTTTGAACTACCACCAGCGTTAGATGGAATACATGACACATTTCATGCGTCACAATTAAGAAAGTGTCTCGTGGATGAAACCGCTTATGTGCCTCTTGATGATATTGAATTGGATAAAAATTTGAGTTATGTCGAAAGACCAGTGGCAATAAGAGATTTTAAAGTTAAACACCTCCGCAACAAGACCATAAGACAAGTTTTGGTCCAATGGCAACATCGAAAAGGATCAGATCTTACTTGGGAGACAGAAGATGAGATGCGTTAACACTACCCAAAATTATTTGGTACGTAATTAGGTTTCGAGGACGAAACCTCCTTTAAGGGGGGTAGATTTGTAACACCCCAAAATGCGCATACGTGATTATTTAATTCTGTAGTATGTCCTAGTAAAAAAATAAAATAACATAAGTAGTTTACTACATGTAGTTTTATAAAATATAAAGATGTTTGACAAAAACTTAAATGTAAGTCATTCATGAAGGGCCAATTGTAGCAAAATGGAAAGTTGAGGTTAAGGATTAAAAGTGCAGAAATTAGTGTGCGTGTGGGAGGGGGGGTTAGTGTGCTCTGTACGAGAGAAAGGAAGAGAAGGCAAAACCTTCTCATTCAACACACAACAAGAAATTCAGCAAAATCAAAGAGGTTCTAGAGCTGGAATTGGATGCATGTATTGAGATTTTGATCAATTAAGTGTCTCTAACCTAAGGTAAGTTGAATTTCGTGATTTGGTGATCATACATGAAGTGGGTCGTGATAAATTCATTAAATTTGAAGGAATTATACATGGTTACTAGTTAAAATCATCATGTAGAGATGAAACATGCTTGAATTCAATTATCTTGAGTGTTTGAAGTAAAACCACTTGTAGTACTAGTATGAAGAAATATTATGGTCATGTAAATGCAAGAAATTAAGTGCTATATTGATGAATGATTGTGTGTGTAATAGAAAAGTGTTAAATGAATCTAATAGAGAATAAAAAATTATGTGAGTTTAGTTGATTTTATAATCTATGATATGATAGTGGAAATATGCATATAATACTTGTACTTTATGCCTTGATAGTGGTACGCACGCCAAGTGTTTGATAAAATGCTTTGAATTGAGGTTCTAGGTGAACATGATGCTAAATGGCAAGAATTAATGAAATGATAGTTGGTAACTTAATAATGTTAATGAAGGAACGAAATTAAGACAAGAAATTTAAGTATGTTGAATGTAACTATGTAGGCGTGAAGGAAGAAGGTTCAAGCAACCGGAATCCCAAAGCTCACAAGATCGAGGTACGTTACTTGTACGTGGCATTCTCGTTTGTATATTAAGTCTAGTTGTAATGAATTATCTAATCTCATTTTGGAAGGACTATAGTCGTTATTGTTTCGACTAGAGATGTTGATAAGGAATAGACAATGAACTAAGTAAGTAAAGGTATGGTTTTGCGTTGACTCGTGATGACCGGGTCAACCGGATAAGGAATGAGTATGTCAAAGTATGGTTCCGCGTTGACTTGTGATGAACGGGTCAACCTGACAAGGAATGAGTAAGTAAAAGTATGGTTCTGCGTTGACTCATGATGGACGGGTCAACCGGACAAGGAATGAGTAAGTAAAAGTATGGTTCCGCGTCGACTCATGATGAATGGGGACAAGGAATGAGTAAGTAAAAGTATGGTTCTGCGTCGACTCGTGATGAACGGGTCAACCGGACAAGGAATGAGTAAGTAAAAGTATGGTTCCGCGTCGACTCATGATGAACGGGTCAACCGGACAATCTAAAGTATGTAACACTGTATTGTGATTACAGTCATGGTGTTTTAACATCTAGAATAGCAATAGAATCATTCTAAATGTTAAAACACCATGACTGTATTATGATTCAATTGATAGTGTTTTTGAAATTTGTATGATGTTTATATGTAACACCCCAAAATGGCATACGTGATTATTTAATTTCGTAGTATGTCCTAGTAAAAAAAAATAACATAAGTAGTTTATTACATGTAGTTTTATCAAATATAAAGATGTTTGACAAAAACTTAAATGTAAGTCATTCATGAAGGGCCAATTGTAGAAAAATGGAAAGTTGAGATTAAGGATTAAAAGTGCAGAAATTAGTGTGTGTGGGGGGGTGAGTGTGCTCTGTACGAGAGAAAGGAAGAGAAGGCAAAACCTTCTCCTTCAACACACAACAAGAAATTCAGTAAAATCAAAGAGGTTCTAGGGCTGGAATTGGATGCATGTATTGAGATTTTTTATCAATTAAGTGTCTCTAACCTAAGGTAAGTTGAATTTTGTGATTTGGTGATCATACATGAAGTGGGTCGTGATAAATTCGTGAAATTTTAAGGAATTATACATGGTTACTAGTTAAAATCATCATGTAGAAGATGAAACATGCTTGAATTCGATTATCTTGATTGTTTGAAGTAAAACCCACTTGTAGTACTAGTATGAAGAAATATTATGGTCATGTAAATGCAAGAAATTAAGTGCTATATTGATGAATGATTGTGTGTGTAATAGAATAGTGTTAAATGAATCTAATAGAGAATAAAAAATTATGTGAGTTTAGTTGATTTGATAATCTATGATATGAACTAGTGGAAATATGCATATAATACTTGTACTTTATGCCTTGATAATGGTACGCACGCCAAGTGTTTGATAAAATGCTTTGAATTGAGGTTCTAAGTGTACATGATGCTAAATGGAAAGAATTGATGAAATGATAGTTGTTAACTTAATAATGTTAATGAAGGAACGAAATTAAGACAAGAAATTTAAGCATGTTGAATGTAACTATGTAGGCGTGAAGGAAGAAGGTTCAAGCAACCGGAATCCCCAAAGCTCACAAGATCGAGGTACATCACTTGTACGTTGCATTCTCGTTTGTATATTAAGTCTAGTTGTAATGAATTATCTAATCTCATTTTGGAAGGACTATAGTCGTTATTGTTTCAACTAGAGATGTTGATAAGGAATTGACAATGAACTAAGTAAGTAAAGGTATGGTTTTGCGTTGACTCGTGATGAACGGGTCAACCGGACAAGGAATGAGTAACTAAAAGTATGGTTCCGCGTTGACTCGTGATGAACGGGTCAACCGGACAAGGAATGAGTAAGTAAAAGTATGGTTCCGCGTTGACTCGTGATGAACGGGTCAATCGGACAAGGAATGAGTAAGTAAAAGTATGGTTACTCGTCGACTCGTGATGAACGGGTCAACCAGACAAGGAATGAGTAAGTAAAAGTATGATTCCGTGTTGACTTGTGATGAATGGGTCAACCGACAAGGAATGAGAAAGTAAAAGTAAGATTCCGAGTTGACTTGTGATAAACGAGTCAACCGGGTAAGGTATGAATAGTTAAAAGTATGTTTTCCGCGTTGACTAATGTGGAATGGGTCAACCGGATAATTACAAGAATGCAAAGGAATGAATCCGATTTACACCCCATTATGTGATTAACCAAATAAGAATGTGATATGTGTTTGGCTAATGAAATCGTTATAAATTGTTATAAGAATTGCTAACCAAACTTGTTGTGGTGTTTAGGTAAAACTTCTGCTTGATGATGCGCCTCACTTGGAACGAACACATTTTTGCTCTCTTTACGCTTCCGCAAGTAATTACGACAAACGGGTCAAACTACTTTTGGGTTGTAAATGATGAAATTACTTTAAAAGTTTCTTTTGTAAGTAGATGAATTAACTTTAGTAATTAATAGGTTAAAGTTGTGTTGTCGAAATATTTAGTAGACGTGTTGTCGTACTAAAAAGATAAGGGCAAAATGGGAATTTTGGGTTATGTTTCCAAAAGTTTAAAATTTTATGGATTTTCGGTAATGAAAAGAAGTTGGGCGTTACATTGTACCTGCAAAAATAACAAAAATCATTACACATGTTAGAACACCACAGCTGCTGCATTACGATTAAAGTTGTGGTGTTTTATTGAATTCGTAGGGTGTTTTATACGAACTCATCTGGAATAGCAATAAAATCGTTCTAAATGTTAAAACACCACGACTGTATTATGATTCAATTCATGGTGTTTATGGAATTTGTATGGTGATTTATACCTGCAAAAATAACAAAAATCATTACACATGTTAGAACACCATGGTTGTATTACAATTAAATTTGTGGTGTTTTTTGGAATTCGTATGGTGTTTTATACGAACTGATGATGAATTCCTAAAACAACTGATGAATTCCTAAAATAACTGATGAAATGAATTCCTAAAATAATTGATGTCGGTTACAAGATTATATCTTTAATTAGATTTATTAGTAAATTACAATGATACCCTTAAACTACCAAAATAAAAGAGACATGTGTCACCACCATAATCTTTCTTATCCTTCTCACACTTTTAGTCTTTTTTATAGGATACTCTACCTATATATATATATATATATATATGTGTGTGTGTGTGTGTGTGTGTGTGTGTGTGTGTTCAAGTAAGGCTCATTACAAATCAGTTTTTATGGTTTAGAATTTAGCCCACTAGGTTAATTAAGTCCATTACAAATTGAAAACAAAGTCGTAGATAATATATACCATGAAGAGTTAATCCACCAATTTTTTGTGAAGAATGCAAGGAGTGTTGTACGAATTATTGGTTAGCTATTAGCTTATTAGTTATTACGGTATGTAACTCATTCGAATACTATAATTTTCTCATTTTTCGTAATTGTATTGTTTATTGAATACTACGATTTTGTCATTTTCGTAATTGCATCGTCTATCGTTAAAGCATAATGGCACATTTTTCAAGCTCGAACAGGGTACATGAATTCTCAGAAACGTCACTGGTAATTAATGCCCAACCCACTTGTAAAGTGCTTGTCGTAGTCATCAATTCTTTAGAAAGCTTTTTAATTATTTTTATACCGTTAGCCAATGAGGCAACAAAGTAATGAAATAATTTTCATTAAATACATCAGAGAATCTACGACATATTTGACTATATCTTATTATGTTTAACCGTATCTATATTTTGTTATGTTTAATCATTATCTACATTATTGAATATTTTTAATTGTAGTAAAATATATTTATTTGTTATTGATAACAAAACTGAACGAAAAAAATTTCATGTGGTAATTGTAGTTAAACATACTAACGATTAAACAAAATAGAATATTTTAATTGCAGTAAAATATAATTATTTGTTAATCATAACAAAATTGAACGAAAAACTGTCATGTGGTAATTTTAGTTAAACATAATAACGATCAAACAAAATAGAAGTTACTTGTAGTAAAATATATTAATCGTAGTTATTCATATAATATTATTAATTAGTTGTTCGGAAAGTATTTTAAATATAAAAATGAAATATAAATTAATATTATATTTAGGTAGCATAAGGAATTGCCATGTGACGTTTATTGGAATGTTTTAGTAGAGTTTAGATAGAAGATTAGATAATATTAAAATTAAAATTGTGAGATTTTATAATAAATAATAATAAGGATAATAAAATTATTTTTAAATAAAATAAAAGTAAAATTATAAGATTGAAGAAGAGATTGACATGTGGCATTAATTGGAGTCTTTTATAAATATTTAGATTTTCTTTATCCTTGTTTACATATTTTCTTCGTATAGAAAGCATAATGGTATTATTGTATCCCTACTTATAAGGTTTGAGTAGGGTTGTAAACAAATCAAACGTTCAGCGAACAGTTTACTGTTCGGGGTTTACGTTCGTTCGTCTAATTAATGAACGAACATGAAAAGGAATTGCCATTCAGTTAGTTAAATGAACGAACAAGAACATATGTCTTATTAGTTCAATTGCGTTCGTGAACGTTCGGTAATGTATTCGTGAACATTCGTTCATGTTCATTTGTTTATGTTGTCTATTAAAGATTTTTTAGCATTTATTTATTTTATCTAAACTTTTTATATTTTCTAATTCTTATTTATCTCATTACCCGAACAAATAAAACAGGAAACCCTATCTCCGCCTTGGTTATGCACCGGTCCACTTTGCTTCTTATTATTCACATCGAAAAATACTATCAACATTGATGTAATGATGTGGGCTTCAAGGTTTAGCATCGCTCCCTCTCACCATCCACCTCTAGGCACCGCCCTATTCTCTAATTGTATTTGTGTTAGTTTGTGTTCGTGAACACGTTCCTTTCCTTAATGAACATAAAATCTCGTTTGGTAAGTGTTTATCAACCGTTTATGAGCACGTTATATACTTAACGAACTCGTTCGGTTTGTGAATGTTGTCCTGTAGGCTATAGTGGTAGAACTAAAAGGTATCTGTTAGTCAATATATATATATATATATATATATATATATATATATATATATATATATGGTAGGGTTATTGTAAAAACGGTGTGTTTTGTGAGAAGTGAGAAAGAATCTACACTCTTTGATCTATAATCTAATGATTGAGATTATTGATCTAGAAAATTATAAATTTATTGAATTTTCATAAAAGAAAAAAAAAACTAAAAACCTCCCATTCTTTTCCCTCTCTCCGCCTCTTAAAAAAATAAACAACACAGTATATATTGTTTTGAATTATTATATTTAATGTGTGACTATCCACATGTCTTCATAATATCAAGGGGAAGTGTTATGAATTATTATCTTTAATGTGTGACTATCCACATGTCTTCATAATGTGGTGACTCTCCATGTACTTAACTCCCATCTTTGTAAGCCTATAAATAGAGGCATATGTAGTTCATACTTTACATCAATAAGAATTAGTTCTTCGATTTTCTTTCTATCTTTCTCTCTATATGATCTCTATAATTTTTGTTTACATATATCATATATTGGTTGCTATTAGGCTGTTGTTTTACAACATATTATCAGCACGAGTTACTTGTAGAATCGGATCGCATTGCATTGCATATTGTAAGGTAAGTCATCTTTTACCTATGAGTATTCTTAATTCTTTCTAAGACCATAATGTAATTCATAAAGTCCTGGGTTGAGTAAAGATCTTTAGTTTTCTATTGAGTCACCCAAAATAATTCGTATTATAATTTATACAATTTGGGATATATCGAGATCTATATATTTAGTTTTAACATGTTTATGAATTATACGTTATTAGAAAAAGCAAATTGTACATGATTAATTATTTTATAGTGAATTATTTATCAAAATAGATTATTCTTGGACATTTATTATGTGATACTATATACTAAAAGATGGTTTATTCATATTATAATTGATCTAATCTTTTAGTTGAATATATTTGTGACGAATAACACATGAAAATTCTTTCATACCAAAACTTGTTTCTTTTATTATAATTAATTCATTGTCTGTTTAAACATAAATGAGTTAATAAATATTTTATATAATCTACTAACATAAAGGACATTAAATTGTACCTATGACTAAATAAATCTTCTATTGTATTTAATATTTTGTGATGCTGTTGGTATTTATGAGCAAAAATTGTTCAGCTTTAGTTTTCATGCGAATAATATTTTGAAACTTTAAATGATGGTTTTAGGAATTGTAATGCAATATTTATTATGATTATGATGTATATTTTCAAATGTGTATGGATTAGTGATCTTGATTATCTTGTTTAACATTTGAAAATAATTTATCTTTTTTATAAACAAGCAGTTATAAATTTATAAACCACAACCATATTCAAGTCGAGATGAGTTTTATTACAAAGTCACTTACATTATTTACGTTAATTCATAAACCCCAACGCCGTTTTGTAACATGTGTGATGTTATATGCCAACTCAACCATCAAATGTTGAGATTGAGCACACATCTTTCTTTGATATCTTATATGTTTGTGTCTTCCATATGCATCAAGGTAGATTGACACATATTTTTATACTGTAAGATGTTCATGTGATTGGTTATACCAATGTAGGTTAAATATATAACTTATATATATATATATATATATATATATTGGCTTCTAAGAAAAGAAAACATATTATCTCATAAAATTTAGTATAAATTGTTTTATACTGTAACGACATGTTATAACATCATGTATTGTAGAATTTAATTACCATGATACCTGTAGATGTTATCATCTCAATTCTTGCATTTTAACTTCCTTATAAATTTATGAATTATACAAGACTTAAATAGTTGAAATGTTTGTATATATAACAAAAGATGTATGTTATATGTTATTTTCCATACGTTATTAAACTATCATGCTATTAGAGTGAAAATAGTTGCATATAATTTATACTTGTGATTAGTTATACCATGACATATTAAAACATAAACTACACATATTTGCATATGTTCTTATTTCATAAAGTTTTCGTATAATTTGTTTTATATGATGATACGTTATAACACCATAAACTATATAATTTGACATTATATTCTACATATTATTATTTATTTGTTGGGATAATATTTCAAAATTGTTTATCGTTGTATCATTCTCATGAAATCTTATAAGAATGTTTAAATTCATGCTTACTTATTTAAAACATTTTGAGGTAAAGACATGACACCCGAAGTGTGAACCATTATAAATATATGGAAGCTTGTAATATTTTTCACTAATAGATCATAATGACTTAGTCATGTAATTACTTCTCGATATATATAATGAGATGAGAATATTATTTATAGGATACGTTGAATAAAAGAACTTCCATTTGTCAAATCTAAAATATGCTTATAAAGTAGCAATATTACTAAAGAATATATAAGGTTTGAAATGACCGGAATGAAGGTTGTGTGGTTAGTCACACCCTGAGCGGACAGATTATCAATTTGATTAGCTAAATGCGGAATTGAAGCACTGAACAAGGATTACCAGAAGGTTTAAAAGACTATATCGTTTCACAGCGAGAATTGGGAACTTTCAGAAGTTTTCCGGCGAGAGTGAATTATCCGATATCGACGTCTGAAACTGATTCCGATTGAAGGGTTTGAGTTAGCAACAGCTTAACAACTGATAAACTATGAAAGAATTGAGAGACTTACTGATTTGATGGAAAACACGGTTTTCCGGCGAAAGTCCGGCGAGTTCAAATAGCTTTTCCGACGAACCGAAAGTATTGCGAAGTGATATTGGAGGTCTGCAGATGAGTTTGAGTCGCGAGAGGGGACTGTGATTGGAGTAATTCAGGAAATGCAGGTTTTCGGTTATTAAAACCGATCAACTCTTGAATTCAAGTCCATTCAAAGCTAAATTGATTGGAGGTGTCGGTGTATCGGTTATTGACAGAAAACCACGAACACTCAAACGTTTTTGGACGTTTGGAAACCGATTTCGGTTACAGTTAGCATAAACCGGTTGATTTATGGTTGAACATAAGATTTAATTGATTCCTAGAACTAACAGAAAACATCAAGTGGCGGAGTGGTTATGAGTGCGCGTGTTAAGTCTTTGAGTCTTTCCGGCTGACCCGGGTTCGAGTCCCGGCAGGCTGTTTTTCATTTCATTTATTTTATTTTTACTTTTTATCAATTATAACTTTTATATTCTAGTTTGTTTATTAATTATGCATCATTAGAAATTAAAATTGACATAAATACGCAATGAAACATTTATAACTTAATATTCGATTACAAACGAAGCGGGTTTGGAAAACCCGTTTTTGACTAATGTTACATGCTTTGGCCTAATAGGTCCTTCGTACTCTCATCATTAGTCCCCAGGTGAGCAAACTAGTCCGTTGGATTTACACGAATGCTAACCTAGATAGGACGTTTCGACTAACGGTACTCGTACATTTCCAGTTATTACATGCCCGTCGTAGAACTCACTTTGATGAGAGTGAAAACATCACAAAATCTTGAATGATAAATATGTGAAAATTGAAACGTGCGTGATGAATGTATATGTAAGCATGTTATGTTTAACAGTATGTATAACTCATGAAGTATCACACAAAATGATAGTGGAAGTGCTTGCATGCATTTGTGTGTGTAACAAATATGAAACAAATAAACATCATGAGTTTGCATGTAACCATATAAGCAATTAAAATCTAATCGACTATAGTATAGGCTCTAAGGGTCTAATAACCTATCCTATATCCCTATAGTCAAAAGCTCTGATACCAATCTGTCACACCCTGACCCGCAACAGAAATGGTAGCCGGGGCATGATTGGGTTTTCATCAAAGCTCATGACATTTACTATAATTAAGTTTCATATTTATTATTTTCAATTAAAAGGAAAAATTCCAACAAACACGTAACCATACAAACACAGAATGTTCCAAATACAACACTCATGAACTCTTTATTTTTCTTCTAAGGCCAATTCCTATGTGTTCCTTGCTTCAACCTGTCCACCTGTATCATGTGTAAAAATAGAGTTTTGGGTCAACAAAAGTTGGCGAGTGAATCTTATTTAAACATTTGAACGAATTAGTTATATTGGTTATTTTAGATTAAAATGTGCATAAACCAAATATGAGTAAAAGTATATGTAAATCTAACCACAATCCACGTATTATCAATCAATGTACACACAAACATGACAAATGATGAACAATGAGATCAAGGCTCAATCAAACGAAGCCGATCTAATGAGGCACTGATGCTCAACTCATTTCCAACGAGGAACTGATGGGGCTAATGTGAATGATTGCACGCAACAGACAAAAACGTAAACACACAATACATTACATAACACGTTAGATCATATAATGGTAGTAGCACAAGTGTTTAAGTAAACAAAATATGTAACGACATATGATACACCCCAAAACATGAATAAAAAGGGGAATTTATAAGGATTCACTCACAGTGGATGCGTTTCCTTGATTGATGACGAGTGCGCACGAATTGAGGATTAAACCGACGAAGAAATATAACCTAAATAGTAACGAAATAATTCGATAATTAAATAAAAGTTAAAATTTTTAATTAATGCTTTTTGTTGAAATTTTCGGTTTATTTTTGTCGTGTTAAATAAAATTTTTAAACTTAAAAGTCTTATTTTTAAGCATTTTAAAATGATTTTTATATAATAAAATATTAAAAAAATATGTTGACCTTGTCAGGTCTGACCATGTCAACCAGTCGGATCGCGGGTGGAACTGGCAGCGTGCTTGAATCGAACTTGAGACCTCTCGTTAACGTGCACGCAGCTCTACCAACTGAGCTACGTGTCTAACCCGAAATAATCCCGATTTTAATTATTCTTATATTCTTCTAATAATATTCTAGAAATTACTTAATTTAAAAAGGTTTTAAATTCCATCAAGCCGGCGTGCAAGTCCCGACTCGAAACCGGGACCTCTGTGATGATGTGCACCCAGCCCAACCAACTGGGCTGGGTGTCTAACCCGTTATATTTTGAAATTATATTACATTTATATACTTGTTGACCAGCGATCTTATTCAGTAACAAAAATTATGGGTTTATTTTCAGAGAACCGGACATGCACCAGTATCGAACCAGGGACGTGTGGCTTAAAATTGCACACAGTCCACCACTGGACTGTGTGTCAAGCCCGTTTAAAAATCCGTTTTAAATTATACAAAACACTTAACCCGATATCATCTTCTTCCTAATACAAAAACCCAGAACCCGATTGATATTTATATAAAACCATCTGAACTTTGTTTTGATTTATTCATAATACATACAACACTGTAAATTGAAATTTGAGTGATAGACTTTTACCGATTAGAAGAGAATCCTTATTTCGACGAGAGATTCCGACGATGAGCAGGGTTTTTCCGGCGATGTTTATCAAAACTGAGAGGTTTGGGTAATGATTGAGAATGAACGAGTTAAGCATGGTTTGATGCCAGTATTTATAGGCAATGAAGACCTCATTTTCTAATTCAAAGTTTTAATTTTTAAATCATTGTTTTCAAACGGATTTCTTTGTAATGAATTAAATGCTCCTTTTCGGTTATAACTGATATTCAACCATCAGTTACATGCGTTTGTTAAACAGAATTCGATGATTGAGCTAAATCTATTCAAATGGCGGTTTCGCCAGTTATCAACGTTCAAATTTGCAGGTTTAGCAATTAGATGCGTATAAGTTCTAATGATTTTGATTTTAATCACAAGTGGTGCGTGTAGCTCAGTGGTGTATGCGGTGTGTGTGGTTGATGGGCACCCGGGTTCGAAACCCGGCTGTCCCATTTTTATTTTGTTTAATTTTTATTTTATTTCTTATTACTTTAAGCTAATTATTTATTTTATTCTTTCATTGACTATTATTTTAATGAAGTTATTTATTTATTAACTAAAATTTTATTAAATATCTTTAATTAATGGATATGTAACGAATTTTATTACATACACGATTCTCAAATGGAGCGGGTTTTGGAACCCGTTTTACACGAATGTTACAGTATCCTCTACTTTTAGAAATTTCGGCCCCAAATTTAAGTAATAGCTGCAACTGGAAAAAGGTGTGAGTATTTTTCGTGCATAAGGTCTTCGCGTTCCCACGTAAACTCAGGTTTTCATTTTGACTCCTAACGTATTCTGACTAATATATGAATATCTTTTAACAGAAAAAGAAGGTGTGATGTTTGGATTTTTTTTTTGGTTGGGGCGGTAACGTTCCTAGTAAGGGTTGAATACCCTGCTACAAGAAATCGCTTTTTGATGCCCAAGATGAGCAACGTTGATTCACAGAGTTGTTTGACTGAATATATTTTCATGCTTAAGAGTTTAGAGAGAGTTGATTCATTTGAAAAAATAAAGTTATATCACAAGACAAAAACTTCAACCATGACGATATTAAAACTTACACAGAACTTCCCATAACCGCCTGACAATGCTTTTGATCCTTTGACAAGAATACTTATATATAGGAAGTACCAGCGGCGTATCCACCATATTCTTGTCAAATTTTCATTGGCTTTGTCAGTAAGTTATGAATAGTTCTATGTGACTCTAAAATCTACAAATCATAAACAAACACAACAGCCAAAGCTTGAGTCTCAAATCTGAAAGAATACATAACTAAATGTCGACGGTACCTCTCTCGTGTTTTATGATGAAGGGGTCAGTCTATGAAAAGGTGAGACACAACCCAACTTCTTTAAATGATGAGACGAGATGCGTCGTGATGTATGATGATATGAAAATTAAATCAATGAGTAAAGACATGAAATAAAACAATGATATCAAAAAAAAATTGGATACATAAATTCTCAAATTTAAAAAGGGATATACAAAGATTGAGATTTAAAGAAAACATTGAGAATTAAACGGTTGGAGCTGAGTCTTGACTCTTGGTGCTGGAAGACTAGTTAGGTTGCTCGTTTGCATCGTTATTGACTTCAACTGGATTAGCCTTGATGTTGTAAGCTCTTCCTCTTGCTGGTGGGGGTGCTGGGTTTGCTTGATTTGCTTGGTTAACTGGGTCCGCTTGAGCTTGGGCGTTAATGATGTTAACCAATCTAGGGCACGCGTTTTTGAAATGGGTAGGGTCACCACAATTAAAGCAAGCTCGAACATATGGAACTATGGGGTATTGAGGTTGCTGATATGGTTGGATCATGTTTTGAGCAAGGGGGTGGAGCTTGGTTTTGGGGCATGCGACAAGTCTTACTTAAATAACCATATCGCCCATAATTAGCACACAATCGATAGGGTATGGTAGGTTGATGGTGATAAAAGTAGGTGTTCCATTGAGGGTGAGGTCCAATGTAAGGTTTCTTATTTGGGTAAGCAGAGTTGGGTGCTACTTGAGTGATTGGGATAGGTTGGAGTGGTACGGCTTGTGGAGCTGGTTGATTGCCTTGAGTGACAGCGAAATTTTGCCCGTCTCGTTTTCTCTTGGTAGTGGGTTGGGGAGAGGATTCAGTTTGGGTTGAGTTTGAGGTTTCGGTTGGTGTTTTATCTTTCCCCTTCTCATCCTTGAAGTCTCCATTCCTTATGTGGTTTTCGGTGAGCTCTGTAGCTAACTCCATTACTGCTTCCAAAGTTGCAGGTGTAGTACTCATCACAGGGTCCTGAATCTTTGGAGAAAGACCCCGAATGTAGTGCTCGATCAAACGGTAGAGAGGGGTGTAACAATTTGGAACCATTTTGTTTAATTCGAGGAACCTCTTGTTATAGGTTATGTGATCTCCCTCTTTTTGCCTCAAGGAATAAAATTCATCCTCTAGTTTCTTAATTTCACTTCTTGGACAGAAGCGTCTAGTCATAAGCTCCCTCAATTCTTCCCAAGCTAGGGCTAAAGCGGCTTCAGCGCCTCGTCTGCCCTTCTCAGCATTCCACCACGTGAGGGCTACTCCATACAAGCGTCCAGTAGCATAGCGCACTTTACGGTCGTTGGGACAATCACAGTTAAGGAATGTACTTTCCATCTCCTCGAACCATCGAAGAAGAGCAGTGACTCTCTCAGTACCTTCGTACTTTGGAGGATCATATGAGTTGAAGTGCTTATAGGTGCACTTGGTGGTATTTGGGGGAGAGTTGACAACATTTTGACCTTCTTGACTGATTGGGTTGATGGGATTAGCGGTAAGGGCTTGTTGGACTTGTACTACGATATCGGGAAGTATACCGGCCATTTGTTGAGCGATTTAGGCAGCCATACGCTCGAGGGATTTTCCGGATCTCCTACCTCAACGAGAGTGACTAGAAGACATCTACAGGGAATACGTAACGAGATAATGAGTTTGGCGTTTTAGGTGCCATGTGTCGTATTTAAAAATTAACACCCACAAAACAAATGAAGAAAATAAATTGCTACATCCATAGGATGTCTTGGGCTTTGCTCATGTTTGGGCCCCCATATGTCCCCATACTTGGCCTTGGTAGTCATGTGGGCCCCCATGACTACTGGGCTCTGGTAGGGTTCACATTGGTGTTGGCCTGTTAACATTCACACCACCCGAATGAAAATCGTAAAACATGATCGCAAAATATAAGGTCGGAGGGTGTCCAGGTGTAGACACGGTGACAACTCAAAGTGGAGTTAGTTCATACGGCATTTGGTGTGGCATGCTTTGTCACACCCCGACCCGCAGCGGAATAAGAGTCGGGGCATAATTGGGTTATCACCAAAGCTCATGATATTTACTAATATGTTTCATATTTATTTAAGTCAAAATTACATTATCAATAATCCAAACATGTTCATACAAATACAAAGAAAAATAATCAACTAAACAATCCAAGCTCTAAACCAGTTTATTCTTCTAAGCCAATCCTATGTGTTTCTTGCTGCGGCTGGATCACCTGTATCATGTGTAAAAATAGGGGTTTTTGGGTCAACATAAGTTGGCGAGTGAACCTTGTTAGATAAACATTTATTATTGATTTTTTTTGTTATCTTTATCAAGGAATAATTGTGCAATAGTCATATGTGAGCAAATGTAAATAATCAAACAATAACAATAACAACGACAATAACAATAACAAACAATAACATACAATAACAAATCAACTTGCATGAATATATAACATGAATGAAACTGTATATGTTGGCAACGTCACGTTCACGCTCATAATGTAATGGGGAACGGACGGCCTATGATGAATGTCTGTGCGATCAAGGCTCAATCAAACGGAGCCGATCGTATGTTGGCAACGCCCGGTTCACGCTCATAATGTAATGGGGAACTGCTCAACGCTCATAATGTAATGGGGAGCGGCGGCCTATGATATTGCATGTACTGAAAATAATAAATTAATTCTAAACAATAACCACACAAACAGTTGATACAAGCTGAATACACATTTGTTCATGATATGATGTATGCACAATGATTTAAATATAATAAATGGTAAGACACATGATACACCCCAAAAACGTGATTAAAACGGGGAATTTATAGAGATTCACTCACATCGGGTGCGTTCGGTTGGAGATGATGAGATGCGCACGAGTTTGAAGGATTGATCAACGAGGATTAACTAACCTAAATAATAACGGAAGGTATAGAAAATGAGTGGATTTTATTAATAATTTTAATAGGATTTTTAGATATATTTTTGTGAGTTTAAGGCTATTTCCTATCTTTAACAACATTATTTTTAAATATTTTTAATTGATTTTTAAATTAAATTAAATAAATAAAAATATAAAAAAATGTTGACTTTTGCGTTGACCATTGACCGTTGAGTGTTTGACTGTGACTGTTGACTGTTTGACCGGTTCTATTGTGTGTATGTATGCGCTGGGCAGGACTCGAACCCGAGACCTCCCGTACGCGTGCACGCAGCTCTACCAACTGAGCTACGTGTCTAACCCGAAATAATTCTGTTTTTAATTATATTTATATACTATTTTAGTTTATTCAAAATTCTTTTATTTTCAAAAAGGGTTTTAATTATCGAACCAGAGTGTGCAACAGGTCTCGAACCCGGGACCTGTGGGTTAGTGTTGCACACAGTCCACCGCTGGACTGTGTGTCTAACCTGGTTAATATACCGATTTTTATTAAACTTAACATCTACCGTGAGTTAATCCGGTTCAGTTAGAAAAATAAAACATCTTTATTACAGAGCATACGTGTGTGTCAAGAATCGAACTCGCAGCGTGTGATATATGTGCGCACACAGTCCACCGCTGGACTGTGTGTCTAACCCGAGATAATATCCAAATTATATTAAACTTATAAACAACCTAACTTCATCTTCTTCGTTACAATAACACAGAGTACGATTTCTCTACTGATTCTTGATTAATTCGATTGACAAACATTCAAATGACTAAAATGAAATGGCAGAGAAAATTTCGGAAGTAAACATACCGGAGAAACGATTTATCTCAGAATTCCGGCGAAGTTGTCGGCTCTGTTTTTACGGATTTCGTCTGAGCGGACAGATTATCAATTTGATTAGCTAAATGCGGAATTGAAGCACTGAACAAAGATTACCAGAAGGTTTAAAAGACTATAGCGTTTCACAGCGAGAATTGGGAACTTTCAGAAGTTTTCCGGCGAGAGTGAATTATCCGATATCGACGTCTGAAACTGATTCCGATTGAAGGGTTTGAGTTAGCAACAGCTTAACAACTGATAAACTATGAAAGAATTGAGAGACTTACTGATTTGATGGAAAACACGGTTTTCCGGCGAAAGTCCGGCGAGTTCAAATAGCTTTTCCGACGAACTGAAAGTATTGCGAAAGTGAAATTGAAGGTCTGCAGATGAGTTTGAGTCGCGAGAGGGGACTATGATTGGAGTAATTCAGGAAATGCTGGTTTTCGGTTATTAAAACCGATCAACTCTTGAATTCAAGTCCATTCAAAGCTAAATTGATTGGAGGTGTCGGTGTATCGGTTATTGACAGAAAACCGCAAACACTCAAACGTTTTTGGACGTTTTGAAACCGATTTCGGTTACAGTTAGCGTAAACCGGTTGATTTATGGTTGAACATAATATTTAATTGATTCCTAGAACTAACAGAAAACATCAAGTGGTGGAGTGGTTATGAGTGCGCGTGTTAAGTCTTTGAGACTTTCCGGCTGACCCGGGTTCGAGTCCCGGCAGCCTGTTTTTCATTTTATTTATTTTATTTTTACTTTTTATCAAGTATAACTTTTATATTCTAGTTTGTTTATTAATTATGCATCATTAAAAATTAAAATTGACATAAATACGCAACGAAACATTTATAACTTGATATTCGATTACAAACGAGCGGGTTTGGAAAACCCGTTTTTTACAAATGTAACAGTATCCCCTACTTTTAGGAATTTCGTCCCGAAATTTAAATAGTAGTAGTAGGAGGAAAAAGATGCGGGTATTTTTCGTGCATTGAGTCTTCACGTTCCCAAGTAAACTCAGGTCCCCGTTTCGACTCCCAGCGTACCCTAACAATTGGAATGCGACTTCGTCTTAGACGTTTTTCTCCGAAGTCCATGATCTCTACTGGTCTTTCAATAAAATGCATAGATTCATCAATCTGAATATCTTCCAGAGGAATATGGAGGTTCTCATCAGCGAGGCACTTCTTCAAGTTTGATACGTGGAATGTGGGGTGAATTCTGTTGAGTTCTTCTGGTAGATCAAGCTTGTATGCTACAGGTCCTACTCTTTCGAGTATCTTGAAAGGTCCTACGTAGCGTGGTGCTAGCTTGCGTTTTTGACCAAAACGAACTACTCCATTCCACGGTGATACTTTTAAAAGTACATGATCACCAATGTTAAACTCCAAGGGCTTTCGTCGTTTATCTGCATAACTCTTTTGACGACTTTGAGCTGCTAGAAGATTGTTTCGAATTTGATGGATCTTGTCTGTGGTTTCTTGAATCAATTCTGGACCGGTGATTTGAGCTTCCCCAATTTCGTGCCAACATACTGGAGATCGGCACTTACGACCATATAACGCTTCAAAAGGTGCCATGCCGATGCTTGAATGATAGCTGTTGTTGTACGAAAATTCAACTAATGGTAGATGAGCGTCCCAATTTCCCTTGAAGTCTATGACACATGCTCGAAGCATATCTTCAAGAGTTTGAATGGTGCGTTCAGATTGTCCATCAGTTTGAGGATGATAAGCGGTACTGAGGTCTAATCGTGTACCCAACGCGGCTTGTACGGCCTGCCATGTTCGTGAAGTGAAACGACCATCACGATCTGAAATAATGCTTAACGGTACACCATGTCGGCTTACGATTTCGCTGATGTAGATACGAGCTAGCTTCTCGTTCTTGAAATCTTCGCGGATTGGAATAAAGTGAGCTGATTTTGTAAGATGATCAATGATTACCCATATAGTGTCATACCCACCAGAAGTGCGAGGTAACCCGGTAATGAAGTCCATGGTTATGTTTTCCCACTTCCATACAGGTATTTCAGGTTGGACCAGAAGTCCTGAGGGTCTTTGATGTTCAGCTTTTACCTTGGAACATGTAAGGCATTTGGAAAAAAAAAACAGCAATATCCTTTTTCATTCCAGGCCACCAATAGGTGTATCGAAGGTCTTGATACATCTTATCGGCTCCTGGGTGTATAGAGTATCGTGTTTTGTGAGCCTCATTCATAAGAAATTCACGAAGGTTGTTGTGGTCAGGAATCCATATGCGATCTAGATAGTACAAAATACCGTCAGATTTAGTTTCAATTTTAAGTTCAGCTCCACAGGACAGCTCCTTTCGTACATCGTCTTCCGTTACTGAAACATGTTGGGCTTCTCGAATTTGATCTTTAATGTCAGTTATGATTTGCGAACATAGAAGACGAATGGAGTTCGCATAACCCGTTCGACTGAGTGCATCAGCCACCACATTTGCCTTGCCAGGGTGGTACCAAATTTCACAGTCGTAGTCATTTAGAAGTTCGACCCACCTTCGTTGCCTCATGTTTAACTCCTTTTGGTTGAAGATATGTTGAAGACTCTTGTGGTCAGTGTATATTTCACACTTAGTACCGTAGAGATAATGTCTCCATATCTTAAGAGCGAACACAACGGCTCCAAGTTCTAGGTCATGGGTGGTGTAGTTCTTCTCATGAGTCTTGAGTTGTCTCGAAGCATAAGCTATAACCTTTCCTCTTTGCATTAGAACACAGCCTAGTCCTTGCCCTGATGCGTCGCAATAAATCATGAGGTCATCACAACCTTCAGGAAGAGTGAGGATTGGTGCATCACAGAGTTTTTGTTTAAGGGTTTGGAAGGCTTCTTCTTGTTTGGGTCCCCATATGAAGGGTTTTCCTTTATGAGTTTAAACCATGAGTGGTACAGCAATGCGGGAGAAATTTGAAATGAAACGGCGATAATAACCAGCCAAACCAAGGAATGATCTTACTTTGGTTGGTGTACGTGGCGCTTTCCATTCTTGTACTGCTTTGATCTTTGAGGGGTCGACATGTATTCCCTTGTCATTGACGACATGTCCAAGGAATTGTACCTCTTTTAACCAGAATTCGCATTTGGAGAATTTGGCGTAAAGTTTTTCATTCTCTAAGAGTGTAAGGATGAGTCGAAGGTGCCGTTCATGATCAGACTTTGACTTTGAGTAAATGAGGATGTCGTCGATGAAGACTATAACAAAACAATCGAGATAGGGTTTGCAGACTCTGTTCATTAGATCCATGAAGACAGCTGGAGCGTTGGTTAAACCAAATGGCATGACCATGAATTCATAATGACCATAACGAGTTCGGAAGGCGGTCTTTGGGATGTCTTCTTCATGTACTATAGTTGATGATAACCAGAACGAAGGTCGATTTTTGAAAAACAGCTGGCGCCTTGAAGTTGGTCAAGAAGATCATCAATGCGAGGTAATGGATAGCGATTCTTGATCGTTAACTTGTTGAGTTCTCTGTAGTCGATGCACATGCGAAACGTTCCATCTTTCTTCTTCACAAAAAGAACAGGTGCACCCCAAGGCGAGGAGCTAGGACGTATAAATCCTTTGTCAGTCAACTCTTGCAATTGACTGGCTAGCTCTTGCATTTCAGAGGGGGCTAACCTATAAGGAGACTTTGCAACTGGTGTAGCACCAGGTATAAGATCGATGCAGAATTCGACTTCTCTCAAGGGAGGAAGTCCTGAAATGTCGTCAGGAAAAACTTGCGGAAAATATTTTACTACTGGGATGTCTTCGAGTTTCTTCTCCATGGTTCCCTTTTTGACGACATGAGTTAAAAATGCGACATAATTCTTGCGGAGATATTTTCGAGCTTGTAGACAGGACATTAATCTGAGCCCTTTCGATGAGGTTTCTCCAAAGATTCGTAGAGTCTGACCGTTTGAAAGAGGAATGCCTATAAACTTTTCGCGGCATACAACTTCAGCCTGATGTTGGCTGAGCCAGTCCATACCAATTATAATGTCAAAGCTTCCCAACTTCATAGGAATGAGGTCAACTGGAAAATCGTGGTCGTTTAAGGTGAGAGTACAATTGCGTATAATAGAGTTTAATGAGATCGGTTTTCCGTCAGCAACTTCTACTGTTATGGATTCCATGAGCTTATCACGAATTTGGTTTAGGATGGGTTCAAACTCTAAGGACACAAAACTTTTATCCGCGCCAGTATCAAACAACATGGATGCATAACTACCGTTGATAAGAAACGTACCGTTAACCACATTGCTGTCAGCTCTAGCCTGATTAGCGTTGATGTTGAAAGCCCTTCCTCTTGCAGGTGGAGGAGCTTGGTTAGCTTGATTCACCGGATTCGCTTGGGCTTGAGCATGTATAATGTTCACCAAACGTGGACAAGTGTTTCTAAAGTGGCTTGGGTCTCCACAATTGTAGCAAGCCCGCATAGGTTGCACCATGGGATAGTTGCGCTGGTAGTATGATTGGGCTAAATGTTGGGTAGGTAGTAGTAGTAGTAGGGGTTGTTGGGCTTGACCCATTATTTGTTGGTGGGTTTGGGTTGAAGGTTGGTGGCGGTTCGTTCGCTGAGGTATGCGACAGGTTTGAACAGTATGACCTGCGCGACCACAGCCGGTGCAATGTTGGCAGGGATGATCAGGAAAGTGATGGTATTGGCAACGGTTGCATTTTGGTAATGGGCCAGAGTATGGCCTTTTATATGGTGCAGGTGAGGGAGCAACTTGGGTAATGGGTGCAGTAGGGATAGGGTAATTGGTTTGTGTGACAACGAAGTTTTTGGTGTTACGTTTCCTCTTGTTAGCAAACTTAGAGGAGGAGGTGGAATGGTTTGAAGTTTGGCCCTCAACGGGGGCTTTCTTTTTCTCCTCTTTAAATTTACCGTTGCGAATTCGATTCTCGGTCAGTTCAATAGCTAGTTCCATAGCAGCTTCAAGTGTTGCTGGCGAAGTGCTGAGAACTGAATCTTGAATTTTCGAGGGAAGACCTCGAATATAATGCTCGACTAAACGGTAAACTGGGGTGAACAAGTTAGGGACCATTTGGTTCAACTCTAAGAACCTCTTGTTGTAGGAAGTATGATCTCCCTCCTTTTGCTTCAATGAATGAAATTCATCCTCTAACTTCTTAATCTCACTTCTAGGACAGAATCGTCTCGTCATGATTTCCCTTAACTCCTCCCACGTTAAGGCCATTGCATCTTCGATCCCTCTCTTACCCTTTTCAGTATTCCACCAGGTAAGAGCTACCCCAAATAGTCTCCCGGTTGCGTATCGTACCATGCGATCCTCGGGACAATCGCAGTTGAGGAAAGTGTTTTCCATTTCCTCAAACCAGTGGAGGAGAGTAGTGACACCTTCGGTCCCGTCAAATTTAGGAGGATCGCAAGACTTGAAATGTTTATATGAGCACTTTTTGGTAGGAGGGTTGCCGATGTTCTGGTCTTCTTGCTGGGGAGGATTGGTGGGATTTGTGGCGAGAGCTTGTTGTACTTGAACCACAATGTCAGGAAGCACCGCGGCCATTTGTTTTGCGATTTGAGTGGCCAAGCGTTCGTGTGACCTTCCTGATTTTCTACCCCCTCGTTGTTGCCTAGCCGACATCTACAGGAACATACATAAGAAGATTGTGAGTTTATGGAGTCTTTTTAAGTGTCATGTGTCTTAAAGAAAATGAAAATAACATAAATATCAATAATGCAACTACATCCATAGGATGTCTTGGGTTTGCTCATGTTGGGCCTCAAATGTCCCCCATACCTTCACCTGTATAGTCATGTGGGCCCCATGACTATTGGCTTGGTAGGATTCACATTAGTATTGGCGGTTTAACACTCGCATCACCCGAATGAAAACCATGAAATATGTTTACGAGATGTATGGTCGGAATGTGTCCAGGTGTAGACACAATGACAACTCAAAGTGGGGTTAGCTCACACGACGTTTGGTATAGCATGCTTTGGCCTAATAGGTACTTCGTACTCTCATCGTTAGTCCCCAGGTAGTCAAACTGGTCCTTTATTTTGGATTTATACGAATGCCAAGCCTAGACAGGACGTTCCGACTACCGGTACTTGTACCCTTCCAGTTACTACATGCCCGTCATGAGAACTCACTTTGATGTGATTTGAAAATACAAAAATCATTGTAAAAACAATCATGAAAATGATGTGGTGTGTGCTCTCATGGATATGGTATGTTATGAGAATATGATTCATGATAGGCATTATATAATAATATGTACTTATGAACATGCTTGCATAACATTGAATGTAACATTAAACATAAAACATATAAACATCATGAATTTTGCATGTAACACATAAAAATCTTAAAAATTTCTAATCAACTATAGTATAGGCTCTAAGGGTCTAATAACCTATCCTATATCCCTATAGTCATGGCTCTGATACCAATCTGTCACACCCCGACCCGCAGCGGAATAAGAGTCGGGGCATAATTGGGTTATCACCAAAGCTCATGATATTTACTAATATGTTTCATAATTATTTAAGTCAAAATTACATTCTCAATAATCCAAACATGTTCATACAAATACAAAGAAAAATAATCAACTAAACAATCCAAGCTCTAAACCAGTTTATTCTTCTAAGCCAATCCTATGTGTTTCTTGCTGCGGCTGGATCACCTGTATCATGTGTAAAAATAGGGGTTTTTGGGTCAACATAAGTTGGCGAGTGAACCTTGTTAGATAAACATTTATTATTGATTTTTTTTGTTATCTTTATCAAGGAATAATTGTTCAATAGTCATATGTGAGCAAATGTAAATAATCAAACAATAACAATAACAACGACAATAACAATAACAAACAATAACATACAATAACAAATCAACTTGCATGAATATATAACATGAATGAAACTGTATATGTTGGCAACGTCACGTTCACGCTCATAATGTAATGGGGAACGGACGGCCTATGATGAATGTCTGTGCGATCAAGGCTCAATCAAACGGAGCCGATCGTATGTTGGCAACGCCCGGTTCACGCTCATAATGTAATGGGGAACTGCTCAACGCTCATAATGTAATGGGGAGCGGCGGCCTATGATATTGCATGTACTGAAAATAATAAATTAATTCTAAACAATAACCACACAAACAGTTGATACAAGCTGAATACACATTTGTTCATGATATGATGTATGCACAATGATTTAAATATAATAAATTGTAAGACACATGATACACCCCAAAAACGTGAGTAAAACGGGGAATTTGTAGAGATTCACTCACATTGGGTGCGTTCGGTTGGAGATGATGAGATGCGCACGAGTTTGAAGGATTGATCAACGAGGATTAACTAACCTAAATAATAACGGAAGGTATAGAAAATGAGTGGATTTTATTAATAATTTTAATAGGATTTTTAGATATATTTTTGTGAGTTTAAGGCTATTTCCTATCTTTAACAACATTATTTTTAATTATTTTTAATTGATTTTTAAATTAAATTAAATAAATAAAAATATAAAAAAATGTTGACTTTTGCGTTGACCATTGACCGTTGACTGTTTGACTGTGACTGTTGACTGTTTGACCGGTTCTATTGTGTGTATGTATGCGCTGTGCAGGACTCGAACCCGAGACCTCCCGTATGCGTGCACGCAGCTCTACCAACTGAGCTACGTGTCTAACCCGAAATAATTCTGTTTTTAATTATATTTATATACTATTTTAGTTTATTCAAAAATCTTTTATTTTCAAAAAGAGTTTTAATTATCGAACCGGAGTGTGCAACAGGTCTCGAACCCGGGACCTGTGGGTTAGTGTTGCACACAGTCCACCGCTGGACTGTGTGTCTAACGTGGTTAATATACCGATTTTTATTATACTTAACATCTACCGTGAGTTAATCCGGTTCAGTTAGAAAAATAAAACATCTTTATTACAGAGCATACGTGTGTGTCAAGAATCGAACTCGCGGCGTGTGATATATGTGCGCACACAGTCCACCGCTGGACTGTGTGTCTAACCCGAGATAATATCCAAATTATATTAAACTTATAAACAACCTAACTTCATCTTCTTCGTTACAATAACACAGACTACGATTTCTCTACTGATTCTTGATTAATTCGATTGACAAAAATTCAAGTGACTAAAATGAAATGGCAGAGAAAATTTCGGAAGTAAACATACCGAAGAAACGATTTATCTCAGAATTCCGGCGAAGTCGTCGGCTCTGTTTTTACGGATTTCGTCTGAGCGGACAGATTATCAATTTGATTAGCTAAATGCGGAATTGAAGCACTGAACAAGGATTACCAGAAGGTTTAAAAGACTATACCGTTTCACAGCGAGAATTGGGAACTTTCAGAAGTTTTCCGGTGAGAGTGAATCATCCGATATCGACGTCTAAAACTGATTCCGGTGAGCAAACTAGTCCGTTATATTGGATTTACACGAATGCTAACCTAGATAGGACGTTTCGACTACCGGTACTCGTACCTTTCCAGTTATTACATGCCCGTCGTAGAACTCACTTTGATGAGAGTGAAAACATCACAAAATCTTGAATGATAAATATGTGAAAATTGAAACGTGCGTGATGAATGTATATGTAAGCATGTGATGTTTGACAATATGTATAACTCATGAAGTATCACACAAAATGATAGTGGAAGTGCTTGCATGCATTTGTGTGTGTAACAAATATGAAACAAATAAACATGATGAGTTTGCATGTAACCATATAAGCAATTAAAATCTAATCGACTATAGTATAGGCTCTAAGGGTCTAATAACCTATCCTATATCCCTATAGTCAAAAGCTCTGATACCAATCTGTCACACCCTGACCCGCAACAGAAATGGTAGCCAGGGCATGATTGGGTTTTCATCAAAGCTCATGACATTTACTATAATTAAGTTTCATATTTATTATTTTCAATTAAAAGGAAAAATTCCAACAAACACGTAACCATACAAACACAGAATGTTCCAAATACAACACTCATGAACTCTTTATTTTTCTTCTAAGGCCAATTCCTATGTGTTCCTTGCTTCAACCTGTCCACCTGTATCATGTGTAAAAATAGAATTTTGGGTCAACAAAAGTTGGCGAGTGAATCTTATTTAAACATTTGAACGAATTAGTTATATTGGTTATTTTAGATTAAAATGTGCATAAACCAAATATGAGTAAAAGTATATGTAAATCTAACCACAATCCACGTATTATCAATCAATGTACACACAAACATGACAAATGATGAACAATGAGATCAAGGCTCAATCAAACGGAGCCGATCTAATGAGGCACCTGATGCTCAACTCATTTCCAACGAGGAACTGATGAGCCTAATGTGAATGATTGCACGCAACTGACAAAAATGTAAACACACAATACATTACATAACACGTTAGATCATATAATGGTAGTAGCACAAGTGTTTAAGTAAACAAAATATGTAACGACACATGATTCACCCCAAAACACGAATAAAAAGGAGAATTTGTAAGGATTCACTCACAGTGGATGCGTTTCCTTTATTGATGACGAGTGCGCACGAATTGAGGATTAAACGGACGAAGAAATCTAACCTAAATAGTATTGAAATAATTCGATAATTAAATAAAAGTTAATATTTTTAATTAATGCTTTTTATTGAAATTTTTTGTTTATTTTTGTCGTGTTAATAAAATTTTTAAACTTAAAAGTCTTATTTTTAAGCATTTTAAAATGATTTTTATATAATAAAAATAATAATAAATATTAAAAAAATATGTTGACCTTGTCAGGTCTGACCGGGTCAACCAGTCGGAACGCGGGTGGAACTGGCAGTGTGCTTGAATCGAACTTGAGACCTCTCGTTAACGTGCACGCAGCTCTACCAACTGAGCTACGTGTCTAACCAAAAATAATCCTGATTTTAATTATTCTTATATTCTTCTTATAATATTCTAGAAATTACTTAATTTAAAAAGGTTTTAAATTCAATCGAGTCGGCGTGCAAGTCCCGACTCGAAACCGGGACCTCTGTGACGATGTGCACCTAGCCCAACCAACTGGGCTGGGTGTCTAACCCGTTATATTTTGAAATTATATTACATTTATATACTTGTTGACCAGCGATCTTATTCAGTAACAAAAATTATGGGTTTATTTTCAGAGAACCGGACATGCACCAGTCTCGAACCAGGGACGTGTGGCTTAAAATTGCACACAGTCCACCACTGGACTGTGTGCTTAACCCGTTTAAAAATCCGTTTAAAATTATACAAAACACTTAACCCGACATCATCTTCTTCCTAATACAAAAACCCAGAACCCGACTGATATTTATATAAAACCATTTGAACTTTGTTTTGATTTATTCATAATACATACAGCACTGTAAATTGAAATTTGAGTGATAGACTTTTACCGATTAGAAGAGAATCGATATTCCGACGAGAGATTCCGGCGACGAGCAGGGGTTTTCCGGCGATGTTTATCAAAACTGAGAGGTGTGGGTAATGATTGAGAATGAACGAGTTTGGCATGGTTTGAAGCCAGTATTTATAGGCAATGAAGACCTCGTTTTTCTGATTCAAAGTTTTAATTTTTAAATCATTGTTTTCAAACGGATTTCTTTGTAATGAATTAAATGCTCCTTTTCGGTTATAACTGGTATTCAACCATCAGTTACATGCATTTGTTAAACAGAATTCGATGATTGAGCTAAATCTATTCAAATGGCGGTTTCGGCAGTTATCAACGTTCAAATTTGCAGGTTTAGCGATTAGATGAGTATAAGTTCTAATTATTTTGATTTTAATCACAAGTGATGCGTGTAGCTCAGTGGTGTATGCGGTGTGTGTGGTTGATGGGCACCCGGGTTCGAAACCGGGCTATCCCATTTTTATTTTGTTTTATTTTTATTTTGTTTCTTATTAATTTAAAGCTAATTATTTATTTTATTGTTTCATTGACTATTATTTTAGTGAAGTAATTTATTTATTAACTAAAATTTTATTAAATATCTTTAATTAATGGATACGTAACGAATTTTATTACATACACGATTCTCAAATGGAGCGGGTTTTGGAATCCGTTTTACATGAATGTTACATGGTTCTAATGCATTCCATGAAATAAATGTGATGATATAATGATTTGGGTCGTGATCATGTAGATAACAAAGGTGAATGTGAATGTGCCACCATGAACGTTGTGTATTTATAATTCATTCCTAAGGTGAATCTGATGATATAATGATATATATAAAATTCGTGGTCATGGTAGTTAAGGAAATTGTTATGATGCTCATGTTAATAATGAGATCAATTAAGTTAATAATGTGATGATTATACAATGATTTTATAAAGGTCATGATCATTATGAACGAGGAAATTGTAATGATCCTAATGTTGATAATAAGATCAACCATGTTAATATTGAAATCGACCACACGAAGTGGCATACTAAGGGATTGATTATAGACGAATAACATATGAAAAATATGTTATAATATGAATGATTGAAATACTAATTATTATTCTCTTGTATCTTGTATCGTGTATTAAACAAACACGTCTGCAACTAAAGGCATATATACAATGATCATAAACCTGAAGCTTATGGATCATAATTATTTAATGACTGGCATGACTGGTTAGACCATACCGAGTCAATGATGATGTGAAATCTACTAAAGAACTGAAGTGTCTTCATGATAATTATACATGTAATGTTTGCTCTCAAGGGGAAGTTAATTATTTACCAACTACAAGTTGGGTGTAAATCCCTAAAATATTCTAGAAGTGACATTGTATATACCACTTAGTATTTTTAAATCGATTCATTGTCTAAATAGTTATCAAATTCGCAACCTAAAGTGTGCATGACTTGTTGCTTAGCTTTCAAGATAGCAAGCACATAATTCTAGCGTATTATATTTATATTGATATCTGTGGTGATCTTGATACCCCTTTTACTAATGATTATTGCAATAAGTGTGACAAATGTCGTTACGCGAATTGCTTTTGTTGAAGATGATGACCAAATGTCTATGATTGATTGAAAGCCAATAATCATGTGAGCAAAAGTTCATATTTGAATATGGGAACATTTGTTTTTACATGTTGTAATTTTAATTCACATCAAGAAAGCAAGTAATTAAACTTCCTCCCCACTATAGCTGGTTTTTGGTTAGGAACCAAATTTTTCCCATTTAAGAATTTGTTGTGCTGTATACATTAAAATTATTCCACCACAACACACAAAGATGGGACCTCTATGAGGGTTAGGAATATATGTTGGATATGAATCACTATGGACTAGAGTCATTAACATGGGATTCGTTTAGACTCAATTTATTGATTTTCCTTTTAACGAATCAATATTCCTAACATGAGGGGGAGATAAAAAGCAATTGAAAAAGTTAGAATCAATTATCACCATTTCATCTTGATCCTCAAATTTTTGAACTGAAAGTACAAAGGATAATTCATTTACAATAATTAACAAATTAATTACCAGGCATATTCACTGACCTAAATAGAGTGACTAGCTAAGTCACATGTACCAACTGCTAATGTTCCAACTAATATTAGCATCCCAAAAGGATAACCATACATTGGTGATGAGTCTATGACACGCTTGAAGCATGGTAGACTAGTCGGTTCCAAGAATAAAAATCCTCAAAAATGGAGCAAGTAATGAAAATGGTATCGAGGTATAGTAAAAGTGTCTCCTAAAGAGAAATTAGACATGATGGTTCCAGAAGTTGGGTGCCTAAAAACGAAGGGATCTCACTAGTTTATGTATTATGTCTTGGAATATATGGAATCGAAACAAAATTCGACATCGATGATAATGTTGTATATAAATAATGCTTAAAATATTGAAAATGTTGAGGATCAAGAACTAAGATTTGTCGATAAATGGAATGATTGGCCAAAATAGAAAGACGTAAGTGAGGCAGAATTACGATCTCTCATGATTTTGAAGTTATTGGATGATTGATCCATAAAACTAAAAGTTTTAAAAATTGTTTATACAAATGAGCCTTTTGTGCGAAAGCATAATTAGAAAGTGAAATTATACAATAATAGACACAATTAATGGCACATGCATAACCGTAAATAATTGTAATTTATTATAAGGAGAAATACTTTCTAGTGGTGGATGTAACAACTTTTTTTAGTCTGGTAATACTAGAGAGAATTGATATGCGTCTAATGGATATTATGGTATCTTAAAATATATAATACAATGAAATTTACATGATATTCTTAAAGTATTTAAAGTTTCAAGATCATGTAAAGTAAGTTCTCGAGAACGATATGAATAATGTATATATATTTGGATCCAAATAAATTATACTTGTTGTATACGAATTGAATATAAATGGAACTCATGATGAGTTCGAGAGGCAGTTTAGTGCTTAAACGCAAACACCGTAAGGATGTAATTCCTATGCAGCAATAAGCATATGCTGATTATGATATCCCAATAAAGTATACACAAGATGATTAATTAGAAAATGAAATAATAGTTAACGAATTCATTGAATAGAAAATAGAAAATGATGTGTTTACTAATGAAGTTTATGAGACAAAACTTTGAAGAGTTGACATGATTGGTCAACAAGGAAGGAAGTCCAAGACATATTGTAAATGCATGAAACACTGAGATTAAAAGCTCGAGAAATATATTACATGAAGTTCGAAAAAATTGTTGAGTCAAACTATAATCAACTCAGTGATTATCTTGGAGAAAAGGGACATGAATATGATGTACTCGATCATGTGTTTAATATCATGTTTATAAAATATTATAAGATATGTTGATGATATCTAAATATCTACTGAACAGATGGCATGCGGGTTGAGCATTTGTTTAACTATAATTTTATATATCAATCAAATTGCATCTGGAAGATGTTAGGCATTTTAATATGTTTAAGTGCAACTCTAAGAAAGTAAGAGATTGTTAAATTATTTGGTAGAAAAACAAATTATCCTTGTCATGTTGTAAATAGATATTATTAGTACAATTACCATAGTAGGGTGTAGTTGATGGAATACTTAATGTTAGTTATAAACTAACTGGATATATTATTTTTTTGTAAATTTATTGGCAAGATATAGTTCATACCAACAAAGCGGCATTAAAATGGGGTAAAACAATTTTTCGGTACCTTCAAGGTACTAAAGATATGGGCTTGTATTTTACTAACCAGTCAAAATAAGTTTGGTTGGACTTGCAGATGCAGGTTATATGCTTGGTCTTTATTATGGTCGATCTTAAACTGGATATTTATTTACACATAGAGGCACTACAAATTCTTGGCGTTCCGTCAAGCAAACAATCACAGCCACTTCATCTAACCATGAAGAAATATTGATAATCCATAAAGCTAGTCGAGAATGCGTTTGTTGAGGTCTGTCGTACAACATATTGGTAGATCTTGTGGTATTTATTAGGGGGATAAAAGACGAACAATAATACATGAAGACAACACGACATGCATAACACAACTTAAGGAACATTAAAGAAAACGGAACCAAACATATCTTACCAAAGTTCTTTTTACACATGATTTACAAAATAATGGTGATATTGTTATCCAACAAATTCGTTTTAGCGAAAATTTGACAGACTTGTTTACCAAATCACTTCCGACCTCAACATTCAAGAAACTAGTTCACGGGATCAGGATGCGTCGACTCAAGGAGCTCAAATCATCAGGGGGAGAATAATACGCGTTGCACTCTTTTTTCCTTAGCTATGGTTTTATCCCACTGGGTTTTCCTAACAAGGTTTTTAACGAGACAGCATCACCAAGCGTATTATAAAAGTAATATATTATTTTATCACGTGTATAGTCAAGGGGGAGTGTTATAAATTATTATATTTAATGTGTGACTATCCACATGTCTTCATAATATCAAGGGGAAGTGTTATGAATTATTATCTTTAATGTGTGACTATCCCGATGTCTTCATAATGTGGTGACTCTTCATGTACTTAACTACCATCTTTGTAAGCCTATAAATAGAGGCATATGTAGTTCATACTTTACATCAATAAGAATGAGTTCTTCGATTTTCTTTCTATCTTTCTCTCTATATGATCTCTATAATTTTTATTTACATATATCATATATTAGTTGTTATTAGGTCGTTGTTTTACAACATATATTTCATTTGACATCCATTTTTCTCACTCTAGATATCTCCGGTACTAAAATCATGTATAATATAATAATAAAAAAGAAAAAAGAAAATAAATGCATATGGGCGTGCGGCACATGGAAAATATAAGTTGTGCTGGTCAAGTTTCAAAAATCTCATACGAATTATAAGCATTTAAGTTGCACAAAAAGCGGCTTTCATACCTTTGAAAGCAACCAATGGAATCAAATTTTCCTTTTTCTAGTTATGAAGCCTCCTATGTCCCTTCATCAGTTCCTATCACCAACAATTTTTTTTAAATAAATTAATATTACTTCCTTTTTTTGTTATAATTTAATAAATGAGAAACACTTTCTTTTCTAACTATCAATATATATGTGAAGCACAATATACATAAGATATTTATATACTTAAAATTTGTTTTATATTGAATGCATTTCACAAATCTTATTATATATAATCAAAATCAATTTTAATGATACACAAATTTGATGAACTAAATGATGTTGAAAACATAAGTTAAAATAAAACAAAATTCAAAGAAATAAAATATGAGAAAACAGACAAATTGCTAGATTATATTCTTATTTGTTTTTTTAAATAAAAGTACTACGAAATAATTGAAAAATAGAAGTTTTAGTCAAAGTGACGAAGCTTGAAATTTTCGAATGGGAGATCGGAAATCACCGGACCTAAAATTATACCTTAAAATTAGAAAACCGGAGATCGAAAATATATATACCTAAAAAATTCCATACGAAACTGCATAGGAGGTACTAAGGAGCAAAAAGTTCGGAGCTCGCCTTACCCCCCCACCCCCTCACACTCGGCCCAACTAAACTACACCCTTCGTCAAAGCACTAACATATCAAGTAGGAATATCTGGATATTCCTAAAAGCTTTGAACATGAATAAAGAAAAATTAAAATGCGAACAGTTTTAACTTTTAACCAAGAAAAGGTTGAAAATGTACCGAGTAATAAATAATATATCATCTAACTACAAAATGTGAACATATGTTGCTATCATATAATTGATTTGGTCTAACTATTTGTATATTTTATATAAAAAATATAATTAGCTTTGATCTTACTTTGAGTTCGTAGTATTCTAAACCTTATGTTATTATTTAAGATAACGTTCTAAAACATGATGTCTATTGATTTAACTCTTAATCCTTTGATTTTTTTTTTGGATAAACTTTTTTTATTTGTTATGAATCGTCTTATCTATCATGCGTTAAAAATGTCGTAAATTCATCACAAAATAGGTTGTTCTTTTGATAAAGAAAATTGTGTGGAGCAACAACGTTTAGTATATTTGATACTCCCTAACTTTACAAAGAGTTATGTTTAATCGTTTTGGGTAAAGCTATCCTGCAATGTCGAGCAAAAGATAATACAATGCTGAAAAATATAATACAATGTCGAGGAAAAAAGACACGGCGAATCACAAAAAAAGACGCAATGGCACAAATATAAAAAAGACACCAATGTTAAAATAAAAGACACAATGATCTAAACAAAATTCTAAAATCTACAAGCTAAACATCCAAAAGTGAAAAGTGAAAACTTAAAATCTTATATCGTACAGTTCGATAAAACGGTTCCAATACCGCATGAATGAGGACTATCGCAGTCCATTTAATACCTTTCTTACGACTTCTTATTTTTAAAAGGTTTTGTATTTAATCTCACCTTGGTAATTAAGAAAACAATTTTATATAATGATGATTTATTTCTATATCGTTAATATACAACTTCTTCACTATATTATTTTAGAGAAAAAAAATTATCTTATTTTAATCTCATTTTTTTGTGTTGAAATAGCTCGAAATGTTACATATGATAAAATATATCTTCCCTTTTTTATCTTTATAAAATACTAGTATTAAGCCCCCCGCAACGCGGGGTGTAAAACCATGCCAAGTAGCACCAATTTCATACAATTGTCATCGACTACCAACACTGGAAAAACTCGTAAAAACAAATAAATAAAAAAAGGAAAAAATAAAGACGAATGAAAAGCAAACGTAAAATCGTTAACCACACACACCCGTTTGTGGCATGTTAATGCAAAGAAATTAGTTCGAAACGTAAAACATAGAAAAAATAACTAAACCGATCTAGAGTTGCGACGGACATGTCAAACGAAAATAAATACAAGCCTTGCGGCGGGCATGTCAAACGAGAAAAATAGACAAAAAACGTTGAACCTCACTCGCACGTTGCGGAGTGTTAATTTACAAAATTTAGAACGAAATATAAAACAAAAAACTTGTGAAAGATAAAAGTATGAGAGACCAACGTTGAAAGTAAAAAAGTATTTGGGTAATGAGAAGTTTTGGGTTAGAAGTGAAAAATCAATTTTTTTTGAAATCCGATAAGCATAGGATACAGCGCTATGAAGCAAAAAAATTATAAATTAAAAGTATAGAAATTAAAATTTCGGTTACATTTTAATACTTAATAAATCTGTATTTTCTTTTATTTTTCTTCATATTTTATCATAATATTATTAAATAATCAAAAATATAATATAATACATAATTACTTGTTCTTATAACTTTAATGTTCAAGTAAATCCATATATCAGAATTTTAATTAGATATTAGATATATTTATATTAATTCAAGAGATATTAATAATTTATTAGATATTAATATTTAATAAGTTAAAGGAGAAAATACCATGTGGCATTAATTAGAGTCTTTTATTAATAATTAGATGAGTTGTAAATCACTATAGTATTTTATAATTTTTTTTTCAGTAAGTTGTAGATTATCTATCTTTAGAGCATACATGTACACATTTTTTGGTGTTTTAAAAAAGAGAGAAAGTGATGTGAAGGAGAGAGGGTGTGAGGTAGAGGAGAGAAAGTGTGGTGATATGTATAGGGGTGTTTATCGAATCGAATAACGAATTTTCAAATTAATCGAATCGAATTTTTTTTCACTTGAATTCGTATTCGATTTGATTTGTATGTGAAACTCAAATACGAATCGAATTCAATTTTATTCAAATTCAACCTAAACAATAAATTATTTTTTTTTCATTTTTTAAAACTACTACCAACTAATTTTATTTAACATAAAATATAATAATCTGTAAAATTAATTAACTATTAATATGTTAAAACATCAAAATTTAAAAGATAGGTTGGTTACTGATAGTTATTTAAGTTCGGTAAAAATTTAGAAGTAAGTAGTATGGGATATTTGTCATTAGGTTTGGTAATGTTATAAATAATAAACTTCTCATTTATGGATGTAATTTATAATTTGACCCAAATTTAGAAGTTATGTATGTGTCGTGTGTGTGTGTGTATATATATATTAAAAAATTATATACAAATTGAATTCGAATTTTGAATCAAATGGAACTGAAAATCATAAATTCGTATTCGATCACTAGACTCGACAACAAATTAAGCCGAATTTCGAATTTCCCGAATTCAAATCGAATTCTGAATACCCTGGGTGTATGTGACAAAAAATGAGGAAAAATTGAGTGAAGAAAGTTAGGTAAGTGTGATGTAGGAGAGAGGAGAGATAATGTATATTTTTATGCATTGTGAGTAGGCCAGAAGAGAGAAAACATCAAATTGGTTGGGCATATGTCATGTCACGTATCAGAAAAACACCACTTAAATACACTTGTTGATGCTCTTTTAATAACTTTATAGTTTGTCCCACCTAATTAAGTTGTATTTCTAAAATTAGGGTGGTAGGGGTGTTCAAACACGTAAGGAGTGGCAAACTTGTCATGTAACCAATCACCTCATGTCATGTCAAATCCCTTCTTCACTATTCATTTTGTACTCAATCACTAGGGGTGCTTCATCTAAACAGTTTTTCTTAAAAAAACAAAATAAATAAATAAATGTATGATTGGTTAGAAGAGAGTTGTCACACCCGACTCGCAACGGAATAGGAAGTCGGGGCATAATTGGGTTATCACAAAGCTCATGACATTTACTATTAAGTTTCATATTTATTAAATGAAAACTTAAAACTTCAAATATTCAAACACGACGAGTCATACAAACATCAATAAAATCAAACATTGTTCAAAACGAAATAATTTTATTTAATCTTCTAAGGCCCTTTCTATGTGTTTCTCTCTTCAGCTTGTTCACCTGTACCATGCGCAAAAACCAAGATTGGGTCAACAAAAGTTGGCGAGTGAACCTTGATAAAACATTTAAGTAAATACATTTTATTGTCGTTTAAATAAGATTGTGCATAAATCACATGTGAGCAAATGTATATATGTAACAAATCACAAACCACATTGAATGAATATATGACATAAATGATGATGTGTCTGAGATCAAGGCTCAATCAAACGGAGCCGATCTGATGAGGTACATGATGCTCAACCCGTATCCTACGGGAACTGATGTGCCTAATGTAATGAGTGCACTGAAATGATAAAATGTATCCACATATAAACCACATAACAAAACAATACACATTTGATCACGAAATGATATTAGCACAAGTGTTAAATAAAATAAAGAAATGGTACGACACATGATACACCCCAAAACGTGATTAAAACGGGAAAGTTGTAGAGATTCACTCACTGTGGGTGCGTTCCTTGCTGGATATGAATGCGCACGAATTACGTTGTTGATTGACGAACGAACACTAACCTAAAATAATAGTACGATAATTTGGTAAATATTACAAATTAATATTTTTATTTGTTAGGTTTTTAGATTTTTTTATGGTTTCATACCCTTTGAATTTGTTAAGTATTTTTAACTATATTTTAACTAAAAAGTGTGTGTGTATATATATAAGTGATTTAAATTAAAAAAATAATTATAATAAGAAAAATAGTATTAAAAATACACTGTCAGTTCTGATAGTAAGAGGAGCCTGACCGGTTTTATAGCGAATCTATATGCGTGGGGTGGGATTCGAACCTGAGACCGTCCGTTCACGTGCACGCAGCTCTTCCAACTGAGCTACGTGTCTAACCCGTTAGATACTCAGTTTTTAATCTTCTTATATACTAGTTACCTCAATCCAGAAAAGCATTTATTAAAAGGTTTCTAAAATCAAATAACCTGTATCCCCTCCAAGACTCAAACCCGCGCATGAACATTGTATTGCACCCAGCCCATCCAACTGGGCTGGGCGTCTAACCCGGTTATATCCTACGAATTATTATATATATACACAAACAACAAAATCATCTTCTTCTTCCCAAGCATAAAACCCGACTGTTAGGAATCCCACAAATATTTTTTTATTTAACCACAACATAGATTATATGTGATTGAGTATGAACTTGTGCCAGATCGAATAGTGAAGTTTGATTTCCCCCGACGACTGAACCAAAAGTTTTCCGGCGACGTTCAACGGCGGCAAAGGATTTTTGTAGAAAGAAGTTGTTAACAAAGGAGGATATGGGCGAGTTGTCTAGATGCATACAGTCGGTATTTAAAGCTTTACAATACTTTTCCTTCAGAAATTTCGGTTTCACATATTAATTTGATTTTCGGTTTCAAATTCAAACAATCATATATTTTTGGGTCAGTTTCGATTCGATTTGAATATGGTTGCCAGTTATAACTGTTGTACAATCATTTGATCACCCGAAACAGTCGCAACTTAACTGGAATTCAAGGATTGGGAAACCGTTTTGGCGGTTTCAGTTCTGGTTGCAAACAGAGAATACGCGGCTGGATCTTAAGTTTTATCTGATTGAAGTATTTCTCAATATGTGTGTGTATCACAGTGGTGTTTTGATGTGTGTAACTTCCTTGAAGACCCGGATTCGACTACGGTTGAACCCTCTTTTTCTTATATATATTTCTTTTACTCTTTATCAAACAAATTCCCTTTGTATTAATTTTATTTATTATTTATTTATTTTTTTAGAGAAAATATATTTAAGCTTTTACTTGTTGTTGTTGTTGTTGTTGTTGTTGTTACATAACGATCTAATGCCCAACGGCTTATAAATAAATAAGGAAAAAATTTAACTATTAAACGGGACGGGTTTTGAAACCCGTACTACACGAATGTTACAGTATCCCCTACTTTTAGAAATTTTGTCCCGAAATTTAAGTAGTAGTCGTAACTGGAAAAAGATGCGGGTAGTTTTTGCGCATTGAGTCTTCGCGTTCCCAAGTAAACTCAGGTCCTCGTCTTGACCCCAACGCACTCTGACGATTGGAATACGACTTCGTTTTAAACGCTTTTCACCGAAGTTCATGATTTCTACTGGTCTTTCGACAAAGTGCATTGACTCATCAATTTGAATATCTTCCAAAGGGATATGGAGATTCTCGTAGGCTAGGCACTTTTTCAAGTTCGATACGTGGAATGTGGGGTGAATTCTATTGAGTTCATCTGGTAAGTCAAGCTGGTATGCTACAGGACCTACTCTTTTGAGTATCTTGAATGGTCCCACATAGCGTGGTGCTAGCTTGCCCTTTTGACCAAAACGAACCACTCCCTTCCACGGCGATACTTTCAAAAGTACTCGATCAGCAACACAAAATTCCAAAGGCTTTCGCCGTTTATCAGCTTAACTCTTTTGACGACTTTGAGCTGCTAGAAGATTATTTCGGATTTGGATAATTTTGTCAGTCGTTTCTTGAACCAATTCAGGTCCAGTGATTTGCGCTTCACCAATTTCGTGCCAACATACAGGAGATCGACATTTACGACCATATAAAGCTTCGAAAGGAGCCATACCGATGCTTGAATGATAACTATTGTTGTACGAAAATTCAACCAACGGTAGATGAGTGTCCCAATTACCTTTGAAGTCTATGACACATGTTCGCAACATGTCTTCAAGGGTTTGTATAGTACGCTCAGATTGGCCATCAGTTTGAGGGTGTAAGGCGGTGCTGAGATCTAGACGTGTACCCATAGCGGATTGAACGGCTTGCCATGTCCGTGAAGTGAATCGGCTGTCTCGATCTGAAATGATACTTAAAGGTACGCCATGACGGCTTACAATTTCATTGATATAGATACGAGCCAACTTCTCGTTCTTGAAATCCTCACGGATCGGAATGAAATGCGCTGATTTGGTGAGACGATCAATGATAACCCAAATGGTGTCATACCCACTAGAGGTGCGAGGTAACCGGTAATGAAATCCATAGTTATATTTTCCCACTTCCATACAGGTATTTCGGGTTGGACAAGGAGTCCTGAAGGTCTTTGGTGTTCAGCTTTCACTTTGGAACACGTAAGACACTTGGAGACAAAAATAGCGATATCCTTCTTCATGCCAGGCCACCAGTAGGAGTATCGTAGGTCTTGATACATTTTATCGGCTCCTGGATGTACAGAGTATCGAGTTTTGTGCGCCTCATTCATGAGAAAAGCACGAAGATCATCATGATCGGGTACCCAAATCCGACTTGGATTCTAGCTTGGCTTCAGCTCCACAAGATAGTTCATCTCGTACATCATTTTCCGTGGCAGAAATATGTTAAGCTACTCTAATTCGGTTTTGAAGAACGGTCACAATTGGAAAACACAAAAGATGGATCGATTTTACATGTTCCTTCCGACTGAGGGCGTCAGCCACAACATTAGACTTGCCAGGATGATAACGAATTTCGCAATCATAATCATTAAGAAGTTCGACCCATCGGCGTTGCCTCATGTTCAATTCCTTTTGATTAAAGATGTGCTGAAGACTCTTGTGGTCAGTGTAGATTTCACACTTAGTACCATAGAGGTAATGTCTCCATATCTTGAGGGCGAACACGACTGCTCCAAGTTCTAGGTCGTGAGTGGTATAATTCTTCTCATGCACTTTGAGTTGCCTTGAGGCGTAGGATATCACCTTTCCTCTTTGCATTAGCATGCAACCTAACCCTTGTCCTGACGCATCGCAATAAACCACAAAGTCTTCGCAACCATCAGGGAGTGTAAGTATAGGTGCATCACAAAGTTTTTGCTTCAAAGTTTGGAAAGCCTCTTCTTGTTTGGGTCCCCACATAAAGGGTTTGCCCTTATGAGTTAAGGCTGTGAGTGGAACGGCGATACGAGAAAAATTCACGATAAAATGACGATAATAACCAGCTAGACCAAGAAATGATCTAACTTCAGTAGGTGTGCGTGGCGCTTGCCACTCTTGTACCGCTTTGATTTTTGCTGGATCAACATGAATTCCTTTGTCGCTAACGACATGGCCAAGAAATTGCACTTCTTCTAACCAAAACTCACATTTCGAGAACTTAGCATAAAGCTTTTCTGTTCTCAAAAGTGTTAGAATGAGTCGAAGATGTCGCTCATGATCAGATTTGGTCTTTGAATAGATAAGAATATCATCAATGAAAACTATAACGAAACAATCGAGATAGGGTTTGCACACCCTATTCATCAAATCCATGAAGACAGCAGGAGCATTGGTCAGTCCAAAAGGCATGACCATGAATTCATAGTGGCCGTAACGTGTTCGAAACGCGGTCTTTGGTATATCTTCTTCATGCACTTTAAGTTGATGATAACCAGAACGAAGGTCGATCTTTGAAAAAAAGTCGCACCTTGTAGTTGATCTAAAAGATCATCAATACGAGGTAACGGATAGCGATTCTTGATGGTCAGCTTGTTGAGCTCTCTATAATCGATGCACATGCGAAGTTCCATCTTTCTTCTTTACAAAGAGAACAGGCGCACCCCAAGGTGACGAGCTAGGATGTATAAATCCCTTGTCAGTCAACTCTTGCAGCTGACTAGCTAACTCTTGCATCTCTGATGGAGCTAACCGATAGGAGATTTTGTGATTGGTGTAGCACCAGGCACGAGATCGATTCGAAATTCGACTTCTCGCACAGGAGGAAGTCCTGAAACATCATCGGGAAAAACTTGAGGAAATTCTTTAACGATGGGAATATCTTCGAGCTTCCTTTCTTTGCCTTCCTTTTTAACAATATGAGCTAGAAACGCGATATAATCCTTGCGAAGATATTTACGAGCTTGAAGGCATGACATTAATTTAAGCCCTTTAGAAAAGTTTCACCAAAAACGCGCAAAGTTTGACCGTCAGCGAGAGGAATTCGAATAAATTTTTCATAGCAAACAACCTCAGCATGATGCTGCCTAAGCCAGTCCATACCGATGATGATATCGAAACTACCTAACTTCATAGGAATAAGATCAATTGAAAAGTCATGGTCAATAAGAGTAAGAGTACTGTCACACCCCGACCCGCAGCAGAATAAGAGTCGGGGCATAATTGGGTTATCACCAAAGCTCATGATATTTACTAATATGTTTCATATTTATTAGATTCAAAATTACATCCTCAATATTTCAAACATGTTCATACAACACAAAGAAAGATAATCAACTAAACAATCCAAAGTCTAAACCGGTTTATTCTTCTAAGCCATCCTATATGTTTCTTGCTGCAGCTGGATCACCTGTATCATGTGTAAAAATGGGGGGTTTTGGGTCAACATAAGTTGGCGAGTGAACCTTGTTAGAAAACATTTATTATTGATTTCTTGTTATATTTATTATGGAAAATTGTGCAATAATCATATGTGAGCAAACGTGAACAATCATACAATAACAATATCAATAACAAACAATAACATACAACAACAAACCAACTTGCATGAATATATAACATGAATGATACTGTATACGTTGGCAACGTCACGTTCACGCTCATAGGTAATGGGGAACGGACGGCCTATGATAAATGTCTGTGCGATCAAGGCTCAATCAAACGGAGCCGATCGTATGTTGGCAACGCCTCGTTCACGCTCATAGGTAATGGGGAACGGACGGCCTATGATAAATGTCTGTGCGATCAAGGCTCAATCAAACGGAGCCGATCGTATGTTGGCAACGCCTCGTTCACGCTCATAGGTAATTGGGAACAGCTCAACGCTCATATGTAATGGGGAGCGGCGGCCTATGATAATGTATGTACTGAAAATGATAAATTTAATCTAAACAATAACCACACAAACAGTTGATACATATTGAATACACATTTGATCATGGACATGATGGATGCACAATTGTTTAAATGTAAATAATGATAAGACACATGATACACCCCAAAAACGTGATTAAAACGGGGAATTTGTAGAGATTCACTCACATTGGGTGCGTTCGGTTGAAGATGATGAATGCGCACGAGTTTAGAGGGTTGATCGACGAGGATTAACTAACCTAAATAATAACGAAAAGGTATGGTAAATAAGTGAGTTTTATTAATAATTTTAATAGAACTTTTAGATATATTTTTGTGAGTTTAAGGCTATTTTCTAACTTTAAAAACATTATTTTAAGTATTTTTAATTGATTTTTAAATTAATTAAATAAATAAAAATATAAAAAAAATGTTGACTTTTTTGACTTTGACCGTTGACCATGACTTGTTGACCGGTTCGGTCGTTTATATTGTTGCACTGAGTGAGGTTCGAACTTGTGACCTCCCGTACGCGTGCACGCAGCTCTACCAACTGAGCTACGTGTCTAACCCGAAATATTTCTGTTTTTAATTATATTTATATACTGTTTTAATTTATTCAAAATTCAGTTATTTTTTAAAAAGGATTTTAATCATCGAACCGGCGTGCGTAACAGGCCTCGAACCCGGGACCTGTGGTTTAGTGTTCCACACAGTCCACCGCTGGACTGTGTGTCTAACCTGGTTAATATACTGATTTTTATTAAACTTAACATCTCTCTGTGAGTTGATCCGGTTCAGTTAAAAAGGAAACATCTTTATTACAGAGAATGAGATTTTGTCAAGGATCGAACTCGCGACGTGTGATAAATGTTTGCACACAGTCCACCGCTGGACTGTGTGTCTAACCCGAGATATAATCCAATTTATATTAAACTTATATACAAACTAACTTCATCTTCTTCGTTACAATAACACAGACAACTATTACCCTACTGATCTTGTTTAATTCGATTGACAAACATTTAATTGATTAAAATGAAATGGACAGGGAAGATTTTGGGAGTAAACATACCGGAAAAATGATCTTTCTCAGAACTCCGGCGAAGTCGTCGGCTCTGTTTTTATGAACTTCGTCTGAGCAGACCAATTAACAGTTTTGGTTAGCTAGTTGTGGAATTGAAGTACTAAACAAGAGTTATCAGAAAGTTTAAAAGATTATACCGTTTCACAGCGCAATCTAGGAATTTTCAGAAGTTTTCCGGCGAGTGCTGATTATCCGATATCGTCGCCTGGAACTGATTCTGATTGAAGGCTTTGAGTTAGCAAAAGCCTAACAACTGATATAAGATGGAAGAATTGAGAAGCTTACCGTTTTGATGGAAAACACGGTTTTCCGGCGAAAGTCCGGCGAGTTCAAAAAGCGATTCCGACGATCAGAAATTAGAGTAAAAGTGAAATTGAGAGTTCTGTGGATGATCTTTAGTCGCGAGATACTGATATTGTTGGAGTAATTCAGGAAGTGAATGTTTTCGGTTATTAAACCCAAACATCACATGAATTCAAGTTCATTAACGACTGAATTGATTAAGAATGTCGGTTTATCGGTTATAATCAAGAATCCGCGAACACTCAAAAGTCCTGGACGTTTGGAAGCCGATATCGGTTTCAGTTTGGCGCAAACAGATTGATTCATGGTTGAAGTTATGTTTTAATTGTTTCCTAGAATTCACAAAGACATCAAGTGGCGGAGTGGTTGGATGTGTGTGAGTTAAGTTGCTAGTCTTCCCGGCTGACCCGGGTTCGAATCCCGGCAGCCTGTTTTTCTTTTTATTTATTTATTTTTTACTTTTTAACGATTACAGCTTATAAATTCAAATTTGTTTATTAATTATGTATCGTTTAAAATTATAATAAGTCATAAATACGCAACGAAATTTTTATAACTTTATATCCGATTACAAACGAAGCGGGTTTGGAAAACCCGTTTTTCGATAAATGTTACAAGTACAACCATAAATGATCGAGTCTAACGAAATCGGTTCATCGTCAGCAACTTCCACCGTGAATGGTTCAGAGAGACTGACGCGAAGATCGAGAATAGATTCGAATTCTAAGGACACAAAACTCTTATCCGCACCAGTATCAAATAGTATGGATGCATAAATACCGTTAATAAGGAACGTACCATTGACCACATTATTATCAGCCCTAGCTTGGTTGGCGTTGATATTGAAAGCTCTTCCTCTAGCAGGTGGATTAGCTTGATTGGCTTGGTTCACCGGGTTGGCTTGAGCTTGAGCATTAATGATATTCACCAGGCGTGGACATGTATTACGAAAATGGGTGGGATCGCCGCAGTTGAAACACGCTCTGACGGGTTGCATCATTGGGTAGTTGGGTTGGTAGTAGGGTTGAGCCATAGGTTGAGCAGGTGATAAGAGTAAGGGTTGTTGATTTTGGGTTTGGCCCACCATTTGATTATTGGTTTGGGCTTGTGGTGGATTGCGGTTTGGTTTTTGTAGGATACGGCAAGTTTGAATCGTGTGACCGGCACGGCCACAACTCGTGCAGTATTGACAGGGGTTCTCAAGGGGATGATGGTATTGGCATCAGTTACATTTTGGGTGTGGACCAGTATATGACTTCTTGAATGGGGCGGTTTGAGGGGCAACTTTGGTGATTCGGACAGCAACGATAGGAGAGTTGGTTTGAGTAACGGCGATGTTTTTCCCATTACGCTTCCTTTTTACGACAAATTTGGAAGACGATCGTGCTGGGGTTGGGTTTGAGTTTTCAACAGCTGCCTTATTTTTTTCTTTTCATCCTTAAAATCGCCATTTCGAATGCGATTTTCCGTCTGTTCTGTGGCCAGTTCCATGGCAGCTTCGAGTGTTGCAGGGGAAGTACTTAACACAGAATCTTGAATTTTCGAGGGAAGACCTCGAATATAATGCTCGATTAGGCGATAAATAGGAGTGAACATGTTGGGGACCATTTGATTTAACTCGAGAAACCTTTTGTTGTAAGTGGTGTGGTCTCCCTCCTTTTGCTTTAATGAGTAAAACTCATTCTCCAGCTTCTTGATCTCGCTTCTTGGACAGAAGCGTCTCGTCTTTCCCTTAATTCATCCCAAGTCAAGGCCATAGCAGCTTCAGCACCTCGCTTACCCTTTTCGGTGTTCCACCAGGTAAGTGCTACTCCAAACAGCCGACCGGTAGCATAGCGCACCTTGCGATCATCGGGACAATCACAATTGAGAAAAGTGCTTTCCATCTCCTCAAACCAACGGAGGAGAGCAGTGACACCTTCAGTCCCTTCATATTTTGGGGGATCGTAGGACTTGAAATGCTTGTAAGTACATTTGGTGGTGTTGGGAAGAGGGTTGGCGATATTTTGCCCGTCTTGGTTGGTGGGGTTAGTGGGATTAGCGGTGAGTGCTTGTTGGACTTGCACAATGATATCAGGAAGTACGACAGCCATCTGTTGAGCGATGTGAGTGGCAATACGTTCGCTGGATCTTCCTGACCTTCTATCGCCTCGTGAGTGTCTAGCAGACATCTACAGGATATACGAAGTGAGATTATGAATTGAATGTTCTTTGGTGTCATGCGTCGTAAAAAGAATGAAAACAACATAAAATAAATGAAACATGAATTTAACTACATCCATAGGATGTCTTGGGCTTGCTTAAGATTGGCCTCCAAATGTCTCCCGTACTTCAGCCTTGGTAGTCACGTGGGCCCCCATGACTACTGGGCTTAGTAAGGTTCACATTGATGTTGGCCTGCTAATGCTAGAATTACCCGAATGAAAATCATAAAACATAATTGTAAGGTATAAGGTCAGAATGTGTCCAGGTATAGACATGATGACGACTCAAAGTAGGGTTAGTTCATACAACGTTTGGTGTGGCATGCTTTGGCCTAATAGGTCCTTTGTACTCTCATCGTTAGTCCCCAGGTAGGCAAACTGGTCCATTATTTGGATTTATACGAATGCCAAGCCTAGACAGGACGTTCCGACTACCGGTACTCGTACCCTTCCAGTTACTACATGCCCGTCGTGGAACTCACTTTGATGTGATTGAAAAAACATGAAAACATTGCAAAATACTTGAGAAGGATCAAATAAATGGTAAGATCATAATGTGTGTGCTAGCGTAAGCATGATATGTTATCAACATATAAACTATATTGAACATCACATATTAGCATGTATTGGTGTGAATTTGAACAATAATGAATTTGATTTGAAGCACGCGTTGTTCAACTCGTCTCCCACGAGGAACTGATGGGCTTAATGTATGAGTTTCATATAATTTGACAAAAGGAAATAAGTAAATCACAACAATAAAACAATCTAAGTTTAAGTCATGATGTGGTATGGCACAAGTTTAAATAAATAAATTAATTATTTTCATAACACATGACACACCCCAAAACGTGTAATTTAAAAGGGGGAGTTGTAAGATTCACTCACAGTGGGTGCGTTCGGTTGATGACGTTGAATGCACGCGAAGTGGTTTTAACCACGAGTGAGATTTAACCTAGATAAATCGCATTATGGTTTGGTAAGTAAACGGATTTTATTAATCTATTTTAGTAGGATTGTTGGGTGTATTTTTGTGAGTTTGAGGCTATTTTCTAACCTTAAAAATGTTATTTTTAAGTATTTTTAATTGATTTTTAATTAAAATAATTAAATAAAAATAATAATAAAAAAATTTTTTTTTTTTTTTTCTGACCGTTGACCGGTTCGATCATGTATACAAGTGCGCTGAGTGAGGCTCGAACCCGAGACCTCCCGTACGCGTGCACGCAGCTCTACCAACTGAGCTACGTGTCTAACCCGTTATAAATCTGATTTTAATTATATATATATATTAATTAGTTTAAACCGAAAATCATTTTTATTTTAAAAACAGTTTAAGCGAAATCGGACATGCACTCCACAGGTCTCGAACCCGGGACCTGTGGTTTAATCTAACACACAGTCCACCGCTGGACTGTGTGTTCAACATGTTATATAATTCGATTTTCATTATACTTAAATACTAATTAGTTATTTCCTTTTCTGTCTTATTAAAAAGAATAGATAATTGTTCGAGTCGGTGCAGTAGACCGGACTCGAACTCGTGACCTGTGATATAAACAAACACACAGTCCACCGCTGGACTGTTTGTCTAACTTGGTTATTATTCCGATTATTAATATACTTAACATATAACTGTATGACTTCCGGTTCGGTTAACAAAAGAAACGTTTTTATTAAGGCGACGTGTGTGAAACCGGATTCGAACTCGAGACGTTTGTATGTTTAATGTGCACACAGTCCACCGCTGGACTGTGTGTCTAACCCGAGTAATTTCTTGATTTATATTATACTTATACTTTACAGCAATCATCGTCTTCTCCGTCAAGAGTTAACCAGATATAATGTCTGACTGGTTCGAGTTATTATTCGGGTTTCTTTAGCGTTTAGGTTAATTACTGGTAAGATAGAAGTAAAAAGAAAGGAAAATAAGCGTGAGGTATACCGACTCGCTTTCCTCTGTTTTCCGGCAGAACTCCGGCGACAGAAATCACCTCCGGCGATGAGTTTCTCGTAGCAGCGAGTCTCCAGGAAGCTTAGAAAAGGCGTGGGTATCTCCGGTATAAACTCAGGGGCTCAGTAAGGCTCGGCAATGGGGAAAACGGTTTTCCGGCGATGAGCAGAGAAATTCCGGCGAGTGGAATTACGCCGTGAAAAGATGTGATTTTGAGCGAAAAGGTTTGCAGTGGGTTATGGGTGAATTTATAGAGCAAATTGTTGAAGAATCTGGTCTGATTTCCGACTGTATTCGTAATTCATAAAAACTCCGGCGGTTATGGTTTGGTCGCGGACTTCAAACATCGGTTATAACCGATGTATTGTTAATGGTTTACGTTATAACTGAAAGTGGTGTTAAAAACTCGCGAGATTTCCGGGGTTCCGACGACTGAACTAATGGGCGCCGGTTTTTGAATTCGTAACGTCATTATATCCATTAAATGATTTCAATATATAACAAACAAAATCCGTGGCGCAGTGGTTTGTGTGTGTGAGTTAAGTCTGTTTGCTGATTCGGTACAGACCCGGGTTCGAAACCCGGCAGAAGCAAATCATTTTTATTTTGCGATTTTTGACAGTTTTTCAAAAACTAAATATATATTCCCGTATAATAATTGATTACGGATCGTTTAAAAATATTTTGGGCATTTAATTCGCAAGGAAATTTTTGACTGACTGTTCGGTTGATAAACGGAGCGGGTTTGGTAAATCCGTTTTTGACGGATGTTACAGTATCCCCTGCTTTTTAGAAATTTCGTCCCGAAATTTAAATAATGATATATTTTGACTAAAAGGATGTTGATGTTTAGTTTGACAGTTGTATGCTTAGAAAGATGAGGGTTTAAGTTTTTGGTCGAGGCGGTAACGTTCCTTGTAAGGGTTAAGTACCCTATTCAGGAATCGCTTTTTGTTGCCTACTGTATAAGTATTGATAAGCAGAAATGGTTTGCTTAAAAATGATATCATGCATAAGAGTTTAGATACGTTTGGGAAAGTATGGTTATATCCTAAGGCAAAACTTCTAACACTACAACCTATATGGAACATAAATAAAAACACAATAGCTGATATTTGAACATAAGTAAACACAACAGCTAATATTCGAACAGGAATAAACACATCAGCAAATATTTGAACATGAATAAACACAACAGCAAATATTTGAATTCACATTCTGATAGCATATATGTTTGGATGGTGGAAGTTCCTCTCTCGTTTGTTATGATGGAGAGGTTAGTTTATGTAGAAATGGAACACAATTCAATCTCTTTAAATAGCAAGAAGATATAAATGTAACACAAATTCCAACCAAGGCAATCCAAAATCCTACATGGAACTTCTCATAACCGCCTGATAATGCCTCTGATCCTTTGGCAAGAATACTTATATATAGGAAGTACCAGCGGCGTATCCACCATATTCTTGCCAAATTTTCATTAGTTTTATCCACAAGTTATGATTGGTTACCAAGAAACTAATAAATCCTACATAGAACTTCTCATAACCGTCCGATAATGCCTCCGATCCTTTGACAAGAATACTTATATATAGGAAGTACCAGCGGCGTATCCACCATATTCTTGTCAAATTTTCATTGGTTTTATCAGTGAATTATGATTAGTCCTATAACTCTACAACCAATACAACAAACATAAAATACTGAAATGAAATATATCTGTGCGATCAAGGCTCAATCGAACGGAGCCGATCGTATTGCATGTACTGAAAATGAAATGGATGTGTGCTCAAGGCTCAATCAAACGGAGCCGAACGTATTGAATGTACTGAAATTGAAATTGTGTGCTCAAGGCTCAATCAAACGGAGTCGAGCGTATTGCATGTACTGAATATGAATAACTTAACCACACAAACAGCCTATGCATGGAACCTCTCATAACCGCCTGATAATGCCTCCGATCATTTGACAAGAATACTTATATATAGGAAGTACCAGCGGCGTATCCACCATATCCTTGTCAAATTTTCATTGACTTTATCCGCAAGTTATGGTTAGTTCGATGCGACTCTACTACAAACACCACAACCACAAGATACTGATAATGAAATTGTCTGTGCACTCAAGGCTCAATCAAACGGAGCCGAACGTATTGAATGAAATTGTATGTGCGCTCAAGGCTCAATCAAACGGAGCCGAACGTATTGAATGTACTGAAATTGAACAACTTAATCTAAACAACCATCACACAATCAGCCTATGCATGGAACCTCTCATAACCGCCTGATAATGCCTCCGATCATTTGACAAGAATACTTATATATAGTAAGTACCATCGGCGTATCCACCATATCCTTGTCAAATTTTCATTGACTTTATCCGCAAGTTATGGTTAGTTCGATGCGACTCTACTACAAACACCACAACCACAAGATACTGATAATGAAATTGTCTGTGCGCTCAAGGCTCAATCAAACGGAGCCGAACGTATTGCATGAACTGGAAATGTAAATTGAAATGTGCGCTCTAGGCTCAATCAAACGGAGCCGAACGTATTGCATGAACTGGTAATGTAAATTGAAATATGTGCTCAAGGCTCAATCAAACGGAGCCGAACGTATTGCATGTATTGAAATGTAAAATGAAATAACCGATCAAGGCTCAAACAAATGGAGCCGATCGTGCGGGCACGCCCTGATCAACCGCATAATAAAATGGGGATCAAACTCAACCTCGATGGATGGGGAGTTACGGCCTCGGCAAAAGCATATACTGAAAACAATATATAATATATAATATACCATAATTACTCTAAAAGTCTACACATGTGATAAAGAAAAACATAAAACTAAACGATAGGAGTTGAATCTGGATCTTCGGCGAAGAGGACTAGCTGAGTATCTTCGTTTGGGCCGTCATTATCTTCGACAGGATTGGCGTTGATATTGAAGACTCTTCCTCTTGCTGGTGGCATAGTGGTTGGGTTTTCTTGGTTTACTTGGTTAACTGGGTTTGATTGGGCTTGAGTGTTGATAACGTTAACCAATTGAGGGCATGTGTTTCTAAAGTGGGTAGGGTCGCCACAATTGAAGCAAGCTCGAGCATATGGGAACATGGGGTATTGGGGTTGGTGATAAGTTTGAGCCATATTTTGAGTAGGGGAAAAGGTTTGGTTTTGAAAGGTGCGACAAGCATTGCTCAAATGACCATAGCGTCCACAAGTTGTACATAGCCGGCAAGGTAAGGTAAGGGGATGGTGATAAAAACAGTTGTTGCATCGAGGGTGAGGTCCAAGATATGGTTTCTTATTTGGGTAAGCTGAGTTAGGTGCCACTTGGGTGATTGGGATAGCTCGGATGGGTATGGCGTGTAAAACTGGTTGATTTCGTTGAGTAGCAGCGAAAAGTCGCCCGACTCTTCTTCTCTTAGGATTGGGTTGAGAAGGGGATTCGGTTTGAGTGGAGTCGGAGGTTTCAGTCGATTCTTTATCCTTCTTCTTCTCCTCCTTGAAGTCTTCGTTTCGGATTCGGTTCTCGGTGAGCTCTGTTGCTAGCTCCATTGCTGCTTCCAAAGTTGCAGGCTTGGTACTTATTACAGGGTCTTGAATTTTTGACGGAAGACCACGAATGTAGTGCTCGATCAAACGGTAAAGGGGAGTAAACATGTTGGGAACCATTTGATGTAACTCGAGGAACCTTTTGTTGTATGCGATGTGGTCTCCTTCCATTTGCTTCAATGAGTAAAATTCATCTTCTAACTTCTTGATTTCGCTCCTTGGGCAAAATCGTCTGGTCATGATTTCCTTCAATTCGTTCCAACTAAAGGACATAGCATCTTCCACACCTCGTTTGGCCTTCTCTGTGTTCCACCAAGTAAGTGCTATCCCATATAATCGACCGGTAGCATATCGCACTTTGCGATCGTCAGGGCAATCGCAATTTAGAAATGTATTCTCCATTTCTTCAAACCAATGGAGGAGAGCGGTGACACCTTCAGTCCCTTTGTATTTCGGAGGGTCGCATGATTTGAAATGCTTGTAGGTGCATTTAGTGGTATTTAGGGGAGAGTTGAAAATATTTTGGTTTGCTTGATTGACAGTATTATCGGTAAGTGCTTGTTGAACTTGGATTACAATGTTGGGTATTACGGCAGCCATTTGTTGAGCGATTAAGGCAGCCATGCGCTCGCGGGCTTTTCTTGCTCTCGACTTCCTACGGGCGAGGTTAGAAGACATCTACAATGAATACATGACAAGAGTATGAGTTGGATGTTTTTGGGATCATGGGTCGCATTAGGAATGAACATTCATAAAATAATTATAAAAAAAATACTACATCCATAGGATGTCTTGGGCTTTGCTCGCTGTTAGGCCCTTCATGCCGCCATACTTTACCTGTGTAATCATGTGGGCCCCATGAATACCGGTTTTTCATATGGTTCGCATGGTTTCTGCCTGGTTGCGTACACAAAAACCCGGAGAAAATCGAGAAATATGTATACAACGTGTGATGTTCGGAATGTGTCCAGGTGTAGACACGGTGACACCTCAAAGTAGGGTTAGTTCGAACGACGTTTGGTGTGGCATGCTTTGGCCTAATAGGTCCTTCGTACTCTCATCGTTGGTCCCCAGGTAGGCAAACTGGTCCGTTATATTGGATTTATACGAATGCCAGCCTAGACAGGACGTTCCGACTACCGGTACTTGTACCCTTCCAGTTACTACATGCCCGTCGCAGAACTTACTTTGATGAGATTTGAAAATTGCACAAAATCTTTGGATAATGAGAGTATGAAAATAAATTGAATACATGAACATCGATATATGCATAATGGATATGTATATATGTATAATGAATATGTATATAAGCATGTATGTTTGACTGTAAATGTAAACAAATATGAAACAAATAAATATCACAAGTTTGTATGTAACCACCTAATCAATTAAAATTTAGGCAGACTATAGTATAGGCTCTATGGGTCTAATAACCTATCCTATATCCCTATAGTCATGGCTCTGATACCAATCTGTCACACCCCGACCCGCAGCGGAAAAGGTTATCGGGGCATGATTGGGTTATCATCAAAGCTCATGACATTTATTAAGCGTTTCATATTCATTAATACAAATTAAATGGAATTTTACAATAAATGTTACAACATGATCTAACTAACAATCTAAACTTCTTTGTTCTCTTCTAAGGCATATCCTATGTTTTCCTTGCTTCAACCTGTTCACCTGTATCATGTGTAAAAAGGTTTTTGGATCAACATAATGTTGGCGAGTGAATCCTATGGAAAACATTTGAACAAATTTATTTAAATTGATTATGAAATATGTGCACAACCAAACATGAGTAAAAATAGATGTAACTTAATCAACAATCATAAGATGTTAAATGAAACACACATGAACAATAGTGGAACAATTAGAGGCACGCGATGCTCAACTCGTCTCTCACGAGGAACTGAGGGGCCTGATGAATGATTTGCATAACTTGATAATATGAATGACACAGCTACAAACAATATAAACTCAATGATACACACATGAACAATAATGAATTTGATTTGAAGCACGCGTTGTTCAACTCGTCTCCCACAAGGAACTGATGGGCTTAATGTATGAGTTTCATATAATTTGACAAAAGGAAATAAGTAAATCACAACAATAAAACAATCTAAGTTTAAGTCATGATGTGGTATGGCACAAGTTTAAATAAATAAATTAATTATTTTCATAACACATGACACACCCCAAAACGTGTAATTTAAAAGGGGGAGTTGTAAGATTCACTCACAGTGGGTGCGTTCGGTTGATGACGTTGAATGCACGCGAAGTGGTTTTAACCACGAGTGAGATTTAACCTAGATAAATCGCATTATGGTTTGGTAAGTAAACGGATTTTATTAATCTATTTTAGTAGGATTGTTGGGTGTATTTTTGTGAGTTTGAGGCTATTTTCTAACCTTAAAAATGTTATTTTTAAGTATTTTTAATTGATTTTTAATTAAAATAATTAAATAAAAATAATAACAAAAAAATTTTTTTTTTTTTTTTTTTTTTTTCTGACCGTTGACCGGTTCGATCATGTATACAAGTGCGCTGAGTGAGGCTCGAACCCGAGACCTCCCGTACGCGTGCACGCAGCTCTACCAACTGAGCTACGTGTCTAACCCGTTATAAATCTGATTATTAATATATATATATTTAAATTAGTTTAAACCGAAAATCATTTTTATTTTAAAAACAGTTTAAGCGAAATCGGACATGCACTCCACAGGTCTCGAACCCGGGACCTGTGGTTTAATCTAACACACAGTCCACCGCTGGACTGTGTGTTCAACATGTTATATAATTCGATTTTCATTATACTTAAATACTAATTAGTTATTTCCTTTTCTGTCTTATTAAAAAGAATAGATAATTGTTCGAGTCGGTGCAGTAGACCGGACTCGAACTCGTGACCTGTGATATAAACAAACACACAGTCCACCGCTGGACTGTGTGTCTAACTTGGTTATTATTCCGATTATTAATATACTTAACATATAACTGTATGACTTCCGGTTCGGTTAACAAAAAGAAACGTTTTTATTAAGGCGACGTGTGTGAAACCGGATTCGAACTCGAGACGTTTGTATGTTTAATGTGCACACAGTCCACCGCTGGACTGTGTGTCTAACCCGAGTAATTTCTTGATTTATATTATACTTATACTTTACAGCAATCATCGTCTTCTCCGTCAAGAGTTAACCAGATATAATGTCTGACTGGTTCGAGTTATTATTCGGGTTTCTTTAGCGTTTTAGGTTAATTACTGGTAAGATAGAAGTAAAAAGAAAGGAAAATAAGCGTGAGGTATACCGACTCGCTTTCCTCTGTTTTCCGGCAGAACTCCGGCGACAGAAATCACCTCCGGCGATGAGTTTCTCGTAGCAGCGAGTCTCCAGGAAGCTTAGAAAAGGCGTGGGTATCTCCGGTATAAACTCAGGGGCTCAGTAAGGATCGGCAATGGGGAAAACGGTTTTCCGGCGATGAGCAGAGAAATTCCGGCGAGTGGAATTACGCCGTGAAAAGATGTGATTTTGAGCGAAAAGGTTTGCAGTGGGTTGTGGGTGAATTTATAGAGCAAATTGTTGAAGAATCTAGTCTGATTTCCGACTGTATTCGTAATTCATAAAAACTCCGGCGGTTATGGTTTGGTCGCGGACTTCAAACATCGGTTATAACCGATGTATTGTTAATGGTTTACGTTATAACTGAAAGTGGTGTTAAAAACTCGCGAGATTTCCGGGGTTCCGACGACTGAACTAATGGGCGCCGGTTTTTGAATTCGTAACGTCATTATATCAATTAAATGATTTCAATATATAACAAACAAAATCCGTGGCGCAGTGGTTTGTGTGTGTGAGTTAAGTCTGTTTGCTGATTCGGTACAGACCCGGGTTCGAAACCCAGCAGAAGCAAATCATTTTTATTTTGCGATTTTTGACAGTTTTTCAAAAACTAAATATATATTCCCGTATAATAATTGATTACGGATCGTTTAAAAATATTTTGGGCATTTAATTCGCAAGGAAATTTTTGACTGACTGTTCGGTTGATAAACGGAGCGGGTTTGGTAAATCCGTTTTTGACGGATGTTACATTATATCCTACGAATTATTATATATATACACAAACAACAAAATCATCTTCTTCTTCCCAAGCATAAAACCCGACTGTTAGGAATCCCACCAATATTTTTTTATTTAACCACAACATAGATTATATGCGATTGAGTATGAACTTGTACCAGATCGAATAGTGAAGTTTGATTTCCTCCGACGACTAAACCCAAAAGTTTTCCGGCGACGTTCGGCGGCGGCAAAGGATTTTTGCAGAAAGAAGTTGTTGACAGAGGAGGATATGGGCGAGTTGTCTAGATGCATACAGTCGGTATTTATAGCTTTACAATACTCTTCCTTCAGAAATTTCGGTTTCACATATTAATTTGATTTTCAGTTTCAAATTCAAACAATCATATATTTTTGGGTCAGTTTCGATTCGATTTGAATATGGTTGCCAGTTATAACTGTTGTACAATCATTTGATCACCCGAAACAGTCGCAACTTAACTGGAATTCGAGGATTGGGAAACCGTTTTGGCGGTTTCAGTTCTGATTGCAAACAGAGAATACGCGGCTGGATATTAAGTTTTATCTGATTGAAGTATTTCTCAATATGTGCGTGTATCACAGTGGTGTTTTTATGTGTGTAACTTCCTTGAAGACCCGGGTTCGACTACGGTTGAACCCCCTTTTTCTTATATACATTTTTTTACTCTTTATTAAACAAATTCCCTTTGTATTAATTTTATTTATTATTTATTTATATTTTCTTAGAGAAAATATATTTAAGCTTTTACTTCTTGTTGTTGTTGTTATTATTATTATTATTATTATTATTATTATTATTATTATTACATAACGATCTAATGCCCAACGGCTTATAAATAAATAAGGGAAAAATTCAACTATTAAACGGAGCGGGTTTTGAAACCCGAACTACACGAATGTTACGATAGTAGCACCCACCATTAACCCCTTCTCTCATCGGTGAGTAGTCACCGTTTCCACCTTTCATGTAAGACCCATTCACTTATAACATAACTTTTACAAAAGTTATGCGTTAATATAAGCATAACGCAAAAACGTAATGATTCGAAATTTTAGATTATATGAACTTCACAATTATTTCAAAACATACACTTAGTTTGATTTGATAAATGATTTAATCGAAACACGGAAGGTTCGTCTTCGATCGTGTTCGGTTGTTCGTTGAGCTTGATCATCATCCAAGAGTGCTAGCAAATACCTTAAACTGGAAATTTACAAATTAGTTAGTAATGTACTAGATAAGAGTTAACACCACATAACTAATTTAACAAAATTCATCAAAAGAAAATTTGATTCATTTAGGTGGCGTCGACGACGACACTTTGCCGCGTCGGCGACGCCTCTTCTAGTGTCACGTCGGAGCTTTACTGTCGTAGACAGTAACTTAAGGCGTCGGACAACCAAGTTGCATCGGCGACGCTATCTACTGCAGCAATTTTGCTGCTTTGTTATCTAACTTGTCCGTCCGACCCGTTTCAAGTCCCGAACATTTAAAATACGACTCGAGACTTACAGAGACACGTCCATAAAACACTATATCCTGTTTTCATTTAGCAGTGGCAATCATAAGTTACGGTTGGCCACCGAAGCTTAAGGTGGTCTACTGCAAGTATTTCCGTCTTGCCGTTTTTATTACGAAAACTTCCGTAACTTATTCAATTTTTATTCGTTTCCCATGAAACTTGTTTCTAAATGTCCATAAAATGTTTTCTTACCTATTTAACCCGAAATCCTTAACCCGGATCCTTATTTCTTATGAGTTACGCATCCATTTCTGGTTTATGCCCATATTTATTTTGACACATTAAGAGATTTAAGCATTTAAGCTTAAATCTCACTTCCTCTTACCTTACTTCTCTTTCCCACACTAAGATATCTATTTATTTTTCACCACAACTATATTTGTGGTGGATTGGTTATAGAAAATGATATATTTCCAAATTCTACCATTCGATTTGACAATTTATGAAAAAGACCTGTTGTGAGGCATTAAGCCAAAATGGCTTATGCCATTTACTATTACACTACCGAATGGGTGTACTTATAAAACTCATTTTTAAACTACCCTTAAGGGTTGTTTGGTCGATTTATCATTCGATGGTGTTTTGGTCAACTTTAGTCCTTTTTACGACGAAGAACTTTTAAAAGCATATTTTTGACCAAGTGGGCACTTTTAACCCACTTTCTATTAAAATTTCATTATGTTCCTAAGAACATAATGTCTCGAATTTAAATTATTAGATATATCTTTCTTTAGGTAATCCAATGTTCATCCAAGACTCGTTTAACTCCCATCGGACCTTAAGTCCTCATTGAGAGTTTTTTGACCCGTTACACGTACCTGGCTCGGGTTATAGCATTGACTTGTTTTAATACCTTGCTCTATTAGCTGCTATTTAATAGTGATGCAAGTCATACTCTATTCTTCCAATGAGCACAAAACTCAACAAGCTACCATTAGTTATCACTGTCAAATGGTGATAACATCGCCATTTGACCCGTTTGGCCTAAATGACCATTCATCATTATGAGATGGTATTTATTTGCTATCTTACCCATTTAGCCCATTTCGTTTTACACCGTGTAATCGTATTACCCACAAAAATCGTTTCTTAATCACTTGACCCATTATGACTACGCCATATGGTGTCTTTTTCAAAACTCTTTATTTATCCATCAACTTGTGACCGGATTACCATTTTATCCCTTATTACCCATTATGTTTACACCATAAGGTAATGTTTTAAAACTCCTTATTTATTCGTCATCACATGACTAATTTACCGTTTTACCCTTTTTACCAAAAATTATGATTTCTTACCATTTTCACTTATTCCGACCCGAATCACTTCGCATCAGAACATCGTATTTCAAATGCTAATCTACCTTATTCTTAACCAATACTATAAGTATCCGTTCTACTTAAAGATGTAAGCTTTACTTACCTTGAAATCCGATTATGTTTTTCCCACGTACTTGTTTCGTTTAACCCGCTTCTTCTCAGGCCTCCACCTAGCTTGTCAAGCGTCAAACTATCATTTATCATTCCCAAGATAGTTAGATTAGTCATCGTTTATCAAGACTATCCCACCTTACGGACTTTACATCAAATTTACCATTTGGTCTTATTATAGGTCAGTTTGACTTTTAAAGGTCATCTGCCTATTAACATACGCAAATGCACAATTAAGTTTAACAACTCATTTAAACAATTCGTCAAATACCCGATAGTCATTATTCTAAGGCTATCATTTTAACTACTTTTCTCAACCAAGTTCATGTCATTTCTTTCTCTTAAACAAGCTCGAGCAATTGTTAACATCAAGTTAACTTAAATTTCGATTATCAATGCTAATTTATCCATTCATTGTACTAGGACTAAGGGTTTTCATCTTTATGTAAAAATCCATTTCATCATATTACTTAGACATTCATCTGAATACCTAATATAATCAAGTTCTACATACAACTAGTAGACAATATGATCTCAAACACTTAATAACATTAACATAACATCAATTTCATCATATCATACAAAACCCATTTCAAGTCATGATAATCATAAACACTCATATATCATCAATTTCATCATATAATCAAAAATCCACTTCACATAGCAATATATTTAAAGCTTTCACTTAGGGTCTGTTCCTAAGCAAGTATATATCTCTTATCCTACTTCAATTTCTGATATTCTTACATGGATTGGAATCCATGAAATCTACCTACATTCATAATATCAGCAAATCAAGATTTTTGACATACCTTATGATCCCTAGTTTAGGTGATCATTAACATGTGTTCATGCATGAGTTTGAGATTCGAATTCTCCTTCAATTTGGTGATTCTTTGATAAACAATGGTTTAGCTCCCCTTGTTCTTCTCTTGACTATTACACGCGCGCACACACACACACATACTTAGTGTGTGTGTTGTGTTTTATTTTTATTTTATATATCCAAGTTTCATCCCCTTTTCCCTTTTGGTCCCTCATATTTAAGATTTTAAATAATAATGGATATCACTTAATATTTATCACTAACAACATAAATAATCAACTAGGTTAATTATTCCTGGTTATTTATTCAAGCATGTAATATATCTATATATATACACACACATTTATATGGTTCAATATTTTTAGAGTGTTACATTTCACCACTTAGTGAAAGGGTGCCGGCGAAGTATACCCGTGTGGCAAACATCCTTCCTCGCATCACTCACCAATGGCACCCCTACTAGGCTTAATAAGGTGTAGAAAGTAAACGAAGATGGAAACTTTTACTTTGGTACTTTGAGTTGAAACCATATCGCTTAACGCGTTTAGTCAACTATAGTAAACTTATATTAGCATTGCCTATTACACGTGTAAACTTGCTTCCATGTTCTCTAACTGTGGTGTTACTTTTTTCACCTTATAGTAAAATTTAAATAAAAATAAATGCATTTCAACAAGGTATTCGAGTTTGCATAAAAATATATAAATAGTTATGATAGTCGGATCATAAGGTGCAATTTATAAATTTTAGATGCAAGGAAACCTTTACGTTTACATCATATATATTTTTTAGTTTGTACTCACAGTAAAATTCGTTTATGTTTTTATACAAACTTTATATAAATAACTAAACCGTATTTATATAATTTAGTATATTGAATATATTGCATACGACTCAACGTTTACAACAAAGTTGTATCAAAACAAAAATAAAAACAAAAAGAAAATCATAAAACACATTTGAATTAAACTAAACAATGTATATTCGAAGATAAAAAAGAAAATTGAAAATATATTAAAAACAGGTAGAGAGTTTTAGACAAACGGAAAGACCATGCTAGTTCGATTGACATTCAAATAGTGATGAAATGCTTTCATATTGTTCCATTTCACAAAACAAGAGTATGAGCTCTTGTCTTCAGTTACAAGGGGCGCTCGTTACGCTTATGGCCATCAAAAAATAAGGGTCTATCATTTTTTTCTTTTCATATATTAGACTTGTTTTTTTGGCTTAATTAAACAAAGTTTTTAGGTTCAAGATTTAGGATTTTACTTCGAGAGTTTTTCGTCCATTTTTTTTCTTATCATACATTAAATAAAGTTTCTTTTCACAGTCCACGCACACTTCATTCTAGCATCCAGAAGTAGCGACGCAACTCACCGACCCTCGCTTCTTGCAATGGCTTTTAAGTAACCAATGTGAAACTGATTACGGATTGGGAAAAATTAGGGCCGGCATTAGGGGTAATCATCGCTATAGATGTCTCAAATCTGAATATCAATTGCAGACTCTCAACAGGTAAAGACTAATTTTTCATCAATCAATATATTAAGCAACCCTAAAAAATCACTAGTTAGTTTTGTGAATTGAATATCTAATCTATATTTGCGATTTGGTACTCACAATTCTATGGATATTTTTTTGGGTTGTCAAGTGTTCAAGAGTAAAAAAAAACGGATTAGACGATTGGTGATTCATATTACTGATTTGTTGGCTTGGAAGACACTAATTAGATTAGTTATAGAAAATAGCTGATTTGATGATTTTCTTATATCAATTCAATAGAGCCTCAACTTATAGTTCGCTTAGAGCCTTCAAAAATGTTAAATCAGCCCTACAAAATACATATCTCATCTCGTTCGATTCCAAATAAAAACACATAAACACAAAGATATCCTTGTGCTATCATGGACTTGTGAGCTGGTCTTTGCCAATATAATACCACTCTGGTTGTTTGTTGTACCATGTATGACAAACACAACTAATTATGAAATATGTTTCAAGCAACTTGTGTTCTTACTTGGTATTAACATATGTTTGATTCCTGCAAAGAATTAAAGATTTATGTTACGTTTATATAATATGCATTGCACATACTGATAATAATTTCGCATGTATCTGCTTCTCCTCTTTTTCGTGAACTCACTTTTTAATTTTTTGCTTTTGTTTTGCTATTAAATTAACTTTTTAAAACATTCTTACAAACATATTCAACCAATAAAAAGATATCCAACATTATTGTGTTTGTTTTTAGAACAGCTTCTGACATATTAACTGTTTTGTTGTTTGTTAGGTACTTCTAGCACTTAGCGGGCCCCGTTTATTTGGTAATAAAATTTTATCGTTGGTTGTTCAAGAAAAAAAACCACTCATTTTCATACCTGATGTATATCGATAGTTAAAAAGATATTTGATCAGGTTACATCAATTATACAACTTAATAGTCAAACTCAAGCCTAGACCGGTCAATTTTCATAAAGCAAAAACCTTTGATCTCATCATTCCTTACTTGGCTGATTTTCAAAGATTTTGAAATTTTATTTCAAAAGTCCATAGAAAAAAGTCTCGATTACTTTATAGATTTGTTCATCATTAAACTTCACGTACAAATATATATATATATATATATATATATAATAATAATATTCCGATTTCTATATTAAAAATAGTCAAAGGAAAATGTGTTTTAAATTCTTTGAATGTTAATCTTATCCATTCTTCATAACAATCAACATGTGTTTTTTGAAACATTGACTTGCCCCGGTTGCCCTGTCGTTCACATCATTATACTATAATTCCTTTCTATAATTTTTGGCAGTCAAACTTTTGTGGGCTACCAAAGAAGAAAATGAACAAAATTACGTAATTGATTATGAACTGATATTGTCATTATGATGTCACATTTAAAAAAAAAAATTGTTCCGTTAAAAGTAACATAAAAGAAGCATGACCAGATAGCAAAAAAATATTAAACCACCCTTACATTGACTTTTGAAACATAAAACCAATAAAAACAAAAAATAATTCCTTTAACAAACTAATCATGTTAGGATTGTGATAAAATTAATCATGCTAGCATTGTAATAAAATTAAGAGTTAAATGTCTGGTTGGTCTAGGTGGTTGTCAGATATTGCAAAGTTGGCTCCAGGGCTTTAATAATTACAAAGTTGGTTCATGTGGTTGTAATTTTTGCATTCGTATGGTCTTTATAACTAACTTATGTTAAGTTTCTCAGTTAAGTATGTGTGAAATGATGTTAATACTGTTTTCGAAATCCAAATTTTGCTTCAAATTTGCACCGAATTAAATCTCGTTTTAATTGAAAAACACTTTTTTCGATTTCTTAAACTTCAAGCAAACTTCAATCAGATTGATTTTCCAAATCGGATATATTACACCGAATTTAAAGGTGACGGTGGAGGTGGTGGGTTGATGATGATGGTGGAGGTGAAGGTGAAGGTGGTGGTAGGGTTTTTTTTAAGAGTGAGAGATAGGAGAAAGAAGATAAGGGGTGGGTTCATCTTTATATATTTATAATTGTTCTTGGGTACTCTAGTCATTTCACATACACTTAATTGGGAAACTTAACATAAGTTAGTGACAAGTACTATACAAGTGCAAAAACTATAATTACTGGGACCAACTCAATAATTATTAAAATTTTGGGACCAACTCTGCAATATTTGCAAATCATAAATACCAAAGAAATTTAACCCTAAAATTAAAGACTCAAACCATTTGAACTAGAAAACAGAGAACATAAAACAAATTCCTTGAAAAGTTAATTTGATCTTTAAGTAAGAAGCGTTTTATATATTTGTTTATGAATTGCTTGTAAATTAAAGGATTTGAATCTATCTGGTGCTTGGCAGGTGTCACGCATCTTTTGGTTAGAAATATTCGAATTCGTTACAGGAATTAAAAATTGAATTGGTTATAATAAGAACGTGTCAAAATAAATGGAATTTCACAATTGAAAGGCGTGATACATTAATTGGATAAATTTTTACATTTTATTTGGAAATTTGTAAAAAAAGAAAAAAGTTTAATTCTGGTGGCGATGATGAGGGGGAGATACTTCATTACTTTCCTTCATTGTAAGGAAAAATATTAAATTCATTCACCTCAGGCAAAAATGAAAAAAGGAGGTGTTTGAAGAATTTATTCATTTTTCTATTACTATTCTAATTACTTTATCTCCGTCGTCAGGCTGCGACGAACATATTTTATTATTTGGTATGTATTTATATGTGTTTTAAAATTACTATGAGCTGTGGCGTACGGAACCACTAATAAAAATAAAAAAAATTAGAAAAAAACATTAAAAGATAACCGAAATAAAATCAAACAAAAAAGTTGTATAGTAATTATGTTGTTCGCATGAAACCCGTGGTCAGGTATCAACAAATGGTACTGGGTATCGGTACTAAATTTCCCGAACCAAAAGATCTTAAGTACCAATTCGGTACCGACTTTTGATGTTCCTGGCATTGATTCGCTACCGGTTTTTACCTTCATATACCGTTATCGTAACCGGTATTTTCGGTGTCAGTTGGCACCGAGCTCATCCCTACCCCTAAAACTAAAAAGAAGAAATCATTAAAAGTTGAAGAAAATCAACAAAAAAATTGTATGATACCGTTGTTCATACGGTACTCGTGATCAGTGATGAGCAAATGGTATCGGGTAGTAGTACCGAATTTCCCAAACTAAAAGAATTTCAATATCAGTTTGGTACCGGCTTTTGGCATTTTCTGTACTAAGCTGGTACTGATTTTTACTTTCATATAATAGAAAAAAAAATAAAAAAAATGTTGCCACCTGTCAGCCAATAAATAGTGCAATAAACCAAGCACTATTTCTTTAGCTTGGTTTATTAAGACTACTGGGTATGGGCGTTTGTTTTTGGGCGTTTTGGCCCTTTAACACTGGGTGATCCACCATGGGTTGGCGTTGGGCATGGCGTTGCCCTTTAGGCGTGGAGATTGTGTCTAGCGTGGGCCGGGGGGTGGGAGGGTGAAGTGGCGGGCTGTGGTTGGCTGGTTCAAAGTAGTCGTTTAAACAAAAAAAATAATAAAAAAATCCACATGGCTGGTCACACCCAGCTAAGCCACGCCACACCACACCCCTACTTTTTAGTATTAGCTTGTGGATCCCATCCTCGTCATGTGTCGAGCAATGCCCCCAACCCAAGCACCTCCACACCTATAGTCTAATATATAGATAATTCATTACCGACTTTTGACGTTTTTTGTACAGGCTGGTGTCGGTTTTTATCTTCATGTACCGATAGCGAACAGAACTGTAATAGAAGAAAACAATAAAAAAATGTTGTCACATGACAGCCAATAAATAGTACAATAAACCAAGAACTAATCATTAGCTTGGTTTATTAATATAGGCTCAATCTATTCACACCCCCTGCTGCCTATTTGGACACCACCCATAGACGGGTCGTCTAGGCCTAGACGCCCCGTATAGGCACTGATTTTTAGAAGTCAGCAGGCTTATGGCAGGGCGCACAAATTTATGTGTTTAGACGGGACGTCTAGACCCAGACGACCCGTCTACGAAGTTTTTTTTTTTTGGGAAAATGGGTGTTTTGGTGGGGTAGATTGGTTGTTGTTGGAGCTTGAAAAAATAGTGTTTTGGTGGGGTAAATTGGTTGGTATTGGAGGTTGATTTTATTTTGGTGGTGTAATTTTATATTTTTAAAAAGTTTTGTTTATTGCATAAAATAAGTTATCTTTTTCGATCGTTGAAATATTTAATTGTTTTTACATTGTATTTAAAAAAACATAATATTAAAATTTAATACTGTTTTCAACATTTTAAGATGAATGCAAGAAGTATGTGTTGTTTTCGTATTACATTTCAACGTCGATTTAACACAAACAATCACCAGATAATCGAATTACTAAAAACAAAGCTAAAGATTACAGATATATCATATATAACATAACTTTGTACATCCACAACAATATGTATCTGTACAGCTGAATACTAAATACAAAAGGCGAGCGGTCTATGCATACGAGTCGGAGTCGAACTCGGGATCTGGCTGCTGCTGCTGCTGCTGATGATGTGGTGCTCGAACTGGTGGGAGCGGCATGGGAGGTAAGTCGTCTCTCTCACGTCTATCCTGCCTCTCCGAACCACCCAGCCGATGAGATTCATAAGCCTGTCGACATCGGCTCGTAAGCGCGGGTATGCTGCACCCCACGGGGCATGACCTGGAAGTATGTACTGCAGAAACTGGGGCGCCCCGTCAGGTGGTGGTGGCGGTGGCGGTGCCGGTCCGTCAAAATCAACCGGAGGGTCCTGGACTACCACTGCCTCATCTGCCGGCGGATAGACTGGATCGAAGTGATCTGGCAACGGCTCCGGAATCCATGGCTCACCTTTGCGGGTTTTAAACCGCTCGTCTAGCATGCCAAACCTCTTCACCAGCCTCATCCCCCGCAAGGTCTGAAAACACATCCGCGTGGACGGTATGGCTGGCTGCAAGTGCGGGTCCGTCTCCGGCACAAGACTCGACGACGGGGCAATCACGGTGACGTACGCCCTGCCGTACAAAAAGCCGCTCTCCTGCCGGTGATGGGCGGAGGCGAAGTACTGGGCGAGACCGTGCGCAAGTGCACATGATCTCCTGTACAAAAGGCAATAGTAAAAAAATAAATCGGTGCTCGTGCAACACTCACGGCTGTGTCCGCGAGCGGTAATAAACGTAGCGAGCATCCGATGTAGATGCCTGCACATTATATTAGCGAAATACGGAAATTAATTCATAGCAACAATAATCAAATAATTTCCGTAATAAACGTACGTACCTGTACAACGGGTCGGCAACGTGAGAAATCCTTCCCTTCGCCCTGACATGCTCCCAAGTGTCATGGCCTGCGACCACCTCCCAAAATCCCAAAAGAGTGGGTCTATCCACCACCACTAGCCCCTCTGTCACACCCCGGATTTCCAACCCAAATCCATACACCGGTGGGCCCGGGTGGGGAGTATCGTGACGTCAGTTGATAACATCATAGTCAATTAAACACAGCACAGCAGAAGTCTTGGAGTAAAATTACTATTACAAATTAATGTTCAAAATACAAATAATATACAGGCTAGTAATAGAAGATCCACAGACGGATCGCAAATTGTACATGTTAAGAATGTAAAACAGACTTTAGGCAGATCTAGGATTTGCAAGATCCTCTATCACTACCGAGCACTTCCAGCCTATTTTCGTATTGTACCTGCAGTTTAGTCTTTTGAAAATACGACAGCTTTCGCTGGTAAATACACCCAGCTGACTCATTTTGAAAACATTTAAAGTATGTTTTAAGTGCGTATCAGCACAAAAGCTTTTATAACTTGGGAAAATTGACCTTGCAACCTTGTTAACAGATTCACATGTTTGTCCATACATACAGGGCCCAGTACAGAGATCGAGACATGATTAACGTACACACCACTTTGGACTCACGAAGGAGCCATTTTCCCCAACCTTGTGGGTATGCATTTTGAGCGTCTTACTGGGTGTATGCCTACACCCGCGCTAAGGTCGTGGCCATTATCTAATGTAATGAGCCGAGGATATCCAGGACACGGTAGTTAACCCCCGATGTTTAAGTTATCAAACAAAACTGATTAAAACGGAATATGCGGATTTACTAGCCGTTTTCCGACATTCGATTGATCCCATTTCTGACCAAGCGGTAATACTTTACAGTATCCCAAGCCCGTATAGGGGAAATAAGTCGAGAGTATTTACCTGAGCTAGTCTTCTTTTATTTTTATAACTCAGCCGTACACAAAAGTACTAACTGCAGATAGCATTTACCGGCAAATCTCTAGTCTGGATTATGGCATAAACTAACCAATTAAATACTAACGGTCTTATTTAAGTCATCGACTTAGACTGACTAGCGTACTTGATCAAAACGTATAACGCTAGATTAAATGATGATTGGATAGAATGTAGTTTAATCCCAACAAGTACATTGACTTGTATAATATGGGTAAACTATAAACATTCTGGATTTTGAGACTTAAATGACAAGGTTAAACCCGTTTCGGTTAATTTCCATAAAATAATTACATATAGTTAACCGTACGCATTCTAGCGATAACGGGTAACCGAATAAGTCATGGACAAGTTCTATATGCCATTATACTTTAAATAAGTTGTAATATCAGTAGGATATCAACTTACATGCCCGAAAAGGTTTTGAAACGAAATTATGACTCATAAGGGCGTTTTGGTAATTATGTGTCGTATGAAAGGAACTTGCGTGTATTATGATGTTATGATCATAAACATTCTGAAAAGAATACTTAATTTGTGATATAATATCAGTAATATAGCACACATAAGTGTGGTTTATGGTTTAAGACCAAACTATGCACCGAAAGGGCATTTTGGTCATTTAAAAGTATAATTTACGATATTATACTAAAATCAGTTTATGATCAGAATATTAACATCATAATATGTTAATTACATTAACATATCGTAGGTACTTCATTTGCAAGTTCATTGTTGATTAAAACCATGTTTTATGTAAAAATGGCATTTTAGTCAAATTTTGACTTTTTACGGAACTTGTGCATAAACTCGGATTATGATTATGATCATGTAATATAACCTCAGAGGGTTATGCTGCATTGTATTACATAATGTGACCTTCATTCAAAAGTTAACTAATCTAAGTCGGGTCAGAATCGAAAGTTAAAGCAAAAGTCAAACTTCGCGACTTTCGGTTGCGAACCGACTCTAGGACTGAAATTGACGGATCGAACATGTGCCCACATGTTCTAATAATTATTACCAACTTATTTAAGTGTCAAAAACATATTTATAACATATATAAACTCATATTATGATTTTTATGAAATTTGACCTGTTTGACTTTTTAAAACAATAACTTTGACCCGTCAGTTGACCTAGTAATCGTGATTCTTAGGAGGTGACCCTTTAAGGGGTTAATACCTTCCTAATTACGATCACTTAGCCATGTTCATTTCAAACAATGGCTGGACCATAATGGTCTTAATCGAAAGTCAAGGCATTTGTCGAAAATGCTTGACTTTTTGGCTATTAAAAGCCTATAGAAAGAAAAGAGCAGAGATGGAGCACTTACAAGTGATCCGAGGGAAACTTAGAACTCAAAGGGAAGCTCCTAAATGGTCAGGAACTTCCAAGAGTGTAATAGAGAGGAGAAGAAGTGAATGAGCAAAGAATGAGTGAGTTTAGGTTGGTATTTATAGTGTAAGAAGTGAAAGGAGATGGAGCCATGTGTTAGGTGTGTTGTAGGATCATTACATGTGTCGAATTAGGTGTCAAGAGCAGGTGGAGTGTGGCAATTTGCAGGCTAGGTGGCTTCCTCACAAAGATTTGGGGTTTTTAACACATTTAGTCCCTCAAATATAGTTTTATTAAATGTCATGAATTGTCCCTTGACTTATATTCCATGACATAATGACACAACTAGTTCTTTTCAATCAATACAAGATGTTTTGAAGGAGAGTACGAATAACCGAACGTTAACTGGTGTCACACTAGGTGTCTTTGTGACTGAAAAGCGTTTACTAGCTTAAACGTGAAGATACGAATACTTATGGTTTTAAAGGCTAATTTACCTAAATTAATAAAGTTAAAGGTTTGGTAAAAGAGCGGAATGCTCGAGGATGGTAAATAAAATATATCGCCTCAACCGAGAGACGTTCAGGTCTAGAAACAACTTGTTTAAACAAGTAACATGAAAATAATAAAGTCTAGGGGCCTTTGGGTCATTTACTGAAAGTCAAAATGGTGAAAAATAAAAGGTTCAGGAGTTCGCCGTAGGTTACGGTCGCCAGACCGTAGCTTACGGTCAGGGTTATTTTGTTTCAGCAACATCAGACCGTAGTCTACGGTCCTAGACCGTAGTCTACGGTCCTAGACCGTAGGTTACGGTCAGTTATATAAAATCTTTGTGAATTTTGGACTTGTTTTAGGGTTAGTTGAGTGGCTAACTTAATAAGGTATGATCCGAGGGTATGTACACGTGTCGGTATATTACCGAACACGAATTTTACGTGGTATTACATAACCATTCCATTGTCCAACATTAGCGGATTTTGATAATTAATTCCTCTCGTCCAACTAGTGGCTTATATGAGAGTGAGGACTTCGCAAAGGATCACTCAGAGGCTTATTATAAGCATGTTGACTCCGATGTCACTCAGAGGCTGGGCATGTTGACATATCAGTCACTCCGAGGCTATTATTTATGCATGTTGACATCGGACCGTCACTTAGAGGCTCAGTTTGAGCATGTTGACGCCTTTAGTCCTTATTGGTCTTTAATAGACTATATTTAAAATACAACACGTGTCACTATACTATTCGACACGATTTTACAGGGTGTTACACCCTCCGTATAAACATCCGTAACAATCTCCTCCTGTAGGTATATGCCGCTATGAACGACAAACTCCGCAAGCATCATCGAACGCCACACACCGACAAGCCTAAATGAAACCTCAGGCGGAGGGGGAGGACCCTATAGCTAGGGAGGCGGCTGGTCGACCTGTGGAGGGTGGAACGTGAAGGTCGACAGGAACTTAATGAGCAGCTCCCTATAACTCGGCGTACCGGCCAAGTCAAACAGACGGTGCCACGGGGAATCAACGGGAACGAAAAAACGCAGTCTCGGCGTCTTACCAATCGCCTCGATCGCATCCCAGTCGACCGCCGCGTGCGATCCAACATGCATCAGGCGTAGCTTCCCGCAAAAACGGGCGGCCTCGGTGTCGGGCGAGAACTCAAGATAGGGTTAGCCATGGAGCAGATCCGCCGACGCTGGCGGGGCCCATCGCGGACCATGCGGATGTGGGTCCCCGTGTATCGGATCTCCAATCTCCTCCATAACTAAACCGAATATTAAAACATTATATGATAAAAGTTAAAATAACACATAATATTAAAACATTATATTATAAAAGTTAAAATAAAAAAAACGGTCGTCTACTGGGGTCGTCTAGAGGTAGACGCCCCGTCTTGTTCATGGAAAAACCCAAAATCCTCAAGATCACAACCCAAAATACCCCAAAATTCATCAAAAAAATCAAACACAACCTACGGTCTAAATGCATCATACATCAAATATTGAAGTTTTTAGGTGAAAATAAGTACAAGAGATGCTTGAATTCCTCAAAAATACTGTCCAAATATGCCTGAAAGAGTAAAATACGTATGTGTGTGTGTTTGAGTGTGTGGCTGTTTGGTGTCGTATGAGGCTGGTCGTCTAGCCAAGCACCTCATATACGACCCATAGACGGCCCGTCTAGCGCTAGACTGATCGTATGGAATAAATGGCACCCCTGAGTGGCAAACCGTATAGGCTCAACTGAGGGGCAAAATGGTAATTAACCACACGGAGCTGTAAAAGACTCAGGTGGTAATTACCATTTTACCCCTGAATTTGGCCTAGACTGGTGGCCACTCATGGCGTTTAGGTCTAGACTGGCCGTCTAGTCCTTGCTAATATGACCATTTTGCCCCTGAGTTTAGACTAGACGGCAAGCAAACCAGGGGTACAATGGTCTTTTGCTAGAACTAGACGGAGCGTCTGGGTCTAGACGACCCGTACATTTACAATTAATTTTTTTTGGTATAACTAATAGGATTTTATTTACTTAATATGTACTTTGGTATTAGCCGACATTTCTTCAGTACACCCAAGGCACAACAGTTAAACCATACAAAACCCATCTGAAAACCAACAAACTCCGGGTATTGACAAACATCAGCAATCATACTCTCCGAGCTCGCACGTCCCACCGTCGCCACCGGCAGTATTGACATTTCGTCATCCGCCGGTGGGACGTGCGAGCTTGGAGAGTATGATTGCTGATGTTTGTCAATACCCCGTTTGTTGGTTTTCAGATGGGCTTTGTATGGTTTAATTGTTGTGCCTTGGGTGTACTGAAGGAATGTCGGCTTATATGAAAGTTCAAATTAAGTAAATAAAAACCTATTAGTTATACCAAAAGTTTTTTTATTGTATAAAAAAATCTTTATATTAATTATACAAATAAATCGTATTAAATATAAAAAATCAAGCAATTGTTCTTGCTTTGTTGACTGTGGTTGACCAAAACTGATCGCCAGACGATGACTGAGACTCGTTAGTTGCTGTGAAACCCCTGAAATAAGTTCAACAACATATCAATATCTGAAACCACAATACACTCTATTATGCAAACAAAAAACATATATATTTAAAAAAGTACAACATTTCTCATTTACTTACATTTACTCCTCCAGTTTCCCCTTCAGTTACAATCTTCAATTGAGCACAAGACACTCTTTGACGTGTAGTCGATTGAGATACAAATTTGCACGCTGGAAACCGTCTCTATGAGGTACAAATTGCCTGCGCATGGGGGTGCCTCACCACCATATCCTTCACCATCACGAATAATGTCTTGCATTGTAACTTTCGTAACACTCTCATCCACATGGGATGTTTCTTCAATAGGAGGAAGCTCGTTCAAATCTAGAAACGGTCTATTTTGATTTCCTTGTACACTTGACACAACCTCCTCTTGCTCGTTAGAATTGGGAACACCGGTCTCCCCCTAACAACGATATCACCATTAGTAAATAATTAAAACAGCAACTAGTTTAACCTAATAACTGTTACCAAATTGGCTTCACGCACCCATGATCGCCAGAATACGCCCCAAAGAAATACTTGTCGTCCCAGTTTCATGACATTTCACCACCTTTGAATGATATCAAATGAAGTAATATAAGCCAAAGTTCAAGACGGAGAGAATTCCGACGACGAATTAAAAGTTTTCTGTGACATCAAATGCTCTGGATGGATCTATTTAACAAAGAAATATACGCCCCGTCTAGGCCTAGAGGAGCGTATCACTTTACTACTCTACTGACATGCATGCAGAGCACAACCTTCAAGACGGCTCGTCTTTCCCTAGACGCCCAGCCTTGTGCTGGTCGTCTTCAGCGTCCGTCTAGGGCTAGACGCCCCATCTGATGTGACTGATTTGATTTTGTACGGGGCAGGAATATGGTCGGATAACAGGAAACCTAGACGCCCCGTCTAAGTCTAGACGACTCGTCTAAAAGGTGTCTAAATAGGCAAAAGGGTATGTGAATATGTAGACCCTTAATATATAGCTAGTATATAGATAATTCTCTTCACAATCCAAACATACATAATCCTTTGAATTTTCATATTCCGACTTCATAGAATTTATTATGGTTAGTGATAATGATAGAGAAGGTACGGCACATACACAGACATATATCACTTGAGGGCTGTTATAGTGAGTGAAACGTGAAAAAGAGGCTTTTTTACGCTAGACGATATGATTTTCTCAATTCGTTAGTAAACGTTTTCGACCCCCTGGTTTTATAATTTTTTAGATATATACGTTTTCGACCCCCGGTCGAAAATCTCAAACTTCGTCACTGCATACCTCACAAAATATTAAGTCCTACTAATTGTTTGATACGTTACAAATAAAATTAGACCATTCATTGCCCATTGTGATCGGGAGGGGACGGGGTGTGCCACCTAGGCATCGATGTCACACAAACACCGCATCATCCTCCAATGTGAACATAAAAATGAGTTTGAACGTAGGCAGTTCACGTCATTAAGGAGATATGAAGCATACCTAGTTTTTCTTTACGAAAACTACACACTGGACACTAGTGAGCGAAAACGTATATACCTAAAAAAAAATCTTTTTGCTGCGAGAGACAACAAGAAGACAAGAGTTATGCCGAGACATATTTAGTTAGCGGTGAGGAACGAAGAGGAATTGAGTAAGCTTCTTGGTGATGCGACAATCGCTAATGGTGGTGTTATGCCGAATACTCACAATCTTCTTTTGCCTAATAAATCCGGTGGTTCTAAAGCATCTGTTGATGAATAGAGAATTTGTTGGTGGTTTGTTTATATACTATACTAGTTGTTCATTTGGATTTAATATTTTACTTAAATATGCAACTGAGAGTATCTTCTTGTGTTTCTTCATATGAATCATATCCTTCAGTTGAGAAGCAGGACATGTGTTATTGTGTTACTAATTTTTGTTTACAAGTTGAGTGATCGTTGTATTGTGTCCCTACATTTGTTCATTTTAGGCTTTTAGCTTTGTGATGACTTCTTGTAAATTCGAAAAGGTTTTTTTTTTTTTTTTTTTTTTAATACCATCTCTGTCGTTTTAGGTGTTTTGAGTGATCATGTGGCCGGTTTTGGTGTTCCTTGTCATTGGGTGGCAATGATAAAACTAAAGATTATTAAATTTAAATTATTAAATTATTAAATTCTAAATAAATAAAGAGTGCCATATCTAAGAGTAAATTGTTATTTTCGTCATAAGCTAGCTCACCTACTCACGAATTGAATACCCTCTGCTTCTTGCTTGAATTATGGTTTTTTGGGTCAAGTCAAATCATGAAGTGTTGTTGGGAACCTAAGCCCGAGTTGATGTTGAATTATGTTTTTTTAGTCAAGTCAGATCATTAACTGTCTTGGGTTTTACAGCTCATTGCTGATCCGTTTTTAATATAATCCTTAGCTGTTAAAAAAAAAAGTTGATGTTGACCCTACTCAGGCCACCATGTCCACCATCGCCACTAAATTTACCAAATCAACAAACTAAGCATGATTGATTTGTCAATCACTGATCACAAATTTCAATTGCTACTTCATTTTTTTTTTCAAATGCCAATCTTTTGACAAAATTAAATTACAAATCACTAAAACTCCTACCCCTTTGACAATTTAACTTCCAAACCTATTTTTTTTTAATTTACAATTCCTTTGGCAAATCCGGATTTAATTAAAAATCATGTTAAATAAACACCATCTAAGAGCAAACTTGCAATTTCACATCCATAAGTAGTATAATATTAACAAGCAATATCAAAAAACAATTTCTTTCATCCTATGATAAGAGAATCATAAGCACCTAATCTTCAACCAAACATAAAAATTGCTTGTTTGCTTTTCAAAATATGTAAACAAGCAAACCCCAAACACCCCTAACAAGTTTTCATTTTGATAACATTTACCATTAGCCTACTCACAAGATACATCAACTAGCCTATGAAAGGTCAAAAATGCCCTTGTACATCACTATATACAATCATTTCAAGCTTTCATCCTCCACTCAACAACGCATAAAGATCGAGGAGAGGGGTTTGTATCGAGATTTTACAACAATTTACATTCATATAGCAACACGACTATGTTCTTCTTTTCTCTCAACAAATGGTACAACGGCGAGGGACCTGCTACCCTCTCCTTTTCCTAACCAAAAGTAACAAGTTATTAGCACATGTGTGTCGTCTTCGGTGAAATGATGATCATATGGTTTTTTTGTGTGGAAACATAGAACAAATGAAGAAAACAGAAATACCTTATATATCAAGAAAAAGAACTATGGATTAGTCCTCATCTGAACCTGAACTGGAACTAAAACTATCCACGCGTCTCATAGCAATGGCAGGAATAAGTCGTCGTTCATGTGGAACACGAAATGGTACTTTCTTTGTTTCTGATGCTTTTCCACTCGTTTCCTCAACGTCTTTCTTTTGACTCTCGGGTTTTGAATCATCAATTTCCTGTGTATTACGTTGTGAATCATCCTCTTCCTCTTTCCCAGGTTGTAAATCTTTATCTTCATGCGTCTCATGTTTCGAATCATCAGTTTTTTGTGTACTAGAATCACCAGTTTCCTGTGACTCATGTTTCAAATCCTCAGTTTCTAGTGTCTTATGTTGTACATCCCTGTTTTCACGTGTCTCGTGTTGCACATCATCAGTTTCACGTGTCCCAGGTGATGAAACATCTGCTGTTTGTGTCATCCTAGGTTCTGGAACATCTGATGTTTGTGTTGTCTTAGGTTCCAAGACATCTGATGTTTGTGTTGTCCTAGGTTCCGAAACATCTGAGGTTTGTGTTGTCCTAGGTTCTGAATCATCTGATGTTTGTGTTGTCTTAGGTTCTGAAAAATCTGATGTTTGTGTTGTCTTAGGTTCCGAAACATCTGATGTTTGTGTTGTCCTAGGTTCTGAAACATCTGACGTTTGTGTCGTCTTAGGGTCTGATACATCTGACGTTTGTGTTGTCTTAGGTTCCGAAACATCTTTCGTCTCAGACAACGAAACGTCTTTCTTTTCCGTCTGCTTAGACGGCGACCCATCTTTTTTCAGTGTCATCTTAATCGGTCTCACAAGAGGATTATTCTTAATCTCTTTACACACTTTATCCAAAATAATTAAAAAATCGCGAACAATCACAAACAATCTCAACCCTTCATCCTTCCCCGCCTGTCCATGAAAATAATCCGCCGTATCCTTCACAAGCGCCATTATTCTCTTTTCTTCCTCAAGCATCCACATCACATCCTTCTCCGCATCTTGTGTAAAACTAGACAAAATCACCGAAAACTCATCCTCATCATCGTCATCGTCACCTTTTCCTTCATTTATGCTCTTCAGTTCCGTATTTAAAAACTCGCGTGCTTTTATAAGCGCGTGTCCGAATTTCGAAACCATGCCGGTCAAACCTTCGGCGTCAAGAATGGCGGCTTTTTTGACGTCGTCAAGCTCGTTGCTCAAACTGGAAACCACTTCAAGGCCAAGACTGCGATAATATTCGTCTGAATCTTGAGAAGTGTTAGCGGATTCTTCTAGAAGTTCATCGGAACTAAAGGAGGAGAGTTTATTGGTCTGTTCGGCTGTTTTGGCAGCTCTTATACCTTCGGCCCGAATGATTTCGAGAACTACAAAATGCAAAAGAGTTGTTTTTCCATCGACACCTTTTACGTCGGAAAGCTTCAAGAGCGTGTCGAGTTTAAATGCTTGGGCACTCCCACGGAATGTTCCATCGTTCATACGATTCCCGGTTTTTAAAACGGCTTCCAGGAGTTTAAGGAATAAGCGGCTTTTCTTAAGTTGTATACAAGCAGCCTGTACATCAGAAGTTTGGTGGTTTTTATTTATACAATTAACCCAAAAATAATAAAAAATAATCCCAAAAAAAGTGTTCCATCAGTTTCACCCCTAATGTTTGGAAGGACTCCTTCATGACATCTTGTTCCTCTTGAAGTGTGCACATAAAAAGTAACGACTCAAGCCGTTTGTAGGCAAATGGTATTTCCACCAATCTTTTTAAAAAACCGTTCTGCGGTTCCAAGGCGGGAAATATCCCCGTTATATAGCCTTAGCTTCAATTCTTCTTCTCCGGTTGGTGCCATTTTTAGCAGAGTTTGAAGAAGTTCTAAGGGGAGTTCGCTTCCTAATTCAGCTCATATAGGTTAGAAATGATAGCAAACTACAATTATTGATAAACTGTAAAACACATGCTCAAGTAGAATTGAAGTAAAGAATTACCTTCTTTAAGTGCATCACAAACTTCATTTGTTGTCACATTTAGTGCTTTTAGAAGAATTGACAAATTTTGGGCCTTCTTCGGATCAAGAATTTGAACTAAATTCGAAGAGGGGTCTTGTGATGAAGTCTTCTTCTTGTTGTTGCTAGCTTTGTTTTTCTCGGCAGTATTTTTATATCCAAACAAATTTTCAATCATTTCTTCATTAAACCTGTTCATTAAGAAACACATTATGTTTTTGAAGCTTATTTCTTTATAAACCTTAGGGTAAATTGCATTTTACGTCCTTTAAGTTTGAGCAATTTTACAGGCCCTGTCCTTTAACTAACAAAATTACTAGATGTCCTTTATGTTACAGTTTCTCATCAATCGGTGTCCTTTTGCCCTAACTCAGTTAAGTTTTTATGTTAATGCTTAACATGTGCCACTCACATGAGGGTATAATAGTCATTTTCACTTAAAATATATATTCCTCTTGAAGTTTCACGGGTAATTTTTATATTTTTTGTTTTAGTTATTAAGTGAAAATGTCCATTATGCCCTCATGTGAGTGGCACGTGTTAACACTTAACAGAAAAAACTAATTGAGTTAGGGCAAAAGAACACCGCATGATGAGAAATTGTAACATAAAGGACATCCGGTGTAATTTTGTTAGTTAAAGGACAACGCCTGCAATTTTGCTCAAACTTAAAGGACGTAAAATGCAATTTACCTTAAAACTTATGAATCACAACGTACTGGAATGACCCTTCTCGTATCTGACTCCAAACCATTGCTTGATCAGGGTTAGCCATGTTAACCTTATCCCAGAAGAACGGCTTTAGCTTAGCTTTGTTAGCGTCATCACCATCGATCTCACTTGGTTCAGACGAAGGGCGGGAAGCTTTCAACCCGGGACCGGGCGGTCTAGGCGGTGGTCTACTGCCACCCGGTGGAGGCGGTGGGGCTGGATTTTTCTTTAAAGGTGGTGGTGGTGGTGGTGCTTTTCCAGCTAGCGGTGGAGGTGGTGGTGGTGGTGCAGCAGAAGGTGGTGGAAGCGGTGGTCGTCTGCCTGAAGGAACTCGAGCAGGCGGAACTGCAGCGGCAGGTGATCGGTTAGGTGGAGAATGAGTAGTTCCGACAGGTGGGCACTGTACGGATAGATCGGTCCTTGCGGGTGGAGTCTTTAGAGCCAAGTCCGGCCTGCCAGGTGGCGGTTTCAGAGGAGGTATTCCGGAAGCAGTTAATATTCCAGGCGGTGGTTCTATTGGGATACCTAACGATACGCTTGAATTTACAGATGAAAGTCGTTTTTGTTGGTCGGAACTGGTACTTAACACTTGGACACTGGTATTTCCGGAACCCTTAATGGAGTGTTGCAAGCTATATGACAACGGTTTTTGTGAAGAACCTGAAAAGATTAACTTCAAATCCACATTAAAACATCCTACATGCAAACAAACTTGAAATGACCTACGTACTTAGGGCTGCAAACAAACCGGACGAACATGAAAAAGACCTTGTTTGTGTTCGTTTGTTAAGAATATATATGTGTTCACGAACTGTTCATGAACACTTACGGAACGAGATTTTATGTTCGTGTTCGTTTATTAAGGAAATGAACATGTTCGTGCTCGTTTGTTAATTTTAGGCAACGAACGTTCATGAACACAAACAAATGTTCATCAATACAAATGGAAACAAACGAACACACACGATTGTTCATGAATAGAATATATAAAACACTTGTGCTTGTTAAATATTTTATCTGTCAGATTTTTGAAGTATTTATATAAAATATAAAAAACTAAAAACACTAATGACCTATCGAACCAGATGAACATAAACGAACATGTTACCAAACGTTCAGGAATATAAATGAACGAACTCGAACTCTGTTCATGTTCGTTCATTTAACTAAACGAACGAAATTTCTTGTTCGTGTTTGTTCATTTATTGAACAAACGAACTTCCCGCACAACGGTTCACGAACGTGTACGCTGTATGTTCGGTTCGTTTGCAGCCCTATATGTACTTGGTCAAAGATTGCATACAAAGTTAAGCTTTGGTGTGGTTTTAGGCAACAGGTTAGAAAAAAAGAAAAACATGAGCAAACTTAAGGGGAAAATAAATTACACAGGATATCGTAAGTCGTAAATATTGAAAGATTGAGACATCTATCAATCTTTTGAAAGTGTAACCGTTACATAACCAGAAAGCATACCACACGGTGTTACTTTTTTAGGCTATAATTTCTAAAAAAAAGCCATTTAAGAACTCACCTCGACTCAAGCTCAAAAGAGGCTTTTCATCATTCTGTACACCGCCATACGTCTTTGTATACCAACAAAAGAGTAGGGTAGCAAGAAGAAAAGTTACGGCTGCAGTAGAAACAACAACGACAATAATTGTTGTATTATCAATGCCACCACCCGTGTCTGCTTTAGAAACGGTAAATGGAAACGGTTTCATGTATATATCCGATGAAGAACGGTCATGTTCTTCACCGCAATGAGGCTCGCAGTTAAGTTCAGTTAACTTGCGTCTTATGGGAACAGCGTTAGGCCTTCTAATATGTGTATCATCTGTAGCTTGATCAATGTCGCTGGATTGAAGATCTTGAAGAGCTTCCATCGAATGAGTAAACTCTGATCTGCAATTGACGAATAACTGTTCAACCTGCAGATAGAGAACATCATCTGGTCTTAACATTAACAAATTGTGGGTTAAGCAAAACATCAAACACTTTGTGGGCACGAAAGTAAACCTAAAAATAACCTTTCTAAGCCTGTCTTAAAACCAATTCATGGAAGTCAATACGTAATCAACAACAATAACTATATACTTACACCTAAAGTTCATGAAAGAAACAAAAAATCAAAGTAATCTAAGTTTATATAATAAATTGTGGGTTAAGCAAAACAACAAACACTTGGTGTGCAAGAAAGTAAACCAAGATTTAAGCTATCTGAACCAATGTTGACGACAATTCATGAAAGTAAAATAGTAATCAACAACAATAACTATATATTTACACCTAAAGTCCATGAGAAAAACAAAAAAACAAAACATTTGAGCAAAAACAGAGTGGTACCATTGATGTTGCCAAAGGGAAAAGTAGAAGAGCAATTGCGATGGATGAAACCATCCCTTCAGCACCCATTTGTTTTCTTAAACCAGCAATGTGGGTGCAATGATCATCTTTCACAACTCACATCAAATGGTTGATTGATAATTATGGACCAAATATCGAATTCTGGGTTTCCGATTTTGGAATCAAATCACTCGAATAAAATAAATTGAATTTTGAAATAAGTTGGGGTAGGTTAGGTTTTTGAAATAAAATCTTGAATTTCGTTCACGTTTTGACGAATTTATTCATAAACGCATTGATGATTGAACTATTTCACGGATAAAGCATGCTGTGTTCAGGATTGGGGGGACTTGATCATGAAAATTGTTGAAATTTCTTTTATGGAATGATCCTCGTACGGAATATCAAAACGGTTAGGTTCAGTCGTAGATGATCAATTAAAAGTGATGCATAATTTTATTAAAAACAAGTTTTAAAAGTGTGCATGTTTTTTATATTATTGTCGTGTGTAGTAATTTGTTAACTTGAAACACGTTTAGTTGTTGTCGTGGGTTGTTATTTGTTAACTTGAAACATGTTTGGGAAGCCCAATATGTCTTCCAAACACAAGTTTTAGCTAGGTTTAGATCAAATACAAAGGGCTCCTATACTATAAATAAGAAGTCGTATAAGAGATATCAGACGGATTCCGATTGACCTCAATCGTCTCATCAAACTCTACAATATGAGATTTTAGGTTTTCACTTTTGGATTTATAGGTTGTAGATTTTAGAATTTTTGTTTATTATCATTGTGTCTTTTATTAATAATTGTTTTTTTATATTTGTGTCATTGTATCTTTTTTGCGACTCATTGTGCCTTTTTTCCTTGACATTGTGTCATCTTTTGCGATCCATTGTGTCTTTGTACACTTCTTATTTTTAGGAGACTTTGTAGAATAACTTGACTCATATTTGATAAGTGAATAGAAAACTAATTTTAAATTAAAATATTTTTTAACGACTTCATTGCAATTGGTTTGTAACATGGCATGACTATACATGTTGGTACCTTACTCAGGTTTGAATCCTAGAATAATGGTGTTCTACCGAATTATTAACATACACTTATCGGATTCGAACTCGAAACCCTCACATAAGGAAACAAACTACTAATAGATAATTGTAAGAGGGAGTGATGATAAGATGTAGTGTGAGAGGGAGAAGTTGGACGATATGAAAACGAGTTTACTACCATAGGTACCACAATTAAAAAAATAAGTCGTGTGTTTATTTCGTTCAAAAAAGTGGGTCATGTGTTTTTATGTTGTTCATTTAATTTTCAACTTAAATTACAAAACTGAGGATCATTATCAGTCGAAGCCAAGAAACAACATTAAACAATAAATAATTAAGTAGAGAAACAAAATTTGTTTAAACAGATGAATACGTTTCATGTAAAATTTTGTATATGGTTAAAATGAGCCCCCTGCAATACAGGCCCCCAGTTCAGAATTGGGCTGAGTTTTAAAACAAAAAAGTCTGAAACCAATAAAGATGATGTCTTGCATTTAGTTCCTAAAATTAACAATTAAATAAAAACAATTTAAATAATCAAACCGTTTAAAAGTATAATTAAGAGTTACATCCAAAGTTTAAATCATCCAAAGTAATAGTAGCAATGATAAAATGTTTCAAACCATAAAACGAAAGTATACAATGTAAAAAACAAAATTTAACTAAAAAAACTTTTAGTTAACCATCACAAAAACTACGATTAAACATTATGTAAAAACTGTTTCTATGTTCTTTAATCCTAAAAATCTATTTTTAAATAAAATATATAAAGTGTAAATAATTTAATAGGATTTTTGAATATAATATTTAAAGATTGAACCCAAACTGGTTCTAGCAGTTCATTAAACGGACATGTCGGTTATAACTGGAACCGAACCGGTAACCGTTTTCTCTCAATTTTAAAAACCGAAAACTAAATGCAACAATATGTTACGGATCTAACGGTTCCGATTCGATTTACCGGTTCTCATGGTTTCAGAACTGTCACATATTTTCTGTTAAAAAAAAGGGTAGAAGACGATAAACTATCTTTAACCCTTGCCGCCCGTCCAACCCCCTGCCCGGTGCCACCTCACCTTGCCCACCCGTCCTCCCCCTCCTCTGCAACGGGCGACCCATCCAAGGTCCACCTCCCCTCTCAAAATCTCCGTCTCTTTCCTCCACAGGCGTGCCCTTGACGACGTGCGGCTCTCCTCCCCCTCTCTTCTACTCATCGTCCACGTCGGAGAAGTTTGCTACGGGCGGTTTCTCTAAAAGCGCGATAGATACAGTCTAATTAATTTGAGATATTTATGTGCCTATCCGCCCGTGTCAGTTGGTCCCTACGTATTTTGAATTTTGATTCAAAAGTTTGGATCCGCCAAAATTTGTATAATGTTAAGTTTAAATACTTATTTAGAATTATTTTTTTCCATAATTTTATACTTAAAAACTTATTTCATTAACTTCCTTTAAAGTTAAACCATTATCTTATACAGTATGTTATTTTCATCTTTTGATACAAAAGTGATATAATGTTAGTGTAAGTTTTGATACAAAAACAATATGTATAATACACTTTAAGTAGAACACATATGATAGTAAAGAAACGGGTTTTATACATAAAAATATAAAACATTTAAATATTTTAGCACAGCATGTGTAATACAATTTAAGTATTTTAGCTAATTAAACATTAACATTGTTTTCACGACATGGATATCTTATTTGTAAAAATCAATAGAAGACCTTTAAATAGAACACATATGATAGTAAAGAAATGGGTTTATACATGAAATAAAACAATGCATTATATTTTTTACAATAATAATGAAATTGCGATAACGAATATACAAAATTTACATAGAGATAAATGGTAAACGGGCAACAAGCTGCCGCTACAATTTTTTGAATAGCAAAATTAAGTCTTTTAAAACCAACGTCAATAGATCTCAGGGTCGTAACATTACTATGCATGACCTTTTGAATTCGACTAAGTAGGTTCACAGCCTCTGGCGCCAGGAAACCAAAAGTATCAAAAGCAAATGGAATAAACACGTGCTGGTTGTCAAGGCACGTTTTCTCGTGTTTGGTCACTTTGCCCGAAGCAGCCTGACCCACCGTGAAAACACTACCCCCGAAGCCTACAAGCGAGGAAACTCCTGTTAGATCCACACATGTGTGTTTTCCTACTACCTATCCAAAGACCAAAATGTAGACAGGTCTAAGGGTATCATTGATTGGTATCTAATCCGTTTGTTTGGCAAAGAATCATGTTTAATTAACTTATCACACTAGATTTTTTTAAACCAAATTATATTATGTGTCCAATCATAATTTTAGAATATAACCCCGTCGCGTTATACTAGTTACTTTAAATTGGCTATATTGCCCACATGAAATTTCTTATGCACTCAATAGATAGATTTTATGCCTCCACCACACCACTGCCTTATTGACAATTGCACACATCTACCTTTGATGAAGAATCTATCAAACTCCAATTGCTAAAAAGCAACTACAGAAGTATAGAACTCACCACATAGAAAACACATCAAAACCACACCTTTAAAGACCCACTAAAAACCCATAACACAGATGCCACCAAACATGAGATTCTAAGTCAAATGTCCTAAAAAATCAAGACTCTTTTTGTTCCTAGAGGCCACTAATGTAATGCAAGAAGACAAGAGCTTCCTAGTTTCTTTTGCATCATCTATCTTTTTTGTCATAAAGATGTTCTTTTGAATTCTTGACCGTAAAAGGTTGCGAATAATAACTAAAGCGATACGAGTAGTGTGATCCAAGGATATAACTTCAGAATCAAGACATATTTCCTGATTATAGTCCAATGGTTGAGTCACTAACCATGGTGCCCAAAATTTCTCCATAAAATATCTCAAAATGATATATTCGTGCAAAACTTTACACTCTTGCATATATTTGAATCGAATATATATATATATATATATATATATATATATATATTCTGCTTTTTGTGTAGCTTTTAAACTATAAGAAGTGTTAAAACATCTAAACTTTAACTTTGCGAGACTCTAGAATAATGGCTAGCATGCGACTTGAGGTTGTATTCGAATATCATACTCCACATAAATGGCGTGTTCCTTTGAAAGAAGACGTTTTTTGTGCATTTATGGCGAAAGGAGGTCCGGTCATGCATAAGGTTTTTGGTAATAAATCATTGTTTGGACCATTATTGTTTAAGAAGTTCTTTGATCCATCAGACGCGTTTCCACTTTGGGAATTTGAGCCGGGTGTGTTGTTGTCTGATCTTCAGAACCCGTGTGTGGATTGGTTTCAAACAGAAGCGTGTTATGCCCTAAAAACCGAGCTACCAGGTAAGCCTCTATGTTATTCTTAGATTCGAATCATTAAAATTTTGATCTGTTTAACACTGAAGTATATATACGGTTGTAACGATTAGATGAACATCTTTATTGATTGACCAACACCCAAATAGTTTAACTATCCATTTATTTTGTCAACTTTGTTGTAAAAGCATGTTAACAATTCTTACATGTTAATAGATGTTATTGACTAGAAGTGATAAATGGGCGGGTTAAAACGGGTGATTTTTGTAAAGTTTGAACGCGTTGACACGTTTTGCATGGTTGGGTTGACCTTAAACACTTTTCTTTGTATTTTATATAAATAATATGTCAAATATGATTGCAAAATGATATTCTTTCAATACAAATCTAATTTTTCTAGTAAAATAAACCTTTTAACTCATTTGCAACAGATATAGAAAAAGGCAACATTAGAGTTTATGTTGAAAATGGGAAGGTTATGGAGATTAGTGGGCTATGGAACCACAAAGGAGAATCAAGAGCGTCACCGGACTGGCGAAGTGACAAATGGTGGGAACGAGGCTTCGGACGCAGGCTAGAACTGCCTGAAAATGTGGATTGGAAGAAAACCGAAGCGCATGTGAACAACGACACCAATTTGGACATCAGACTTCCCAAGCTTCAACAAAATGTGATATTAAGGGAAGGGTGATAAAAGATTCTGCATATGCTAGCGCATGATATCGACTCAAAAGGTTTTCGGTGTTTGGTTTTTTAACAACTATATAACAACATGAGTGTGCATTTCTATATGAAAAGACAGTAAAGCCATATGAATCTTGAATCTTGATGTCTCACGATTTGTAGGATAAACATGATTTGTATCATAACCGACCCCTATATTTTATTAGTGTTCGGTTGCTTAATACTCGATACAGACGGAGTTTATATTAGTTCAATAAAAATGTTATATCTGGGTGTTGGCTAACAACCCGAGTTTGATTAGTTTTTTAAACCCGTGCACGTGTAATAATTAAATATAATAATATCTATGAATTAAGAAGATCAAAAGGGGATGTAGCTTAGATGGTAGAGCGCTCGCTTAGCATGCGAGAGGTACGGGGCATCTCCATTTTTTATAAACAACTTTGGTGTCTTTATTGTTCACTAAATAAGAATTCAAGTATATGTCCGGTCACTTTCAGTGTTAACATTAAAGTTTATATTATACCTACTATTTAGAATTCGTGCTATGTGCTAGCACTGAAAAATCAAACTAGATATAAAAGCGTTAAAACACACGAGCACGTTGCGACGGGGCCGTTAAACTGCAAAAGAAAGATGTCAAAACGTTGAACCTCACACGAGCGTTGCAACATGTTAATTCGCAAAATTTAACTTAATGTTTATTGTTTTTAAAATTTCTTCGATATATATATATATATATATACTATGAATCACATATCCTTGGATTGGCCTGGATCACCGATCCTTAACAGTTGGTGCAGAAAGTCTGAGGATCACGGATCCTTAACAGTTGGTGCAGAAAGTCTGAGAATCACGGATCCTTATTATTGTTTACATTAACTAACAATTGTATCCTCTATATAAAACTTGTATTCGCAGGTACATAACGAATTATACTTGGTGAATCTGCAATCTCGAGGAATATGCTCCCTAATTCGCACGAGTTTGGAAGCATGTAGCCGTTATGGAGAATGTGGGACGCTTGCATCATTTTCGAATTGTTTGTTATTTGGTTATTTCCAATTTTATAAGGGGATAATGAAGCTCATTTTAGGCACAATCACTTATACAAACACACTCTTTCTCTCGCAAGTCTCAAACTGTTCTTTGCACTAACACTAGATTCCATTATAATGAGCTCATTATCTTCCAGAGTTGTATTGAATTCTAGTTTATTTTGTTCAATATAGTTGGTGATTGGTAGTTGCCATCACGTGAGATTTTTTGTGCCGAAGATCTTCTTAAGATCAAGGGTTTTTTTTCCTTGTATAAATCATTGTGTTCATCAACATTTACATTTCTTATCTATTCATACAATTGTTCATCACATTAGCACTCTACCCCACAGTCAAAGTTTGGTTACATTATCCTTAAACCAATTTTTAACCAAAACAGTTTGGCGCCCTCCGTGGGGCCAGTGGTGCTTCAATGCTAAGAATTGTTGTTCATTTGCATCAACTTCATGGTCTCTCGGGGGAAAGCTGCTTCAAGTGCCATGTCGGCGGTTACCTCATCACGAACCAGTGTATCGTTGCCTCCTATTCCCCCTACATTCCAGAAGAATGCTGAAAATGCTTAGAAGAAGACATCATTTGTCTTCACAGGATCAAAAACTCCGGCTGTTTACTATTCTACAACTACTAATAATGATATTTCTCTTTTGATGTTGTAGATGAAAGGCTACATGGAGCAGCAAGACAAAATCAACCAAAGGATCCTTCGTAAAATTGATGAAATCAAGAAGCAGAAACGACCAGCAGAAGATCGGTCTCCACTGATGCCTAGGTCATTGGATTTTGCTACTCCATCGTTAACAATCCAGCATTCTAAAGGATCCAATGTCCAGTTTCAAGAATCCTCAAACCTCCAGCATGGATCACAAGTAATGACGCAGCCTCAAGGATCCTACTTCCAACTTCAAGGATCCTCTATCATACGGCGAGGATCATTGGAGACCATTGAGCCTCAAGGATTCTTCTATGAACCTGGAGGATCACAGGGAATGTACCAGCCCTAGGGATCCTACATTCAGCATCAAGGATCCTCAGCTCGGATTTAAAGATCTATTGAGTATCCATCAAGGCCTTCAGCACCGATGTATCCTGGATCCAACATCTTTCAGGATCAAGGATCCTCAAGAAGTCAATCACTTAGAAGTTTCGAAATCCATGAAGGGGATTTCATCCCTATGCAGACCATCGCCTCTTCTGGTCCTACTATTGCATCGGACATGTCTTATCCTAGATACACTTCAAGGATACCAACTTTAAACCAATCGGGAGGTAATAACTTTAAGACATCTTCTGATACTAACTATACTTACATGCAAGATGAAGAGATCAACCAAGCCATGGCCAGATAGTTGTAGAAACTCAAGGACATGATATCCAATGTCCCAAGAGTGGTTAAACCCATTCCTGAGATTCCAGATGGGAGTCACAGAATATTTCGCTTTGCACCTCCCTTATGCAATGTTGAAATACCAAAGCGTTTCCAAACCACCAAAATGAAGTTCTACGACGGTACCACTGATCCAGAAGAGCATGTGGCTCAGTATAGAGAAAGGATGGAGATCAATCCCATCCCTGAAAGATTGAAAGAAGCTTGTTTGTGCAAGGGCTTTGGATCCACACTTACTGGATTAACACTAAAATGGTTGCTACGTATTCCTCCCTATTCTATAACTTCATTTTCGCACTTAGTTAACTTATTCAATAATAAGTTTTCTTGTAGTAGAATATTTGAAAGATTAACTAATGACTTATATAGGATCACCCAAGTTCGTGATGAATCCCTTAGAGATTATGTGACTAAATTTGGTAGAGAATCCTTGGAAATCCCAAATTTAGACATTGCCACTGTTGTGGAAGCGTTTAAAATGGGATTACAAAAAGATTCTCCTTCTATGATTATTTTGTTATGACACATTATAAGAACTTAGATGAAGTAAGAAATAGGGCCTTGAGGTTCATCAGACTAGAGGATGACAAAAGTATCCAAGATAGGTTATCTGGATCACCAAAAGAGGAGAAGCAAGGTCCTTCTACAAGAACAATCAGTCCAAGCAATACTCCAAGCACGACAATCAAAATGTTCATTCAGTTGAACAAGAGAGAGATGAGGAGGAGTATCCTCATATATCTGAATATTGTTTTTCTGCTGACAATAGTGAATTAATCCTTGCTTTGAAGAATCTAGGTGAGAAGGCTAGATGGACCAAGAAGAACGAAAAGTCTACATCCAACAATGATAAATCAAAGTGGTGTGCATACCACAAAGACTACGACTACCTTACCGATGAATGCATTGCACTAAGAAAGGAGATAGGTCACCTACTCAACAAAGCTTACTTGCAGAGCTACTCGGAAGGAAGAAATCAAGGATCCACGATCCTGAAAAAGTGCCCGAAAGAGCTCTTGCACCACCTACAGACGCTCAAATCATTAACTTCATTTTCGGAGGCTCCGATATATGTGGAACCTCAATCTCTGCAACAAAGAGGCATGCTAAGGAAACCAACCTGGAAAATAGGGACAGGCCTATCCGAACCTCCACCCTGACTCAACAGAAAATCATATCCTTTAATGAGGATGGCCGTGTTGATATACAGGATCCTCATCATGATGGCTTAGTCATTACTTTATTTATATCTAACCACTTTGTTCGAAGGATCCTTATTGATGGAGGGAGCTCCGTGAATATTATTCAACTCGATGTGCTCAAAAGGATGAACATCCCATAGTCAGAAATAGTTCGAAGATCTTCAGTCCTTGTAGGATTCAGCGGCAAGACGAAAAACACGTTGGGGGACATCAAACTCCCAATCTACATTGAGGGGGTAAACTTCGTACAAAAATTCTGTGTCATTAACTGTTTGTCTTGTTGCAATGTGATCCTTGGTAGGCCCTGAATACACGATATGAAAGTTGTTCCTTCAACATATCATCAATGTGTGAATTACCAACCCCATGGGAGTGGTGAAATAGAAAGTGATCAACAAGAGGCAAAGAACTGTTACACCTCTTCTATGAAGCTAGATTTGAAACCAAGAGCAGCATAGCAATTAAAGTATCCTCCAAGGGATGTCCTGCAGGCACCAGAATAAGACATCAAGGATGTAATGATGGATCCTCATGATCCTGGGATCAAAGTCTATATAGGATCCGGGATCTTTGACAGTATAGAGCAGGATTGTCACACCCCGGATTTCCAACCCAAATCCATACACCGGTGGGCCTGGGTAGGGAGTATCGTGATGTCAGTTGATAACATCATTGTTAATTAAACACAGCACAATGGAAGTCTTGGAGTAAAATTACTATTACTAACCAAATATTCGAAATAAAATAATATACAGGCTCGTAATAGAAGATCCACAGGCGGATCATTAAAATGTACAAGAAAGAATATAAAACAGACTTTAGGGCAGATTTAAGGATTTGCAAGATCCTCTTATTCACTACCGAGCAGCTTCCGGCCTATTTCGTATTGTACCTGCAGTTTAGTCTTTGGACGATACGTCAGCTTTCGCTAATAAGTACACTCAACTGACTCATTTTGAAAACATTTTAAAATGATTTTAAGTGCACAGGGCACAAAATCTTTTATAACTTGGGAAAATTACTTTGTAACCTTGTTAACAGATTCACATGTTTGTCCATACATACAGGACCCAGTACAGAGACTGAGACATGATTAAATACACACCACTTAGAACTCACAGAGGAGTTATCCCCAACGTCTCGGGTAATTTGCATTTGAGCGTCTGTCAAGTGTATGCCTACACTGTAACATCCGTCAAAAACCGGGTTAATCAAACCCGCTTCGTTTATTAACCGAACATTCAGTTAAAAATTTCGTTGCATATTTAATGCTCAAATTAATTTTATACGATACATAATTAATAAGTATACTAGAATATAAAATTTTATATTTGAAAATTTATTAAAAATAGTGAAATAAAAATTAAATGCTGATGCCGGGTTTCGAACCCGGGTCAGCCGGGTAACCTCAAAGACTTAACACACAAACATTCAACCACTCCGCCACTTGATGTTTTTGTGAGTTCTAGGAAACAATTAAATCATATCTACAACCGTGAATCAACCTGTTGCGCTAACTGAAACCGTTATCGGCTTCAAACCGTCCAAGACGTTTGAGTGCTCGCGGAATCTTGATCATAACCGATAAACCGACATTTTAAATCAATTCAGTCGTTAATGAACTTGAATTCATGTGATGTTTGGTTTTTATAACCGAAAACATTCATTTCTGGAATTACTTCAACAAAATCCTCATCTCGCGACTCAATTACATTCCCAGAACTTCTAATTTCACGTTTACTCTATTTTCTGGTCGTCGGAATTACTTTTTGAACATCGCCGGAATTCTCTGCAAGTCGCCGGAAAACCGAGACTCACCTCAAAACGGTAAATACCTCGACTCTTTCTGTTCCATTCCATTGTTAGACCATTACTAACATCAATCCATCACCCAGAATCAATCCCAGACGACGTTGTCGGAAATTCTGCTTTCGCCGAAAAACTTCTGAAATTTCCAGAATCACGCCGTGAGCCGGTATGATCATTTAAACCTACTGATAATCGTTGCTCAGTAGTTCAATTTCATATCTAATCAATCAAAACTGTTAATTGATCCTAACAGCCGAAGTTCACAAAACAGAGCCGACGAACCATTGCCGGAGTTTTGTGAAAGACACCTGTTCGGTACATCCTTTTCCCAAACCCTCTCCGTTCATTACCTTTCAATTTCTTATAATGTTCGTTAATCGAGTTAAACAAGAAACAGTTTGGTTAACTGTTGTCTGTGTTTTGAGCGAAGAAGACGAAGTCGTTTATGTTTATAAGATTAATTAAAATCAATATTATGAACGGGTTAGACACACAGTCCAGCGGTGGACTGTGTGCAAATAATACACACACGTCGCGAGTTCGATTCCTATCACAAGCCTAACCTCAGAAATAAAAATGTTTTTTTTTAAAACCGAACCGGGTTAACTCACAGTAAGATGTTAAGTATAATAAAAACCGGAATATTTACCAGGTTAGACACACAGTCCAGCGGTGGACTGTGTGCCAAACTAAACCACAGGTCCCGGGTTCGAGACCTGTGGAGATCACCGGGTTGATACAATTAAATCCTTTTTAAATAAATGATTTTCGGATTAAGTTAAATAGTATATAAATATAATTAAAAACAGAAATATTTCGGGTTAGACACGTAGCTCAATTGGTAGAGCTGCGTGCACGCGTACGAGAGGTCACCGGTTCGAATCTCACTCAGTGCAACAATATAACCGACCGAACCGGTCAACGGTCAACAGTCATGGTCAACGGTCAACGGTCAAAGTCAACATTTTTTTATATTTTTATTTATTTATTTAATTTAAAAATCAATTAAAAATACTTAAAAATAAACGTTTTTAAAGATAGAAAATAGCCTTAAACTCGCAAAAATATATCCAAAAATCCTATTAAAATTGTTAATAAAATCCACTTACTTACCGTACCTTTTCATTATTAACTAGGTTAGTTATTCCTCGTCGATCAACTCTCTAAACTCGTGCGCATCCAACATCACCAACCGAACACACCCAATGTGAGTGAATCTCTACAAATTCCCCGTTTTAATCACATTTTTGGGGTGTATCATGTGTCATATTATTTATCACATTTAAACTATTGTGCATCTATCATATCCATGAACAAATGTGTATTCAACATGTATCAACTGTTTGTGTGGTAATTGTTCAGATTAAAGTTATCATTTTCAGTACATACATTATCATAGGCCGCCGCTCCCCATTACATTATGAGCGTTGAGCTGTTCCCCATTACATTATGAGCGTGAACCAGGCGTTGCCAACATACGATCGGCTCCGTTTGATTGAGCCTTGATCGCACAGACATTATCATAGGCCGCCGCTCCCCATTACATTATGAGCGTTGAGCTATTCCCCATTACATTATGAGCGTGAACCAGGCGTTGCCAACATACGATCGGCTCCGTTTGATTGAGCCTTGATCGCACAGACATTTATCATAGGCCGTCCGTTCCCCATTACATTATGAGCGTGAACGTGACGTTGCTAACATATACAGTTTTCATTCATGTTATATATTCATGCAAGTTGGTTTGTTATTGTATGTTGTTGTTATTGTTATTGTATGATTAGTTACGTTTGCTCACATATGATTATTGCACAATTTTTCCATATTAAATACAACAAGAAATAAATAATAAATGTTTTCTAACAAGGTTCACTCGCCAACTTTTGTTGACCCAAAAACCATTTTTACACATGATACAGGTTGACAGGATGAAGCAAGGAACACATAGGAAAGTGCCTTAGAAGAAAAATAATGAAGTTTAGAAAGATGTATAGAACATGTTGTTTTTGTATGATTTGATTGTATGATCTCCTTTAAATTGTAATAATAAATATGAAACATTATAATAAATGTCATGAGCTTTGATGAAAACCCAATCATGCCCCGATCACCTTTTCCGCTGAGGGTCGGGGTGTGACATACACCCCGCGCTAAGGTCGTCGCCATTAACTAATCTAATGAGCCGAGGATATCCATGACACGATAATTTAACCCCCGATGTTTATGTTATCAAACAAAACTGATTAAAACAGAATATGCGGATTTACTAGCCACAATCCGGCATTCGATTGATCCCATTTCTGACCAAGCGGTAATAGTTTACCGTATCCCAAGCCCGTATAGGGAAAATAAGTCGAGAGTATTTACCTGAGCTAGTCTTCTTTTAAATTTCAATAATTCAGCCGTATACAAAAGTACTAACGTGCAGATAGCATTTACCGGCAAGGCTCTAGTCTAGATTATGGCATAAGCTAACCAATTAATACTAACAGTCTGTAATTAAGTCATAGACTTAGACCGATTAGTGTACATGATCAAAACGTATAACGCTTGATTAAACGATGATCGGATAGAATGTAGTTTAAACCCGACATGTACTTTGACTTGCATAATATGGGTAAACTATAAACATTCTGGAATTTGAAACTTAAATGACAAGGTTAAACCCGGTTCGGTTGAATTCCGTAAACTAGTTACGTATAATCAACCGTATGCTTATAAGTGATAATGGGTAACCGGATAAGTCATGGACAAGTTCTATATGCCATTATATTTTAAATAAGTTAAAAGATCAGTAGGATATCAACTTATATGCCCGTTAAGGTTTTAAAACGAAACTATGCCTCATAAGGGCATTCCGGTAATTATATACCGTATAAAAGGAACTTGAATATAATTTAAGTTTAAAATCATGAGTATTCCGGAAAAATAGTTTATTTATGATATAATATTAGTAGGATACCAATTACATGTGTAATTTATCTTTTATGACCAAACTATGCACCGAAGGGGCATTTTGGTCATTTTACACATAGTTTATAAATTATTGGGGATCCTGAGTTTATAACATGTTCCTACTGTAAATATGTTTAAAATAAGTTTTAAAATCAGTAGGTAACAAGTCTTGGCCAATTAAAATGGTTTAAAACCATACTATGCGCTGAAACGGCGCTTATGTCGTAAAATGACGTCTGTATGCGATGTTTTATGAAAAATGATGTTAAGGTCAAATTAAAATGTTTGAAATATGTTATTTAATATAACATATCAGTAGGAGAATTATTTACCTTGAAAAGATTTGATTAAATCCATTTTATAAGCCATAAGGGCTAAAATCGTCATTTATCGACATAGTTTAGGGACCTGTTTTAAAACTCAGTTTATAACTTGGTTTAACATCCCAAATAATCCTACTTATGATATTACATCAGTAGAAAACTCATTTTCAAGTTCATTACCATTTAAAACCTTGTTTTATGCAAAAAGGACATTTTGGTCAAAGATGACATAATTATGGAACTTGCGCATAAACTTAGATTCTGATTATGATCATGTAATATAACCTCAGAGGGTTATGCTACATTACGTTACGATCATAATGCAACTTTAGATCAGTAGGTAACTAATCTAAATCGGGTCAGAATCGAAGTCAAGGCAGAAGTCAAACTTCACGACTTTCGTTTGCGAACCGACCCTAGAACTGAAATTGACGAGCCGAACATGTTCTTACATGTTCTAATAATTATTACCAACTTGTTTAAGTGTCAAAATAGATTTCATAACATACATAAGATAAATTTATGATTTTTCTGAAAATGGCCTGTTTGACTTTTTAATATCATAACTTTGACCCGTCAATTGGTCTAGCAACATGATCTTCAGGATGTGCCCTTTATAGAGATTAACACCTATCTTATTACGATCACTTAGCCATGTTCATTTCGAACAATGGCTGGAGCATAATGGTCTTAACCGAAAGTCAAAGCGTTTTCCGTAAAACGCTTGACTTTTGGCTATAAAAGCCTATAAACGAAAATGCACAAGGAAGGAACACTTACCAGTGATTCCTAAGGTGCAAAAGAACTATGTTTGATGCTCCTTTTAGCTAGGAACTTCCAAAGGAGGGAGAAGAGTATGAATAAGAAAGGTGCAAGTTCAAATGGTGAACTTGATCACCTATTTATAGTTGGAGAACTCAAAGGAGGTGATGCCAGGTGTTTAGGGGTGTAAGAGGGAGCTTACAAGTGTCCCAAAACGTGGCATAGCTGATTACAAGTCCATAGTTTCGATTAAATGGTTTTTGGAGCTTTGTGTGGTAGGCAAGCAAAACTTTCTACAGCAGCGCCTTTCTCGCGCCCCCGAGAGACCCATGCTTGGTCTCTCGTGGCCTGCGACCGCCCTTTGGCCAGTTTCAAATTTTGACACTTTTAGCCCCTTAAATTTTCGAACCCTTTAAACCTTTCTAAAACACCTTTTTGGCACTTTTAGCCCTCCGTAGCCAATACTTGGCATACCCGGGATTATACCCGGACATTATCGAGCTCTCGGTTCGTTAAAAGGTCACTCAGAGGTATAAATTAACATGTTGACACTTTTAATCCCTCCATTATCCAACTTTCACATATTTACAAAATTGAACCCTCTCGTCCAACAATGGGCAGTATGAGAGTTAGGACTTCATAAAGGATCACTCAGAGGCTTATTATAAGCATGTTGACTCGGATGTCACTCAGAGGCTGGGCATGTTGACATATCAGTCATTCAGAGGCCAAGTTTTAAGCATGTTGACATATCAGTTACTCAGAGGCTAATGATTTAAGCATGTTGACATATTAGTCACTCAGAGGCTGTTATTTATGCATGTTGACATCGGACCTTCACTCAGAGGCTCAGTTTGAGAATGTTGACGCCTTTAGTCCTTATTGGTCTTTAATAGACTATATTTAAAATACAACACGTGTCACTATACTATTGGACACGATTTTATAGGGTGTTACATCCTCACCCCCTTAAAAGAAGTCTCGACCTCAAGATTTTATTGAAAAAGATGGGGGTATTTTTGTCGCATAGTGGACTCAACCTCCCATGTATACTCGGGACCTCTAAAAGCGTCCTACTTAACCTTTACTATAGGTATCATTTTTCTTTGGAGCTTTTTAACCTGTTGATCCTCGATCGAAATCGGTCTCTCAACAAACCTTAGGTTTTCATCTATTTGCACATCTTTGTGCAACATTGCTAGCGACTCATCGGCTATATATTTCTTAAGGTTATTGATGTGGAACACGTCATGGATTCCACTAAGCTCCTCTGGCAATCTGAGCTTATAAGCTACAGTGCCGATACATTCGACTATCTTGAATGGCTAGATATATCTTGGGCTTAACTTGCCCTTCTTTCCAAAACGCATCACACCTTTCCAGGGTGATACCTTTAGCATGACCTTGTCCCCTACTTGGAACTTAAGAGGTTTACGCCTCTTGTCAGCATAGCTCTTCTGCCTGTCTCTGGCAGCTTTGAGACGATCACGGATTTGCACAATCTTTTCTGTGGTCTCCAGGACAATCTCCGTTCCTGATAGTTGGGCTTCCCCAACTTCTGCCCAACACACGGGCGCTCTACATTTTCTCCCATACAAGGCCTCAAAAGGAGCAGCCTTGATGCTAGTATGATAGCTATTATTGTAGGAGAATTCTATTAGGGGTAAGTGGTCATCCCAACTTCCACCTAAATCAATCACACATGCCCGGAGCATGTCTTCCAGTGTCTGGATAGTACGTTCACTTTGTCCATCCGTCTGCGGATGGTAAGCCGTACTAAAGTTTAATCGTGTGCCTAAAGATTGTTGAAAACTTTTCCAAAAGTGAGATGTGTATCTAGTATCTCTGTCAGACAATAGATACCCGTACACCGTGTAGGGACACAATCTTGTCCACATACAACTTAGCCAATTTGTCTGAATTATACGTTTCCTTAATTGGCAAGAAATGTGCTGACTTAGTCAGCCTATCCACAATGAGCCAAATAGTGTCGTTTCCACTTTTAGTCTTAGGTAACTTGGTAATCAAGTCCATAGTTACCATTTCCCATTTCCATGTGGGAATTTCCAACTACTGTAGAAGTCCTGACAGCTTCTGATGTTCGGCCTTAACTTGCGAACACGTCAGACACTTGGCTACATAGGTGGTTATGGATTTCTTCAAACCCATCTACCAATAATTTTTTTCAAGTCTTGATACATCTTGTCACCTCCCGGGTGAACTGAGTATCTTGAATTGTGCGCTTCTTGGAGGATTAGATCTCTAAGTCCTCCAAGGACTGGAACCCAAATTCTATACTTGAATCTAAGGATTCCATCCTTTCCAGGCGCTAACTGATCAACAGTATCGCCTAATCCCTCGTTAGGGATATTAGCCTCTAATAGGAATTGCTTCTGCGCATCTAGTAGCTTCTCATTTAAGCTATTTCTGAGCTCAATACTCTTGGCGTTAATCCTTATAGGTTTAACTCGTTCCTTGCGACTTAAGGCATCAGCAACTACGTTTTCTTTGCCTGGATGGTAGCGAATCTCGCAATCATAGTCATTAAGCGTTTCCATCCATCGACGTTGTCGCATGTTCAATTCCTTCTGATTGAACAAATGCTGGAGACTTTTATGGTCAGTGTATATAATAAACTTTGTGTCATACAAGTAATGTCTCCATAGTTTTTGTGCAAATACAACGGCACCCAATTCCAAATCGTGGGTGGTGTAATTCCTTTTGTGCATATTTAACTGTCGTGATGCATAGGCAATCACCTTGCCTTTTTGCATTAGCACACAGCCCATGCCAGTGTGCGATGCATCACAGTAGACTACAAAATCTTCAACACCCTCTGGTAGGGATAACACAGGAGCATTGCTCAACTTGTGTTTTAGAATCTCAAAGGATTCTTGTTGTTTTGGACCCCAAACAAATTTGACATTCTTACGGGTTAAGGTAGTCAAAGGAGTGGCTATTCTTGAAAAGTTTTCAATGAACCTCCGGTAATATCCAACCAATCCTAGGAAACTACGAATCTCCGATGTGGTCTTGGGCACTTCCCAATTCATTATGGCCTCAATTTTTGCGGGATCCACTTGGATACCACGCTCACTTACCATATGTCCAAGAAATTGGACCTCTCTAAGCCAAAACTCACACTTAGAGAATTTAGCATAAAGCTTCTCTTGCCTTAGCAGTGCTAAGATGCACCTAAGATGTTTCTCGTGATCAGCTTTATTATGAGAGTAGATAAGTATGTCGTCTATGAAGACAATGACAAACTTATCCAAATATGGTTTGCAGACTCTATTCATGAAGTCCATGAATGTTGCAGGTGCATTTGTAAGTCCAAAAGGCATCACTAAGAATTTAAAGTGACCGTAACGGGTCCTCAAGGCTGTCTTTGGAACATCTTCACTCCTAACCTTTAGTTGATGATATTCTGATCTCAAATCGATCTTGGAGAAGTAACTAGCCCCTTGAAGTTGGTCAAAAAAGATCATCAATCCTGGGCAGAGGATATCTATTCTTGATTATTAACTTGTTTAGCTCTCGGTAATCGATGCACATTCGCATCAAACCGTCTTTCTTCTTTACAAAGAGAATAGGAGCTCCCCAAGGCAAGGAACTAGGCTGAATAAAGCCTTTCTCCAAGAGTTCGTCTAGCTGCGTCCTTAATTCCTTCATTTCCGTTGGTGCTAGCCTATATGGAGCTCTAGCTACTGGTGCTGATCGTGGTATGATATCGATCCTAAACTCCAATTGTCTGTCTAGAGGTAGACCTGGTAATTCTTCTGGGAATACATCAGGATACTCTGAGATGACTAGGAGGTCCTCCATATTTGGCTTAGGCTCGCTTATAGTGACTTGTGCCATGTAGATGACACAACCTTTTCTCAAACACTTGGATGCCTTAAATAATGACACCTTGTCTGGAAGTCCATAGTGTGAGTCTCTAGGATGGTGATCATTTTACCAGATGGGGTTTTGATTTCGATGAGCTTCTTATCGCAGGCAATGCAGACTTGGCAATGAGATAACCAATCCATGACTAAGACAACATCAAACCCCGCCAATTTCATTGGCAGAAGAGAGATAGGGATGGAATGATTCTTAATGGATATAGAGCATCCATCAAGAATGGAAGATGCTGTTTCTATCGTTCCATCAGCAAGTTCTATCTCATAACTTTTAACTAGAGTCCTTATGGGTAGGTTTAGTAGTTTACTAAACTTATGGTCAACAAAAGATCTATCTGCACCTGAATCAAAAAGATCTCTAGCATAAATATTGTTAATGAGGAATGTACCTGGTATGACATTGTCGTCGTTAACAGCCTCTCTTGCAGTTAATTGAAAGGCACGGGCATTCCCTTTCTTGGCCTCTCCAGGCTTTGCATTATTATTCTTAAGAATCTTAGGGCAGTTAGTCTTAATATGCCCCTTTTCATTGCAGACGTACCAGACGGCATCCTTAAGATCCTTACATTCTAGGGTCTTATGCCCTTTTGTCTTACAGATGCCATAGGGTTTGGCCTGTGAACCAAAATTACACTGTCTCCAGTGTCTACGGTTGCAAGTTTTACATGTTGGCATCACAGCCGTTTTGCCTTGGTTCCTTTTGAACCCAAATCTCCCTTTATTTTTCTTATTAAACTTATGGAAGTTGTCATCTTCCCTCTTTCTTTTCCCGTCAGTTTCAGACTTAACTGACTTTTACCTTACCAAATCCAAGGTGAGGGAGAGAGATAGGTCAACAACAGACCTATAGGTAGTAGGCTGAGCAGCCTTTACCATGCCCTTAATCTCGGGCGCTAACCCATTAATAAAACGCGCAATGCGTTTGGGCTCTGGGGCAATCAAATAGGAAACTAACCTAGATAGGGAATTGAAATCGGAAACATATTTCCGACAATCTAGGTTTTTTATGAAAAGAGACAAAAAGTTTGTCTCTAAAATCTCCACCTCGTGAGGTGGGCAATATGTTTCCTTAAAAAGGTCCACAAATTTGGACCACCCCAAATTATACAGGTGTACTTTACCTGTAGACTGAATCATGGCTTTCCACCAGATTAGGGCATCGCCCTTAAAGGACTGTGATACATACTTGACCACATCCTTATCAGCACAATTGCTGATATCTACAATCGTTTCCATCTCGTCTAGCCACTTTAGGGCTTCCACAGCTCCTTTTTCCCCATTAAAGTCTCAGGGTTTGCAGGAGACAAAATACTTATAGGTACATCCGTCTTTAATGGAACGGGACCTTTCAGCAAAATCTATTTTCTTTGGTTCACTCTTCGCATTTGAAGAGTGAACGGAGCTCTCCTAATGAGCTGAAGATGGTGAAATAGATAAGGGTCTAGAGCGAGTGGCACTCGACTCTCTAAGTCTTTCTATGGCCTTTCCCATGGCCTTTTCAATTGCCGCGTCAATGCGAGCTTGAAAATTATCATTATCGATATCTCTGTTTTCGGCTTTGTTAGATTCAACATTCCGGTGGCTACTTTGTGCTTCATTTGAGTTAGCCATCCTTAAGCTTTGGTTCTATATAACAATAAAGCTTCACTTAGCCAGGGTATGTCAATCATTTTGGGTTTAAAACATTGGATATAATAATCCATTGCCTATTCTAGTGTGAATAACATCACAACTCTTAGGCTTAACATATCTATATTTTGGCCTAGGTCTTAATAGGACCATCAAAGGAAAATTACAATTTGGACATAGTCCATATATTATTGGACAGTGGATCGCATTGTCACAACTGTCATTGTCATAATTGACAATTATATTTAAGCTCATAGGCTTGTCTCGAAGGACATAAATTAGGGCACACAGGCCTGTCACAAATGGACATAAAATATGGCACATAGGCCTGTCACTATTGGACATAAAATATGGCACATAGGCCTGTCACTAATGGACATAGAATATGGCACGTAGGCATTACATCACTAATGGATGTTTGAATCATAGCCCCAAGGGCAATACATCACTAATGGATGTTTAATCATAGCCCCAAGGGCAATACATCACTAATGGATGTTTTAATCATAGCCCCAAGGGTAATACATCACTAATGGATGTTTAATCATAGCCCCAAGGGCAATACATCACTAATGGATGTTTAATCATAGCCCCAAGGGCAATACATCACAAATGGATGTTTTAATCATAGCCCCAAGAGCAATACTTCACTAATGGATGTTTTAATCATAGCCCCAAGGGCAATACTTCACTAATGGATGTTTAATCATAGCCCCAAGGGAAATACATCACTAATGGATGTTTTAATCATAGCCCCAAGGGCAATACATCACTAATGGATGTTTTATTATCATCGCACTGATGATATTAGCCGGGATCAAATTTGATCACATGGGCTATATAAGGTCAGGACATAGTCCTTTACCTTGAAGGCTAGTGTGATTCCTCAAGTCACACTACCAAGAGTATGAACATTCTTGAATGTTAACATAAGAGTACCTTAATGGTTGATTAATAGTCCCGGTCACACTGACCTTAATGACTTGGAGGCTTGAACTTAAGTCCACCACCTCTGGATAGAAGGATAAATTCCCTTAACTATCCTGATAGAAGACCCCTTCGTACTTAACTATCATTTATAATTTGGCCAAATGTGTGGTCTGTGCCACTTGGCTAATCAAAACCATTAAGATCTTTTTGGAATTATATTGTAGAGCATAAATTTCGAGTAAAATCGAGACGCTCGTTTGAAGAGAATGAATATACATATATAATTCCAAAAGTACTTCATTAAATTCCAAATCAGAAATTACAATACTAGAAAATGAAATAAACTGTCCATGCAAGGACTTTAAAGAAATAAAACTGTCCATGCAGGGACTAAAGAAATGACAATGTCCTCACAGGGACTACATATAATTAGAAGAGACTTTACTCGTCCTTCTTTCCCTTGACCAACTTGGAGAGTTTCTTGAAGAACTTGTTTGTCTTCTTCTCTGTTTTCCCCGCTTGCTGCTGCATTTCTTTCATTCTTTCTAAGGCCTCATTGATGGCCTCAAGTGGTGGCGGAGGTTGTGGTTGTGGTTGTGGCATAACCGGATACTGGTACCCATAAGTTGGATATCCAGTTGGTGGATAAGCAGGTGGGAAAGGAGACGGGTAAAGTGCATTGTGCATTACTCCTTGCATATAGAGGTCTTGCGACCATGCTTGATAGTCTACTGGTGTAGACGGATTAAAAGGATTATCTATAGACGTGTCTGGATATGTGGGGATTGGGTTAGTATAACCCGATGGTGGTGGTTGAACTGTTGGTGTGGGTGTTGGTTCCACCACAGGTGAGGTGTTATAGGGCCCACCCATTGGAGGGTCCTCCTGAATTGTGGGGTAGGAATTGGGCAAAAGTGGCAGCGATCCCGACCATTGTCCTGCACGTACCGACATACGTGCTCCACGCTTCCTCATTGGTGGTTCAGGTGGTGGTTGAGGTTGGTCCACCGGTTCCATGTGGACATCTTCTTGAATAAGAGGTGGTTGAGAGTGATGAGAAGGAGTGTGGACGAAAGTAAATTGATTCCAATATTGGTCCCACTCATTAGGACCTTGGTAGGGCGATCCGGCATACGAGTTCGAATCTCTTGAAATTTCTATGGAATGCGTATATGATCCCGACGGCGGCATCTCTGGGTCGGAGTCCTCGGTCCAACTGATTTTGATCGGCTGGAGGCGTGTTAAAGTAATGGTTAGGGTTAAATTCTTCATGGTAAGAATGTGAATGAGAATGATGAGAATGGTGAGAGTGGTGTGAGTGATAGGAGTGGTGAGAGTGGTAAGATTTTGTGAATGCGGGTGCGAGTGTCTATGAGAGACAGAGCGTCTCGCTGGTTGCCAAGGAGATGAATATCCTGATTCTTGGTAAGCATCTGAGTTGTGAGGTTGAGGGGGAATGCGCCCCGATGGTCCTCCCCTCATTGGACCTTTTCCTCTCCCACTTTGTCCTCGTACACGTGGCGGCATTTTCCTGTTAAAAATCAATTCAAAAGCAATACTAATAACTTAATAATGAAATGAGTAATCCTAGGTCAATGCCTAGACTCGGAAGTCTAAGGAATGTGTTCGTGTAAGTTTGAGATTAAACACAAAAGGCTAGTGTTTAATTCTCTCAAACGTTGGCTCTGATACCAACCTATCACACCCCGGATTTCCAACCCAAATCCATGCACCGGTGGGCCCGGGTGGGGAGTATCATGACGTCGGTTGATAACATCAGTGTCAATTAAACACGGCACATCAGAAGTCTTGGAGTAAAATTACTATTACAAACCAAATGTTCGAAATAAAATAATATACAGGCTCGTAATAGAAGATCCACATGCGGATCATTAAAATGTACAAGAAAGAACATAAAACAGACTTAGGGCAGATCTAAGGATTTGCAAGCTCTTCTTATTCACTATCAAGCAGCTTCCGGCCTATTTCGTATTGCACCTGCAGTTTAGTCTTTGTATAATACGTCAGCTTTCGCTGGTAAATACACCCAACTGACTCATTTTGAAAACATTTTAAAATGATTTTAAGTGCACAGGGCACAAAAATCTTTTATAACTTGGGAAAGTTACTTTGTAACCTTGTTAACAGATTCACATGTTTGTCCATACATACAGGGCCCAGTACAGAGACCGAGACATGATTAAATACATACCACTTAGAACTCACAGAGGAGTTATCCCCAACGTCTTGGGTAATTTTCATTTTAGAGTCTGTCAGGTGTATGCCTACACCTCGCGCTAAGGTCGTGGCCATTAACTAATCTAATAAGCCGAGGATATCCAGGACACGGTAATTTAACCACCGATGTTTAAGTTATCAAACAAAATAGATTAAAACAGAATATGCGGATTTACTAGCCACAATCCGGCATTAGATTGATCCCATTTCTGACCAAGCGGTAATAGTTTACCGTATCCCAAGCCCGTATAGGGAAATAAGTCTAGAGTATTTACCTGAGCTAGTCTTCTTTTAAATTTCAATAACTCAGCTGTACACAAAAGTACTAACGTGCAGATAGCATTTACCGGCAAGGCTCTAGTCTGGATTATGGCATAAGCTAACCAATTAATACTAACGGTCTTTAATTAAGTCATAGACTTATACCGATTAGTGTACATAATCAAAACGTATAACGCTTGATTAAACGATGATCGGATAGAATGTAGTTTAAACCCGACAAGTACTTTGACTTGCATAATACGGGTAAACTACAAACATTATGGATTTTGAAACGTAAATGACAAGGTTAAACCCGTTTCGGTTGAATTCCGTAAACTAGTTACGTATAATCAACCATATGCTTATAAGTGATAATGGGTAACCGGATAAGTCATGGACAAGTTCTATATGCCATTATATTTTAAATAAGTTAAAATATCAGTAGGATATCAACTTATATACCCGTTAAGGTTTTAAAACGAAACTAAGCCTCATAAGGGCATTCCGGTAATTATATACAGTATAAAAGGAAATTGAATATAATTTAAGTTTAAAATCATGAGTATTCCGGAAAAATAGTTTATTTATGATATAACATCAGTAGGATACCAATTACATGTGTAATTTATCTTTTATGATCAAACTATGCACCGAAGGGGCATTTTGGTCATTTTACACATAGTCTATAAATTATTGGGGATCCTGAGTTTATAACATGTACCTATTGTAAATATGTTTAAATAAGTTTTAAAATCAGTAGGTAACAAGTCTTGGCCAATTAAAATGGTTTAAAACCATACTATGCGCCGAAACGGCGCTTATGTCGTAAAATGACGTCTTTATGCTATGTTCTATGAAAACTGATGTTAAGGTCAGATTAAAATGTTTTAAATATGTTATTCAATATAAGATATCAGTAGGTAAATGATTTACCTTGAAAAGATTTCATTAAATCCATTTTATAAGCCACAAGGGCTAAAATCGTCATTTATCGACATAGTTTAGGGACCTGTTTTAAAACTCAGTTTATAACTTGGTTTAACATCACAAATAATCCTACTTATGATATTACATCAGTAGAAAACTCATTTTCAAGTTCATTACCATTTAAAACCTTGTTTTATGCAAAAAGGACATTTTGGTCAAAGATGGCATAATTATGGAACTTGCGCATAAACTTAGATTCTGATTATAGATCATGTAATATAACCTCAGAGGGTTATGCTACATTATATTACGATCATAATGCAACTTTAGATCAGTAGGTAACTAATCTAAATCGGGTCAGAATCGAAAGTCAAGGCAGAAGTCAAACTTCGCGACTTTCGGTTGTGAACCGACCCTAGAACTGAAATTGTCGAGCCGAACATGTTCTTACATGTTCTAATAATTATTACCAACTTGTTTAAGCGTCAAAACAGATTTCATAACATATATAAGATAAATTTATGATTTTTCCGAAAAATGGTCTGTTTGACTTTTTAATATCATAACTTTGACCCGTCAATTGATCTAGCAACGTGATCTTCAGGAGGTGCCCTTTATAGAGATTAACACCTGCCTTATTACGATCACTTAGCCATGTTCATTTCGAACAATGGTTGGACCATAAAGCGTTTTCTGTAAAAAGAATGACTTTTGGCTATAAAAGCCTATAAACGAAAATGCACAAGGAAGGAACACTTACCAGTGATTCCTAAGGTGCAAAAGAACTATGTTTGATGCTCCTTTTAGCTAGGAACTTCCAGAGGAGGGAGAAGAGTATGAATAAGAAAGGTGCAAGTTCAAATGGTGAACTTGATCACCTATTTATAGTTGGAGAACTTGGAGGTGATGCCAGGTGTTTAGGGGTGTAAGAGGGAGCTTACAAGTGTCCCAAAACGTGGCATATCTGATTACAAGTCCATAGTTTCGATTAAATGGTTTTTGGAGCTTTGTGTGGTAGGCAAGCAAAACTTTCTGCAGCAGCGCCTTTCTCGCGCCCAGTGAGAGACCCATGCTTGGTCTCTCGCGGCCCGCGACCGCCCTTTGGCCAGTTTCAAATTTTGACACTTTTAGCCCCTTAACTTTTAGAACCCTCCAAACCTTTCTAAAACACCTTTTTGGCACTTTTAGCCCTCCGTAGACAATACTTGGCATACCCGGGATTATGCCCGGACATTGTCGAGCTCTCGGTTCTTTAAAAGGTCACTCAGAGGTATAAATTAACATGTTGACACTTTTAATACCTCCATTATCCAACTTTCACATATTTACAAAATTGAACCCTCTCGTCCAACAATTGGCACGTATGAGAGTTAGGACTTCATAAAGGATCACTCAGAGGCTTATTATAAGCATGTTGACTCGGATGTCACTCAGAGGCTGGGCATGTTGACATATCAGTCATTCAGAGGCCAAGTTTTAAGCATGTTGACATATCAGTTACTCAAAGACTAATGATTTAAGCATGTTGACATATTAGTCACTCAGAGGCTGTTATTTATGCATGTTGACATCGGACCGTCACTCAGAGGCTCAGTTTGAGAATGTTGACGCCTTTAGTCCTTATTGGTCTTTAATAGACTATATTTAAAATAAAACACGTGTCACTATACTATTGGACACGATGTTACAGGTGTTACAAGGATCTAGTATCCTCCTGGAAAAGAAGAAAGTCTACCTTTGCTTGGAAACACGAGGATATGACAGATATATCTAAAGATATTATAACACATATACTTAGAATTAATAAATCTTTCAAGCCAATTCACCAAAAATAAGAAAATCTGCACCTGAAAGGAATCTTATCATCCAAGAGAAGGCAGACAAACTCTTGAAGGCAGGTATGATTAGAGAAGTTAAGTATCCAAGATGGTTGGCCAATGTAGTGGTAGTTCAAAAGAAAAATGGAAAGTGGAGGGTATATGTTGACTTTACAGATTTAAATAAGGCATGTCCCAATGATCCTTTCCCATTACCACACATTGACTCCATGGTGGATGCAACAACAGTACATGAATTGCTAACCTTTATGGACGCTTCCTCTAGATTCCAACAAATTCAGATGGAACTATCTGACCAATAGGATATAGCATTCATGACTACTACTGGCATATATTGTTTTATTGCAGTGCCTTTTGGACTAAGAAATGCAGGTGCCACCTACCAAAGACTGGTCAACATGATGTTCAAAGAGCAGATTAGAGACACTATTGAAGTGTATATAGATGACATGGTGGTCAAGTCCAAGAGAGCAGAGAACCATCTCAAGGATCTTGAAGTGGCATTCAATATCCTTGACCAATACAACATGAAGTTGAATCCTTCAAAGTGTCATTTTGGTGTTAAGCTGGAAAATTCCTAAGATATATGGTGACCAAGAGTGGGATCGAAGCAAGCCCTGAGCCAATTAAGGCGCTAGTAAATATAAAATCCCCTGCCAATGCCAAAATTGTCTAAAGATTGACAGGAAGGATCACGGCTTAAACAGATTCATTTCAAAGTCCTCAGAGAAGTGCAAGGATTTTTATAACATCCTGAGGATGAATAAAAAATTCAAGTGTACTGAGAAGCATGAAGCCGTGCTCAAAACCCTGAAGGATTATATATCCTCAACACCAGCCTTGATGAAACCAGAGAATGGTGAGCCATTATCCTTGTACTTAGCTGTTTCAGGTAAAGTAGTAAGTGCAGTGTTAGTTAAGGATCATGAAGGCCAACAACATCCAGTATATTATGTAAGTAAAAGCCTTCTTGATGCGGAAGCCAGGTACTCTCATTTAGAGAAATTGATTCTTGTATTGATTATGGCTTCCATTAAACTTAGACATTATTTTGAAACACATACAATTGTTGTGAAAACTAACTTTCCTATTAAGGATGTTCTCAGGAAACCTGAAATGTCAGGTAGAATGGCAAAGTGGGAAGTCAAACTTAGTGCATATGACATTAAGTATGAACCTAGGACTGCCATCAAGTCTCAAGCTTTGGTAGACTTTGTGGCTGATTTTAGTAGTGATCTACAAAAGGAAGCTGAATTAGAGGTTCAACAGCTTGAGGAGACCAAAGATCCTTGGATATTCTTTGCAGATGGAGCCTCAAACATCAAGGGAACTGGACTAGACATACTACTAAAATCGTCATAGGGGGACATAATACCCCAATCCATTTCTTGTGATTTTCAAACAACTAACAATGAAGCAGAATATGAGGCCCTAATAGAAGGTTTGCAATTAGCTAAACAAATGAGGATCAGGTATCTTCAAGTATACATAGACTCATTGCTAATGACTAGCCATTACAATGGCTTATATGTTGTGAAGGGTGAGAAATTAATCAAATATTTAGAAATTGTTAAAAAACTAGCAAATGCTTTCGATTCTTTTAGCATAACACAGGTTCCTAGAGAAGAAAATGTTGGGGCAGATGTGTTGGCAAATCTAGGATCATCCTTAAAGATACAAGAAGACGTGAGGATACCTATCATACAGATTCTTTTTCCTTCAATAGAGGAAAATGAAGCATTGGAAATAGTTGAAGATACTGCAATTGTACCTAGTGATGTGCAGCCAAATTCAGGATCATGTATCCTTCCAATTATGAACACATTCCAGAATGGGGAAATTCTCACGTGGGGGAATCCTGGAGCCTTCAAGGTTACGGTATCTCAATTTATTATATTATATAACATTTTGTATAAAAGATCTCTTGCAGGTCCCTATTTGTGATGCATTGAGGATCTAGAAATTCAAAAGGTCTTGAAAGATTTTCATGAAGGAGACTGTGGAAACCACACTGGGGGGAGAGCATTATTCTCAAGGATTCTTGAACCAGGTTATTATTGGCCTACAATGAAGAAGGATGCTATGGAATACGCAAGAAGATGTGATGTTTATTAAAGACACAACAACATCCTACATCAACCACCATAGTCTTTATATCCAATAATCTCCTCTTGGCCATTCATGAAATGGGTAATGGATATAGTTGGGAAACTTATAAAGGCACCAGGAGGAAAAGTATTTATGCTTGCCATGACAGACTACTTCTCCAAATGGATAGAAGCTGAAGCTTTTGCTCAAGTCAGGGAAAAAGAAGTTATATCCTTCATTAAGAGAAACATTATTACTAGATTTGGAATTCCTTCTGAAATTATTTGTGAAAATGGATCCCAATTTACTGAGAATAGAACTACTAACTTTTGTGACAACTGTGAGATTAGGATGATAACATCAACACCAGTCCACCCACAAGCTAATGGTCAGAATCAAACAATAAGATCATCATCAACAACTTGAAGAAGAAGTTTGGATCCAAGAAAGGGAAATGGGTTGAAGAGCTACCGTACGTCTTGTGGGTAGATAGAACAACTCCATAGAGTGCCACATGCCTGACTTCATTCTCCCTAGTCTTTGGAACTGAGGCAGTGATCCCTACAGAAATGGTGGTTCCTACAGCTAGAACAAGCATCCGTGATTCTGAAACAAATGCAAAAAATCTGACCCAATACCTGGATATTGTGGATGAGCTCAGAGATTTGGCAAGAATAAGGATAGCTAGCTATCAGCAAAGAATGGCTGGAGCATACAATAAGGATGTCAAGATCAGAAGATTTCAAGTGGGTGATTTAGTACTGAGGAAAGCATTTCAGAACACTACGAAGCCAGTTGATGGCAAATTAGCACCAAAATGGTAAGGTCCCTACTTGATAGAAGTAGAAACTAGAAAGGGGGGCATATCGCTTATTGACTATGGATGGTGATCTTCTACCAAGAGCTTGGAATGTTGTTCATCTGAAAAGATACTTCATGTAAGAAGGATCAAGGATCCTTGGAGACTCCAGTATTCTGACCCAGGATATAGGAACCTTAAAGGATGCATGATCCTTACTTTGGTAACATCTCACTTTTACTCTCTTTTCTTTTGTACTTATTATTCATTATAAGGAAAGGATGTTAAGCCTTTAACATCCATTTTTATCAACTTTTAAGCTTTTGCATAGCTTTAACATTTATTCACAGAGGATTAAGGGGTTGGCCACCTCTCTCCCACATTTAAGGTATCTTATACTTTCTAAGTTTAAAGGTTTTCACTTTTCACACGAATTGGGTTTTGACACCCCGCCAGTCGCACATGTTTATCCAAGTATGGTTTGAGGCAATGGGACCAGTACACGCTTTAGGGCTGATAATTTCATTACTGTTGGCCATATGTAGGATCTCAAGTATAATGGTAGACGTACCATACATCCGTTATCCTAAGGTTTCTAACGTTTTCACGTTAGCTAAGGTTTTGGCATTTTCATGTCACTCACGTTGGGCTTATCCCTAGTTCGGGCCAGACCCCAAGGATTTTGGGTTGTCCCCAAATTATTTGGGCTTGTCCCGAGTTATGATGGTTTTATCCTCAGTTTATTCGGGCTTGTCCCCAATTATTGTGGGTTTATCCCCAGAATATTTGGCTTAGTCTCAAGTTGTCCTTTACAGGTTCTTGAAGCTTTAAAGGTTTGTAGATAAGGATCCTGAATTCTTAAACCACAACTAATTTCTTTGGTCTGTTTACACAATAGTAAGTCTTAAGGATATAGAATCCTAACTTGGATTCTCTTATATGTTTTATCCTTAGTTTATTTACATTATTATTTACACCCTATACCTTTCAATTGAAAATATATGATCCTTGGTTATATAACTTCTCATATTTTCTAGTGTTGTTATGATAGAAAATTGGTGTATTTTTGACAAATCCAAAATTCTCTAAGTCTTGTAAATCAAAGCTAATAATAAACATAAACTAATCACAGAAATATTTCAGAAATAAAGATACAACACAAGATATACTTAAAAGGCTATACTTTTTATTAAAATCATATTAAAAGGTTGTCAAAATTATCAACCCAAGTTTCCACTAGCAAAATGTGGCCCGTCCACTTGGGTTGATAAAGGGTGTCCATACTAATTGTTCATAAGATGCAAGAAAATAAAAGTGAGGGGCGTCAAAGGCTTCATCATTCACAAACAGAAGGACCCATCCACCTTCGCCGCCCCTATTGTCTTAAGGATCAAGAATCCTAACCCTAGAAACTATTGTTCAGAAAACCATAAATTATTCAAAACACCATCTACAGAAACCACATAAACCTAAAAAATGGGCTTAGGCCTCATCTATATTATCCTTCATTGCCCACCACAGCAGCATCACCATCGGCTGCACCACCACCTGCTTCACCACCTTCAGCCCCAACTGCCTCGACCACCTCCTTTGTCCCGCTAGTCCCAGCTTCCAGCATGTGCACCGGCTCAAGCTCCTTTTTACCACCGAGCTCCAGGAGTCTCTGCCTCTACCTAGCAAGATCCCATTCAGACTTATCAAAAGTAGGATCCATAGCCTCTTAAACTATTTTTATCCTTGTCCGCAGAATGGCTTAAGCTGCGCAGACCTTGGCTTCATCAGCGACCTCCAGTTGAGCTTTGTTGGCCTATATCTCTGCCACCATGATCTGCTTCTCTAGGGTGTTGACCTCCTTCTCTAGCTGGGAGATCCTCTTGTCCTTGGCAGCAACAATGGAACAGAGATCAGCTAGACTCTCTCCAGCATCGGCTAGGCGCTTATCCTAATTAGCCTAGATACGGACAAACTTCTGCAAATTGAAAGACCGGGAAGTTAGGATCATTTATCTTAGCAAAGACAAGATTAATCATAAAGGATCCTTATCTCAGTGACGAAGTCGTGGAATTGTCGCTCTATCTGAAGATTGTCTTCATCAGACTCACTTGGCTTCTTTCTCTGGATCCAGCCTTGACACGGGTGGTCATAACTTTGGACTCTGGTTGGCTTTGGCCTTTGGCCAGCTCTTTCTTAATCGAATGAGGGGAGATTATGTTGTCGATATCTCCAAGACCAAACTTTGAGGCAGATTTGGATGATGACCTAGCATCACCTATTCAACCAACATAGAAGATAAGTATTCACAATTTAATTTTATTTATCTTATAAACATTTCATTCTATATGGATACTTACTTGACATTGTGAAGGTGGTGGATGTGGTATCTTTTAAATCCTTTGCTTTTGGTATGAATGTTCTAACCATTGTATCCAATTCCCAGTATGCGGCTACTTTTTCTGCAGTTCAAGTAGTATCAGTGAGAGAAGCAAAGTTTGTCACTGCATAAGTAAATGAAACAGGATCAGTTATCCTCAACAAAAAATAAAAGAATTCTCTACAATCCTAACCGAAGGACCTATATCTTACCCTTCAAGTTCCACCTTTTTGGAGAATATCCCCTGAAGGAATAGAATTCATCCTCACAAAGAAGAACTAGTTCTTCCAGGAGGTATTGTTTTTGGTGGTCTTGAGGAGTGAGAGTGGCTGCTGAGGTTTAGCTTTGAATAGAAATCGGTGGGATTCGTGAGACAAAAAATTGTACAGGCGTGGGAGTTCAGAAAGGGTGAAACTCAACCCTCATCGCTTATAATCTGTTCAAGAGTTTATAGCACCCTCCACAGCATTGGTATCGCCTGGCTGTAGCACATGCCAGTTCGGGTAAAGAAACTTTAGGTGAATGCTGGAAAGGGATAAGTATAGCCAATTTGAAATGGCGCAGCAGGGAAAAACCCAAACAGAGGATTCAGAATCATTCTTGAGTGAAGAATCAAAAGGTTTGAAGATGATTCCCTCAGGAAAACAGTTGTGTAGCTGATCGACTTCGGGATTAGTGAATATACATAGCTCAGAAGAAGGATTCTTCAGTAGGTTTTGGCTCTTGGGTGGACTATCACGTTCTTGATCCTTATTTGGAGAGGATCGAGTGGCCATTTTTACCATTGATTTGCTGAAGAAAAAAGATGGATACAGAAGAAAAGGACAAAGAGAAGAGGAGAGAATTGAGACTCTGATATGAATCTTAAATGGATTGTCGACTCTATCTCTTCCCTATTTATCGTAATTATGGTTGCAGGGTTATCCCATCAGTGACGCAAGCAGTAGTAACGTCTGGTTCATATCGCAATGGCTAGTTCAGAACTAACGGAAATATAGTAAATAAAGTTGATCTAATATCAACCATATTTGGGAGCAATTGTTAGCGGTTAATTTTAGTATCATTAAATTGGCCTGGATCACCGATTCTTAACAGTTGGTGTAGGAAGTCTGAGGATCACGGATCCTTATCATTGTTTACATTAACTAACAATTGTATCCTCTGTATAAAACTTGTATTCGCAGGTACATAAGGAATTAGACTTGGTTAATCTGCAATCTCAGAAAATATGCTCCCTAATTCGCACGAGTTTGGAAGCATGTAGCCGTTATAGAGAACATGGGACACTTGCATCATTTTTCGGATTGTTTGTTATTTAGTTATTTCCAATTTTATAAGGGGATAATGAAGCTCATTTTAGGCACAATCACTTATACGAACACACACACACTCTCTCTCTCTCTCTCGCAACTCTCAAATTGTTCTTTGCACTAACACTAGATTCCATTGTACTGAGCTCATTATCTTTCAGAGTTGTCTTGAATTCCAGTTTATTTTGTTCAATATAGTTGGTGATTGATAATTGCCATCACCCGAGATTTTTTTGTGCCGGAGATCTTCTTAAGATCAAGGGCTTTTTCCTTGTATAAATCATTGTGTTCATCAATATTTACATTTCATATCTTTTCACACAATTGTTTATCATATTAGTACTCTACCTCACAATCAAAGTTTAGTTACATTATCCTTAAACCGTTTTTTGACCAAACAGTTCATACGAGAATCGGCTTGAGTTAAGAGAACTCGTAGGAACTCGACTTCCAATTTTTTTCAAAATATTTTTTCACCAAAAATCATATTAAAAATTAGTTTTACAAAGGTAAAAATAATTCCTTCACATTTTTTTTATCGTGGCAGTTTCACTCCTCCCAGCGCGCTACAGTGATTTACCGAAGGGGGGGGGGGGGGGGGTAAATCATTCTTATAAGTGGCCAAAAAAACGACTCGTAAATTTTTTTTCATAGGGGGGCTTGTTTCGTGTTGCTCTACGTTTGCGAAAAATTTGGTCGGAAAACTCTCATTGGAAGTGGTGTTGTCACGAGTTCTCTCAACTCAAGGGTGGTTCTCATATGAACCTGGTCCTATATATAGATATATATGGATGGGTTCAAATGAAAACCACCTCGAATTGGAGAACCGTGGGAACTTTTTTTTTTCTCGTGCGAGTTGGAAGAAATTTTTTTCCACAAGTATAGATGAAAATATTATAAACACATCTGTAAAAAAAAGTAAAAAGAATATCAAGTCAGTAATTTTGACTGATACACGTATTTTTACGCGCTGGTGTAATTTTTGTACGAAGATAAATATTTTTTTACGCCTCATGTAAATGTCAGTATGCGGCATTTAAAAGTTCTTTTTGCTGAAACAAGTGATTTTTTATAACTTTTAAAAAAAAATTGAAAAAACCTTTTGAATGGCCTAGTTCTAACGATTCTCACAACTTAAGGTGGTTCTCATTTTGACCCATCCCTATATATATATATATATATATATATATATATATATATATATATATATATCCATCAAACACACTCAAAACCCACAAATAACAAAGTGAACATTACTAAAACGACACATTCGTGGGTTTTGTGTGGTGTTTTGGATGATAAAGCTTTGATTATCTAATGACTAACATTAGTTTCATGTGAATTATTATGTTTTGTTTTATATTCATAGTTCTACGATGGTGTGTTTGAAGTTTTTATGGACTGTTAGGGTTTGGATATTGTGTTTTAGTGATCTCCACTCTGTTATTTGTGGGGTTTGAGTGTGTTTTGTGGCTAAAATTGTGATGTTTTATGACTTTGTACGCTTTGTAGGAAAAATGGATTTTGTAGCAGAACCCCACCCATATATATATATATATATATATATATATATATATATATATATATAGGGGATGGATGATGAGAAAACTAGTTTAAATGAGAAAACCAAGAAACTAACTAAAAAAGCATAAAAACATATTAATTTTTTAATAAAAATCTTTATATATAATATACAAAAAACGTTTTTTTTTTCAAAAAAAAAAAGTTATATTACACATGTGCATTAATATGAAAAAGCCTAAAGCATCTAACCCACCCCCCACCGACACTCCCAAAAACCTAAACCACCGTACCCACACTCCCCAAAAACCTAAATCCACCCTCCCACCAAAAGCCTAAACCCCCTACCCCCAAAAAAACATAAACCCCACCCTCCCCCCTCAAAAAAAAAAACATAAAACTAAACCCTAAACGTAAACCCCTTAAAAAACCTAAACCCCCACATGCATCTTCAATAACCTAAACCCACCCTCCCCACATACCCAAAAACCCATCCTAATCCTAAATGCTAAACTAAACTAAACTCAAAAGCTAAATTTAAACATATAATGCATATGTGCAGCACATACACATATAATGCACATGTGCAGTAAAAGTTTTTTTTTTTGAAAAATAGTTTTTTATGCATAAAAAGTAGTGATTTTTTATAAAAAAAAAAAATTGGTGTGATTTTAGGCTTTTTTTATTTAGTTTTTAGGCTTTATTAGTTAGTTTTTTTTAGTTTTTTCATTTATATGTAGTTTTCTCATGATACTATCTCTCTCTCCCTATATCTATATCTATATATATATATATATATATATATATATATATATATATTAACAAAATCCATTGAAATACACATTAAAATTTTATACGACTTGACCCGACTCGAATCGGACCAAAAAATATTATTACATCGCGTTCGTCAAATGACACATAAAATTTCGCTCATGGGTCTGCCATTAGTGATATTCGCATAAACATCTTTAATGTCATATTTAATGGGTATGTCAATGAATTTTGATAAATAATAAACCTTTTTTTTTTATCAAAACATCTTTAGTAAAACATATGCATATATCGAACAAATTATTAAAAATAATAAACATTAAGTTATATAGATGGTAAACAAGTAATAAAAAATATAATACATAAATGTAAGGATAAAATGATAAAATCGTCCTTGAGGTTTGGTTATATTTGCTTGTTCCATTCAAAAGAAAAAAATGTCATTCACCTTAATAGAAAAAAAATAAACTAAGTTAGTGATTTAGGTGGAAAGACAATAAAAATGTGAACCTGAAGGAATCAAATCCAAAAAAAAAATATTTTTGATTAAACAAACAAATATTAAACCGGGAACGATTTTGGCATTTTACTGTACATAAACTATTTCAAATATTAAGAATTAATTACATTGTTAGTACCTTTGGTTCAGTTATTTTGTTACCAATTTTTTTTAGAAATTACACCATTGGTAATTTGGTACCAATTTTTACAAATTATTTTACCATTGGTACTTGTGGTTACAGACTTTTTTACATGGTTAGTACCTATTTTGTACTTATGATGAAATAATTTTATAAAAGTTGGTATCAATTGTGTATTTTTCAGTAAATATGTATGAAAATCACAAAATAGGCAAACCACAGGTACTAACTATATAATTAATTCATATATTAATATTGAAATTGAAATTCCGTTCAAATTCTAGTTAATTTGAATCAAACAATACATACACATAATTCGGATATACAGGTCGGAACAAGTCAGGCCATAACGTATAAGTAGAAATTTGATTTAGAGACTGAAGTCTAAACCACTTGCAACACAATACTAGGGATTGAAATTCATATTTAATTCAATTTGAATTAATCTAGAAAAGAAAACTACCCAAACTAACCACCAACCAACACCTAAGACGACACCAATAAACAACCCCACTTTTGACAAAAACAAATATAAATAAAACAAATGCCTGACAAATGGTGGTGCCTTGAAGAACCGTTGGATTGGGCCAAGACGACATCATGCCTCTTAAACGCCTTTGTATCTTATAATGATGGAATTAAAATCAGAATTCAAAATGTCTTCCTCATGATGAAGATTTATATCCTCCACTCTTTGTTGCAAAGCAACACACATCCACATTTTTTGAAATCATATTGGTATGAATAGTTTTTAATGTCTTTTTTAGAACTATATCATTATATATTTGAGATTTAAGGATTCTTTTTGTTGATCAAATATGCTTGCAATAAAGATAAAACAAGTTTACCAATCATATCTTTAAAGGGAATATGTAACTTCATATATAATAAAATATGATGAAGATCTATAAATCATTCCTGTGTATTTTTATTCTTCTTTTAAAGATTAACCTTACTTGGAAGTTTCCTAGCTAAAACCATGTATATTACAGTAGATAAAAAAAATGATCCACATACACGACCTAGACTGCCAATCTAAAGTAATTGATATACGTTAAATTATACATGTTTTAAGTATATAATTATTTGCAATTATGGTGTTTTACCCAATGAAAACATTGTTTTTGGTACTCAGTAGTTCTATATTTGAATTGCATGTTTGTATTCCCATAAAAATGTAAAAGGTTTGAGAAGATAGTTTTGGAAGCAAAAAGAAGAAAATTGGGTAAATACATAACTACACGACTAGGTAATCTATTTAACTAGGCGCGTACTCACATACGGAATGAGATTTGATAAGTGGGTGAAGTAGAAATCTTAACGGAGAATGAATAGAAAGACACATGTGTAGGTTATCTGAAAAGATACAGTCGTGTAACTTTTTGATAACAAAAGAAAACGTTGAAGAACATACACGGCTACGTAGTTACAATTTACAGTCGTATGCAATGAGGACTGAGGAGCCCTCATAGAACTGAAACACACGGCTAAATGGTTAAAAATCACATAGTCGTATAAGAGGTGGCAAATATTGTGAGGAATGATATTTATTTAATTAAAGTTCTGTTTTTACTTTGTAGGTAGTTATTATAATTATGATTTGAAGCTTTATACTTTTTAGGTAGTTATCATAGTTATGCTTGAAAGCTTTATAACTTGAATAACTATAATTGTTGCTGTAGTTGTTGGTTAGTGAAACTGAAAGGACAACATATCTAACGGCTTTGTGATAGTTTAAAATATGTTTTTAGTTAAGGCTTTATCTACTTATCACCCTCTCACCTTTTGGTGAGATATTAGCCTAACAAATTTAACCATTTCTCCTGTTTGAATTTCGTTCAACCCATAAACACGTGCAGTTTCATATTTTTAATTAAGGCTCTATCTACTTAGACACCCTCAAAGTATATTTCAGACACTTCGTGATCATATATATATCTATACGTGACGTATAACCAGAATCTTAAAAAACAGAACTGCAACTGTCAGTTCTTGTCTGGTGTCTGGATCTATACATCACGTATACGCAATACAAGTACTATAAGTGACCCATGTAATATTTTCTTACAAACTTGGGCAGAATGGTGATTTTTGTAGCTATATGAGGCGTATAGTTTTTTTTTTTTTTTTGCAATACTTATCCTTTTAAGTTTTAACAACATTTAAAATAAATAAAATATGAAAAATATCACAAAAAGTTTATACAGTATTTATTGTTTTAAATAATATACGGTAAAAAAATCTTAAAATAAATAAATTTATTGTTTTAACCCTACAAATATTACATTATTTGTTGTTTAAAACATTTTATATAATATTCATTTTAACAGTATTTTAAAGTTATTATTATTATTTTTTTATAAAATTTATAAGTAAGTTTTTTATTAGACAATACAAACATTTATAATTGATCGAAACTAAACTAAACTATCGCGTGATATGTAACCAACGAAACATTCTAAACAATGTAAACAAGCATTACAGATAAAAACAACTAATGGATGTTGAAAGATCAGTCACAAACAAGTATAAAATCAATTCCTAAAACCTTTGCTAGCAGGGTAAGTAGAGTGTCGAACAATGAGGAATTAGTGGAAAACGCATAATTAAACGACTTGGTAATCTATTTACCTAGGCATGTACTCATATGCATTGGTAGAATAAGAGTTGAATACATAGGTGCGTGAAGTAAAAATCTTAAAGGAGAATAAATAGAAAGATACATGGCTAGCCATCCAGGTAATCTGAAAAGATATAGCCGTGTAACTCTTTGATACTTAAGAAGATATTGAAGAAAAATACACGGCCAGTTAGTTACAATTCACATAGTCGTGTGCGATGAGGAGTCCTCATAGAATTGAAGATACACGACTAAGTGGTTAGAAATCACATATTCATGTGAGAGGTGGCAACAACATTTGTAAGAGTTTAGGCAAGGCAACCTAAAGCGGTGACCTTCTTTCGATACAAGCGACAAATGGAGCTGGTTTTTACGACTTTTCAACTTGCTTGGATTCAAGTAGAGATACAAATCTCTCAGATTTGAGATTTGTTCTTTTTATCTTTGTATTCTTAGTTTTCAATTTGAATTGCGATGGCTAAATTACATAGTTTTTTATAGGTCATATATGTTTGTATTGATCAGTTACTATTATGGAGTATTCTTTTTGTAATTGCAATGAGAATATGAACCATTGTGAGGAATGATTTTATTTAATTAAAGTTGTAGTTTTTCTTTTTAGGTAGTTATTATATGATTTTGATTTGAGGGTAATTAATTGTTTCATTTAAAGTCGTTTTATTTGTTGAGTCCTTAAAGAGATTAGTTTACGTACCAAATTTGCTAGTTTCGTTAATTAATTAAGTTAGGTTTTATATAGCCAAGTAAATAGTAATAATACGTAAAGTTGTAGTTGAACCGATAAACAACAAACCCCTACCCCACTTTTTTTTGAAAGGTGTGAATTATTCGTGAATGTCGGGAGGTCTAGCATACGTTGTCTTAGCCGGGTCCGCGCTAGAAAGCCATCTCGCACAATAGAACCCCAATTTAAACCCCTCAATGAGAAACCTCTATCACTGAGACTCGAACTTAAGATCTGGAGGAGAAAACTCATCTGGGTCCACCATAGGTGGAACTTAAATACTCGTGGCTCCTATAGCACTAATGATGGTTCCCTACCCCACTTGACATCAAACCGCTTAAACAACTTTGTATCTAATAACGATGGAATTAAAATCAGAATTCAAGATGTCTACCTCATGACGAGGCTTGATAATAAATATCCATCACTCATTTGTTACATAGCAACCCCCATCGAGACCTTTTGAAATGTGAGGTGTTTTATGTGTTTTTTTTTTTTAATTTTAAAACTAAACCATTATATATTTGAGGCTTAAGAATTGTTTTTGTTGGTCAGATGTGTTAAAATTTATTAAAAAAAATAAAAAGAAGAGGAGGAAGAAGAAAGTTTATTAATCAAATCTTTAAAGGGAATATGTTAGCTTTAATGTTATACATCTGTTGGACCCGTTTATATATGTGAAAATGTAGCAGTTGCTAACTGTAATGTGTTGTTTAAACTTTGATTGTTATGGTCAGCATTTAAAAAAAAATCACATCATTCTTGAATACTCAGAATTAGAGAAGTTATAGAAATCTTTTCTTTGTAATTTTATTACTCTTATAAAGGTTAGTAACCTTCCTTGGAAGTTCCCTATGTTCAGCCGATGAATTAGTGAACTTTGTACATAATACACTTTATTTCTTGATATGAATAACAAAATAACGTTATAACTAACTAGCATTATCCTATAAAACTAGTCAATGTTTAGCTTATAACTAACTTTTTTTTTGTAAATAAGCTACTAGTCAATCAATCATTTTAACTCCAAAATTCAGAAAACTTGCCAAGTTACATCAAAACAGAAGGTAACCGGGCAACAAGCTGTGCCGCCAATCCTTTCTGAATTGCAAACCCTAACCTTCCAAATATAAACCCTTGCCCCCTTGGGGTTGAACAATTGCTGTAGACGACTCGTTGAACCCTCGTCAAGAAGTGGATAGCTTCTGGCGCTAGGGAACCAAAAGTATCAAAGACAAAAGGGACAAAGACATGCTAGTTCTTTGCGCAAGCTTTAGCGTGCTTATCTACTTTCTTTGATTTTGCCTTTCTTGCCGCTTGTCCAGCTACAAACCCGTTTTCCCTTAAACCAACCAAAGGGGAAACCCCCCTGAGGTCTACACAAGCATGTTTCCCCCCAGCCCAGCCAAAGACGAGCAGATCCGCTGGTCGCAGAGTAGATCTCCCTTCCATAGGGTCCGTGAGGAAATTCACAGGGGCCTCTTTCTTAGCCGAAATCCCAGCTCTTCTTAAGATATCCCACAAAGCATCACGCACCCAGTCGTGCCGATATTTGAACCCAGGAGCTCTTTACAGTGAACTGCATGCTCCCCGTATTTATCCATACAAGCTTTACGACATATCGGGCAAGTTTCATCTTCCGGGTACATAGGGATCATCAACCGGTATTTGAGAATGGCTCTATATTCTACTGCAGACATACATTGTCCCAACCCCTCAATTGGTATAACGGTCAAAAATTCCTGAGCATGGGGACCTTTCAGGCACTCAAACACCGCCTTCTGGCGGGATGACAAATCAAAAGCTTCTCCATGCTTTGGGCGATTTTGCTAAACAGAGCATTCGCCAAAGTTTTTTGTGGATTTGAGGGGGCGGTGTCCTTATTAGAAAAACCGTCAATATCCAAGTCTGGGAGAGAGACATTTAAGCGTTCAAGCGCCTGCTGATAGTCCGGGTCAAGCCCGACGACCTCACAGTTTCGAAGGATATGATCCTGTAGTTCCCAAGACTGAGCTCTAGACGCCACAAAGGCATAAGCCCCAACATCTCGAGCTGAGAAGAGGCCCAAACCACCTAGACGCATTGGCAAAGATGCCAGACGCCACTGGAGGTCACCAAAGAAGGGGCCGCCACCCACTACTATGTCTTCTATAGCCTCTCTAAGGCCATCATCGAACCGAGATACCGCATCCTCCATAAAATGCGGTTGACAAGTCCGCAACCCAAAAAGTAACTTAACGACCCCCATGCACGACCTTAGCAGAAGGAGTTCACACTGGGGATCTCTCAGGCAGGGTAAGAGTTTCATGAGGTCAACCGTCCCCGAGGCTCCCCGCCCTGCCAACTCCTCAATAAAGCTAGGATCCCGACTAACAGCTCCACCAAGGAGCTTAATCCCCTTCTCTGGTCTACCGATCCCTCTCGGGAAAAGCCCATCTTGAACTTTCCGCCTGTCGCATGTCGGCCAAAAACCTCTGTTTTCTTAATGTTGAGATAAAGCCCTAGAGATGTCCCCTCCTCGTTGATGATGTCTAAGGCCTTAGCAACCTAAGAGACGTTGCCAATAATCGTCCCATCATCCAAGTACCAAGCATGAAACGGGAGTTTACAGCGGTCCTGAACCCGGAGAATAAGGGGATGTAAGGCAAGGGCAAAGAGAAGGGGCCCCAAGGGATCTCCTTGTTGAACTCCGGTAGTAGCCCCAATACACTCGTTACCAACATACAACCTAGCAGGCTGGGCGTAAAGAAATTGGACCCACCGATAGATTGACGGGCAACGCTGATGAACCTCGTGCAGAAAAGCTGTGCGATCGACCGTGTTGAAAGCATTGGAGAAATCCACAGTAAGCAAGGCTAAGGAACCATCTGCATGAAATGAGTTGAGAAACCTCTTTGCACTGTGAAGCACCACCTCTGCCCCATTTGGCACCCCCACCCCTAAATTAATAGTCACCCAAGTACTGGGTCATTTCTTTCCCGACCTTCTTCATCGCCACCTTTGAAACCAACCTTCACCAAATACCCCCCACAGCAATAGGTCAAATTCCTTTATCAGGCTTCAATAATGGGGTTAGGGGGCCGAGGCAACAAACTCAGCAAGCACCTTAGGGCAGGATCCCCCAAGCCATAAGTTAACAACTTCAGTAATGCTCGTAAGCAAACCTGAGGAAGTCACCGAGCCCTCGCCACCAATAGCATCTAGCAAGTGTTGGGCCCGTATCCCGTCTCTGCCACATGACGTCCCTTTAGGAAAGGATCGAATACATTTGAGTACACACTCCCCATCAACAACAAGAGTGGGTTGGGCCAAGGGTTGGAAGGCAAGGACGGGGGCGGCACCACTGGGTGTTTATCAATAAGAGCTTTCAATGTCGAATCACCTAGGGGGGCAACTCCACTAGAGCATAGGACCTTAACCGCAGCTGTGAAATGTCCATCCCTGACTTTCCGAAGACATTGCTTAATATTAGGGTTCATTTCTTTGTTTTCCTCTCTCCTGCATTCTCCCCTTGAAGCCCCCGTCTCCCCCACGCTATCCAATAGCGAAGAGACCAATCATCAAACCCAGACCCATCTTTCCAAATTGTAAGCGTGTGTAAGATGTTACTACACTGTAGAGATTTCCTGTTCCCTGACCTTCGCTCTTGTATGGAGGATGGTCTAACCACCCGAAAGGTGCAACGTGGTAGTAAAAACAATTGGACCCAATTGTTAACCGATCCTGGCGACGCTACCACTTTGCAGAAAGCACCTGTTAGAACATGAGCAAACAACAGCCGACAACTGGGGGGAATGCTTTTAACAGTCTGAATAGGGAGGGAGAAAACACGCTCGACTAGGTTACATCACCCCCGAGCCCTACTGGGTGACGTGGGTTTGTGTCAACCACCACTTGACATGGTTTCCGGATCCCAACAATGAAATCTTCAACATCCCCCGAGATCATGGCAAACGACACGACCTCATTATCATGCTTGCATCCCCTACTGAGTGCATGCATCACCATGCACTTTCCACATAACCATTTATCCCCTTCCCTAAGAACTTCCGCAACATCCAAAAAAATGTCCAAGTCCTTGGAGATAGCCTCCTTCAAAGATAGCTTTCGGTTTTCTGTCTTGAGGTGTGCTCTTTGCATGTGTTCAAGTAGGGGGGAAAACCCACAGACCCCGGTTTGCCATCTTTACATTCGTGGAAAATTTTGAAAGGGCAGGTCCTTAAACCACTAGCAGAGCCCTGCACAGGGCCCACTGACTTAACGTCAGACCCCCTTTCGTAGGAGCCATGCGCGTATGTTAATTGCCACCGAAGAAAAAACACACTAACGGTACACCCAACTCGAGATAAGTTGTTGGGGGTAGAAAACCAGTAAAATTCTATACAAGACGAAGGAGGGCAGCAACCGCGGGTTGCCCACCCTCTAAATGGTACCCCACATAACCCCTTACCCCATGGCGGAAATCGAATCTGAATTACAAGATCAAATCGCCTTAACCAATTCCCACTTCACAAGAGTGCTAAAGAAACAAGTTTTTTAAAACCTTCACTTCATTGAGGCGTTTGATCAAACACCTGGTGGGTCGACTTTTCTTTCACAAAAGAACACTCGTACTGTTGAATCTCTTTTCCAAACTCAAAATTGCGTTTTAACCTACACGTTCATCCTCATCATCTTGATGTAATTATTCTTTCCATGTGCTCATTAAAGAGGAATATCAATTCTTACAGCAAGGTCATAGCGAGCAGATATTTTGTATTTCAACTCTGATTTCAAGGCCCTTTTTTTCAATTACAGAAGTAATGTGGCAAGAGGTGGTTATGCCGCTCCTAGTGGCAGAGGTGGTGGTGGAGCCTATTTGACCATAATTTATGCCTTTCCATTTCACTTACCACAACATCTACTTACTCCGAACATAACCCTCGGCAGAAGTGTCCCAGCGGGCTTAGTAATAAAAAAATATATTTACTACCCCAACAGATTAGGGCATCAATTAAAAAATAATATTTTGATTCCGTAAAATAATTGGACCCTTAAAACAGGCATTTTTTTCGTTTTAGCATGCACCTCAATTGATACTTTTATTGGTTTTTTATTCTTCTTTTGGTAATTAAAAGTTTATTTCACATGTGAAATCAAACAATATTTTAAATTTTACCTTAAGTAAAACACAATATCTTTTGTCGGGTTATATGAAACCGTAGCTATTGATGGTGATCGCATTTTACATAAGTGATAAATAAAATGTACACTAGTGTTAGTTCACTTTTAAAACATAGTGTACTTTATCAAACACCTAGTATGAACAACATTTACATGACTTGTGTATTAAAATTTTGATTTATCTATCAACCTTAAATAGTTACATAATAGTAATTTTGAAGGATAAAATAAATAACCATTTTGAGCATGCAAACGAAGCTAATCACATGTTTTCTTTTCTTTTCATGATCATAAGAATAAGACTTCACAACACGATATTAAACCTGCCGATTGTACTTCAACACAAGATCTTAGGAAGTACCATGTTAACAGAAATATTAAAAACAAATAAAGATATAAATAAAAAAGATATTGGATTTAAATAACATCAACTTCACTAATTGGCTGATAGCGCTCTCAACTTTCGATTTGTACCACAACACTCCCAACTTTTAACTTATTTGCCGATAACACTTCAGAATTAACCCAACACTAACTCAGTTTGTTAACATCAGCTGCCACGTCACCAAATAGTGCCACATCAGCTGTCATGTCATCAAAAAAACCACATCATCAAAAAATCACGTCAGATGCTACGTCAACGGCCACCTCAACTGCCACATCATCAAAAATTCCACGTCAGATGTCATGTCAACACCCAAGTGCCACATTAGCAAGAAACAAACGGAGTTGAGTTTAGTTAGTTTGGGAGTGTTATTGGCCAATAAGTTGAAAGTTGGGGGTGGTATGATACAAATCGAAAGTTAGGCGTGCTATCGACCAATTGCTGAAAGTTAAGATTATTTAAATCTAATATCACATAAATAAATAACTTATCCTTGGCCAGTGCCACCAAACAGTAGGTTATGCTTCTAAACTCTGTCAACCAATTCTTTGTTGTAACTTACAATTTCATCAGAGGTGCACCAAAAGCCAAACGGAGATAGGCTAAGTGAGAGTCTTATAGAATAAAATAGAATTTTAAAAGAATTGGAATCGGCAACTACATAAGAAAAGGAATATACATTTTAATTTCATCCAAATTTCATTCATTTTTGTAAAATAAACACACTTAAATTACAAATCAAATTTAGATTTTTACACGAATTCTTATTCCAATTCCATTATAATCCATGAGACAAGCACTATTTAATATTTAGTTTTGAAATAGAGATGAGAACACATAAGGATTTCAACGAGGGGTTTTTTTATTTTTCTTTCTTTTCTATCAATTAGAAATACTAAATTTAATCGCATCCTCTAATTAAGTTGATCCAAGGGTTAAAAATGTGTTATCTGTTCCATTTTTTGAGTGTTTCATAAAAGGGTGTAGGTGTGTGAATATATATAATATTAAGAGAATCTTCAAGTAAGTTTTATGATGTGAATGAAGCGACCGAAAAAAATATAGTATTAGATTCGAAGTACAAATATTATAAGTCTTAGATTACATGGAGTTGAGCTGAAGGAAGAGCGTGAAGTGACACGTATCAACCACGTCAGCATGGTGGTGTGGAGAAAAAAGTATGCGGTGGAAAAGTGGCGTGGAAAAGATTAAAAAAAATAAATATCAACCAATCAAAACAAACCTAAATTACACCCACCAATCAAGAGACTCCACCTCCCCCACCCTTTTGTCTCCACGTCGGTGAAAATCCTCAAGCCCCAATCACAATGTCGTTCACAACGTGGGGCACGGGATGGTTTTGTGGGCATGGACTAACAACAACGTTGTGTTTCTACGCCCACATCGTGTGGTCTTATGATGCAAGATAAAGGAAAAAAACACGCAGTTGTCACACCCCGACCCGCAGCGGAATAAAAGTCAAGGCATGATTGAGTTATCACCAAAGCTCATGATATTTACTAACAAGTTTCATATTTATTAAATTCAAACTAAATTCAAATATCCAACACAAAATTTCATACAAGCACAAATAAAACAAATGATTGTTCCAACGAAATAACTTGATTATTCTTCTAAGGCCATCCTAGGTGTTTCTTTCCTCAACTTGATCACATGTATCATGCGTAACACAGAAGAAAATGTGGTCAACAAAAGTTGGCGAGTGAACCTTGATAAAACATTTAAGTAAATGGATTTTATTGTTGTTTAAATACGATGGTGCATAAATCACATGTAAACAAATGTACATACATAACAAATCACAAACCACATTGCATGAACATATGACATAATGGATGATGTATATGAGATCAAGGCTCAATCAAACGGAGCCGATCTAATAAGGCACCTGATGCTCAACCCGTATCCCACGAGGAACTGATGGGCCTAATGAAATGATTGCACTGAAATGATAAAATGTATCCACATATAAACCACATAACAAACAATACACATTTGGTCACGAAATGATAATAGCACGAGCGTTAAATAAAATAATGAAATGGTACGACACATGATACACCCCAAAATGTGATTAAAACGAGGAATTTGTAGAGATTCACTCACCTTGGGTGCATATTCTTGAGTGGTAAGTAGAGCGCACGAGTTGGGAATTTTACCGACGAAGAAATACTAACCTAAAATAATAATGCGATAAATAAATAAACTAATTTGTGAGATTTCAAGTTAATTTTTGTGACTTGTATTGATATAATTTATGTAACATCCGTAAAAAACCGGATTTACCAAACCCGCTTCGTTCCCAATCATGCCCCGATCACCTTTTCCGCTGCGGGTCGGGGTGTGACAATTTATCCCTTGAATTAGGTGTTTTTAAATGTAAAATATATATTCTTTTAATAAACCATAATAAAAGTAAAACAAAATAAAGTAGAAAATAAAGAAAATAAAAATAAAAGAAAAAAAATAAAGCGGAAAAACAACGGTCTGACACGTGTCAGACCGGTTTGTTTGAGGTTGTAAGCATGCGTGTGTGAGGCTCGAATCCGGGACCTCACGGTTGCGTGCACGCAGCTCTTCCAACTGAGCTACGTGTCTAACCCAAAAGAAACCTGATTTTAATTATATTAATACACTTATTAAGTTCATTCATTTTGTTAGTTTTAAAAAGAGTAAGAAAATGGTCCGATCAGTGTGAGCCAATGGACTCGAACCGGTGCCCCTTTGATGTTTATGCACCCAGCCCGACCAACTGGGCTGGGTGGCTAACCCAACAAGTCTCATGATTTAAGTATTCTTATACTATAACTGAGTTGTGCAGCAATGATCAGAAATAAGAAAAAAATTGAAAGTGAACGGGCCGGTGGGTGTGCGTGGATTCGAAAGTGTGACCTGCGAGTATGTTTGCACACAGTCTACCACTGGACTGTGTGTCTAACCTGGTTGAATCTAGTAATTTAAATATATATAACACGAATCTCACTTCATCTTCTTCATTTGAATTTGACCCCAAAACTATACCCGCCCGTTTTAATCTGATTCGTCTCCTATCAGATCATTAGTATGATAAGAAAATTATGTAATATTCAAAAGCAAATAGCAAAAATCTACCGTAGAACCAAAATGGAGAATCACGATTTCCGGCGGTTAAATTCCAGTGACCGACTGCGTTTTCCGGTGAACAGAGGGGGTAGCGTGAGCACAGGAATAATGCGAGTAGTATGAGATAAAATGAACGATTTTGAACGGAGGATTTCATTTGGTATATATAGAGTGAAGTTTGGTTCGGTTTTAGGAAACCGAATTCGATTGATTGCCAATTAGCCGTGGGGATGCCAGCTATCATGATTGAAGTTTGCCAAAAATAAACGCCGAGCCAGTTGTCGGAAAAATTCGAAAGAAGGAAAGGCGCGCTTGATTTGAGTTGATTCCGGTAATGGTTGCAGGTTTCCCACCCGGTATATGTATATATTGTTATATGGGGTTTGATACATCAGGGGTGTGCAGTGTAGTGGTGTTTGGTGCGTGTGACAACCCCGGGTGACCAGGGTTCGATTCCCCGGTTTTCCTTTTTTTTTTTTGGCTTTTCTCTTTACTTTATTTATTTATTAAGTTTATTAAATCATTTATTCATTATAGTTATTTAATTATTTGATTGATTACTTATTTTATTTTATTAAGATTAGTTTAAACATTTGTTATTAATATATATATATATATATATATATATATATTAATGTATAAAACAATAAACGAAAATGTTAAATTCAACCGACATAAATACGCTTTGATTGATAATTTAGGGCGGATTTTCGAAACCCGATTTACATGGATGTTACAACAGTATCATTTTTTGTAAATAGTGTAATTACAATAAAACAAAATTTAATAATAGTTGCATTGCATTTTTCAAGTTACGTAATTAATTATATGCTACTTCATTTTCTTGTAGAGTAATAGCAAACTTTGCACCCGATAATTTATATGTTTCGAATCTCAACATACACGTCTCTACTATATTATAATACATGAGTGAGAGACATTATAAATATCCAAAAGGTAAACACTTTTTTTAGTTTAATGTATAAAGTATAACCCTAAAAATGAAGGTAAATTAGTCTTTTAAACACTAATTACACTTTAATGTTCTTTAATTACACGTTAATTCCTTATCTTTAACCAAATTACGGATAATGACTTGGTAGTTACATTTTATGCCGCTTATAAAAAAACTAAGTACCCTCGTGCTTTTTAAACGACCATAACTTTTATGTACGATAATATTAAAAAAAATACACTAGAAAAACAACAATTTTATTCTCTTTAATATGAGTATAGTATTGTTGTAATTGTTTTAATTAGAAAAACTGATATATTACTTGATTAAAAGTGTATAGAGGTGAGCACTAACTGAATCGTTAACCAAAATTGAACCAAAAACAGAGGAAATAAGACCGAAATCAACCAAAAACTAAATTAACTAAAAACCAGTTAACTAGAAACAGAATTAAACAAAAACCAATTATCAGTTTTTTGTATCCCCTTTTAACCAAAATTAATTTAATCAAACCGAACAATTATATTTCTATTTGTTTTTAGCTTTTATACCTTCGGTTCATGTATTTTATATTTTATACCTCCAATTCATATATTTATACTTCAATTTCATGTAATGACCATTTCATTTATTTATACTTCAATCTCATATATTTTAAGCAAAAGTTTTAACCCAGATTTGGTTTTGGCTATTATCCCGAATTAAATGAACCGAACAAAAAACTGTTAATCTAACCAATAATCGAATTGATTAACCGAAAACCAATGGATTAATAAACAGACTAATCTGTGACTTCAATTTCGACATCAGTTGAGGATAGTAACCAAACTGACCAAATCATGCACACCACCAAAAACGAGTACCACTATGCAAAGTGTCACCTCCGCGGCATCGCGTAGGCAACTTGCTAGTATATGTGTATGTGTATTACACAGATTAGATATAAAAAATAGAAATCATAAATTTGTTTATAATCCTTGTTAGTGAAATGACTTATCACATAATACATAGAATATATATATATATATATATATATATATATATATATATATATATATATGGTTTCTAAATTATTTAAAATAAAACGGGTTATATCACATATAACAATCCAAAATAGTTAAAACTTATAAAGAAGTTAAAAATAAAAATAATAATAATAGGTCACAATTAATTTATACACTAAAGCTATCTGGTGTGATCTCACACCCCTCACCAGATCACCCCAAATTATAATTATGATGCCTCACATCATCTTCTAGGGGCCATTGATATAATAAATTTATCATGATAAACATTAGGTAATAATGGTATTTTACATGCTACCGATCACATTCGTTAATTTTTTATACTGTAGGATATAAAGAAGAAAATAAGTTACACAATAATTTACATAAAAATATTGAAGAGATAAATATTAATGAACTATTGTAGTTTAGAACACATGTTTATCAAAAAATGCATTACGATTATAGATACCCAATAGAATTAACTGTTAGGGTTTTTAGACTCTTAACATTTCTTTGTTGATTACATGTTAAAAGTCACTTTCGGTTGTGTTTGGTTTGGCTTCTATGTGCCTGTCATGGTACTTATTTGATGGGTAACTCTAAAATATGGCCAATGATGATCATTCACTTATGATGGAGCAACTTTAAATTGCATCTATGAGTCTTGAGCCCATTTATTGTTGTTGTTGTTTCTTTAGGTTTCTAATATTTTGGTCATGTTAGTTTTGGGCTTCTATGTGGTTGTCATGATGCTTATTTGACAACTTTAAAATGTGGCCAATGATGATAATTCACTCATGAGAAGGTAGCTTTAAATTGAGTTTGTGATTCGACGTGGTTGTCATGGAGCTTATTTGATAGGTAACTTTATAACGTGGGCAATGTTGATTATTCACTTATGGCGAGGTAACTTTAAGTTACATTCATAAGTCTTGAGCCCATCTGTTGGTATAATTGTTTCTTTGTGTTTTTAACATTTTGTTTGTGTTTAGTTTGGGCTTTTATGTGACTGATATGGTGCTTATTTGATAGGTAACTTTAATATGTAGGTAATGATGATCATTCACTCATGGCAAGGAAACTTTAAATTACATCCATAAGTCTTGAGCCCATCTACTATTGTGGTTTCTTTAGGGTTTTTTAACATGTTTATGAAGATGAGACAACTCTCATCTCAAATGTTGGTGTTTGATACATTGATTTGTTTTCATGCGTTCAATTTTCATTATTTAGACAAATGTTTGATGATCTTCATTACCATGTTGGTGTTTCATACTTTGGTTTGTTTGTGTGCATTTGGTTTTCATGGTTTTGGGTTTGGTTAACATGAAGAATGGGATGCTTTTCATCTAAATGGATTTCACAATTTCTTTGTTATAGTTTCTAGACATATAACATCTGCTTTGATGAGGTTAAAGTAACATTTGGTAGTCTATGCTTTGGGCATCTATGTGGCTGTCATGGTGCCTCTTTGATACGTAACTTTATAATGTGGGCAATTTTGATCATTTAGTCGAGGCGAGACAGCTTTATATTGTAGTCATGAGTCTTTAGCTCATCTCTTGTTGTTGTTGCTTTTGTCTTCACCTATTATTGTTTACAATCTTAAACACTAGTTTTGGTGTTTTTTACTTTTTTAACCCTTCAAAATCAATATTTTTGTAGCATTGTACATTTTTATGTATACTAATTTATATTTGTATTTACTTATGTAAATTTGTATTCATTGTCATTTAGAATAGAGTAATCCACACCCAAATGCGGATATATATGACTCGCTCCAAAGAACATTGGATGAGATCATGATGTTCGATCTAGGATGTCGCAAAGGTTGGACAACCTCATGCAAAGGATGGATAGCATTCTTGGGACTCAAATGGAGCTATAAGTGGCTATCTACAAGCTCTATGCGCGATTTAAGGCTTCAAAGGATGCTAAGGACTTATATTAACTACAAATGTAAAAAAAATGGTTATAAATTTGGCTATGTTATTTATATACAATCAACCATTATATTAGGCTATATAAAGTTTAGATGGCAAAAGTGACCGTTTTCGTATAGTTAATGTAACGGTACCGTATTTACAAGGGGCCCTATGGAGATGATACATGTGCAAATGAACATCTTTCAACAAGTTAAAGTATCTATTATCATAATTTATTGCATATAATTATCGACTAACACATGTAGGACAACGGCATGAACTATTCTTTGCCTCTCTAACACGTATCTCTTCGTATAATTTAATTAGTTACTATACATTTCGACATTACCAGTTTATATTACTTGACAGATGTATTACATACACCGCCGCAATGCAGAACAGGTGAATTCCTAGTCTACACTACTAGAATCGAACGAGTCAGAAAAAGACATCAAAGCCATAAGAATCGGATAACCCCGAAGACAACCCAACTCTAGTAGAATCAGATAGAACATCCATTGTGTAAATGTATTTTTTTAAGTATGGAAGTGTAAAGAGTAAAAAATGATTATAAAATGGGACAAAAATTATGATGTATCAGATGTTTAGAAATAGGGTTTTTTTTTCTAAATTTACGACTATATAATCGTTAGATAACCGCTTGTCTCTCCCCCACACACGAGTTCCACAATCCGGTCTTCATACTCGCTTGGAGTACATGGGACCCTTGCGACGGTGTACCCAGGGTAGTCGCCCAAGCTCACAAATACTTGGCGGTATATGAATAGAAAACTATATATAATTAATAAATAACAAAATAAATTATTCATAATTTTTGGTATTTTAAAAGATGTTATTAAATTTGAAACTGTTTATTCTCATCTATAATCGCAATCATCCCTTTCTCTTTCGTTCTGTCATCAAAATTTTCGAACGATTTAGATTAGTTATTTTATTCCCTGATTATTTATCCTTGTATTATTATTATAGTAATCGTCAATGTAAAGTTATGCAACAACAAGGATTGTGAAAAACAATGTCAGAACAAAACTGTTCAACTTCTTCTTAAATAAGCTATTAGATTTGTGGACAGATTTAAATACTTGTAAGAGACATGTGCGAATGTGTTTGGCCACATTAAAAAGTAATAGCGAATAAATATGTTTAACTTGAATTTTTTTCTCTGAATATACTTAAACCATGTAAATGTTACAAGTTTTTCCTATTGACTCGTTTGCAAACCGACTTGACTATAACCATGAGTCCATGGCTCATATACATTCCAAACCCATTTGGACCTAACCTAAAACTTCAGGTGTAAATGATTCGACCCGTGTTCACCTAAGCTCGGGCTTGGTTTAATCCAGGATTTAATTTTGAAGCTGAAGCTCAGCTCATGAGTAGTTTTTTCAAGCTCGTTTTCGGCTTGTTTATTATATATTAACTAATAAATATGCATATATATATATGTATATATAAAAAGATATTTTTATGTATGATATAGAATATATCTATAGGTATTTTTGTCATATATTTTTTATAAATTGAAGGAGGTTATCTTAGGAGCGAGGGACATATGCATCCAAATAGACACACGACGTATTTACACACAATATTAAACACTTACACAACAATTACACAATATACATAAATATTTACACACATATATAGTTATATTTTTATATGATATATACTATATATAGGTATTTTTGTCATAATATTTATACAAATCCAAGGAGGTTATTTTAGGGGCGAGGGGTATATGCATCCACATAAATCCATGACATATTTACACATAATGTTAAACACTTGCACAACAATTATGCAACATCCATAAATAATTATACAATATAATTAAATAGTTATACAATGTACAAAAATAACTAAGCAACCTATATATGTAACTAGATTATATACCCATTAGCTTCACGGGTTGTTGGTTGTGTTAAAAAATTTACAATACATATATAAACATTAAAGTAATGTAATATTTGATCAAATAATAGTTTCAAATCACAAAGCTAATAGATCATAATGTCGGCTCAAATGATATTGAAAATTGGAAAGATCACAAAGCTAATAGATCAGTATAATTTCGGGTATGTTGATATTGAAGACTGAAATGTTGATCCATTTGAGATAACAGATCGGGTTATTAAAATAAATGAAATAGAAAACACATCTATGAAACAAAAATCTACAAAAACTTGCCAGTTTTGGATTAAAATGATTTAACTACAATTGTCTAATGCAACATAATACATATAGAAATACCAATACAAATTTCAAGTAAGTAAAAAATTCTTTGTATACGCCATTAGATGTCTTATTAGTAAGGTTACCATCATTATCAAGAATTGATAGTTTGAGTCCGTCTCTGCTTTTGACTCTCGATAAAGCCACGTATAGATAACGATTGCTTCAAAAACAAACCAACTATAGATAACGATTGCCCTTGACTTTTATTTATTGTCATAGCGAAACATACATCAAGAACTGTCTTCTTTGGAATCTAAAAGGAACCTTCCTATCAGAGGGTATTATACCAATTCTAGGAATAAAAGTTTGAGCACCAATCTTACTTCTAGATATCACCTCTGCTTCAAGAACACGATTTCCAAGTGATATTACCTTTAAGCGAGTTCTATTGCACAACCCATTTTTTATCAATATTCCGTAGTAGCATGACGGGAACACCGACCTTTAGTACTAATTTGTGATTTGGAAGACCTGGAATTTTAAAGTTCAATATTTCAACTCTTTTTAGTTTTACACTAATCTAAAACTTGTACAAGGTGCAAATGGTGATCCTTGAGCTTGGGCGCAAGACGCTTAAAAGTAAGAACTTTTTTTAAGCAAAATGCACAACATAAAAGACTATCTTTAGCTGTTTTTAGACCCATTCGGTTACTTCTAAATTGGTTGGTTCGAGTTGGGTTTGGTTGGGTTGCGTCTAAATCGGTCAAATAAAAAAATAACTTGAAGGAAAACTGGTCAAATGAGTCGAAGGGTTCGAAAGGTTTCTACACCAATGTTGTTATGTCTAAGGCCAATGACATGTTTTTTTCAACTCTTTTAGTTTACAATAATCTAAAACTTGTACAAGGTGTAAAAGGTGATCCTTGAGCTTGGATATTAAATATCATTGTAAACAATATAAATATGCAAAACCTTTAAATAAAGAGAACAGTGGAAGAGTAATCTTTGAAAATCATGCCTAAAACATATATAATAGACTAACATGTTATCACAAACAACATAAATATGCAAAACTTTCTATAAACAAAACAATGGAAGAGTAATCTTTGAAAATCATGCCCTAAAACACATATAATAGACTAACATGTTATCAGAAACAACAAATATCACAATCAATTCAACACTGATGGTTGATAACATAGGTCAATTAGCCCTAACAGCTTCAACAGACAGTTCAATTCAAGCATAACATTTAAGTGAAACGTGAAATTCACGAACCTGATTTCTTCAAACAATAGCAAAGCTTCCTTCAATAACCAACACCCTACACATATACTTGACAAATTAAAATTAAAAATATACTTCATAAACTACAGAAAATTAAAATTAAAAGAAAAATATTTATGTACTAACCACGAAGAGGAAGCCAATGTGCAGAAGAGAAGCCAATATACTTCACAAATTCAGGTCTCATTGGTATGCCTTTATAGACTCTCAACATGCAGAAGAGAAGCCAATTTCAAAAGAGTGATCCGTGTGAATGCTTTTGTATACCGTCGGATTAGGTTTAGAAATCGAGCATCACCGTAGGATTTGTGTTTCTTGAACACGATTTGGAGTTGTATGCAAATATGGATCTGTATGATATGTGTCTAAGAGAGAAAGTAACACACAGAAGGGTTGCTTTGAGTTTTTTTAACCATATCTTAGAATAGAATTGAAAAGAGAAGAATTCAGATGGAACGAAGAAGAAGATGAAGAAGAAGAAGATGAAGAGGAAAAGGAAAGATGGGAATGGGGGCGTAGGGTTTTTTTGACATTTTGTATCTACTGCATAGAGGGAGGGAGAAAGGGATGTTACAAGAGGTGAGTTCTCAAAAGTTTGACTTAGGGTTTTTTTTTATAACTGACTTTGAGCTTTTATTAAACATATAAATGAATAATCTATTAAAATTACACATAGGATTATTTTAACATGAAGACTTAGAATTTTGACACATGTGATTTTGAAACTTTGCTTTATTATATAGAGAGATAACGCAAAATTATGTTACATGGTTAAGCATATTTATCTCACAGTACACCAACGTTCGAAAACATTTTTATTAATTTCATAGAAGAATACTATATTCAAACCAAAGATGGTTGAATTCTCGCATAATTGTGTATTTAAAATATATAAAAGCTATTCGACTTTGAAAAAAATGTGGAACTAAATAAAAATCAACAACATTGACAATTATTTTCTATTTTGCGCTTACAACTATTTATTTTTTTTCTTTGTATACGCATGGCACTTCTATCATCTTAACCATTGGTGTCATTCTATCATCTCAGCCATTGGTTAGATTTGATCATGATTTTTACATTTCTCAAGTTAATTTCACGTTATAGTTGTTTCTTATTCTAGTTAGTATATAATTAATATATTAAATTAAAATTACAAAAACAATAGTCTTGTTTAGGTTCACAAGACTAATGAAGCTCTATAAGTGAAACTCTAGTTCATTTATTAAACACATTTGTTTATATGCTCGAACTCGTTTATACTCGGGTTGATTCAACTTTTAATAAGCTGAACTAAAATAATTCACAAATCTTTTGACTTGCTTAGAGTATTTTTTACATCTCTTCCATTATTATCTCCAAATATATAATTTAACAAAAAAAACTATTTTCTAAAATTATCTCATTTTAACATCTCTTTACATTCCATTCCTTCTTTGTTTATTATTTATTTTTCTTTTTTTTTAATATGTGTGTATTGGTGTATGTGAGAGAGATGATATATAGTAGAATAGTGGCTTTTGATATATGAGGAATGGTGTGGGTTTTCTATAAATTTTAAGAGTAGGGATAAAGATATAGAGTAGGATGTAGTGATGTTTTTATTAATTTTTTTTTAATTTTGAAGATGGATGAGAGATAAGAATGAAATATGAGTGGTCCTTCCTAAAGTGATTATATTTTGCAATATACTAGATTCAAATCGCATATATCATGGGATTCATGGGCAAATATGTTAGTTTCAAAATTGATAGGGGGTATGGTATGGGCATGACAATGATTATCTACTCTTTACCGGGTAGTACCGCGATATCCCTGTTCAAATATTTGAAAACAACAATACTCTACTTCATTCAGATATTTACACTTCTGCCATCGAATCAAAATTAAGATTTGAATCTATCATTAAATGATTAAAAAATCAATTGATATTATAATATTAGGAAGATTATCAAATAAAAATTATAATTTGGCTAGGAAGGATAAGAAGGAATAAAGTTATGATATGTGGCAAAATTAAAAAATAAAGAGAAATGGTATTTTAGTCAATCTTATCTCATCTTCTTTCTTTTTCTTTCTCTGTAACTTCAAAACCATCATTTTTAAAACCCACAATCTTCAACCTTTTCTTCATTCAGACACCCAATTAACGTGTTCTTCAAATTTTTTTGAAGAAACCCAGTTTAATTTCATACAATTTCTCATTTTTACCGTGATTTTGAAACAAATCACTCGATTCGTTCGATTCGATCGCTGATAAGTGTTTCTAGCATTCAAATTTCGTCAATCGTTGAAGAAATCCGAAGAAATCGGCTTCGATCTGTGTAAGAAATTTTTTTAATTGCGTTTACGATCTGGGTTTTTGAATTAAGTCGTTGCATTTTACAAAGAAATGAAAAAAACATTTTTTTATGTTTTCAGTCCATTGTATTTTAGAAACAACACATTTCTTTGTGTTTTTTAGTCCATTGCGTTTTAGAAAAAAAAAAAGACATTTCTTTGTGTTTTTAGTTTATTGTGTTTTAGAAAAAGAGACATTTCTTTGTGTTTTAGTCTATTGCGTTTTAGAAACAACACATTTCTTTTGTGTTTTTTGTCCATTGCGTTTGATAACACACTTAAAAATAAATTTGTTTTATGCTTTTAATCCATTGCGTTTTATAACACAATAAAAAAAACACATTTTGTTTGTTTTTAGCCCATTGCGTTTTAGATCTGGAGTGTGCTGGAGTGGAGAATGGTGTTGGAACAGAAACATGAACATGTGAAACCTCATTGCTGTGAAACCTCATTGCGTTTTAGACCTGTACATCATTAAGCTGACACGATTATGTTAAAACAGAAACATGATCATGTTGTGAAAGGTTTCGTTTTAGACCTGGAAGGAGGTACACTACACTGACATGATCATGTTAATATAAAAACATGATCATGTTGTGAAACCCAACCCCCATTGCGTTTTAGATCTGTACTGTCACACCCTGACCCGCAGCGGGAATGGTAGTTGGGGCATGATTGGGTTTTCATCAAAGCTCATGACATTTACTATTATAAATTTCATATTTATTATTTCCAATTTAAAAGAGAAATTACAACAAACATACAAGCACAACATGTTCTAAACACAACATTCAAGAACTCTTTATTTTTTTTCTTCTAAGGCATATTCCCATGTGTTCCTTGCTTCAACTTGTCCACCTGTATCATGTGTAAAAATAGGGTTTTGGGTCAACAAAAGTTGGCGAGTGAATCCCATTTAAACATTTGAAAGAAATAGTTATATTGGTTATTCAAATAAAAATGTGCATAAACCAAATATGAGTATACGCATATGTAAATCTAACCGCAAACCACATAATATTAATCAATGTACACACAAGCATGACAAATGATGAACAATGAGATCATGGCTCAATCAAACGGAGCCGATCTAGTGAGGCACGCGATGCTCAACTCGTATCCAACGAGGAATTGATGGGTCAAACGTGAATGATTGCACTCAACTAACAAAAATGTAAACATACAATACAACAAATAACATTACATAACACATTAGATCATATAATGGTAGTAGCACAAGTGTTTGAATAAATAAAATATGTAAACGACACATGATACACCCCAAAACACGAATTAAAAAGAGGAATTTGTAAGGATTCACTCACAGTGGATGTGTTTCTTAGAATTGATAGCGATGGCGCACGATTTAGGATTTAACCACGAGAGAAACTAACCTAAATAATAACGGAACAATTGGATAAATATTAAATTCTTATTAAAAATAAATGCTTTCAATTAATGCTTTTTGTTAGATTTTTATGTTTCTTTTTGTGGTAGTAAATATAATTTTTAAACTTAAAAAGTCTTATTTTTAAGCATTTTAAATGATTTTTAAATAAAATAATAAAGAAAATTGTAATAAAAAAATATTCCCTTTTTACAGAGTTGATCGGTCAACGGTCGAATTGTGTTTATTGTTGGCATCGTGTGAGATTCAAACTCGTGACCTCCCGTATACGTGCACGCAGCTCTACCAACTGAGTTACGTGTCTAACCCGAACTAATTCTGATTTTAATTACTTATATATACTAGTTAACTTAAACTTTATTTTGTTTTTTTATTAAAAAGATTTAACAATTGCCAAAACAGGTTTCATAAGCCGGATCGAACCCGTGACCTAGTATTCGTGTGCACACAGCCCAACCAGTTGGGCTGTGTCTAACCCATTTAAACACTGAATTATATTATGTTTATACACACGATGAAAGGTGGTCTGAATAGGTTTTTTTTTAAAATGGTTTTAATTTCAGAAAATCGGACACGCATAAGACTTGAACCCGGGTTTACTTGTTTATAATGCACATAGTCCACCATTGGACTGTGTGTCTAACCCGGTTAAACATACATTTTTAATTATATTTATACATTATGTTGACTTCATCTTCTTCATAACAAAAACCACTGATACACACTCGATTGTTTGTTTATAAACCATAGGCAACACCAAAATAGAAAAATAGATTTGTACCGGCGACTCCTCCGGCGACTTCACCAAAATTCCGGTGACTTGAAACTTCGGAGAGTTTTAGAAAGAGTTTGAGAGTGTGTGGGCGAGTTCAACAGGAATGCGAGGGTCTCTATTTATAGGTTCAAGTGTGGTTTTAGTTTCGGAATCGGTTTTAAATGTTTTTGGTCAAAGATTGATTACCACCATAATTGGAAACCGAAATGAGTTATGATGTAGTCTTAATGTGTGATTTGAATAAGTTTTCAGAGGTTTAATTCAAGATTGAAACGATTTTTGATGGAGGGTTGGGAGTTACAGAGGTTGCCGGCGGTTGTTTCAAATTTGATTTCAGGAAGCTGTGTCGATATAAGATTTATTTGGTTTGGAATTAATTAGATATGTGTGTGTAGTGTAGTGGTGTAAACCGTGTGTGTGCTTGATGGGGACCCGGGTTCGAAACCTGGCTGCCCCTTTTCTTATTATATATTTTTTTAACTTCTTATTTATTTATTTATTATTATTATTATTATTATTATTATTATTTCATTTAGTTAATACAGTAGCTATATAATTTGTTTATTAACACTAGTACGAATTATAGAATAAATAAATGCGTATCGAAATATTTAATAAATACTTGAATTTTAAACGGAGCGGGTTTTGGAAACCCGTTTTACAACGAATGTTACATGTACACTAAAATGACATGATCATGTTAAAACAGAAACATGATCATATTGTGAAAGGTTGCGTTTTAGACCTGGAAGCTAAACTGACATGATCATGTTAAAACAGAAACATGATCATGTTGTGTGAACCATTGCGTTTTAAGATCTGTACACTAAACTGACATGGTCATGTTTAAACAGAAACATGATCATGTTGTGAAAGGTTGCCTTTTAGACCTAAACTGACATGATCATGTTAAAACAGAAACATGATCATGTTGTGAAAGGTTGTGTTTTAGACCTTATTTGGGTGTCTGGATGAGGTACATACATGATCATGTTAAAAAAGAAACATGATCATGTTGTAAAACCCAACCTATCCATTGCGTTTTAGACCTGTACGCTAAGCTGACATGATCATGCTAAAAACCCAACCTATCCATTTGCGTTTTAGACCTGTACACTAAGCTGACATGATCATGCTAAAACAAAAACATGATCATGCTGTAAAACCCATATTGCGTAACCTGAAACTGCAAAATTTTTATTGTAGGTTTCATTGCGTTTTACGCATCTGAGTTTTTGAATTTTTTTTCAAAAGATGACAGGGTAGGATATAGCGATGGTTTTTTTTAATTTTAAAAACTGGATGAAAGATGGTGGATAGATATCTTATTAAATTTTAGAGTATTCACACCAGGTTCTCTATATCTAAAAATTGGGTGAAAGATGATGAATGGATATTGAGTGCTCTTAGAGTATTCACTCAAGGTTCTCTATATCATCATGTTATTAAATTATAAAGAAAAAAAATAGAATTCTTTATCTTTTGTCATCTTCGTCAACATCTCTAAAATAGAGATAAGGTATAAAGAACCTACACTAGTTCTCTAAAAATTGAGATTCACTATTCATCTCTAAATATAATTTTGAAAGTGTATAAATAAGAAAAAAACAATAAAATAGGTGTTTGTATGTAAGATAGAAATACAGATATAAAATCTGGCGTGATAGGTTTTTAAAAAATAAATAAAGTTTAGAGAAAAAAAAAATATATATGTTAAATTATATTAATAGAGATAAAAAACCTAATATTAATGTTGTTTTAGAGAATTCACATCCCATTCTCTAAGCCTAACTTTCTTTATGATGTATAGAGAAAAAAAATAACTAGAACACCTTCATATCCATTCCTCTTTTAGAGATAAGTTTAGAGTATAAACAATAACCAACTATATTTAGAATATTAGTATTTATCTATATATAATTAATATAAGTATGTAAGAAAGAGAAAATAATTACTAAAATAAGTGTTTGTAAATAAGATAAAGGTAGAGATAAAGAATGAGATGTGTAAGGTTTTTAAACATAAACAATTTTTTTAAAATGTATCTTTTAGTTAAATTATGTTAATTGAGAATAAGAATTTGACATAAATGCTCAAACATTAGACTATCCATAGTGTAGGGGTATATCACGCCAAAAGGTCACATGGCCCTCCATGGAGCCTGGAAACACCAATATGGCCAGCGTTATATGTGGCCCAAGGCTCTTCCTCGCGAAAAATATCACGGCATGATGTTATGTTGGTCTCTCACACACATATATTTACATACATATATATGTATCATTAAAGGGGTTATATAACCCCCTTTCCACTAACCACTACAAATTTCCTTATCATTCAAATTTACAAATACTTTAAGCTGATTGATCCATATTGCACCCTTTCATCGGTCCAAATGGAACCCACTGAATTATTTTTTCTTCTCTATTTTCTAGACATAATAGCAAGGCTCTAGCCCAACTAATCTGGCTCTTGGCACCTTACCCAATAGACCCTAGTTCGAATCATGTTCCCATCCACCACCCATACGTACATGCCGATGTCAATCGCACCATTTACTAACGTCAACTTATTTTTTCGAAAATATTAGTTTTTACAAGGTTCAACAATACCGACCAATGTAAATTTCATATTTATGGTTTTTGATCGATAAAAAAACACGTATCAATATCTTCTTGAGCATATATCTTTTAGCTACTATACCGAATGTTAGTGTCATATCAGACTTAACTGATATCGATCCAACAACGTCGTGTGGGTATTTTTACTAGTTTAAAACATATGATACTCTAAAACTAAGAAAATTTATCATGAAAAATACTTTTAGTGTGAATCTATTTACCACACTTATAATTCCTAGCAACATTCCATAGATGTGATATATATATATATATATATATATATATATATATATAGAGAGAGAGAGAGAGAGAGAGAGAGAGAGAGAGAGAGAGAAAGAAGGGTTAAATGAAAACGTTAAATATTGTGAGAATCGTGAGAACAAATAAAAAAACCACAAGAACTTTGTCAAAAACAAGTCAAATTCAAAAAAAAATTACGCATATCATTATTATTCAAATGCAATGTTAGAAATCAAATTTACACGTTTAAATTTACTCGAATTTGTAAATAAGAAAACTTACACATGTGTAAGTTTGCCATTTACACATGTGTAAATTTTTTATATTTACACATGTATAATAAATCTAATAAGAGTGATTTTGAGTGGAGAAATGAATTATTTGATATTGTAAATTCTTTTTTTAGTGTTGTATTTTAATTACAATGAGGTTGGTCTTAAAAAAAATTGGTTTTGGTTTGTTTTTTTCTTCGTTGTCACGGTTCTCGCAATATTTAGCGTTCTCAAGATAACCTTCCCCTATATGTATACACATTTAGTATATAACATTATCATACGTAATTTCGAACACAACTGCAATACATTTACCTTTTATATACATTTACTATAAACTAGAATTAAGCCCCCACCCCAACTTTGTAGCGAGGTGTAAAACCATGCCAAATAGCTCCAATGTTGCACCACCGCAAGTAACCACCAACACTAAAGTTGCGGCGTGTTAATGCAAAGAAATCGGACCGAAACATAAAACATATAGAAATAATTAAGCTGATCTAGGACTTGCGTGTTGTGAAGAACCTGTATGGGAAAAATAGACGTAAAAACGTTAAACCACGCATGCATGTTACGCTGTGTTAACTTGTAAAATTTAGCACGAAACGTAGAACGAAAATTTGCGAAAGATGAAAAGTATAGAGGACCAAAGTTGAAAGTAAAAAAAGCTATGAGGTTAAATTATAAAAGATTGAAATTTTTTTAATTAAAAATAAAAAAACTAATTTTGTAAGGAAAAATTATAACATATTGAAAGCTTTGGTTTAAAAGTAGAATGACTACTTCATTTTGCATAATAGTATACAATCCATTTTGTGATAATATTTATATGTATATTTGAATAAAATTAAACAAATCTTGAAGTTTAATCAGAGTGTATATACAGTATTACGTATTAAAAGTCATAAAAAAGGTAAATTAATAATAATTAAATTAAATAGTGAAAAGGCTAAAAGATAAAGATGTGACATCAAAGTGAGTGTGCACAGTAAGAACTTTACGTTAATAACCTATGAATATTAATAAATCTTCACAAAATTTGTAAATAAAGCTATTTTTAAATCAGCAGTAATGAGTTAAATAAAAATATTATTGTTAAAAGATGTATAACCTTTTAAAACTTTTAAACCTCTTCATGTTAAGTAAACAAAACACGCTAATACACCTTTTTACTCTCATTTAAAGATAAATAAAAATGATAAAGTAAACTACACAGATCATCTATATCATCAAATTAAAAGGGCACATTTGACACCTCAAGATTTAAATAAACCATGAACAAATGAGTTAAAGAAACCGGTACGAGTATTCATTTTATTATTTACGATCGATATAAAACACGTATCCCAATAGTTTACTCTAGAATATATAAGAACCAATTTATTATGTTATAATATTATCTGAAATAAGAACTAATTTATTATGTTATAATATTATCCGAAATATTTTATTTATTTATATATAACAAACACTATGCAGGTACGGTGGGTGTATCAATTCTACCAAATAATTTAACCAATTAACCACATTCCAACGGTCTCCACATTTACTAAAATTTACCTTTTCCTATTTTAATAACCAGAACAGTCAATACCACACTCAACACAACCACCCCATCACAGCAAAAGGTTAAAAAATATATAATAAAAATAACATTAAAAAATAAAAAAATTCAAATTCTTTTTTACAATTTCCCTTTTATTTAATTAATCTTTCTCCCTTAGATTACTTCAAATATTTATATTTATTACCATTATATATATTAAAAAAAAAAAAGCCAAATTCAGTGACAAAGAAAGAGAACAATTTCTCCCAGATATCAGTCACATTACCATCGTCTACATCACTGCAAATTCATATCATTCATGATAGTTCTGATCCCAATTTACGGACCCACATCACAACGTTCTTCAATATCAATTTCTTGGCTACAAACCCCTCTTTTTTCTGATAAATTTGTCACCTTTTTTGTGGGTTTTTGTTAAAGATCCGAAAAAAACTTGTGGGTTTTGATGAAAGTGTGTTAAAGATCTGAAAAGAATGGTGGGTACAGCTAATGGTGGGAAAAGACCCATCACTCCAGTCACACCAGAGGCACCAGTCACTCCAAGACAAGCTCTTTCGGTTGTTAATGGTGGTCAAGATCCGGGTCTGCGCTCCGGACCCGGTAGCGTTAACGGGTCGGGTTGTGGCGGTGGAGGTGTTGGGTTTACTAGAGAACAAGTTGAGGCTTTGTTGAATATGAAGATCAAAGCTAAAGATAAGTTCAATCTCAAGGTTAGTGTTTTTCTTTTTTTTTTTTTTTTTGCATTTGTAGCATGTGTAATGTAAATCTTTTCTATGGGTTTTCAGGAAAAATGTGATTTAATGATGGAGTATATTAAAAAGCTTAGATTGTGTGTGAAATGGTTTCAAGATTTTGAAGGGGGGCTTTCTTTAGAACATGAGAAGCTCAAGAAGCTGTTTGAATCAGCAGAAAAGAAGTCCGATGAAATGGGTAAAGATTTAAATATTTGAATTTAATCTTACTGTTTTTGATAATTAATTAATACTTTTATAAATTCCCCTAATTTGTTCATGTTTTAATTTGTGTAATTGGGTTGTAGAAATGCTAATGAATGCAAAGGAAGAAGAATTGAGTGCGATCATCGAGGAATTACGTAATAGTTACTCAGTTCTACAAAAGAAATTCGCTAAAGAAGAAAGCGAAAAACTGGTATGATTCGAATATTAACTAAGTGTTGATTACTTGATTTGAGTATTGATGGTTGATCTGATTTTCAGGCTGCAGTTGAAACATTGACGACGGAGAAGAATGCTAGAAAGACAGCCGAAATGTCACAAGCTTCCCTCACTGAAGATCTCGTAAAAGCTCAAAGCGAGTGTTCAGGCGCGAATCAGAAGGTTATTATTAAAGTGGATCTGCATCTTTAAATTTTAATAACAATCCATTATTTTCTATATACTTATGTGACATATTGTATATTTTGTCGGTTTTACAGATAATATCGCTCAATGACATGTACAAAAGATTACAAGAGTACAACACGGGCTTACAACAATACAACAGTAAGCTGCAAACGGAGCTTAATCAAACCAGCGAGACCCTAAGCAAAGTGGAACATGAAAAAGCTGCGTTAATGGAGAATTTAAGCAAGTTAAAAGGGCACCACGAGTCTCAACAGGCTCAGTTGGCTTCTACAAAAGTCGGTTTTTCAATATCGGTTTACAATTTCACAATCTTTTGCTTTATTTTGATCAACGTTTGCTGAACCTTTTGAGTTGTTTTAGGCGAGTTTAGAAGAATCGATACAGCTAAAAGAAGCTTTAGCTAGTGAAGTCGGTTGTTTGAGAGGGGATTTGCATAAAGTGAGAGAAGATCGTGATCGACAACTGTCACTTGTTCAAGATTTAATGGCTGAAGTAGTGCAATATAAAGAATGTACTGGAAAATCGGCTGTGCAGTTGGGTACCCTAACTTCAAGATCACAAGAGCTCGAGGTTATTTAACACCCGTAAATTTCTTTTTAATATCTTGACTTTGCATAACAGGCAGGTTGTGTAAATTTAGGGGTGTTCGGAATTCGATTCGATTATCAAGAATTTAATTTGATTCAATTCAAATTCCAGTCCAGTTAACCGAAGACGAATTTATAATTTTAAATTCGATTCGAATTCAAATTATACATATTTATTAATTATATTTATATATAATACACACATAGCCCAAATAGCCCATAACGAATTTAATTTATTTTTATATGAAATTGAATCAAAACGAATTTATCCGAATTCGAATCGAATTGACCGGTTTTTAATCGAATTCAAGTAAAAAATAAAGTTATTCGAAAACTTCGATTCGAGTAATTCCAAAATTCGTTATTCGATTCGATGAACACCCCTGAATGAGCATAACAGGTCGCGGTGAAAATGGGCAAGTTTTTTTTTTTTTTTTTTGTATAAGTCGAAATGGGCCGGAATGGGCTTTCACCAAGACTTTTTTTTAACTCACAAGTGTGTTAAATATTTTTACACAATTTTGACATGTTAATTTGAACCTTTCGAGATTAAACGGGAACCTAATCGATCTATTTGTTAGTACGTAAATCAAAATTGTCACGTTTATATGTATCTAATAACTTATGCTACACTTGACATTTGTTGTTGTTAGGCAAAGTGTGCTTCACAAATCGACACGATAAAAATATTGCAGGAGCGACTTGCTACCGCACAGAAGAAACTGGAGGTATCATATCATCAGATTTTGGGACCACTTTTGTTTATATATTTGTAGGTCTGGTTTCAGACTTATATTTGATTTTTTTCTTTTGTAGTTATCTGATTTATCGTCAATTGAGACAAGAGCGGGATACGAAGAAGAGAAAAAACTTAATTCAGAGTTAATAATTCGTTTGGCAGAGGCAGAATCGAAAGTTATCGAAGGAGAAGCCTTGAGAAAAAAGTTACATAATACAATATTGGTATGAGTTTCGTTCTTTTTTGTAGAGGGCAAAATGGGCCGGTCTAGCCCGTTTGGTTCGGGTCAATATGGGTCAAGGCGGGTTTGACCAAAAACACATTTTGTCCCAGGTTTTCGCAACTTTTTATAGACAAGCTATCTGTAAGTATGATCACAAAATTATTTTTTTTAGAATATCGGGTCAATTTAGTAGATTGTAATTTAGGGGGCAAACAAGCTGAACTCAAGCTCGCTTAACTTATGAGAGCTTGGCTCTTTTATAATTTATTAATTAGTATATTAAAAATAATATATATAATAGACTCGTTTAGGCTCGCGAGCTCGATAAGTGAATCTCAGGCTCAACTCGTTAACAAGTTTAAATAAGCTCGGCTCGTTTACCTGACAACTTTAAGTAAGGGGTAAATGTTATTAGATATTAACAAACATTAATGTTACACTAAGGCTCGACGAGCCTGACGAGCTTCACATCCCAGGCTCAAGCTCGGGCTCGATAAGTGAACGAGCTTTAATTTAGGCTCAAGCTTGGCTCGGGCTCGATAAGGCTCGACTCGTTTTGAGCTTTTTCTCGAGCCCATCTTGAGCAGCTAAGCTCGTTTGCGCCCCTAATTGTAAACATTAATAATACACTTTGGGCTAGATGTGTAAACGAGCCGAACTGCTCTTGAGCGTCTAGTTTTCCAGTTCATGAAACATATGATTAATTGGTTACCGTACAATTCTTACCAAATATATATAATCGCGGCAGGAATTAAAAGGAAACATACGAGTTTTCTGTAGAGTCCGGCCCCTTTTGTTGGACGAAGGTGTGGAAGATGAAACAAAAACCATTTCTTTTCCGACAACAACGGAAGCTCATGGCCGAGGCATTGAAGTGTTGCACCATGGTATATAACTATATTTTAACTTGTTTCAAACTATGTATTTGACTTTTTTTCATCGTGCTGTTGACTCTTGTGTTTGACTTTTTTTTTTAATTTGTTGAATAGGTCAAACCCATCCTTTTATGTTTGATAAAGTGTTTATGCCTCAAACAACACAAGAAGAGGTGTTTGAAGAAGTATCACAACTTGTTCAAAGTGCACTTGACGGTTATAAGGTGATTCTAATATTATCCCAGTTGTGTTTGAATGTTTTTTCCGTTTGATGGTTGCATTCCCAATTTCGGTTATTAGGTGCCCTAAAAACTTTAATATTGTCTTGATAAACGAACCGTCATTTGTCAAGTATAATGTTTTTTTTGTGTTTACAATATCATAATGTCTTATTAGGTTCATGCTTGTAGAGTATAGGCTTTTATTTTTTTTATGATGGTTTGAAAAGTGAATAAATTTGAATTTATTTTAGTTGGTCGTGAAACAACCATCGTCTCCAAACCTCAGTGAGAAATTTATATGCAAGAGACAAAACCGATCGGGCTGTCCCACTAGCACTTATTTGTCCTCTTTTGCATTTATTATGCAACTAATGCATTTATAGTTAATATGATTTTTAGAACAAATTCACTTTAGTTTATTGCTTTCAAAGATGTAGTACAATGCTAGCTTTTAAACACAAATCCGACGACTTTTGATCCTTTCATATTCAGCTACCTTTTAGTCTTTTATATATATTATACCCAGAGTTGTAAGAATCGCTAGGCGCTAGCCAGCCGGTGGGCTACTGACTAGTGATTAATCCGATTGGGATTTTATATGTAATTTTCAGTTTTGTAATCTTATATGTAGACATGTTTTTATATGTAATCTTATTAAGTAGACATGTTTTAACACCTTCTTCGACCCATATTTTTAATCGCTAGTCTGCATCCGTTCTTTGGCCGCCTAGGACCAGATTTGACCACTGTTGACCACCTAGCGATTAATTTGACCAATTAGATGAAAATTACTCGGTGAACCCTCGACTAGCGATTACTCAGCGACTAATCACAAGGTTAGGCGGGATTTTTACACCCATGATTATACCAATTTGACCCGGTATTATTCAAGTACAATCAGAATTAACAGGTCTTCATATTAACAAGTTAATTGCCACTTGTATCGTATTTCATTCTAAAGTGGAAAAGTAGTGTCTTTGAGCTCACAAATCAAAGCATACTAGCTTATAAACCAAACGTAATTTCGTCTATAGGTTTGCATCTTTGCATATGGTCAAACAGGATCCGGTAAAACACATACAATGATGGGAACACCAGGAAGCTATGACGATAAAGGACTCATACCACGGTCACTTGAACAAATATTTGAGGCCAGACAAAAGCTTAAAGAACAAGGGTGGAAGTATGAAATGCAGGTTTGTAATTGCATTTCTTAATCTTATATATCTTTATCCAGATCATGGCATTGTTTTTCCGAGCATTTTATTCAATAATTAAACTTTGTAGGTTTCAATGTTGGAAATATACAATGAGACAATACACGACTTATTATCATCAAACAAATGTTCGACAGATGGTAGTGCTAATAAACAACAATATGCAATTAAACATGATGCATATGGCACCACCCATGTGTCGGATTTGACCATTGTTGATGTTCGTAGCAGTAAAGAGGTCTCGTATTTGTTAAACCGTGCTGCACAAAGCAGGTATCTTGATAATAATAAAAGATAGTGAACTTTATGCAAGAATATAGGTTTTAAAATGGCTTCTTTTTCTTTTCGAACGTAGGTCTGTGGGTAAGACTCAAATGAATGAGCAATCTTCAAGAAGTCACTTTGTCTTCACTCTACGGATATTTGGTGTTAATGAGGTAAATCACAAGGGTTTGAAAGGAAACAGGTCAAACGGGTTGAAACTGAAAGTCACCCAAAGTGTATTTGAATTTTTAATGCATAACGCCTCCTAAGTCATTTAATTTTAAAATTGAATTTTTGTTGAGGTAATAACTTTTTGAGTAAAGTACACGAATGGTCCATGTAGTTTACCCAAATTTGTATTTGGTCCCTAGCTTTTTGAAAGTACGCGGATGGTCCCTGTGGTTTGCACTTTGTAACGAAGTTAGTTCCCAACCAACAAATTTAAAGATTTCAATAGGTCCAAGTTAAAGGCTAAATGTGTTACAAAGTGCAAACCACAGGAACCATCCATGTACTTTTGGCAAAGTTGGGGACTAAATGCGTTACAAAGTGCAAACTACAAGGACCATCCGTGTACTTTAAGAAAGCTAGGGAGCAAATCCAAAATTTGGGTAAACCACAGGGACCATCCGTGTTTTGGAGATACAAAATTGTTTTGGCTCACCCCAACCTGACCCGATCATATACCAAAATCTGATATGAACGACCAAACAATCTGGTGGGGCCTGAATTATCACCAGTTAGTCCAACCCAACCTGACCCGTTTTGACACTATCCCATTTAAACCGGTTATCCAACCTGTCTTTTGCCATATGCACATTCTAAAATACATGGTTGCTAACATTGACTCTTTAATAATAGACCTTGGAGCAACAAGTACAAGGTGTTCTCAACCTTATAGATCTTGCTGGCAGTGAACGCCTTTCCAAGAGCGGGTCAACCGGGGATCGGCTAAAAGAAACTCAGGTATTTACTTCACATTCTGGTTCGGGCCTAGCCCGTCAAGGTTACTAGTTAGTTTCCACATTCGGGTTCGTTTATCAAACTTAACTAACTCTTACCATGATTAAAAATCAGGCCATCAACAGGAGTTTGTCATCATTAAGTGATGTTATATTTGCACTAGCAAAGAAGGAAGAACACATACCATATAGAAACTCAAAGCTCACATATCTTCTTCAGGTATCTATATAAATCAAAAAAACTATATTGTTACAATTTTATTTTTTCATCCGAAACACATGCTGATCATCTTCCATTATCAAAACCAGCCTTGCTTAGGTGGCGATTCAAAGACGTTGATGGTGGTCAACGTTTCTCCAGCACCATCTTCAGTCAACGAGTCACTTTGCTCTCTTCGGTTTGCTGCAAGAGTGAATGCTTGTGAGATCAGCATCCCTAGACGTCAAACCTCGATGAGATACATGGAGCCCCGACTGAGCTATGGTTAAGCGAACCGTTGGATTCAGGTTGTTAGTTATTAACATAGAACCAAAACCAAAAAGTTTGTACGTTTTAACAGTTTGCATGTAACGTGTATAGCCGAAAGGATCTTACATGGTTTGTAACAGTGAAGAATGATAGGATTAGTTGTTTTGTTATCATGAGATTTGTACTTGTTGATGTTATGATACTTGATAGTTATAGATCCTGATTAAACATATTTTCTAAGTGTTCTATTTAGTATGTTTCATTCATTAATATCATAATTGTTACCACGTTGTGTAGTTCAAAATATTTGGCATGTAATGTGACTAAATCGGTTACATGAAATTTTCTTTTATATATTTTTAAAGGCTAACATGGAATAGAAAAATGATAATGATTGTGGATTAATTCACTAAGAAATAAGATTTTTTTATTTAAATATTTAAAGGCAAACATGTAATAGAAAAAAAGTTGATGATTGTGGATTGATTCACTAAAGAAATAAGATTTTTTTTAGAAAATTGATTTTATCACAAAATATGATTAGTTAGATATTTTTTTATGAAAGTTGAACCAATCACGACTAGCTACATAATTTAAATATTCTTCTAGTTTTAAACAAAAGAGGGAGGTGGTGTTTGTTTTTTTAAAAAAGATTTGTGCAACCTCTTATGCCTACGCCGCGTAAACCACGCGCAAACATCATCATCTACATATTGTTTGTTTTTTCGAAGTCATTTCATTAAAAAAAGCCTGCACAAGCTCTTCTTAGCTCAGACTTGGCACAACCACTTCTAAGATCTTCTAAGTTCTGCAGAGGGTTAAGCACCACCACCCACCACCACCGTCCATCATTACCACCTCCACCACCACCACTCATCACCGTCCATCGTCCACCACCTACCACTGTTCAGCACCACCGTCCAGCACCACCACCACTCACCACTGCCGTTCGTACACCACCACGTTAAAAAACAAACAACGTTCTTCTTACAGACTGTAGAGATTTGGTCCTTCTCTTGTTCTATAGACGTCTAAAATATGATTCGAAAACTGTAGACATTTTAACTCTTAAAAAACAAACAACACCTGAATATTTGTTTCTTAATTAATATTAATAATATTGAACTAATATTAACGTCTATACACTTCTAGAAATATTATAACTAAATTATTAGTGTTTTTACAAGTAAAATCCATCTATAGAAACATTGTTAAGAATAATAGTTAGTAGTAGTTATAACTGACGATAATATCCACGATTATAATAACATTAATATTTTTATAACATCTAGTAGTAATCTTATTCATAATAATATCGACTATTATGATAACAATAATATTGAAGATTGTAACACCTCAAAAATGGGTTTGGTAATCAAACCACGTTAATATTAAAGAGCGGGTAAAAGACCGTTAATGGTAAAAGTGAACCCGTAAACAATATAACTAGGAACAAATTAACCTAGTTAATAACATGTATATAAGTAACAAGACAATGGCTTGTAGTCTCATTAATAATCAACACTAAACTTGAGGGACCAAAGCTGCCAAAAAGAGAACTTATGTTATAAAATCTCAAAAATTAAAACACAAAACACATAGTTAGTGTGTGTGTGTTTTTCTACGGCTGGAGAACAAGGGGAAACCCTAGTTCAAGCTTAATCCATCAAATTGAAGATCAATTCGAGACCCAAATCAGTGCATGAACATGAGTTATTGATCACCTCGATTAGGGGATCATAAGGTATGTCTAAAAACTTAGATTGGTGAAAGTTATAATTTGAGACAAGTAGAATACTTGCAATTAGATAGTTGGATTATGATCCAAAGAAATTAAGTGTATGTGTATGCTTGATTTCGTTAAACTTCAAGAAATTATGCACTATTTGATGTAAGATTACTTGTAGGTTATTCACAAGTAGATGTTGAAGTGGGTTTTGATTATATGATGACATAGATGATACATAAGTGTTCATGATCATCATACTTGTATGTATGCGTAAGATATTCGAACAAATTAGAGGTTCGAATAAGTGTTCGTACATAACTTGAAATGGGTTTTGTATGATATGATAAAATTGATGTTATGACAAAGTTAACAAGTGTTTGAGATCATGTTGTCTACTAGTTTGTACGTAAAATTTGATTATATTAGGTATTCGGATGAATATTTAGTAATATGATGAGATGAGTTGTTTTGTGATAATGAAACAATTCCAAGTTCTTGTGTGATTATCGATAGATTAGCATATGATTATATAAAACTATGTTAATTTGATATTAGAAATTGCATGAACTTGGATTAGGAATGTAGCTATAATGGTGGCCTATGAATAGCGCTTACCGGGTAATTAACGAAATGCCTAAAGGGGTTGTTAAACTTATTCGTGAGTTTGTATGTGTAAATAGGCAGTTGACTTTTATAGTCAAACTGGCCTATAATAAGATCGAATGAATAATTTGATATAAAATCCGTAAAGTGGAATAGTCGTTTTAAATGATGACTAACCTAACCATCTTGCGAATGATAAATGATAGTTTGACGTTTGACAAGCTAGGTGGAGGCTTGGGAAGAAGCGGGTCAAACGGAATAAGTACGCGGAAAAAGGCATAATCGGATTTCAAGGTAAGTAAAGCTTACATCCTTAAAATAGTAGATTTATTTGTGTAGTTGAATAAGCATTTTGGGTATTCGGAATGAGATATGAAATACAAGGTTCCGATGTGAATCGACACGGGTCGAAACAAATGAAAATGGTAATAAACCATATTTGATGGTAAAAAGGGTAAAACAGTAATTTAGTCATGTAATGACAAGTAAACAAGGAATTTGAAAAAAGTTACCTTATGGTGTAAGTCATAAGGAATAAAAAAAGTAAAATGGTAATTCAGTCACGAGTTGACAAATAAATATTAAATTTTGAAATAGATACCCTATGGCGTATGCCATAACGGATCGAACGAATTGAGAAACGAATTTAAGTAATATGATTATGTGGTGTAAACTGAAACGGATAAATGGTAAGATGGTAAATAAATACTATCTCATAATGATAAAATGGTCGTTTAGACCAAATGGGTCAAATGATGTGGTCATCAACATTTGACAATAATATCTAATGAACGCTTGTCAAGCTTTGTGTTCACATGGAAATGATGTTTGGTCCGCGTCGCTATTAATTAGTAATTAGTAGTGCAAAGAATTAAAACGTGTCAATGCTATGACCCGAGCCAGGTACGTGTAACGGGTCAAACTTCCAACAAGGACTTAAGGCCCGATGAGAGTTAAATGAGTCATGAATGAACAATAGATTACCTAAGGTAAGGTAAATCTAATAATTTAAATCGTAGACATTATGTTCTTAAGAACATAATGATTTTAAATAGATTATGGTTAAATGTTCATATTTGATCAAAACATGATAGTGAAAGTCATTCGTCGTAAAAGAAGGGTCTAAGTTGACCAAAATGCCCTTGAGTGATGAAATAAGTAAACGACTCTAATGTTAGTTTAAAAATGAGTTTTTAATATAATAGACCCTTTTGGTAGCGTAAAAGCGAAAGGCATAAGCCATTTTGGTTTAATGCCTTTTAAATGGTCTTTTCCGTAAATTGTCGAATCAAAGGGCAGAAAGTGGATAAAATGAATTTACAATAATAAATCCACTACAAATAATGTTGTGGTGGAAAATAGATAGATATCTTGTGTGGAAATGATAAGATAGATAATGTTTGGTTGAAATAAGCGATGGACTTCGCTAAAACAACCAAACGGGTCAAAATGATAAAATAAATAATGGTTTTGTGGAATAAAGCGATGTATTTCGTTAAGACAACTATACGGGTAAAAGAAAAGAAAATGGAGTCTTAATGCATACCGAAATGGATGCGTAAATGTATAGTTTGGTTTAAATGGGGTTAAAGGGCAAAATTGAAAAATATACGCATAAACCAAGAGTGAATGCGTAATTTATAAGAATAAAGAATCCATGTTAAGGATTTCAAACTAAATATATAGGTATACAATTTACGGACATTTAGAAACAAGTTTCGAGTAAAACGGATGAAAATTGAATGAGTTTCAGAAGTTTTCGTAAGTAAACGACAAATTTGAAAAAGGCTACAGCAGACAACCGTAAGCTACTGTGGCCTACCGTAGCTTACGGTAGGCAGCTGCTGTGTTGAAACAGAAAGCCTTGACCGTAAGACAAAAAGCCTTGACCGTAAAGCTTGACCGTAAGCTACGGTGGCCAGCCGTAGCTTACGGCGGAGTCAGAAACGAAAGTTTTGTTTTTGATGTTTTAGGCCTTCGGGTTTATCCAGTTACGTTATAATCTATTTATAACTAACGTATTTCATATATTATGAAATATAGGTGATGATTGAGAGTACCGGAGGAGGATTAAGCTCTACGAAGAACCGAACACGATCAAAGACGAAGCTTCCGCACTTGGTTTGTTAACACGAAACTAATCTATGACAACATGTTAAATTGTTTAATGTTTATGAAGTTTTTATAAGTTCGAAAACATGTTTAAACGTATATTCGCATTTACACCTTTAAATGCGAAATTTCAATAGAAATTCTATAAAGTAAGATAGAGTTAATCGAAGTGGGGGGTTTATTTAATTAATTCGTAATTAGAAATCACATTTGCATAATATTCTAGTTCATTTTTATAAAATGTTGTTTTTGTTCACGCCCACACATTTGGAAATGTTAATCGAAGTGGGGGTTTATTTAATAAATTTATTTCCATTTGGAAATGACGAAGCACCTTTTTAACTTGAAGAAAACCATAAAAATTTTAAAAAAGGTGCAATTGGCAAAAGTTTATTGAGGATAGTAACTAAAAAAATAAAATATTAAATTTAAAGATAGTGTTGATCCAAGTTATTTCGGATACATATTTATTCACATAAAGTTTATTGATAACAGTAACTTAAAAATAAAACATTAAACTTAAAGAAAGTGTTACATCCAGGTCGTTTCGGATGCTCCATGTAAATTTACGAGGAATCAACGCGATGCGACAGAATGCACAATTTCACAATTTAAATACAACACATAGTTAATATAAGCGTAAATTTAATCTGTCTATGTATGGACTGATTTACGAAACATGCCATTTGAAAAGTTTAATTAAACATTATGTCTATATCCTGGGTTTTTTTTAACATTTTATGTTCTATAATTTAAACGTAGTTAATTTACTAAGTTATCTTCAATTTAGACACGGGTTCATCCATTCACACCTTTGACCTAAAAACCCCTTCAACACCCCTTTGACCTAATCCCACCAACGCATGCTCCACCTTTACAACCACCTCCTCTCGCCATGAAGCACCACCACCCCTCACGTCATCCACCCACAACCAACGGAAACCCTACATCAACCACCGATACCATCCACCCACACTACCATCGATCACCGCCAAACCCTAACCCTCAACACCGATCAAACACCACTTGAAACCACCACCTACCTTCAATCATCGCCACAACCTGACCAACACCTCACCACCGTTAAGCACCAACAAACACCACCCCCAAAATCCTATCCAACAACCGCTGTACCCAACCGCCTAAATTCACCATGAACCACCCACTATCACAACACTTCCAACTACCGTACAACTACCACCACCAACGACAAACCCCATCACACCGTCATCGTCTACCATCATCCGCCCCAACCGACCACCACCACTACCGTGAACTGTTATCATCAGTAACCACTAGGGCTGGCATACATATCAATTTCATGCCACCACGGACTAAATCAACTGACAATCAATAAAAAAAGGAAACAAATAAGTATAAAAGTATGTTGAAGATAATCGAAATGCTAACTTTATTAGCCAAAGTGTTATAGTATAGGGATTAGATGTGTAATATGGTGTTCTATATAAACACCCACCTCATATAACCCTAATTACACAATTACAATCTAATACAAGTCTGATTACAAGTTTAACTTGGTATCAGAGCTTAGGTAAATATCCCCGGAGGAGCGGCCGACCACCGGCTCCGCCCTACCACCACCGCACAACTACTACGCACGACTTCTGCTTCCTCCTCTGTAGCCCTGCCTTTCACCACCTATTCCATGCCGCTGAACCTATAACAACCACCAAAAACCGTTTCAAACCACAACCCAAACCCTTGCCGCCGCCACGCCTACAACCACCACCCTAAACCCTAGCCACCGCATCTACAACAACAAACAAAAATTACACAACCACAACTTTTACCTCCATTGGGTTGCAAAAACAACCTGCTATAAAACCCTAAACACCGTTGCTGCCACCATACAACGGTGGCTGTTTCTTCTGGTGATGCAGGAGAAGAACGGCGAGGTGAAATAAAACCCCATGGAAAGGCGAGGGGAAACAAAACCCCATGGAATTGTCGTCGTTTGAAGGAGGGTAACAAACCCTAGTGTCGCCGGATAAGGGTAACAAACCCAAGTTGGTGTATCCCGACGAAAGAATTAGAAGAGGAACAAACCCCTGAGTGGTAAACGAAAAAAAAACAGTGATGGTTAGTGTTGCTGATGAAAGAACAAGATCTTACGGAACGGCGCATGCCAAACAATTTACACTCTGGTGATGAAAAGAGGTGGTGTTGAACTTGTGGAGAAGAATAAAGACCAACTATCTTTCTATTTTATGTTTTTAGTTTTCAAACACTCACTCCCGCGCTCAGTTTGCGGGGGAGTATTAGATAAAGTGTTACAGTGTATCATCCGAACCCTCGCATCACCAGTATCGTTCGCTTTGCCCCTGATAGGTTGCCCATCCATGAACTCACGGCTTTGTTTTTGGTCGCCCCGATGGAGACTTCCCAGGAGGTCACCCATCCTAGTACTACTCCTACCTGAGCACGCTTAACTGTGAAGTTTTCAAGTGCTGCACAACCAACTAACCCCAAAACTCATTGGTGAATAAGAGGCATTGGATTACTTATGAACCAAGAATCTTTTCTAGCCACGGCCGATGTGAAATTTGCCTAGGGTGTCATAATGATCCATGTTAATCTTTCGATAGTCGGTATTGATATCGTTACAATCACCCCCTTAGGGACTCATTGTCCTCGTTGAGGTTTTCCCCACAATCCCGAACGGCTCAGGAGTGGCTCTTATACCATTTGTAACATCCGGCCCCTCACACCACCAATATTGTCCGCTTTGCCCTTGACGTGGTGCGTGCGGGTTATAATTTTGTTATATTTTAGGTACTTTTTCTCGTAGATCAAGCTTTAAAATTATAAAACACGATACAATACTACCACTCTACACATGTTAGGGCAAGTGCACCCGTCGTGGACGTAGTATAGGTATGGTAAGATACCAAGGTCGTCCAAGGACACAAGAGCTTTTAATACCGGCTTATCGTTAACGTCTAATCTAACCAAATTTTTATAAAAGTTTTAAGAGTTTAAAAGATATAATGGTAAAAACGTAAATAAAAAGGAAAACAAATAGACAAGAAAGAATCACTTGGTTCCTATTCCTCTTTTACATATCCTTTGATGATTTCTACACTTTGGGCATTTTAAGAGATATCTTAGTTATAGTAGTAGGCCCCTCTTGTGAAGGCGACGTTACCCTCAACCTATTGGTCTGAGTTAGTAAGGATATAGTCCCGCAAGGTCGGAATATGGAAGATAATTAAGTAAGTTATTAATGTGAAAAGTGGTAGGCCCCTCTTGTGAAGGCGACGTTACCCTCGGCCATATTGGTCTGAGTCAGCAGGGATACAATCCCGCAAGGCCGGGTAAAGTTTTAATATTAGTTTATTTATAAGGGGTTCAAGCCATTCTTACTTCCCCCGATTTGATGCTATTTGTCTCAAAGGAAGTCCTAATAAGCTTGAAGCAAGTCCTCGCAGGATCTATACACTAAACGAGACAAGAACTTTACCCAAACACCCTTCTAACCCCCTTCCAGGTAGTTAACATGATTTTTATAGACCGTAAAGATACGAATGAGTGAATCAACGAAACATGAAGAAATGTTTTAAAAAAGTTCACTTTCAATATAAAATACTAGTTATTAAAGTCATTAATACATACCTGATAAAAAAGTTGCCAAAGATTGGAAATCAAAAGTAATATATAAAAGATTTGTCTTCACCAAGAGATGTAAGAGATTTAGCAAAGCATGGCTTTTGTTTGACAAGAACTCTTACGATCAATCTTGGATCCCGAGGCTACTACACACTCTAAAACATGAAAGATGGATGATAGTGGTGGGTGTTGGTGTTGTAGTGGTGGTGGACTGACGGCAAGTGTGAGAGAAGTGGTTTGCCAAGGGATGCCTTTCTCATGAATCAAGCACCTCTATTTATAGCTGGAAACAGAAGGCGACCATGACCCAATGCTAGGTGGGCTCGGCCCCGTGGAAGACTTTTTCTCTCCCTTCGTTAACTTCAGATGTCAGGTCATTGTACCAACATGCCCCGTGGTGGCAGAGCACGACCCCGTGGTCAGTGTACTTGCTGTACTATCCCGGATTCCGCGAATATTAAAGTTGACCACAGCCCATGATGACTTGGCACGGCCCAGTGTTGGTTGTCTATTGCTGTTGCTTTTTTCTGTAGAGAATCTTTGACTGGGTACGACCCCATGCCTAGTAGACACGGCTCCGTGCCAGAGTTTCTCTCTTTGTTATTTTTGTTGTTTTGGATGTGAATGGGGGTTCGACAAGTTGTGTCAATCCTTATTCTTTGTATATGTGTTGGTTTCTCCTATTAATTTGTTTCTTTTATTCGTTTAAGCTTTTTGATCCTGTAATTTAAAAGTAAACAAAGAAACATGTTTTTTCCAACATTAGTATCGAAAATGGTTGATTTTATGCCTTGTTTGATGTAATTTTTATGTTGCATTTTGCGCACATCACTACCGATGGGTTGACCATCCAGGAACTCACGGCTTTGTTTTTGGTCTCCCCGGTGGAGACTTCAAGGAGGTCACCCATCCTAGTACTACTCCCACCTGAGCACGCTTAACTGTGGAGTTTTCATGTGCTCCACAGGCAACTAAGCTCAAAACGCGTTGGTGATTTAAAAGGCATTGGATTACTTATGAAACAAGAATCTCTCCTGGCCACGGCCGATGTGAGATTTGCCTAAGGTGTCATAATGATCCATGTTAATCTCTCGGTAATCGATATCAGTATCGCTATCGCTACATATAGTATAGGGACTACATGTGTAATATGGTTTTCTATATAAACACCCTCCTCATGTAACCCTAATTACACAATTACAATCTAATACAAGTCTGATTACAAGTTTAATTAACTTAAAGCCTGACGATGGATTTCTTCGTAACGAATAGGTGGAGGAACATGTGTTGACTTTGTTATTGACGTCAAATTTGGATGGATTTTGATCCCATTGTACTAATGAGCAGTTGAATTGGCATTATACCATATACACAAGTGGAAAAAAACATATGGCTTCTTCTCGAGATGATAAACATATTGATTTTAAGCTTATCTAACTGAATCAAAAGCGACATTATTTGATCTTTTGATGCCGAATCGCAATCTTTGGGTGACGCATCAAATTCCACCACATGAGAGAGTTCTCAATCTTGTTCACTGCCATTGCCATCAATATATATAGAATCCATTTGTTTACATGGAAGAGAAACCCTATGTTTGAAGAAGGTTAAAATACAATGCCTTGTTAGAAAAAATTAGTGCTAATTTTGCAAGGGACAGGGAGAGAAGAAGAAGACGAACACAAGGTGATTTTTTTTATATTTAGCGTAGTCACCAATAAAGAGTGGTAGAGGTGACCGTCGGGACATAGTGGTGTTCGTTAGTAATGCAAGCCTGTGGTGCTTTTAGGAGGTTGTGGGTGGTAAAGGGTGACGACGCGATGGCATGAAGAAGATTATGAGGGGGGAGGGGCGGGTTAGGTTTTTATCATCAATTAACAATAGTGGGGTTTAGTTGAATTTTTAAATAATAAATTAGATTTTTAATGTTTTATTAATTATTATTTAATTAAGGGCACCTTAGTCTTTTCACATATACCTAACTAAGAAAACTAATAACCACCCATGCAGGGGGCTATTTAAGTAAGAGTCAATCAAATCACATGGAGTAAAATTGAAGTTTTAGAAAGCTGAGTACTAAAGATGAAATTTTGTCAAACTACACTAACTATCCAATCGCTTTTCTTTTCTAGTTATATAGACTATGTTTATGTATAGTGAATTAAAATCCCTTTACTTATATAAAAAATTCAATAAACATCCCTGTACTCTATTTTTAAAGAGTAAATTGTTAAAATGGGCGATGAGGTTTGGTCATTTTAGTTCAAAACTCAAATCTTTTGAATTTGTGTTCTTGTGGTTTTAATTTTGTTATCATTTTCATTCAAAATCAAAATCTAGTTAGATTTTTTAATTAACATCTAGTTTTTTGTGTCTTTTTCCTCTCTTTAATGAGGGGCAAAATGGCCAGATTTTTTAATTTATTATAATAAAACGTTAAAAGACCATTTTTTCTCTATTAAAAGAGGGAAAAAAGATAAAAAACTGATGTTAACTGAAAAGTATGACTAAATTTTGATTTTAGATAAAAATTATAATAAAATTAAAACTACATAAACCTATATTCAAAAGATTTAAATTTTAAATAAAAGTAACAAAAGTGACTAAAGTCTAAGGACCATATCAACAGTTGATTATGTTTAAAAGCTCTTACTTTTAATTAAACCTCCTTAAGTCTATTTTATCATTATTTTTTTTATCACAAATTCAAAAGATGAAATTATGAAAACATGTAGAATAACATTTCCCCACGTTTCCCCTTTAAAAATGTCATGATTGGGCATGTCATAACCCTCAAAATCACACGTCAACTCGCAAGTGTGCTTGGTGACGATGAGCCACTCGCCGTAGTGGACGAATAATAATAATAATAATAATAATATCATCACCGAATTATTCCCTTTAATTCTCTCTCTATCTTCACACAAAAACAAATCCCCCACTTGTATTATTATTTCACCGGAAAACACACACACACACACCAATTGTTTATGTTCCGGCAATGGTTTCGCCTGAGAACAACACCAGTTGGATCTACGAGTACGGTTTAATTGAAGATACCACCATTACTGATAATAATAGTTTCACTCTTCTGGTTTCTGGATTCACCCGGCCGGTTCAACCCACTTTCAACGGTTCATCATCTAACCCTAGGTGATATTTTTATTACTTTTTTGTTAAATTTGTAACTGTTATCAGAATTCGCATATTTTTGTTGAGAATTTTGTTTGCTTGTTGAATTTAGGGTTTCATGCTTTGATGTTAGTTATATTAAATGTTAATAATCAGTGTCGTAAGAATCGCTAAGCGCTAGCGATTAATAGGGATTAATCAGATTGGGATTTTATATGTAATGTTCAGTTTTATATGTATATACACATTTTTATATGTAATTTTTGTAAGTAGACATGTTTTAACACCTTTTTCAACCCATATTTTGGAGTAAATAGGATTAATAGCCGAAATTTACAGGTTTTGGCCGAAATTCGGCCGGTATCGCTAGACTACCACAGATTTTTGGTCTATTAGGACCGGATTTGACCACTGTTGACCGACATGCGATTAATCGGCCACTAATTGAAGGCTAGGCGCGATTTTTACAATCATGTTAATAATAATGATGATGATAATAATAATTTGTAACGTATGTAGTGTAGGGTTTATGGTCTTGTTTATAGTTTAAGCTGATTATATTTCAGTATATTTTTTATTGGGAGTGATGGAATTGTGAGTAAAGTGATGAATTTGGGTTACGTGTGGCATGTACTGTAGATTAGTGAACTGTTTGTAAGTAGTTATAGAATAGGTGTGAGATTGGATTGATTTTTATCTGACTAATTGTGATTCGGTTTTAGTGCTGACGGGTCAATCGTGGATTCGGATGGACATAATGAATCCAGATCAAAGAAACGGTAATCATTTCTTTCTTCTTAAGTTTGTACGCGTTTGTGTTTTTATGGATGGTTTGTGAAATTTGAAAGCATATTTTTGGTTGAATTTGTAAACCTTGGTTTTAGAAAGCGCCCATGAGGTGTGAGGCGATCACTTTTTAAATGCCTTGCAGCGCCTTACGCTTTTTAAAACCAAGGTGTGAATAATATTGGCTTGTAGTGTTACGCATGAAATTTTCTTGGCTGTTTGACTCGTATACAACAGGGGAAGGGCTGAATCTTGTAGCGGTACAAGTAGCAAAGCATGTCGAGAGAAATTGAGGAGGGATAAGCTAAATGACAAGTATGCTATTATCCGTTACAGTTTTTTTTTTCTATTGTTTTCTATTTTTTTATGTTTTGGCACTTAGCATTATTCCATGTGCTTAGGTTTGTTGAACTGGCATCAATTCTTGATCCGGGAAGGCCTCCTAAAATCGATAAAGCTGCTATTTTGGTTGATGCTGTCCGCGTAGTGACTCAGTTACGAAAAGAAGCCCAGAAGCTGAAAGACTCTAGTTCAGATCTTCAGGAGAAAATTAAGGAGCTGAAGGTATTCCTGTCTGTTACTTAGATGTGGGAATATTGGTGGGTCGGTTGACAAGCTAAATGGGTAATCTGGGTCCGTTGGGTTTACGCAAAACACGATGTCTATAAGTTTTACTTTTTTTTTTGAGTAAATTGCATTTTATGTCCTTTAAGTTTGAGCCAAATTGCAGGCGCTGTCCTTTAACTAACGAAATTACATTGGATGTCCTTTAGGTTATCGTTTCTCATCAGGCGGTCTCCTTTTGCCCTAACCCAGTTAATTTCATCTTTTAACTCTTAACTCATGCCACTCACATGAGGGCATAGTGGTCATTTTCACTTATTTTGTTGTTAATACTTATTATTAATTTTGCTTTAGTTACATGAAAATGATCATTATGCCCTCATGTGAGTGGGACGAGTTAAGAGTAGGGTAAAAAGACAGTGTCTGATGAGAAACAATAACGTAAAGGACATTTAGTGTAATTTCATTAGTTAAAGGACAATGCCTGCAAGAGTTAAAGAACGTAAAATGCAATTTACTCTTTTCTTTAACTATTCAACCTTTTCAATTAAGGCCACCCATATACCGAAACTACTTTATAAGACATCCAAATACATATTTTCGGTTATACCAAATTTAGCATAAACATAAAGGATAATGGAAATGCAATGAAGTTCTTGAAAAAAACAAAAATACCCTTGGCTGCCTTTTCTATTATGTGAAGTAAAAACCTATTTATTAGTCTAAACATATTAGGGCGTTTTTGTCACACAACATGTGTTCGGTTAAATTTGGTATGAAAAAAGCTGAATGCATGCTTGAGTGGCTTATAAGGTAGTTTCGATGTATGGGTAGCAGGTGGCCTTCAGATACATAAATAATCACTGCCAATTTGCCAAATATATTTACAAAATTGTATTGTTTTTCAAAAGATACTAATACCTTCTTATTTGAACAAAACATTTTGGGTGACTTTCAATGCATTTTCTTTAAACTTAATAATTTGACTTTGCCCGTTAGAGATAAAACAGTCTAAATCTGACTCATATTTCATGTTGCTTTTGGTTTTGACTTGTGATAGGCTGAGAAAAACGAACTCCGTGATGAGAAACAAAGACTGAAGATGGAGAAAGAGAAGCTTGAACAACAAGTAAACTCTATGAACCCACAACCTACTTTCATGGCTCCTCCACCCGCGATGCCCGCCGCTTATGCCGCTGCTGCTGTCTCTGGCCAAGTGGGAAATAAGTTGGTTCCGGTAATCAGTTATCCCGGAATGGGAATGGCCATGTGGCAGTTCATGCCCCCTGCTGCGGTCGACACCTCACAGGATCACGTGCTCCATCCGCCAGTCGCTTAATTCAGTGATCGCTGGATGTGCAATCGGTTTGTCGTTAATCTTATAATCTATGACTGTTAGGTTTGTGTTTGTGTAAGTGTAACTATGCTCAAATTTGGAATTGTACTCTTCATGTTATACTTGTGGCATATGCATATGAAGTTAAACCTACTGTTAATGTGTGTGATTTATGTTAGTTTTTTGGGCTGCGACATTAAATGATTTGCGTTAATGCCAATGAAATGCTCAGACCTATTTAATCTTTAGCTTTTTATTGCGAGCATAATCATGCCATCATGATTGATTGGAATTTCTTTCTATGATATGCCCTTTAGAAGATAAAGGCTCTATAGTTAGATGCTAATAGACATGACACTATTACTCGATTCTGCACTTACTGAAGTGGCCAATAAAGTTGGAATCCCACCATATTTGTTGTCGGTATTTGGTTGAACTTCATGGCCTTTATTCACCGAACACTACCCATATATTTGTGTGTCTGGGCATCGATCTTAACCCAAACATTTTATAATATGTAACTCAGAACACCATCCCTTTAACCCATTTATGTAACGAGTCAAAATGGTTCGACGTGTTGTAATGAAAGTATTTGAGAATGACAGAAAGACCATGAAAGAATTTTATGGATAAACAAAACATACAAAACCTTATGGGTATTGTGATACAATTGGCAATATATCAAAAAATGCAGTGTGATTGTTGTATCCTTTCTAAGCTGCTGTAATGTGGCATGACTTGATAAACTTATCTGAGTAATTGACATACTTTGTCCATCGTTTCTTTAGCTCCGGAAACGCTATATCTAACCACGGTTTTGCTCGACCGTTAAAATGAATAACCGCCGCTTGTTCAACATCCACTGCACTTGTATTTTCTTGGTACCCGAGCCCCAGCATATGCCAAAACGGTTCGATAACATGCATATGACCATGAAACGCTATCAAACCAGGAGGTAAAGTTCCTAGCTGCCACAGACTCAGCTCTGACTTCAAGTTCTGCATCAAATCAAACAAATGGTTAAATTGTGTGTGTTGTGTAGTGTGTTATTGTGTGTTTTCTTGTTACATCAGTTACCTTTTCAAGCCAGTAATGGTAATTCTCACTTATGTTAGTTTTTCTCCAGGCTTCAAGATCAAATATGTTCATGCCATAAGCCCAAGCACATTCATTTGGATCAAAGTTCTTCGATATTAATGGGTGAGAAAAGTTTAAGTAGCTCTTGAACCGCTTTGACATCACAAATTTATCGCTCCCCCTACACGTTTCAACGGCTCCGTTCACTTTTCCGTTCATGTCAATCTCCCATAGTGGTGATAAATCCGATTGAACCACAAGGTCGTCGTCTAGGAACACGATCTTGTTAAGACTCGGAAACATCTGCAAAGATGAGTGTAAGGAGAAAGAAAAGGGTATAATTGTCATATTATAAATGGTAGATGAGTCTATAACTTACCTGCGGCAGATAAATTCGAACATGGTTCATAAGCGAGTTGTACTTAGGACTCATAGCTTGCAACTTAGAAGCAATGACATGCGGTTTCTCGGTGTTATTAGCTACAATAGCCGATGACCCGCCTCTAAACTGAGCCCGAGCCTTTTGATCCTTTTCCATAGCCTCCAAAACCGGGACCTTTCCCTTTGCAAACCAATCAAAATGGTGTAACGCCTTGACCTCAATCACCGCGGGTGCTAAACGGTGCAAAGAAAACCATGCTTGCATCGGAGAGTAAGTTTTTCTATCAGTGATTATATGAATAACCACCGTTTCGGGTCTTAAGGAGTTGTAAACAAGAGATGTTGCTACAACCGATGCTGCAAGGATGTTATCTGATGCAAGAACAAAGTGATAGTAGGAGTTGTTAACGAGGGTCGGGACAAGTTCGGGCAACGGTAGTTGGAGCCGTGCAGCAGCATTGGTGGCGTGCTCGTGGGCTAGCCGGAGGGCTAGGCAGTGGAGGTTTTTTGGTATGCTACTGGATGCCACGTGGCGGTAGAGGTATTCTTGGATTTTAGCTGTTCTTGTCCTTTGTTCAAGAAGTGTTATCTAAGAAAAGAAAAATAAAACATGATTGTTAGAAGAGAGAGATTTGATGCCACTTACTCTATCTGCCTTTCAAAAAAAAAAAACCTTAATCTAGCTTAACGGGCCTAGGACCGGGCTCAAGGAAACTATCTAGGACGAGTAGATGTCCTGTGGTTAACGAAACCTTTTGGGCTTTAATGGACCAGTGCTGGGCCCAACCTGATACTTTTTTAAAGCAACCTATTTTGACCCGAACCCTTTTTTTCTTAACCCGTTTTGACCCGAACCTTTTTTTTCTTAACCCGTTTTGACCCGTACCTTTTTTTTCTTAACCCGTTTTGACCCGTTATCTAGATTGACCTGACTATAGAGGATACCATGTTTTTAAGCTTGATGGCAAAGGTCTCTGCATCTGGTCTATTGCTGCCTTTAATACTAGTAACAAATTCTTCTAAAGTTTGAGGGATATCAGGCCCTCCAACTATCTCATCTTGGCTGGATGGCTCCTCCAAGATTTGATATATTACTTGCGGTACCTTGCAGAAACAAAATGAATATTTCAGTCCCTGAAATTTTAGAATTCTTGTGACAAAACATGGAGGTGTTAGCATCTTACAGCTGAGGCTGATTGAAAGTTTCTTCCCTTTAATACACCGGGTGATAGCTTCTTCCCCAAGCAACCTGCAAGACATTTAGGAACCACGGGCTTAGCGTGTGCTTGACTGTATGTTAGAAAAGGGAAACACGTACCGATGGTGGAGCATTTGGTTTGATCATCAATGATGTCAACCGAGCTTATAACATAGATGAATCGCATGAGGAAAGTGAACAACAAGAGTGAATAGAAAAGTGTCTTGTAAGACAATTTTCGAGACCCGACTTTAACTTTTATGAACTCCCTCACACCTTTCCCAGTCATCACCGTAACATGTCGTAAACTTGGAGATATATGTAACTGCATTTTGATCAAACTAAAGAAAACAAGAAACTGAGCCCCCGAGCTTCAAAGGTTCACAACAAGCACCTTTTGGTTCGGGTTGGGCTACGGGGTTGGGATGGATTTTGTGGTGATATATGCTACAAATGTGTGTTTGGGTAAGTGTGGAAAGTGTTTGTGGAGATGCTAGGAGGGGTATGCCTTATGCCTATGTTCATTGTTGTTGAGAGTTTCCCATCTTGCACCTAACCTTTACCTTGCTTAAGGTTTAGTATAGTGTCTCTCTCTCTATTATATATATATATATTCCTTTGAAGTTTTAGCATAGTGTCTCTCTCTATTATATACATATATATATTATATATTATATTTTATATTCCTTTGAACTTGAAAACAAGAGGTTGGACAGAAACTAAGCGACAAGAAAACCTTAGCCTTAACGAAAATAAGATATGTTTAAAGTTAAAGAAATCTAGATTCACTCTCGATAGTATAAGTGAATGTAACCGAATATTTACTTATAATATATATGGAGGGTTTAAATGAGAACGCTAAATATCGCAAGAACCGTAAGAACGAATGAAAAAATCACTAGATATTGGTCAAAAACAAGTTAAATTCAAAATTTCTTTTTACACTTGTCATTTTTATTCGAATACAATTCTAAAAAAATTAATTTACACATTTAAATTTACGTGCATTCGGAAATAAAGAAAATTTACACATAGGAAGTTTGCTATTTACACATGTGTAAATTTGTTATATTTACACATGTGTAAAAATTCTAAAAAGAGTGATTTTGAGAGAAGAAATGAATTATTTAATATTGTAATTTCTTTTTTGATGTTGTATTTTAATTAAAATAATGATTGTATTGAAAAATAGTTTTGTTTGATTTTCTCATTCGTTGTCACGGTTTTCGCAATATTTAGCGTTCTGAATATATATATATATATATATATAGAGGAGAAGTATCCGCTAGAAACCACCCTTTATTGCGAGAACCGCGAGAACCAATGTGACCACAACAAAAAATACCTAAAAAAATATAAAAAACATGCACAATTTTTTAAATATTTTTTATAAAAAAATCGGTGGTTTTCGTCATAATTATTGTTATTTTTTTATGACGAAAACCAGCGATTTTTTTTTTATAAAAAAATTAAAAAGATTTTTGTATGTTTTTTTAGATTTTTTTTTTTTTTGGGGGGGGGGGGGGGTGGGGAGAGGGTTAGCTTTATGGTTTAGTTTTTAGCATTTAGCTTGGGGAGAGTTTTTGTGGGGAGGGAGGGGGGATAGGTTTTTTTAGGTTTTTGGGGGGTGAGGGTTAGGTTTTTTTTAGGTTTTGGGTGGTGGTGTAGTGGGGTTGTATGTTTGTTGTGTTAACATTGGTTCTCGCGGTTCTCGCAATAAAGGTGATTCTCGCATGAACCCTACCACACACACACACACACACACACACATATATATATATATATATATATATATATATATATATATATATATATATATATATATATATGGTGTGGTTCTAGAGTGTACACTAGTGTATTTGTGAACTGAATGAACAAATCCTAACTATTGATTTAAATAATCAAATCGTAAAATATAATAGTGTATTTTCATCATCAAATCCTGGTCATTGATTTACATTTGTGTATACACTTGTGTATTGATAATCAAGAGCTAAGATTAGTTAATTAGTGTTCACAATCAAGGAGGTTGTTCACTAATGAACCTAACCATATATATATATATAGAGCTCGGTTCAAATAAGAATCACCACGAGTTGTGAGAAACGTGATAACTTTTTCTTCCCCCGCGAGTTGGGCCAAAATTTGTTTGCACAAACGTAAATGAAAATATTATAAACACAATCTATAAAAAAGTAAAATAAATTATCGAGTCGGTAGTTTTGACTGATTCAAGTTTTTTTACGCACTGGTGTAAATTTTGTAGAAAATATATATTTTTTACATCTCATGTAAATGTGGGTATGCGGCGTTTAAATTTTTTTTTTGCTAAAACAAGTGATATTTTTATGAATTTTGAGAAATTTTTTTTCCATAAAAACCTTTTGGACGGCCTAGTTCTCACGGTTCTCACAATTAAAGTCGGTTCTTATTTTAACCCATCCATATATATATATAAAATATTTTTTTTCTATAATGTATTATTAACTGAGATATGTCACGTTAAAGATATATATATATATATATATATATATATATATATATATATATATATATATATAATATTCTATAATGTATTATTTAACTGAGATATGTCACGTATAAAGAATAAAAAGGAGTGAAATGTTTGGTGATGATTTGGCTTTCAAGTTATTTACCATCCATATAATTTAAGATGAAAAGCGAACATGTGTTATTCTATTTTTGGTTGATGTAACGCCTCTTCCAACTAGAAAATGACACTTTAATAATACATGTTGACTATCAAACAGTAGAGGAATGTTCTAGTGGGCCTTAAATGCTAGTGGTGTTGAAGCCACGAACTTAGTTTTTTTTTATTTTTTTTAACAGCTAACAATTTTATCCCTATTCCACCTTTAGTGGGTTTTGAACTCTTGCCTCCCTCAAGAGGGTATTTTCCCTCTAACATTAGGATAAAGCCTGAGTAGCCTCGAAATTAGTTATTCAACATGATCTAGGGCTGTTGATCATATACGAACATGAAAGGCTAACATTTGTACCTGACACTCGTATTCAGTGTTTAACACAAACTTAATCTGTTTTTTTTTCTGCATATTATTACTCTGAAATTGCAAATATAAAATAGATGATACGAATGTATGTAAATCAGTTACGTTTAACCTAAACCCAAAGCTTAATATAAAAATTAAAAATATATTAATTATGATATATATATATATATATATATATATATATATATAGCTGAAAGATAAAACGAAAACCCACTTAAGTTGAGAAAACTCAAGAAAACCCTACGTAACATTTTTATTTTTTTTTTAAATATGAGAATGTAACATTAATATACTTGAACATTTTTATAAAAAAATGTAAAAAGCGCCTACTTTTTTTTAAAAAGATGTACAAAATTTGTATGTTACATTTTTTTGGACATATATATTATGTGACATGAAATTTTTAACATTTTTTAAAAAATAAACGACTCAGTGTTTTTTTTGTTTCTTTTATAAAAAATGTTCAAATATATTACATTTCCTATTTTTTTTAGAAAAAAAATGCTACATGGGATTTTTACAAATGTTTCTTTTTAGTTTTCTCAACTCAAGTGGTTTTTCGTTTTATCCTTCCCATATATATATATATATATACATATATATATTATATATATATAGGATTAGGTTCAAAAGTGAACACAAGTATATTTGCGAACTAATCCTGCTAATCCCGGCCTTACACGTGTGTAAATCAATGGCCAGGATTTGATGATGAATACACTAGTGTATTTTACTATTTGATGATGAAATCCTGGTCTTACATGTGTGTAAATTAATGACTCGGATTAGTTCGCAAATACACTAGTGTTTCTCTAGAACCCTACCCTATATATATATATATATATATATATATATATATATATATATATATAAATGAGAGTAACCTTTAGTTATGAGAATCATGAGAACTAAACATTCTAAAAGGTTTTTCAAAATTTCTTTTTTCTCAAAAACCGTTAAAAAATCACTTGTTCAAACGAAAAGATAAATAAATAAAAAAAATGTTGCATGCAAATATTTACATCAGTTGTAAAAAATTTATTGGTGATTGCTCGACATTGCTCAACACGTAGCAGATGTGGGTTCCACCAGTCCACACCCAAAAAAGTGGGGTGTGGAAGGGGCGTGGCTAGGCCGACGTTCGGGTGCCATGTGGCACCTAAGTTTTTTTTATATTAATTATAGAATTTAGTAAAGTAATTTGAAAACCACATTTTATTTATATTAAATAACTACAATAAAAATACATTACATTACCAAAAAAATCAATCATTTTCATCTTCATCTTCGTTAGAGTCGAATCTAGGAAGTATTGAAACATGTTCTACCAAATCGGCTCGAAGGTTTGAATGTATTTGTCTTGACTCGATTTGATATTGGTTTTGCGTTCTCTCTTCTTCACTAATGTCTTCGTTATTTGATTCGGGCATCTCGCCATAATATTCAATGATTGCACCCCCTTCATCCTCTAAAATCATGTTGTGTAGAAGGATGCATGCGTACATCACGTTTATTTGATCTTTTTCATACAATTGACAAGGCATGCTCAAAATGCGCCATCTTTTCTACAAAATACCAAATGCTCGCTCGATGTATTTGCGTGTCGCCATTTGAACTTTGTTAAACTTTATTATTTTAGAATTTAGGGTTCCATCTGAAAATGATTTCACAAAAAACAAAATACTCAGGGTAAATTCAATTAACAAGATAGTACCCATACTTGTATTCAACCCCATTTACAAAAAATGTTCCTTTCGGTCCAATACCTTTTATTCGATCATTGAAAATGGGCGAGTGGTGCATAATGTTTATATCGTTATGTGAACCGGGCATACCAAAGAATGCATGCCAGATCCAAAGATCTTGTCATGCAACCGCTTCAAGCCTTGCCATGTAGTTGGACAAAGTTCCCACTCCCATTTCATACAATCTAAACTACTGATCATCCCGGGGAGACCATGTTTTTCAGCGTGATGTTCCAAAATTTGTTGCATATCACTAAACGTCGATTTTCTCAAGTATCTTTTCATATATAGTTCAATGATATACGCACAAAAATTGTGAAGACTTTCCCAAGCCACTCATGCCGACATTTTTAAATAGTCGTCCATTATGTCGGAACTATTGTCGTAAGTCAATAGTTTTAGGGCGGCCGTGACCTTTTGCCACGTGGTAAATCCTTAATTACCACGCGCATCGGGTTTTTGTTGGAAAAAAGCATAATTATCCTCTAAATCCTATGATATTCTTAAAAATAAATTTTTACTCATACGGAAACGACGCCTAAACATTTCATCATACGTTGGTTCGGGTGAGAAATAATCACTTACCAACAAGTCGTTTGCGGTTTCGCATTCACGAACATAATACTTCCTCCGTTTGGGTTGGGAAGTCCCTTCATTTGCATCGTCATCAATAGCTTTCACCACCATCGCCACTGCTGATAATATAATTCCTCCCAATCGTCCGATGAGGATGACAAAGCAAATTTCTCATACGAATCGCTTGAACTTGAAGAAGCCATTATATATATATATATGAGTTTGATGGTGGTTTTTCAATTATTGGAAGGTAAAGATGAGTAATAGATGAAAGGTTTATATAAGAAAAAATTGAAAGAATTTTCTTTTTTAAATAGCCGTTGGCCAACGGCTAGCCAAACGGTCATTAACAACCAGCCATACATTGCCAGCCACGTCACCCAGGCCAGCGCCCCACATCAAGCTAGATTGCCGCGCCAAGCGGGCAACGCTGACTAAAACGCCAACGCGGGGTGGAGCAGACGGCGTTAAAGGGCCAAAACGCCAAGCTAGCCACGCCCACACCCACCAGTCTTAGGTTGCGGGTGGGGGTTTAGGTTTTTGGAGGGGTTTTTTGGTGGGGTACCCTCACCACCAACCTAAATCCTCTAACCTCACCCCCAAAAACCTAAAAAAACCTAAATCCTTCACCCTCCCCCCTAAAAACCTAAAAAAACCAACACCCTCCCCCACCCCACCCCACCCCCAAAAACCTAAAAAACCCTAAACTCTCACCTACCCCATCGCCTACTTAAGCTGAATGCTAAAAACTAAATCCTATGTAACATTTGTAAAAAATGGGTTTCCAAAACCAGCTCCGTTTTGTAATCGAATATCAAGTTATAAATGTCACCTTGAATATTTATGATTATTTTGATTTAAAACGATACATAATTAATAAATAAACTAAACTATAAAAATTAGATTTGATAAAAAGTTAAAACAAAATAAATAAAAAGGATATGTGGCTGCCGGGACTCGAACCCGGGTCAGCCAGAACTGGATCCAACGACTTAACACACACTCGCATCACCACTCCGCCACTTGTTATTTTCTGTTATCCCTAGGAAACAAATAACATTTATACACAAACTCGGTTAAACCGGTTGCGCCAACTGAGAAACGGAAATCGGCAATTCAATCGTCAAATCGTTTGATTACTCGCACATTCACGTTTATAACCGATGAACCGATGTCTTTAATCAATTCAGAAGTGATTGAACATCAATTTTCATTACTATCGGTTTTTAAAACCGAAAAGAATCAAAGTCCCAATTACTTCAACTCCAGACCCCTCTCGCGACTCAGAAACGTCATACCAATACTCCGTTTCACTCTCGTCACATTTTCAGACCATCAGAACGTCTAAATCAACTCGCCGGAATTTTCAGCAAAATTCGCCGGAAAACCGTATTCATCCTCAAACGTAAATCTTTCAATATCATTGTAGTTCAACAATTGTTAGGCTATTTCTAACTTAAACCTCTCAATTGAAATCGAATTCAGGCACTGTATTCAGCTAATTTCAGTTCGCCGGAAAGATTCGGAAAATCTCTATATTCATCTGAGAATCGGTAAGGGCATTCAAACCCTCTGTTAACATTTGCTGATCACTTCAAATTCACGATTAGCTAATAAAAACGGTTAATTGTATTGTTCTGTGGAAGAGCATAAAAACAGGGACCGACACATTGCCGGAATTCTGAAATAAACCGTCCATCGGTATGTTCACCTCTAATTACCGTCTCTGTCATTTCATTTTAGCCTTAAGAATATTTGTTAATCGTAAAAACAAGAAACGGATCAGTGATTCAGTCGTCGGAAATTTGAATGAAGAAGACGAAGTTAGTTAAGTTATAAGTTTATTTAAAACCTGTAAAATGAACGGGTTAGACACACAGTCCAGCGGTGGACTGTGTGCAAAATATATACGCATGTCCCGAGTTCGATTCCTGATACACGCACACCTTATGTAATAAAATGCCTTTTTGTTTAAAAACTAAACCGGGTTAACTTTGTTAGTTGTTAAGTATAATGAAAACCGAGATATTAACCAGGTTAGACACACAGTCCAGCGGTGGACTGTGTGCAACACTAAGTCACATGTCGCGCGTTCGAAACCCGTCACTGGCACCGGTTTGTTGAATTAAAATGTTTTTGCAATTAAAAGAATTTCGGTTAAACTGAATAAGTATATAAATATAATTAAAAACAAGATTATTTCGGGTTAGACACGTAGCTCAGTTGGTAGAGCTGCGTGCACGCGTACGGGAGGTCTCGGGTTCGAGCCTCACCCGGCGCAAACAATTTCACATACGGACCGGTCAACAGGTCAACGGTCAACGGTCAATGGTCAACGGTCAACGCAAAATAAACAATTTTTTTTATATTTTTATTTAATTTAAAAATCAATTAAAAATACTTAAAAATAACATTTTTAAAGATAGAAAATGGCCTTGAACTCACGAAAATATATCTAAAATTCTATTAACATCCTTAATAAAATCCACTCATTTGCTATATTTTTTCCGTTATTATTTAGGTTAGAAATTCTCGTTGTTCAATTCTCCCGATTCGTGCGCATCTCGTCATCTCCATTCAAACGCACCCAATGTGAGTGAATATTTACAAATTCCCCGTTTTAATCACGTTTTGGGGTGTATCATGTGTCTTGTTACATATATTATAATTAAACATTTGTGCATACATCATATCATGAACTTGTGTATTCAGTTTGTTTCAACTGTTGTGTAGTTATTGTTGGATGCAATTTATTATTTTCAGTACATGCAATTTCATAGGCCGCCGCTCCCCATTACATTATGAGCGTTGAGCATGTTCCCCATTTCATTATGAGGTTGAACCTGGCGTGCCCACATACGATCGGCTCCGTTTGATTGAGCCTTGATCGCACAGACATTTTTCATTTTCAGTACATGCAATACGATCGGCTCCGTTTGATTGACCCTTGATCGCACAGTTTCATTTATGTTATTTATCGTATGATGTTGGTATGTTCATGTATGCTATCATATGTTATTGTATGTTATAGTTGTGATTACTATTTGCCACTGCTTGATTATTTACATTTGCTCATTTATGATTATGCACAAATTTTTCATTGATAAACTAACAAGTAAATCATTAATAAATGTTTATCTAATAAGGTTCACTCGCCAACTTATGTTGACCCAAAAACCCCATTTTTATACATGATACAGGTGAGCCAGCTGCAGTCAGGAACACATAGGATTGGACTAGAAGAATAAAATGATTTAGAGTTTGGGATTGTTATGTTTGGTTTATTATCTTTGTATTGTATGGACATGTTTGGATATTTGGAAATGTAACTTTGACTTTAATAAATATGAAACATATTAGTAAATGTCATGAGCTTTGGTGATAACCCAATTATGCCCTGACTCTTATTCCGCTGCGGGTCGGGGTGTGACAGATTGGAATCAGAGCCATGACTATAGGGATATAGGATAGGTTATTAAACCCTTAGAGCCTATACTATAGTTGATTAGAAACTTATAAGATTTTTGTGTGTAACATGCCAAATTTCATGATGTTTATATGTTTTATGTTAAATGTTACATTCAATGTTATGCAAGCATGTTCATAAGTATATATTATCATATAATGCCTATTATGAATCATATACTCATAACATATCACATCCATGAAAGCACACACCACATCATGATTGCTTTTACAATGATTTTTGTGTTTTCAAATCTCATCAAAGTGAGTTCGCATGACGGGCATGTAGTAACTGGAAGGGTACCAGTACCGGTAGTCGGAACGTCCTGTCTAGGCTGGCATTCGTATAAATCCAAAATAAAGGACCAGTTTGCCTACCTGGGGACTAACGATGAGAGTACGAAATACCTATTAGGCCAAAGCATGCCATACCAAACGTCGTGTGAGCTAACCCCACTTTGAGTTGTCATTGTGTCTACACCTGGACACGTTCCGACCAAACATCTCATGAACATATTTTGTGGTTTGCATTCGGGTGATGCAAGTGTTAAATCGCCAATACTAATGTGAATCCTACCAAGCCAATAGCCATGGGGGCCCACATGACTATATAGGTGAAGGTATGGGGGACATTTGAGGCCCAACATGAGCAAACCCAAGACATCCTATGGATGTAGTTGCATTATTGATATTTATGTTATTTTCATTTTCTTAAAGACACATGACACCTAAAAAGACACCATAAACTCACAATCTTCTCATGTATGTTCCTGTAGATGTCGTCCAGACAACAACGAAGGGGTAAAAGATCAGGAAGGTCTCAGGAACGCTTGGCCACCCAAATCGCGAAACAAATGGCCACGATACTGCCTGACATTGTGGTCCAAGTGCAACAAGCTCTCGCTACAAATCCTACAAACCCCTCCCCAACAACATGACCAGAACATCGACAACCCTCCTACCAGCAAGTGTTCATACAAACATTTCAAGTCTTGTGATCCTCCTAAATTTAAAGGGACCGAGGGTGTCACTGCTCTCCTACATTGGTTCGAGGAGATGGAAAACACCTTCCTCAACTGCGATTGTCCTGAGGATCGCAAGGTTCGATACGCTACCGGGAGACTATTTGGGGTAGCTCTCACTTGGTGGAATACCGAGAAAGGGAAGAGGGGAACTGAAGATGCAATGGCCTTAACTTGGGATGAGTTAAGGGAAATCATGACTAGGCTTTTCTGTCCTAGGAGTGAAATTAAAAAGCTGGAGGACGAATTTCATTCTCTAAAGCAAAAGGAGGGTGATCACACCACCTATAATAAGAGGTTCTTGGAGTTGAACCAAATGGTTCCAAATTTGTTCACCCCAACTTATCGTCTGATCGAGCATTATATTTGAGGACTTCCCTCGAAAATCCAAGATTCAGTTCTCAGCATCTCACCAGTAACACTTGAAGCTGCTATGGAGCTAGCAACTGAACTGACCGAGAACCGAATTCGCAATGGGAAGTTCAAAGAAGAGAAAAAGAAAGCCCCTGTTGAGGGTCAAACTTCAAACCATCCCATCTCTTCCTCTAAGTTTGCTAACAAGAGGAAGCGCAACACCATAAATTTTGCAGTTACTCAGACCAACTCCCCTATTCCTGCTGCACCCATTACTCAAGTCACTCCTTCACCCGCACCATACAGAAGACCTTACACTGGCCCGCTACCAAAATGCAACCGTTGCCAATATCACCATTCCCCTGATCATCCTTGCCAATATTGCACCGGCTGTGGTCGCGCAGGTCATACTGTTCAAACCTGCCGCATGCCTCAACGAACGAACCGCCACCAACCTTTAACCCAAACCCACCAACAGTTAATGGGTCAAGCCCAACAACCCCTACCATTACCACCCTCCCAACATTTAGCCCAAACATACTACCAACCCAATTATCCTATTGGCCAACCTATGCGGGCTTGCTACAATTGCGGAGACCCAAGCCATTTCAGAAACACTTGTCCAAGGTTGGTAAACATCATTCATGCTCAGGCCCAAGCCAACCCGGTGAATCAAACGAACCAAGCTCCTCCACCTGCAAGAGGAAGAGCTTTCAATATTAACGCGAATCAGGCTAGAGCTGACGGAATGTGGTTAACGGTACGTTCCTTATAAATGGTAGATATGCATCTATGTTATTTGATACTGGTGCGGATAGAAGTTTTGTGTCTTTAGAATTTGAACCTATCTTAAGCAAAAATCAGGATAAGCTCACGGAATCCATAACGGTAGAAGTTGCGGACGGGAAACCAGTTTCATTAAACTCTATTATACGCAACTGTAAACTCACCTTAAACGACCACGATTTCTCAGTCGACCTTATTCCTATGAAGCTGGGAAGTTTTGATATCATAATCGGTATGGATTGGCTCAGTCAACATCAGGCAGAAGTTGTATGTCACGAAAAATTTATTCGTGTTCCTCTTTCAAACGGTCAGACTCTTCGAATCATTGGAGAAACCTCGTCGAAAGGGCTCAGCTTAATGTCTTGTCTTCAAGCTCAAAAATATCTTCGCAAGAATTACGTCGCGTTTTTAGCTCATATCATCAAAAAGGGAACCATGGAGAAGAAAATTGAAGAGATTCCTGTAGTAAAAGACTTCCGCAAGTTTTTCCTGACGACATTTCAGGACTTCCTCCAGTTAGAGACGTCGAATTCCGTATTGATCTTATACCTGGTGCTACACCAGTTGCAAAGTCTCCTTATAGGTTAGCCCCCTCTGAAATGCAAGAGCTAGCCAGTCAATTACAAGAGTTGACTGACAAGGGATTCATACGTCCCAGCTCGTCGCCTTGGGGTGCACCTGTTCTTTTCGTAAAGAAGAAAGATGGATCGTTTCGTATGTGCATCGACTACAGAGAGCTCAACAAATTAACAATCAAGAATCGCTACCCTTTACCTCGCATTGATGATCTTCTTGACCAACTTCAAGGTGCCAATTGCTTTTCAAAAATCGACCTTCGATCTGGCTATCATCAACTTAGAGTGCATGAAGAAGACGTCCCTAAGACTGCTTTTCGAACTCGTTATGGCCATTATGAATTCATGGTCATGCCATTTGGTTTAACCAACGCACCAGCTGTCTTTATGGATCTAATGAACAGAGTCTGCAAACCTTACCTTGATCGATTTGTCATAGTTTTCATCGACGATATTCTTATTTATTCAAAATCTAAATCTGATCATGAGCGTCATCTTCGACTTATCCTTGCACTTCTAGAAAAGGAAAAGCTTTATGCCAAATTCTCCAAATGTGAATTCTGGTTAAAAGAGGTGCAATTCCTCGGGCATGTAGTCAATGACAAGGGAATACATGTCGACCCTTCAAAGTTCAAAGCGGTTCAAGAATGGCAAGCTCCACGTACACCAACTGAAGTAAGATCTTTTCTTGGTTTGGCTGGTTATTATCGTCGGTTCATTTCAAACTTCTCTCGCATTACTGTACCACTCACGGCTTTAACTCATAAGGGAAAACCTTTCATATGGGGATCCAAGGAAGAAGAAGCTTTCCAAACCCTTAAACAAAAACTTTGTGATGCACCAATCCTCACTCTTCCTGAAAGTTGTGATGATTTTGTAGTTTATTGCGATGCGTCAGGGTAAGGATTAGGCTGCATTCTAATGCAAAGAGGAAAAGTCATAGCTTATGCTTCGAGACAACTCAAGACACATGAAAAGAACTACACCACTCATGACCTAGAACTTGGAGCCGTTGTGTTCGCTCTTAAGATATGGAGACATTATCTCTATGGTACTAAGTGTGAAATATACACTGACCACAAGAGTCTTCAACATATCTTCAATCAAAAGGAGTTAAACATGAGGCAACGAAGATAGGTCGAACTTCTAAATGATTACGACTGTGAAATTAGATACCACCCTGGTAAAGCAAATGTGGTGGCTGATGCACTTAGTCGAAAGGGTTATGCGAACTCCATTCATCTTCTATGTTCGCAAATTATAACCGACATTAAAGATCAAATTCGAGAAGCCCAACACGTTTCAATAACAGAAGAAGATGTACGAAAGGAGATGCCCTGTGGAGCTGAGCTAAAAATTGAAACTAAATCTGACGGTATTCTGTACTACCTAGATCGTATCTGGATTCCTAACCACAACAATCTTCGTGAAACACTTATGAATGAAGCTCACAAAACGCGATACTCTATACACCCAGGGGCCGATAAGATGTATCAAGACCTACGATATACCTATTGGTGGCCTGGAATGAAGAAGGATATTGCTGTATTTGTTTCTAAGTGCCTTACATGTTCCAAGGTGAAAGCTGAACACCAAAGACCCTCAGGACTTCTCGTCCAACCTGAAATACCTGTATGGAAGTGGGAAAATATAACCATGGACTTCATTACCGGGTTACCTCGCACTTCTGGTGGGTATGACACTATATGGGTAATAATTGACCGACTTACAAAATCAGCTCACTTTATTCCTATCCGCGAAGATTTCAAGAACGAAAGCTTGCTCGTATCTATATCAGCGAAATCGTAAGCCGACATGGGGTACCGTTAAGCATTATTTCTGATCGTGATGGTCGTTTCACTTCACGAACATGGCAAGCAGTACAATCCGCTATGGGTACGCGATTAGATCTCAGTACCGCCTATCATCCTCAAACTGATGGACAATCTGAGCGCACCATTCAAACTCTTGAAGATATGCTTCGAGCATGTGTCATAGACTTCAAGGGAAATTGGGATGTCCACCTACCGTTAGTTGAATTTTCGTACAACAACAGCTATCATTCAAGCATCGGCATGGCGCCTTTTGAAGCCTTATATGGTCGTAAGTGCCGATCTCCTGTATGTTGGCACGAAATTGGGGAAGCTCAAATTACTGGTCCAGAATTGATCCAAGAAACCACAGACAAGATCCATCAAATTCGAAACAATCTTCTAGCGGCTCAAAGTCGTCAAAAGAGTTATGCAGATAAACGACGGAAGCCCTTAGAGTTTAACATTGGTGATCATGTACTACTAAAAGTATCACCGTGGAAGGGAGTAGTTCGTTTTGGTCAAAAGGGCAAGCTAGCACCACGTTACGTAGGACCTTTCAAGATACTCGAAAGAGTAGGTCCTGTAGCATACAAGCTTGATCTACCAGAAGAACTCCACAAGATTCATCCCACATTCCACGTGTCGAACTTGAAGAAGTGCCTCGCTGATGAAAACCTCCACATTCCTCTGGAAGATATTCAGATTGATGAATCTATGCATTTTATTGAAAGACCAGTAGAGATCATGGACTTCGGAGAGAAACGTCTACGACGAAGTCGCATTCCAATTGTTAGGGTACGCTGGGAGTCGAAACAGGGACCTGAGTTTACTTGGGAACGTGAAGACTCAATGCGTGAAAAATACCCGCATCTTTTTCCTACTACTTCAACTACTTAAATTTCAGGACGAAATTCCTAAAAGTAGGGGATACTGTAACATTTGTAAAAAATGGGTTTCCAAAACCAGCTCCGTTTTGTAATCGAATATCAAGTTATAAATGTCACCTTGAATATTTATGATTATTTTGATTTAAAACGATACATAATTAATAAATAAACTAAACTATAAAAATTAGATTTGATAAAAAGTTAAAACAAAATAAATAAAAAGGATATGTGGCTGCCGGGACTCGAACCCGGGTCAGCCAGAACTGGATCCAACGACTTAACACACACTCGCATCACCACTCCGCCACTTGTTATTTTCTGTTATCCCTAGGAAACAAGTAACATTTATACACAAACTCGGTTAAACCGGTTGCGCCAACTGAGAAACGGAAATCGGCAATTCAATCGTCAAATCGTTTGATTACTCGCACATTCACGTTTATAACCGATGAACCGATGTCTTTAATCAATTCAGAAGTGATTGAACATCAATTTTCATTACTATCGGTTTTTAAAACCGAAAAGAATCAAAGTCCCAATTACTTCAACTCCAGACCCCTCTCGCGACTCAGAAACGTCATACCAATACTCCGTTTCACTCTCGTCACATTTTCAGACCATCAGAACGTCTAAATCAACTCGCCGGAATTTTCAGCAAAATTCGCCGGAAAACCGTATTCATCCTCAAACGGTAAATCTTTCAATATCATTGTAGTTCAACAATTGTTAGGCTATTTCTAACTTAAACCTCTCAATTGAAATCGAATTCAGGCACTGTATTCAGCTAATTTCAGTTCGCCGGAAAGATTCGGAAAATCTCTAAATTCATCTGAGAATCGGTAAGGGCATTCAAACCCTCTGTTAACATTTGCTGATCACTTCAAATTCACGATTAGCTAATAAAAACGGTTAATTGTCTTGTTCAGTGGAAGAGCATAAAAACAGGGACCGACACATTGCCGGAATTCTGAAATAAACCGTCCATCGGTATGTTCACCTCTAATTACCGTCTCTGTCATTTCATTTTAGCCTTAAGAATATTTGTTAATCGTAAAAACAAGAAACGGATCAGTGATTCAGTCGTCGGAAATTTGAATGAAGAAGACGAAGTTAGTTAAGTTATAAGTTTATTTAAAACTTGTAAAATGAACGGGTTAGACACACAGTCCAGCGGTGGACTGTGTGCAAAATATATACGCATGTCCCGAGTTCGATTCCTGATACACGCACACCTTATGTAATAAAATACCTTTTTGTTTAAAAACTAAACCGGGTTAACTTCGTTAGTTGTTAAGTATAATAAAAACCGAGATATTAACCAGGTTAGACACACAGTCCAGCGGTGGACTGTGTGCAACACTAAGTCACATGTCGCGCGTTCGAAACCCGTCACTGGCACCGGTTTGTTGAATTAAAATGTTTTTGCAATTAAAAGAATTTCGGTTAAACTGAATAAGTATATAACTATAATTAAAAACAAGATTATTTCGGGTTAGACACGTAGCTCAGTTGGTAGAGCTGCGTGCACGCGTACGGGAGGTCTCGGGTTCGAGCCTCACCCGGCGCAAACAATTTCACATACGGACCGGTCAACAGGTCAACAGTCAACGGTCAATGGTCAACGGTCAACGCAAAATAAACAATTTTTTTTATATTTTTATTTAATTTAAAAATCAATAAAAAATACTTAAAAATAACATTTTTAAAGATAGAAAATGGCCTTGAACTCACGAAAATATATCTAAAAATTCTATTAACATCCTTAATAAAATCCACTCATTTGCTATATTTTTTCCGTTATTATTTAGGTTAGAAATTCTCGTTGTTCAATTCTCCCGATTCGTGCGCATCTTGTCATCTCCATTCAAACGCACACAATGTGAGTGAATCTTTACAAATTCCCCGTTTTAATCACGTTTTGGGGTGTATCATGTGTCTTGTTACATATATTATAATTAAACCATTGTGCATACATCATATCATGAACTTGTGTATTCAGTTTGTTTCAACTGTTGTGTAGTTATTGTTGGATGCAATTTATTATTTTCAGTACATGCAATTTCATAGGCCGCCGCTCCCCATTACATTATGAGCGTTGAGCATGTTCCCCATTTCATTATGAGGTTGAACCTGGCGTGCCCACATACGATCGGCTCCGTTTGATTGAGCCTTGATCGCACAGACATTTTTCATTTTCAGTACATGCAATACGATCGGCTCCGTTTGATTGAGCCTTGATCGCACAGTTTCATTTATGTTATTTATCGTATGATGTTGGTATGTTCATGTATGCTATCATATGTTATTGTATGTTATAGTTGTGATTACTATTTGCCACTGCTTGATTATTTACATTTGCTCATTTATGATTATGCACAAATTTTTCATTGATAAACTAACAAGTAAATCATTAATAAATGTTTATCTAATAAGGTTCACTCGCCAACTTATGTTGACCCAAAAACCCCCATTTTTATACATGATACAGGTGAGCCAGCTGCAGTCAGGAACACATAGGATTGGACTAGAAGAATAAAATGATTTAGAGTTTGGGATTGTTATGTTTGGTTTATTATCTTTGTATTGTATGGACATGTTTGGATATTTGGAAATGTAACTTTGACTTTAATAAATATGAAACATATTAGTAAATGTCATGAGCTTTGATGATAACCCAATTATGCCCCGACTCTTATTCCGCTGCGGGTCGGGGTGTGACACCCTAAAGCTAAACCCCAAAACTAAATGCTAATTTTTTACATTTAAATCACGACTTTTTAATAATAATTTTTTATTAATAAAAAATCACGATTTTAACGTAAGTAATTTAAATTTTTGTTGTGTGATTTTTTAAGTAGTTTTGGTTATATTCACATTAGTTCCCGCGGTTGTCGCCATAAATGTTAGTTCCTAACGGATCCTACACCTATATATATATAGGGGCAGGATCTGGAGAAAACGCCCTAAAGTGTGAAAACGGATCATCGCCTTTGGATAAAAACAATCTATGGACTGAATTGAAGCGATGATGTTTTTTTAAATATCAATGATTTCGTAATGCTGCGAGGTTCATTAAGGGTAACATAGTCTTTTTTACTTAATAAGATGAAACATAAAAATTTCACCACTCGCTGACAAATTAATGATAAAACATCTGAAACGCCAGAGACTTTATTGTACTGATAAAAAAAAAAAAAACAAACCGCCAAAAAACGCTAGAGGCTTTAATACTTTACATTCAATATGGAAAAACTGCCGCCCAAAATCACGCGCCTAAAACTCATTATATAAATGAACTTAACACCCCTTTCATTGATCATACACGAAAAACAAAATGCAAGTCTCTACAAAACGCCAAACATCAGATACTTTCAAGAAATTTACACATAGGAAAAATGGAAACTGTAGTCTCTTATGGGTTCAAAACTTCAATCAAAAGGTTCGTTATAAAATTCGACTCTAGAAGAAGAGTTATGGTGAAAACTGTAAACGCCATACTAAATATAGAAGAAGAAGTTCAGATGAGGATACTGGAACTTGGAGTTCTTATGGACAACTTGTTTGAACAAACACAGACTATCATAAGGAGATTGAGGAGAAAATTTCCTCTAAATAATGCACATCAATTTGTCGAGCCAATCAGTGAATCATGACGTTATGATGAAAAATACGAGTGGGTGACGGTTGTGTGGAACAACTGTTAAGAAGAAGACCACACAATTGATAACATACTGACTGAACATGGGCTTTCTTTTATAAAACAATTATGTAATACATGATGTTTAAATGCTGAGATGACCCCAACAGTGACTTCATTGGAGGGGATGTTTCGATGGAGGCGTTAAGCACTTGAGTATGAGGATGTCGTTGAAACTAAAGATGAAGATGAGCATTTTGGTGAGAAATCAAAAGAAGAGGACGGAGAGTGATGGGTACATCTTGGACATAATCCTATCTAATGAAGAATTTTATTTGTTCTTTTGTTTTTTCTATAATGTTTTATTTGATTGTTTTCCTATAATATTATTTTGGTAATGCATTGACTATTATAATTAACGCCGATAAAATAAATGTTCTAATATTATTATTTATCAACATGCCTTGGCATTTTACGATTAATACCAATATGTTGGTTAAAAATGATTAAAAGACAATTTATAAATACTTAATGAAACTAAAACGCCAAAAATGGTAAATGTAACATAAAATGCCAACTTGCAATGTATGGTCTCAGTTAAGTCAATTACTTACGGAAACAAATGCCATAAATGGTGGAAGAATAATAATATGCTAATATGTTATAAAATAATAAGAACCAAAAGCTATTATTCGCTATTGTCCGCTCTCGATGACCGTGTCGATCTTCTTTTTTGATTACTTGCTCTTTGCTTGTGGATGCATAGTGTCCAAATTTTTTACAATTCTTACACTGCCATTCTTTCGCCCCCTTTTCGTCTTTTGTTGTTTTTTTGCTTGTTTCCTTGTGTTTTGATTATAACCGCTTGCGAGATCTAGAACCTCTCGACTTATAACCAACAGGAACTCTTACGGGATTATTGTCGTTTTGATATTGTCCCGTTATCTTGGAAAATCGCTCCCTGGTACTAGGAGTGAGGACGACAATATGCATAACCTGAAACTTCCTCATATAGGATTGAACATGATCCTTGTATAAGGAAAGCTCCTCCTTGTTGTTTGATAACAATTTAGAGTATACTCGGTCGCAAAAATGATTTCTCGCATCATACTTTGGAAATCGGCTTCAAGTTCAATTATAAAATTGCAGCTCATTGTATAACTTGTAGAACAATTTGGCGCAACGTGTTTACGCCACCTATATAGAATGCATTGTTTTAGAAATTCCCTAATGTCCAAACTTCTCAAAACATAGAAGACATGCCTACACAACAACCCTAGTGGATCTAGTGGACCCCACAAAAGAACAGATAATTAGAAATCCAAAATAGTCTACAACCTCTGATTACAAATAACAGTGCTTTAAAGATTTGCTCCTCCCAATGGCAAAGACTCAACATCTGCTACTCCAAAGTCTGCCAAGGCCGAAGTTTCTTCATAAGATCTGTTGAAGACAAACTCTGCTTAAAGTCAAAGGTCTGCCAAAGAGAACTTCTGCTGATGAAGACAGAGTTTATCAATATAATAGTGCTTAGGCTCTAGCAGATGTCAGGAGTTTGTTAGGCTGTTAGATGTCGCTGTTTAGGTGACGTCAGCTTAAATTCTTCAGATGTTTCGTTTGTACTATAAATAGAATAGTGCATGTACTGTTCTATTAATCACTTTTCATCTTTACATTTCTTGTACGAACAAACAGAGAGTGATCAGGCTGTAGGGGAGTTGTAATTCTTCATGCATACATGAATCATTATTTTTATAAAAGCATGTTGATGAAAGCAATACCTTCATTGTGGTGATTGAAAAGTTAATTATTCCATATTTCATCTTTGTTTTATCTTCTTTCATTATTTTCATCTTAACTTTCACAACAATTAAACTTAGATCCTAACAATTGGTATTAGAGCTTGATCAATCAAATTCAATTTAAACAATCAATTTGAGTTAAATGGATCAGCTCCTACTACTGATATTGTTTGTTCATTGAATTGAAAACAGAATAAAAGTTTATTTACGTTTAAAAGTATTTTAAACAAAAACTTGTTGTAAACAATAAAAAATGTCTTAAAATGCACAAGATCCACACCACACTGGTACTATGTCCAAACCTCCGATACTTGTTAGATTGGAGTATAACATCTGACAACGTCGGATGGGTCACATACTTGCTCAACAGAACACGGTTTGTTGGAAATCGGTTATCTTCGGACCACATGTTCCAATGGTGCCGAGTGCTAAAGACCCCAAGGTTCAAGTACCAAAGAAGCTGGAAAACTACTCTGAGCAAGATTTTCAGAAAATCAAGATAGATGCCAAGGCATTTAGTATCGTTGCTACGGCTATGCTGAATGATATCTATGCTGGCCTGTTGCATTGCAACTGTGCTAAAGAGTTGTGGGGTGCTTTGTAAGAGCATTTTGGAGGTACATAGGAAGTTATCGAATATAACCGAGAAGTTTTAAACCAACAGTATGAAACATTCTGTCACGTTAAAGGAGAATCATTAGCTCAACAATTCGAAAGGTTTAGTTGTTTAATAAGTGAATTAAAACTAGTAAATGTTAGTTATCCTAATTCAACCTTGAATAGCCGATTTCTAAGATCATTACCAGATAAATGGGGCACTATTGATTTTGTAACAAGAAACTCTATTGGTTTCAAAGAGATGAGTTTGACTAAGCTTCATTGTAGGCTCTTAACTTATGAGAGAGAACTTAACCAGAAAAAGAAGCTTCAAGAGTCAGGAAAAGTTGCTGATGACTATGCTTTTGGTAGTACAACATTTTTTGTTCAGGAGGAAACCTCTGGTGGAAGTAAGGATCATGGTTATGATCATTTTATTGACGTAACTTCTAGTGGAGGATTTAACCCTGACCCTTACCTAATTATACTTTTGCGGCAAATGGGGGAAACCAAGTTTCTAACAACTTATCTTTTGAGTTAAATGATCTTCAACATTTTGACCCATTGATCTGGAAGAAATGGACATTTTGCACCAACTTGCCTTACTAAGTGTTAGGACTAGCAAATTTTACAAAAGAACTGGTAGAAAATTTGTAGGGTTGCATGGAGGGTTGAAAATTGGGTTGGATAAATCTAAAATCAGTTGTTACAAGTGTAATAGGTGAGCCATTTTTCTAGAGAGTTTAGAAGCCATATAAGTGGTATTATTGTCACACATCCAAGTCCTAGACCTCAAAACACTATCCATTATACCCAATATACCCCTGCTCCACATATGCAACTGCTCACTTTGCATACCCTACAACCACTGTTACAGTTCAATATGTCCAAACCACTGTTCCTCAGATACAATATTTTCAAACCCAGTCCCTCAGGTTCAAGTGCAACCTGAATCTCAAGTTTCACAAACCCCTACTCAGGCGGAAAACTGTCAACAAAGTTTTTTCACACAAGGCTTTGTTGATTGGAGCAGCTTACCTGAGGAACTTACAGATGAAAATTTTGCTCTAATGGCCAATTTTGTAAAGAAAAATGATGAATTTTGTTTTATGGCACTAGAGACAATATTGGAAGGGCTAGTGTCTGAGGAAGTGGTGTCCAATTCTGATGAGGTTTGTGATAATGTTGGAACAGATGTTTCAGAAGAAAAGGTTGGTGAAGAAATGGTGAATCCTCTGTCTGACCCATGGTAGTCTAGTGTTTGTGCAGGAAAATGTGCTGGTGCCATGATGGCTGCTGCCAAGTTATTACCTTAAGTCCTTAAAGACTTATGTTCTGAAAAATGTATCATTGCTTTTGCTAATATTAAAGAGGTGAATGAAAACCTTAGGAACATGATCTTAAATGATGAAATTCAGTTTGAAAAACTTGTTAAAGAGTTAAAATCAAAACTGTTTGAAAAAGAACGTGAAATCAGCAGTCTCAAACATGAATCAAGCATAACCAAGGATCATCTCCAAACAATGATAGAAAAATATCATAGTTGTAAAAAGAAGTTTGAATCTACCCAGATCACATGTGAAAAATGGGTAGAGTCCTGCAAAGGTTATGAATTGATGTTAGAAAAATAGATCAAAGCAATGTAAAATTCGGCATAGGTTTTCGCAAAAATGACTAATTTTCTTAAAACACTGCTGTAAATGATTTTGGTTTGGTTGAAATAATTCTAACCAAAATGGCTTGTCAAGAAATTATAGTCACAGAACCAAATGGAAAGAAAATTGTTTTGGAAAGACCTGAAGAATCCTCAACTTTTGAGGAAATTGAAAAATTCAAACCAACATGGTCAGATGAATGTGACATTCTTGAAAATTTTAAGCCATTGGATTTCTCAACCATTGAAGGTGTGAAAGCACCTAAAGTGAAATCATTCCCTTAAAAGACCTTCCAGCAGATGTTATAACATTTGTTGACAAAAAGGTTGAAAAAGGGAAGAAGAAAAAGAAGATATCAAACTTGTTCGTGACTTTTGCTAACAGAAAAATCATGTTACTAAAGACTGTTTACACTTAAAAGCATATGACATAAACAAGAAAAGGTGATTGTTGCTGCACCTCATTGCACTATATGTGGCAAGAAAATTCACAAAACTCAAGAGTGTGTTTACCTCAAAAATTTTGATGTCAAGAAAATGAGTATAAATATAAAACACTTGAGAGTCCAAGGGCTAGTACTAAAAAAGGAAAGCCCAAACAAACCTTCATCCCAGTCCAAACACCTATTACCAAATAGCTTAATGTAACCTCTGCTCCCAGAGAGGTTTAGGTAATAGATGCACCACCAGCAAACAAATTTGCAAAAGAGGATGTGGCCAACCACCTTATAAAAGTGTACCACTTGGTTATGAGATCTACAAAAGACCCTTCAAAACCAAGAGTAAACAAGCATCCTCATGGTTACAACCACTTGACAGAAAATGGTCCACAATAGATGTTTCAAAAATCTGCTCAAAACCCTGACCATTCTCCTAGACTTGAGGCTAAAATGTCTGTGACCCCATCCAAAGCCATTTTGGCTTTGGACACTTACCAAAACTAATCATGTTACTGATGTGCAGGGAGCTTCTGCTAGTCTTGATAGTTTATGGTATGGAGATAGTAAACGCTCCAGGCACATGACATGATGTACAACCATTCTCAAAGATTTTCTAGCACATGGAGGGGGTGATATATCCTTTGGTAACAACTCAAAAGGAAAGGTGTTAGGGTCAGGGACAATTCAAGTAGGGAAACTCAAGTTTAAAAATGTCAATCATATAGACAACTTAAAATTTAGCCTCCTTAGTATGTCTCAAATGAGTGACAAAGGCTATGGGTCATTCTTCACTAAGGAAACTTGTAAGATTGTTGGTCCAGATGTGGTGAAAAACAATGAAACAATCATAGCTGAGAGCAAAACACAGCTTGTTGCTCACAGGAGTGGCAATGTGTATGTGGTAGATATGTTGAAAGATAATCCAATGTCTAATGCCTTTCTGTTCTCAACTGCCTCTAACAAAGAAATAGAACTATGGCATAGAAGACTTGGTCACACAAATCTCAAAACTATCACCACACTCTCAAAACAAGGTCTTGTAAGGGGCCTTCCACCAAAACAATTCACATGTGATGAACATTGTGTTTCCTGTCTAAAAGGTAAACAACATAAAAGTTCATTCAAGTCCATTGATGAGTAAAAAAACTAGTCAGTTACAATAGTTACACATGGACTTATTCGCACCTTAAAATCATGAGTCTTAAAAAGAAGAGGTATTGTCTTGTTATAATTGATGATTTTTAAGGTTTACTTGAACTTACTTTTTGCACTCCAAAGATGAGACTGCAGGTATTTTGTAGGACTTTGTAAAAAAAGTCGAAAAACAATTTGATCTGCTAGTAAAAATCTTCAGGAGTGACAATGGAACAAAGTTTAAAAATAAGGAGTTTGATGATTTCTGTGTGTCAAAAAGGATTGTAAAGCATATAACATCCCAAGGATACCTGAACAAAATGAGGTTGTTGAAAGTAAGAATAGGACTTTGATTGAGGCTTCCAGAACAATGCTTGCAGATTCAGGTTTACCATTGTCCTTTTGGGTAGAGGCTGTAAACACTAATTGCTATGTGCAAAACAGAGTTTTAATCAACCCTAGACATCAAAAGAGTGCTTATGAAATTCTGTTCAAAATCAAACCACTAATCTCTTATTTCAAAATCTTTGACTATCTGTATTTCATTTTAAACTTAAAATTGCCAACAGATGTTAGCTCAGATGATTCTCATCTGCAGCCTACACCTCTAAATGCCATCATTCCATACAAGGGAGATCTAATCTACCTCAAAAATCATCCACCAGACTGTAACGCTTTGCTTTTTGTAACTTTCCATTTTTAGTAAGTTTGCTTCGTGATTCTATTTTTGGAAAGTCTAAACCCTGTAATCGTATCACATTTCGAATCATTGTAAATACAAGGCTTTGATTGTAATTGAATTGATCATTTATACGAAATCCGCAAACCTTGTACGCAATTATACACATGCTCGTACACTTATTCGCTACACAACTTATAACCTAAAATTAACTCACAAATCCTTATTGTTTATTCATGATTCTTAAACGCTTCATTCAAGCAAGCTATGTGATGATCAAACACACGAAAGTTATAAAGTTTTGGCACCTCGTTAATCACTTCGTGATTTTTATAAATTTGTTACTAAGTATATTCTTTTCCTTCTTTTTTACACGATGTTACAGTTCCATATGCCTAAAAATAAACTACCAAACAACCAAAACATGTAATTATATCAATTATAACATCAAATAATCTATAAATTATCAAATAATTTAGCAAAAAAAAAAGAAGCATAGCAGCTTGCGGCCGCAAGCTGCATGCTTGTATTTGGGAGTTGTTTCCAACTTAATTGCTCACCTAACTATCTTAAATGCTAACTAACCTAAACTCTAATCTTTCCTCTATATAAGCAAGCCTTCCCCCATTGATTTCTCACTTTTACAAGCCTCCAAACACTTTAAAAATCCCCTCAAAATTCCAGATTTCTCTGCTGTCCTACTTCAGTTTCCAAGTGAGTTCTAACTCACTTCCTTGGTTAATCAAGCCTTATTTCTTCTTCTAAAACACTTGGATAACCTCTAGGAAAGTTTTCACAAGTTTGCTTGGGCAAACTAAGGTGAAACCTCACCATTTTGAGGTCCAAAAGTGTCTTAAAATTTCTACTCATTTTTATCTTTTTATAACTTCAAAAACTTCATGTTTTCTTCCTCTACAATGTTTGATAAGCCTCTAGGGATGTTACCATAGGTTTTTCATGGAAAACCAAGGTGGAACAATACCATTTTTATGGCCAAACATTCTATTTTGGAAGATAAACTTGTAAACTTTTTCTTAAACATTTTTTCTCTTAACAACTTTATGCTACTTGTGCCTCTAATCAAGCCCATGATGAGTGAGATAGCTAGAGTGGTTTCATACAAATTAAGAGGTATAAAGTACCTCTAAACTTGTTGTTTTAGTAAGGGTCTTAACCACAAGTGTTGGAACCATCCAAGCTTACAACGCTTGTGTTTCGGTAAAGGTGTGATTACATGGAGACCTTGGCTATCCTACTTTCAATCCACCACCTCACTTGATGATTTCTACCACTAAGCTGTGTTCAACCTTCAATTGAGTAACAAGGCTACGACACGTCCCCAAACGTTGCCATGTTTGGGATGCACACACCTAGCTTGCTTACTTGGTTGATACATAGTTTAGTGAAGTATTTTCCTTTTATTTCATTCATGACCATCCGAATTGTCCTTGTGACAATTTGTGTATCGGTGAATCTTACGAAAGAGGTTAAAGGACGGAGGAGATACATGACTTCTATGACTTCCATAAAATCTATGATTTATATGATAACCTTGATAATATAATATGTAACATAGGTAAATATTAAATATAACCGAACATTTGACAATGACCGTATGGTCACTTGTCCTAACATTAGGTTATTTTATCTAAGACTTAACCTCTCATTACGATTCTATTGGGCATGACCCATAAAACCACAAACACCCTACGGGGCTTATAGTGTCAAAAACGAACGTTAACGTCTAGATAAATACTTTCGACAATACATACTTTTGTATACTTTAAACTCCTAAACTAACAAACTCCATTGACGTTCTGATACTCACACACCAGCATTTCCTTGTGTAGGATAACTCAGTGTTCGTTCCCTAATCAACCAAACACTTTCATGGATTTAAAACTTCGCAAAACCGTGAGTACACTCGAAACCCTTTTACGCTTTACACTTTTGGGTGCAATATGTTAGTCTATAAAAACTCACTAAATCACACTTATATTTGATGCAATCACACAAACAATTCATCATGCATGCTATAGTTACGTGATACCCGATTTGTATACTTGGAACATTCTTATGTGATACTATTGTCATTAACTTCATACGAGCCTCCCCTTAACATGTATAGCGCTATAGGAGTAACGCACCACCCGTATTCTTGTGGTCATGTTAAGTTTAATATATTTTGCGGTGACACTTGAGGATTGACTTGTAGTTTGCATGCCTTGTTTACATTAATCTCGTATGCTAGCTTAACATGTGGATTTGTTTAAACGAATTTTATTACTTATGCTATGATTTAAAATTGTGTACTCACAAATACCTTTGTATTAAACTATACTTTTAACATGTTGTAGGTTGAGGATGTTGATATGACGAAAACATAGTAGGAACAACATAGAAACACACCTATCATGCTAGTTACTTGTTATGTTTTATTGAACATGTTCTATTCTGAATTTACGTTGTATTGATTTTGTGATTTACTTGACTTTTGGATAAATGAAATGAAATGGATGGTTTAATCTAATATTGTTGCCATTAGTGTTATGATATCTCGAGCAATCTTTTTCGTCTCACTCCGATGTTTCCGCCATCAGTTGGGGTGTGACAGATTGATATCAGAGCCATAACTGTAGGGAATTAGGTAGAATTGCCATGTTCGACCTAGTCTATAGTGTAAGTGACCAACTTGACCTTCTTGATTCATGCTTAAAATGTTAATTCTTCCTACTTGCTTCTCCCTATTTCTTTTTTCTTAATATATATGCAACATGTCTTTCCTAAGACGCTTACACAACTTACACACTTGAAGACTTGAAGACACTCATACTATAAACGAGACGATCTCACCAAAATAGGGGTGAAACCCGCACTTTGGTGACCACTCTCAATCCGCGTATTCGATTTTACACGAAATTACACCATCAAGCTAGGAGTGAAATCCATATCTTGATGGGAAATTTCCATTTCAAGCTCTAGTGGACCCTTACCAACGAGTCGGAATTTGCTCCTTGTTTGGTAAGTACCAACAACACTTAGGGTACGATGTCGTCAAGTTAGGGGTGAAACCCGCACCTTGTCAACTAGACCCATTCCTCGATTTTAAATCTCGCCAAAGTTTTGGTTTTTCGATCGATTAGAGACGTGTAGTAACTGGAAGGGTATAAAGTTCTATCAATCGCTTCTCGACGAGAGCATTTTACCTATAGGCCAAAGCACGATTCTCTAATTTGAAAGGATCTCGATTCACTTTGGAATAGTCGACGTTTCTCAACCCGAAACACTCCAATGTTTTATTAAGCCTATCTTTTATGTTATCTCAATTATTATGTGTTTTAATACTTGTTACCTCGATCATTTCTAGCCCGATGCACAACCCGCACGCCCTTCGCAACCAAAAACAATAATAAACCTCGTGAACCAACTAAATTTATACTCCTTACGCAATAATACGTGTTTATACTTTTGAATACTTGTGTGTCTATGTTATCTATGTGAACGTGTTACGTGATACTTACATGCTCGAAAATGACTTTTTTTTAAAACACATTATGATCAAAGCCCTGAATTTATGTTGTATTTGATTTTCTGATGTACTTGACTTTTGGATAAATGAAATGAAATGGATGGTCTAATCTAATATTGTCGCCGTTAGTGTTATGATGTCTTGAGCAATCTTGTTTGTCTCACTCCGATGTTTCCGCCATCGGTTGGGGTATGACACAAACCAAGTTATTGGCAACATTAAGGAAGGGATACTCACAAGAAGTCAATGTCAAAACATTTATCTTTTTGTTGGTTTTCTAACACTCACACAACTTGTCAAGTACCAAAAGAAACTAAGAGATAATAGTTGGGTAGAGGCCATGCATGAAGAGTTCCTACATTTAAAAGACAACAGTATGGGAACTTGTACCATTGCCTAAGGATGTATGTCCAATTGGCACAAAATGGGTCTTCAAGAACAAAACAGATGAAAGGGGCATTGTTGTCAAAATAAAGCTAGGCTTGTGGTTCAAGGCTATAGATAAGAAGAAGGCATTGATTATGATGAAACATTTGCTCCAGTAGCAAGATTAGAGGCCATCGGATTGTTTTTAGCTTTTGCTGTTAACCACAACATCAAGGAGTATTAAATGGATATAAAATGTGCATTCTTGTATGGTAAGATCCAAGATGAGGTATATGTATGCCAATCCCCTGGTTTTGAAGATGCCTTTTATCCTGATCACTTCTACAAGCTTTTAAAGCTTTGTATAGCTTGAAACAAGCACCAAGGGCCTGCTATGAAACTCTTTCACCTTTCTCTTATCCATATGCTTCACAAGAGGTAAAATTGATAAAACGTTGTTTTTAAAATGGAAAGGAAAGGATTTGATGATTGTCCAGATTTACGTGGATGACATCATTTTTGGATCCACATGTAATTCCATTTGTGAAGAGTTTAGGGAACTCATGACAACAAAGTTTGAGATGAGTGCTATGGGTGAACTTCAATGCTTACTTGGTCTCCAAGTTAAGCAAATGCAAAATGATACATTTATTCATCAAAGTAAATATGTCAAAGAACTATTAATAAATTTTATATGAATGATTGTAAACCATGTAGTACACCTATGACCACCTCAAAATTGGTCACTATTGATGATAAAGATGACTTGGTTGATCAAACACTTTACAGAAGCATGATTGGGTCATTATTGTACCTAACTGCATCAAGGCCAGACATCATGTTTGCCACATGTGTCTACGCTAGATCCCAGTTAGCACTTAGAAAGTCCAACCTTATAATTGTGAAAAAGGATCTTCAAATACATAAAAGGTGCTCCCACACTTGGTCTCTGGTATCCTACTAATGGAAATATTGAGCTTTCAGGTTATTCAGACAGTGACTTTGCTGGTTGTCATACTACAAGGAAGTTCACTCCAGGAGGTTGTCAGTTTCTAGGCAATTGCTTCGTTTCTTGGCAAAGCAAAAAGCAAGCAGCGGTTTCAACATCAACAACAGAGGCAGAATATAGTGCTGCTGCAAGCTGTACAACCCAACTCCTTTGGCTCCAAAATAGATTGCTGGATTTTGGTGTGACTGCTTTAAAGACCTCTCATGTTGGATAGTCAAGCAGCTGAAAACATCATTAAAAATCCAGTTTCTCAGTCAACAACCAATCACATTGACATCAGACATCACTTTGTGAGGGATTGCTATGAAAAGGGTTTGATTACTCTGCATCATGTTACAACTAAAGATCAGCTGGCATATGTGTTGAAAAAAAGCTTTAGACACATCCACCTTTGAAAGTCTGATCTCTAGGATTTGTATGCTAAACTTGGATTAAAAGCAAAATTTTTTTCCATGAATAAAAAGCATTAAAATGTTTTCAGAAAATCAAAAATCCATCCTTAAAAATAGCTTTGTTTGAAAATTCTTCAAATATCCTTAAAGTCTGTTCTAAACCACTGTTTCTAGAACCTCTGTTTGGCTAAAATTTATCCACCGCTGAAAGTATCCCTGTTCGCCTTCACCACTATTTCATAACATCTGTTAGGAATAACCACTGTTTGCCCTAACCTCTGATTTTTATCCTTTGATAGATTAAAATCAGCCACTGTTCATATCCACTGTTCCCAACCTTTGTTGCTCTCCAACAGAGGTTATCTAACAACTATCATCCACAAACATAGGTTACCATGTGGACCGATGTTAGCCATCAGATCTTTCAAACATCTGCAACGTCAACATTCAGTTTTTCACTTTATAAAAACCCTTTTTCATCCAAACAGAGCTTACCTTACCGACTTGAATTCAAAATTCATAAAAAGGGGTTTTCACTCTCATACTCTCATCTTCGCCAAAATTCCTCACCTTCCATCTCCGATCATGGCTCTGCAAATCAAAACTCCTCATAACTACCTTCATTACTTCGAGAAAACCAACAAAAATAAATCTTTCCACTCCATAATTGATGTTTTGACATCATCAAAATACTACACCATCCTAACTATCGATGCACCAATATATGTGGATACCCTCCGACAATTCTGGGCAAATGCTGAAGTTTAATCTCAAAATAAAAAGCCCTTTGCTATAATGAGGAACAATTGTTCAGATATCCCCATCTTCCATATCCACTGTATTTGCTCTAAATGACCAGGCTGGTAATACTACTTTTGAGAAGCAGCATCTCCACACAGAGTTCATAGAAAGAGGGTATGATGGTCAATTGACATGAGTTACAATTTTTAAACCTTAATTTCTTGCTGAAATGAGATACTTTTTCTATACCTTACTTGTATGTCTCTCACCCAAGACCACCTCATTTAATGAGATTCCACAAAATGTCTAATACTTGGGATATGCCATTTTGACAAATTCAGATTATAATATATCCCAGACATTGTTCTTGGACTTGGTGGCAAAAGTGACTGCTATTAAAGGGAACAAACCTAAAGCTTTTCTTATGTATCCCAAACTTTTAAGCTATTACCTTCAAAAACAAGTGTCTGAAAAAGATTTTCAACAAGGTACAACGTTTAAAATAACAAGTCTTACAAATGAAAGTTTTACTAGAATGCAAGATAAAGAGTCAAAAGTTTCCAAAACACAAGTAAAGGGGGATGAGACTGTTTTAGATGGGTCCACATTTGTTGCTCATACCTCTGTTGCTGAGCCCACTGCTCCTGGTGATCATAACACTACAACCGGTGTTATGAAACCCACACTAGAAAAATCCATAAAGAAACCTTCCACATCCAAAAAGCCCACCAAAAAGAAACAACATAAAAAGGCACCTCTGGAAGATGTGATCCTAGAGGATAACCTTGTGGAAATACCAAAGCCACTTGAAACCACTGTTGTTACTTTCTCACAACAGATAGAAAGATCTCCACCCATCCAAATTCCTTTTGAATCCACACAAAAAGATCAAGTTGTAAGCACAGGGACACCAACTCATGAGGCAGATTTTTCACTTGAAAGTCTGTTTCTAAGCCCTTTTCCCAGGCTGTCTCTCTTTCAACTCCACAACCCCCCACTCCAATTCCACCAACATTTATACCACTATTTGCAGCAATTGATACTACTCAGACACAAATCAGTTCCTCTTAATCACCAATTAAACAGAGCAAACTTCCACAAGCGATTGAGTCTGAGAAAAATCAACTTACTAGCCCATAAACAGCTGAGGAGGCTACACCCCTTGAGTTACCTGTAACTCTTGGTGGTAGTTCAAGTGAAGCAGCCACTATAACTGGTGAAACAATAGTTTCTCAGGTGGATAGTGGTTTCATCCATAAGACTTCCTTGAAGGCAACAATTGTTGAGGATACAATTGTAAGCTCTGTTCCAGTTGGAAGTTCCTAGTACCAAGAAAAAGGGGCATTTAGTTCTGATGATATGGGGCCTTCTCCTATTATGGAACCAAATAAAATTACATCTGGTTGGGATTCAGATGATCCTATTAAGTTAGTGATGAATTAAGATACAAGGATTTGACGAAGATAATGACATCCATCGAATCTTCAGTAGATGAAATGAAAATCATGATGAAATAGATGTTACAAAACTCTGCAAGTCAACCTTCCACTCAACAAATTGCCAATGAGCTGTGGAAATCAGTGCAACCAATCATCCAAGCTCAAAGGAATTTGGCTAATATAAATCCTAACACCTACATGGAGTTGATAAGTAATATCATTGAGGCCAAGTACAAGGTTACACAAGCTGATATCAAGGCCATCAAGGAACAACTATTAAAGACTACTGGCTCTGCCCCTACAACTGTACTTCCAGAAGAAGTAGAAGATGATGCCAACAAGGGGGAGAATGATAAGTTGAGAAAGTTGCAGCCTTCATCACAAGCAAAACTATCAAATGTGCAACAAAAAAGCCAGAGTCTGCTCCAACTAAAACCTCTGCTGAGGCATCAGATGCTAAAGGTGGAAATGGGATTGATGAGACCCTATACAAGATAGCAGAAGAGATTGCCTTAGAAAAGTAGAGAAGGCAAGATACACTTGAAAGCAAAGCTTCATTATTGATTGAACAAGAACAGGGCATGCAGAGGAAAAAGGAAAACATTGGCACTTTAAAAAGGGGAAAGTCAACAAGAAATGTTAGACAACCAATCTCCACCTCTCCTAAACCATTGCTAGATCTACAAGAAGTGTATCCTCTACTGCAACCAAAACCAAAACCTCACAACAAAAACCACCTCAAAAGGAACCATCACCACCAAATCACCCAACAGATGTTGCTACAACAGATGTATTAGCAGATGTTCCATAAACCCCTGCCATGATAACCTTTCCCACATTAACACAACCACTGTCCACACCACCAAGAATTCCAACACGTCCACCTTCACCTAAAATGAAATTCACACACAAAAGACAAACTTTTGTTATGGAAGAAGATGATGAGGAGGTTCCATCTTCAATCCTCTTATCATCTGCCCTAATTCTAGCCACTCCACTCTCATCATTTCTACCTAAATCCACTTCACTACCATCCACTCAACCACCATCACAAGTGATCCCACTGGCTGCTCGGTATCCTATTAAGATTCTTGCCATACAAGGTGAAAGTGAATCATTTTTCTCAATAGAGGATGCATCACAAAGATCCTTCCCATCACTCTTTGGTTATCGCAAGCCTAAGAACCTAGATGAATATTTGAATCTAAAAGCAAGATACGCTGAGAATATTGGAAAAAAGTTGTGCAAAGGGAAGGATGACATGACTGCTCAGGGGATCTTGTCATTGGAACTTAGTAGGTGAGAAAGATAGATGATTTTGCTAAGGACTTGAGTAAGTCCATGTCTGAGAAGTCAATCGATGCTGAGCTTGATAAGGAACTAAGGCAATATTACCTTGATCACATCATGCAACACAAAACCATATAAAGCAAACAGAGGACAGTTTAAAGACTGGTTAACAGATGCTCTCAAAGAAGAAATAACACAATTCAAAAGATGCTCAATGATCCTTTACATAAGCCAACTCCACCAGATTGGAAGAAATATAAACAAGTTGATCAAAATAGGACATTGAAGCTGAAAAAAATGAGAGAAGAGCTAGTTGCTGCTAAGTATGGTACTGCAAGGTTTGTTGCCAGATGGTTAGAGTCAAGAATTGTTGAAACTTACAAGAGACTGGAACAGTTGAGAGAGAAGGGTCCTATAGTTCCTAGGAAGCCAACATATCCAACAGTGGTTGTCCCTAAATAGACCCCTACATCTAAAAAGCAGTCCTCAACATCTGACTTGCCCATAGCTGCCTTGAAACAAGCAAAAAGGCAGAAGCAGATGTCTGAGGCTGATTAATTGATGTTTGAAGAATACAGAAAAGTGGGTCTGGAAAATCAACTGCTATATCATACAGATACTGCTAGTGCCCAATTGCATGAAACACTTGCTAATCTGGTAAGCAGGCCACAATCACCAAACTCATCACAAGTAAATCTTCACCTAAGAAAATCATCTGATTCAAAAATTCTAAAGTGGAAGTCATCCTCAGAGACCCACGAATTGACATTGCTGATATCAGATGGTGAAGTTCAAAAGCTAAGAATAGAGGATGCATATGGTCTGGATGCAGATGACCTCCAAGATTTGTTGAACCTTGAACTGGAAAGGGACTTTGAAGATATGATTTCCATGGACTTTGAATTACGATTCAAAGGATAAATCAGGGAAAAGCTGACGAGGAATAAAGATCAGAAATAAAGAAAAGTTTTGGCATCATCTATCCTAGGGGGAGATTGTTGGATCTAGTGGACCCTACAAAAGAACGGATGATTGGAAAGCCAAAATAGTCTACAACCTCTGATTACAAATAACAGTGCTTTAAAGATTTTCTCCTCCCAATGGCAAAGACTCAACATCTGTTACTCCAAAGTCTGCCAAGGCCAAAGTCTGTTCATAAGATCTGTTGAAGACAAACTCTGCTTAAAGCCAAAGGTCTGCCAAAGAGAACCTCTGTTGATGAAGACAAAGTCTGATAAAGGCAAAGTATGATGAAGCTAAGGTCTACTATGGATCAATAGATGTTGAAGACCAACAAAGGATAAAGCTCAACAGAGGATTCTCAATAGATGATGATCAACAGAGTTTATCAATATAATAGTGCTTAGGCTCTAGCAGATGTCAGGAGTTTGTTAGGCTGTTAGATGTCGCTGTTTAGGTGACGTCAGCTTAGATTCTTTAGATGTTTAGTTTGTACTTTAAATAGAATAGTGCCTGTACTGTTCTATTAATCACTTTTCATCTTGACATTTCTTGTATGAACAAACAGAGAGTGATCAGGCTGAAGGGGAGTTGTAGTTCTTCATGCATACGTGAATCATTGTATTTATAAAAGCATGTTGATGAAAGCAATACCTTCATTGTGGTGATTGAAAAGTTAATTATTCCGTTGCATATTTCATCTTTGTTTTATCTTCTTTCATTATTTTCATCTTAACTTTCACATTAATTAAACTCAGATTCTAACAAACCCAATCTGCTCAAAACGCCTGCATGAGCAACAACAAATGCAATCAGATTTCTGGTACATTACCTACAAAAAAGGCCATAATAAATTAAGGCTAGCCACTGTAAAAGCCTAAAACTATACACATTATACCAAAAATGGGAAAAAATGTTTCACATCTCAAAATGACATAAGATATATTGAGAAAATGCCATGATAATAAAAACACATTATATACACGTATTAGTTAAGTGCATGATAAGAAAACGCCATGATAATAAAAACGCCCTGGTAATAAAAACGCCATTTACCTCAAAATATGAGGAACATGGCTGTTGTAAATATTTATATAAAACTTAACAAACCCGTCGGCTGCTCTTAATAACGAGCATTTATGCAGTCCCCAATCCCGACTAGTTCAGCTTGTATAACTTGAAAAATGTTTTTGGTGTATATCTCAAAATCTTGGCTCTCCATCACTTTATACTTACTTTTCAGCTCGGGGCGTTTGTATCGACTCATTTGGTCATTTTTCCGATGGGTATGGCGTTTTGCATTGCAGTTTCATAACACGACTGGTACGACCCATACCCATTAAAAGCGTACGACTCATACCCAAAGCGGCTAAGGCCGACCTCATTAACTAGGCTAATTTATGGCCTGTATGCCTTAAACCCTAGTATGACCCTTCTTTCTCGGAACCGCCATATTCTTTAAAAAACTATATATTCAAGGCTAGTAACCCTAATTCTCTCATCCCAATTATCTGTATTCGAGAGAAAACAAGCTTCTAAATGATTTTGAGGAATGGATAACTTTCAGGTCAATCTCTATTGTCATTCTTTCATATTCTGTATCTTTATTCCTTTGATGAGTCAATTATAAGCATGGCAGAAGTTTTTCGGCCAATGTTTCCATGATTCTTCATAAAAATGACTATTTTATCTACTGTCGAAACCCTAATTGCGAAAATTAAGACCCGACAATGATATGATCCGTACCCTTGAGAGGCATATGACTCACACCCTTGTTGATAGACAAGAGAGTGATTTTTCAATTCCGGTTGAGAGAATATTCCGAAATATTCCAGATTCTGTTCGACCAGTACTGTTTATACCGCACGACTCGTACCGTTTTTCTAATATGTTATGTTCTATTATGTTGTTTTCTATTTTCATAAAAAGACAAGGACTTGTATGTGGTACCACAAAAAAAGTTGAAGGGGGATGACTTAGGAAGAATGCTTCTACACCATACCCTGCTAACCCTAAGGTTTAGGTGTATGGGCATGATTTGACCTATATGAGGGGAGAACTTAGGATCATGCAAAAGAAACTTGCTGATTACCATATGCATGTGACACATAGGATTCTTGATGTTGAGAGAAGCCTAAAGGACTTGAGGGGTTATATCTCTAAGATGCTTTTTGGTATTCCACCTCCTAAACTAGTGGAACCAAAACCAAAAGCAACTCCACTATCCTTTGTTCCAATGGATTATGGTTACTCATGTTATCCACCACGTACTCCTCCCCTACCACTAGTTCTACCCCCTATGCATGATAATACACCAATCCTTCAGATAAGTTTTATAAAGCCTTACAACAACTTGCCTATCTATATGAAAGCTATTTTTGTTTGTGAAGTGGGAGAACCTTCAAAGAAACCAACTTCGCCTATTTTGCTTCCCCACCAACAAGTAGGAGCTTACTATAATGCAAGAGAATTCATTGATGTTGATGCTGAATCAAAGAGAGAGAGAGAGAGAGAGAGAGATAGGGAAAGAGAGGAGGAAGAGGATGAAGATACAGAAGAAGATCCTTTTGCTCCAGCTTAGGAAGAGGAGGAGGAAGATCCAAGAGAAGGCCACAAATATGATGAGTTATTTCAAGATGATCGTGTATTAGCTTTTCTAGTTTGTTTGTTTGGCATGGACCTATGTTTTGTTTATTTTGTTTGGTGTGTTTGTTTTTGTTTGGATTCATCGAATTATTTGCTTATTAACGAATGTTTGAATTTTTGAATTACCGTTATCTATTTTTGTTGAATATGTATTATCATTTTCTATTTAGTAGTCAGGGCTGGATGGAAATCCAAAAACAGATGCACTAGTATGTTGCTAATCTTTACAACTCCCACTCTTTCTTTTGCATCTAATCAGGGAAGTTTCCAATTCCTTTGTCTTTTCGCATTGCTTTTGTTTTGTACATTGAGGGAAATGTACATCTTAAGTGTGGGGATGGGGAATTATCACTTTAAAAGATATATAATTTTTAAACATCTATTACGTAACCAATGTTAGTTACAAGATTGTAGATACTTAGACAATGTGATGTTTTAAGTCATAGAATTTGAGTCTTAATCTCAATTGTAAGTTTTTAGATAGAGTATTCCGACACAAGTTGAAGTTTTTTTTTAATTTATAGAAATGAAGTGCTTAGTAAGTGAAAGGAAGCCTAATAAATAGCTATGTTAGTACACATCGTTAACCCTAATCCTTCCATTTTAGGTGAGTGATTTTAAGCCTTATCATATATATAATTTCTTTCGTTTGTTAAGAGATACCGATATAATTATTCATTGTAGAACTTGTGCATGTTATGCAACTTGCTAGTTGAGATGGTAAGTACTATGTAGATGTGATTAAGGCAAAAGTAGGATAAATTTGAGCCCTTGTTAACCTTTTCGTTTGTTATTCCGTAGGTCTCGATACGAATCGTCGGACTATGATGATTTCTTGTTTTGGATGCCGTAACGAGTGTAGAATCCAAGTTACGACACAACTGAGTGAGAAAGTATAACCAATATGCAAATATACAACGATTAATGGTTCCGTATATTGATTTTGACAGAGTTTCGATACAGTATTCGACAAATACGAAGCTCTCCCTAACTCTCTCTCTCTCTCTAGGCTCATTCAAGCTCTTATAATGAATCCCATTCTGTTGTATCTATCGACAATACAACAGGGACACACGAAATAAGAAAGGACTACACGAAATAACACGAAACATATGAATATTATACACAAAATATATGATTCATTCCACACACAAAACATACACATGCTTAAACAGATGTTTCGTGTCTCACATTAACCATACTACATGTTTCGCGATAACCGTTTCGTGTATAAAACATATTTCGTGTATACTCTTTTCTTGTCCAACCTATTTCATGTGATATCATAACCATGTTCAACAGATTGTTCATGATGATGATGTCATTCTTGTATCATATTGAATCGTCGTCACTATCATCTCGTATGCCGAGTCGAACCAACAGAGGAATGTCGTTGACTTCAGCTGTGACACGAACGATCTCGAACGTCACTAGAAACATCCGCACTAAGTGCATCAACAATTCCTACCTTGTATTATCCTAATAGAAGCTCTGTTGAGCCTAAACCTATTTTGTTTGTTTAACTAGTTTTGTTTACCTGAAGTATACCTTTGTTAGCCTATTTTCCTTTGAAACCCAAGAAGAAGTAGTATGATTCAATAGAATCTGAAGAAGTATTTCTAAGAAAGTTGAATAGAAATGAGAAAAATATGATGAAATGAAAAGAAAAAATAGTATGAAAGAAATAAGTGTGTGTCACACCCGCTCATAGGTGGAAGCGCGAGGCGTGATCTAATTGATTCTCATTGCATACAATATAGGTGAACATACTAAATGAATAAAACAAGCTCCAATGTCATTGCCATAATCATTCCAAAATGCAACATAAGTTAAGTACATTGTTTACAAACCACAAGATGAAAATAAGTTGTCAAAGTGTTACACATCCAAAATGTAAGTTTAAAAATGATAAGGCTTTGACCCCTATATCGCCGCAAGGAGGCGTCATATAACGGGCAAACCCTTCAAAAATTGACATGGAAACTTGACACTTGCTTTCCTTGATTGATAGCCTGCATGGTGAACTAATTTCTAATTTCCTGAAATACATGTTAAGTTGAAAATCAACAAAATTTGGCGAGTTCATCTGTTTTAGTTGTATAAGATGAATCCATAAAAATGTAAGATATATTTGTATCAAAATCGGGCATGTAAAGCATCAATGAAATCGTTGATCATTAATGTTTTTCAAGGATATTAATATGTGTGACGACGTAGGAAGCAATCCAAACCTAGACGAATTTACGTCGATTACCCTTGATTGGGACACAAATGCACACTTCCGTGTGGGTCCATGACCAAGAGTGGGGCTCGCCAAAACCCGATACATCTAACCTTTCGTACCATGGTCTAAACAAGATTAATGGTGCTTAAGTTCCACTCTATTCGCACATGATCTAAGTTGTTTCATTCCCTAGCTTATCATACCATTGTACATGTATTTCCCCCCAATAGTTGTAAAACTGTAAAAACGTTTAAGATGAAAAGGGGGACATGAACTCACCAATTTGCGTTCCGTAAACAGTGCTTATCTCATGAACGGTTTCCTCGGTTTGTATCGCAACCTACAAATGTGCTAGGTTTTGTTAGACACTTTGGTCTTTGTAATGGTTTGTGTATAATTCATTCGTCTTAATTATTTATTAAGACTTGTTTGGAATTGCATTTCTTTGCATTGTATTTTCGATGTATGATGTCAATATATATTTCACCAAATATATATATTCTTGTATCTCATGTGCGTATACTTATACCTTTCCATGTACTCTTGTCTTAGATGTCTTTGACCAAGTCAAAGTAGGTGTATTGTTGTATTTATTTTTCCCAAAATAAATATGTACATTTTGTCAAAATAATATTTCTAATATTATTTTTAGTATAAGTACATTTGTATGGAAAATTGTATAACTTGTCATCTTTACCAAATGTATACTTAGGCAAGTATACATGTATTTGTGTGTAATTACTCATATATTTTTGTATTTAGCGACAATAATTATTTCTAATGCATTTTATACTTTTCCAGAAATTATATTTCTTAAAAATAATATATTTTTAAAGCTTACTTGTAATATATATATATAATTTCACACAAATACATGTATACTTGCCTAAGTATACTTGTTAAATATATATATTTTATCACTTATCCGATTTTATATAATTTTCAATAATTCTAGTAAATATATATAATTTGCTCCTTATATATATATATTTGTCCATGTAATTGACCAATTGTCCAAAATCCATAAATTTGACAAGAAATATATATAAATATATATTTTGGTATTTTTGTCCATACACCTATGTATGGGTAGTTATGTGTATATTATTCTTGAATATTTCCTTTTGTATTTTAAGTGTATTTTGTATTTTTACTCCTTTGAGAGTATTTAGTGTATTTCATCTTCTACATGTACACTAATATACACATAGTATGCACTTTTTGGTGACAACTAAATGTATATATTTTTCCTAAATATATATATATATTTATACTTGTTTCAAATCTTGAAGAAAACTCTATTTCTTAACTTATATTTTTGTATAAAATTAAGTTATATATATTTTCTATGTGTTAGAATTTTACAAAAATTTTGTCATAGTTTCCTTTGTAACAAGGACTTTTCCCATGTTTGAAAACATGTGTTTTTATGTTCAAAACCTAACAAATCATCCAACAATTTAACAAGATTTTTTATACTAACATTTCCATTAGGGAAGTATGAACTTGTAAATAGTTTAAGTCCTTCAAATCCACATTTTCTTATGTTCATCGATACTTTTAACAAGTTTTTGTTAGACTTTTAAAGTACACTTTTTCAAGAACAAAGTTTATTAGCAAAATCTTTTCATGTAATTACTCATATCTTCTAAAAATTATTTATTTATACTAGTTTCAAGTTTATAACATCATGTTGGTGGATCTTGCTAGATCTAACATTTTTATGTTAGATCTATATTTTTAACATAATGTTAACAAGATCACTAGGTCCATAACAACCATCTTACTAGATCTAGCACATAAACAACTTAAAAAACCAAGTAAACAGGTTTTATTTTTAGCGTTAGTTATGTTTACCATATATATAAACTACATAAGACATGAAGCTTAAGATGGTGTAGAGTGACTTACTACTAGCACTTAGGCTGTCAGACCCTGACCCGCTGCATATAAGGTAGTCAAGGCATGATTGGGTTTTCATCAAATCTCATGACATTTACTAATAGAAAAGTTTAATAATTATTATTCCAAATTTGATTAAAACGTTCCAATAAACACATAATTCATACAAACACTATAATTTTCCAAACAAACTTGCAAATAACATTTTATTTTATTCTAAGGCCCATGTCCTATGTGATCCACGCTTCAAACCTGTTCACATGTATCATGTGTAAAAATAAAGTTTTGGGTCAACATAAGTTGGCGAGTAATCCCATTTTATCATTATGAAACATGATATGTTTAGTATTTTATAAAAATGTGCATTAACCAAATATGGGAACATCGTGTATGTAATCTAAATCACAAACCACATCATCACTAATAATGTACATGTGAGCACGATAAGCGATGTGCTGCGAGATCAAGGCTCAATCAAACGGAGCCAATCTAGTATATTAGGCTAGGCGACGCTCCACCCGTAGGTAACGGGGAACAAATGGGCCTAATGTGAGAGATTGACTGTAATGAGAATATAAACACAAAATGAAAATAAACAAACAATATCACATTGCACGTTAGATCACATAATGGTAATAGCACGAGATTTAAAATAACGAGATAATAATAGCGACACATGATACACCCCGAAAACGTGACATAAAAGGGGAGTTGTAAGATTCACTCACAGTGGGTGCGATTACGATTCGATGAAGATTGTGCACGATTGAGTGGTTGAGAATATCAAGCGACGATATGGTTAACCTAAATATTCACATAATAATTTAGATGAAAATATATTCTTTTTGGTTGAATTTAATATTTTTACTTAACTTATTATTTACACATTTTATTAGCTAATTTAGATAAATTTTATTGTATTGATTACTATAGTTTTATTTGCTTAAACGTTTATTTGCAAATAATATTATTTGGTTATAAAATAGTTTAGTTTTGGAGAGAATAATAAAAGTTTAGTTAATTAAAAAATATGTTTTTCCTTGAATTAAATCGGATAGAACCGGCCGGATACGCAGCGTGTGGGAGTCGAACCGGCGACCTCTCGTTCGTGTGCACTCAGCCTGGCCAACTGGGTTGCATGTCTAACCCGGATTATATTGGATGTTAATTATATTTATACACTTACTAGATCAAACCATATTCTGATTTAATAAAAAGGTTGGTATATTATAGGGACAATGTCATGAAACCGGCTCGAACTCGCGACCTTTGCTTCGTGTGTGCACACAACCCGACCAATTTGGCTGTATGTCTAACCCGTTGAATATAAGATTTTAATTAAAATTATATACTTACTGTTTTGTTTCATTATTAGGTTATAAAAAGGTTTTGTTAAATTCAGTGGATTGGAATGTATACAAGACTCGAACCCGGGACCTTGACTTCATATGCACACAGTCCGACCAGTTGGACTGTGTGTCTAACCTGGTTTATATACCGTTTTTAATTCATTTAAACAATAACTCTAGCTCATCTGCTTTATAAAAGAAAACGGAACCTGTTAACCCGATTGAATCTATGAGTTTGATGATTCTTTTATAAATCCCTATTAACTACTCATGATATAAATAGAATCAAAGTGGTTAGAGGAGTGATATACCGAACAAGGAGTTTCTTCTGATTTTCGGCGAGGATTCCGGCGATTGGCTAGTGATTCCAGCACAGGTTCTGATGAACAGAGATTTACAAGGAGATTTGGGAGTGTGTGTGCATTCTAATGGCTCCAGAACTCCTTATTTATAGATGAGGAGGGTCGCACGATTTAAGATTCAGTTTCAGGAGTTTCGGTTTTGGCGGTTTGTTAGCAATCACAATTGAATGTGGTTTGACTCATGATTGAGTCCAGGTACACGTTTAGAAACGGTTTTCTTCAATTAATTTCAAGAAAACGGCTATTTGATGATTGACGGTGATTACAGCCGTTACTGAGCGGCTTCTTTTGAATTCAGATAAAAGGAAATAGGATATAACAGATTATTGGGTTTAATCATTTCAGATGTTGGGCGAGTGGTGTAGTGGTGTTTTGTCCGTTGGTTCTCTTGTGTGACCCAGGTTCGAGTCCCGCGGTCAGCACATGTTTACTTATTTTTAATTTTTTTTGTGTATAATATCCTTGTATTAGTACTAATATGTTTTTATATATTATTTGTTATTATTTATATTATTAATATAATGACTCTTAAACGATTAACATAAATACGCAACGAAAAGAGATTAAAATATAAACTTGGTTACAAAATGGTGCGGGTTTTAGAACCCGTTTTATAATGGATGTTACAGTATCCCCTACTTTTAGAAATTTCATCCCGAAATTTATGTGGTAGTAGGTTTGTCTTGAAAAAGTTGAGGGTATTTTTCACGCATTGAGTCTTAACGTTCCCAAGTAAACTCGGGTCCTCGTTTTGACTCCCAACGAACCCTAACTATAGGAATTCGACTTCGACTTAAGCTTTTTTCACCGAAGTCCATGATTTCTACAAGTCGCTCTACAAAATGCATCGACTCGTCAATTTGAATATCTTCTAGCGGTATATGAAGGTTTTCATCGGCAATGCACTTTTCAAGTTAGAAACATGGAACGTTGGATGGATCTTACTGATTTCTTCAGGTAAATAAAGCTTGTAAGCTACAGGACCAACTCTCTCGAGTATTTTAAAAGCCAACATAGCGAGGTGCTAGCTTGTTTTATTGTCCAAACCTAACAACTCCCTTCCATGGTGACACTTTCAAAAGTATTTGATCGCCAACACAAAACTCGAGCAGCTTTCGTCGTTTGTCTGCGTAACTCTTTTGACGACTCTGAGCTGCTAGAAGATTGTTGCAGATTTGGAGAATCTTATCGGTTTTTTCTTGGATTAATTCTGGTCCGGTGATCTGTACTTCAACGATTTCGTGCCAACATACATGTGAGCGGCACTTACGATCGTATAGTGCTTCAAAAGGAGCCATACCGATACTAGAGTGAGAGTTGTTATTGTATGAGAATTCGACCAATGGTAGATGAGTATCCCAATTGCCCTTGAAGTCTGTATGGTGCGCTTAGATTGACCATCAGTTTGAGGATGAAAGGCGATGCTGAGGTCTAAACGAGTGCCTAACACTGATTCCACAGCTTGCCATGTACGTGAAGTAAAACGTCCATCTCATGTCTTCAAGAGTCTGTATGGTGCGCTCAGATTGACCATCAGTTTGAGGATGAAAGGCGGTGCTGTGGTCTAAGCGAGTGCCTAACGCTGATTGCATAGCTTGCCACGTGCGTGAAGTAAAACGTCTATCTCTGTCCGAGATGATGCTCAAAGGCATACCGTGTCGACTTACAATTTCATCGATGTAAATACGAGCTAATTTCTCGTTCTTGTAATCTTCACGGATCGAAAAAATGAGCTGATTTGGTAAGACGATCGACAATAACCCAAATCATGTCATGCCCACTGGAGGTGCGAGGTAACCCGGTTATATTTTCCCACTTCCAAACGGGTATTTCGGGTTGAACAAGTAAGCCTGAGGGTCTTTGATGCTCGGCTTTAACTTTCAAACAGGTGAGGCACTTGGAGACAAAGATGACGATATCCTTTTTCATTCTAGGCCACCAGTAAGAGTATCGTAGATCTTGATACATCTTATCAACCCCTGGATGTATGGAGTATCAGGTTTTGTGGGCTTCGTTCATGAGGAATGTGCGAAGGTTGTCATGATCAAGTACCCAAATACAATTTAAATAATAAAGAATGCTATCATATTTCGATTCCAACTTAGTTTCGGCTCCACTGATAACTCGTCTCATAAATCATTTTCCATGACAGAGGTATGTTGTGCTTCACGAATGCGTCTTTGAAGATCCATTACTATTTGAGAGCACAAAAGGTGGATGGAGTTAGCATATTCTCTCCGACTAAGAGCATCTGCTACAACATTGGCTTTGCCAGGGTGATAACGGATTTCACAATCGTAATCATTCAGGAGTTCGACCCATCGTCGTTGCCTCATGTTTAACTCTTTCTGATTGAAGATATGTTGAAGGCTCTTATGGTCAGTGTAAATCTCACACTTTGTGACATAGAGATAATGTCTCCATATCTTTATAGAGGGAACACGACTTCTCCGAGTTCAAGGTCATGAGTGGTGTAATTCTTCTCATGGACTTTGAGTTTCCTTGAGGCGTAGGCTATCATCTTACCCCTTTGCATTAAGACACACCCTAGTCCCTGCCCTGATGTGTCACAATAGACCACAAAGTCATCACAACCGTCATGGAGAGTGAGGATAGGTGCATCACAAAGTCTTTGCTTCAAAGTTTGGAAAGCCTCCTCTTGTTTGGGCCCCCAATTGAAGGGCTTGCCCTAATGAGTCAAGGCTGTGAGTGGTAAGACAATACGGGAGAAATTAGCGATAAAACGTCGATAATAACCCGCTAAGCCGAGGAACGATCTGACTTCGGTAGGAGTGCGTGGAGCCTGCCATTCTTGCACTGCTTTGATCTTTGCAGGGTCAACATAAATTCCCTTGTCGTTGACGACGTGACCAAGGAATTGAACTTCCTTTAACCAGAATTCACATTTCGAAAACTTAGCGTAAAGCTTTCCAGTATTCAAAAGAGTTAGAATTAGTCGAAGATGTCGTTCATGATCTGACTTGGTCTTGGAATAAATGAGAATATCATCAATAAATACAATGACGAAACGATCGAGGTAGGGTTTGCACACCCTATTCATTAAATCCATGAAAATGGCAGGGGCATTGGTCAACCCAAAGGGCATTTCCATGAATTCATAGTGACCGTAGCAAGTTCGAAAGCAGTCTTTGGAATGTCTTCTTCACGTACTCTAAGCAGATGATAGCCAGAACGAAGATCGATTTTTGATAAACAGGTTGCACCCTGAAGTTGGTCTAGGAGGTTGTCGATGCGAGGTAAAGGATAACGGTTCTTATTGGTCAGCTAGTTGAGTTCTCGATAATTTATGCACATTCTGAATGTTCCATCCTTCTTCTTGACGAAAAGAACCAGCGCACCACAAGGTGATGAGCTAGGGCGTATGAACCCTTTGTCAGTCAGCTCTTGCAACTGACTAGCTAACTCTTGCATTTCGGATGGGGCTAACCGATATGGAGATTTTGCAACTGGAGTGGCCCCAGGTACAAGATCGATTCGAAATTCGACTTCTCGTATAGGAGGAAGTCCTGAGACGTCGTTTGGAAAGACTAGAGGAAAATCTCTAACAATCGGGATATCTTCGAGCTTCTTCTCCTTGCCTTCTTTCTTGACAATGTGGGCTAAAAACGCTATGTAATCCTTGCGAAGATACTTTCCAGCCTGCAGACACGACATCAACTTAAGTCCTTTGGATGGGGTTTCACAAAAAAATACGAAGGGTTTGGCCGTCGGTGAGTGGAATTCGAATGAATTTTTTATAACATACGACTTCAGCATGATGCTGACTGAGCCAGTCCATACAAACGATGACGTCAAAGCTTCCCAATGTCATAGGAATAAGATCGATTGGAAAATCATGCTCGTTAAGAGTAAGAGTGCAGTCACGAATGATAGAATCCAACGTAATAGGTCCACCGTCAGCTACTTCCACTATGAATGATTCAGCTAGACTAACGCGAGGTAAACCAAGAATAGACTCAAACTCTAGGGACACAAAACTCCTATCCGCGCCCGTGTCAAATAGAATAGGTGCATAGCTATCATTAATAAGAAACATACCATTGACCACGTTGTTATTCGTTCTAGCCTGATTGGCGTTGATGTTAAAAGCTCTACCTCTTGCTGGTGGATTGGCTTAATTGGCTTGGTTCACAGGGTTAGCTTAGGCTTGTGCATTGATGATGTTCATTAATCGCGGTAAGATGTTGCGGAATTGAGTTGGATCACCGCAATTAAAGCAAGCCCTAACGTGTGGCATCATAGGGTAGTTAGGTGGGTAAAAGGGTTGGGCTATGGGCTGAGCAGGTGGTAACATTAGTGGTTGTTGATAAGGAACTTGGCCCACCATTTGGTTGTTGGGTTGGGCTTGAGGTTGGTTGCGGGCTTGTCTTTGAAGTGAACGACATGTTTGGATTGTATGGCTTACTCGGCCACACCCTGTGCAGTGGGAACATGGGTTCTCAAGGGGGTGATGGTATTGGCATCCACTTCGGGTGAGGTCCTGTGTATTGCTTCTTGAATGGAGCGGTAGGGGAAGCAACTTGAGTGATTGGAGCGGCTGCAATGGGTTGGTTGTATAGAGTTGGCTGATTGATTTGGGTGACAGCAAAATTCTTCCCATTTCGCTTTCTCTTGCCAGTGAATCGAGAAGAGGATCCGGCTTGAGTTGGGTTGGGGGTTACGGTTGGTGTTTTGCTACTTGCCTCTTTCTTTTTCTCATCCTTAAAATCCCCATTCCTGATGTGGTTTTCGGGGAGCTCAGTTGCTAGCTCCATTGCTACTTCCAGAGTTGGAGGCACGGTACTCATCACAGAATCCTGAATCTCTGAAGGAAGACCCCAAATGTAATGCTCAATCAGGCGGTAGAGAGGAGTGAACAAATTTAGAACCATTTGGTTTAGCTCGAGAAACCTCTTGTTGCAGGTTATAAGATCTCCCTCTTTTTGCTTCAGGAAATAGAACTTATTGTCCAGCTTCTTAATTTCACTTCTTGGGCAAAAACGTCTTGTCATGAGTTCCCTAAGTTGTTCCCAAGTTAAGGCTACTGCGGCCTCGGCGCCTCTTCTGCCCTTTTCGGCATTCCACCAAGTAAGTGCTACCCCATATAGACGACCAGTAGCATAACGAACCTTACGGTCGTTGGGGCAGTCACAATTTAGAAAAGTACTCTCCATTTCTTCAAACCAACGAAGGAGAGCAGTGACCCCTTCAGTTCCCTTGTATTTTGGAGGGTCACATGAGTTGAAGTGCTTGTAAGAGCAATTGGTGGTGTTTGTGGGAGGGTTGTCAGTATTTTGATTATCTTGATTGTTGGGATTAATAGGGTTAGCAGCGAGAGCTTGCTGAACTTGAATTACGATATCGGGAATCACGGCGGCCATTTGTTTGGCTATTTGAGCAGCCATACATTCACCGGATTTTCCTGATCTCCTACCTCCATGAGAGTGCCTAGAAGACATCTAGAGGAAATACATAACGAGATTATGAGTTTGACGTATAGGTGTCATATGTGTGACATAGGGTTTAGAGATAAAACTAAACATCCACAAAATAAATGAGAAAAATAAATCCATTACATCCATAGGATGTCTTGGGCTTTGCTCATGTTTGGGTCCCCGTATGTCTCCCATACTTGGCCTAGGTAGTCATGTGGGCCCCCATGACTACTGGGTTTTATAGGGTTCAAATTGGTTTTGGCCTGTTAACACTCGCACCATTCGAATGAAAATCGCAAAACATGAGAGGTGTAAGGTGTCCTGGTGTAGACACAGTGACAACTCAAATTGGGGTTAGTTCACACGACATTAGTGTGGCATGCTTTGGCCTAATAGGTCCTTTGTACTCTCATTGTTAGTCCCTAGGTAGGCAAACTGGTCCATTAGTTGGATTTATACGAATGCCAATCCTAGACAGGACGTTCCGACTACCGGTACTTGTACCCTTCCAGTTACTACATGCCCGTCGTAAGAACTCACTTTGATGAGATTTGAAAATAAAAACATCACAAATTTTGAAGAGAAAAAGTAAGAAAATGTTTAAATACGTGAGAATCAAGACGTGCGTTATGACGATAATATATGCGTATATATATATATATACTTGTTATATTGATAATATTTATAACATGTTGAATGTCACACAAAATCAAATAGCAATTAAAGTGCTTGCATGTAATTGTGTGTGAGAGAAGTGTAAAACAAGTAATTGTCATAAGTTTGCATGTAACCAACTTAACACGTAAGCAATTAAATTCTAATTGACTATAGTATAGGCTCTAAGGGTCAAATAGCCTATCCTATATCCTTATAGTCACTCGCTCTAATACCAATCTGTCACACCCTGACCCGCTGCGGATAAGGTAGTCGGGGCATGATTGGGTTTTCATCAAAGCTCATGATATTTACTATTATAAAAGTTTAATATTTATTATCCCAAATTTGATTAAAACGTTCCAATCAACACATAATTCATACAAACACTATAATTTTCCAAACAAACTTGCAAATAACACTTTATTTTCTTCTAAGGCCCATGTCCTATGTGATCCACGCTTCAAACCTGTTCACATGTATCATGTGTAAAAATAAAGTTTTGGGTCAACATAAGTTGGTGAGTGAATCCCATTTTATCATTACGAAACATGATATGTTTAGTATTTTATAAAAATGTGCATTAACCAAATATGGGAACATCGTGTATGTAATCTAAATCACAAACCACATCATCACTAATAATGTACATGTGAGCACGATAACCGATGTGCTGCGAGATCAAGGCTCAATCAAACGGAGCCGATATAGTAATTAGGCTAGGCGATGCTCCACCCGTAGGTAACGGGGAACAATGGACCTAATGTGAGAGATTGACTGTAATGAGAATATAAACACAAAATGAAAATAAACAAACAATATCATATAGCACGTTAGATCACATAATGGTAATAGCACGAGATTTAAAATAACGAGATAATAATAGCGACACATGATACACCCCAAAAACGTGACATAAAAGGGGAGTTGTAAGATTCACTCACAGTGGGTGCGATTACGATTCGATGAAGATTGTGCACGATTGAGTGGTTGAGAATATCAAGCGACGATATGGTTAACCCAAATATTCACATAACAATTTAGATGAAAATATATTCTTTTTGGTTGAATTTAATATTTTTACTTAACTTATTATTTACACATTTTATTAGCTAATTTAGATACATTTTATTGTGTTGATTACTATATTTTTATTTGCTTAAACTTTTATTTGCAAATAATATTATTTGGTTATAAATAGTTTAGTTTTGGAGAGAATAATTAAAGGTTTAGTTAATTAAAAAAATATGTTTTTCCTTGAATTAAATTGGATAGAACCGGCCGGATACGCAACGTGTGGGAGTCGAACCGGCGACATCTCGTTCGTGTGCACGCAGCCTGGCCAACTGGGTTGCATGTCTAACCCGGATTATATTGGATGTTAATTATATTTATACACTTACTAGATCAAACGATATTCCGATTTAATAAAAAGGTTGGTATATTATAGGGACAATGTCATGAAACCGGCTCGAACTCGCGACCTATGCTTCGTGTGTGCACACAACCCGACCAATTGGGCTGTATGTCTAACCCGTTGAATATAAGATTTTAATTAAAATTATATACTTACTGTTTTGTTTCATTATTAGGTTATAAAAAGGTTTTGTTAAATTCAGTGGATTGGAATGTATACAAGACTCGAACCCGGGACCTTGACTTCATATGCACACAGTCCGACCAGTTGGACTGTGTGTCTAACCTGGTTTATATACCGTTTTTAATTCATTTAAACAATAACTCTAGCTCATCTGCTTTATAAAAGAAAACGGAACCTGTTAACCCGATTGAATCTATGAGTTTGATGATTCTTTTATAAATCCCTATTAACTACTCATGATATAAATAGAATCAAAGTGGTTAGAGGAGTGATATACCGAACAAGGAGTTTCTTCTGATTTTCGGCGAGGATTCCGGCGATTGGCTAGTGATTCCAGCACAGGTTCTGATGAACAGAGATTTACAAGGAGATTTGGGAGTGTGTGTGCATTCTAATGGCTCCAGAACTCCTTATTTATAGATGAGGAGGGTCGCACGATTTAAGATTCAGTTTCAGGAGTTTCGGTTTTGGCGGTTTGTTAGCAATCACAATTGAATGTGGTTTGACTCATGATTGAGTCCAGGTACACGTTTAGAAACGGTTTTCTTCAATTAATTGCAAGAAAACGGCTATTTGATGATTGACGGTGATTACAGCCGTTACTGAGCGGCTTCTTTTGAATTCAGATCAAATGAAAGAGGATATAACAGATTATTGGGTTTAATCATTTCAGATGTTGGGCGAGTGGTGTAGCGCTGAGTTGTCCGTTTGTACTCTTGTGCGACCCAGGTTCGAGTCCCGCGGTCAGCACATGTTTATTTATTTTTAATTTTTTGTGTATAATATCCTTGTATTAGAACTAATATGTTTTTATATATTATTTGTTATTATTTATATTATTAATATAATGAGTCTCTTAAACGATTAACATAAATACGCAACGAAAAGAGATTAAAATATAAACTTGGTTACAAAATGGTGCGGGTTTTAGAACCCTTTTTTTGACTGATGTTACAGCATCCCTTACTTTTAGAAATTTCATCCCGAAATTTATGCGGTAGTAGGTTTGTCTTGAAAACGTTGAGGGTATTTTTCACGCATTGAGTCTTCACGTTCCCAAGTAAACTCGGGTCCTCGTTTTGACTCCCAACGAACCCTAACTATAGGAATTCGACTTCACCTTAAGCGTTTTTCACCGGAGTCCATGATTTCTACAGGTCGCTCTACAAAATGCATCGACTCGTCAATTTGAATATCTTCTAGCGGAATAAGAAGGTTTTCGTCGGCAAGGCACTTTTTCAAGTTAGAAACATGGAACGTTGGATGGATCTTGCTGATTTCTTCAAGTAAATCAAGCTTGTAAGCTACAGGACCAACTCTGTCGAGTATTTTAAAAGGTCCAACATAGCGAGGTGCTAGCCTGCCTTATTGTCCAAACCTAACAATTCCCTTCCATGGTGACACTTTCAAAAGTACTTGATCGCCAACACAAAACTCGAGCAGCTTTCGTCGTTTGTCTGCATAGCTCTTTTGACGACTCTGAGCTGCTAGAAGATTGTTGCGGATTTGGAGAATCTTATCGGTTGTTTCTTGGATTAATTCTGGTCCGGTGATCTGTGATTCAATGATTTCGAGCCAACATATAGGTGAGCGGCACTTACGACCGTATAGTGCTTCAAAAGGAGCCATACCGATACTAGAGTGATAACTGTTATTGTATGAGAATTCGACCAATGGTAGATGAGTATCCTAATTGCCCTTGAAATCTGTATGGTACGCTCAGATTGACCATCAGTTTGAGGATGAAAGGCGGTGCTGAGGTCTAAGCAGTGCCTAACGCTGATTGCACAGCTTGCCACGTGCATGAAGTAAAACGTCCATCTCATGTCTTCAAGAGTCTGTATGGTACGCTCAGATTGACCATCAGTTTGAGGATGAAAGGCGGTGCTGAGGTCTAAGCGAGTGCCTAACGCTGATTGCACAGCTTGCCACGTGCGTGAGTAAAACGTCCACCTCTATCCGAGATAATGCTCAAAGGCACACCGTGTCGACTTACAATTTCATCAATGTAAATACGAGCTAATTTCTCGTTTTTTTAATCTTCACGGATCGGAAAGAAATGAGCTGATTTGGTAAGACGATCGACAATAACCCAAATCATGTCATGCCCACTGGAGGTGCGAGGTAACCCGGTTATATTTTCCCACTTCCAAACGGGTATTTCGGGTTGAACAAGTAAGCCTGAGGGTCTTTGATGCTCGGCTTTAACTTTCGAATAGGTGAGGCACTTGGAGACAAAGACGACGATATCCTTTTTCATTCTAGGCCACCAGTAAGAGTATCGTAGATCTTGATACATCTTATCAACCCCTGGATGTATGGAGTATCGGGTTTTGTGGGCTTCGTTCATGAGGAATGTGCGAAGGTTGTCACGATCAGGTACCCAAATACGATTTAAATAATAAAGAATGCCATCAAATTTCGAGGCTCCACAAGATAACTCGTCTCGTAAATCATTTTCCATGACAGAGGTATGTTGTGCTTCACGAATGCGTCTTTGAAGATCCATTACTATTTGAGAGCACAAAAGGTGGATGGAGTTAGCATATTCTCTCCGACTAAGAGCATCTGCTACAACATTGGCTTTGCTAGGGTGATAACGGATTTCACAATCATAATCATTCAGGAGTTCGACCCATCGTCGTTGCCTCATGTTTAGCTTTTTCTGATTGAAGATATGTTGAAGGCTCTTATGGTCAGTGTAAATCTCACACTTTGTGCCATCTTTATAAAGCGAACACGACTGCTCCAAGTTCAAGGTCATGAGTGGTGTAATTCTTCTCATGGACTTTGAGTTGCTTTGAGGCGTAAGCTATCATCTTACCCCTTTGCATTAAGACACACCCTAGTCCCTTCCGCAGATGCGTCACAATAGACCACAAAGTCATCACAACCGTCAGGGAGAGTGAGGATAGGTGCATCAGAAAGTCTCTACTTCAAGTTTGGAAAGCCTCCTCTTGTTTGGGCCCCCAATTGAAGGTCTTGCCCTTATGAGTCAAGGCTGTGAGTGGTAAGACAATACGGGAGAAATTGGCGATAAAACGTCAGTTATGGTTCAAATCGGATATTTTAGAGCTAGTGTACTATTCGGAAGATGTTAGTGCATATCCTTATTTTCCCGCTTGGGGTTTAGTATAGCATTTGTGTTGGACTTAATTCTAAGTCCTAAATTTATCGTTTAGCTGAGTACCAGAACCATGCTGACACGGCTAGTCTAACCGGTAAGTCTACTGTTTGTTTCAGTGTGTTGTCTGAATTGTTTCGAGATGCGAGCAATAGAATGAATAATATGCATTGTTAAAATGTATTCTGTGAGTTTTCTAGATGTATGCCATGTAATCATGCAGTTCAGACGTTCAAAACCCATAGTTGTATAATGTAAATGAATGTTATAATTGTACGGGAATTACAAGAAAGTGTCAGTTGTCATAGTGTGGGGATCAAAGATCCCAATGCAAGGATGAAGAAACGTTAAAAGCGTTTACCAGTTAAAGAGATATTAGAGAGTTAATTATAGTATGTTTAGCCCTTTTTACCCAATTAAACCAAAACTCCATAAAAGTCCTTAATTATGACACGTTAGACTTATTTTTTGATATAGGCCATTGATTTCTGTACAAGCTTATGATAATAGTAGTTATAACTAGGTTGTGAGCTTATCTAGTATTTAGTAGCACATCTTATGCTAGATTCAGAAATCAACCAAGAAGGAGTGTGTGTATGTATTGTGAGAGGTATGTACTGTATGGGTATTCTGTGGAGGTGGATTGATCGAAACTATAATGTCTTCTTTTTTCTTAAACATGACATTGAAATGACTTGCTAAGGTTGTCAATCTCTTACCTTTATCAGTCTTGGGGATTGAGCTAGCGTTTGTGATTGGGAAATAACATTAGTCTTAGTAGAAGAATTTTATGCAGTTGGCTATGATGCTGAAGTTTTGTTTTTATTATTTTATAAAATGATTGCTTAGGGACAAACAATGCTTAAGTGTGGGGATATTTGAGATGTCTGAAAGACAACATAGTATTAATGTTTAAAGCTCCCATTTTAGCAGTTTTTAGTGCAAATTTCACCTTGAATTGGTTAAATGTTTTTTTATTGGTGTTTTGCATGTTTCAAGTTATAAAGATGGATTTCTAGGTGAAAATATGAGCTTTACTGAAGAAGAGTTGTTGGACCGAGTTTGGTACGGGTTGTACAAATTGAAAGAGTAAGGTCCGTAAACTTTGGAGTCAGGCTCTACTGCTTTAGGAGTTTGAAACCCTAGTGGGCCTAGCTGACGATGTCGATGAGTATGGGTCGTACCTTACTTGAAACTTACTTGGGCCATATAAACATAATAAGTCGTCCAAGAAACCCTAGAGTTGCGAGTTCAGACATCAAGGGAGTGAAAAAGGGTTGTTTAAGTGTTTTAATCAATTAAGAAGATTAAAGGAAGAGAGTCCGAGAAGATCTAATGTACATGAGATTATTCTATCGATTCGTACTGAGTTAGAACCTTTATATTTATGTTTTTCCTTAGTCTTTATCAGGCAATGAAATCTTGTGTTTTAATTATTCGTATGGATAGCTAATCGCCTTATAACTGCTAGGTATGATGAATCTTAATACTTTGTGAAGTTGGATGATTTTATATCTGAATGTGTTATTTTAGATAAGTGTTTAGTACTCAACTTATGACGTGTTAATCTATATGTTGAGTATTGATCTTTAAATGAGTTTGTATGGGTAATCTGGATCTTTCTACGAAGTTATGCACGTTTAATCTGCTTTATCTATCTTTGGACTATATATCTATCGTTAGTCTAGGGTTTGATACTTAGTATGTAATAGATAAACTTGTTCACGGGTTGGTAATGCATATGGGTCACCTATGGGAAAAATTTGATTAAAAGATTTGGGAAATTACTTAGGGTTTGCTTAAAATTGAGTAACATAGATGGTAAATCGTTTAGTTCGTGAATCTGTGTGACTAAACAATAAAAGAAGCTCTAAATCACAAGGGACAGGTAAATTAATAAGTTACTTAAAACCGGATAGTTAGGTGTATCTATTGCTTGAATATTCGGGGTTATGTTGTCAACCTATTAGGGTAATGACTTTTTAACATTTCACACATCATTAATAGTTTCTACTATGATGAGCTTTTCATAAATCCATAATCAAAGGCTTTATTAAATTATTAGGGAGATTCTGATCCTAATTGGTTATTCTTTCTTAAATTTGATTACTAAAATTTATTTCTTAGTGTTTCGTCTTTCTCACTACTTGACCATTTCGAGGTTACATAGGTTAGATATTATTCACATGGTTAAGTTAATAAATCTCTTGTCCTAGGATTGATACTCAGTAACTTACCTAAATATACTGTATTTAATAGGCACGCTTGCCTGTTACGTGTGTAATTAGTAGTCTTTGTTTTCTTTTACCTTAAAGCTCGTCTATGTTTTGTTTTAATTTATTTGTTACTATCTAGGCACTTCGCGAACCATGAAGAGTTTGTGGTCGATGTTTAGACTTAGTTAATTAACAGGTCACTTATGAAGTTCTTTTAAAAGTTATGAAGCTTACTATTTCTCTTTAAAGTTTGTCTTGAAAGATGAACCACAAAGTGATTCAAGACTGTGTTAAGCAATAATAATTGTAATTAGCTTGATGATTATAAAAAAAGATTAATTAAAACAAGTTGTAAACAATATTTTTAAAGCGATCATATCCGGATTTTAGATTAGCAAGAAAATAGGGTTAATTCACATATATGGTTTGACATATATGTTTTATTTGTATTTAAGTTTGTGTTTTTACGTAACTTTTGGTTTCGAATGGCCTACTACGATTTGAATTATGTTTTGCTGGTCTCGCGGAGTTTAAGGAGCTTCCGGGAGCTTTACGGAGCATGGGGGTCGAACGGGATCAACCAGGTACACGAAATGGACAAAACAGAAAAGTGAACATATAAGCCGCGTCGCGGACGGCCCAGGTGTCGACAGGGAATAGCCGTAGACAGCAACTTAAGCCATCAGCACCACTTGCATTATTACCATGGCATCACTAGCGCCTGGGTTAGCCGTTGACAACGCAAGCCTCTGATCAGCAGCGCTGAATTTCGTAAATCTTGTTGTTTGAACGATTTAAAACCCAATTTTTGGGGTCATTAGAGGAGTTACGCATTTTGAGAGTTTGAACTTCATCCTCGGAGCCAAGAACATCACCAACACTATCCTCGATCCATCCCAATCAATTCCATTCATCCAAATAATGCATAATCATTATTCCCCAATCCATCCAAAACCTAATTCACAATCATTACCATCACTTCATCAATCCCTTCATCGTCACCATCAACCACAAACTACAACCATCATTCACCACCACCATCACGCTTGAAGATGATCATGTTCGAGCTTCTATCATCCGGTGATCGCATTTCGTTCACCATGAGCAACTAATTCTTTCTGTTTAACCCAGGTTTAGACTTTTGTAAGGTTTCTAGGGTTTGATACATGTTTAGCATTTGATTTGTGACAAGTTGATTTTGTATTTGAATTAATTGATAATTGTCTTGCATTTGAACTATATTTGTGAGTTGTCGAGTGATTATAAAATTTGACTTTGTAAAATAAGTTTGTGTAGTTATACCTTATCTTGAACGTTGATAGCAATTGGCACCTAAGTCTCGTGACACTAAAACCGTTATTAACCAAATTCAACTAAAAAAGTAAAAACGTGTAGCAACCCTAGGCCGTGTAATTGTCAAACCGGGTGTGAACCTTGTTCTCCAATTATCATTTTAATCAAATAACCAAGTTTTTGTGCAATCAAAGTTGTTTAAGTTTTTGTAGTTAAGAAATTTAGTAATATCTTGTCGGTTCAATTCGACATCCTCCAAACAAACAAACAAGTAAACAATTACGTAGCAAGCTTCATAAAGTGTGACATCTTTAAAAAGTCAATCTCGTCCGTACACAAACCACAACTCTTTGTGGTTCGACCCCTTACTACCACGTAATTTGGGCATATAAATATTATCTTTGACCGGTTAGCAACACTGTGATCAATAGTGTAATTGTTGTACATACATTTCAAAAACTGTATGTTCTTTCCTACAAGAAGATGCAAAACTGTTTTATCAAGATTGTTTCAGTAAAGGCCCTTGGCTTTCTTTGATCTTCTCAAAAATATAATTCTTCAATCCACCATCCATGGCTTAAAATTCCAATTTTTGTTATCTACTAGTTCCTGTCTTGCTTTGTTGAGATCAGGCAACAACATTTTTTATAAGAATTTATGCCCGAGTTCTTTAAGTTGAATTCATTTAACCTAAATGTGTTGAAACTATAATTCATTCTTGTTATAATTTGTTACTCTCAGTTTAATATAAGTTTAAACATGTTATAATACTGATCTTTATGTTTTCTGTTTTATGTATGATATGTGAAATTGAGGACTGGGTTTGCTGTCAGTTGATGTTGTGGATATTGGGCTAACTGGTCGTTGGTGGGCTAGAAGTTGTGGGCTTAAAGTGTCCAGATAGATGGCTGGGCTGGAGGTTTGTTATAACAACCTAACAAGTTGTTATAACTGAGTCCGGGTTACCTGGATTTGTGTACACAAATGGGTCTCTATCTAAGAGAAAGCCCTAAGCATTATTGTCTTTCATACATATATATTTTGATCAGTTCTCTCTCGTTTCTCTCTCTAGAAAGTGCTTAGGGTTTCCATTAGTTTATCACTAATTCGTCTTGATTTAGTGATTTTATTGTGAGATCTAGTAAGTGTCTGATGATTATGTTGATAATCATCTGTAGTTGAGAGTTGTTGATTGTTGTATCATTTGATTCGTTCTTGACAGTTGTAATCTTCAGATCCTTTGGGTAAATAATATTTGGTAATAAATAATTGCTCTAGTTAATCAACCTTATTACTCTATTCATAAAACATCCATGATAATAATTATTTGTAGAGTAATTATGTAAGCCATACATATAACTAGAGTAATTACTCTAGTGTGATTATGTAGTTACCATAGTTATAGTAGAGTAATTATGTAATTAAACCAATAATTACTCTAGTTATAAAACCAATTATAAGATAGATATTTATGCTACTATTACAAAGTAAATACGGTAGTTTCCCCTTGTTACTCTACAATCAATCATACCTAGTTTAGATGTTCTTGAAGTTGAATCGTGAACCTGCTTTGTTCTTTGTTCAGTAGTGAAACGCCAAAATTTCATTTCTAATTAAAACACCATAAGATTTGAAACATACCTTCCAAGACATAAATTTTACCAAAATACCCTTGTGATTTATCATAACGATCGTAGTCGTCAAAGATTTTTAAGAACATTAGTTCAAACTTCTAAAACACAATTACCAAATTAACTTACTTACAAAAGATGTTGACTATAAAATTTATGTTTACAATCCGAAAGCTTTTGACCCGTTTAACATGAAACATATCCGGAAGCGCATAAAGGGCCACGAGATGTGTTCGTTCCGAGCTCGCCATTCCTAAGCATGCGATTTACCTATCATCCACATAAACTATTAGTAAGTATGTATCATTAATCACTTAAACTACAATATTTATTATCATCATTGTGCCTTATCATATTTGACCCATTCGCAAGGTCATACTCCGATATTATACTTTATGTATTCATTTCATTCGTACTAAAATTCGTCTTTGACAAATTTACTTTTCATATTCCCATGATTTTCATAATACACATTTCATCCAATTCATTCATTTCGGGTCAAATGTAATCATTCTCATATTTCGTCATCTTTGGGTTATTTGACCCATTCATAACAAGTCAGCTTAGTGATCGTTCCATTCTTATTACTAATTCATTCATCTTAACTTGTTTGTTAACGAGTCATATCATATACAATATAATTGTCATAAACTTGTACTCATTTTGACTCGTTAATGACGTGTCAATACACATCCTTTACTTTCTCACTACTAACGACTATTTCAAGCTCAGATCATCAATTTACTATGTTTTATACTACGACTCTCGACTAGAATTTAACAAAATGGAACTACCACCTTGATTTACATTATAATAGATGAAGTTCATATGAACTTACCTTTGTCTTGTTTTGTTTGCGACCTGGATTGATTCGTGCTCTCTTCCTTTACTCCTTGTGTTTTAGTGTGCTTAGATGATTAAGGATTTAGAACATGCATGAGATTTAATAAAGATAACTTCTTCAATTTGTTGATTTTATGATGACAAGGGGGTTTTCCCCTTTCTTGCTCTAGCTCCTGGTGAACACACACACCTAAGATGTGTGTGTGTGTGTTTGTGTTTTGTCTTCCATTTTATCATCCTATTTCCCAATTGTTTCAATTTTGGCCCCTTTATGTTTAGTGTTTATATTATATGGTCTATTACTTTCTTTTTAGTTAAACTTTACTAATTTACTAACGAGGTTCATAATTCTAATTATATGTATACATACATAAGATTTTTGGTGTATTACAAGTCCACCTTCCTTAAAGAAGGTTTCATCCCCGAATCCTGAATACATACCAAATAAAGTCGGGTAGAACCTTCACATTTCATTCTCTGGTTCCCAAGTGAGATCCGATCCCTACCTCTGTTGCCATTGAACTAACACTTGCTTAACTTCCTTGTTATGAAGGGTTTTTACTTTGCAATCTTTTATGGTCACCGGTCTTTCAATGTAATTCATTATTTCATCCACCACAATGTCTTCAAATGGTATGTGAGCCGTTTCATCCGTAAGGCACTTTCGTAATTGTGATACGTGAAAGGTGTTGTGAATGCCATCTAATGCTGGAGGTAGTTCTTTTCCCAATACGAGCTAAAATCTTAAACGACCTAGTGTACCGAGGAACCAACTTTCCTCGTTTACGGAATCGAATTACGCCTTTCCATGGGGGACTTTCAATAATACTCGGTCCCCCACTTGGAATTCAACAGGATGCCTCCTTTTGTCCGCATAGGACTTTTGTCGATCTTGCGCCGCTTTCAATCGAGCTCGTACTTGATCAATCTTTTCATTAGTTCTCGCTACTACATTCTCTTTGTCCCACTTCACCCCAACAAACTAGAGTATCTTCTCCCATATAACATTTCATACGATGCCATTTGAATACTACTTTGATAGCTATTGTTGTATGAGAACTCCAATAGTGGTAAATGGTTATCCTAGTTTCCCCCAAAATCCAATACACATGCTCATAGCATATCAACTAATGTTTGTATGGTTCTTTCTGATTGGCCTTCCGTTTGGGGATGGTATGCGGTGCTTAAGCGTAGCTTGGTACCCATATTTTCATGGAACTTTTTCCAATAACGAGAAATAAATCTGGCATCACGATCCGAAACAATAGACATGGGCACTCCATGGCGAGAAACTATTTCATTCATATATATTCCTGCCATTCTTTCTGAAGAGTAAGTCTCTCGTATAGGTAAGAAATGAGCACTCTTCGTGAGATAATCGACAACAACCCAGATAGCATCGTGACCCTTCTTCCTTTTGGGAAGTTTGGTTACCAAATCCATGGTCACGTTTTCCCACTTCCATACCGGAATTTCCAACGGTTGCAGTTTTCCATACGGCTTTTGATGTTCCGCCTTCACTTGTGAGCATGTTAAGCATTTGGATACATACTTGACAATGTCGCGTTTCATTCCCGGCCACCAATAATTTCCTTTTAAATCCCGATACATTTTGGTGGCTCCTGGATGAACCGAGTAGTGGGATTTGTGCACTTCCTCTAGTAATAGAGTCTTCATATCACACTAACGTGGTATCCAAGTCTTGCCATATCTTGTCTTAGTTTATGTGCATTCGTTTCGAGCTTGTCGACAAACCCTTTTATTCTTTCACCTTTCGGATTATTCACATTCAATGACTTAGTTTGGGCTTCTCTTATTGCTTTGATAAGGTTACGTGTAACTATCATTCTCATCGACTTTACTCGGATAGGCAGCGGATATTCCTTCCGGCTTAAAGCGTCTGCTACGACATTGGCTTTACCTGGATGGTAAAGAATGTCGCAATCATAATCTTTTATTAATTCTAGCCACCTTCATTGTCTCATATTAAGGTCATCTTGTTCAAAGAAGTATTTGAGACTCTTGTGATCTGAGCAGATTGTGCATTTTGTTCCGTACAAATAATGTCTCCAAATCTTCAACACAAAAACTACAGCCGCCAACTCTAAATCATGAGTCGGATAATTGCCTTCATGTTGTTTAAGTTGTCTTGAAGCATAGGCAATGACCTTACCTCGTTGCATTAAGACACACCCCAACCCTTGATGTGATGCATCCGTGTATACCACTAAATCTTCTGTTCCTTTTGGTAATGTTAACACCGGAGAACTTGACAATTTCTCTTTTAGCAATTGGAAAGCCTTCTCTTGTTCAAGACCCCAAGAAAATTTCTCTTCTTTCTTCATTAATCTAGTTATAGGCAAGGCTATTTTAGAGAAGTCTTGTATAAATCTCCTATAATATCCAACCAAACCTAGAAAACTTCGTACTTCGTTAACATTCTTCGGGGGTAACCATTTAATCACAGCCTCTACTTTAGATGGTGATCTACTAAAATTCCCTTCGCATTTATCACATGGCCCAAGAATTGCACCTCTCTGAGCCAAAACGCGCATTTGGGAAATTTAACGTATAGTTTTTCTCTACGAAGTGTTTCCAGCACCATGCGCAAATGATGAGCATGTTCAGACTCACTTTGATAGTATACCAAAATATCATCAATGAAACTATGACAAATTTGTCCAACATGTTTCAACATACTCTATTCATTAAGTCCATAAATGCGGCCGGAGCGTTAGTTAACCCGAAAGACATTACTAAAAACTCATAATGTCCGTAACAAGTTCTAAACGTAGTCTTAGTTACATCTTCTTCTCTCACCCGTAACTGGTGATATCCCGAATGCAAGTCGATTTTTGAAAACCAGCTTGCCCCTTGTAATTGATCGAAGAGATCATCTATTCTTGGTAAGAGGTATCGACTCTTCACCGTGAGTTTCTGAGCTCACGATACTCGATACACATACGCATCGAACCATCTTTTTTTTCATAAACATGACAGGTGCTCCCCAAGGGGATACACTAGGACGTATAAAGCCCTTGTCTAGGAGTTCTTGTAATTGAACCATCAATTCTCGTACTTCAGCGGGTGCCAATCGGTTAGGAGCTTTGGCTACGGGCTTGGCATTTGGTTCCAATTCGATCCAAAATTCTACTTCCCCTTCAGGTGGAAGACCCGTCAATTCATCCTGAAACACATCCGGATATTCATTCACAATTCTTGTGTCTTATATTCTTGAAGTAGCTTGCTTAGTATCAACTACATAGGCTAAAAAGGCCTTACTTCCATTTTGTACATGCTTAATTGCTTCGACAATAGTACATAGCTTTGTCTCCACTCTTCTTTCCCCATATATGTTTACCCGCTTCCCTTTAGGAGATATAACTCGAATAGTCTTACTTTCACATAAAATTTCTGCTTAATATCGGGGTAGCCAATACATGCCCACCACTACTTTGAACTCCCCCAAAACCATAGGAATGAGATTGATATCAAATTCTTCATCCTCAATAATAATCGCACAATTTCTACACACCTCATGTAGTAAGTAACTTTTACAATTGGCTATTTCTACTTCTAAAGGTGTAGTCATTCTTTCTATTACAAATGAAGGGGAATGTATAATCTCACTTAAAACAAATGATTCACTAGCTCCTGTATCAAACAATACATATGTAGGTATAGAGTTTAACATAAATATACCTGACACAACATTTGGGTGAGCCCTTGCCTCTTCTGCTGAAATTTCAGACGTTCTTCCTTTGGCCTTGACGTTCTCTTCCTTCTTTCCTCCTTTCTTCATCCCTTGCTTGAGTTTCGGGCATTCGGCTTTCACATGACCCGATTCGTTACAGTTGTAACACACTCTTTTGGGATTAAGACAATTGTAGTATGGATGCCCTTCTTGACCATAGTTATAGCATCCCCGTTTTCCCATTAAACATTCACCCAAATGAAGTTTTCCACATGTCTTGCACCATGGAAATCCTCCTTTAACAATTTCCTTCTTACCATGATCGTGAATCTTGGGCTTTTTAGGGGTGCCTTGGTTTGATCCCCTTTCGACTTGCTCTTTTCCCCCTCTCTTCTTGCCTTTTTAATTCGATATCTCTATCTCTTGCCCAATTAATGATCTTATTCAAGGTTTCGCATTTAGAAGGAGTAATGAACTCACGGTACACAACTTTTAACATATCAGGGTAATGATTAATTTTCATCCTTTCCGTTCTTGTGAATTCCTTGCAAAACTTCATCTTATCGAGGAAAATGTTTGTGATTTTATTGTTAGTCTCATTCTTTTGTCGAAGACGAAGAAAGTCTTCTTGAATACGGTCTACCGCCGATTGTGGACAACGATACTTTATAAAGGGTTTTTTGAACTCTTGCCATGTGAGGGTTTGTAGTTTATCCTCCCCAATTTCCTTGCTATATGCATCCCACCAATCTTTAGCTTGTTTTTGAAGTTGTCCCGTGGCGAACATAACTTGGTCTTCCTTTTCACAATGGCTTCGAATAAATACCCCTTCTATGTTGGAGATCCATCTTTGACATTCTACGGGGTCAATTTCTCCATTATAAGATAAGGGTTTACATGCCATGAATTCCTTGTATGTGCATCGTCGTGCTTCGTTCTTGCTTTGGACCTCGCTTATCATCCTTTAGTTTATCCATCTTACTTGACATCATGGTTTCTACTATGCTTAACACTTGGCTTTCTACTTATTGCGCTATACGAGGGAGATTTGTATTAAGTGCCTTCCCTACTTCTTCCGCAATCAGCTTATTTAGTTCATCTTGAGTTATTCGTTCCGTAGTACTTGGACTTCCTTCGTCAATCATCTACAATTTCATTCTTACGTTAGTCGTCATGCTATTTATTTCTTTCATCATTCTATTATTTGTATACTTTCAATATTCATTCTCATAATAATGGGCTCACATAATTCTTATCACAAACATTCTCGAAGTGCCAATCGAAACGTACTTTTCATTTATGCGTACAACTTTTGATTTATTTATACATTTACTATTGATATTTAGGTTAATCAGCTTGTAACCATAGTTCCGTTAGCATTATAGTGCTTTTCTAGAGCTTAACAAAAGTTTGAGACGGTTTTGGGAGCCTTGGCATAACAAAATAACAAAAGTAACGAAGTCATTCAGGAAATGGCGTCGGCGACGACCATGAGTTGCGTCGCCGATGGAACTTAGAATTATGCGTCGCTGAAGTTGTTGCGTAGACAGTAGAAAATGCGTCGGGAGTCAGGAGTGGCGTCGCCGACGCCATAAGGGACCGTCGCTGACGCCCCATCTGATCTGCAGACGCTGTATCAGCTTAAACAACTTAGATATCCACTTCCGAACCCCATTTTGACCCATTTGAAGTCTCGTATCATTCCATAACATTCCGTAATATTCCCACTCAAGTCACTCTAGCGAGACTTTCACAATTCCTTTCCTTTTCCAAATTCTAAAAGTATAAGCATTAAAATTTTTTAATGAATACTTACCGGATTGTGCCTCGGAACGAACACATACTTGTGTGAGCTTTCGGTTTGAGTTCAAGTACCCTAGTTCGGGTACTTGAATCCTTCAAACATTGGCTCTGATACCAACTTGAAACGCCCAAAATCTCATTTCTAATTCAAACACCATAAGATTTGAAACATAGCTTCCGATACATAAATTTTACCAAAATACCCTTATGATTTATCATAACGATCGCAATTGTCAAAGATTTTTAACAACATTAGTTCAAACTTCCAAAACACAATTACCAAATTAACTTACTTACAAAAGATATTGAGTATTAAATTTATGTTTACAATCCGAAAAGCTTTTGACCCGTTTAACATTAAACATATCCGGAAGCGCATAAAGGGCCACGAGATGTGTTCATTCCAAGCTCGCCATTCCTAAGCATGCGATTTACCTATCATCCTCATAAAACTATTCATAAGTACGTATCATTAATCACTTAAACTACATTATTTATTATCATCATTTTGCCTTATCATATTTGACCCATTCGCAAGGTCGTACTCCTATATTATACTTTATGTATTCATTTCATTCATACTACAATTCGTCTTCGACAAATTTACTTTTCATCATCCCATCATCTTCATAATACACATTTCATCCAATTCATTCATTTCGGGTCAAAAATAATCATTCTCATATTTCGTCATCTTTGGGTTATTTGACCCATTCATAACAAGTCAACTTAGTGACAGTTCCATTCTTATTACTAATTCATTCATCTTAACTCGTTTGTTAACGAGTCATATCATATACAATATAGTCGTCATAAACTTCTACTCATTTTGACCCGTTAATGAAAAGGTTAATACACATCCTTTACTTTCTCATTACTAACGACTATTTCAAGCTCAGATCATCAATTTACTATGTTTTATACTACGACTTTCGACTAGAATTTAACATAATGGAACTATCACCTTGATTTACATTAAGTAGATGAAGTTCATATGAACTTACCTTTGTCTTGCTTTGTTTGCGACCCGGATTGATTCGTGCTCCCTTCCTTTACTCCTTGTGTTCTAGTTTGCTTAGATGATTAAGAATTTAGAACATGCATGAGATTTAATCAAGATAACTTCTTTATTTATTGATTTTATGATGACAAAGGGTTTTCCCCTTCTTCCTCTACCTCCGGGTGAACACACACACCTAAGATGTGTGTGTGCTTGTGTTTTGTCTTCCATTTTATCATCCTATTTCCAAATTGTGTCAATTTGGCCCCTTTATGTTTAGTGTTTATATTATATGGCCTATTACTTTCTTTTTAGTTAAACTTTACTAATTTAATAACTAGGTTCATAATTCTAATTATATGAATACATACATAAGGATTTTTGGGGTGTTACAAGTAGCAACATCTTCTGATCTGTAAAAATAACATTTAACATTTTAATTGTTCAATGAGCGTAGAAAATTCTAAAAGTTTTGACTGGTTTCGAGAGATGGTTTATGAAAAAAGAGTTTAATATATTTATCAAATTGTCACCGGAAGAATACTTTATTTCTTCAATCGTAGGCTTCTTATGATAATTATAACTTGACTCAACAACAAAATACAATATATACCATCTCTTAACAATAATGCTTATATATAAATTCAGGAAGGGAACTCAATTAATACGAAATAATTTTTTATAGGAATCGAACCTAGAATCTCATGGTTCTAAGTCGTATCCATTTCAGGATGTCAATAGGCTATAATGTTATAGGCTAAAATTTGTTATTATTTTTGAACGGCAAACAATCTCACGTGTAAAACCCACCCTGCTCAGAGATATATCCAAGATCGACTCCTCGACCACCATGTGACTGTGCCTCCTGATGTACGGGAACCGGATGGAATCTGTAAACTCTCACCCTCCGTCAGGTTCGAATCCGAGATTAAAACCTTGATTTGTCCCTTGACCCAGATGTCTCTAAAAATAGTTCAAGTGAGAATCAAACCCACATCTTTACCAGAAAATACATACCTTTTGACCACTAGACCAACATCTCATAACCTGATACAAAGTGGACACAGTTTTCACCACCGGGCTAAAACTTGTTATGATTAATCGTAATCTTAATTATATCTTGATAGTTCAAACGATCGGGCTTGTGGCGGTTTACTTTCCTGGTGATACCAATGCCACTTCAATCGAACTATTCATATCGCAGCATTTTCTTTCTGAAATACATTATTCATCTGATTTCGTTTGTTTGTTAATTTCACTGCTACAATCCACTGGTTTTAATCCCTACAAGATTGTATCGCTACTTTGAGATCTTCGACCTATGTTAGGTAAAAGCAAGGGTTAAGTTTTCGGTTTCTATATGAGTTGTTTTACAGCTGTAGAATTCGTGAAATCCAGGGTTAATGTTCCTTGTCTGATTGCATTCTTGTTGGTAATTTCCTGGAATACACAAATTTTGTTTTATAGAATATTTGTTTTCCTATGAATCTAATTGTAACAAGAACAAGGTGCTTCAATAGTTGCAGAGTAGATATTGAACTTGATTAGTTTTAAATATAATGCGTGAGTTATGTCAGCTTGCGTTGCGCTGGTTTGGTTTTGAATATCATTTGTATTGAAACATTGATAAACAAAGCGTGTGGCAATGATATTCGGAATTTCATAACACATTATATTTCAAAAGATATACGGTACCGATGTTGTTTGGTTGACATCGGTTGCGTGACACTAGATATAGCGTACAATACCAGAAGAATACTCAATATCGAACACAACTCCATTTTTTAACGAAATGTTTACCGGAACGTCGAGAGAAAAAAAATATAAACTTAGTTGTATTCAGTTTAAAAAAGGTTAATGAACGCAAGTTAAAAGAGAAAAACTAGATTAGTTAAAAATTAAATGGGTTAAAAGCGTATCTCTATAGTATAAGGGGTGAAAATGAAAATAAAAAAATAATAAATTTACTGTTGGATTTCCCAAAGCTGCTTATGTATTAGTAATTTGTAATATAAGCTGTTATATATAGTTAAAAGCTTTGTAATATAAGTATAATTAGGAAGCCACTTTTGGATTTCCCAAAGCTGCTTATGTATTAGTAACTTCTTCACCAAGGTTTCATAGGACTTGATATGGATGTAAGGCCAATTTTTTTGTTATTTAGAGCTAGGACAAGGAAACATAGGCATTGGAAAGATATGTTCTTTTTTAACTTATTGGTAGCGAACAATTTTCCATTGCGTAAGCGTTTTTTTTTCTGCTTAAGGATTGCCACGTAGGTGTTTTTGTTTTTTGCTTAAGGCTTGCAGCTTGCAAATTGCTATATAACCACACGCAAAATTAAGTATTCGCACTAAATTTCTCACCATGGAAGCTATAGTTTCTGCTGTCATTGATGGCGCTAAAACAGTGTTTAAGTTCACCTGGTCAAGAATTAAGACTCTTTCCGAATGTGGAAAGAACATTCTTGAACTCAGGGAACATTTTGGAAACCTCATGCACAAAAGTTGTCAATCGAAGAAGATGTAACCTTAGCCAAAATGGAAGGAAAAGTTCCAAAACCGCAAGTAAATGATTGGTTGATGAAGGTTTCTCAAGCAGAAGATGATGTAAGGCCACTGCTAGAGATCACTGACAAGAAGTTGCATCGATACCGCCAGTCCTGGATAGTTGCAAAGAAACTTGATATGGTGAAAGAGCTGAATTCTACTCATTTTGAAACTGTTGCCACGGAAAGTAGCTCTCCAATAACAGCGATGCTGGAAATGGCAGTGGCATTCTTGTGGGGCAGGGGGCAGCATCGCATATGAAGCAGCTTTTGGAAATCCTGAAGAGGGATGATATGGGAAGAATTGCTGTCTGGGGGATGGGTGGCATAGGGAAGACAACTTTGGTCAAGCACTTGTGCAACGAGCTGTGTTTTTTCGTCTTCAAATTCTTTTGATATTGTCATCTGGGTTCAAGTTTCTAGATCATTGGATTTGAGCACAATTCAGTCTCAGATTGCCAAGAGAATTCTTCTAAAAGTAGAAGCAGGTGACCCCACTCACGTCATAGCTAGCAGAATTCTTCGAAGACTGAAGCTAAGGAAGATCCTCTTGATTCTTGATGATGTGTGGGAAAAGATTGATCTTGATGCTGTGGGTGTTCCATCAAAGGATCCCTGCTGTATGATCCTTTTAACCACTCGATCCTTTGATGTGTGCAGGCACATGGATGCTCATGTTTCTTTTCATTTAAATAAAATGAATGAAGAAGATGCTTGGAATCTTTTCGTTCACAGTGCTGGACCTGTACTTGATTCAAATGGTATAGAATCTCCGGCAAGGAAAATTGTTGCAAGTTGCAATGGGCTACCCTTGGCAATCAAGGCTCTTGGAAACTCAATGAGGGACAGACGACAGATCGAATTGTGGCGAAACACGCAGCTTAGGTGGCGCTGCTCATCACCTTTGTTCAAGAACATTGAGAAAGAGATGTTTGGGACTCTAGCAACAAGTTATCATTTCTTACCAAGTAAGATTCTGAAGCAATGCTTTTTGTTTTGTTCCTTATACCCAGCGAGCTGTTCCATAGATGTTGGTGAACTAATCCAATGTTGGGTATCTGATGGTTTAATCAATGAGAGCCAAAGTGTAGAGGAAGCATACAATTACGGCGTTGCTTTGGTTGAACACCTGAAGGACTCGTGCCTACTGGATCAAGATTCAGAAGGAACTGTGAAGATGCATGACATTTTTCGTGACTTAGACATAGTTCTGTCGCAGAGTCAAGAATTGTTGTATGGGTTTTACACCCACTCCGGCCTTCCACTCCATCAGGTGCAAACGAGTCTTCCAAAAGAGTTTTTTTCATACGTTGCAGGATCAAAAGGTTGCCAGAATTTCCTGTATATTCCCAGCTGACTGTTCTTTTTCTCCAAGGTAACCCTATACAGAAAATTCCAAAGAAGTTCTTTTACAATCTTGTCTCTTTAAGGGTGCTGAATTTAAGTGAAACTCGAATTACTTCTTTGCCCCGGTCTTTTCTTTGCCTGTGTGAACTGCGCTCTCTTTTTCTTAGAAACTGTTCTATTGAAAAGCTGCCTTCTTTTAAATCTCTTCGTAAACTCCTAGTTCTTGACCTTTCTAGCACCCGTATAAAAGCTCTTCCTAGAGGGTTTGGAAGTTTACATAGTTTAAGAGAATTAAACTTGTCATGCACACCCTTTTTGAATAAAATAGTAGCCGGAAGCATTTCAGGGTTGTCAAGTCTCGAGACTCTATATATGTCTTCTAGTTCTTATAACTGGAACCTAAAGACGAGCGCACATCAAGGAGCAACATTTGATGAGTTATTATCACTGGAACACCTCTCAGTCCTTCAAATAAGACTGGACTCGGTCAAGTGTCTTGAATCTGCATCTTTTTGGCTCAAGAAATTAACAAGATTTGATATCCAGATTAGCCATGATTCAAACCATCATGTTGCCAAACACAATAAAAGAGGATTGGTTCTTAGAGGAGTTGATCTTCGGCAAGGTCTTCTACACAACACAAGCTCTCTAGATGTGTTAACGTGTATTGGTATGACTCGGAGACACTTGCTTAGCCTATCATCGTTGGTATCACTCACTATATCATATTGCAATGATTTAACATGTTTAATAAGAAATGAAAGAAGTTCCCAGGAAATGTTCCCTAATCTACAGCACTTGGTTCTTGATCATTTACAAAATATAGAGGCTATTGTTGACGGGATAATCCCGAGAGGTGTATTACTCAGAAAGCTGAAAACAATTCAAATTTTGGATTGTCCAATGTTAAAAGGAGCCATATCTTACGCAATGCTGCGTCATGTTAAAATTCTTGAAGAAGTTAAGGTAAGCGGTTGTAAAAACATGTGTTGTATCATCTATTCAGGGGAGCATGAAGAAATTGTAATTTGAGGGTCATAGAGATGAATAACATGGTCAATTTGAGGTCAATCTGTTATGGTACATCGGTTTGTCCTGCATTGCAGCAGATTGAAGTTTCTTGTTGTCCGGAGTTGAAGGAACTTCCTTTCTCAATCTTCAATTTATCTGTTTTGAATGAGATTAGAGGTGATATCAAGTGGTGGAACAACTTAAGATGGGAGGATGATGATGCTAAGACCATGTTTCTGCAATACTTTCAAGCCTACCCTAGGGAGAACTGCTCATTAAATGAAAATAAAAGTAAGAACATAATTTTGCTTTTTGTTCATTTCCTTTTAACTTGGTGCTGTTGGCGTTAACTTGCTGTTTTGTTCATACACCTAGTGTGTTAGTTATCCTACACCAATAATATAACTACAATAATAGTCTAGATCTTCACATTGTAGTAATCATCTAAATCTTTCAATAAAATGATATAGGAAATTTATGAATTAAATGGAATATTTGGGCAACTTTCAACCCGTTTGTCCGTTCACTTCTAGTTAACAAGTTAAATGGATCCTATTAGCTATTAAGTTAACTTGAGTACTACTTTGGCCCGGTTAAGATAGACACAATCCAATCAGCCAAACCATAAGTAACCCAGTCACCCAGACTCCCAAAGTAATAGGATATATTCTTCACGGTATAGTTTAGGTGTTTTTAACACTTTGTTGCAACACCTAGACAACATTCCTTTGTGTTTTCATTGCAGAATAAAGACGCCTACAGACTTTGGGAGAAGTTGTTCTAAAGTTCTTTAGCAAGCGGCAGATAAATGGGAATTTTTTGATTACTACTTGTGGATCTCATGGAATAAAAATGTAGCAGGACTAAGAAAAATGTTAGCATCTATTCATGTATTCAACTTCGAGGTCTTTTGATCCTCAAGGTATTGAGGACTTGATACCTGTTTAATTGGGAAAGATTGATAAGGAGTAAGTTATTTTGTATGGTGCAAATAATTTGGTAATGTGCAAGTTCTATCTTCATCTGAGAAAACAGAAGGTTGAATAGCTCCCTTAATCAAACACAAGATAATTCGAAAAACAGAAGATTGAACTAAACTACTTCACTCTATACTGATTAAACTTCGAAATCACCAGAACACAATAAAACCATCGACTACATTCCCTATAAATACTAAACAAGACCTGAATATACTCAAATTCTTACTCCTATCTTCTAGACATTCAAATAAACTAGATAAACATGCAAAATTAGTCAAAAAACCTAACCAATAACAATCTGTCAGTCCTTCAAATTAATGCTGGATTCGGTCAAGTGTCTTGCATATGCATCTTGTTGACTCATGAATTTAACAAGAACTGATATTAAGATAAGTTCATGGATCCATGACCCGAACGTTCACATTGCCAAACATAGTGAAAACAGATTATGTTGTATATGGATATGTTTGATATGTGTAGGCATGACCCAGAGGCACTCGCTTAGCATATCACCAAATTTATCAAATACTGATGATGTAGCACGTTTAATAAGCAAGAGAAGAAGTCCTCGGGAAATATTTCCAATTCTAAAGCACTTGGTTCTCAACTGTTAGAAGGATTAAGAGGCCATTGTTGAGGGGCAAATGCCTCAGAAATCTGACAGAAATTCAAGTTTCGGACTGTCCCATGTTGAAAGGAGCAGTATCCTATGCAATGCTTCGTCATGCTCAAGAAAGAGAAAATACAAGTAAGAACAAAACTTTGTTCATTTCCTTATAATTCTGTGTTGTTGGCATTACCTTTCTTATATTTACAAAATCATCAAAAAGTAGACTTGCTTTAAATTATTTCATTTTGGTGTACCAACCGCCTATTTGAGATGGAATTGATGAATTTGAGGCGGAACTTGAATTTGGGAAAACTTTTTATCTGCATATTGCTTATGCAAGGCATCAGAACAAGCACCATAAGCCTACTGTGGTTCATCATAGACTTGCAATTCACGCCCGGGTTTTCACATTGCCTTGTGTAGCCTTATGGTATTTTGAAAACATTTTGAGGTTGGATTTAGAGTTTAATCTGATATGTGTTTGTTTAGTTTTACAAAGGTGTACGAGGTGTATTCTTTCAAGGGAGTCACCCACAAAACGTCGAAAAGGAATGACGGAGCATCAAGTTGAATCTACTTATTATAACCTGTTTATCGTATTGTGTTTCTAACGAGCTATCTTTTGGCCCATGTTATAGTAATTGTAACAATTTGCATGCTACAATTTGATATGTAATTTTTGATTTTGAATATCAACCAAAGGCTTGGATGTTAGTTAAGAAATATGATTAGGTGGTTACATTCATATACAATCTACCGTGTCATAGGTTTTGTATTGAAATACTCGAATTAATACATGCAAACTGATTATTGGTCTGTAACGATTTATGGGATCCTCAGTCCGAGACCAAGGGTTTGATATAAATTCTGATTTTCAACTTCCATTGCTTATTATAATTATGTTTTCTAATACATTGAAACCCTCTATTGGTATTAGAGACTTTAGGAATGCATTACGAGCCATAATGACTTCATATTAGGAACATGAAATTGCAACTCGATAAGGATTACATATCATGTGTTCAAAGTCTCACAAAACCATGTTTAAAGTGTTTGGACACAGAGTGTTGTGGCCTACACGACTGTGCACCGGTCTAAGCAGGCTTTGATCTGATTTTGAAACATGCATTTATTCATATTGATAAAATTCATAAAAAAATTCAATATTAAACACATATCTTGAGGAACACATGAATGAGATGAAAATAAAAAAAATCAACACGTAATGAAAAACATATATGATTTATAAGAACTTCCCTCGCTATTTCTTTATATACTGAAAACATATCAAAGAAAACAAAGGATCATACGATTCTATAACCATATCAAAAATATATATATTTATATATATAACAAACTAGTTTATAAACCCGTGTATTACACGTGACAGGGGGGCCCTGAGGGCCTGCGTGATGGCCCGCCGCTCAGGGCCCAACTCGAAAAGGGCCCGTAATTTTTTAAATTTATCTATATGTATTTATAATAAGTATAGACATAAAATACAGTTCAATTTCAATAAAGACCGGTTCGTGGTTAGGAAAATTACAGTGGTTAGGAACTTTCTATCAGAGTCCCATTAGATAATCACCCTGGTTCGATCCTGTAATACACTTTTCCTTTCAATTTTTTTCTTTGCTGAGAGTTCTTTTTAAATTAATTTACATTGCTGATGCCAAAACCCATAGCTTGAGACCATGGATTGCTTTTATGGTTTTTTTAAGCTTTTTACGTGGCTTTTGTTTCATGATGTTATTATTTTATTTAATTGTTTTATTATCGTTTCTATTCAATATATTGTTTAATTTACATCGTAGAGATGTATTTTATACAATAAGTGTGTGAATTTGTTTGTTTGTTATTATGAATTTCTTATTCTTTTATAAGCTTTCATAAAAAAAAACTTAAAACAAATATTCATGGCTAATAAAAGGTCTAGCTTACCACTAGTATGTTTGTTTATTATGAATATATTGTCATAAGTAACAATCGCAAATATAACAGTGATAGTAATGATTAACTTTTGTTTGTGTTTCCTTTTTTTGTTGCTATATCGAGTCCCACTATCACAACAATAATGGAATGAGCCGAGCCGACAACAACTGAATTCCTCTATGTAACTAACCTGAAGCAATTCGTGAATACGTGGTTCAAAGTTTTTACGTCGTATTATGGGTTTTTAGTTTTTATATATGTGATTGACTAATTGATGAGTTGATATCATATCGCAATTGTGGGTAGAGCCCATGTTTTTTATCTTGCCTAGGGCCAATTTTTTTTGTAACATTCTCAGAGACGACCCTGACACGTTATTATATTATACGAAAGTGAAAGTACAATAATATGTAAAAAATGAATAATGATTATAATAGTAAAAATCAGCATTGTACAGTAAAACATAAAAGCTATATATGACATAACATAAGAATAATAAAAATCAAACCAAAGCATAATAAAAAAATGGCCTTGCAAAATTGATTTGTAAAAACATAGACCTAACGTAGATGAGATATAGTTCAATAGCTTTGTTGAAGTGTTTTGCAGGTTTAGTTAGAGAGAGATGATAATAGAAGTGATTGGAGTGCACATGAGTGATAAACAATTGATTTATAACAGAGGTTTGGGTAATTTACTTTAGAAAAATCCTTATGTTGAGATATGAAAATCACAATCCCTAATTACATAAATAGATTTGAAAATAATTAGTTGATACATTTAATTATGGTTTACTAATATATAAAACTATAATCAATGGTTATCATATGTGTTTTTAAACTGTTTTTTTTTTAATATTCAACTTACCATTTTAAATTGTTCTGAAATTCAAATCTAAGCTTATCAACATTGGTAAAGGTTCAAACCGATATCTTTAATAAATATATATATATCATTTGTATATATTAACTAGGTTATAAACCCAAGTTTAACATGAATTAAGAATAAAAATTATATAACTTAATAGCGTATGCGCGACCGTTTTTTAGTAATTTGCTCCTATATATGGTTGTGACAGATGTTACATTTACTTTTTCTAATAAGAAATCGCAAATATATGATAACCATCCCATATTAAAACATAACTAAAGTCATTTCAATCAATAATTTTCAAACCCATTTTCTTAACTAAAGGATTTTATTTGTCTTTCCAAATTATTAGGTGTGTTTCTAAAAATTGTAGTTTATGAAACACTTCTTATAAAGATGTCTAATCATTTTTAATAAGTCATCAATTCTAAAAAATTATGCCCTTATCTTACTCTCCTATCTATTGTGAAGTTGCTAAGCCACTGCGAAACCATGTTCGCTTGGTGTTGCTACACTTTTTACATTGCTTGGCTTTGTTATAATTTGATTTTAGTTATATTTATTTATACACAACTTTTACATATTATTATAACTTTTTATAAGTTTATTTTATTTTTCTCACATATAAAAACCATAATATCAGAGTGATTTTCATGAAATTGTATTCATTATTAATTAACATTTAAAAAAGGTCATGACCAGAAATAAAGTTTCATGGCTTCCTGTCTCTATTACCCCTTAAGTTGTATGAAAATTATTTAGTTAAGTAAATTTGTGCATATATTATTAGATTATAAAATTTTTATCCTTAAACCCGTGTAATACCCAACTTTATAACCTACTCTTCAAAATCATGTATTTCACAATAAATTTTAAGTAAAACTTATATCGAACGTAGATTAAAACAAACATATTACAACACTATACTCAAAATTTTGTAACATATAATATTTTAAAGTTATAAAAATGAAATAGGTTAAACGTTATTATAATAATAAAATAAAAAACAAAAACCTAAAACCATCACGTATATACTCTACTGCTTCAAGAGATCGTAATTTAATAATTGCCAAAATACCAAGAAAAAGTTAAAATATTGAATAAAATTAATAAATAAACAATTGTTTAAGTTTAAATGATAATAAGTTAAGATAAACTATAAAAAGAAATACTTTTAAGATTGTGATATTGTAAAAGGAAAGCCTCACGATTATTATTATTTTATATATAATAAAGTGAAAATTTAGGATAAGATGATTGTATAGATAAATATGATCTTGAAAATTTAAAATATAAAAATCAAAACAAAATAATGTAAATTAATTGGAATTTTTTATTAAATTTTTTATTATTATAGTTATTAGATTAAGAAAAGGTAAGAAAATTTGACATGTAATATTTAGTGGAGTCTTTTATTAATATTAGATTTAACCCGTGGCTAAAGAATGTACTTCATCTAATTCTTTTTATAAATAAAACTAGGTTAGAATCCCATGTATTACACGGGTTGAATAAATATAATTTTATATACTAAGTAATAAAAAGTTACATTTTTAAAACTTGTGTGTTGCACGGATTTAATAAACACGTGTATTACACGACTTGAATACATATAATGTATTTGGTTAACACACATAGTCGTCAATATATATGTTTTGAAAAAATGAACTTTAATGTACAATATGCTTTTTATTAGATTTTACTTTGTTTTTTAGTTTATTATTAGGTTAGAAACTTGTTTATTACATAAGTTATAATATTTTACTTTGTTTTTATTTATTTATTTATTAATAGGTTGGAAACTTGAGTGTTACACGTAATTAAATCAATAAAATATTAAATAGTTATTGATAATAGAAAAAAAAAGATAGTTAAGAAAACAAATATTAAATAAATAAGAGATAGATAAAAATAAATTAATTATACATCAATAATCATTGAAATTAATGTTAATAAATAACCCGTTATACTAAACAATATATTTTGATTCTACTATATGATAAAACGATTCATTTTTATTTATTATATAAATACATTATATATCAACTAATATATATATATATATATATAATATATATATATATATGTATATGTATATCATAGCTTATTCGTATAATAACTATATAATCTTTTATGCTGTATAATCTAATCTAATTTAATGCATATATATAAATAGATACATTATCATTTGGATGTTTCTTAGCTAAAACAACACACATAAATATTCAGAAATAATTTATTTAAATATTAAATCATGGTGAGAAGTAAATATAGAGACTAATTTTTAGAACGTTATTGGTAAATTAACCATTTTGATGTACATGGAATACCGATAATAAAAATAAATTTATTTAAATAAATTGAAGATAATTTTATGTGAAGTTAATAGATTATTTTTATGAAAAGTTACTAGATTATACCTTATTTTCACCAATAAAATTAGACAGTAGGGTATGCCGTTGGGAAAGACATCGGGGGGTGAGGTGGCAGGTTATCCCGACAAAGAACATCGCCCCTCCCAACCCTTCTTCGGTCAAACGAGGAATTCCCCCTATCTCCCCAAGCTTGCTTTTTTGAAATGAAGGGTGATCATTGGCAAGGGGAATGGTTACATCACCTCTCTTGATGAGGATGGAAATGAAAGTGATAAGGTGAAGATGAAAATGATGTGAAGATAATGTAAATTTTGAGGAATGCCTTCTTATACTCTATAGTTTGAGGGTACGATAAGTTAGGCATTTGATAGGGATTATTAAAAAAATCATCCAGCATTTTAATTCAGTTATCTAGGAATATATATAATTTTTTTTGTACTTTAGTATATCCAATCAGAACTTGCATTATCTTAAAGTTAGGATTATTGAAAATTCATTCATTACGTATGTTTTAGATTTGTTGATTGTTTTAAATTTGTTTTCATTCTTTATCATTAATTAATATTATAAGTATATAATGAATATTTTTAATTATAAAAATCAAATATTTATAATTAAATAGAAAAAATAATCAGGAAACACAAAAGCAACAGATGACATATGTCTTATATAAGTTTATTTTATTATATAGTATACATAGATACCTTAAGGGATAATGAGAAGTTGATATGTAATCATTTATAGAAGTTAGATTATGAAAGATATTATGAATAGTAGTTTTTTTTTTGTCTTTTATGACCTTTGACCTTTAATGTTCTTTTTTATTATTTTTATTATATCATTTGAACCGGTATTGATATTTTCTTTTATAAATCTTTGTTTTTATGGTTTCTAAGGAGTTGAGCCGCTAATAACCAAAGTCACGCCACACAGTAGGGGAAAATGATCAAACTCCTGCCACATAGCGTGGTGGGAAAAACCTACATTTTTTTAATTTATATTATCGGAACCAATATCATTATTCACTTTTATGGTTTTCCGATAAGTCGAACTGATAACGACCAAAGTCATGCCGCCTAACACAAGGGAAAAACGATCATAGTTCCAGCTCCCGCCACGTAGCACGAGGGAAAAAACCCAATTTAGATATTAGCTTTTATCGATCTTCAGTTTTATGGTTTCTAAGGAATCGAACCAATAATCACCAAAGTCACACTGCGTACCATGGGGAGAAAAATGATCAAACTCTTGCCACATAGCGCACGGGGCACCTTTTTTAAATTGGTATTTTTGGAATTGGTAACAAGCTTTTAATGATCTTTGCTTTTATAGTATTGATGAGTCGAGCTATTAACGTCCAAACTGACGCCGCGTACCACTGGAAAAAAAATCAAGCTCCCATCACGTAGCGCGGGGAAAAAACTAGTTATAAATATATATTAGAGAATGTGTCGGAAACATATTGAATAAGAACGAAGTCACAAAAGACTCCACACAAACTCAAACCAAAAAATCAATGTCAAGAAAACTAAAAAATCACTTAGATAGCAATTAGCCAACACACTAGCATCTTTCACTGCAGTAGTGATTCCCTCTGCTCTCAAATGGTTGCTTTAAGATAGAGGGGTCAACTTTGACCCATATCGATTTGGGTTGTTTTTTCTCATTATCCTTTTTCGAATCAAATTGATCAATTTAAAGAAGTATAGCTAAAACCTAAAAGGGAAGGGTTCAGAACCAGACATATGGTTTCAAAGTAGTCGACTAGTAATGCATACATGATACAACCACAACTTCCAGATTGTTTCTATTTACAAGTTATTTTATTATTAACTAATACATTAATCATTTATAATAATTGTAAAGAAATGCACAAAAATGCATTTGTGGGTCAACACAAACAACCCGGCCAGTTTAGATCTTTACCATAAACTCGTTTCAACCCAAACCCATTTTGACTTGTATTAAAGAGTCTCGTTTCAACCTGACTTTAGCGATGTTGTATTATAGAATTCGTTTCAGTCTGAAATATAATTCTCAGTTTCTCTTTCTTGAGTAAGTGATGCGAAACATGGTATAAGCATCATCTATTTCGACTCATTTTCTTAGGAATGAGTTGCTAAGATAGAAATGACATAACTCATCTTTATGTGTGTGTATCCATCTTTAAATGTAGAAAAAACCATTAAGGTGCTATATTTCAAACATATCGACTTAATTTATGTTATATTTCAAACGGGTCAAACCAATTAAATTAGCGAAAATGGATTGGTTCAAAACAGTTAAAAGTCACCCAAACTTTATCCGCATAAAAGCTCCTAATCATTTTATTCAAGGGTTTCAATTAGTATTCTAATAAAATTGCTTCGTCATCATAATTAACGCATTGATTACTGTTCTCCCGATCCTGATGCAAAGCACAATTGATGTTCTTACTTGTATTTTCTCTTTCTTGAACAATTCTCCTGGGGGTAGGCTTTAAAGTATTGCAGAAACATGCTTTTAACATTATCATCCTCCCATCTTAAATTGTTCCACCACTTGATCTCACCTCTAATCTCTTTCAAACTGGATAAATCAGAGATTGAGAAGGGAAGTTCCTTCAACTCGGGACAACAAGACACTTCAATCTGTTGCAATACGGGACAAACTGATGTACCAAAACAGATTGTCCTCAAGTTGACCATGTTGCTTATCTCCAACACCCTTAAATTAGGCAGAGGTTCTTCATGCTCCCCTGATTCAATGATCCAAGACAGACTTTCACAACCGCTTACCTTAATTTCTTCAAGTTTTTTAACGTGACGAAGCATTGCATAAGATACCGCTCCTTTTAACTTTGGACAATCCAAAACTTGAATTGTTGTCAGATTTCTGAGGCACTGGCCTCTTGGGATTATCTCATCAACAATAGTCTCTAAATTGTGCAAATCATCAAGAACCAAGTGCTGTAGATTTGGAAACATTTCCTTGGAACTTCTTTCCTTGCTTATTAAACATGTTATATCATCGCAGTTTGATATAGTGAGTGATATCAATGATGATAGGCTAAGCAAGTGTCTCCGGGTCATGCCTACGCACGTTAACACATCCAGAGAACTTGTGTTGTGTAGAAGATCTCGAAGGTCTTCTTGCAGGAGATCAACTCCTCTAAGAACCAACCGTTTTTCATTGTGTTTGGCAATGTGATGGTTAGAGTCATGGCTCCATGGGCTAATCTGGATATTGAATCTTGTTAATTTCTTGAGCCAAAAAGATGCAGATTCAAGACACTTAACCGAGTTAACACTTATTTGAAGGATAGATAGGTGTTCCAATGATAATAACTCATCAAATGTTGCTTTTTGATCTGAAGTCGTCTTTGGGTTCCAGTTAAAAGAACTAAAAGACATATCTAGAGTCTCGAGCCTTGATAACCCTGATATGCTTCCAGCTACTATTTTATTCAAAAAAGGTGTGCATGACAAGTTTAATTCTCTTAAACTATGTAAACTTCCAAACCCATTAGGTAGAGCTTTTATTCTGGTGCTAGAAAGATCAAGGACTAATAGTTTACCAAGAGAAGCAAGAGAAGGTAGCTTTTCTATAGAACAGTTTCTAAGAAAAAGAGAACGCAGTTCATGTAGGCAAAGAAAAGATGGTGGCAAAGAAGTAATTCGAGTTTCGCTTAAATTCAGTACCCTTAAAGAAATAAGCTTGTAAAAGAAGTCGTTGGGGATTTTCTGTATCGGATTGCCCTGGAGAAAAAGTACAGTCAGCTGGGGATATACTGGAAATTCTGGCAACTTTTTGATCCTGCAACGTATGAAAGAAACTCTTCTAGAAGACTCATTTGGCATCTGATAGAATGGAAGGCCAGACTGGGCGTGAAACCCATACGATAGTTCTTGACTCTGCGACAAAATTATGGCTAAGTCACGAAAAATGCCATGCATCTTCACAGTTCCTTCTGAATCTTGATCCAGTAGGCACGAGTCCTTCAGGCATTCAATTAAAGCAAGCCCATAATTAAAAGTTTCCTCTACAGTTAGGTTCTCAATGATTAAACCCTCAGACAGCCAACATTGGATCAGTTCACCAACATCGATTGAACAGCTTGCTGGATATAAAGAACAAAACAAAAAGCATTGCTTTAGAATCTTGCTTGGTAAGGAATGATAACTAGTTGCTAGAGTCCCAAATATCTCTTTCATAATGTTCTTGAACAAGGGGGATGAACACCGGTACCTAAGATACATGTTTTGCCACAATTCCATATGTGGTCTGTCCCTCAGTGAGTATCCAAGAGTCTTGATTGCCAATGGCAGCCCACTGAAACCTGCAACAATTTTCTTTGTTGGCGATTCTATTCCATTTAAATCAAATACAGGTCCTGCACTGTGAACGAAAAGGTTCCAAGCATCTTCTTCACTCATGAGTTTTAACTGAAAAAAAATGTCAACCTCCATGTGCCTACACACATCACGAGATCGCGTGGTTAAAAGGATCTTACAGCAGAGATCCCTTGATGGAACACCCACAGCATCAAGATCAATCTTTTCCCATACATCATCAAGAATCAGGAGGGTCTTCCTTCTCAGCTTCAGTCCTTGAAGAATTCTGCTAGCTAGACTGTGAATGGTGTCTCCAGCATCCACTTTTAGATGAACTCTTTTTGCAATCTGAGACTGAATCATGCTCAAATCCAATGATCTGGAAACTTGAACCCAGATGACAGTATCAAAAAGATTTGGATAGGAAAAATAAAGCTCATTGCTCAAGTTCTTGACCAAAGCCGTCTTTCCTATGCCACCCTTCCCCCAGACAGCAATCCTTCTGATATCATCCCTGTTCAGGATTTCCAGAAGCTGCTTCATATCCGATGCTGCCCCCTGCCCCACAAGAGGCGGCACTGCCATTTCCACCACAGATTTTATAGGGAGCGTTTTTCACAATGAGTAGAATTTAGCTCTTTCACCAGGTTGAGTTTCTTTGCAACTGTCCAGCACTGCATCATCTTGGATCCCTTGCCAACAGCATTTGCATCAGCCATTTCTAGCAGTTGCTGTACATCATCTTCTGCTCGAGAAACCTTTATCAACCATTCATTTACTTGTGGCTGTGGACTTTTTCCTTCCAGTCTAGCTATGGTGATATCTTCTTCAATTGCCATCTTTTTTTCTGTGAGGTTTGCAATCTCTTCCCGGAGTTCGTTAATGTTTTCTTTGTATTTGGAAAGTGCCTTAATTCTTGAACAGATGAACTCAAAAACTGTTTTGGCACCGTCAACCACAACAACATCCATGGTGAGAAACAGTTTAAATATCAACTTAAGTAACTTCGTTTATGGTTATGAAACTTGCAAATAAAGTCTTCAGCAGGTTAAATATTAACTTAAGGAACATTGTTTGTTATGAATTTGAAGTTAACAAAGGACAAACCAACTTTTGTTTTGATGGCAAAAACAATGGCTTTTCCTCCATGCAGGATGATAACTTTAATTCATAGGAAACACCTACAAAATTTTGTTTGACATAATCATGGTATTGTTTTCAACGAAGGGACTGCTTGTATTCTTGTTCCAGGTTCATTGAAATAAACGATAGATTCTTAATGACAAACATTGTAGATTCCTAAGTAACTCCTGCGGCTGCAAATCAAATACCATTCCCAAGTCCTAGACCGGTTAAAACAGAAACATCAAAACAAGAGATTGAATTTATAGAGTTTAGTGATTAGATTTTAGGATTTAACTTTGGTATTTAGCTTTTAGACGTTAATCTTTAGGGTTAAGCTTTTATGGTATAAGGTTTTTTTTTTTTTTTTGGGGGGGGGGGGGGGGGGGAGAGGGAGGGTTATAGTTTAGTAATGGTTAGATAAGGTTTTCTCAAGTTTTTTTTCACAAAAAGGAGTTTTCTCATGGTCCCTCCAATATACACACATAAATAAATTATAATTATAAATTCTAATATATTTTAAGCAATTATTTTTTTTATTAAATATTATTCTATTAACCTAAATACTGTTTTATTGATTTTTCTTATTAGGTTTTATGTATGTCATTGTCTATAAAAATACAAAAAAAAAAAAGTAATATTTTTTTAATAAACTATCCGGCTTGGAGCCACAAGCTGGATCAAGCTTTTGACGAGTCGAGCCTGAACCCAACACCTTGATCATCAAACCCTGTTCACACGGAAAACCTAGCTATCAACTTCTTTTATCCAAATGAAAAATCTAGTTATGTGTTGTGTCATTTATACTACATCTGTTGGTTACCATAATTGAAGAAGCCGCTAACCCGTTTATTTGAATGTTGCCGTCTTTCCCATTTATGAACAGCATAAAAAAAACTAAACGAGACTGAATTATACCCGAGAACACCTCCCTTTTGATCTCGTTTCTACAGCAGCCAAGCATGTTGGGTCGTTACCTACTGAAAAAACTGCCAACTGCGTTTTCTTCCGAGCTAAGAAGCTATTGAAATCTGATCTTGATTAATCTTCTTTAATTACTACTCGATTGCTACAAATCCTTTTTAACTGTTGCAGTCCCGTAACTTAAAAGGGGTTCCTCCCCTTCTCGAAAAAGACCTTGGCTCGTATCCAGCTAAATATCTAAGGCAAGTCAGGTCATCACCGTGTTGTTCCAATCATGCAAAACACCAATTAATCTATGTGGCTAGGGTAATTCAGTTATCGTATCTAGTAGAAGCATGGGTCAGTATTACATGAGTTATCTGATTATGTAACTATTTATGGAACAATTATGAAGTATGCTATGATCTTTGCTTGGTTTGAATAAGAATGTAGTCTGATGTTAACAAAAAGTTCATTAGTTGTAAACAAGTATTTAAACGAACTGACCACTCTCAGATTTTCGGATTACAAGTAATTAGGGTAAATTTACATAGAGGTTTGATCTTTAATGAAACACAATTGATTTCTAGAATTTGTTGATTTGAAAACCTAATTGAAGGCATCAATATTCTTTTGGTCCAAGGAAACCTTCATGATATGAATTCTGGTGCAAGGAAACATTCATAATATGAATTCTTAACAACTGTATGTTTTTGAATAAAAAACAATTAATAAACACTAACATGAATCAAACCTAATAGCTATGATCATCTCACAATGTCAATGATGCAAAAATCTTAACACTTGATTTCATAACAAGACTAACAATCAATTTATGCAATTTCAATCAAAAGATTACAAGTTCATGTATCAAACTAATACATGTAAGAAAAACCCATGAAAACCCACAAACCTACACCCCGGGATGATCTTGGGGAGATTAGCCACTCGTGATGGAGCTCCAAACATTGAATATTTCTAATTAGAGTGAAAACCCTGTCTTAATAGGTCAAAATCAGGTGTTTGTCCAAAATTCGTGAATCGTTAGCGTAACCCCATCGTGCCCTAGCTGACACTAGAACGTGTCAGTCCAAACGCCAATAAAGGGATTATGAGGTGTAGCAGGCAATGACAAGGAGGTGTCCTCTTGAGAAAATTGGGCTTGGTAAGCTATTGTAGTATGAGATTGAGCTAATGAAGAGGAAGTTTGTGGATGAGAGGCAACCACGTGGGTTGGATCAACTGAACACGTGGAAATGGATTTCGACAGGTTAGAAAGTGGGAAGGACATAGGAAGCCAAGCATGATGATCAATTGCAGTGATGAGGCAGAAACGATGAGCTTTTCCAAAGGAACTCATGTTTAACAAATACTAAATATCGAGAGGCATATGTATTGTGGTTGATTAGTCAAAAGTGTAGTACACACTTTGAGTAGGTAAATAACCAACAGAGACAGATGAAGAATCGGAGTGTAGTTTATGTGGGGGAATAGTCGATGAAATGGAGCCAAGGATAACATGGACAACCATAACTATGTAGTTTTGTGGTTTGTTAAATAGTCGATGAAACTGCAAAAAGTTGTTTAGAGTAGGAGCAAGAAGTCGATTTATAAGGTAGGCGGTCGTTATAAAAGCAAAGGGCCAAAAGTTGTCCGTAGCTTTATCCGGTAGAGAAAGCATAAACTGGTTTCCTCAATGTGCATATGATGTCTTTTAGCATACCCCTTATGTTCTTGAGTGTGAGGTGGCAAGGTAAAGTGGGATATATCACACCATCATAGGCAAGGGATATAGATCCTAGGATACTATACTGTGATTCAACTATCCAATCAAGAAACAAAAAGAACAAGAACAATGGATTAACCATAAATTTTAGTGTTGGATCTAAGAGTTAGTGAATTGTGTATTTTTTTTATAAAACGGTTTGTAATTAACAAGTAATCAAACTAACAGTAATAATAAACACATCATCATAGACATTTCTGGATTTGAGAATGATTGTCAATGATTCATATATTATTCATATGTCAAATTACAATCAGTTGTATTGTAGTACTCCCCTTCACCGAGCGAACACTCTTAGCTCTCTCTCTAAGTTCTTCTGCTTTTCAGCTCTTAGAGTTACGTTTTCATGTTATAGACAGAGCTATTTATAGAGGAGAGAACTGCTAGTGACATCACTATGAAAGCGACCCAAAACAACCTGTTAAATGTGTAACTGACAATAGTTTTGCAAAACTGCTAGACAATTAGGAAATAAACAACTAAAATAGAAACTGCTGTAAAATACAAGTAAACAACTAGGATTCCAAAACTACAGGTAGAATCCAACACTTTTGGAATCTAGTACTTCTAGTATTTCTTTGACTTGTTGACTTGTTTTCTATTCTGCGGTCTTTACTTTATTGACTTTGACTATTGACTAGTTGACCCAACACTTTTCATTCCAGCACTTTTACTTGTTGTCATGTACCTTTAGGGCAACAGTTCTTTGTTCTAGTAGTTTAGGTGGTTGGTTGGATAACTTTCAAGAGATGAAACTTTTGGACATTGAGTTGTAATCAAACTTATTCCATCACGCAGACAGATGGTTTCCCTTGGGTTTTAGCTTTCATAATCAACAGTTCTTACATAACCCAACATATACAAACTCAAATCCTAACTGTTGGGAATAATTCGAAATTGCTTGGATAAATCTGAAGTCGTGTAATCACTATCAGATCAAACAATTGGAGTGGCTACCAATCTTTGATCGGATAAAATCAGAAAAATTCTAAATTTTTGTATGGCAATTTTTGATTGTGAGATTTTGGGGATTCGTGTCGAATCAAAATTCGTCCAGGGTTTTCTCTAAAAAAATTGGGAGCGTATTTTCAGTTTTTCACAACTGCTTGCAGTTTCAATTTTGAACAAAAACACCTTTAGTCCCTTAAGTTTCCAAAAGTGCATATTTAGACCGAAATTCAATTTCTGATGCAGCTCGACCCCAGCTAGGGGCTCTGCCTCTTGGACCCCGCCAGGGGCTGCCGCCCCTTGGACCCTGCTCCCAGGAGCGCTGCCCCAGACCCCCGCCAAGGAGGCGCTGCCCCCTTGGATCCGCCGTTAGTCCCGATGACATTCAAATAAGCGTGCACTCTTATTTGAATGTCACACGCAATCTCAAATTACACTAAAATATCCCACATACCTCCCCCATTTTAGTGTAATCAAGAATTACCTAACTTGTTCACAGCAATCAACAAACTAATGCATAAATGAAATGTCGTGACGATTGAATTTCATATTAGTATATTACACATTCCAAATATTCGAATTTAAGGGTGTCTCTAAGGATTGAACCCTTAATATCCATACTGAATACATGAAGATAATATACACATTAGTTTACATACATAGATCTAACTTGACACTATCTTTTACTAGCCTATGTCCCTATCCTTCATAAGCATATCAAAGCCAAGTCCAAGCTTCTTGAAACAGCTAAACTTCATGCTCATATAGTTAGCTCTTTTACTCTTGCACCTGCAAATGCAATTTTTCAAAAGAGCTATTAAGAAGATATACCTCAACCTTACTTAACTTGCAGATCTAAACACATACCTTTGGGATAATTTAAATGTTGTGTTCCAAACTCTAGATGTTAAGATTTCCACATTGAATTTTGCACCTAACGTCATATTAGGTGGGAACTGGGTATCTTAACATGAGAGTTTTCAGATGGACTTTAACCCTAATCCCACAGCTGATCCTTTCACGAGATCTCTAGTTAACCCTTTGGTTAAGTGATCAGCTAAGTTATGTTGAGTTCTCACATACTCAACCGAAATCGCACCATGCATGATGAGCTCACGAACCATGCTATGTCTCACACCTAAGTGTCTTCTTGACTTGCTATTATACACTTGACTATACGCCTTAGCAAGTGTAGCTTCACTATCACACCTTATAGAAATGGGAGCCATTGGTTTTGGCCACAATGGAATCTCATAAATCAAGTTTCTTAGCCACTCAGCTTCTTTGCCAGCTGCGGCTAATGCTACAAACTCAGACTCCATTGTTGAATCAGTTATGCAAGTTTGTTTCTTTGAAGCCCAATAAATGGAACCTCCCCCAAGTAGGAATACCCAACCACTTGTGGAAGAATGATCTTCTTTATTGTTTATCCAACTTGCATCTGAATATCCTTCAATCACCGAAGGAAATCCAATGTAAGTTAGACCATAATCCATGGTTCCTTTCAAGTATTTGAATACTCGACCTAGTGCTTGCCAGTGATGAGTACTAGGATTGCTAGTAAACCTACTAAGTTTTCCAACAGCATACGCTATATCTGGTCTGGTGCAGATCATAGCGTACATAAGTGATCCAATCCATCTTGAGTACTCAAGTGGAGATACTGCAATGCCTTTATTAGGTAATAGCTTCAGACTAGGATCAACAGGAGTACTTGCGGGAGAACAATCCTTGAAATTGAACTTGTTCAAGATCTTCTCAATATAGTGTGATTGAGAGATTGAAATGCCCATGTTCTCACGTTTGATTTTAATACCTAAAATCACCTCAGCCTCCCCCATATCTTTCATAGCAAACATAGATGATAAAAATTCTTTTGTGCTATTGACTTGATCTTGGTTAGTTCCAAAAATCAACATATCATCTACATACAAACAGATGAAGACTCCGTTTCCAGAAGCATCAAACTTGCTATAAACACAATTATCTGCTTGGTTTAAAGCAAAACCATTAGACAATACAATCTCATCAAACTTTTGATGCCACTGTTTGGGTGCTTGCTTCAAACCATAAAGAGATTTAATTAGTTTACACACCTTGTTTTCACTTCCAGGCATAACAAACCCTTCTAGCTGTTTCATGTAAATCTCCTCATCTAATTCACCATTTAGAAATGCAGTTTTCACATCCATTTGGTGAATTACAAGATTATGTGTAGCAGCAAGTGCTAATAATAATCTAATGGTGGATATCCTTGCTATAGGAGCATATGTATCAAAGAAGTCAATACCCTCCTTTTGTCTAAACCCTTGGATTACTAATCTGGCTTTGAACTTATCAATAGTACCATCCACCTTCATCTTCCTCTTGAAGATCCATTTACTTCCCAATGGTTTACAACCAGGAGGTAAATCTACCAATTTCCAAGTGTTATTTTGCAAAATAGAGTCCATTTCATCTTGGATGGCTTTTTTCCAAAATGAAACATCCCTTGAAGCCATTGCTTCACTATATGTCTTTGGATCCTCATCAACATTGAAACAATATTGATATTGAAAATTAATATCAATCCTAGATCCTTTAACTAAGTATAGTTGAAAATCGTCACCATAAGAATTGGCCTTTCTTTCTCTTGAACTCCTTCTTGGTTCAGTGCTAGTTGAAGGCATAATTTCTTTTCCACTAGAAATCTGGAGAGAAGGATTCATATCCTTTGGCCTAGGTATAGATGTGAATCTTTCTTCATCATATTCTACATTTCCACTTCTTGCCTCAATAATCGTATGTGCTGAAACGTGGTCATTTGGTTCTATTACATAGAACCTGTGAGCAAATGAATGCTCAGCATATCCAATGAAAATGCATTCTATACCTCTTTCCCCTAAGTTTCTTATCTTAGGATCATTGAGCTAAACCACGGCTCTACAACCCCAAACTCTTAGTTTTTGCAACTCGGGTGGCTTTTTATACCAAAGCTCAAAAGGGGTGGTTTTGTTCCTTTTATTAGGAACCCGGTTTAACAAATAACAGGCTCTCAACATAGCCTCTCCCCAAAACCCATTATTTAAACCCGAATGGGACAGCATGGTATTAACCATCTCTTTTAGCGTCCTATTCTTCCTTTCTGCCACACCATTTTGTTCCGGTGTGTAAGGAGCTGTGGTAGGGTGTATTATTCCAGTTGATTGGAAATATTCTAGATCAAAATACTCACCACCTCTATCCGTATGTAGGGTTTTGATCAATTCACTTTGATGAAGCTCTACTTCTTGTTTATAGATTTTAAACTTTTCCAAAGCTTCATCTTTTGCATGTAACAAGTAGACGTAACAGAACCTAGTAGCATCATCTATAAAGGTTACAACATACTTCTTGTTACCTAATGATGGTGTGCCATGAAAATCACATAGATCACTATGTATCAAATCTAACAATTTACTTTCTCTATTAACATGTTGCAAGAATGGGTTTCTAGTTATTTTATTCAACTTGCAGATATGGCACTTTTCATTTGTTAAATTAACTGCCGGAATTAAGCTCATCTTAGACATTTCCATTAGTCGTTTATAATGTACATGTCCTAATCTAGCATGCCATAATTCAGATTTTGACAAATTTACACTAGATGACGAATCAATCATACAAACAGAATTAGCACTAAACGGCACTTCTAGATTTAACATAATCATACCATTACATAAATAACCAAATCCGATAAAAGAACCATGTCTTGACAAGATATACTTGTCACATTCTAACATTTGTTTGTACCCGCAATTATTTAATACGATACCAGATAACAAGTTTTTCCGAATGCCGGGTACATACAATACATTACTTAAACTTAGAGTTTTTCCAGAAGTAAATACTAGTACTACACTTCCAATTCCGTGGATTGGCTCGGTTGCAACATTTCCCATCTTTAAAACAGATCCATCTTCAATTAATGTAAGGTCCTTGAACCATCTTCGATCCTTACATACGTGACTTGTTGCTCCCGAGTCATACCACCAAGCAACAGAATCATCCTGCACATAAATGCTTCAGAAATTAGTGAAACACAATTCACATCCGAATAATAATTAAAGTTTAATTTCTGACCTTGTTGCTTTGGATCCTTAGAGGATCCACCAGTGCCAGCTTCATTCTTGGCTTTACCAACACGACAATCTCTCTTGAAGTGTCCTGGTCTACCACACTTCCAACAGCCTTGATCATTGGTCTGTTTTGCATACTTCACAGCCTTGTTCTTCTTGTTAAACCCACTTTGATACTTTCTTTTGTTGTTTCCCTTGTTAGAATTTTTGAGACTAGGACCACTTTCTTCCACCATGTTAACAGAAGACCCACCAACGTGTTTGTCTTTATTAATATTTTCCATGGCCCGACAAGACTCTTTAATTCGAAAACAACTTCCAAGTTCAACCAAATTCATTTCCTCCGTCTTATGTTTTAAAGTATGTTTAAAATCTTTCCATGAAGGAGGAAGTTTATCAATGATAGATGGAATAGAAATAGCTTCATCCATCTTTAAACCATGTTGTTCGAATTGACCCAGAATTCTTAGACATTCATTGTATTGTTCCATGATGGGTCTACCATCAATCATTTTATAATTCATAAAATCACTGACCAAGAATTTCTTAGTAGATGTGTCTTCAGCCATGTATTTGGCCTCTAGTAATTCCCACAGTTCTTTTGCAGATTCAACATTTTGATAAATATCGAAAAGAGAGTCACACATACCATTCAGAATATGCCCACGACAGATGTAATCAGCATTCAACCACTTTCCACGCTTCCTAGTTTGTTCCAGCGGTTCATCCACCACTTCCTCGGGCATTGGGGTACTCAGAACGTACACCACTTTCAAAGTCGTCAACAGAAAATGCATCTTCTTTTGCCAGCAACGAAAGTCTTGCCCTTCAAACTTGTCCAATTTCGTAAATTTGTTCGTCATAGCCTTCGAAGATTCACCACCGCTTGTCATCTTCACTGTAATTGTTTGATCTTTGTTGGGAATAATTCAAAATTTCTTGGATAAATCTGAAGTCGTGTAATCACTATCAGATCAAACAATTGGAGTGGCTACCAATCTTTGATCGGATAAAATCAGAAAAATTCTAGATTTTTGTATGGCAATTTTTGATTGTGAGATTTTGGGGATTCGTGTCGAATCAAAATTCGTCCAGGGTTTTCTCTAAAAAATTTGGGAGCGTATTTTCAGTTTTTCACAACTGCTTGCAGTTTCAATTTTGAACAAAACACCTTTAGTCCCTTAAGTTTCCAAAAGTGCATATTTAGCCCGAAATTCAATTTTTGATGCAGCTCGACCTCATCCAGGGGCTCTGCCCCTTGGACCCCGCCAGGGGCTGCCGCCCCTTGGACCCTGCTCCCAGGAGCGCTGCCCCCGGACCCTCGCCAAGGGGGCGCTGCCCCTTGGATCCCTTGTTAGTCCCAATGACATTCAAATAAGCGTGCACTCTTATTTGAACGTCACACGCAATCTCAAATTACACTAAAATATCCAACACTAACCTCTTTTTACTTAACCAATAGACTCCATACAACCATGACCCTTGGTGAATAGAGGTGCCCATGCTTCCCAATCAACATGATCATGCCTTGTGTATTGGCCTCCTATGCATCGCATCCTTCGTGTAGGTTATAAACTTTGGTTATTGACACAATACACCCTTGTGCTAATACATATGTTCTAATTACATAATAACTATACTATATATTAATGATCAAAGATTCCATTTTGTTTTATTTTAAATTCAGAAAACTTGCCAAGTTACATCAAAACAGAAGGTAGCCGGGCAACAAGCTGCGCCGCCAATCCTTTCTGAATTGCAAACCCTAACCTTCCTTGCCCCCTTGGGGTTGAACAATTGCTGTAGACGACCCATTGAACCCTCGTCAAGAAGTGGATAGCTTCTGGCGCTAGGGAGCCAAAAGTATCAAAGGCAAAAGGGACAAAGACATGCTGGTTCTTTGCGCAAGCTTTAGCGTGCTTATCCACTTTCTTTATTTTTGCCTTTCTTGCCACTTGTCCAGCTACAAACCCGTTTTCCCTTAAACCAACCAATGGGGAAACCCCCATGAGGTCTACACAAGCATGTTTCCTTCCAGCCCAGCCAAAGACGAGCAGATCCGCTGGTCGCAGAGTAGATCTCCCTTCCATAGGGTCCGTGAGGAAATACACAGGTGCCTCTTTCTTAGCCGAAATCCCAGCTCTTCTTAAGATGTCCCACAAAGCATCACGCACCCAGTCGTGCCGATATTTGAACCCAGGGAGCTCTTTACAGTGAACTGCATGCTCCCCGTATTTATCCATACAAGCTTTACGACATATCGGGCAAGTTTCATCTTCTGGGTACATAGGGATCATCAACCGGTATTTGAGAATGGCTCTATATTCTACTGCAGACATACATTGTCCCAACCCCTCAATTGGTATAACGGTCAAAAATTCCTGAGCATGGGGACCTTTCAGGCACTCAAACACCGCCTTCTGGCGGGATGACAAATTAAAAGCTTCTCCCAGGCTTTGAGCAATTTTGATAAACAGAGCATTCGCCAAAGTTTTTTGTGGCTTCGAGGGGGCGGTGTCCTTATTAGAAAAACCGCCAATATCCAAGTCTGGGAGAGAGACATTTAAGCGTTCAAGCGCCTGCTCATAGTCCGCGTCAAGCCCGACGACCTCACAGTTTCGAAGGATATGATCCTGTGGTTCCCAAGACTGAGCTCTAGACGCCACAAAGGCATAAGCCCCAACATCTCGAGCTGAGAAGAGGCCCAAACCACCTAGACGAATTGGCAAAGATGCTAGACGCCACTGGAGGTCACCAAAGAAGGGGCCGCCACCCACTACTATGTCTTCTATAGCCTCTCTAAGGCCATCATCAAACCGAGATACTGCATCCTCCATAAAATGCGGTTGACAAGTCCGCAACCCAAAAAGTAACTTAGCGACCCCCATGCACGACCTTAGCAGAAGGAGTTCACATTAGGGATCTCTCAGGCAGGGTAAGAGTTTCATGAAGTCAACCGCCCCCGAGGCTTGCTGCCCTGCCAACTCCTCAATAAAGCTAGGATCCCGACTAACAGCTCCACCAAGGAGCTTAATCCCCTTCTCTGGTCTACGGATCCCTCTCGGGAAAAGCCCATCTTGAACTTTCCGCCCGTCGCATGTCGGCCAAAAAACCTCTGTTTTCTTAATGTTGAGATAAAGCCCTAGAGATGGCCTCTTCTCGTTGATGATGTCTAAGGCCTTAGCAACCTCAGAGGCGTTGCCGATAATCGTCCCATCATCCAAGTACCAAGCATGAAACGGGAGTTTACATCGGTCCTGAACCCGGAGAATAAGGGGATGTAAGGCAAGGGCAAAGAGAAGGGGCCCCAGTGGATCTCCTTGTTGAACTCCGGTAGTAGCCCCAATACACTCGTTACCAACATACAACCTAGCAGGCTGGGCGTAAAGAAATTTGACCCACCGATAGATTAACGGGCAACCCTGATGAACCTCGTGCAGAAAAGCTGTGCGGTCGACCGTGTTGAAAGCATTGGAGAAATCTACAGTAAGCAAGGCTAAGGAACCATCTACATGAAATGAGTTGAGAAACCTGTTTGCACTGTGAAGCACCGCCTCTGCCCCATTTGGCACCCCCACCCCAATTGATAGTCACCCAAGTACTGGGTCATTTCTTTCCCGACCTTCTTCATCGCCACTTTGAAACCAACCTTCGCCAAATACCCCCACAACAATAGGTCGAATTCCTTTATCAGGCTTCAATAAGGGGGTGAGGGGGGCCGAGGCAACAAACTCAGCAAGCACCTTAGGGCAGGATCCCCCAAGCCATAAGTTAACAACTTCAGTAATGCTCGTAAGCAAACCTGAGGAAGTCACCGAGCCCTCGCCACCAATAGCATTGAGCAGGTGTTGGGCCCGTATCCCGTCTCCGCCACATGACGTTCCTTTAGGAAAGGATCGAATACATTTGAGTACACACTCCCCATTAACAACAAGAGTGGGTTGGGCCAAAGGGTTGGAAGGCAAGGACGGGGGCGACACCACTGGGTGTTTATCAATAAGAGCTTTCAATGTCGAATCACCTAGAGGGGCAACTCCACTAGAGTATAGGACCTTAACCGCAGCTGTGAAATGTCCATCCCTGACTTTCCGAAGATATTGCTTAATATTAGGGTTCCTTACTTTGTCTTCCTCTCTCCTGCATTCTCCCCTTGAAGCCCCCGTCTCCCCCACGCTATCCAATAGGGAAGAGACCAAATCATCAAACCCAGACCCATCTTTCCAAATTGTAAGCGCGTGTAAGATGTTACTACACTGTAGAGATTTCCTGTTCCCTGACCTTCGCTCTTGTCTGGAGGATGGTCTAACCACCCGTAAGGTGCAACGCGGTAGTAAAAACAATTGGACCCAATTGTCAACCGATCCTGGCGACGCTACCACTTTGCGCAAAGCACCTGTTAGAACCTGAGCAAACAACAGCCGCCAACTGCCAACTGGGGGAATGCTTTTAACAGTCTCAATATTAATTAAACTTATGACCCTTATCATTTTTTTCAAACTTGATCACGTAATTAATGGCTAACAACTGTGTAGTATGTATTCACCTACATTGTCATAAAATAATTGTTTAACTTTCCTTGAAAAATAGTTTTCAACTAACTTTTGAAAATGAATTAATGTTGAAAGTGAATTAGACTTTCGCTTTAACAAATATGATGTAATATATATAGTTATCAAATAATTCAACTCGGGAAAGCCTCACATCAGAGAGTATTAGATCAAGTGGTGCATTGGATGTAAGTGAAGAAGTGAAATATGGAAAACGATGCCATTAATTAATATGACAAAAATTGTGAATGACAAAAAGATTGAAAATTTTATTATTTGGATGACCAAGTCGATGGTGCCAGGTCATGGAATTGGTCCTTTATGGTGTGAAACCAAAGGGTTGGGAAAAGATCGCAACTCATACATTATGTGTGTGGTTGTGCCCTATCCTTAACAACAAAGATAAAGGAATAGAATTCAATCAGAAAGTCGTGATCTTGATTATAAAGTTGTTATCTTGACATAATCGAGATATGGAAATTATATTGCCAGATAAATATGGAACACATAAAACATTTTTAAGAACTAGAGATATTTGTAAAGTTTGAAGGCTAATAAAGGCAATATGAGTGATTTGTAAGGACAAACCATTATGAGTTCTTAAGTCCCGTCATATGTTTTTCGGAACGGTAGGTTGTTTAGGTCGTTGGTCACATGATGGAGGCTCTACCATGGAAGAGCTAACTTGTGGTAGGCAAGCTAGTAGTATTATTCATCATGTGGACTTGAGATTAAATCTCCAAACATTGATTAAAAGGGGGTACAAAAACATTTGGGTGTACCTTTTTCAAGGAACGGTGGATTACAACGTTGATATATCCTTAAACATGCTAACCCTAATTATGTTTATCAATTAATAACATAAACATGAATATCATATAGAGATACTTACTTGTGAGAATGGCTATCTTTGAAGAGGATGATGAAGCCATGATTCCCTTATGATACCTTTGTTGATGGATGTAAAATAGAGGATAGTTTAGTGGTGTTCGTAAGGAGTTTTTTTCTTAGGCTCAATCTATCTGGACACCCCTGATGCCTATTTGGACACCCTTGAGCCCTAGACGGGTCGTCTAGGCCTAGAAGACCCTTTTAGGCATTGATTTTTAGGGGTCAGCAGGTGCATGGCAGGGCGTAGAAATTTATGTGTGTAGACGGGCCGTCTAGACCTGGACGACCCGTCTAGGACCATGGTTTTTTTAGTTGGAAAGGGGTGTTTTGGTGGGGTAATTGGTTGTTGTTGGAGGTTGAAAAAGGGGTGTTTTGGCGGGTAAATTGATTGTTGTTGGAGGTTGATTTTTTTATGGTGTAATTTGAGATTTTTTAAAAGTTTTGTTTATCGTATAAAAATAAGTTAGCGTTTTCGATCGTTTAAATATGTAATTGTTTTTACATTGTATTTTAAAAAAAATAATATTTAAATGCAATACTGTTTTCAACATTTTAAGAAGAATGCAAGAAGTATATGTGTGTTTCCGTATTACATTTCAACGTCGATTTAACACAAACAATCATCAAGTAATCGAATAACTAACTGAAAACAAAGTTAAATATAAAAAATATAACATAACTTTGTACATCCATAACAATATGTATCTTTACAGCTGAATACTAAATACAAAACGTCTATACATACGAGTCGGAGTCGGGATCTGGGTGCTATGCCTGCTGCTGCTGATGTGGTGCTCGAGGTGGTGGGAGCGGTATGGGAGGTAACCCATCTCTCTCTCGTCTATCCTGTAACTCCCGAACCACCCATCCCATGAGATCCATAAGCCTGTCGACGTCGGCTCGTAAGCGCGTGTACGCTGCACCTCCTGAGGCATGACCTGGAATAACGTGCTACAGAAACTGGGGCGCCCCGTAAGGTGGTAGTGGCGGTGGCGGTGCCGGTCCGTCTAAATCAACCGGAGGCTCCTGGACGACCGCTGCCTCATCTGCCGGCGGATAGATTGGATCAAACTGATCTGGCAGCGGCTCTAGAATCCAAGGCTCATCTGCGCGGGTTTTAAACCTCTCGCCTAGCACGCCGAACCTCTTCACCAGCTTCATCCCCCGCAAGGTCTAAAAACCCGTCTGCATCGATGGTATGGCGCTTCAAGTGTGGGTCTGTCCCCGACAGAAGACCCAACGACAGGGTAATCACGATGATGTACGCCCCGCCGTACAAAAAGTCGCGCTCCTGCCGGTGATGGGCGAAGGAGAAGTACTGGGCGAGACCGTGCGCAAGTGCGCACGGCCTCCTATACAATAGGCAATAGTAGAAAAATAAATCGGTGCTCGTACACCACTCACGGTTGTGTCCGCGAGCGGTAATAGACGTAGCGAGCATCTGATGTAGATACCTACACATAATATTAGCAAAATATGGAAATTAATTCATAGCAATAATAATCAAATAATCACTGTAATAAACGTACGTACCTGTACAACGGGTTGGCAACGTGTGAAATCCTCCCCTTCGCCCTGACATGCTCCCAAGTGTCATGGCCTGCAACCACCTCCCAAAATCCCAGAAGAGTGGGTCTATCCACCACCACTAGCCCCTCCGTATAAACATCCGTAGCAATCTCCTCCTACAGGTATATACCGCTATGAACGGCAAACTCAGCAAGCGTCATCGAACGCCACACACCAGCAAGCCTAAATGAAACCTCGGGCGGAAGGGTGACCCTATGGCTGGGGAGGCGACTGATCGACCCGTGGAGGGTGAAACATGAAGGTCGACAGGAACTCGATGAGCAGCTCCCTATAACTTGGTATGCCAGCCAAGTCAAACAGACGGTGCCACGGGGAATCAACGGGAACGAAAAAACACATAATACATTAAAGATTAATGAAGTTTAGGTGAAAATACGTACCAGACATGTTTGATTTCCTCAAAAATACGCTCCAAATACGGTGAAAGGCTAGAATACGTATGTGTGTGTGTTTGGTGGTCGTATGTGGCTGGTCGTCTAGGCTGGCCAGTCATATACGAGGTATAGACGGGCCGTCTAGGTCTAGACGACACGTATAGAATAATTGGTAAATTACCATTTTACCCCTGAATGGCCACCCGTCTAGGCCTAATTCAGGGGTAAAATGGTAATTAACAACTCTGAGCTGTAAAGGACTCAGGTGGTTAGTTACCATTTTACCCTGAATTAGTCCTAGACGGGTGGCCATTCATGGGTAAAATGGTAAATATGAATAGACGTCGTGTACAGGACTAGACGACACGTCTATTCAAATGGTGAATTACCATTGTACCTCTGAATGGCCACAAGTCTAGGCCTAATTAAGGAGTAAAATGGTAATTAACCACCTGAGTCCTTTACAGCTCAGAGTGGTTAATTACCATTTTACCCGTAAATTAGGCCTAGACGGGTGGCCATTCAGGGGTAAAATGGTAATTTACCTTTAAAATTCAAAAAGTGGCCCGTTTAAAAGTTGTCGCTCAAATTGTACGTGGCGTCTAGGTCTAGACGTGTCGTCTAATTGGACAATATTACCTTTTTGCCCTGGTTTAGGTCTAGACGGAGTGCAATCCAGGGGTAAAAAGGTCCTGTGGCAAAAAAAGGACTGTCCGTCTAGACCTAGACGACTCGTATATACCATATTTTTTTTGTTTTTGTTTTCCTTTTAGATATAAATCATATTATTTATTAACACAATTATAAAAATTCGTATTAATTATAAAAAACCTTAGTAATTATACAAAAAAATCTTATTAATTACAAAAATCTTATTAATTGTGAATAAAGTTATCAATCTGCCGGAGTTTGTTGTGAGAGTTCGGAGAGTATGATTGCTGATGTTTTTCAATACCCGGAGTTGTTGGTTTATTTGCAGCTAGGGTTCAGAATACTTAAACATTTTTTAGGAAGGAAGGATATATTTTACTTATTTTATGTTTAACATATGATGCATATTATGTAAGTTTTTAGATGGGGCTTTGTATGGTTTAATTGTTGTGCCTTGTGTATATTGAAGGAACGTCAGCTTATATCAAATTGCATATTAATTATATAAAATCCTATTAATTAAACAAAAAATTTTATTAATTGTATAAAAAACTTTGTATTAATTATAAAAATAGTATTAATTATTCAAAAAGTCGTATTAAATATACAAAATATCGTATTAATATACAAAAAATCGTATTAGATGTACAAAACCCTCATTCCTCTGATTCACTGTCGACGTAATTAACACTCTAGTTTAGATTTGGTGGGGGATTCATTATCGACGTATACCATTCTAAACGGGGCGTGTACATGTGTAGCCATTGTTCTGCAGCGGCGCTTCAATAGCTCAACCATAGGCCGTTTACTGTCGGCATTGGAAACTGGCCTTCCAGTTTAATATGTATGAAGTGGTTATTATTAACATGTGAAATCGTTATCGTTCGTTGTTCTCGATCCATCGGAGGATTCATTATCAGGAAGAAGGTGGAACAACCATCGATGCTTAACAGGTGAACCACGATACCGTACCTTTGTGCGATGAGAAGCCCTACGTGGGAGAAGTACATCTAGTGAGTGGGGGGACAACGCTCCACTGAATCCCAGATTAGGCTCTGACGATGCGTGTAAAAGTATCCTTCATCCCATGCTTCAAATACTGGCGCCCAGATCGATGCTTTATGATCCATCTCCTGTAGAAGGTCTTTTCGAATGTGGCTCCACGCACGTTCTCCCATACCCAAGCCCACAGCCACATACCGAAACCCACAATGACTGTCTGGCCTCACATCTTGTATGCACGAGATGTACGGGTGAAACAATGTCGGAAGGAGAGGCTTAAACCGTTTGATTGTTTACGCATACTCGTTGGGAACCCTGGGACGGAACGTACGAGCTATGGCGGAGGGCATCGTATGTACCTTGTTGGGAACCCTTGACGGAACATAGGAGCTATGGCGGGGGCATCGTCAAACCGAAGTTGTGCTTGCTTTGTTGTTGGTCGTCCATGAGTATTTTGTTGAACAACCGGTGGTTTCTTGGTGGATTTGGTTGGGGTCAACACCGCTTTAATCTTTCCCAGCAAGCTTTTTAACGTCATTCGATGTTAATTTACATGGCTGAAAGTTAAGCTTCTGCTAGAAGATGTCTACGTCTTCAAGTTGAATCGGACGATCTGCACGGTTAAAACAATGCACAGTTAAAGTCACATGATACAAACAAGTAAAACACACATCGCTTCATGTTTAGTAAGTATTACCTGCACGTACGTACTTTTCCAGCCTGCAAGCACACGGCAACCCACCTCTGTACCACATCTGACATCCACAAGATGAATGCAAGCGCTGCAACACGTCTAGTTTCCTAAGTAGCTCTCCACTCAACAAGTCAAGCGCTGTATGGGAAACTTTTCCACGTACGTGGTCAAATAACGGGTTTTTGTGGTAGTTAATTATTTTTTCGATGCTTTCTCAAAAGCTCCTTATTTCACCGTATTTTGTTTCAACTATATCCTTGACACAACCTACTATACGGTCCAGCGAGCTCCTATCTTGGATGTATCTCTTTAAATTCGCGTGTTGACTCTCAATTCTGTTTGTGGTACGCTGCCCGAAGTTGCGACTCTGATCAGTCCACGCAAAGACGAACATTTCCTTGTAGCCTTTCAGCCAGTTATCATACACGTACGTAAACATCCCTAAAAAGTATCGATAATTAGTTAAATGTACATAGGTAGGTCACATTTTATTACAATAACTTACTTGAACGTTTGCACCCCACAAGTCGCTTTTGCAGGTTGCGCAAGTGGTACTCGTATATGGGTATTGATGGAGACTCACACAATCTCCCCAGGAACAAAATTTTTTGCCAGTCTTCTTCTGTGAATGCGCTCTTGCAATGCTTACAAATATTCTGTTGTATGTGAAACCTGCAGAGATATCGAGAGGCGTTTGGAAAAACTTTAGCACACACGTTAATTAGGGCCATGTCTCTATCCGTTACAATCACACGTGGTTCCATACATTCGTCCAACATTGACCTGATCCTCTCAAGCACCCATACAAAGTTATCACTAAGTTCTTTGCAGATAACGACATGTGCGAGACAAAACGAATAGTTGGTGGGCGTCATACCAACTATCTGGACAAATGGCATGTTGTATATGTTCGTCTTGTAAGTGGAATCGATCAGCAAAACATGTGGGAACGCACGCCACATTTCACTCGAGTAGGGATGAACAAAGAAGATCTCTGTAACGACCTCTGTTTCGGGTTCCTCTCGTGTCTCGTAAATTAATTCGTTTATAATAAGGATGTTTTCTAGCGACTGCATGGGAGTTAGTCCGTATATTTGTTCGGCCCTAATCATCTGAACTGCGTTTTGAACGTCTTTCTGAACATGGAAACTGTCAGGAAACTGCTTCCTTATCGTTTGAAAATTTTTGCGCGGCTCCACGTTTTGAGCTGTCAGCTGCTCAATCAATCTGTATTCGTCAAGAGTAAACCTTCGCACAAACGCGTGGCCCGACAGGTCCTCACAGAGTTCGTGGTTATGTTCAGTCTTTCCCCCTTTTATCCCCCATGTTCCATACGGATGGTCTCGCATAGCCATCAGGTAAAACGGGCAACCGGTTTTCTTGCTTCCAGCTTTTCTAACCGTTGCTGTCGTATGGTGCTCACCACCACAGTCACATTCAAGCCATACCCTCCCAGTCCTTCCACCAACTTTCTTTGATCGTCGGGTCACAATAACGAAACCATCCACCTTTGCCGTTTCCTGTGCCCAGTTTTTTAGCTCATCTAGAGAGTTGAAAACCTGTAAGATCGATAGCGTTATGCTAGATTTTATGTTTAATCAACATAAATAAATAAGTTTTGATACCATCTCTGTGAGGTACGGATTACCTGCGTATGGGGGTGCCTCACCACCATAACCTCCACCATCAGGATAGACTTCTTGACCGTACAAAGACTGTGTTGCATTGTAACTTTCGTAACTGTCTCCTTCGTATCTATCTGGACCCTGTTGTTGCACGTACAAGTATTCACACCCATATCCATAATCCGGAAACCCATGTTGCGCAGGATAACATGGTGCATCAACTTGGTATGAGTCGTCCACATGGGATATTTCATCAACGGGAGGAAGCTCGTTCAAATCTAGAAACGGTCTGTTTTTATTTCCTTGTACACTTGACACAACCTCCTCTTGCTCGTTAGAATTAGGAAGGCGGTCCCCCTAACAACGGTAGCATTATTAGTAAATAATTAAAACAACGAGTAGTTTAAGCTAATAACTATTACCGGAATGGCTTCGGGCACCATGACTCGCCAGAATACGGCCCAAAAAAATGGTTTTTGTCCCAGTATGATGACATTTCACCACCTTTGTATGATATCACATGCGGTAATATGGGGCAAAGAAGAAGAGGCTGAAAATTCCGACGAAGTGATATCAAATGCTCTGCATGACTTTATTTAACAAAGAAATATATGCCCCGTCTAGGCCTAGATGGGGCGTATCACTTTACTACTTTACTCACCTGCATACAGACCACTAAAGTCAAAATCAACCTTCAAGACGGGTAGTATAGGCCTAGACGACCCGTCTTGAACAGGTCGTCTTCCGACTCCATCTAGGTCTAAATGCCCCGTCTGATGTGACTGATTTGACATTGTACGAGGGCAGGAATATGGTCGGAGAAAGAAAACCCAGACGCCCGTCTAGGTCTAGACGACCCGTCTTGAGGATGTGCAAATAGGCAGATGGGTGTATGAATATGTAGACCCTTTTTCTTATATTCAATGATGATCAACTGAATCAATGATCAGTAATGATGGATAAGTTATGAAAACTCTATGTATTCTCCATTAAAGGTACCTAAATGGAAATCTTAATTGCCCCTTAAATACATCAAAATTTACAATTACTAGCATCAACTAATTATCCGGGACTAGTTATGTCATATTGATATTGGTTTGGTTACTCAAATGATCCATAAGGCCGTCGGGTTAGTCTGTGGGGTAATAGTAGTCCAGCCGAGGTGTTTATGTCCAATGAGTCAGTCGAGAATGCTTGGTGGCAATGAAGAGCAAGAGGAAGAAGATGATTTAATTTGTGAAGATCTAGAATTGAGCTCAATGCCATATAAAAAGGTACAGAGAAGTTTTGAAATTGAAATTGTTCATTTAGATTGATCAACAAAACATTACAATATACAGGGTACAAGATACATCAGGTGAGCTAAATTTTAGGAAAAAATGAATTTATACAATTTAAACAATGTTGAATAAATAAATGGTTTGACGTGACTTCAAGGGGTTACGTTTGACTGTTGGTTATTTTAAATATTCTAATCCTTGTTCCTTAATACACACGACCATGCAATTTATTATATGTTCAACACTTACACGACCGTGCATCGTATTTGGATGACCATGCTCCATGCATCGGTGATTTTGCCTTGGCACGACCATCCCTTTGCATGCACACCCATATTGGGGCAACAGAAACCAAATACTATCGATTTTGCTAATTAGTTTTCAGATTATAACATCTGTTTTCGATAAGACAGTTTCCTATTTGCTTACTTCTCTCAAAACCGACCATAACTTGTTATGATCTTTTCTTGATTAAAACGCTTAGATATCATAACTTCCTTAATTTGACTATTATAACTATATAATCAATGAGTTCTAGGTTCTTAGACTTACCAATATATGGAGATGAACAGCACTGATGAAATTGTTGACCCAAACCTTCTGATCCTATTAAATATATAGATATATACCAAGAACATATTTATTTTAGGATGTTATTATGTAATCACTTGTAATTTTGTATGACTGATCATATTGTAACCCTATATATAGTGGATGTATAGGTTACAATATGATCAGTCATACTCTAACTAGTTCCAAATTAACTTTCAACATCATAATCATAACGAAGTTCATGAGTTTTGGTTGGCTCTTCTGGATTCCTGATCTCACCCTGTGAGCACCACAAAATATTGATTTTTTTTCTTTTGTGTAAACTCACACAACTTGCTTCAAGAACTTCACTATCAACTTCCTTCTTCACATATGTAATATTTTATGGAGATATTTGAGTGGATAATGCAACCAGTAATGGTCAGATTTTCTTTCCGAAACGCATTATGCTTTCATTTCATTTCGTTTTCTATTATCTTTTCTTTTCTTTTTTGTTAATTTCAATGCTACAATCGACTGAATACAATCTTGGACTCTTTTGTAATCAATGGAATTTGTATTGCTATTTTCAGATTTTTGACCTATGTAAAGTTTTAGATTTCTGTATGGATTGTTTTGCCTACGTAGGATTCGTGAGAGTTGGGGCTCCATGTTTCTTGTATAGTTGAATTCTTGTTGGTGGATGCTTGGAATAGGAAAAATATGTTCTCTCTAATATCTATCGTTTACGAAAGATCTGAATCAAAACAAGTGTTGGGTTTTCCAAAGCTCCTTGCCAGTTAGTTACTTCCTAGGAATTTCTAATACTCCGGGATGTAAAGCCACTTTTGTAATTTAGAATAAGAACAAAATGACGGTGTTTAAGTTGGAACGATGTGTTCTCTGTTTTTAAGGCTTCTTAATGGCCACAAGCAAAGTTAAGTTTTGACATCCAATTCCATCCTTTGTTCTCACAAAAAAGATGGAAGCTATAGGTTCTGCTGTCATTGATGGCGCTAAAACAGTGTTTAAGTTCACCTGGTCAAGAGTTATGACTCTTTGCAAATATGAAGAAAATATTGTTGAGCTCAGGGACCAGTATGCAAAGCTCATGAAAAAAAAGATGTCTGTCGAAAAAGATGTCACCTTAGCCAAAATGGAAGGAAAAACTCCAAAAGCGCAAGTAAATGAATGGTTGATGAAGGTTTCTCGAGAAGCAGATGATGTAAAGCCACTGCTAGAGATGGCTGACAAGATGACACACCAGTACCGCCAGTGCTGGACAGTGGCAAAGAAACTCGATCTGGTGAAAGAGTTGAATTCTACTGATTTTGAAATCGTTGCCCCTGAAAGAAGCTCTCCAATAAAATCAGTGGTGGAAATGGTAGTGCCACCTCTTGTGGGGCAGGTGGCAGCGTCAGATATAATGCGGCTTTTGGAAATCCTGAACAGGGAAGATATTAGAAGGGTTGCTGTCTGCGGAGAGGGTGGCCTAGGGAAAACGACTTTGGCCATGAACTTGAACAATGCGCTGCGCATCAACTCTCCAAATTCTTTTGATATTGTCATCTGGGTTCAAGGTTCCAGATCATTGGATTTGAGCACAATTCAGTCTCAGATTGCCAAGAGAATTCATCTAAAAGTTGAAGCAGGTGACACAACTCACAGTATAGCTAGCGGAATTCTTGAAAGGCTGAAGTTGAGAACGAAGATCCTCTTGATTCTTGATGATGTATGGGAAAATATAGATCTTGATGCCGTAGGTATTCCATCAAGGGATCCATGCTGCAAGGTCCTTATAACCACACGGTCTCTTGATGTATGCAAGCACATGGCCGTTAATCTTTCTTTTCGGCTAGATCTTATGAATGAAGAAGACGCTTGGAAACTTTTTGTTGAGAGTGTTGGACCTGTGGTACATTCAGATGGGATAGAATCTCTAGCACGAAAAATGGCAGCAAATTGCCATGGGCTGCCATTGGCCATCAAGACTCTTGGAAACTCTATGAGGGGAGTATCACTAATAGAGTTGTGGCAAAACGCACATCGTACTTGGCGGTGTTCGTCACGTTTGTTCAGTTACATCGAGCAGGAAGTCTTTCAACATCTGGCACTGAGTTATTATTCCTTACCAAGTAAGGATCTAAAGCAATGCTTTCTTTATTGTTCGTTATACCCAGAAAGCTTTTCAATAAATGTTGGAGAACTTATCCAATGTTGGGTGTCTGATGGTTTAATCATTGAAAACCTAACTGTAGAGGAAACTTTTAAGTATGGGCTTGCTTTAATCAAAAGTTTGGAGTACTTGGGACTATATCTAGATGCAGCAGAAGGAACCATGAAAATGCATGTTATTTTTCGTGAGCTAGCCATTCGTCTGTCTCAGAGAGAAAAACTATTGGGATTTCATTCACAATCCAACCCTCCATCCTATAACATACCAAATAAGTCATCTAAAAGAGTTTCTTTCATAGGCTGCAAGATCAAAAACTTGCAAGCTTTTCCTGAATTTTCTCAGCTAACTGTCCTGTTTCTCCAAGATAATCCTATAAAGAAAGTCCCAGATGAGTTCTTTCACAAACATAAGTCTATAAGAGTACTAAATTTAAGCAAAACTCAAATTACTTTTTTGCCCCCATCTTTTCGTTGCCTGAGTGAGTTGCGTTCTCTCTTTTTGAGAGACTGTCCTATAGAAGAGCTACCTCCTCTTGTATCTCTTGGTAAACTTTTAGTTCTAGACCTTTCTGGTACCCGAATAAAAGCTCTTCCTGAATGGTTCGGAAGTCTGCAGAGTTTAAAAGAATTAGATTTGTCATGCACACACTTTTTAGGGAGGATAATGACAGGAAGCATATCAGGATTATTAAGTGTTGAGACTCTTAATATGTCTTGTAGTGCTTTTAATTGGAATCGTCGTGCAGCAGATCAAAGAACAACATTCGATGAGTTATTACAGCTGGACCAGCTATCATCTCTTCAAATAAGGCTGGACTCGGTCGAGTTTCTTAAGTTTGCTTCTTCTTGGCTTAAAAAAATAACAAGATTTGATATCCAGATTAGTCCATGGAGCCATCACTCGCACCATCACGTCGCCAAACACAACGAAAAACAGTTGGTTCTTAGAGGAGTTAATCTCCTGCAAGAACATCTTAATGATTTGTTACACAAGACAGGTTCGATGGATATGTTAGCGTGTGTAGGCATGAGCCAAAGACATTGGCTTCGCCTATCTTCCTTAACATCACTAAATTTGTCGCATTGTGATGTTGTAACACGTTTAATAAGCAATAAAAGAAGTTCCCCAGGAATGTTTCTAAATCTACAGCACTTGGTTCTTGATCATTTGCAAAAGTTAGAGATAATTGTTGAGGGAACAATCCCTAGAGGAAAATGCTTCAGAAATCTGAAGACTATTCAAGTATCAGATTGTCCGATGTTAAAAGGAGTGGTATCTTACGCAATGCTTTGTCATGTTAAAAATCTTGAAGAAATTAAGGCAAGTGGTTGTGAAAACATGTCAGGTATCATTGATTCAGGTGAGCATGAAGAAAGTCTTCCTTGTTTGAGAATCTTAGAGATACACAACATGGCCAATTTGAGGTCAATCTGTGTTGGTACATCAGTTTGTCCAGCATTGCAGCGGATTGAAGTTTCTTGTTGTCCTGAGTTGCAGGAACTTCCTCTGTCCATCTCAAATATAAGCAGTTTGAAAGAGATTAGAGGTGAGATCAAGTGGTGGGACAATTTAAGATGGGAGGATGATGATGATGCTAAGAACATGTTTCTGCAATACTTTCAAGCATACCCAAGGGAGAACTGCTCAAGAAAGAGAAAATACAAGTAAGATTATAATTTTGAACATTGTCATTTTCTTTTAACTTGGTGTTGTTAGCATTGATTTTTGATTTTTCAAGAAAGCATTAAATCTATATTTCTTTTGATAGACCAAAGACCTGGTAGAATGAGTTTACTGTATTTTCTTTCAAGCCTCAATTTTTGTACAGCAATAAACTTTTTTTTTTTTGAATCTGAATTAAAGAAACAATACTCATAAACGAACTAGACGTTCATTAAATAAATACTTTATTTTGAGTACAAATTTTGTTTTTAACAAAATTTATAATGAAATGTCGAGGAAAAAAATCAAGCACAACTACGTACATAAGTGTTTAGAAAAAAATTATAAACATAAATTATTTAAAAAGTATCAAATTATTTGATAAGTTAATATATTTTCTAAAAAAGAAAAAGAATTATTAAAAAATGGTAAAGTAAATATATAGTTTTAAAAAAGGAAAAAAAATAAAAATAAGTTACTAAAGTAAATATAGTATAAACTATTATAATATATTAAATAAAAGAGTAATAAAAGGCTATATATTATTTTAAAAATAAAGTTACTATTTATCGTTCGACTAGAAGTTCAGTTATCTAATAAACAAATGACTAGAAGTTCATTTATCTAATAAACAAACGAACATGAAAATTGGTTTTTGTTCATTTGATAAAACCAACGAACATAAAAACATGTTTCATTCGCTTGAAAGTTCATTTATGTTCATTAATTTATAACGTTCTTTATGTTCGTGAATGAAGGTTCATTCGTTTACGTATTTGTTTAATTTATTTATTAGTTATTAGTCATATTAACTGCCCCACTAACATCAACCCTGTTAGAACCAAGCCTTGACCCTTCGACTAATTCCTAATTCACTTTTGACTTTTCAATTAGGATTGGGTTTTTTTAGTTCCTTTATATTTTGTGTTCCTTAATGTTTTTTTAGAATGTACGAATGAACATAAAGGAATGTGAGTATACAACACCAACAAAAAAGTCCATTTGTTTGTGTTAAATCAGTTTATTTACAAGGTTAAAGTGACAAGATGGGGCTGAATGGGTAATGTCTCAAAATGAATTCAGGTGGAAACATGTTATTTTTAGTTCAACTTGTGTCAGGTTGGTTGGACTCACTAACACATTCTGTTTTGTTTAACATGTAATGTGTTAGTTATCATAAAAAGGTAATATAATTACAATAATATTCATCTAAATCTTTAAATAAAATGATTTATGAAGTACTATGCACTAAAGGAATCTTTGGGAAACTTTTAACTCTTTTGATCGCTATTTGACCTGTTCCTTTCATCTAAAATATTAAGCAGACCCATCAGAACAATCTAAATCGACAAATCATAAGTAAATAGGTCGAAATTAGCCTAGGTTGAGCTAAAAACACTTTGTTGTACACCTAGACAACAATTTTGTTTGTGTTTTCATTGATTCAAAACTTCATTGCAGGTCTAAGACATCCAAAGACTTGGTTAGAAGTTCCAAAGTTCTTCGGAAAAGCATCAGATAATCACAAACACGGGAAGTTTATTGTTACTGGTAAATCTCATTCAGCAAAGCAGGATTATAGAGATCTACAAGAGGGATTGTACTATTGAATGAATATCTATAGAAATGAATTATCTTTATATATAAGGTTTTATTTCTTCTAATATTGAATTGTAATATGTTAACTTGGCCGGCAAGTCAAGATCTCTTTTTCCATGTGATTTTACAAGAATATATTTTGGTTTTTTCCTTGTAACTGTTATAAGAATAGTAGACATTGTGTCTAGAATCCACTTTGTTTATTAAGGATGATGCTAAATCTTCTCAACCTCAGTCATCTCATATCCTCTTTTATGATGGTGTTGGAGAATATGTAAAGCTTAATAGATTCATAACAGATATTACACAGGTTTATAGCCACAATACACAAATATAGAATCAAAATAATAAGGGAGCTAAACTAGGTAAGAAATAAAAATCATATTAACAGATTTTTTTGCTATGGATATTAACAGCCTTTGACTCTATGAGTATTGAAACTAGCGGGCTGATTTGTGGGAGTTGATTTGGTTGTAAAACGCTCCCGCAAGATGGATGATCAATCAGAGATTCCAATCTTGGAGTGAAGTTCTAAGAAAATAGTAAGTGGCTTAGTGAGAGCATCAGCTAGCATAGCTAGCTGGCCCATTGAGTTGATATGCAACACCCTTAGAGAACCATCCTGAACTAGTTCACAAACAAAGGGATAGTCTAAAGCAACTTCATCTGGAAATGATAGACCGGATTAGCACTTAGATATGTAGCTCTTGTATTGTAAAAAAAAAGAGAGAGTAGGAGGCTGAGAGGATGTCAAGCCAAGATCGTTTGGTAAGAACCCAATTAACCTTGGTCATGGCATTAGCTAACGCCTTGTACTTGACTAAACTGGAGAATATAGGAACATATATTTGTCATGCCAATCACCATGATACAATGTTTGATCCAAGGTGTAAAATATAGGTTGTTGTGGACCGACTACCATTGGAGACTTTTCTCCAATCCGAGTCCGAAAAGGCTTTTAGATCAAGAGCCGAATCCTTTTTAAGAAATTAACCATGGTGAATTGTACCCTTTAACTACTGAAGAACTCTTTTTAAGGCCTTCCATTGAGTTTAAGACGGTAAATGCATAAACTATGGAGCCGATTCATAGAAAAAGTCACATCGAATCTTGTAAATGCTAGATTTTGCAACGGTCCCACCAAGTTCCAATCAGCTGTAGGATCAACGGTCCAGGTTCCATTCATTAGAGTGAGTACAATTTATGAGTTTAACGGGGTTGTCACCTCCTTTGCATCATCCATATATATGGAACTGGGATAAAAGGTCTTGGATGTGACGATGTTCGGAAAGAAACAAACCGGTGGAAGTAGGAATTACTTTAATGCCAAGCAAATGGTGAAAAGGGCCTAGATCTTTAATGAAAAATGTTTGGCAAGGGTATTAATGAAGTGTATGAGGAAGTCCGAATTATTCCCGATGAGAAATATGTCATTGACATAAACATTGATGTAATATACAATGACATCATGATTGCATATGAAAAAAGATGCATTAACTATCAACTTGAAGAAACTGCATGTGAGTAAATATGAAAAAGATGCATCAACTATCAACTTAACTGCATGCGAGTAAAAATGGTGTTAGCTCCATGTACCATTCCCTTGGGGCTTTTATTAGGCCATAGATGAATTTTATGAGTTTACAAATTTTTCAATCTCATGTGATGCATGCTAGATCATTATGTCTTATACATGATGATATGTAGAATTATGTGGATTTGGAATGATGTGAATGTTAATTTATGACTTGTGTTTGTTAGAACTTGACCAATGAAAGTCAATGTAAGATATGAGATGGAACGAATGTTATTATGAATGTACGCGTATGCTAATAACGTGGCAACCATGATGACATGAAAGAAAAGGGATCATGTCAAGATGGATGAAGGCAAGGAAGCTAGCGTGAACATGGAGGGTTTGAGGTAAGTGATTCCCGACTTTAACTCCATATATGTTAATGAATGTGTGTGTGTGTGTATATATATATAGGGTTAGGTTCATTTGTGAACAACCCCCTTGATAGTGAACTGTGTGAACTAATCCTAGCCCTTGATTATTAATACACGTGTGTAAATCAATGACCAGGATTGATGATAAAATTTATGATTTGATGATGAAATCCTAGCCATACACGTATGTAAATCAATGGTCAGGATTTGTTCACTCAGTTTGCAAATACACTAGTGTTCACTCTATATATATATATATATATATATATATATATTCAAGATGTATGGGAATTATGGGAGGATGAGTACATAATAATCGAATCAAGGTTTGGAATGTAGTAACGAGGGCCACACAACATTGAACAACACTGTGGTAATTCACATGATGGGATATTTAAACGAGTCAGGGAGTTAGGGTTTTGACTTAAAGAGTACGAGTCAGGGTGTTAACGTAAAGAGCCAACTGACTCGTTAGGGTTAATCAAACGAGTCATATGTATGTATGCAGGTGTAGATGCATAAATTTGCATGTATTTAAGTGGATAGAATGGTATGTATGCATGTACTGGGATCCTGTATATATATATATATATATATATATATATATATATATATATATAGTGGAGAGTTCAAATGAGAAGAAAATTTTTGTAAGAATAAAAAGAATAACTTTTAAACCAATAGAAATTCTCCATTTACTTTATTTAATGTGTGTATTTTGATGTTATGAAAAAATGGCATATAGGTAAATCTATAATTGTCATTAATTAGCTAATTAATTAAACTTGTAACTCATTTTTTTCATATACTCTTTCAAGATAAAATAATTTATGGTGTAGGACAATTTTCAACATGTGTAAGATAAATTTTAGTATGTGTAGGATAAATTTTAAAATGTGTAAGGTAAATTTACATGTGTTTAGGGTAAATTCCGGTAAATGTAAGACATATGTAGGATAAATTTTGAAATGTGTAGGATAAAATGTTTTTGCTTTATTAATGAGAAATAACAAGAGGAGTTATAAACTATTTAATGTTGTACCATTATGTCATTTCTTCTTTTTCTTCTCACATTAAATTCTTCACAAATGAACATTCCCATATATATATAGGGATTAGTGGAACATGTATATGTGTATGCATTGGATATAATTATACGAATGCAAGCCAAAGACGGTAATCATGTTGTCATTAAGAATGGGAACGGAAGTGCAGGTATTTTAATATGGGACTCTTAAAGAAATATGACTGTATGGATTAGTATAACGAGCAAGAATGTGATGTGGTAGTTTAAGTTGTAAGTTTAATCTGCGTATTAATGTTACCACTTTTCTAATGATATGGATGTATGGTGACTGCAGGTTACACGGGTCATTTACATGGAATGCAAAGCGGCTGAATGTAATGTTCATAAATGAGTCGTTTAATTGGTCTCAGTATCATAGAACGTTTAGTAAGTGACAAATTTCCGGTTCGGATTTCCGCTACATGTTCTTATGTTAATATAGTTTAGGGTCTTACACTAATCCTATTATTAGAACTAATATAGGTTAATTAATTAACTAAAATCAATAGATATTAGTGTGTATCCAATTCCATTGAATAGAAATATAATTTAGGATTGCTTAGGTTTGTCTCATCGTTGTTTAATCGTCTTGGACACCCGATAGCTCGGGGTTGTTCTATTTGTTTGGTCTAATTGGTCCTAGGTTTTAGGTTTATCATCTAGAACTAGCTTCACATCTAAAAGATTATAAGGGTGTTTCTCTTTTAATTCTAATAGTTGTCGGGTACAGCGTCGATAGTTCGAGTCGTTTCCATCTAGCACTTCTTTCATTATCTGATTGTTTTCATAGTTTGTTTTCTAGGAACCGGAGAGCGGGGTTCCTGCTCTAAGCTAGATATTTACAGTAGGACTTAATCATCCTTAATGGGATGTTGGTCGGGTTAGATATTAGATCATTAGTTGAACATCAAGCCATAGGTATTTACATATTCCTAGGCATTTATTACCTAGGTAGTCTTTCCTTGTGATTGATTAAAGCTCGTATTCCCAGTCATTTGTTTGTCTTGTTCGTATTACTTAATAAGTTAATATTAGTTAAATAATCAATTAAAACTAGAGTGTCTAGGTTAGGTTAGTTTTTATAGACCAGATTTTGCATATCAAGTTTTTGGTGTCGTTGCTGGGGACACTTAGGCAATTGCGTTATTAGCTTTGACTAGTCTTACTTGTATAATCAGTGTTATTTGTATTTTGATTCTTGTAACCTATGTCTAGTAGTAGGATCTTTGAGGTATTAAATTCATGATCCATGTTTTGAGTCATCAGGATTACATTTGATATGAAAGACCCATTTGCAACCAATTTGGGTGGTTTTATGGACAAGCTTTCAAGTGTCATTTTTCATTAAGGCATGAAATTCATGATCCATTGCCTCACGCCATTTAGGATCTTTGAGGGCTTGAGTGTAAATGGTGGGTAAGTGGTATGTTTGAGAATGGTATGTGGTACTGTTAACAAAGGTAGAGTTGAAGTACTTTGAGTTTGGCTCATGGTTTCTGTTGGGAAATGGTGAAGGAGTCCCTAAAGGAGTAGAGACAGTGGGTGTGTATATTAAGTGAGTGGGTGAGAGAGGCTGCGAGAGATTAAGTGAGGTGGCGTGGGTCGATTATGGTGGATGTGACTAGGTTTCGATTGTTAAAGGTTGGACTGGGGTTGTTTGTCGTGGTCTTCGTTTGTAAGTGAGTGTGTAGGAGGAGGATTAGTGATTGGATTAATACTCAACTGAGGTATTAGTAGATTTGAGTGAAGTATTAGCACATGGGTTAGTGAACTAGTTAGGAGTGTTCAATTGCAAATGGTTGGGTGGTGAAGCTTATGAAGATGTCTCGGTTATGGGTTTGAGTGTGGATTGTATGGGAGGGTGTTGGGAATTAAGTGATTGTTGTTGTGTAGGAAGGGAAGAAGTAGGCATAGGAAGAAAGTCATGAGAAATGGGTAGAGTGGAAGAAGATAGGTTGCGATGGAACGGAAAGTGATTGTCAATATATAGGACATGTTGTGAGTGATATATGAGATAATTGGAAGATCAAAGCATTTGTATGCTAATTAGAGGTTAGCGTAGCCAAGAAAAATACATGAGGAGGAACGAGGTTGGATTTTAGAGTTGGTATATGGTCTAAGCCATGGGTAGCAAAGGCAACCAAACAATTTAACTTTTGAGTTTAGGTGATTATTGGAATAGGCATTGAAAAGGGCTTTGGTTGTTAAGAATAGGTGTGAAAAGACGGTTTATGAGGTACATGCCTGTTTGGAAGGCGTTAGACCAAAAATGAAGCAAGAGTTTAGCATAAAATAAGGAATAATCCCATTTCAACCACATGTCTATGTCGTTGTTCCGTTAATACATTTTGTGAGTATTTGGTGGTGTGGTAGAGTGAAAAATACCATCAGATGAGACTAAAGGAATGGGAGTAATCCTAGATAGTCACCCCATTATCCATGAAGAGATATACCATTTATGATTGAAAAAAATATTCAACTAATTTTTGGACTGTTGAAAAAGTTTGGCTACATATATTTTTTGTTTCATTGGGTATAGCCAAACATATATGGAGTATAAGTCAACAAAGATCACATAACACGTGTGGTGATCAATTGATTCTTTGGCGGGTCCCCTCAAATCAGAGTAAATATGTTGCAAAGTTTTGTGGCAATAAAGAAATTTTGGCCAAAAGGCAATTTGTGACTTTTATAACCGTATAAAATGAACAAAGAACATTTGAATTAGACAACACATTTGAATTAAAGCCTAGGCTTGACATAATTGACTTGAAGATCTTTATAGACAAGTGCCCTAACTTTTGATGTCGATCAAAGATGGTTGTTTAGTGGTACTGTTGAGTTGATGTAATGAGAAAATGATGGCATGATAACAACATCAATTTTCCCCCTACATGAGACACGTCCCTATTCAAAGATCCTTCACAAAAAATAAGAGGTTAGATTAAGATAAGGGTTTTATGGTGTGGTGATGTGCTTTGAGTCAACATGAGAGATTTTTAAACCTTTATCGTCACCTAGGACAACTTTGTCGGGTCCTCATATTCAAAGACATTGTGGAGTGTGGATTAATCAAATGCAACATATTTTGATACTCCATTGTCAAAGATCCAATTAGGTGGTAATGTGGTTGAACTAGAAATGGTGACACGGGCAACAAGAGGTGCAATTTGAGACTTAGCAATAGATGTATTATTTCCGTGAGAAATTTGGATAATTTGCAACATTCTTTTGTGACATGGCCTAGAATGTTGTAGAGGTGGCAGTAGTGATTGTTGTGATTTGGTTGTCCTCCACTGGATTGAGAGTTGGACCATTGATGACCATTACCTCTACGTTATTGGTTATTGGAAGGCAAGTATGTGGTTCTTGTAGAGGGCCCATTTGTCAATTTTTGACCTAGACTGCGATGGGTATATATGGTGGTGCTCAAGAGTCATCTGAGAGTATTTTGGTTTAATTGAGTCCTCTTTCAAAATAAAGTAATATGTTAAATAGTTCTGGATTCGAGGAAGGGCTTTCAAGAACCTTAGTGGCAAGCACAATATTCTTGTATTCATCACCCATATGAATTATGAGGGGTTTACACGTCCCTTTGTCTTGGATCTTCCTCTTCTTGCTCATCGATTGGTGTATATGGGTCTTCCTTTGGATCTTCTTCCTTCTCTGATTTTGCATCCACATCTATAATTTCCCTTGCTTGAATAAGCTCTAACTTGCTTGTGGGGGAGTGGAGCATGTGAAACTGGCTTCTAAGCAGAAAGCTCTCCCACTTCATATATGGATGTTTTTTCTTTCAAATAGAAAGGTAAGGGATTATATGGTTTGTAGAACTTTTCAGTTTATGGTGTAGTGACAGGTGTTGGGGATCAACAAGTGGCGGTGCATGAGTGTGTAGGAACAAAAGGGGATTACTATGGCAGGTGCTTTTGGAGCTTTTTCCATAGGCTCATGAGGTGGAATGCCAAATATCATCTCTGAGATGTCACTTCTCAAATCTTGGAGACTCCTTTCCACAAAGATCACCCATCGAATAAGTATGCATATGATAATCAACAATCTGTCTTTGGGTATTCTTGATCTCGTCCTTCAAGTAGGTTAGATCCGCAAAAAATACCTGAACGTTAGGATTTACAGTATATGATGTTGGATACTCATAATGAACCTTCCTTAGGCGTCCTCTTCCACTTTTCTGTGGAAATTCATATAGATCGTTACCCTTCTACTATAAACGGAATCAAATCAATTGAATATGTCATAATACATGGGTACGAGTCATACTCCTTAAAATAGGTATGAGCCATACAAAATCTAGAATCTTCTAGAACATTCTGGGAGTAGGACGAAAGTCAATTACCTATTGGTCAAAAAGGGGTACGAGTCGTATGATTTATAGTGGGTACATGTGGCGCTCTGATCGAGCACATATTTTGTGATTAGGGTTTCAGGTTTAGTTAAAACGTTTAATTGTATAAAGATTTGTTGATAAATATTACCAAAAGACCTTTGTTATGATCGTGATTGACTTATATGAAAGAAACTAAACAAAAAAGATGGAATGACCCTAACTTGATAGTTATCCATGCTCAAAACCTTTCAGAAACTTGTAACTTTCCGAATGCAAGCAATTGGAATGAGAAAATTAGAGTTACAAGTCCTCAATTTATTGGTTTTTGTAACCTTAGGTCTGTTCTGAGGCGTACAGGCTGTACTAGGGTTCTAACGTATGGGTCATACCCTGGCCCAAATCCATAAGTGGGCTTGGCAGGCTTACGTACAGGTCATACTATTTTAAATAGGTACGGGCCCTATCAAATTGACTCAACTGGGCTTATTTAGTAAGATGAGAAGAATAATTCCATATACTCGAATTTGCGAATGGATTTATCACAGACGATCAAACATTCTTCATTTTGAAAATCAAAGTAGAAAGATCTTCTAACTTTTTCTTCTTATTAAGTAAGTCCTTTAGAAATTTTGCATACTTAGGCATTTAAGTCAATGCTTCCATAAATGGAAGATTGATATGCAACTTTATGAATATTTCAAGAAACTTGCCATGTTGCATCTCAAACTTCTCTTTCAATTGATGCTTGGATATGGAAGATTAGGCTTATGTTCTTTAAGTTTCGCCTTCTTCTTCTTTTCACTTAATTTCCTAATTGTTAGCTCCTTTTTTTTCTCATTAGAGATTGAAGTGTCAATCTCATTCTCCTTCTCTGGATGAACATATAAATGAGGAGTACTGTCTTTAGTAATATTACTACTTATTAGGGTAATAACTTTAATTTTGCTTTCTCTCTTTTTGACTCTTTGGCAACAAGTTGCATAAGGACTTTCTCAATGTTTTTAATTGAAGTTCTATAACCTTCTAACTACTGATCTTCCTTAGTTATTTGTTCCTCATTCTCCTAAATGAAATCCATAAGAACATCCTGTAAATTGACTCTTCTTTCTCTAGGCTGGAATGTTCCACTTTGTGAATAACCGACTAGGAAAGATTTTCTATTTCCGTGACCCTAGGTTTCCTCTTGTCAGCTTCGAATTAGTACCTAAATTAGTCTCCTATAAAATCAATGTCTTAAGTTTGCGTAGTAATAATCCTTTGTGGCGTGAGATCCTCCACATGTACTACACATCTCTTGTTTAGACAAACTTTTCCATTTGTTTAGTAAGTGCTTTAACTTGAGCCGCTAATTTTAGCTAGATTAACCTAGTTAACATCAACTATCCTTGAAGATTTTTATTCTTTTCTGGACGGATAATCATTTGTAATGATCTTTTTAGTGAGAGTGCAAGCAAAAGTAGGGGTCATATTCGAGAATACTCCCCAGCTATATCAAGGTTTTGCTTAGATGGAATGCAAAGACCATTATAAAAAGTGCCCATAACCGTCCAAGGTTCCATGCCTTGATGAGGCCAATTCCTTTATAACTTCTTGTAATGATCCCAGCGACAGAAAAACTTTCATCATCTTCTTGCTCAAAAGTGTTTACCCTACTCCTTCACTGATTTGTTTAGATGGAAAAAAGAATTTGTGCGTCATGTCTTCCCATGTGGTGACATAACCAAGTGTTAAAGAACTAAGAAAAGAACGGGCTTTTCCTATGAGTGAGAAAGGAAACAGACGAAGTCTCACCACATCATTGATTTTGAATGCGTCGCAGATTTTAGGAAAGATATTAATGTGATCATTGGGGTCTTCATCAGCTAGTCCATTGTATTGACATGAGTGTCGTACTAGCGAGATGGTGTGAGGCAAAATAGTGAAGTTGTTCGCACCCACCTTAGCTCTAACAATGCTAGTTTGAATCGCGTCAGCAAAAGGACATACATGCTCTAAGATGGTTGTCCTGCTGCCATCCTAAAGTTAAGTCTAAGGCATTAGTGTACTTACGCAAAAAAATTAAGTAGCAAAAAATAACAAAGTAAAAGAAACAATACAAAAAAAATGGTTAAACTACTAATATTAGGTTGTTTTCAAAATGTGTTGTGTCCCTAACAACGGTCTCAATAACTTAACTTGACATGGTTAGAAAGTAACAAATAAAAATGAAACAATGCATATAGACAAGTTTTATGGTAAAAGACCTAATAATACTAACTACACACGTAACAGGAAAGCGTACCTATCGTAATATAACATGGTTCACTTAAGTTACCGAGTATCAATCTTAGGACACAATAGCTTTTAATACAAAACCCTTAAGTAATATTTAACCTATGTATTAGTAAATCAGAAAAATTGATTAAAAAACAAAATACCGAAAAAGTTATTTTTTTCGAAATTACATATGAAAGAAAATAACCCGTCAGGATCAAAACCTTTCTAGTTCTTTGCAAAGTTGTCAAATTATGTATTTATAAAAAATCATTTTGCTAGAAATGCTTAACGAGGTGAGAAGTGCTAAAAGATTATTACCCTCTAGGTTGACCAAATAACTCTGAATATCTAAGTTATAGACACACCTAGGCTATCCGGTTTTAAGAGATAATTAATATACTAATCCCTTCTAATTTAGAGCATCTTAATTGTTTAGCTATATAGATTCATGAACTGAGCAATTTACTATCCATACGAATTAATTTCAAGCAAACTCTAACTAGTTTCCAGACCTTTTTATTTAGATCATTTCCATAGGTAGCCCATACACTATACCAACCCGTAGATCAATTCATCTATTACCTACTAAGTTTCAAGCACTATGTTAATGATCCATGTATAACTAAGAGATAGATTAACGAGATCAAACATGCATAACTTTATAAAAAGACATGTAGTTATACACATCACCAAGTTCAATAGTACATACTTGTATAAAATCACACTTTCATAAACAAAATCATTCAACCTAAAGAAAAAGTAGAATTCATCCAATCTAATCGGCTATAAGACAGTTAGCTAGTCATAGACATAAATAAACAAAGAGAATTCATCAAATACATGATAAAAATTGAGAAAAACATAAACAAAAAGTATCTAACTCAGTAAGAATTACAAAAACAATGCTAGATCTCTAAAAACTATCTAACTCGAGCAACCCCTTTTTTCTTCTTTAGTTGCCCAATTCAAACTAGCTGATTGGATGGTTTTTGTCCGTTACTTTTTTTTGTTGCTAATACAAATTACCGTTTTGCCCCCTAAATAGTATAAACAGTTTTTTGATATTTTAGGTTGATCACAATAGTTGAAAGTGCAAAAACCCACTCTCATACGCATGTGCTTTTGAATCTATTTTCTTATTTGATTGTTTGGTTTTGGCTTCACAAAGTGCTCAATCACAAGCTTCCATTGGTGTGGATTCCTAAAACTGGTGTGAATTCCTAAAACGAGCCAACTGTTGTGAGTGTTATAGAAACAACTTGCACTACTACACAAAAGGACCATTTTATAGCATTTATAGCAGTATTTAACATTTAATTAACCGGTTTGTGATACCGATTTAAAAAAACAGTGTTGTTTAAAATAAGATTACATTTAAAACGATTTTAAGAACGTAATAAAAAAGGTTTTGTTAATCATGGTTGCGAAACTAAATACAATGGATGGCCGATGGTTATAATTAGTATATTAATTAGTATATCTTAAAACACTGGTTCCCAAGCAGTATAATTTATAATTAATATGTTAAATTTTAAAAAATTAAGTTAATTTATTTACAGCAAAACCAATTTAAATTGTTTCTTATAAATAAAATAAAACATTATACAACCAGTTTATATATTATATATATATATATATATATATATGGTTTCTAGAAAATTAGAGTTACACATTATACAACAGTTTATAATTGTCGCTCTAATTTTCTAGGTTTTCAAAATAAAATATTATTAAACTTTACATCCTATTAATTATCTTTATCTATACATACAAATTTGAAGGGATGTATAGTAGGTTAATTTTTTTTTTCTATTGTTTTCTCTTTACAACCCACCGTGTTACATATAATTTATTTTACTTTCCCCCTTAAATGTGCTAGTGCACACTAGTGATAAGCTTTAGTTACACGTGAGTAGACTAATAAAATTATTTTTTATAGTTTAATATAATATTATATTTATTGAGAAAGTGTATTATACAATTGGACTTAACGTACGAGCTTACTTGATGGGAATTTCGGATATAATAAACCTCAAAAACCATAAATCCGCATGTTGTAAAAAATCATGTGTTAGTCATAAAATCAGCATGTTATAGCCTAAAATCCGTATGTTATAAAACATCTGGTTTTAGTCACAAAATCTGCATGTTATAGTTTCATCGCGTACGCATCGTATCTTAAGACCAATTATACGTTAACTAAACCCATATTTGTCATTGTCTCTAACTATTGTTTATAAAATATTACTATAAAACAATTTAATTTTTGGTCATATTAATTTTTTAAGAATAATTATTTGGTTAACACGAAAAGTATACAACTCACAACTATTTTTTTTCTAAATGAACAATAATTTGAAATGTGTCATGCTTCTAAGTATAATTATGCGAAATACATGTATATTAGGGATAGGTTTAATAAAAATAGTTGAAGTTTGATAAAACCTCCAAAAGACTAGCGTATTGTCTTTTTACCGACGCTACATATCTCTACAGAATTCATTATATTTTCGATTCAGTTTTACTTTTTACACTCTACTTCGTCTTTGAAGTTTGATAAAACCTCCAAAAGACTAGCGTATGGTCTTTTTACCAACGTTACATGTCTTTACGGAATTCATCGTATTTTTCGATTCAGTTTTACTTTTTACACTCTATTTCGTCTTTGTTGCTATTATCATTTGGTGAACAAGAACTTTTAAAGCTCATACTTATATTTGATTCAAGTTTTTGTCATATTTTTTATTAGGGTTAGGTATATACATGAATTAATTTATTTTTTTGTTTTACCGTATTTCACAATAGATAGTCTCTTGGATCCTAATTAGGCAAACCGTAGCGAAACGCAGGTTCTATTGCTAGTTATATATAAGCGATGACCAAATAATAAATGTAACCAAATATCTACATTTATAGAGAAAAGCTTGAGAGAGTCCAGTCAAATGAAGAAGAAGAGTAACAAGAAGTTCTAAGAGTTGTTTCTTGAGCATTTGTGCCAAGTACCCAAAAGATGTTAGTCAGTTGGGATGATGGGAACTTTAAAGTTTTCGACCCTAATAGTATTGGTGGTTCAATTCTGAAAACTTTTTATAGCTGCAAGAGTTGAATGAAATCCCAATGAAAAACACTACAGGGGATTAGATTGGTTGTCTAGTTGGAGAATCTGGTAAGATCCATGGTAAAGGAATGGTTGGAGGGTCCTCCCCAAACTGTGGAGGAGAAGGAGGTTCATGTGGAAAGTTAGAAGCATGAGGATAGTAGTGAGGATGATAGTGAAGGCTATATTTCAAAAGAAGGGAGTGAATTCAACCCTCGGTATCAGTTAGTTTTATTTTTGAATTTAAATGATTTGATAGTATTTAGAATATATAAAACTTTTGTTCTTGACGTTTTTGTTTTTAATCATTATAATTATAATCTCTATTTATATTATTTACACACACACATATATATATATATATATGAGTTAAAGAACCCTCCATCTTTACTTGTGAAAACCGTGAGAACTTCTTTAGAAAAAGATTTTTTTTTAATTTTTTACGTAAACTTTTTAAAATTTTGTAGCTTTTTGATAAAAAAAATTGTATGTGTAAATTTACATCAATTAAAACAAAATTACATAGGTGTAACCAAACAAAAATTTGATTTTTTGGCTTTTGTATTTTTCTACAGTAATCTAAATGACAAATAAATGAAGGCTCGACAACATATATATATATATATATATATAAATAAGTGTAATCCTAGCTTTTGATTATCAATACATAAGTTTAAATCACTTGTCAGGATTTGTTCATTCAATCCACAAATATACCAGTGTTTACTCTACAATATATATATATATATATATAAGTGTAATCCTAGCTTTTGATTATCAATACATAAGTTTAAATCAATTGTAAGGATTTGTTCACTTAGTCCACAAATATACCAATGTTTACTCTAGAACCTCACCATATATATATATATATGACAAATATCTTAGTTAACTCGCACGCAAAGTAGGATATCGAAATTCTTAAGTTTTCACAACTTAGAGGAGTTCCTTATTAAACTTGATCCTATATACACTCATAGACACGGATAGGGGATCATTTAGAATAAACTTAATGTCATAAAAAAATAAGAAATGACATACTCTTAAACAATAATTAATTTATAACTCTTTCCATTATCAATTTTCTCTTTCATTAATTGGGCAAAAACACTTTTATCCTACACATTTCAAAATTTATCTTTCAAGCATCGAAATGTATCCTACACAAATCTAAATTTATCTCATACATATCGAAATTTGTCTTTCACCATAAATTAGATTGTCTTAAAAGATAATATTTTAAAAATGAGTTATAAGTTTACTTAGTTAGCTAATTTAAGAGAATACAATAAATTAAAATTGAAATTTACCTATGCGTCAATAGATTAACATTATATATATATATATATATATATATATATATATATATATATATATATATATATATATATCAAATAGAGAAATTCTATTGATTTAAAACATACTATTTCTATTATTACAAAAAAAATCTTCTTATTTAAACTCTCTAGTATACATAGATAAGATGCACAAATAAACAGATTACCATGCTACATTGATAGTATAATTTCATGTCATGGTTTACCTAACACACAATGACAAATAAAAATATATTGATCACATGTTTTAACTTTAAGAATAAAATATTATTTTCGTTCTTGTGGTTGGGCCACTTTTGCAACTTTCATTCAAATGTTTGTTTTTCATCCAAAAAGTTTAAAATTTTGTCATTTTCATTGCTGAGGACAAATTTCAAAGGACAAAGTCGCAATAAATTGCCTAATCTCAAGGATGAAAATGAGAAAAGAGAATAACACAGAGGTATAAGACTAAAGTACACAAGAAAGTCATTTTGATTGGATCAGACAAATATGTTTAAACCTTAAGAATAATTTTGACATTTTACTAAAGTATAAAAGATATACATATACCTTTGAAACATAAGCTTCTATAGACAAAATTCAAACAAGTGAACAAAGAAACTTCCAAAACCATATTGAAAATGACATCTAGAATATTTTATGTACAAAAGTCCATAGTTAGTAACGTATATATGTAAAAAACATCTTTTGAATGTTGTGGGTGCTTATAAACTAGATCAAAATTAGAATAATATATAATATAAAGATTATCTGAGAAAAAAGCTACAAACAAGTTATGAGTTGTATGAGCGAATAACATCATTGGAATAAAATGACTCAAGAAGATAGGAGAAGCAACTTTAGTGGGAGAAGCCTAAAGTGAACCCTAGTTTTAGAAATGAGCTAAGATACAAGTACGAGAGAGTTATAAAACCATAAAAAGTAAAGGCAGGTTAGACTTAGAATTGTTAACTAATAGCGCAAAAATAAGTGAGAGTTATAAAACCATAAAAAGTAAAGGCAGGTTAGATTTAGAATAGTTGAATAACAGTGCAAAACTGAAAATTCTTAAAAGTTATGGTATAGAGCACTCGTCTCACTAGTTTAAATAACAAAATAAAATATTATGGCTAATATGAAAAAATAACTAAAGAGAGAGGTATGTAGCGGTCTAAAATATGAACCAATATATAGCTAACAAAATAAGCATGATGACATATACACATACACAAAATTACGCATACCCACATACACATACCTTCATAGATACACAAATACACACATATATACACACACGTACACATACACCATAAACATACACATACATACACTTATATATACGTATACACAGGGGCGGCCCTGGGTGTGGAGGGAGAACCACCGGCCAGGGCCCGTGATTCTAAGGGGCACATCTATAGTTACAGGGTATTTGTCGTAGTCGCCGTTTAACAGTTTGACCCCCTGAAAATCTTAAATGAATAAACAAGGTGAAGAAAGAACGTTCGGGAAAAAAATCGGCAGTCTACGATGGCAGTACGAAGCGCTGGACAGCAGGTCACCGGTGGTTACTTCTTAAGAAAGGGAAGAAGAAGACGTACATAACTCACGCGTCTTTTATTTTGTTGTTTTGAGCCTTTTCTGAAAGTTTGACCCATACTTAATGTTTACTTATTATTTTTTATGTTATCTACACCCTTCGAATTGTTCAGAAACATAACTAAAAGATGGTTCCATTCTCCAAGTTTGTAACACTCAATTGTAACATTCGAAATTCTATATGCTTATTAATAAAAGAGTAAGAAATAATTGTTAGCCATTAATATAGTAAGCACCAAACTTGAGGGACCAATACTGAATAAAATGAAAGTTTAATTAATAAAACGTAAAAACAAAACAAAAACACACACATCGCTGATATGTGTGTGTGCACTGGCTGCAATCAGGTGAAGAAGAATAAGCTCTCAATATTACAAATCTGCAAAATTGAAAGGGAAATTGAAGTTAAAATCAATGCATGAGCTGAGATTCTTGATCATCTAAGTGTTCTTAACACCAAGTACATTGAATTTTATGTTCTAGTGATGAATGAGGAAGTGGGTTATGTGTAATCCGTGAATGTAGTATAAAATTGAACATGAATGTTAGTTAATAACGATGTGTAGAACTTGTAATGTGTTTGATTTCGACTATATTGATGATTTAGGATAAATCCATTTGTAAATGAAGAATTATGAAGATTAGTTATGTTCATGTTTAAATTAGAGTAATGTTAAAGTTGAAGTAGTGTTCTGGAAAGTATTTTGATGGATAATATGATATAAAACATAAGATACATGGTTATGATAATGATTGATAAGGATTGAATAGTTATGTTAATCCATAAATGAACTAGAAGGAATGTGCTTAAATTACTTGTATGTCATGCTTAATTGATGGTACACACACCACATATTTGATTAACTGCCATGAATTGATTTAGTTGAATTTTAACACTAAAACTCGTTAAATTGATGAATTAGTATGGAAATGGGATTATATTCGGTTAATTAACGTGATAATCGAAAGTCGAAGTATGATTATGTAATGAATATTGTAGAAGCTAAAGATGTGATGTTGCATCTTATAGGAGTGAAGAAAGAAGGAGATACAAGCCAATTGAAGACACTTGAAGCACAAGATCGCGGTAAGTTCATATGAACTTCCTCTACTTTTAATATGAGTAAGGTGATAATTTTCATTATATTGATTCTATTTGAAAGTGGTAGTATAGATATAGCAAATTGATGAGTTAGACTTGAAGCACTTATTAGAAATGAGAAAGTAAAAGATATGTTTAGATCCGTTACTAACGGATTAGAACGGATAGAGATAATTGAATATTGTTCTTGGAAATGATATGATTCATTGTCAAATGAACTAAGGCTAATGAATTACCATTAGAATGAAATAGTCATTATGTTGACTTGATACAAATGGGTCAAACAATCCAAGATACTAATGAATGTAGTTTAAGTGATTGTTGATATATACTTACTAATTATGTTCTTCATAATGTGAATGATAGGTGAATCGCATGTCTAAATTGGCGAGCTTGGGACGAACACATCTTGATGCCCTTAATACGCTTCCGGTTATGTTTGGACATCAAACGGGTCAAAACTCCTTTTAGACTTAAAAATGAAAATGTTGTATTTGGGTCTTTTATAAGTATTATAAATTGATATTTGTGGTTTGGTAAGTTGGTTTTTAATGTTATTAAGAAGGTTTTGACGATAACGAAAGCAAAACTAAACTTAAGGGTAATTTGGTCAAAATTCATGTTACGAAGATAATGCTTTGAACTTTTTGGCATTGTGACTTTTATGGAATATGGGTATTTCATCAACAGACTAGAGTAAATGTAAAAACAAATTAAAGTTACTTTTTAATTTAGCTTCTTCTTTATTCGTTTATTTGATTTAGTTAGATTTCTTATTATTGTACTCTACAATTCAATTTGATTGTTATCATTTTATTTTAAGCAGAGTTAATTGCAGATTAGTTATTTAGTTAGGTGTTATTTAGCGTTAAGTGTTGACTACTTGGGTGTTATTTGACATTTTTTGTCGATTATTTAGGCGTTAATTTGTTAGAAACCTTGTTAGATGTTGGGGGGTTTTGCACTTTTGCTAATTGAATTATTTATTGTTATTTGACATTGTTTGTCGATTATTTAGGCGTTAATTTGTTAGAAACCTTGTTAGATGTTGGGGGTCTTGCACTTTTGCTAATTGAATTATTTATTGTTATAACTTTTCGTTGTATAAAACATAGTTTACATTATATATTTCGTTAAGGCCTAAGGGGAGCTCGGACAGGGCATCTGAGTTTTCAGGACCGGCCCTGCGCATACACATACCCAGACATACACACCTACACACACAGGGGCGGACCTAGAGTGATAGAAGGGGTAACCTACGTTGCCCCTTGATGCTCCGACGGTAATGTAAATTTTGGAAAAATTTAACGTTTTTCCTATTTCGTTACCCCTTTTCATTGAAACGTTATCCCTATGCGGATTTTCTAGATCCGCCACTGTACACACATATATGCAAATACATACACACACATACAAATATACACATACATATACATTTACACATACACATACACCTACACACATATACATACACATGCACATACACACGCAAACACATACATTCATATAAACATAAAGATTTGTTTACTCGATTGGGTGGCTAAACATTAATTGTTGTGTATATATGCGACATTGAATCATGAAGATCCTCTTTTATGAGACAATAAGTGAAGATTTAATTCGTATTTCATTAAATTAATTTATAAAAAGAATTACATTTTAAATGAATTCCAAGTCCTCATTAAGCTTTAGAAAGGGACCAAAATGTAAACTGAACTATGATTACAAGCTGATTAACTTATATATACATATCAACAGTGAATCTACGAATGAATAAGAAAGATTATGTTCATAGACGGAAGTATGCTTCAAATTGCACATCAAGAATGTTGTGATAAGAATGATATGAAATCGTAACCTACAAGAATGAGGTGTTAAGATTATGCAATGTATAGAATGATACATGAATTATACATATATATATATACACACACACACACATATGTATACATGTGTATGAATGAATGGTATGATATCTAACATACATAAGCCATTGTAGATGACGTATGAAGGAGGTTCAAACGCTACGGAACAAATAAGTCAGGATGAATTAAATAAGCTGATTGCGAAGGAGGTAGTAAAGACATTTGATGCAAATGTTCCTCGTATAGCATAAGAAGTGGAGAGCCAAGTGTTAAACATAGTAGAAACTATGATGACAAGAAAGATAGATGAACTGAAAGAAATGATAAGCGGAATACAAGGCAAGAAAGAAGCACGTCGGTGCACGTACAAGGAATTCATGGCGTGTAAACCTACATCTTATAATGGAGAAATAGACCCCATAGAATGTCAAAGATGGATCTCCAACATAGAAGGGGTGTTCATTAGAAGTCGTTATGAGAAGGAAGATCAAGTTATGTTCACCACCGGGCAACTTCAACGACAAGCGAAGGATTGGTGGGATGCGTATAGTAAGGAGATAGGTGAGGATAAGCTTCGAACTCTTACATGGTAAGAATTCAAGGAACCCTTCATGAATTATCATTGTCCACAATCAGCCGGGGATAGAATTCAAGAAGACTTCCTCCGTCTTCGACAAAAGAATGAACGATTGATGAAATTACTGATATTTTCCTTGACAAAATGAAATTTTGTAAGGAATTCACGAGAACGGAGAGGATGAAAATCAACCGTTACTATTATATATGTTTAAAGCCGAGTACCGAGAATTCATTACCCCGTCTAAATGCGAAACTTTAAATGAGCTCATCAATTGGACAAGAGATAGAGAGATTGAACTGAAGAGGCAAGAAGAATGAGGGGGAAAAGAGGAAAATCGAAAGGGGAACAACTAAGAGTACTCCCAAAAAGCCCAAGCATTATGATCATAGTAAGAAAGAAACGTCTAAGGGAGGATTTCCACGGTGTAAGACATGTGGTAAACTCCACTCGGGAGAATGTTTAATGGGAAGAAAAGGGTGTTACAACTGCGGTCAAGAGTGACATCCATACTACAATTGTCCCAATCCAAAAAGGGTGTGCAACAATTGTAACGAATCAGGTCATGTGAAAGCTGAATGCCCAAAACTCGAGCCAGGAATAAAGAAGGAAGAAACCTCAAAGGCTAGAGGAAGAATGTTTCAGATCTCGTCAGAAGAAGCAAGAGCCCACCCGAATGTTGTATAAGGTATATTTGTTCTAAACTTTATACCTACATATGTACTGTTTGATACTGGAGCTAGTAGGTCGTTTGTTTCAAACGAATTTATTCATTCCCCTTCGTTTGTGATAGAAAGAATGCCCATACCTTTAGAAGTAGAAATAGCATATTGCAAAAGTTATTTATTACATAAGATATGTAGAAACGGTAAACTCACCATAGAAGACGAAGAATTTGATATTGATCTTCTTCCCATGGTTTTGGGAGAATTAAAAGTAGTGGTGGGCATGGATTGGCTATCCCGACACCACGCGGAAGTTCTATGAGAAAGCAAGGTTATTCGTGTTATATCTCCTAAAAGGAAGCAAGTAAGTATATATGGGGAGCGAATGGTAGAAACTTAATTATGTACCATAGTCGAAGCGGTTAAACATGGAAGAAACGGAAGTAAGGCATTCTTAGCCTATGTGGTCGATACTAAACAAGATATCCCAAGAATAGATGGTACAAGAATTGTGAATGAATATCCGGATGTGTTTCTGGATGAATTGTAACATTCATGTAAAACGAGTTTCAAAACCCGCTCCATTTAAGAATCTCGTATTTATTTAAAAAATTCGTTATGCATATATTAGTGTTATTTAATTTATGTTATTATTCATGATTAATAAATATATTACATAATTAAAATAATAATCAGTAAAAGAATAAGTAAATTAATTAAACCTTGAAATAATGAAAAAGATAATAAAATAAATAAAAGAGGGAGTCGGGATCGAACCCGGGTTTCCCCACAAGCTCACACACCAAAACACCGTTGGGCCACACACATTTATTGTTCAAACTAACTAACAAATAAATTATATAGTAAAACTGATAGTAAACCTGCAAGTTCAATCAGTAACCGTCAAAGAGATAAATAAGTGAAATCAAATTTAAGTTACGAAATCTTGTTGTTTTGTTAAAAAAACGGGTATAACTGATAGCTAATTATCAGTTTCAAAAGAAAAATCGAAATCAATGATATGAAACTGATTTAAGAATCAATGATATAAAAACCAAAATTTGAAACCGAAGATTATCATTGATCTGATAATCTATAAATACCCCTGAATTCCTACTCAATTACCTCGCTCATTTTTCCGAAACTTCACTCTAATCTCTCTGATCAATTTCTCTGTCGCCGGAGATCGCCTGAAACCGCCGAAACTTATCACCAGAAAACCGGAATTTTGCTTCTAGTTGGTATAACCCCCTAAACCCTTTTCATATCTGTTATTTAATATGTTTTAGATGTCAATCAAGTAGCCAAAATTGTTTTAAACAACCACATGCGGAATACAGTTCTGGGTTTTGAATTATACGAAGAAGATGAAGTTTTAAAGTGTATATTAATATAATTTAAAACGGGTTATAAACCGAGTTAGACACACAGTCTAGTGGTGGACTGTGTGCAATTTATACAAGCAGGTCCCGGGTTTGAACCTTGTGCATTACCGGCTTCTCTGAATAAAAACCAGTTTTTTAAAAAGCAGTCAGAACATCTTTCAATAAGTTAATAAGTATATTATAATTTCAATTATTAATGGGTTAGACACCCAACCCAGTTGGTAGGGCTGGGTGCAAACCGTGACAAAGGGCGCGGGTTCGACTTCAGGGGTGAGCACTGGTTCAAAGGTTTTAAAATCTTTTTAATTTAATAAATTTCAGAAATTACTTAACTAGTGTATAAGAATAATTAAATTAGAGAATATTTCGGGTTAGACACGTAGCTCAGTTGGTAGAGCTGCGGGAGGTCACGAGTTTGAACCTCACACGCTGCCAGTTTCACACACATAAAACTGGTCAGACCGCCTGTCAGGTCTGACAAGATCCCAATTTTTTTATTTTTTTTTCCTTTAATTTCATTTAAAACTCCTTTAAAAATACTAAATAAAGACTCTTTCGGTTTAAAAAATTCTATTAATTACCATAAAAATAAATCTAACAATCTAATAAAAAACATTAATTAAAAATATTAATTTCTAATAAAAACTTATTTATTTATCGAATTATTAAATTATTATTTAGGTTAGTTTTCTTTTGTGGTTAAATCCAAATTCGTGTGCCTTCGTCATCAAACCAAGGAAATGCACCCACTGCAAGTGAATCCTTACAAATTCCCCTTTTCATTCGTATTTTAGGGTGTATCATGTGTCGTTTACATAATTTATTTATTCAAACACTTGTGCTAACACCATTTTGCGATCGAATGTGTATATTTAGTTGTTGTTGTTATATGTGGTTACAATTTATCATTTCAGTGCAATCATTCATATAAGGCCCATCAGTTCCTTGTTGGATACAAGTTGAGCATCGCGTTGCCTCATTAGATCGGCTCCGTTTGATTGAGACTTGATCTCACAGTTCATCATGTTATCATGCTCATATGTACATTGTTGATATTAAGTGGTTTGTGGTTTGATTATATATACACAACATTCTTATTAAATAAATCAATGTATCTAATCTGTTTAAATGTTTGATTTAGATTCACTCGCCAACTTTTGTTGACCCAAACTCTTGTTTTACACATGATACAGGTGGACAGGCTGAGGAGAGGAACACTTAGGATTGGCATTAGAAGATGAATAAAATACATTATGTTAGAATAATGTTTCTTGTGTTTGTATGTTTCTTTGTGTTTGGATATTTCCTTTAAATTGTGATTAATAAATATGAAACTTAATGATAGTAAATGTCACGAGCTTTGATGAAAACTCAATCATACCCCGACTTCTACTTCCGCTGCGGGTTAGGGTGTGACATGAATTACCAAGATTACCACCTGAATGAAAAGTAGAATTTCGAATCAAATTGGAACCAAATGACAAACCGGTAGCCAAAGCTCCTTATCGGTTAGCACCCACTGAAGTAGGAGAGTTAATACTCCAATTACAAGAGCTCCTTGACAAGGGTTTTATACGTCCCAGTGTATCCCCTTGGGGAGCACCTGTCCTGTTTGTAAAGAAGAATGATGGTTCGATGCGTATGTGCATCAACTATCGTGAGCTCAATAAACTCACGGTAAAAAACCGATATCCCTTACCGAGAATAGATGATCTTTTCGATCAATTACAAGGGGAAAATTGGTTTTCAAAAATCAACTTACGTTCGGGATATCACCAGTTGCGAGTACGGGAGGAAGATATAGATAAGACTGTGTTTAAAACTCGTTACAAACATTACGAGTTTTTAGTAATGTCCTTCGGATTAAATAACGCTCCGGCTACGTTTATGGATTTAATGAATAGAGTATGCCGAAATATGCTAGACAAGTTGGTCATAGTATTTATATATGATATTCTAGTGTACTCTCGAAGTGAACCCGAACATGCTCATCACTTACGTGCAGTGCTCGAGACACTCCGTAAGGAAAGATTATACGCCAAGTTTTCTAAATCTGCGTTTTGGCTCAAAAAGGTGCAATTTTTGGGCTATGTGATTGTAACATCCGTCAAAAACCAGATTTACCAAACCTGCTCCGTTTATTAACCGAACAATTAGTTAAAAATTTCGTTGCGTATTTAATGCCCAAATTAATTTTAAACGATACATAATTAATAAGTATATCGGAATATATAGTTTATATTTGAAAAAGTATTTAAAATAATGAAATAAAAATAAAAGGCTGCAGCCGGGTTTCGAACCCGGGTCAACCAGTATCAGCCAAGCCTTAACACACGCGCTCTCAACCACTGCGCCACTTGTGTTCTTTAGTAATATATCCAAACAATTAATTCAAATAATGAAACAGAAATCAAACCCAGTCAACAGCGCGCCCAAATCCGCTGACGCCAGAAAATCCGACGATTTCGTCAATCACCGTCGGTTACCTTTGACTCAACGTAAATATTAACAACGACGTCGGTTATAACCGATGTCCAGTCCGCGACACAAGTCATAACCGCCGGAAAATTTTGACCGACGAATCAAGACTGAAATCAGACCACATGCATCTCGATTCTTTCCTATAAATACACCCATAAGCCTCTGTTAACCTTTTCGCTCACAAACACACCCATTCTCGACGAAATTTCACTCGCCGGAAACTTTCTGCAACTCGCCGGAAAACCGAACCTCTTCACCTCTGTGCCTTACTCTAAAAACAGAACACCTAAAGCAAATACGAAGCCACCCACACTCACCTCAAGCTCCCTGAAGACCCTCTGCCGTAAGACACACGTCGCCGGAGTAACTTGCTATCACCGGAAATTCGCCGCCGAAACAGAGGATCCCTATTCGGTACATCTTACACCTAATCTCTCTCGTTTTTATTAATCTCACATGTAGCTAATCAAAACTTACTAAAGAAACTGATTACTTTTGTCAAAACAGTCGGACACCGATTCTGGTTAAGTTTAACGAAGAAGATGAAGTTTTCAGTTATATATATATAATTTAAATCAAGTTATATCTCGGGTTAGACACACAGTCCAGCGGTGGACTGTGTGCAAATAAACACGCATACGTCCCGAGTTCGATTCTTGTCCCACGCACACTCGCCTTAATAAAAATGTTCCTTTTTAAACTGAACCGGATTCACTTGCAAACAGATGTTAAGTTTAATAAAAACCGGAATAATAACCAAGATAGACACACAGTCCAGTGGTGGACTGTGTGCGCGTTTAAATCATACGTCGCGAGTTCGAGTCCAGACTACCGCACCGGTTCTGGCAATTATCAAACTTTTTATATAATGCAGAAATGAATTTGCCTAGTTTGTATATAATTATAATAAAAACCAGATTATTTACCAAGTTAGACACACAGTCCAGCGGTGGACTGTGTGCCAAACTAACCCACAGGTCCCGGGTTCGAGACCTGTGGAGAGCACCGAGCGAGACATTAAAATCGTTTTTAAAATAAATGATTTTCGGATTAATTCAATTAGTATATAAATATAATTAAAAACAGAAATATTTCGGGTTAGACACGTAGCTCAGTTGGTAGAGCTGCGTGCACGCGTACGGGAGGTCACCGGTTCGAGTCTCACCCAGCGCATATCATATACACAATAAAACCGGTCAACAAGTCAACAGTCAAAAATCAACATTTTTTTTATTACTTTTATTTATTTATTTACATTAAAAATACTTAAAAATAACATTTTTAAAGTTAGAAAATAGCCTTAACTCACAAAAATATATCCAACAATCCTACTAAAATTGATTAATAAAATCCGCTTACTTACCGAACCATTATGCCATTATCTAGGTTAGTTTCAATCGTGGTTAAAACCAACTTCGTGCGCATTCAACATCACCAACCGAACGCACCCAATGTGAGTGAATCTTACAACTCCCCTTTTTAATTACACGTTTTGGGGTGTGTCATGTGTCACTAAAATTAACTCGTTTATTTAAACTCGTGCCATACCATATTATGATCTGAACTTAGAATATAATATTGTTTGTAGTTTATGTTTTACATATTGTCTAGTTGTATGCAAATCATTCATTGGGCCCATCAGTTCGTAGAACAACGCGTGCCTCAAAACTCATACATTAGGCCCATCAGTTCCTCGTGGGAGACGAGTTGAGCAACGCGTGCCTCAAAACAATCTATTATTGTATGTGTGTGCATTATTTAATGATTAAGTGTTTTATGAATATGTTTACATCTATATTTACTCATATGTGGTTGTGCACTTTATTTTATAATCAATTCAATGAACTTGTTCAAATGTTTTTCATAGGATTCACTCGCCAACTTTTTGTTGATCCAAAAACCATTTTTACACATGATACAGGTGAACCGAATGAAGCAAGGAAAACATAGGAAATGCCTTAGGAGAATACAATGAAGTCTAGAATGATGTTTAGGACATGATGTAACTATGATTGTATGTTTCCCTCTAAATTGTAATAATGAATATGAAACGTTATAATAAATGTCATGAGCTTTGATGATAACCCAATCATGCCCCGATCACCTTTTCCGCTGCGGGTCGGGGTGTGACAGATTGGTATCAGAGCCATGACTATAGGGATATAGGATAGGTTATTAGACCCTTAGAGCCTATACTATAGTTGACTAGATTTTAATTGTTTATGTGGTTACATGCAAACTTATGATGTTTATTTGTTTCATATTTGTTTATACTTACAGTCAAACATACATACTTACATACACATTCATCATACATATTTCTATGTTCATATATTCAAATCATCTTCTTACTTTCGTTATTCAAAGATTTTGTCGCAATTTTCAAATCTCATCAAAGTGAGTTCTGCGACGGGCATGTAGTAACTGGAAGGGTACAAGTACCGGTAGTCGGAACGTCCTGTCTAGGTTGGCATTCGTATAAATCCAATATAACAGACCAGTTTGCCTACCTGGGGACTAACGATGAGAGTACGAAGGACCTATTAGGCCAAAGCATGACACACCAAACGTCATCCGAACTAACCCCACTTTGAGGTGTCACCGTGTCCATACCTGGATACATTCCGAATATCATACGTTACATACATATTTCTCGATTTCTCCGGGTTTTAGTGTACGTAACCAGGCCAACACATGCGAACCATATGAAAAACCCGGTAGTCATGGGGGCCCACATGATTACGAAGGTGAAGTATGGCGGTATGCAAGGCCCAATTACGAGCAAAGCCCAAGACATCCTATGGATGTAGTAGATTTATTATGTTATATTTATTTTATGAATGTTGATTCCTAAATACGACCCATGATCTCAAAAATATCCAACTCATACTCTTGATATGTATTCCTTGTAGATGTCTTCTAGCCTCGCCCGTAGGAAGATGAGAGCAGGAAAAGCCCGCGAGCGCATGGCTGCCCTAATCGCTCAACAAATGGCTGTCGTAATACCCAACATTTTAGTTCAAATCCAACAAGCCCTTACCACTAATCCTGTCAACCAAGAAGATCAAAATGTTATCAACCCTCCCCCAAATACCACCAAATGCACCTACAAGCATTTCAAATCCTGCGACCCTCCAAAATACGAAGGGACTGAAGGTGTCACCGCTCTCCTCCATTGGTTTGAAGAAATGGAGAACACTTTTCTAAACTGCGATTGCCCCGATGATCGCAAAGTGCGATATGCTACCGGTCGTTTACTTGGGATAGCACTTACTGGGTGGAATACAGAGAAGGCCAAACGAGGCGTTGAAGATGCTATGACTTTGACTTGGGAAGAGTTGAAGGAAATCATGACAAGATGGTTTTGCCCAAGAAGCGAAATCAAGAAACTAGAGGATAAGTTCTATTCGTTGAAGCAAAAGGAAGGCGACCACACCACATACAACAAAAGGTTCCCCGAGTTAAATCAAATGGTTCCCAACTTGTTCACTCCTCTTTACCGTTTGATCGAGCACTACATTCGAGGTCTTCCGTCAAAAATTCAAGACTCTGTAATAAGTACCACACCTGTAACCTTGGAAGCAGCAATGGAGTTAGCTACAGAGCTCACCGAAAACCGAATCCGGAACAAAGACTTCAAGGAGGAGAAGAAGAAGGATAAAACATCAACTGAAACTTCAAACTCCACCCAAACCGAATCCCCTTCTCAACCCATTTTTAAGAGAAAACGAGATGGGCAACTTTTCACTGTCACCCAACGTAATCAACCAATTTCACAAGCCATACCCATCCAAGCTATCCCAATCACTCAAGTAGCACCCAACTCAACTTACCCAAATAAGAAACCATACCTTGGACCTCACCCTCGATGTAACACCTGTTTTTATCACCATCCATCTACCTTACCTTGTCGACTATGTGCGAATTGTGGACGCTATGGTCATTTGAGCAAGGCTTGCCGCACCTCTCAAAACCAAATCTCTCCCCCTACTCAAAACATGATCCAAACCTATCAACAACCCCAATACCCCATGTTACCTTATGTTCGAGTTTGTTTTAATTGTGGCGACCCTACCCACTTTAGAAACACGTGCCCTCGATTGGTTAACATCATAAACGCTTAAGCTCAATCAAACCCAGTTAACCAAGCAAATCAAGAAAACCCAATCACTAGGCCACTAGCAAGAAGAAGAGTTTTCAACATCAACGCCAATCCTGTTGAAGATAATGACGGCCCAAACGAAACCACCCAACTAGTCCCCTTCACCAAAAATCAAGATTTAACTCCAACCGCTTAGTTTTTACGTTTTCTTTATATGTTATCTCAATTTTCCCGTATCCCAGTTATAAATTGGAATCTTATCCAAGGATCTTAATGCGAATTACTATTTCAGTTTGTTTATGTTTTAGAGTCACATAGAACTAATCATAACTCACGGATAAAGCCAATGAAAATTTGACAAGAATATGGTGGATACGCCGCTGGTACTTCCTATATATAAGTATTCTTGTCAAAGGATCAGAGGCATTATCAGGCGGTTATGAGAAGATCCATGTAGAATTTAGTATTGTCTTGATTGAAGTTTGTTTTGTACTCACTGATTTAGCATTTATAGCATCTCATCATTTAAAGAAATTGGATTGAGTTCCATTTCTACATAGACTAACCTCTCCATCATAACAAACAAGAGAGGTATTGTCATCATTCAAACATGTATACTATCAGAATTAAGACTCAAGTTTTGGTTGTTGTGTTTGTTGTAGAGTCACATAGAACTAATCATAACTTGCAGATAAAGTCAATGAAAATTTGACAAGAATATGGTGGATACGCCGCTGGTACTTCCTATATATAAGTATTCTTGTCAAAGGATCAGAGGCATTATCAGGCGGTTATGAGAAGTTCCATGTAGGATTTAGTAATGTCTTGGTCGAAGTTTGTTCATCATACATTTCAACGTATTTCAATTTCATCATTTAAAGAAGTTTAGCTATGTCTCACTTCCACAAGGACTAACCTCTCCATCATAACAAACGAGAGAGGTACTGTCATCATTCAAACATGTATACTATCAGAATTAAGACTCAAGTTTTGGTTGTTGTGATTATTTATGTTTTAGAGTCACATAGGACTAATCATAACTTACTGATAAAACCAATGAAAATTTGACAAGAATATAGTGGATACGCCGCTGGTACTTCCTATATATAAGTATTCTTGCCAAAGGATCAGAGGCATTATCAGGCGGCTATGAGAAGTTCCATGTAGGATTTAGTATTGTCTTGGTTGAAAATTTGTGTTACATTCACTGATTTAACATTCATATCATCTTATCATTTAAAGAAATTGGATTGTGTTCTATTTCTACATAAACTAAACCTCTCCATCATAACAAACGAGAGAGGAACTGTCACCATTCAAACATGTATGCTATCAGAATTAGGACTCAGATATTGGTTGTTGTGTTTAATTATGTTCTAGAGTCATATCATAGAACCAATCATCACTTACTGATAAAACCAATGAAAATTTGACGAGAATATGGTGGATACGCCGCTGGTACTTCCTATATATAAGTATTCTTGTCAAAGGATCAGAGGCATTATCGGGCGGTTATGAGAAGTTCCATGTAGGATTTAGTATTGTCTTGATTGAAATATGTGTTATACGCACTGATTTAGCATTCATATCATCTCATCATTGGATTATGTCACCAATCAAACATGTATACTATCAGAATTGGGACTCAGACATTGGTTGTTGTGTTTATTTATGTTCTAGAGTCACATCATAGAACCAACCATAATTTACTGATAAAACCAATGAAAGTTTGACAAGAATATGGTGGATACGCCGCTGGTACTTCCTATATATAAGTATTCTTGTTAGAGGATCAGAGGCATTGTCAGGTGGTTATGAGAAGTTCCATGTAGGTTGTAGTATTAGAAGTTTTGTTTTAGGATATAACCTTATTTTTCCAAACATATCAAAGCTCTTGCGCATGAAATCATACTTAGTGAATCAACTCTGCTTATCAATATTTTTACCGTAGGCAACAAAAAGCGATTCCTGTAGCAGGGTACTCAACCCTTACAAGGAATGTTACCGACTCAAACAAAAATTTAAACTCTTACCCCCTTTCTAAGTATGTAACTGCCAAATTTAAACACCATCCTTTTTAGACAATCATGCCATTACTTAAATTTCGGGACGAAATTTCTAAAAAGTAGGGGATACTGTAACATCCGTCAAAAACTGGATTTACCAAACCCGCTCCGTTTATTAACCGAACAATCAGTTAAAAATTTCGTTGCGTATTTAATGCCCAAATTAATTTTAAACGATACATAATTAATAAGTATATTGGAATATATAGTTTATATTTGAAAAAGTATTTAAAATAATGAAATAAAAATAAAAGGCTGCAACCGGGTTTCGAACCCGGGTCAACCAGTATCAGCCAAGCCTTAACACACGCGCGCTCAACCACTGCGCCACTTGTGTTCTTTAGTAATATATCCAAACAATTAATTAAAATAATGAAACAGAAATCAAACCCAGTCAACAGCGCGCCCAAATCCGCTGACGCCGGAAAATCCGACGATTTCGTCAATCATCGTCGGTTACCTTTGACTCAACGTAAATATTAACAACGACGTCGGCTATAACCGATGTCCAGTCCGCGACACAAGTCATAACCGCCGGAAAATTTTGACCGACGAATCAAGACTGAAATCAGACCACATGCATCTCGATTCTTTCCTATAAATACACCCACAAGCCTCTGTTAACCTTTTCGCTCACAAACACACCCATTCTCGACGAAATTTCACTCGCCGGAAACTTTCTGCAACTCGCCGGAAAACCGAACCTCTTCACCTCTGTGCCTTACTCTAAAAACAGAACACCTAAAGCTCATACCGAAGCCACCCACACTCACCTCAAGCTCCCTGAAGACCCTCTGCCGTAAGACACACGTCGCCGGAGTAACTTGCTATCACCGGAAATTCGCCGCCGAAACAGAGGATCCCTGTTCGGTACATCTTACACCTAATCTCTCTCGTTTTTATTAATCTCACATGTAGCTAATCAAAACTTACTAAAGAAACTGATTACTTTTGTCAAAACAGTCGGACACCGATTCTGGTTAAGTTTAACGAAGAAGATGAAGTTTTCAGTTATATATATATATAATTTAAATCAAGTTATATCTCGGGTTAGACACACAGTCCAGCGGTGGACTGTGTGCAAATAAACACGCATACGTCCCGAGTTCGATTCTTGTCCCACGCACACTCGCCTTAATAAAAATGTTCCTTTTTAAACTGAACCGTAGTCACTTGCAAACAGATGTTAAGTTTAATAAAAACCGGAATAATAACCAAGATAGACACACAGTCCAGTGGTGGACTGTGTGCGCGTTTAAGTCATAAGTCGCGAGTTCGAGTCCAGACTACCGCACCGGTTCTGGCAATTATCAAACTTTTTATATAAGGCAGAAATGAATTTGCCTAGTTTGTATATAAGTATAATAAAAACCAGATTATTTACCAAGTTAGACACACAGTCCAGCGTGGACTGTGTGCCAAACTAACCCACAGGTCCCGGGTTCGAGACCTGTGGAGAGCACCGAGCGAGACATTAAAATCGTTTTTAAAATAAATGATTTTCAGATTAATTCAATTAGTATATAAATATAATTAAAAACAGAAATATTTCGGGTTAGACACGTAGCTCAGTTGGTAGAGCTGCGTGCACGCGTACGGGAGGTCACCGGTTCGAGTCTCACCCAGCGCATATCATATACACAATAAAACCGGTCAAGAAGTCAACAGTCAAAAATCAACATTTTTTTATTACTTTTATTTATTTATTTACATTAAAAATACTTAAAAATAACATTTTTAAAGTTAGAAAATAGCCTTAAACTCACAAAAATATATCCAACAATCCTACTAAAATTGATTAATAAAATCCGCTTACTTACCGAACCATTATGCCATTATCTAGGTTAGTTTCACTCGTGGTTAAAACCAACTTCGTGCGCATTCAACATCATCAACCGAACGCACCCAATGTGAGTGAATCTTACAACTCCCCTTTTTAATTACACGTTTTGGGGTGTGTCATGTGTCACTAAAATTAACTCGTTTATTTAAACTCGTGCCATACCATATTATGATCTGAACTTAGAATGTAATATTGTTTGTAGTTTATGTTTTACATATTGTCTAGTTGTATGCAAATCATTCATTAGGCCCATCAGTTCGTAGAACAACGCGTGCCTCAAAACTCATACATTAGGCCCATCAGTTCCTCGTGGGAGACGAGTTGAGCAACGCGTGCCTCAAAACAATCTATTATTGTATGTGTGTGCATTATTTAATGATTAAGTGTTTTATGAATATGTTTACATCTATATTTACTCATATGTGGTTGTGCACTTTATTTTATAATCAATTCAATGAACTTGTTCAAATGTTTTTCATAGGATTCACTCGCCAACTTTTTGTTGATCCAAAAACCATTTTTACACATGATACAGGTGAACAGGATGAAGCAAGGAAACATAGGAAATGCCTTAGGAGAATACAATGAAGTCTAGAATGATGTTTAGGACATGATGTAACTATGATTGTATGTTTCCCTCTACATTGTAATAATGAATATGAAACATTATAATAAATGTCATGAGCTTTGATGATAACCCAATCATGCCCCGATCACCTTTTCCGCTGCGGGTCGGGGTGTGACAGTGATTAATGAGAAAGGGATTTTAGTCGATCCATCTAAAGTAGAAGTCGTAGTTAATTGGTTGCCTCCAAAGAATGTTAATGAAGTAAGAAGCTTCCTAGGCTTAGCTGGTTATTACAGGAGATTTATTCAAGATTTCTCTAAAATAGCCCTGCCTATAACGAGATTGACCAAGAAGGAAGAAAATTTTGTATGGGGCATTGAACAAGAGAAAGCCTTTCAAATGCTAAAGGAAAAACTTTCAAGTTCTTCGATCCTAACCTTACCAGAAGGAACAGAAGATTTAGTGGTATACACGATGCTTCGCACCAAGGGTTGGGTTGTGTCTTGATGCAACGAGGCAAGGTCAACTTAAACAGCACGAAGGCAATTACCTGACTCATGATTTAGAACTGGTGGCTGTAGTTTTTGCCTTAAAGATTTGGAGACACTACTTGTACGGAACAAAATATACCATTTACTCAGATCAGAAGAGTCTCAAATATTTCTTTGAGCAAAAAGACCTTAACATGAGACAACGAAGGTGGCTAGAATTAATCAAAGATTATGATTGCGACATTCTTTATCATCCGGGTAAAGCCAATGTCGTAGCAGATGCTTTAAGCCGAAAAGAATATCCGCCACCCATCCGAGTAAAATCAATGAGAATGATAGTCACCCCTAACCTTCTTGAAGCAATACGGGAAGCCCAAATTAAGTCATTGAATGCAGATAACCAAAGAATGAAAGGACGAAAGGGTTTGTTGATAAACTTGAAACAAACGCAAATGGAGTTAAGACAAGGTATGACCGGATTTGGATACCACATTTCTGCGACACGAACACTTTGTTACCAGAAGAAGTGCACAAGTCGCACTACTCGGTTCATCCAGGAGCTACCAAAATGTACTAGGATTTGAAAAGAAATTATTGGTGGCCGGGGATGAAACGTGATGTTGTCAAGTATGTATCCAAATGTTTAACATGTTTATAAGTCAAGGTGGAACATCAAAAGCCATATGGGAAAATGCAACCGTTGGAAATTCCGGTATGGAAGTCGGAAAACATGACCATGGATTTGATAACTAAACTTCCCAAAACAAAAAGGGGTCACGATGCTATTTGGGTTGTTGTCGATTGTCTCACAAAGAGTGCTCATTTCTTACCGATACGAGAGGCTTACTCTTCAGAAAGAATGGCAGGAATATTTGTGAATGAAATAGTCTCCCATCATGGGTACCTACATCTATAGTCTCAGATCAGGATGCCAGATTTACTTCTCGTTATTGGAGGAGATTTCACGAAGATATGGGCACCAAGCTGCATTTGAGTACTGCTTATCATCATCAAACGGATGGTCAATCAGAAAGAACTATACAAACATTGGTTGATATGTTAAAAGCATGTGTCTTAGATTTTGGTGCAAATTGGGATGACCACTTGCCACTAGTAAAATTTTCATACAACAATAGCGACCAAAGCAGTATTAAAATGGCGCCGTACGAAATGTTGTATGGAAGAAAATGTAGAACCCCTGTATGTTGGGGATAAGTAGGACAAAGAGAGCTCGCTCCCAAGGATATAGTAGCAAGAACCAATGAAAAGATTGATCTTGTACGAGTTCGGTTAAAGGCAGCACAGGACCGACAAAAGTCATATGTGGATAAAAGAAGGTGTCCTATTGAATTCCAAGTGAGGGACCGAGTATTAGTGAAGGTCTCCCCGTGGAAGGGTGTGATTCGATTTCGTAAACGAGGGAAGTTGGGTCCTCGTTATATTGGGCCATATAAAATTTTAGCTCGTATTGGAAAGCTAGTGTATCCATTGGAATTACCCCCAGCTCTAGATGGCATTCACAACACCTTTCATGTGTCACAATTACGAAAGTGCCTTACTGATGAAACGGCTCACATACCACTTGAAGACATTGTGGTGGACGAAATAATGAATTAAATCGAAAGGCGGGTAGCCATAAAAGATTCCAAGGTAAAGACCCTTCGTAACAAGGAGATTAAGCAAGTATTAGTTCAATGGTAACACAGGAAGGAATAGGATCTCACTTGGGAACCAGAGGAAGAAATGCGAAAGTATTACCCGTGTTTATTTGGTACGTATTCAGGTTTCGGGGACGAAAACTTTTCTAAGGAGCGTGAATTTGTAACACCCGAAATTCTATATGCTAATTAATAAAAGAGTAAGATATATGAGAAGAAATAATTGTTAGCCATTAATATAGTAAGCACCAAACTTGAGGGACCAATACTGAATAAAATGAAAGTTTAATTAATAAAAACCTAAAAACAAAACAAAAACACACACATCAGTGATATGTGTGTGTGCACCGGCTACAATTAGGTGAAGAAGAATAAGCTCTCAATATTACAAATCTGCAAAGTTAAAGGGAAATTGAAGTTAAAATCAATGCATGAGCTGAGATTCTTGATCATCTAAGTGTTCTTAACACCAAGTAAGTTGAATTTTATGTTCTAGTGATGAATGAGGAAGTGGGTTATGTGTAATCCGTGAATGTAGTATGAAAATGAACATGAATGTTAGTTAATAACGATGTGTAGAACTTGTAATGTGTTTGATTTCGACTATATTGATGATTTAGGATAAAATCCATTTGTAAATGAAGAATGATGAAGATTAGTTATGTTCATGTTTAAATTAGAGTAATGTTGAAGTTGAAGTAGTGTTCTGGAAAGTATTTTGATGGATAATATGATATAAAACATAAGATACATGGTTATGATAATGATTGATAAGGATTGAATAGTTATGTTAATCCATAAATGAACTAGAAGGAATGTGCTTAAATTACTTGTGTGTCATGCTTAATTGATGGTACGCACACCACATGTTTAATTAACTTCCTTGAATTAATTTAGTTGGGTTTTAACGCTAAAACTCGTTAAATTGATGAATTAGTATGGAATTGGGATTATATGCGGTTAATTAACGTTATAATCGAAAGTCAAAGTATGATTATGTAATGAATATTGTAGAAGTTAAAGATGTGATGTTGCATCTTAAAGAAAGAAGGAGATACAAGCCAATTGAAGACACTTGAAGCACAAGATCGCGGTAAGTTCATATGAACTTCCTCTACTTTTAATATGAGTAAGGTGATAATTTTCATTATATTGATTCTATTTGAAAGTGGTAGTATAGATATAGCAAATTGATGAGTTGGACTTGAAGCACTCATTAGAAATGAGAAAGTAAAAGATATGTTTAGATTCGTTACTAACGGATAAGAACGGATAGAGATAATTGAATATTGTTCTTGGAAATGATATGATTCATTGTCAAATGAACTAAGGCTAACGAATTACCATTAGAATGAAATAGTCATTTTGTTGACTTGATACAAATGGGTCAAACAATCCAAGATACTAATGAATGTAGTTTAAGTGATTGTTGATACATACTTACTAATTATGTTCTTCATAATGTGAATGATAGGTGAATCGCATGTCTAAATTGGCGAGCTTGGGACGAACACATCTTAATGCCCTTAATGCGCTTCCGGTTATGTTTGGACATCAAACGGGTCAAAACTCCTTTTAGACTTAAAAATGAAAATGTTGTATTTGGGTCTTTTGTAAGTATTATAAATTGATATTTGTGGTTTGGTAAGTTGGTTTTTAATGTTATTAAGAAGGTTTTGACGATAACGAAAGCAAAACTAAACTTAAGGGTAATTTGGTCAAAATTCATGTTACGAAGATAATGCTTTGAACTTTTTGGCATTGTGACTTTTATGGAATATGGGCATTTCATCAACAAACTAGAGTAAATGTAAAAACAAATTAAAGTTACTTTTTAATTTAGCTTCTTCTTTATTCGTTTATTTGATTTAGTTAGATTTCTTATTATTGTACTCTACAATTCTATTTGATTGTTATCATTTTATTTTATGTAGAGTTAATTGCGGATTAGTTATTTAGTTACGTGTTATTTGACGTTAAGTGTTGACTATTTGGGTGTTATTTGACATTGTTTATCAATTATTTAGGCGTTAATTTGTTAGAAACTTTGTTAGATATGGGTGTTTTTGCTCTTTTGGTTATTGAATTATTTATTGTTATAACTTTTCGTTGTATAAAACATAGTTTAGATTATATACTTGGTTAAGATATACGGGGGAGCTCGGACAGGGCATCTGAGTTTTAAGGACCGGCCCTGCGCATACACATACCCATACATACACACATACATACACAGGGCGGACCTAGAGTGATAGAAGGGGTAACCTGCGTTGCCCATTGACGCTCCGACGGTAATGTAAATTTTGTAAAAATTTAACTTTTTTCCGATACCCCTTTTCATTGAAACGTTATCCGTATGCGGATTTTCTAGATCCGCCACTGTATACACACATACGCAAATACGTACACACACATACAAATATACACATACACATACATATACACATACACAGATACATAGTACACATATACATGCACATACACATACATAAAACACATACATTCATATAAACATAAAGATTTGTTTACTCGATTGGGTGGCTAAACATTAATTGTTACGTATATATGCGACATTCAATCATGAAGATCCTCTTTTATGCGACAATAAGTGAAGATTTAATTTGTATTTCATTAAATTAATTTATAAAAAGAGTTAGATTTTAATTTGAAAAAACCTAAAGGTAACACATAATAAAAATAAAATTATGTTTTTTGCCTTAATAATTTTAACTTTTAGAATTATGTTTTTTGGTATTTCATTTCTCTTTTTTCTAGTTTCGAAAACTATAAATATTAATAAAAGTTAAATTGTATATATTTATTGTGTGTTTTAAAAAAAGTATTAGAAGATGTGCGTAAGAAGTGGTTTATGAACCAAAACTGAACGGATACCAAAATCAAACCGAACCAAAACCATTAAAAAACAGTATAAAACTGGGTTCAGTTAAAAAAAAAAAAAAAAAAGCCCTGAAGTGTGCACCGATAATAAGATAAGGGTCCATTGCGGCTCAATTGGAAAATTTGTGGTCCCGCCCAACAAGCAATTTAAAGCGACAGACGGACATACTTGCGGCAATTTTAGTTACGGCTATGGCGCGCTAGTAACGGTGCAATTTCCATTCAATATCGTGATATGCATTACACATTTGATTTCATTTCTTTTTCGATTATATCGTTTTTCTAATTTCATTGTTACAATCGACTGGTTTCTATCCGTCGATTCCTCTGTAATGGTAGGAAATTGTGTCACCATTTTTAGACCTTTGATTTAAGGTTTCGATGTCGTTTGCAGCGACAGAAGTCAGGAGAGGAAGGATCCATGTAGCTTCTATTGTGACATTCTTGCTTATAATATGCAAAATTTGTCTTTCAGAATCCATTATTTGTAACGTATATATATTAACAAGAACAAGAGTACCAGCAGTCCCGTCGTTTAACATCTTCCATTTGTGTAGGAGTTTTCTAGGAATTTAAGGCATAATTATACATGTTTTTTTTGTTTTTGTGGTCAAAACAAAATTTGATGTGTCCGAATGATGTGTCCTTTGTTAACTTCAAATTGTTACCAAACTATGTCCCTTTATGTAGTCGTTCGCCAACATTGTTTAAGGCTCCGGCGTTGCTAGCTTCATAACCATAAACACAGTTAAGTTGATACATAACCATGGAAGGTCTTGTGGTTGATGGTGCGAAAACAGTTTTAAGTTCATCTGTTCAAGAATAAAAACCGTTTCAAAATATGAAGAAAACATTGTTGAACTCCTGGAAGAGTATGCAAACCTCACAACCAAAAAGATGGCAATCGAAGAAGATGTCACCTTAGCTAAACTGGAAGAGAAAGTTCCAAAACTGCAAGTATATGAATGGTTGAGGAAAGTTTCTCGAGCAGAAGCTGAAGTAAGGTCAGTGCTAGAGACGGCTGATCAATATGCTGATGGCCGGGACTCCAAGATTATGCATCGCTGGGCAGTGGCAAAGAAACTCAATGCGGTAAGAGAACTAAATTCTGTTACTTTTGATTCAGTCGCCCCTGAAAGAAGCTCTCCAATGAAAGCCGTGGTGGAAATGGCAGTCCCACCACTTGTCGGACAAGGGCCAGTATCCGATTTGAAGAAGCTTTTGGAAATCCTGAACCGGGATGATGTCAGAAGGATTGCTGTCTGGGGGAAGGGTGGAATAGGGAAGACAACTTTGGTCAAGAACTTGAACAATGAGCTGCGTGTTTCCTCCCAAAATTCTTTTGATATTGTCATCTGGATTCAAGGTTCCAGTTCAGTGGATTTGAGCACAATTCAGTCTCAGATTGCCAAGAGAATTCATCTAAAAGTGGAAGCAGGTGACACCACTCACGTTATAGCTAGCAAAATTCTTCGAAGAATGAAGCTGAGAAGGAAGACCCTCCTGATTCTTGATGACGTATGGGAAAAGATTGATCTTGATGCTGTGGGTGTTCCATCATGGGGTCCTTGTTGTACGATTCTTTTAACTACTCGATCTCGTGAAGTTTGCAGGGACATGGATGTTGATGTTCCTTTTCAGTTAGATCTTATGAATGAAGAAGATGCTTGGAATCTTTTCGTTCAAAGTGCTGGACCTGTACTTGATTCAAACGGTATAGAATCCGCGGCAAGGAAAATTGTTGCGGGTTTCAATGGGCTACCATTGGCAATCAAGACTCTTGGAAACTCAATGAGGGATAGACCACAGATCCAGTTGTGGCAAAACGCGCATCTTATGTGGCGATGCTCATCACCCTTGTTCATAAACATTGAGAAAGAGATATTTGGGACTCTAGCAACAAGTTATTACTCATTACCACGTAAGATTTTAAAGCAATGCTTTCTATTTTGTTCTTTATACCCAGCAAGCTGTTCAATAGATGTTGGTGAACTAATCCAATGTTGGGTATCTGATGGTTTAATCAATGAAAACCAAAGTGTAGAGAAGGCATACTATGATGGGGTTAATTTGGTTGAATACCTGAAGGACTCGTGCCTACTGGATCATGACTCAGAAAGAACCGTGAAGATGCATGACATATTTCGTGACTTAGCCATACTTCTGTCTCAGAGTCAAGAACTGTCATATGGGTTTCACACCCAATCCGACTCTCCATTTCATCAGATGCCAAACGAGTTTTCCAAAAGAATTTCCTTTGTACGTTGCGGGATCAAAAAGCTGCCAGAATTTCCTATGTATTCCCAGCTGACTGTCCTTTTTCTCCAAGGCAATCCTATACAGAAAATCCCAGATGGGTTCTTTTACAATCTTATCTCTTTAAGGGTACTGAATTTAAGCGATACTCGGATTACTTCTTTGCCCCCATCTTTTCTGTGCCTGTGTGAACTGCGTTCTCTCTTTCTTAGAAACTGTTCTATAAAATACCTACCTTCTCTTGACTCTCTTTGTAAACTCTTAGTTCTTGACCTTTTTAGCACCCGAATAAAAGCTCTTCCTAAAGGGTTTGGATGTTTACATAGTTTAAGAGAGTTAAACTTGTCAGGCACACCCGTTTTGAATAAAATAGTAGCTGGAAGCATATCAGGGCTATCAAGACTTGAAACTCTAGATATATCTTTTAGTTCTTATAACTGGAACCCAAAGACGGATGCAGATCAAAAAGCAACATTTGATGAGTTATTATCACTGGAACACCTGTCAGTCCTTCAAATAAGATTGGACTCGGTTAAGTGTCTTGAATCTACATCTTTCTGGCTCAAGAAATTAACAAGATTCGACATCCAGATTAGCCCATGGAGCCATGACACAGACCATCATGTTGCCAAACACAATGAAAAACGATTGGTTCTTAGAGGAGTTGATCTCCTGCAAGAAGACCTTCGAGATCTTCTACACAACACAAGTTCTCTGTCTGTGTTAACGTGTGTAGGAATGGCCCGCAGACACTTGCTTAGCTTATCATCTTTGATATCACTCACTATATCATATTGCAATGATATAACACGTTTGATAAGCAAGGAAAGAAGTTCCAAGGAAATGTTTCCAAATCTGCAGAACTTGGTTCTCGATCATTTGCGAAGTTTAGAGACTATTGTTGAGGGATCATCCCAAGAGACAAATGCCTAAAGAATCTGAAGACAATTCAAGTTTTGGATTGCCCAATGTTAAAAGGAGTGGTGTCTTATTCAATGCTTCGTCATGTGAAAAAACTTGAAGAAATTAAGGTAAGTGGTTGTGAAAATATGTCTTGCATCATTGAATCTGGCGAACATGCAGAAACTCTGCCTAATTTAAGGGTGTTAGAGATATGCAACATGGTGAACTTGAGGTCAATCTGTGTTGGTACATCAGTTTGCCCAGTGTTGCAGCAGATTAAACTTTTTCATTGCTCCGGGTTAAAGACTCTTCCTCTATCAATCTCCAAAGCCTGCAGACTGAAAAAGATTGAAGGTGATATTAAGTGGTGGAATAGTTTAATATGGAATGATGATGAACTAAAGAACTTCTTTCAGCAACACTTTCAAGCATGCCCTGGGGAGAACTGCACAAGAAAGAGAAAATACAAGTAAGAATGTTGTTTAGAGCATTGCCATTGCTTATTGTTAATTTCTTTTTAACTCTTTGTTGTTGGCATTGATTGGATAATATTAAAAAAAAAACATTTTATAAGACAGAGTTGTTTTATATTTCAGTTTCATAGACCACATGCCTGCTAAAATTAATTAACTTTCATTTGTTTCAAACTCTATCATAGGATCACATTTTTTAGCATAAAATTTGGGGAAATATTTAGGAATTAAAAACTGAAACTATAAGATAGAGGTGGCAAGATAAGGGAGGGGGTCAAACGGGTTGGTTACTTAAAACACCACGTCCACGCCCCTGTTTTGTCATAGGGTTTGTGATTTAAGGTTGGTTCACCACAAGTAAAAATCAACTTACTATGGTTTTCTGATGAAGACTCAACACTGTTGATTCTATCCTTGAACGTTTTCATTCCACCGATTGCCTCTTAAAACGTCATGGATTTCCAATCTGCACTGTTTGATTGATGCCACAATCAGAATATACCTAGTACATAACCTAATAACTTTTTATATGTTTCTTGTTTTCATAGGTGTTTCCAAGGCTGGTGGCCTTGGTAATTAGTTGGCTGATTTTAGCTGCAAACGTGTTAATCGAATTCGACCTTCAACTGGTCAACTCTAGCTTCTCGTACTCAATCCACCCCCTATGTATCAAGTCTTTAACGCTTCCCAATTTCTCTCACAATTACAAACTTAGCCACCTCATAGGAGTTCTTCTGGAATAACCTAAAGTAATAAAGATACTACCATGTCATCCTTTTTGGCGTCAACTAGTTCCCCTCCAGGTTCAAGTGCTTGAAGTATCACATGCACTTTGAATACTACCCTAATTCAGATTGGCCAGATGTTGTAATTAGTTACAGTCGGCATCTGGCAACTCCGGAGTTATGGTATTTTGATCTTTGACACTAAACGCAACTCGTCCACCACCTACCTTCGCCATTGATTTCTTCTTTCCCGACTATACATTAGTGGTGTATTGGAACCCTCATCTAGTCCTTGGGAACACTTACTTTCATGACTAGTCTTGAATAACTCTCATAACTAAGAACTAGAAGCTTCAACCTAATCATGAGCACATGCTCACTACACCCGCTAGCATGCAAACCCCAGCCGTGAGCCCCCTGCCAACAGCCTATCCTTTGTATATCTCGCTGCCGGTATGCCCTTCAAGCACAGCCCTTACCTCGGCTATGGTCATCACACTTCAGCACCAAGATCGGTTGGCCACCCTTCACTAGCAGCCAACGATTCCTTATGATTTGGTTGTGATTATTGAACCAGCTCTGATACTAATTTGAGGTCACCGAACCGAAAAATCACAATCAAGAAAACAAATTTGAAATAACCCTCCAAAATTATTAACTAAGAAAATAACTCAAAACTCAATTAACATTCTAACCCTATTAATTTGAGGCTAACAATGATACCTAATGATCTAATCTAATTAGCTAACATAATCCAACTATAACTCTTTTGGACAACCTCCTTACTTCCAATCGGCCCACTAACCCGACTGCGTTAGCTCGCATCCAAGGCAACTTTACTAGAGTCAAGGGGCCAAAACCCCTTCAAATATCCCAATTCTATTAAAATGTTTGATTATTTACTAATAAAATAGATAAGGCAGCCATCTCATTTTCCTAGTTACACTTGGAATCTCACTGCCCCCCCCCCCCCCCCCCCCCCCCCCCACACACACACACTAATTGAGGGTTTTTTAGTCAAAACAACAGGAGAAACGTTATTTAAACGAACAGCTAGCCGTGAAAAACACCAAAAAATCCTTCTAGCTTCGTTCCATTTAGCTCTTGCAAATAGAACGAGCATGAATAGATTTGGGATCTCGATTCAAACAAAAGGTTATTTCAGTTTTGGCTTTACAATTTCGATTTTCTAATTTTATGTTTTAAAATCTAACGTTCAAAATCATATTTTACAATCGCCAATGGTTGAAGGTAATCATTTTGCCCTAAATATTTTCATCATTTGATTGAAGTCTATGCCTGGTTACGTCCAATGTTGATCACTTGTTGAATATACTAATCTATTACAAAAATGATGTTAGCTTATAAGTTATGTTAAACAAAATGAATGAGACTTTCACACTACTCAACCCAATTCCATGTGTTTGTTAACCTATGGTTGAAAATGCTAAACTTTATGGTTTAAAATGCTGAACTTTTATGTTATTGTTGGTTTGACCCGATCCTTTTCTTGTCTCTCTCACAAATAATTCTTTGATCCATCACTTCTCACATCACAAATAATTCTTTGATCCATCACTGCTCACGTCCGAGAATTAGGCCCAATCAGCCAACAGACTCTAGACACAATGTTTGTCTTCTAATAACAGTTAGCAAGGAAAAAACCAAATGATATTCTTGTTAAATCACATGGAAAGAGAATTATTCTTTGCATGCCAGACGAACTAACATATTATAATTCGAAATAAATAGAAAATAAAACCTGACAAATATCTGGTAAATTACTTCCTATAGATATTCGCTTAGTAGTACAATAACTCTTCTCAGATGTCAATGATCTACCCTTTTAGCCTCCTAATTTAACTCGCTTACCCAATTTGTAGCATATATCGAATACATACCGAGCTTTTTTAGAGGGCAGAATCTAACCTTGTCTGTCTTAAAATGCTTATTAACTAATTTGGGTATTATTATTATTCTTTTTATTTTTTATTATAATTATATAAATATTTAGTAATTATATACTTGAGTATTTATATACAAAAATAATACTTAATTTAAATAGTATTTATTGATAAAAATATAAATTTAAATCTTAATTTAAAGTATTATTAAATATGATAATACTTGATGTAGTGAAAAGAATAATATCAAATACATTAAATAATGTGTTAATTAGACGAAGTTTAGTTAATAGAGACAAATTAGACTGCATAGAACATTTATACGATATGTAGCAAAATGTGTCGTAGGCATCTTAAACTTTGAGGTAAGTTTAGGATGTTCATTGGTTCGGTTTATGGTTTATTTGGTTTATACGGTTCAGTTTATTCGATTTTTCAAAATTTTATACCGTAAATCAAATCCAAACCAAATTAGGAATATGCAAACCAAATCAAATTCAATTCGATTCGGATTCGTTTAAAAACCAAACAAACCACTTTCAACCAAATTAACCAAATTGTTCCTAAGTACTTTTTTTCTTAATTTATATTTATAATTCATGTTTGTGTTCCAACTTTCGAACATCAAGTCAGCAACTAATTTAAACCGAACAATATAAATAAAAAGAAAGTTTCAATGCAAAATAAAACAATCACATCTAGAAAATAGTCGTACACACAACTACGAAGTTTAAAGTTCAAAACATATAAATTAGAAATAGTCAACATAGATTTTGAAGAGTAAAACTATAGAAATAAGTAAGCTTAATTTGTGAGTTGAGCTTTATGTTTATCATGTAAGCCAATAAAATTTATATGGTTTATTAAATATTATTTTTTTTTATAATAATTAGTTAAATCCACGGTTTATTCGGTTATCCAAATAAACAAAATAAAAAAAAATGGAACCAAAACCAAACCAAACCAAAACCCAAATTTACAATTTGGTTTAAAACCAAACCAAACACCAAACTCGTTATTCGGATCAGTTTTTTAGGTTACGATTACGGTTTGGTTTTCAATTTTTATTTGGTTTCAGTTTTTTTCTGAACACCCCTAGAGTACGGTTAGAACAGTGTTCTCCTCAAATGTTATACATACATACATATATATATATAGAGAGAGGGGGACACTGATACAAATAAAACCCACATGAGTTTTGAAAAAAAACCTAGAAAACTACATCATGGGTTTTGATTGTGTGAGATCTACGGCTAAGAACATTTGAACAATAGTTAAGTGATTTACTCGTAATTTAAAACTGAGTAACAACACAACATGGATCCTTTCGGATTTTAAAAAAAAAATAGTATAATGTACTTGAAAAAAACTATAGGTTGTCTACTTTTAATAATAGAGAGGACCAATTAGAACCATTCGATTAATTTTAAAAGTCACACATATGGTGTAAAAGGTTTATAGGATCTGATGAGTTTATAGGATGTGATGTGAAGTAGAGGTGCATAAATTGGGTTTTTGTTAATATTTGATTTTGAGTATGGAACTGGTTTCGGGTATAATCAGTATTGGAAAATCGGGTGTTAAGAGAAACCGGGTAGAGTTCGGGTACGGGTATTGAAGAGAAAAGTCATACCCTATGTACCCGGGTAGGGTATAATCGGGTTCGGGTATAACCGGGTATTGGAACCGGATATCGATTTGGGTATTAATACCCGGTTTTTAAATAATATGTTTTTTTTTATTTTACATAAAAATAAATGCATTTAGAAATTAAATTTGGTTTGTTAAAGTAATTAAAAACAAATTATAATAATTCACTCAGATACAAATTATTTGTTTTATAATATGCATTTTTAAAAAACTTAAATATAAAAGTTGCAAAGTAAACATAAAAATTTATCTCAAAAATTCAGGTATTCTATCGGGTATAAGGTATAACCGGGTTCGGTTATAGGGTATGACCGGTTTCGGGTATAAATCGGATACAGTTTCTGTTATGCGTATTGAGTTCAAAATGTGTACCATATCCATACCTTATGGGTAGGGTTGGGTTACGGGTATACAATACTCAGGTACAAAAATAACCGGTTTCAGGTTTTTTTTATCAAATACGATTCTGGATACGAGTTTTTGTACACCTCGATGTAAAGTACAATAGACTCACTACATTATCACATGGATTATCAAAGACATCAAAAAGGTTTGCAAAATAAATGATGATGGGTTAAATATAAGTAGAGGGAATATTAATGTGTGATATAAAATGAATGTTACATGTGGCGTGCTACATATTTTGTTGGGTTAAACAATATACGTGTGTAATAAAAATCGAATAATGTTACTTGCTTGTGTTACATACATGACGTGTTACATATATGTATAGGAAGGGAGTGGGTTAAAATACAAATTAGGCGATTTAAACATAAAAAGGAATGTTTAGTACGGAATATTACATAGTTTGCTAATGTGATGTGTTACATGTTAATAACATTTATGGTGTGAAAAAAAATATACCATTTAAGATAGCTTTTTACATAGATGCTTAAGTTATATGTCATTATGATTATGATATAACATGTGATATATATATATATATGGTAGGGTTTCAGAGTGAACACTAGGTTGAGAGTGAACTGTGTGAACTAATCTGAGCCATTGGATTATATCATCTAAAGATTTTTAAACAATGACAAGATTATAATTATAATGTTGTAATTTTCTTTTAAATTAATTGACAGGAGAGTATTTGCATCTTTTGTAAATTGCATTTATTAAACAATATAATTAGAATTCCGAAAATCTTGCTAGTTTCCATATATACAAGATACACAGTTGTTAGTGTATACACATGTGTACAGTCTCGATAGTATCAGTTTATACAAGATACACAGATGCTAGTTTATACACATGTGTACAGTCTCGCTAAAGATCAATTTACACAAGATGCACAGCTGTTAGTTTATACACGTGTGTATAGTCTCGCTAACTATCAGTTTATACAAGATACACAGTTGTTAGTTTATACAGATATGTACAGACTTTTGATATATCTGTGTACTTTGTAGTCCACGACCTAGTTTCGTTAGGAGTTTCATATACGGTTTGAATCCGAGAGGGACAATTGGTGTCCAGTACCTACTTCCGTTAGGAGTTTCATATAAATTATTAGCAACTGATTCTACACGAGTTTAAAATAATGGAGAAGTAATTAAAAATGTGTGAGAGAGAGAGAGAGAGAATTAATAAATGAGAAAATTAATGGATTTTATTTGTCCAAGAAATGATCCATATGCACATGTGCATGGATAATTGTTACTCGAAAAAAATTTGGTTTTTTTATTGATAAAAATAGTGATTTTTTTAAAAAATATTAAAAATAAGTGTTTTTTTTTTTTTTTAGATATTTTTTTGTGTTCACATTAGTTCTCTCAGTTCCCGCAATAAAGGTGGTTCTCACATGAACCATATATGTATATATATATATATATATATATATATATATATAGGGGTTAGGTTAATTTGTGAACAACCCCCTTTAGAGTGAACTTTGTGAACTAATCCTAGCCATTGATTATCAATACAGAAGTGTAAATAAATGGCTAGGATTTGATGATGAAAATACACTCATGTATTTTACAATTTGATGATGTAAATCAATGGTCAGGATTTATTCACTTAGTTCAAAAATACACTAGTGTTTACTCTAGAACCCCTATATAGGGGAGGGTTATCTTGATAACGCTAAATATTGCGAAAACCGTGAAAACGAATGAGAAAACCAATCAAAACCATTTTTTAATACAATCATCATTTTAATTAAAATACAACATCAAAAAAGAAATTACAACATCAAATAATTTATTTCTCCTCTCAAAATCACTTTTATTAGATTTTTTACATATGTGTAAATATTACAAATTTACACATGTATAAATTTTCTTTATTTCCGAATTCACATAAATTTAAATGTGTAAATTAAATTATAGAATTGTATTCGAATAATAATGACAAATGTAAAAAGAAATTTTGAATCTCACTTGTTTTGGACCAAGTTCTAATGGTTTTTTATTCGTTCTTATGGTTCTCACGATATTTAGCGTTCTCATTTAAACCCTCTCATATATATATATATATATATATATATATAAACCGGCTTTGGTTTCTTGTATGCTTTTAACATGAACTTTGAAAAACCTTATGTAAATATGTTACATACTTGTGAGATTATGTATACAAATAAAAACCTGATTGTATGGCTAGTTACATGTATTTCTTAGCTTATATGTCTGTTACAATAGCCATAATATAACAAGTGTGTGTGCCTGGGTAAAGGAAAAAATATATATAGTATAGATTGTAATCCGGGCCTTGTTATCCGATACTACAGTATCTTAATACATTTAAAAATAGAAAAGAAAGGTACAAAAAGTGGGGTAAAACTGCAAAAAGAAGAAACATAGACACTAAACATCCCTGAGAAACAATAGGACCTATTCCATTCAGACTCGACTCATGTTGTGGATAAACTGGTGTAGATGATTTGTTACACCTAGAGTACTTGTGTGTGAGAATGCCCTTCCTTTGACCCTTTCGAATAGAAAACCCAGAATTTACAGCATACGTTTTATACATACTGAAAATGTCGCCCAAATATCGTAAACAGTGCCAACAAATTTTTTAAGCCAAGGAAATATTTTGGGCACCAAAATTTGGTCTCATCGGGTGTGTGATAAACATGAAATAGAACGTCCACTTCACTCCCTACAAAAAGAAATATTAAACAATAAGGAGTGATGTGTAATGTGTTACAAAAACGAAATAAAAAAAATGTAACTTGCACTAAGATAAAAAGGTATATTTATTTGATACATAACATGTTAAAAAAAGGATGAATAATGTTACAAACATCAGTTATGTAACATAAACATCAAAACATAGTTAGTCTATAATTTATGGACCATAATCTATGTTACAAACATCAAAAAATAGTTCTCTCATAAAGAAAGCGTAGACCTACTAAACATTGCTTATTAGAACAATGTCTAACATTCACTATTTATTTGAAAAACACAAAATACATACTGATAAAAAGAACTATAGTATTGTAATCAGGTAACATATTTATGTAACGAAAAAAGGTCTAAGAGTTATGTTTCATAATCAAATAACATTTAAACCATGTGACATTTTCTTGATATTACATTATACCCTTCTTATTGTGAGGAGATGTGATTTGACCATATCTCGTCTCTTCATATGATATCAGCCTTCATCTTCTCTCAAAATTTCAACCCCTACCCTCCTTCAAACATCCCCATCCATGGCCTCCTTTTCTTCCTCTGTTGATTCCTCTCTCTCTATGAACACTTTATTAAACCTCATGACCATCAAGTTTTCTTCAACTAATTACCTCACATGGCGGAATCACATCCGTCCTACTTTTGCCTTGCAAAAACTGTCCAGTCATATCGACGGTACTTCGTTTTCGCCGTCTTCTACCATCACCGTTGATGACAAAGTTACTCCAGATCCAGACGCCGTCTCATGGAATGAAAATGATCAGAAAGCGGTTATCCTCTTGCAATTCTCCCTTACTGTAGAGGCTGCGGAAGAAATTCTTGGCCTCAAAACCGCTCGTCAGATCTGGCTCGCACTCGAGACAGCCTATAGCAACGCTTCCATTGAGCGTGTTCACTCATTACGTGAATCCCTCCGGCAACTCTCAAAAGGTACGACATCAGTTACTGAATTTTCTCTTCGTTACAAAGCTATTTGTGACCAACTTGCCGTTATCGGCCACCCCGTTGCCGATATTAATAGGCTCCATTGGTTCTTATGTGGCTTGGGCCCTTCATTTGAAGCATTCTCTACTTCCATTAGAGCTACAAAACCAGCTCCCTTGTTTAGAGATTTAGTGGCACATGCTGAGAGTAATGAAATGTTATCTCAATCATTGCATGGCACTAATACTCCTACTTAGGCTTTTCATGATCAAAATACGAGATCTAATTCTTCTCAGGGTCGTGGTCGCGTCTCTCCTGTGCGCGGCAACAACTCTAGTGGGTATAATTATAGTGGCAGGGGACGTGGTCAAGGTGGTCGTCGACCGCCACATTGTCGACTTTGCCGGAATAATGGCCATTATGTGTACGCATGTTCTAGTCTCCGTTCGTATGCTAATCACGCTTCTTCATCGGACGAATCTTTGGCTAGAGCATTTCATGCTCAATGTCATGTTACAAATGACACCCCCGATTGGAATGCCAATTCGGGTGCGACCGACCACATGACTCCCAACTGTGAAGATCTTCATCACACGGTACCCTACCAAGGTAAAAATTAAGTAATATTCGGTAATGGTGAGAAACTTTCAATTACTCATATGGGCTCGTCAACTATTTCTGATAATCTTCAATTAAATAATGTTCTTGTCATTCAAAATATTACCAAGAAATTGCTCTCTGTTAGCAAACTAACCAAGGATCATCCTATAGATGTTCTTTTTTCACAATCTTTTTTCACATTCAGGATCTGAAAACAAAAAGAATACTCGCTAAAGGAGCTTGCGAGAATGGACTTTATGTTCTCAAGAATGATCCACATGCTTTGGTTGTTACTTCCCACTGTTCAAATAAGGCGTCATATGAGTTGTGGCATGCTTTTTTAAGCTACGTATCTTTTGATGTTATTTCCACTTTAAATAAATTAGGTGCTTTATCTATTACTTATTTTGTTACAAAAACCGAATATTTACACTCCTTGTCAACTTGCAAAAGGAAAACGTTTGTCTTTTGAACTTAATTCGTTCATCTTATGCTTTGGATTTGGTACATTGTGATTTATAGGGTCCGGCACCTATTTGTTCTAAAGATGGTTATCGCTATTATGTTGCCATTATTATGTTGCCTTTATTGACGATTATTTCATGTTCACGTGGATTTATCCACTCAAAACTAAAATGGGTTTTTATTCGGTGCTACCCATGTTTATTAATCTTGTTCAAACGCAATGTTTACGAAAGATAAAAGTTTTTCAAAGTGATGGCGGAACGGAATTTGTGATTCATACGGTTTGAAAAATCTTTGAAGATAATGGCACTTTTCATCGTTTCTCATGTCCGCATACTCCGTAGCAAAACGGTCGGGCGGAATGAAAACATAGGCATATTGTTGAAACGAGTCTAGCAATGTTATTTAATGCACATGTTCCGGCACAGTATTGGTGGATGCGTTTACTTCGGCTACATTAATAATTAACCGTCTACCCACTACGGTTTTAAATAACAAGTCTCCCTTTAAATTGATTTTTAATCGGGAGCCTCAATATAGGAATTTTCGAACGTATGGCTGCCAAGTATTTCCCTATTTGCGACACTACTCCAAACACAAGCTTGATGCACGAAGTAATTCGCGCGTTTTTCTTGGATATAGTTCTCAACACAAAGGGTATCGATGTCTTAATCCTATTACTTCAAGAACTTCTGTCACTCGCCATGCACGTTTTAATGAAATGGTTTTTCCATTTCTTGGTACCACTGGTGACTGTGACACTAATCTCACAGCCTTGGAATTAGGCACTTTTGTTGAGGAAATCCCAATAGCCCAAATGGCTACTATTAAAACTCCTCAACAAACTAGGTCGCAATTGATGACTAGTCCACATCCTTGCAATCTATGCAATCCAACCGTCCTCACTCATTAGCCCAAATACCCGAGCCAACTACTGCCCCAAACGTCCTTATGCATGAGCCCGATAACACACCTGAGCCCAATATCCTCCCACACTCACCACCCAATCCCAACCGGCCCAGCTCGATAATGTGGCGGAACTTGATTAGATGTTGTGAGTGATGAAATTCTATCACTAGTGGAGCGTCCCTACCCCCTTAAAATAAAATAAATTAATTAAGTATTTGTGGGATCCACTTCTTAAAAACAACCACCCCACCGCCACCCACCTTTCTCTCTATTTCTTTCTGCTAAAATTACCCCTAAATGGTCACCGGGTTTATTCACACTTCTCCATCGGATGAGCTGAGACTAGGGTTTTTCAGCACCTAATCAAGAAGGATCATCAGACGACGGTGGTGAAGGAAACTTGGGCGGTAGTGGTGGTGGATCTGGTGGTGATGGTGAAGGATCATCAGACAACGGTAAGAAGGAACCCAAGAAGATGTCGATGTCGATGTCTCAGAAGCTAACACTGGGTTATGCTGCGTTAGTTGGGATGGGCGGTTTGATGGGTTTTTAAAAAGCGGGACCAGATACTTTTGGGTGTAATGGGTTCAGGGTTCAAGAAGTCGGGTAAAGTGTTCCAGTTGGGGTTGTGTCTGTTGTGTCGCCTGTTATTACTGCTGGTTAAAACTTAAAATCCCATCCTAACCTAGGACTAATTTTAAATGGAAATTTTAAAAGCCATCCTGACCCATGACTAATTTTAAATGGAAATTATAAAACCCATCTTGACTATCCTTACTTATTTTCTAGGCCCATTGTGACTTGTTTCATTTATAGGATGACCAAAAATAACCCAAATGGGCTTTTGTTGCTAGGCCTAATATACACGGTATAATGCGCAACTTCCATTGATGGTCGTGGTTAAATGTATACAAGTTCATGGACTTGAAGACATTAGTATCCTTGTAATCTTGACTTTTGTTTATGTTGAATAAATAGGTGAAAACTGATATAGAGCTTTTGTGGTGGTGGAATGTTAACCGATTTTGTTGTTAAAAAAATGGCCACCAGTTTACATGAAGTGTACTAGCTGAACAGAGCATTAGAATTGTTGATCTTGTTGTTAAAAGTAATAGTTTGGCCATTCAGGCATTCATTAGAATTGTTAATCTATGGCATTCGGTTGCACAAGACGCAAAAAAATTCAGTTACATAGGGAAATCATTTATATCAACCGGAAAATTGAGGAGCTGGAAAGGGGGGTTTTTACCATGGTAGTTAAGGTCGGAGGTGGGTGGTTTGATTGGGATTATTAAGGCTCTAAAAATTGATATCTGTGAAAGGAATTTCAATTGAGATTATTGGCTCTAAAAATAAAAGTGCACAATGTGGAGGTGTTATGGTGGTGGTGGTGGTGATGTGGTGGTGAAAGGTAGAGATGGTGAAGGGTAGGGGAAGATAAAATGGGTGGGGTGGGTGGTGGGTCTCTCATAAATTATATTTCTTTTAACTTTTTAGTTATTAAGTTAACCAGTAAGGGTATTTAGGTTATTTCACAGCTACTTAATTAAGAAAACTATTCTCTATCCACGTCAGGGCGACAGGGACTATCCGAGAACGAAAGTGCAAAAGTTAAGGACTATAAGTGTAATTTTAGAAAGATAAGGACTATAGGTGAAATTTGGGCAAACCACATGGACTATCCAGAAATTTTTCTCTTTATAAGATTAAAAAATATGATACACTATAACAAAAATCATGTGTACCATGACAAAACAGGAAACAGATCTAAAGAATCACACATTTTGCATTACAAATCAAACAAAAATTATGAACACCTATACCATTATGTATATGTATAAAAGTTAAACAGATAATTATAGATGAATACCTGAATCTGTAATCTCACTGATCCGTGAATCATCTCTAACAAAATCAACATCAACAACGTGAACATCATCATTTCCATTACACTCAACCGAAACTTCAACTGTTTTCTCATTCACTGGCGAATTAACAATAACATCTTCAGTTTTTAACTTTTCTCAACGTCTTCGGACATCACCGCCGGCTGTACCAGAATCATCACCGGATCTCGATCGGACAATGCAAAAACGAGATCTACAAATTATCAACAATATGTTCAAGATCTACAAAAATAGCAAACTAAACTGACTCAACACGAATTACAAACATGATCTGAAGAACAAGCAGCTAACCTACGTGAACGAGTAGCCATTGGCGGACAGGAGCTGCTTGTTCGCCATACTAATTCTAACGGAGATGATAACGTTCATCGAAAACCGGTGAAGCTTTCTTATCACGGATGATAACTCTACTGGCTATACTATTTATGAGCTTTCAAGTTGCACATGCGGGGATGATACCCGCGCAAGAATGGTGTAAGAATCCAAGTGTTTCTGTGATTACGTTTAGGTATGATCCCTTGTGCGCATTACTTGAGCAGGATTTTAATTACTTATCACAAGTTTAGCGTTATGAAGTCTTGAGCAATCTATTTATGTCCGCCCCGATGATTCCGCCATCGGTTGGGGTGTGACATTCAAGTCCCTAAGTACAGTGTTGCTCCCATGCGCGGATGGCGAGTGGGTGGAGCACCAGACTAGATGAGTGTTGCTTCTTTTAAAAGTTAGCTAGCTTTTCATTTTGTTGTTGCGCATCCTGCCTCAGAGTATGTGACTTTGTTGGTGAATTCTTGTGACCTTAGGCATAATTATGTAGTTTCTTAGAGAGAATTAACTTCATTTGCGCACGTGTTGATGATTTGAATTTTAAAAACAAAATCTTTTGAGGATAAAGTTTGGTGAGAAAAACGGGCTGATGTGACTGCTGACACTGTGCAGGGCGTGTCGTCACTATGTGAGCGGTACCTTTTTGTCTCCGTGTCATGCGAGTAGACACCACGCGCGCGTGGTGATAGTTGCTTCCGGTCTTGCCACCTGACGTGTCCCCTTCTTCTTAGGCTTGCGCATCAAGTGGGGGGCACAGTTACCCATCGCATTAAATGTGATGGGTATAAATAAAGAAATTAGGGTTTCAAGAAACCATTTCTGCCTTGTTGTTAGTGCTTTTAAATCTGGGCGAATTGCATACGCGATTTCTTGCTTTTCTGGATTAACTAGCCGAAGGCTCGCGCTTGCGCCGTCTTTCTTTGAGGCCCGATCAGTGTATAAGGCCCAAACATCAGTAGTTGGCGCAACAGGCTTTAATTCTTGCTCAACTTTTCATTCTTTTACTCTGTCTTTAGGTACCTTGGTAACGAAATTTGTGAGCAATTGGCCTTTGATGGCGGGCCTTGGCTTATAGAACAGGTTGTGACCCCTTAGCTCTATTGCCATTTTGCTAGTCGACCCGATATCGCTGGTCTGGCCAAGATGTGGCCCATCTTGTAGTTTGTGAGAACGTTGATGACATAACCCGTGAAATATCAGCACAGGCGCCTGGATGAATGTACAAGCGCTAAAACAATATTTTCCATGATTGAATATCGTGTTTCAGCATTAGTGAGCATTCTACTAATGTAGTAGATAGGTGTCTGAACCCCTTCCCTATCAACAAGGAGCATTGTACCCACCGCTCTATCAGAGGTGGATAGGTAAAGGGTCAATGGCTCCTTCTTACCCAGGGCAGTAAAGGTTGGGAGCTTGATCAGACATTGGTTCATCTCTTTGAATGCACCCTTCGCCTCTGGTTACCATCTGAACTGCAAGCAGTTACGCAGGGTACTGATGAATGGGAACGACTATGCTGCATAATTTTCTAAAAACCTATTTAGCGTACCTAGGCGTCCTACCAGGGTTTCATTTCTTTGATCGTGGAAGGGAAGCACATGCGCTCGATGGCTTGGACTTTTTCCAAGTTGACCTGGAATCTGTCCTTTGTAATGATAAAGCCCAGGTTCTTATGTGACAACCCATGCTTCCGAGGTTAGCACCATTCATTCTTCGCCATTATAAATTACATTTTGTCTTAACTCAGTTCCGTGACCCGACTCGAAACTCTCGTAACCAACCCGAAGCCCGTGTCTCTCTCTCTCTCTCTTTATGGTCCAACACCCCACCCCATGCCTCCACTTAGTTGCAGCCCAATGTGCAGCCTAATTGAATGAAACCCAAACCGGCATCCCATCCCCCTTGTTTGTTTTCGGCTCAAACCAATCCCAACCGCCCCATTATGTGTTACGTGCATGTGCGAGTGTGTATCACAAATTAAAAAAATAAATCCTAAATCCCTTCCTTTTCTCCCTCAACGTACGACAGGAGATGCCCCCCCCCCTAACCGTCACTACTCTCCCTCTCTCACTCTAGCTCTCTCTCATCTCTGTCTCTCTCTAAGGTTAGTATGTATTTTTGTTTGATTCAGTTCGACGTTCTTGTATAAACATAGTTGCGTTTCCTGTGTAACTTGAACTCGTGATGTTTCATGATGTTTACTTATGGTCTAGGGTTGCTAGGATGCCTGTTGTTCGGGTCATGAATGTGGAGTTTTATTTCTTGTTCTATTAGTTTATACATGAACTCGGTTGTTAATCGTTTGTATATATGGTTTCGTTTTGCTGTAGTGATGTTAATACTTGTTGTTTTGATGATCACATGTGGGATAGGGTTGATAAAAATAATATTTTTGATGTTATAGTTGATCACGGGTGTGGGTATATTTCGGGTGTTATGGGTTCAAACCGGTGGTTGGTGATTAATTTGTTACCACATGATCTCATATGTGATAAAAATCTTCTGTAGTTAAGGCTCTAAGTCGTTTAGGTGGTTAGGTAATTGTTTTTGGGAGTTGGGTAACGAAACAGGAAACTGTCCAACAGTTACAACTGACTTCAGTTAGCTGTAACCAGTTCATAACATAACGAAAATGGATTTACTTGACTCCAAAACGTAGTATTTCGAAATACGCTTCTAATGGCGCAAGAATCACAATTTTTAGATGCCGGTTGATATTTAAACGAATTATTTTGTTTCAGTGGTCAAAGCTGCATTTTTCTACAGAATTTGTGTGATGTGTTTTACGTCATATCTCGGTGAATACTTGGAGTTAGGTCATGAAATTTTTAAAGTATATGGTCTTAGGTGTCTTTACGTGTAACACCCTGTAAAATCGTGTCCAATAATATAGCGACACGTGTTGTATTTTTATTTTAAGTCTATTAAAGACTAACAGGGACTAAAATCGTCAACATGCTCAAACTATGTCTCTGAGTGGTCTTCTGATGTCAACATACATAAACCAAGCCTCTGAGTGACCATTAGTGTCAACATGCTTAAAACATAGCCTCTGAGTGACAATTAGTGTCAACATGCTAAGACTTGGCCTCTGAGTGACGTTGTATCAACATGCCTAGCGTCTGGGTGACATCAGAGTCAACATGCTTATAATGAGCCTCTGAGTGATTCTTTACGAAGTCCTAACTCTCATATGTCCCACTTGTTGGACGAGAGTGTTCAATTATGTAAATATGTGAAAGTTGGATAATGGATGGGTTAAAAGTGTCAACATGTTAATTTATACCTCTGAGTTACCTTTTAATGAACCGAGAGCTCGACAATGTCCGGGCATACTCCCGGGTATGCCAAATCTTGGTTACGGAGGGCTAAATATGCTAAAAAGGTGTTTTAGAAGGTTTTAAAGGGTTTTTTATGTTAAGGGGCTAAAAGTGTCAAACTTTAAAACTGGCAATGGGGCGCTCACGGGGCACGAGAGGCAAGGCCTATGCCTCTCCGGGGCGCGGAGGCCTGTGTCTGCAGAATTTTTGCTTGCCCTCCACACAAGTTGCCAAAAACTAATGTGTTCGAAACTGTGGATTCCCAAACTGCTATGCCACGTTTTAGGAAACTTGTAAGCTTCCTCTTACACCCCTTAACACCTGGCATCACTCCTTCAAGCTCTCCAACTATAAATAGGTGCCAGGGTACACCATTTGAACTTGCACCTTTCTCATTCACAACTCTATCTCCCTCCTCTGGAAGTTCCTAACTGAAAGGAGCATCCAACTTAGTTCTATTGCATTCTAGGAACCTCTTGTAAGTGTTCATTCCTCTTGCATTTTCGTTTATAGGCTCTTATAGACAAAAGTCAAGTGTTTTACGGAAAACGCCTTGACTTTCGGTTAAGACCATTATGGTCCCGCCATTGTTCATAATGAATATGGCTAAGTGGTCATAATAAGGTAGGTGCTAGTCCCTATAAAGGGCACCTCCTGAAGATCACGTTTACTAGGCCAATTGACGGGTCAAAGTTATTATATTAAAAAGTCAAACAGACCATTTTTCGGAAATGTTATAATTTGATCTTATATATGTTATGAAACCTGTTTTAACACTTAAACAAGTTGGTAATAATTATTAGAACATGTAAGAACATGTTCGGCTCGTCAATTTCAGTTCTAGGGTCGGTTCGCAACCGAAAATCGCAAAGTTTGACTTCTGCTTTGACTTTCGATTCTGAACCGATTTAGATTAGTTAGCTACTGATCTAAAGTTGCATTACGATGGTAATATAGTGTAGCATAACCCTCTGATGTTATATTACATAATCATAATCAGAATCTGAGTTTATGCACAAGTTCCATAATTATGCCATTTTGACTAAAATGCCTTTTTTGCATAAAAAGAGGTTTTAATGATAATGAACTTGAAAATAAGTTTCCTACTGATGTAATATTATAAGTAAGATTATTTGGGATGTCAAAACAGATTATAAATTGAGTTTATAAACAAGTCCTTGTATTTGTCGATAAATGATGATAAGGCCCTTGTGGCTTATAAAATGGTTTCAATCACATCTTTTTAAAGTAAAACTTTTACCTACTGATATGTTACATTAAATAACATATATAAGACTTGATAATCTGATCATAACATCAGTTTTCATTAAATATTGCATAAATCATCATTTTACGACATAAACGCCATTTCGGCGCATAACATAGTTTTAAACCATATTTATCAACCAAGACTTATTACCTACTGATTTGAAAACTTATTTAAAATATTTTTACAGTATATATATGATATGGACTCATAATCCCAAATAATTTATAAAAACTATGTGTAAAATGACCAAAATGCCCTTTGGTGCATAGTTTGTTCATAAAATATAAATTACGCATATAATTAATATCCTACTGATATTGTATCATAAATTAACTATTTTTCTAGAATACTTATGATTATAACAATAAATTATATTCAAGTTCCTTTTATATGGTATATAATTACCAAAATGCCCTTATGAGGCATAATTACATTTTAAAACCTTAGCGGGCATATAATTTGATATCCTACTGATGTTACAACTTATTTAAAATATAATAACATATAGAACTTGTCCATGACTTATCCGGTTACCCGATATCGCTAATGAGCGTACGGTTAAGCATATGTAACTAGTTTACGGAAATTAACCAAAACGGGTCTAACCTTGCCATTTAAGTTTCAAAATCCAGAATGTTTATAGTTTACCCATATTATGCAAGTCAATGTACTTGTTGGGATTAAACTACATTCTATCCAATCATCGTTTAATCTAGCGTTATACGTTTTGATCAAGTACGCTAGTCGGTCTAAGTCAATGACTTAAATAAGACTGTTAGTATTTAATTGGTTAGCTTATGCCATAATCCAGGCTAGAGACTTGCCGGTAAATGCTATCTGCACTTAGTACTTTTGTGTACGGATGAGTTAATAAATCTTGCATTAAATGAAGAATAGCTCAGGTAAATACTCTAGTCTTATTTCCCCTATACGGGCTTGGGTTACGGTAAATTTTTACCGCTTGGTTGGAAATGGGATCAATCGAATGCCGGATTGTGGCTAGTAAATCCGCGTATTCCGTTTTGATCAGTTTATTTTGATAACTTAAACATCGGGGGTTAACTACCGTGTCCTGGATATCCTCGGCTCATTACATTAGATAATGGCCACGACCTTAGCACGGGGTGTAGGCATACACCTGACAGACGCTCAAATGAAACTACCCACACTAGTTGGGATAACTCCTTCGTGAGTTCACAAGTGGTGTGTACGTTAATCATGTCTTGGTTTTCGTACTGGGCCCTGTATGTATGGACAAACATGTAAATTTGTTAACAAGGTGCAAGGTCAACTTTCCCAAGTTATAAAAGATTTTGTGCTAATACGCACTTAAAACTTTATAATTTAAATGTTTTCAAAATGAGTCAGTTGGGTGTATTTACCAGCGAAAGCTGACGTATTTTCAAAAGACTAAGCTTGCAGGTACAATACGAAAATAGGCTGAAAGTGCTCGGTAGTGATAAGAGGATCTTGCAAATCCTAGATCTGCCTAAAGTCTGTTTTACATTCTTTCTTTGTATAATTAATGATCCGCCTGTGGATCTTCTATTACGAGCCTGTATATTATTTTGTATTTCGAACATTTGGTTTGTAATAGTAATTTAAATCCAAGACCTCCGCTGTGCTGTGTTTAATTGACTATGATGATATCAACTTAAGTCATGACATTCCCCACCCGGGCCCATTGGTGTTTGGTTGAAAATACGGGGTGTGACAGGTTGGTATCAGAGCCAACGTTTGAGAGAATCAAACACTATCCTTTTGTGTTTAATCTCAAACTTACACAAGCACATTCCTTAGACTTCCGAGACTAGGCATTGACCTAGGATTACTCATTTCATTATTAAGTTATTAGTATTGTTTTTGAATTGATTTTTAACAGGAAAATGCCGCCACGTGTACGAGGAAGAGGCAAAGGACCAATGAGGGGAGGACCTTTAGCACATATCCTTCCATATCCACATCAACCGAACCCCTATGAAGATTCGGGGGATTCATGGCCATTGTCGCAACACTCACCTTCCCATACCCAAAATTCTTATCACTCGTACCATTCACATCATTCACACCACTCTCACCATTCTCATCATTCTTATCAGGATGAATTTAATCCCAACCAGTACTTTAACACACACCCCAGCTGATCAAAATCAGTTAGATCAGCCAAACCCAATGGACGAGGACTCCGATCCGGAGATGCCGCCACCAGGTTCAAATGCGCACCCCATTGAGATATCGAGCGATTCAAACTCTTATGCTGGATCGCCATATCAAGGTCCTAATGAATTGGACCAATATTGGAATCAATTTACCTTTGCCAACACTCCTTCCCATCACTCTCAACTACCTCCTATATAAGAAGATGTTCAAATGGAACCAGTGGAACATCATCAGCCGCCACCTGAGCCGCCGAGGAGGAAACGATGAGCACGTATGTCAGTACGTGTAGGTCAACGTTCGGGTTCGCTAGCACCATGCCTAACCCTACCCACCATTCAAGAGACCACAAATGGGTGACCCTCTAATGCGTCACCTGTGGTGGACCAACACCACCACCAATGGTTCAACCACCACATCGGGTATAATACCCTATCCCAACATATCCGATGTCTGGATATGATCCTTTTAACCATCGACACCTGTTGATTACAAGCACTGGCGCATGACCCTTACATGCAAGCTGTCATGCACAACGCACTTTGAACCGTCTCCTTTTCCACCTCTTATCCATCTCTGGATATCCAAGTTATGGGTATCAATATCCCTAGTGTACCACAACCACAACCTCCGCGCCACTTTAGGCCATCAATGGAGCCTTAGAACGAATGAAAAAATGCAACAACAAGCGGAGAAGAAACGGAGAAGAAGACGAACAAGTTCTTCAAGAAACTCTCCAAACTGGTTAAGGGAAAGAAGGACGAGTGAAGTCTTTTCTAATAATATATGTTAGTCCCTGCGAGGACATTGTTATTTCTTTAGTCCTTGTGTGGACATTTTTATTTCTTTAGTCCTCGCATGGACAATTTATTTCGTTGTTTCTAGTATTGTAACTTTTATTGAAATTTAATGAAGTATTTTGGGATTATATATATGTATTCATCCTTTTCGAAGCAAGCGTCTTGATTTTATTCGAAATTTTTGCTCTGCTAAATAATTCCAAAAAGATCTTAATGGTTTTGATTAGCCAAGTGGCACAGGCCACATATTTAGCCAGCTCATAAATGATAGTTAAGGATGAAAGGGCCTTCTATCATGATAGTTAAGGGAAGTTATCCTTCTATCCAGAGGTGGTGGACTAAGTTCAAGCCTCCAAGTCGTTAAGGTCGGCTATGACCGGGACTATTAATCAACCATTAAGGTACTCTTATGTTAACATTCATAAATGTTCATACTCCTGGTAGTGTGGCTTGAGGAACCACACTAGCCGTCTATGTAAATGGACTATGTCCTAAACCTATTTATAGCCTATGTGATCAATGTGATCCCGGCTAATATCATCAATATGATGATAATAATTGACATCCATAAGAGATGCAGGCCAATGTGCCATATTTTATATCCATTAGTGACATGCCAATGTGCCATGTTTTATGTCCATTAGTGACAGGCCAATGTGCCATATTTTATATCCATTAGTGACAGGCCAATGTGCCATATTTTATGTCCATTAGTGACAGGCCAATGTGCCATACTTTATGTCCATTAGCGACAGGCCAATGTGCCTTATTTTAATGTCCTTCATGACAAGCCTATGAGCTAATTATAATTACCTAATGGCAATGACAGTTGTGATATTATGACCCACTGTCTAATAATATATGGACTACGTCCAAATTATAATTTGCCTTTGATGGTCCTTTTGAGACCTAGGCCAAAAATAGATATAATAAGTCTAAGAGTTGTGATGTTATTCACACTAGCTTGATTAGGTGATGGATTGTCATATCCAATGTTTACAGCCAATATGGTTATTAATACCATGGCTAAAAGAAATTTAATTTGGTATTTAGAACCAAAGCTTTAAAGAATGGCTAACTCAGATGAGGCGCAAAGTAGCCACCGGGATGTTAACACTAATAATGCGGAGAACATAGCCATTAATAATGAAGATTTCCAAGCTCTCATAGACGCAGTTGTGGGAAAGGCCATGGAAAAGGCCATAGAAAAACTTAGGGAGTCGAGTGCTACTCGCTCCCGACCATTATCAATCGCACCATCCTCAGCTCATAAAGAGAGCTCAGTTCACTCTTCAAATGCGAAGAGTGAACCAAAGAAAATAGAAGTTGTTGATAGGTCCCGTTCTTCTAAAGACGGATGTACCTACAAATATTTCGTCTCCTGCAAGCCCCGGGACTTTAATGGGGAGAAAGGAGCTGTTGAGGCCTTGAAATGGTTGGAGAGATGGAAACGATTGTGGATATCAGTGACTGTGCTGAAAAGGATGTGGTAAAGTATGTATCACAATCCTTCAAAGGTGATGCCTTAATTTGGTGGAAGGCTATGATCCAATCCACAGGTAAGTATACCTGTACAATTTGGGATGGACCAAGTGTTTGGACCTTGTTAAGGAAACTTACTGCCCACCCCATGAGGTGGAAAAGATATAGTCAGATTTCCTGACTCTCACAATGAAGAACCTAGATTGTCGAAAGTATGTTTCCGATTTCAATTCTCTATCTAGGTTAGTTTCCTACCCCTGAAACCAAACGCATTGCACGTTTTATTAATGGGTTATCGCCCGAGATAAAGGGGATGGTAAAGGCTGCTCAGCCTCCTACCTATAGGTCCGCTGTTGACCTATCTCTCTCCCTCACCTTGGATTTGGTGAGGCAAAAGTTAGTCAAGACCGAGACTGACGGGAAAAGAAAACGGGAGGATGATAACTCCCAAAGGTTTAAGAAGAAAGGAAATTTTGGGTTCAAGAAGAACCAACATAGGTCTGATGATAGACCTCTATGCAAGACCTGTAGCCGTAGGCATTGGAGCAATGCAATACCAACCCTCAGATTAAACCCTGTGGTATTTGCAAAAGAAAAGGGCATAAGACCCACGAATGCAAAAATCTTAAAGATGCCGTCTGTTATGGTTGTAATGAGAAAATGGCATATTAAGCCCAATTGCCCTAAGAACCCCACAAATAATGATGCAAAGCCTGGAGAGGCTAAGAAAGGGAATGCTCGTGCTTTCCAGATAAATGCTAGTGAGGCCATTAATGACAACAATGTCATAACAGATATTTTCCTCATCAATGATATATATGCTAGAGTTCTTTATGATTCGGTGTAGATAACTCTTTTATAGACCATAAGTTTAGTAAACTATTAAACTTACCCATAAGAACTCAAGATAAAACTTATGAGATAGAACTTGTTGATGGAACTTTAAAAATAGCATCTTCTATTCTTGATGGATGCTCTATATTCATTAAGAATCATTCCGTTCCTATCTCTCTTTTGCCAATGAAATTGGCGGGGTTCGATGTAGTTTTAGGCATGGATTTGTTATCCCATAACCAAGCCCGCATTGCCTGTGATAAAAAACTCATCGAAATTAAAACCCCATATGGTGAAATGATCACCATCACTGGAGATTCACACTATGGATTGCCAGACAAGGTGTCGTTATTTAAGGCATCCAAGTGTTTAAGGAAATGTTGTGTCATTTACATGGCACAAGTCACTAGCAACGAACCTAAGCCGAATATGCAAGACCTTCCAGTTATTTTGGAGTATTCCGATGTCTTTCCTGAAGAACTACCAGGTCTACCTCCAGATAGACAAGTAGAGTTTAGGATTGACATCCTACCTGGATCAGCACCCGTAGCTAGAGCTCCATACCGATTAGCACCAACGGAAATGAAGGAGTTAAGGACGCAGTTAGATGAACTCTTAGAGAAAGGCTTTATTCAGCCAAGTTCCTCACCCTGGGGAGCTCCAATTCTTTTCATTAAGAAAAAGGACGGTTCAATGCGGATGTGCATTGACTACCGCGAACTGAACAAGATAACAATCAAGAACCATTACCCATTACCCAGGATCGACGATTTATTCGATCAACTTCAAGGGGCTAGTTATTTCTCCAAGATTGATCTAAGATCTGGATATCATCAGCTGAAGGTTAGAAGTGAGGATGTTCCTCAGACTGCCTTTATGACCCGATATGGTCATTTTGAATTTCTAGTGATGCCTTTTGGGCTCACAAATGCACCTACAGCATTCATGGATCTCATGAATAGAGTCTGCAAACCATATTTGGATAAGTCTGTCATTGTCTTCATGGACGACATACTTATCTACTCTTGTAATCAAGTTGATCACGAGAAACATCTTCGGTGCATTTTAGAACGGCTAAGGCAAGAGAAGCTTTATGCTAAGTTCTCTAAGGGTGAGTTTTGGCTTAGAGAAGTCCAATTCCTTGGACACATTGTAAGTGAGCATGGTATCCAAGTGGATCCCGCCAAAATTGAAGCCATAATGAATTGGGAAGTACCCAAAATCCCGTTAGAAATACGTAGCTTCTTAGGATTGACTGTTACTATAGAAGGTTCATCGAGAAATTTTCAAGGATAGCCACTCCATTAACTACCCTGACTCGTAAAAATGTTAAGTTTATTTGGGGTCCAAAACAACAAGAATATTTTGAGATTCTGAAACACAAGTTGAGCAATGCTCCTGTGTTTTCCCTACCTGAGGGTGTTGAAGACTTTATTGTTTACTGTGACGCATCGCACACTGGCATGGGTTGTGTGTTAATGCAAAAAGGCAAAGTGATTGCCTATGCATCACGGCAATTAAAGGTGCAGAAAGGAATTACACCACCCATGACTTAGAATTGGGTGCCATTGTATTTGCACTTAAGTTATGGAGACATTACTTATATGGCACCAAGTGTATCATATACACTGACCATAAGAGTCTCCAACATTTGTTCAATCAGAAAGAATTGAACATGCGATAACGTCGTTGGATGGAAACACTTAATGATTATGATCGCGAAATTCGCTACCATCCAGGCAAGGCAAATGTAGTTGCTGATGCCTTAAATGCGAAATTCGCTACCATCAATGTAGATTTCCATGTACTTGTCGATGTCATCCCCAAAAGTCTTGTCCATTAACCTCTGCTAGGTTACTCTTGCGTTCCGCAAACCGAAAAGTATCTTGGTGTAACAGAATATGCCCATCTCTATGCCAAAGGAAGTCTTGTCTTGTTTTCATCTTCCAGGGCCATCTGCACCTGGTGATATCACTTGTAGCAATCGAGGAAACATTTTTATCTGAAGGGTGCAAGAGAATCTACCTTCTTGTTAATTTCTGGGAGAGAATAGTAGTCTTTGCGGCATGCTTTGTTTAGGTCCTTATAGTCGACGCACATGCGCCTACTTCCATTTGACTTGGGGACCATAACTGGATTGGCAACCAATGTTTGATATCTGACCTCACGGGTAATGCCCACTTTGTGGAGGTCATTGACTTGTTCATTCATTGTGCGGGTCTTTTATGTGCCAAGACTTCTCTTCCATTGCACAACTGGTTTGACAGAAGGAAAAGTGTTCAAACAATGCTCTGTGACGTCGTGTGGGACGCCAACCATGTCGGCGTGTGTCAACACAAAGATAACCATATTCCTGAACAAAAGTTGTTTCAGGTATGCGCGGATATTTTCTGATATAGCGAGGCAGAGAATAAGTGTTTTCTCTGGGTATTTGCGATTGAGGATCCACTATTCTAGCTCTTTTCGAGGCGTGGACCTTGTTACCTATCACACCCCAACCGATAGCGGAAACATCAAGGCGAGACGTAATAGATTGTTCGAAGACATCATAGCACTAAATTTGCGATATATTAAGATTCAAAATTTTTATTGTCATATAATAAAAAACCATTACATTGTTCAAAAAAAGAAATACAACAATCGGAAATTTCATGACTAAAAACATCATGATTACATGAATATATTAGATGAGTATCTAAATCCACCATAAGTAATTTCTTATGATAGCATCTCAACATTTCCTGCAACATGTATAAAATATCCGTCAACACGCAAATATGCCAGTGAGCATACAAGTTTGTTTACATAGCATAGATAAGAATAAATCTCAAATCCACATGTTTATAGCATACTAAATTATGTATCATACTAGCATGCAAAAGCTAAAAATCAATCCAAAGTTTGGCACTAGCGTATCCTTATCACCGTAGCAAATAAGGCCGAATAGAATAACTTAACAATGGCCCACAAAACAGGGTGGTGTGTAAATCCTAAAACGCTATACATGTTAAGGGAGGTTTGCAAGGATAATGATAGATATTTAAGCATAAGAATATTCTAGAATGTATCCATAATTAGAATAACAAATAAGCATGTTTAAGGATTGAGTTTTTGAATAAGATTGCTTGTATGTGTGTGTATTTATGTTTAGTACGAATACATGTTGCAACCCAAATAGTGTTTAAAACGTAAAAGGGTCTAGTATGAACAAAGGTGTATAAGTATAAGGATTTGGAGATTGGAAAGTAATTGGAAATTACGAGTATGAATATTCATAAAACATATCCTGCCTAGACACTTATTTGGACACTATTATTAGTGTGTGTTTTTCATGAGTGTTACCACACCCATTAGAAGTCCAAAATAAGGGATCGAAGACTGGGATATTCTCCAACTTAACACATAACATTCAACCATGGGTTGGTTGATATTATGGTTTGGTTTTGGGGAAAGTATTATATGTATGTATTATTATTTATATAGTTAAGCATTTGAGGTAGGGTAATCCACAAACCTTAAGAGTTGCACCATTGCACAAAATCATCAACATAGTTGAGAATTCGGATGTTCATGAATACAAGGAAAGAATGCATAAGTAAATTAACTATTTTGCTAAGTAACCAAGTGAGGGATGGTGGAAGTTTTAGTTGTAGAACCAAGGTCCTCAACATCACCATTTGTACCTTAACACAACTCCTCCAACATTGCTTGTTTGGAGACTTGGTTTGGTTTCACTCACAAGTAGTTGTAGGTTACCGATGTATTGCAAAATACATCCATTTATCGTGTATAGTTTGTATAGTTTTCGTTTCATTTATTTTGGCTTTTAGTTAGAATTAGTTTCTTTTGATAGTTTGTCTTTTGCAGGTCTCGGTTGCTGAAAAGATGAGAAAACGCAGGAAAATATGCTGAATAAGAGTTAGCAACGGGAATCGGGTCGTGACATAGCTGAACGGGAACGAAAATCAAGAAATTCTGGAAAAAGGGGTCCGTTGCGTCACGCGACCATGAAGAGAAAGAGCCTTCACGTAGCGTGAAGGCAATTAAATATTAATTTTCAGTTTTATAGCGCCGCGCTACGCCTTAGGAGGTTACCCGCCACGTAACGTGACGGGGGTTTATTTCACAGCAGAGTTGTTGTTTGAGCTGGTTTCTTGTTCCAGAACATATATAATGATCATTATGAAGAGTTTAATCCTAATTACGAATATGCATAAACCTGGGCGAAAGTTTGGAGCATTTTAGTGATCTTGAAATAGTCGGTTAAAGGTTTGAAGCAAAGGAAAGTATCCGGGTCGTATTTTACTATTCGGGTTTCATTTCTTGTTTTATATCATGTTTCTAGTTCTTAAAAATACTTCTTCGTTAATTGTTTCAATGACTATGATTGGCTAAACTTATTTTTACCTAGATTGGATGAATGGTTTGTAAAGTTTTGATTTTATTATGGATAATTAGTTATATATGGATTATTTGTGAAAGTAGTCAACTCGTTTATTGGTTTGATGTGTTTGCATGCTTAGTTTTGTTTAATTGTCGTTTATTACTTCGTATGGGTCTTGGTGGATGTCTTTCACATAATAGGTTCATGCTAGATTATATTATTATTTTTATAATCTTTTTGGTTAATTGGCTGATACACTTTAGAAGCGGTATTTGATAGTTAGGTGAGTCTGAGTGTTCTACTAATCTCAATAGTTATGAGGTGCGAGGTTATTGTTAGGTCTAAGTCATTAAATTGCTAGGTAGGAGCTTCGTGAGGAGTCTGAGTAGTTGCCCTAGTGACCGTTGTCTAATAAGTCTAATCAGGAACCCGAGTCTATCCTAGGTTTATAGCCTGTGAGGGAGTAAATCGAATTAGGGTACTTTCGTAAACCACTTAGATAGCATGTGAGGGAGTCTAGACCAACTTGTGTTCGTAACAGCCTTTAGAGTGCCATAAGTGTCTTCCTGAGAAGGGCCGGGGTCTTGTTCGGTATTTCGAAAGGTTTAGTATTAGAAGATCCCGGTTCCATAATAACTAATATCCCAATAATATCTAGATAGGTTTAGTATTTAGACCCCCCCCCCAACAAATATAGAAATGGTTAGTGTCGTGTCTGTGTCTGTCTAGTTCTAGATAGAGTCTAGTTAACGTAATTGAATCGGGTCCTGTGGGTTCGATATCCTGACTTACTTAGCTTTATTAGAGGCAATCGATTCACTTGCCAATTAGTAGTTTAGTCGAGTTTTAGAGAGTCTAGAGTATTACTTTGTGTCTAAATTAGGTTAATTTAGTTTGTTTTTATTAAACTACTTTTAACACATTAGTTACTTAGAGATTTAGAAAATTATAAAACAGAGGCATATGAACCTCAAAGTTTCTGGAATTAACCTTAACATAAGTCCTTCAACATGGAAACTTGTTGATGACTTGATTTGGTGTGAAGATGTTCTAAAAACAAAGTACGAAAACATGTCTAAAAAGTTTAGAAAGAAAATCCCAACTTGGTTCTAAAAAATGGTGGTTTACCATCCTCATTTAGCTTGGTCAACAAGTGGTATAACTCCTAGAGGCCTTCCAAGTACGGGGAAGAAGAAAACATCTTATTTTTTTATTTTGTGATTTGATTTACACCTAATAAATCTGTAACTAGTTGTAGGGGTGTGCAAAGTCGATTAACCACGGGTTCAGTTAACCGATGGTCAGTTAACCAAGGGTTCGGTTAATCAAAAAGTGTTAATCGTAATCATAACCGATAGTCGGTTAACCGTGGTTTGTTTAATTTCGTGGTTAAGGTTCGATTATGATTATTTTGGTTACTAGTCGATATATATATATATATATATATAGTGTTTTTAGATAAGAATATGATTGTATTCTTGTATATAGTTTGTCGATGTTTCAAAAAATAAAACATGATCATGTTCTTATATGAGCTATTTTAGCTTTCAGAACATATACCTTTGACTCATATACCATTTACTGAAAAATGAACTCCTTAGTTTTTTTAATGGCAAATTTGGATCACTAACAGACCATTGGAGTATCATCGTGTCACCAGCGGAACCACGCGATCATATCAATCTCCATTAGGCAATAATGCTTATACACCAATTTAGTAGGAAATCCATTAAATTTGGAAAACCTCCTTCCTTGATAAATATAAAAACTAATATAACTAGATTGTAAAAAGAGATAATTAGTTGCTAATACAATAAATAAAAAAAGGGACACAAATAAATCGGACAAAAAAACACGAGGGGATGATTAAAAAAATAACTTTAACTACATGTGTGGTTCACTATAGAAAAAAAATGAATAACAAATAAATGTAATAAAACAAGGTTCGGTTCGGCTAATAAAGATACCTTAACTGTAACGTAACTGAATGGTTGGTTAATCATATTCACTTAACCATATCCGATTGGTTTTGGTCGGTTTCGGTTAATTTTTTCGATTAACGGTCTGGTTTTCGATTGTGGTTTGGTTTTTGCTCACCCTTAATGATTGTCTCACATGTCACAATTTGTGAATCCAATAAATCTTTTTCTGGGTTCTTTTATTTCACCTATTTGTATTCTAATTCTCATTTTTTCTTTGCAAATATATCTTATCATAAAATAACGCATTGTAATACGTAAGTCTTCATTACTAACCATTTAATATTTCATTTATTCAGCATGTGTAATACACGTATTTCAAACCTAGTTATTATAACATTTTATTATTATAATTACTTATAAATATATTTTGTTTTTTGCTTACAACTTTTAGATGCGATGTTTAGTAACTTTTTAAGTACATCATTGCGACACGCTTATATATATATATATATATTTACGTCGAAGTTTTTTTTTTCAAAACGGATTTGAGAATTGTATTAATGGAAACATAAAAAAGTTGTCGCGCTATTTTTTAATTATTTTAGAGATATAATATAACATTTCATAAATTTTGCTTATTTTTATCGACATCAATATAAAATTTACTCAAAACCGATTTATGAATAATAATGTACAAGCGATCGAAGCATATACTTATATGTTTTCAAAGTTGTCTCGACATTTAGTTTTTTTATATACAAAGTAAGGTTGTTTACTTTTTTTTTGTTTTTTTAATATAACATATCAATTAATTTGGAATATACCGTCGCGATGTGCTTACTTTTTTATCTATTATTTGATAAAAGTTTAATTAGAATGAGGTCAAATATAGTTGGGTTTTTTCTTTACACAACTCTTCTCTTATAACTTTAAAAATATGATGTTTTATAATATTTTAAGTATACGTTGTGATATATCTATTTTTATCTATGTCTCTCTAAATTTTTTTTAAATCGAGTTGTGGTTAATAATGTTCAAGTAATCGAAGTCCAAACGTACAATAACAATAAATGGTAAATTAATTTTCTAAAAGTATTTAACTAATAATATTTAATTGATTTATCTTTAATAATTTGTATTTGTTAATCCAAATACTTAACTCTATTCCTTTTTTTCTCAACATTCTAGCATAAATTTAGTTGAAAATGGAAAAAATATTCGTTTTTATGGTTTTCGATCCATATAAAATACGTATTGATATCATTTTGGGTGGATCACCATTTTAGTTTTTAGGTTTTTTTCTTTCAGTAACTCTAATGAATGCGTGCCGATACCATTACAAAATAACCGATGACGACCGAATTCTCGCCGGACAAACCAAAAAATCACATTAGTACCAAGTTATTAAGCATGTTGCACTTTTAGTTTGATAAACAGTGCCCCAATTCCCAAGATGCCAGATGACTTTTCATTTTTTCTAAATTTCGATTTCAGTTTCTATACCACAAACGTCGAAGTTATTTAATAATTCAGGTCTTCTCTAACAATATGAGTTCGTTAACTAAACAAACAATCGAAAAACGCAGTTTTGTTTCCTTTTTTCTCCTCAAAGGTCCGATATAAATTTAATTGTAAACGGAGTTGCATTCAGCATAAAGTCTTTTTTCGATATCGTCAACTACATCGAGTACTTTTATCATAACAAACCGAACCGATACCTCCCAAACGATGATCGACATTTATGTTGGTATTATCGAAACCAGTATTGATATTTGTTTTCATCGTTTAGATGTGTAAAACACGTATATATATATATATCCTTTTAGAAATATCACAACATTATTTTGGGTATCATTATTGGTTACACGGAAACTAGGGCTGCAAACGAACCAAACGAACACGAATAAGGCCTTGTTCGTTTTCGTTCGTTAAGAAAATAAATGTATCCACAAAGTGTTCATGAACACTTACCAAACAAGATTTTATGTTTGGCTTAGTTCATTAAAGAAGAAATGAACATGTTCGCATTCATTCTATAACCTTAGGTAACAGACACAAACGAACGCTATGAACACAAACGTACACAAATGAACACAAAAAGTGTCATGTACAAATGCACATAAACGAACACAAACAAGCGTCGTCATGAACCGAAACAAACACAAATAAACATATATCAAATTTTGAATAAAACCGAGGCCCAACGTTTTTGAAGCTTCTAAGCAAACTACAAAGTGGAGGCCCTTTGAATTCGTATAATTACAAAAAAATGAACTTGCATCAACAATATTTAATCTCATAAATTTTGTTGAGCCAAGTCAATGGAATAATATTAGTGTTAATTTAAGAGATATACTTATAAAAAAAGATGTGATTGATTAAATCACAAATATATACAAATTATTATAAAGATTAGCGGTTAACCTACCTAGATTATCCTTGCGAGTTACGACATCATTAATTACCCCTAATTTCTTCCCAATTTGAGATCGCCCAATGCCATTAAGTATCTATCGTGTTACAGTTAGCGAGAAGACAAAATAAAGGTTGATTATTTCCAATCAACAATAGCAACCTTAATTAAGCCTAGGCCAAAGTAAAGGTTGATTATTTCTAATCAACAATAGCAACCCTAATTAAGCCTAGGCCAAAAGCTACTGACCTGAGGGAGCGCAGGTTGCGATACAAATATTCTGATATTCATGTTTTTTTATTTAGACATTGGAGAGTTAAGTTGGGGCCTTTTATTTTATAAAACATGTTTTTGATTTGGAAATTAGTCCTAATACCCTTATACTATATGCAAACTTTTTTAACAAATTGAGGGCCCTAGTCAGTTGCATAGCCTTAGAAACCCATTGGGTGAACTTGTCTTTCATCACAAACAAACATATGTAGATCCACCCAAAACTATATTAATCTAATTATCTAAACATACTTGATAAATCTTAATAAATATAATTAACATAATATAATGTCTCAAAAAACAAATTTCTCATATTAAACTTAAAGTCTTCATTTAATCTCCCTAAAATAAACTTGAAGTCATCTAACAATCATCAAGTGAAATCCAAATTTGTAACAAGATACGTAACATACAATGCACTGATATTTATTAGTGGAAATTTTCACTATTTAATTTAAATATAAAAACTAAAAACCTTAATGAATCGTCAAACACAAACAAACAAATTACTGACATTCACGAACATAAATGAACAAATCCGGTCTTTGTTCATGTTCGTTCATTTAACTAGACGAACAAAATTTAACTAGATGAATGTAACTTTTTGTTCGTCTCATTTATTAAACCAACACACACAAACGAACTTGTTATCAAAAGATTCATGAACTATACGTTGAATTAAACGTGGGTATACGTTCTATTATACTAATTAGGATCAAATACAAAGAATAACATAAATAAGAAGGGTAAGAATGATTCTAGTCCATTGATCTTAGATTTGGAGGGCTGAAATTAGTTTTAGTGAATAGAAAATAATAGAAGGGCGTAAAGAGAATATTACATTTATTGATTTTTCTCTCCACATGCAAGACACATGTCAATTCCCCCATCATTTAAAACGTTTACAACTTTTCCATACGACATTTGTTTTCAAAAAAAAATTTCACCATAATAACGAGCTTTTTTTTAATCTTTAATATGAGTATGATATTACTATATAAAAATAATATTAAAAAATCAATTTTTATTGGGTTTTCTTTGTATTGTGTTAAAAGGTTGTGCTCATTGTGTCTTTCAACTGGGTTTTGGTTCTTACGTTTTTAACTAAGGTTTCTATACATTGTGTTATTATCAAAACTTATAACACAATGTTAATTTGGATTCTGTCAATTGCAATTTTTATTAGAATATATAACAAAATGTATAACACAATGAGAATTCTGTTATATTTAGGTTTTCTATACATTATGTTATAGGTTCTGGTCATTATGTTTATTCTGCTAGCCATTGTGTTTTAATATGTTGTCTATTGTGTTTTTGTTCTGTTGTCCATTATGTTTTAATATGTTATTCATTGTGTTTTTTGTTATGACCATTGTGTTTCGTCTGTTGTCCATTGTGTCTTTTATCTTTTGTTATCGATTGTGTTTTTTTATCTACTTTCCTTTGTGTTTTTAGGTTGATACTCATTGTGTTTTATGGTATGTCCATTGTACGCAACTGGGTTTTCTTAATGTGTTTTATGTTATGTCTATTGTGTAATACGCAATTGGGTTTTATCATTGTGTTTTATGTTATGTCCATTGTTTAATACACAACTGGGTTTTCAAAATTTTTTTAAAGTATAACAATAGGGTACTTATATTAAAGATAAAAACACTTGATTTTATGATATAGTATTTTTTTAAAACAAATGAAGTATAAAAAAGTTATTGACGTTTAAAAAATAAAGGAAAATAGCATGTGACTTACATATGCATAATTTTTTATTTTCTTTCAAAAAATTACTCATTCCGCTTTTTAAATGCATTCTTACTGTTTTAATTTTTGAATCCCTTTATATTAACTCAACCCTCAATTATACATTAGAAAAGAAAAAGCAGTATAAAAGGAACAACTTTTACTTTACAAAGACGCAGACAGATCATTTCCCAGCAGTCAAAAACTCAAAACCAGCTGCTGACGACTTGACCCAAGATCCCAAACCATTAAACCCTTCATTACCATTCTCATTATTCACCACAAATCATTGAGATCCGCTTTGATCCTCACACCGCCGGTGATCCACCAGTGTCGCTCTGCACCTCCGGTGGCGTCCACGGCATCTCCGTCCACCTCCGGCACCTTTTCTCCACAATATAATTATTATTATGGAATCAATTCTAGCAAGAGCGCTAGAGTACACTCTCAAATACTGGCTCAAATCATTCACCAGAGATCAGTTCAAATTACAAGGACGCACCGTTCAGCTCTCCAATTTAGGTACTTGCTTCATTTCAACGCAAATGTGCAGAAGTTGTGTTGAGTGATTTCTACTTTTTATGCTTCGATCCGGTAATTCTGTATTAGATTAGTAGTTTTAGGGCTTTGATTCATTGATTCCGTGTTCTGTTTGCTAGTTTTGATGCTTTAGATGCAAAATTGTGTGTGAATTAACTGTTTTGAGTGGTGGATTTGATTTTGATAGATATAAACGGTGATGCTCTGCACCCGAGTCTCGGATTGCCGCCTGCGTTGAATGTGACGACTGCTAAAGTTGGCAAGTTAGAGATTATAGTACGTAGCTTCCCGTTGTTGTTTAGAGTTATATGTATAGGTTGCTAGATTTTGTTGCTATATGCCCTGTGCGCATTCATGTATCTAATTGAAGTTTGGTTGGTGTGTTTTTAAGCTTCCGTATTTTAGCAATGTGCAAGTGGAACCGATTGTTGTGCAAATTGATAAGCTTGATTTGGTGTTGGAGGAGAATGATGATTTGGATGTGTATGGGAGTGCTGACAGGTAACGGTTAGTTTGATATGAATATATGATTTTTAGAGTAAATAGATCAGCACTGTCATTATCCTAATTTACTCTTCTCCGTGTATGTTTCTTGAAGTGCTCAAACGCCATCAAGTCCTGCAAAAGGCAGTGGGTATGGGTTTGCTGACAAGGTTAGTCTCTTTCAATGGGGTTGCTGGTCAAATTTTTTTTTTTCTTCTGACTGTCTTTTTAAGTGTAGTATTATACACACTATAAGCATGATCTCAAGCAAAGGCTTGCATAGAAGGTGGATACTGAATAGGGGGAGAAGATTAACCATATACTACTGAAATTAATGAAGCAAAAAAATAAAATAAAATAAAATATTGGACAGTATGTCAACTCAATGGAGTAACATGACTGTTTAATTTTTTTTTCGGTGTACGCCAGCTAAATGGAGCCGTTAAAGTGTTAGTAGTAGTTTCTTTAGAGAAAGTTAATTGACCGCAATCCATAGGAAATAATGTTTTAGGTGCAGGTAGCTGCACCTGCACAAAATATTGTATGTTGAAAATGTTACTATTTTGAAAATCTGTTGATAAAAACTTACAACCACTATTTTATGAAACTTACACTTTAAATTTCTAACACAGTAAAGGATGTTAGTAAATTGCATGTATGCCTTTGTATGTTATTACTGCAACACATTCTTTATCGTTTTTTACTGATTGTACATGATTAAAACTACATATATAAGATTTAATCATTTATGGACTATGGTTTATGATTTTGATGATAATTGTAAGTGGGGCTTCATTTTTGTAGGGTTCTTTGCTAGTCACCACAATTAAATGCTTCAATTGTAGCTTTTAACTCTTTTTTAAAGACGTTTGTGGATTTTGCCACTGAAATTTTAATTCGATCAGATTGCAGATGGAATGACATTGGAGGTACGGACTGTTAATCTTTTACTTGAGACTCACGGGGGTGCTAGACGTCGTGGAGGAGCAACTTGGTAAGTTTTTGGTGCACATAACGTACTCACATTTCTTTTAGTTACTTCTAGTTTGTCAATCTTGCTCCTTGGTACATGCTTACATCATTGTGTACACTAATCTGACGGTGTATATTAAAGCAGCATTTGGGCTTGCATTTGCATATCTCTAGACGCAAATTATTACTTTTCAGGTGGTTCAACAAACACTATTTTCTGACTATTCGAGATTTACGAACACTATAGTCAGATAATCTCCACCAAAACACAATCTGAAACACTCTCTAATAAATCATCTTGAATTTATGTATTTTGCTGACAGGGCATCACCAATGGCGTCTATTACTATTCGCAATCTCTTGCTTTATACCACAAATGAGAACTGGCAGGTTACTTTATAGACCCTTACATAGTTTTAATGATTTTATTTTATTAATATTAACATTGTTTTCATACATCAAATTACTAACTGGATGTCACTTGCTGCAGGTTGTAAACCTTAAGGAAGCGAGGGATTTCTCAAACGACAAAAAGTTCATCTACGTGTTCAAAGTAAAGTTCCGTTTACCTTTGTTTTAATTTATTGCTGAATAAAATGTCATTTTCGTCCCTGAGGTTTGGCCAGTTTGCGATTTTCATCCAATGGTTTGTTTTTCTGCATCTGGATCCAAAAGGTTTGAAATTGTCATTTTCATCTGGCTCATTAACTCCATCCATTTTTTCTGTTAATTCAAGGGTATTTACGTCTTTTTTGTTTACTTAAAAAGCAATTCGTTTCTTTTTTCAATTTAGCCAGGCTACATTTAGCATTATGCTAAATGCTTGTACATAAAGTGAAAAAGATGAATTGCCCTTTAAGTTAACAAAAAAGACGGAAATACCCCTGACTTAATGGATAAAAATGGATGTAGTTAACGAGGCGGATGAAAATGACAAGATTTCAAACCTTTTGGATCCAGATGCGGAAAAACAAACCCTTGGAAGAAAGTCGCAAAATGGCCAAACCTCAGGGTTGAAAATGGCATTTTACTCTTTATCGTTTTTTGTATACTACGTCACTTACATGTTACCGATAATACTTCCTTTTTGGTCACCAGAAGCTTGAATGGGAGCATCTATCCATCGACCTCCTGCCTCACCCAGATATGTTTGCCGCATTTTCCGAAGGTGCATTTAAGGATGATGACGGTGCTAAGCGCGTATTTTTCGGCGGGGAGCGGTTTCTTGACGGAATATCTGGAGAAGCTTATGTAATACAAACTTAATCCTCTTAGGCTCTTAGTTAGTTATCCGGCAACTTTGGTGTAACTAATGATTATCTTAATTATTCTGTAATCAGATTACCATACAAAGAACAGAGCTTAATAGTCCCCTCGGTTTGGAACTCCAGTTACACATTACCGAAGCAGTGTGCCCAGCTTTGAGTGAACCAGGTTAGTATATCGTATACGATTTCATGATTGTGCTTATTGCTAATCAGTTACTGTGTTTTGAACCTTTTGTGTTACGATAATTTAATATGAGCAGGATTGCGCGCTCTTCTTCGCTTCTTTACGGGACTGTACGTCTGTTTAAATAGAGGAGATGTGAATCCACATGCCCAAGAGGTTTAATTTCTTTTTTTTAGTTTTTAAAAATAGTTTTGAAGCACTATTATATCTGTTGGCTATAAGCAACTCACTCTTCTGGCAGCGATCAGCAGAAGCTGCAGGGCGTACACTGGTCTCGATTATGGTGGATCATATATTCTTTTGCATTAAGGATACTGGTTAGTAACAACATTATCATATCACACAAGCATATATAATAATGAATTGCTGCTAATTGTTCTAGTTGTACTTGCAGATTTCCGGTTAGAACTTTTGATGCAGTCACTTTTTTTTTCTCGGGTACGTTTCCGTCACTCCATGACACTAAAAAAGACTGTTTATTGCTGTTTGTTTATAAGTGTACTGTCCCTGTTAGACTGCCGTGTTGTCCATCCTTGTTAGCTTGTAAAAGTGGAATAAATCTTTTCTTCGAGATCCAAATGATGATTCCGTTTGGCCTTTGCAGGCAAGTCTTTCTGATGGAGAAATCACCAGATGCTTAACTCGAGTGATGATAGGTGGTCTGTTTTTACGGTATGCTGCATTCACTTATACTCTTTACATGTATAATTTACATTCTCGAGCGATATGATGTTAATAACTACCAAGCATTGGTGATTCTTTTAAATGTTATGCATCTTTTGTTTGCACTACATAAGGCAAAATGGGCAGGTCTGACAAGTTGGGTTACAGGTCAATTTGGGTAATTTTTGGCATGGGTCAGATTGGGTTGACCTTACTGTTTTATGAAAATAGCTAGTGTGTTAAATATGATTACAAACTCAAGTAATCTAGTTTTTTGAGTGAGTAAAGAACACGGATGGTTCCTGTGGTTTGCACTTCGTACCGTATATAGTCCCTAACTTTTGCCAAAAGTACACGGATGGTCCCCGTGATTTGAACTTTGTAACACATGTAGTCCCCAACGTCTAGTGACTAAATGCGTTACAAAGTGAACACCACAAGGACCATCCGTGTACTTTTGGCAAAAGTTGGGGACTAAATGCGTTACAAAGTGCAAACTACAGGGACCATCCATAACTTTTAAAAAGCTGGGGACTAAATCCAAAATTTTGGTTAACCACAGGACCATCTGTGTACTCTACTCTTTTAATAAAGTGATATAGGAGGTTGTATTAAAATGCACTTTGGTAGAATTTGACTCATTAAACCCATTTGTCCCTGTCTCCATTGTAATTTAGTATCTATACTCTGTTAGCTCATTTGTTTAATCTTCTTAAAATGTTAGATGCCATTATTGATTTAAACCATTGATCGAACAATCTGAGGGTGTTAAATGGTTCTTGCATTCTTTGTGAATTTATCTTGAACCCTCCTGTGTGTGTGTATGTACTATGCTTTATTTTCCAATAATTATTTTTATATTCTTGTCAAAATAACACCTTTATAATTGGATTTAATGTTAATAAAATTCAGGGATACATTCTCTAGTCCACCATGTGCATTAGTGCAACCATCAATGCAGGATGCTGCAGAGGAACCACTTCACATTCCAGATTTTGGTATAATTTGATTCCAAATTATATTAGCTATAAATACGTATAACATTCAAAGCTTATTAAAAAATTAAATACTTATTCAGTTTATGATTTTTTTCAGGCAAGAATTTTTGTCCTCCAATATTCCCTTTAGGGGATCAACAATGGCTGTTAAACGACCATGCTCCACTCATTTCTCTTCATAGTCTTCAGTTTATTCCCGCACCTAACCCTCCATCCTTCTCATCACAAACCGTCATCGACTGCCAGCCTCTTATGGTACCGCATTGTATTTCGTTAATTTCGTTACATGAAAGTTAAAGATGACAAGTTTGAGTCATTCACTTAGAAATGGGTCAATCTGGGTCGTGTTGTATCTCGAATGAGTGGAAGGGGCAAAACAAGTTGAAATATACCCAAAGTCTATTCTTAACGCATACTACCTTTTAAGTTGTTTTTAGAGAAAAATGCCATTTTCGTCATTGAGGTTTGGCCGGTTATGCGACTTTCGTCCAAAGGTTTGTTTTTCCACATCTGGATCCAAAAGGTTTAAAATCTTGCCATTTTCATCCTGCTCGTTAACTCCATCCATTTTTCTCCGTTAAGTCAGGGGTAGTTCCGTCATTTTTTGTTAACTTAAAGGGAAATTCAGTCCTTTTCACTTACATAAAAACACCGAATACCCCTGAAAAAGACTGAATTGCCCTTTAAGTTAACAGAAATGACGGAAATGCCGCTGACTTAATGGAGAAAAATGGATGGAGTTTACGAGCCGGATGAAAGGAGCAAGATTTCAAACCATTTGGATCCAGATGCGGAAAAACAACCTTTGGACGAAAGTCGCAAAACTGGCCAAACCTCAGGGACGAAAACGGCATTTTACACTTGTTTTGTTTCCAATAATTTTGTTTTTGTAAGTAACATTATCAATAATAAAATATTTTACAAAAACTGAGAAAAAAGTGTTTTCTGGCCAGCCCCAAACCGACACAACTCGTTTTGTTCCGCACTAGAAAACGACATGTTTCAACCTGAACCCTTTTTGACCCGTTATCCAACCCGTCTGACACTCAACACGCTACCTCAAATAAAAAAAACATTCAACATCATCATTTACTGAAATGCCACCATATATTTCCAGATACATCTTCAAGAAGAATCTTGTCTTAGAATATCATCCTTACTAGCCGATGGAATTTTGGTCAATCATGGTGACATTTCACCGGATTTCTCTATCAACTCACTCGAATCCAAAGTCAAAGGATTAGACATCATCGTTCCGCTCGTAAACGAGAGCTCCTTCACCGGAGCAAGGCTTCATATCGAGAACCTATACTTTCACGACTCACCATCCCTACGCTCCAAACTACTCAATCTCGAAAAAGATCCCGCATGTTTCTGTTTGTGGAAAGGCCAGCCCATCGATTCCAGCCTAAAGAAGTGGACAGCTGGCGCTTCTCTTATAAACATGTCTCTAGAAACACATAATAACAATAACTCGAAAAATGTTAATGGGTCGCGTTCACACTGTTCAGAGTTATGGAGATGTGTAGAGATGAAAGACGTTTGCGTTCAGGTAGCGATGGTAACGGCAGATGGAAGCCCGTTAACCGATGTTCCTCCGCCAGGAGGCGTTGTCAGGGTCGGAGTTGCGTGTGAACAATATCTTTCCAACACCTCGGTTGAACAGTTATTCTTTGTGTTGGATCTTTATACGTATTTTGGTATGGTCAGCGAGAAACTGGCCAAGGTTGGAAAAGATAAACGAAAAAAATCGGTGAAACGTGAGTTATCCGATGGAAGTTTGATCGAAAAAGTTCCTGGTGATACTGCTGTTAGCTTATCGGTTAAGGACTTAACGTTAACGTTTCTAGAATCTTCGTCTTTGGATATTCAGGGAATGCCGTTAGTTCAGTTTGTTGGTGATGATTTGTTCATGGAAGTTACTCATAGGACCTTGGGTGGGGCCATGGCTATTTCGTCATCTTTACGGTGGGACCGGGTCCAGGTGGACTGTACAGAGACCGAGGTAAATTCGATAAACGCGATAAACGCAAATGGTGTAATGCCTAATGACTATCATAAACTGAGAGCTGTATTTTGGGTGCCAAATGGAAGAAATTTTCCGTTTTTGGATTTACGTATGGTGCATGTTATTCCTTATAATGCACGGGATACAGAGTGTCATAGTTTAAGTGTGTCGGCGTGTATAGCGGGTGTACGTCTTGCTGGTGGAATGAACTATGCTGAAGCTTTGCTCCACCGGTTCGGAATTCTTGGCCCGGATGGTGGGCCAGGTGTTGGGCTTTCTAAGGGCTTGGACCATTTATCATCCGGCCCGTTTTCAAAGCTTTTTAAAGCATCACCTCTGCTAGAGAGTAAAAGTAAGCTTTTATCAATTGATTTACAAATGGGTCAATTTGTTTAAATGGGCTGATTTGAGTTGTGTTTATCTCAAAATGGCCTGTTAAAGTTGTAGCTAAAAGGAAAAAGGGTCAAACGGGTAGAAGTCAGCCAAAGATCTGGATTATTATTGTCATAATAATATTATAATTTCAAAAAGAGTAAAATGCCATTTTCGTCCCTGAGGTTTGGCCAGTTTTGCGGCTTTCATCCAAAGGTTTGTTTTTTCGCATCTGGATCCAAAAGGTTTGAAAATTTGCCGTTTCATCCGGCTCGTTAACTCCATCCATTTTTCTCCGTTAATTCAGGGGTATTTCTGTCTTTTTAGTCAACTTGCAAGGCAATTCGGTCTTTTTCACTTTATGTACATTATGCTAAATGCTTGGACATAAAGTGAAATAGACCGAATTGCCCTTTAAGTTAACAAAAAGGACGAAAATACCCCTGACTTAACAGAGAAAAATGGATGGAGTTAACGAGCCGAATGAAAATACCAAGATTTCAAACCTTTTGGATCTAGATGCTAAAGAAACAAACTTTTGGGCATAAGTCGCAAAACTGGTCAACCTAAGAGACGAAAATGGCATTTACCCTTTTAAAAATGAACGAAAGGGCTGACCCAACCCGTTACGTGACCCCCCCCCCCCCCCCCCACCTTGCCTGTTATAGTTTTGGTTTTGATATCTATAACATGTCAGAGAAGTTACTCTTACGATCCTGTTCATTTTTTTTCAGGTGAAAAGATAGAGGAAGAGAAGCGTAGTGGTTACTTGCAGTTGGGTCCACCCGATGATGTGGATGTATCATTAGAATTAAAAGACTGGTCATTTGCGTTGGAGGGTACTGAGGTGGCAGAAAATTGGCGGTTCTGCAATTCCGAAGATTCTTACAGAGAAGAGAGGTGTTGGCACACGACTTTCGACAGTTTTAAAGTTAAAGCAAACAGCAGCAAAAAGCACACTGTTAATAGCAAAAAGATATTGCCTGGAGCATTGAAGTATCCTGTTGAATCAGTCACGGTGGGCATATGCTTCATTACTTCGGTTTAGCTTTGTTTATTCATGAATATTTGATAAAGAGTAAAATGTCATTTTCGCCCCTGAGGTTTGGCCAGTTTTGCGACTTTTGTCCAAAGGTTTGTTTTTCCGCATCTGGATCCAAAAGGTTTGAAATCTTGCCAGTTTCAACCGGCTCGTTAACTCCATCCATTTTTCTGCATTAAGTCAAGGGTATTTCCGTCTTTTTTATTAACTTAAAGGGCAATTCGGTCTTTTTCACTTCATGTAAAAAGGCTGAATACCCCTGAAAAGACCGAATTCCCCTTTTAAGTTAACAAAATAGAGGGAAATACCCCCGACTTAACGGAGAAAAATGGATGGAGCTAACGAGCCAGATGAAAATGGCAAGATTTTAAACCTTTTGGATCCATATGCGGAAAAGCAAACATTTGGACCAAAGTCGCAAAACTAGCCAAACCGTTGGGACGAAAATAGCATTTTACTTTTTGATAAAAAGGTTTTATAAATGCTAAATAGGTATATTAAGCTCTAGAATATTAAAACAACCCTTTGAAACCCATTTGTGCGCCGTTGTATACATGACGTGAATAAATTACTATACCTTTATCTCCTTGTAGGTCGGTGTTGAAGGCTTGAAGACATTGAAACCCAGAAGCAAAAAGGAAATGCACTCCCAAACGGGCACACGCAAGCTGTCGAGTCACATGGCGGGGTCGATCTCGAAGCTGACATAGTGTTAAATGAAGATGACGGTGCCAATGGGACGATAAAATGGGTAGTGGAAAGCTTAAAGTTTTCTGTGAAACATCCGGTAATTACATCTGAACTTGCGTTAATGATTTTATTTAGAGTTTAAATTCCCATTTAACCTATTTTGATGTATAAAAATGCAACCCACATTGACCCATTATTATTATTATTATCATTATCATTATCATTATCATTATCATTATCATTATCATTATCATTATCATTATCATTATTATTAACATTTATGGGCGTTGAATAGTGGTTTTTTTTGTTTTCTAGTCCCTAATTTCCATTTACAACCCTTGATGTTTTATAAGTTTAAGATTGCCCCTAAACGTTAATAAAAGTATAATTTTTTTTCTTCCTTATTCTTTAGCCGATTACACAACTCCTGAACTTTAATAAAGTTATCCTTTTGAGTTTTTAACGAATTTTTGTTAGGTGATTTTTTATGCGTTTCGTTTTTTTATATTATTCTTATCTACGTATCGACGTTAATTTCTGTAAGTTGTTTTTAAACCGACCGGTTGTTTAAGGCGATTTTTTTAAAAACTGTTTGGTTTTTATAACCGATCGACACTCATCTCTAAACCAACATGTTGTAATGCATGGCCGTCATGTTTATCTTTGTATACGTCTTGGTGTAAATTTTGTTCGAATAACTTGGCTTTCGTATACGACGTAACTTTTCCGTGACTTTCAAATATACAGCCGTGACGCGTTTTTTTGTCGTTACATTCGCGATTTGCTTATTTTTATCAATGTTTTAAAACCTCCGCGTAGCGCGGGTGGTATCCCACTAGTTTACTTATAATGGATCAGAGTGGCCACCACTTGTTTTGATTGCTATTTTTACACAAGCAAGTACAGACATACTGATAATGGCTACTGTGTAGGTTGAGGCAATTGTAACGAAGGATGAACTGCAACATGTTGCTCAACTATGTAAGTCAGAAGTGGATTCAATGGGGCGAATAACTGCCGGTGTTTTGCGTGTGTTAAAGTTAGAAGGATCGGTTGGTCAGACGGCAATGGATCAGCTAAGCAACCTCGGTAATATAAATATTCACTTAAGTAACATATGAAAATAAATTTTCTTGAATCAAAATTAGAGTAAAGTACACAGATGGTCCCTTTGATTAACCAAAATTTGGATTTAGTCCCTACTTTTTTAAGTATATGGATGATCCTAGTAGTTTGCACTTAGTAACGCATTTAGTCCCCAACTTTTGCCAAAAGTACACGGATGGTCCCTGTGGTATGCACTTTGTAACGCATTTCGTCACTAGATGCTGGGGACTACATGCGTTACAAACTGCAAATCATAGGGACCATCCGTGTACTTTTGGCAAAAGTTCGGGACTAAATACGTTACAAGGTGCAAACCACAAGGACCATCCGTGTACTTTTAAAAAACTAGGGACTAAAACCAAAATGTTGGTTAACCACAGGGACCATCCGTGTACTTTACTCTTTTGATTAAAAAGTACTTGCAACTCATACAACTGAAAATTTGCAGGAAGTGAAGGGTTTGACATCTTTTCACGCAGAGATAGTAACGGTTCTAGTGTCGGTTTGATTCCCTCTTCTCTTTTGGCTTCAGATAACCGACATTCTTCGTCCCCCAATCCAACACTAAATTCACTTGAAGCTGCTTTATTAGATTCACAATCGAATTGTGCAGCTCTCGTGGCCGAATTAAGCTGTTCTGAATCTTCCAAACAACACCTTGATAGTGTAGAACAACTTGCGCAGAAACTGGAGAGTATGCAGAAATTGTTATCGGAGTTGCAGAGTGGGGTATAGTTTGTAATATTTTGCCTTCATGTATATAGTGAATATATATGCACATATTTACAACTGTAAGTGTCAAAGTTGGCATGTCGGAAATTTTGCGAGAACATTATTAAATTGTGTAAAAGTTGTATTTTCTTGACACTCGGTTTTAGATGAAAGCAAAACACTAGAGCTCCAATTTATTACACCACTTGCTAGTCCAACATGGCTTGATACAAAATTGTGTTGATCTATAATGTGTGTAAACTGGTTCGACATAGGGATGAGCTTGGTATCGGACCAAAAGTACCAACCCCCAAAATTGTCAAAACTGGGTACAGGTATCGAAAATGCTTGGTACAGTACTAATATGGTACAATATTTGAAGGTAAAAATCGGCAAAATACAGGTACTATAGCGAACCAAAATACTGATCCCGGAAACACCAATAGGTGGGCAAGAAAATAATTCAGTATAGTAAATTCGATACGGGTACAGTACGGGTTTGGTTTTGGGATTTGGTACCATTTGCTCAATCTCTAGTTCATCCCTAGTTCAACCTGCTTAAGTAATCGTGTATTGCATCCACTTGTTAACGTATGTAGTTCTTAAAACTCTGTATAAAACTCACCATAATGGTGTCGAACATATGTCACACTTAAAACATGTTAGACGTGTTACATGTATGTTATAACGTTTAAGTAGGCGACTAAACGTGGCATATTCGGGTTCAATAATCGTGTTAAACATGTCATGACAAATCAACCCATTTTGCGGGTTCAATAATCGTGTTAAACATGTCATGACAAATCAACCCATTTTGCAAGCTTAACACCGACAAACAGATATCAAGTTGGCCAGTCACTAAACGAATACATCCTACTGATACGTGGTCGAAAACCGATGTTTCTATTAAGCTTAAGTTAATGTTTTACGTAACTTTTAGTTTCTTATAGCCTCCTTTTGATTAGATTTGTGTTTTACAGGTTTGCGGAGTTTAAGGAGCTATTCGGGAGCGTTTCAGAGCATCGGGGCGGAAAACGGATCGATCGGGAGTGCAAAATGGAAAAACAGGAAAACATGATTTAGAGAGGCTGTCGCCGACGCCCCTCATATAGCTCCGTCGGCCAAAAATGTTCGTAGATAGTGGATTAGAGCGTCGGAGAAGAATTAGACCAACCAGAGGTCGTCAGCGACGCCCCATTGGGCCGTCGGCGACGCCCCTCCTAAACTGTTGTCGCTGAAATTCAAATTTTGGCGGATTATAACTTGTGTTTGACCAATTTTGTGAAAAGTTACGAGTTTGTGAATAGAGAGCAACCCTCTTGGAGCCAAGATCATCATCACCTTCAATCTCCACCATCTCCAATCCACCCAATCATTCAATTGATCGTCTTCGATCAAAACCCTAGCTTATCATCATCATGTCCTTCATCATACATTCCTCTTCACCTTCAATCTCAAACCCTAACCATCATCATCACTATGTTCGAAGCTTCAAGATGGTAATGTTCAAGAATTAATCTTCCGTTGATCAAGTCCCGTTCACCGTGAGCGGCTAATTTCTTTGGGTTTCACCCTAGTGTAGGTTTTGTAAGTTCTAGGGTTTGACATAGTTTTAAGTATTGATTTGTGACAATTTGTGCTTTGATTTTGAAACCTATGATAATTGACTTGCATTTGTATCGAATTCATGAATTGTCGAGTGAAGATTAAATTTGACTTTGTGAAATGTTTATGTGTAGTTATGCCTTGTCTAGGTTAGAGTTTACTTGTTTGTGATAACAAAGTGCATTGTAGTCCGTTGTTCATAACGTCGATAGCTCTTGGCGTCTAAATCACGTAACACTAAACTTGTTGGTCATTGCTACAAATGAATTGAACTTAAAAGCGTGTAGGAACCCTAGGATTTGCATTACCGAACCGGGTGTGAACCTTGTTTTTACATCATTGTTTTAAAATCAAATTAGTTAAATTTTCTTGCAATCGTTTAAGTTCTCATAGTTAGTAAATTAGAAGCAAATTCGTCGGATCATTCCGACATTCCTTCAAACAAACAAATATTTAAACAATCGAAATAGCAAGCTTCATAATTTGTGACAACACCCATTAAAAATCAATTGCATCCATCGCAAACCACAAACTCTTCATGGTTCGACCCTTTACTACCACTAACACATTGTTAAGGGTAACCAAAGTAGGAATCAAGGGGGTTCGAAGCGTTCCCATAACGGAAGTTTGGGTGGTTTCTTAGCCCCGGGTGATAAGTATTAGAATTCATGTCAAATTGCTTTCGATCACCATATACTTGATTCACCTCCTCATTCGTATGGGCCATATTCACTTGACATTACTCGGTGCGATGCCCAATATCCCCACAATCTTCGCATACCGCGAATTGCACCGCACCAACATCCTTCTTCTTCATCTGAGCTAACTCCCTTTCCAAAGTGGCAATTCTATCCTTGGCGCTTGAATCGAGGTCGGGAAGAGATCGGAAAATAGGGTGTTTTTTAGATCGGTCCGCCATAGCGACCGCTTTCAAATTCTTGCTCATCCTTTCCAGGAAGTCCCAATCGTCTTTCTCATGATTTTTTAACAAGGTGCCATTACTTGCCGATTGCAAATACTTATGGTCGTCGGCATTCAAACCTCTCACAAAACACTTCAAGAGTTCCCACCTCGGTATTTGATGGTGTGGGCATTTCCGAACCAACTCTTTGAAACGGGTCAACGCTTCATATAGCAACTCTCCCGAATATTGTCTAAACGACCGAATTTCGTCTCTTGCATCATCGGTCTTTGCAATGGAATAGTACTCATCTAGAAAAACTTGTTGCATTTCCGCCCAATTATGAATACTATTCACCGGAAGTGTGAGGAACCATGCTTGGCTTTGTCTTTCAATGAAAATTGAAAAAGTCTCAACTTCACCTCTTCAAGCTCGAAATTATGTCCCCCAATTGTGCCACATATAGCCGAAAATTCCGCCAAATGGGTGTATGGTTCATCATTGGTCCTACCATTGACATGAGGTAAGATGTTGATGTAATTCGGTTTACACTCAAACGACCTTCTCCCTCGAGGTGTAGGCACAATTGGTGAGTCATTTTCGGTGACCACCGGTCTAAATCGCTCATTAACACCTCGTGGGCCTTATTGTTGTGGTTGACGTCTCAGACCATTGACTTCTTGATTCATTGGCCTATTATTGCCCATTCGGTCACCACCCCCATTTCCACCTTAATTTCTGCCACCCACGAATTGTGGAATTCGGTTACGGTTACCATTGTTATTGTTGTTATTGTCATAATCCCGATTCCTTCGTGGTTGACGGTTATTCCCGTTGCCGTCATCTCTACCATACTCTTGCCCATATCTGTCATTATTCCCCACAAAGTTGGCATTTTGATAACCAAAGTCGTCATAATCAAACCCCGAGAGCTGTAAAAATTTCCCATGTTGTTATCACCCCATTCGTCATCCACAACTCTTTCACTATAGTTCCCACCGTCATCCGAATATTTCTAGTTGATGCTCACATGATCCGGCGATTGATAACCGGGAATACTATACGGTGCATCATCGGGAATATTATTTCTCAACTCATCGAGGTCGAGAAATTGGGATTCATTTGTTGGATTACCACGACTATGGTTAACCCCACGGTTGGCGTTAACATTTTGGTTGTTGAGATTTGGAGGTAATGGGTTTTGTCGGTTTTGGTTTGGAGGAGGAGGTGTGGGTGTACGTTGGCGGTTGTTTTGGTTTCGGCTACGAGATTGGAATAGTGGTGTTGGTGGTCTTGAGTTATTACCACCCCTCGATTGATGGTTTTGAGTATTTTGGTTTTGGTTTTGTGGTGGGTAATCATAGAATTGGTTTTTGTTGTTGGGTTGGTTGGAGTGTTGGGGATCCATTGGAATGGGTCCAAAAGATGGTGTAGGTGGTGAGTTGGTGTTGAGTGGATTAGAGACAAGGGTTGTCTCTAATCGGTTGGCTAAATTTCTTCTAACGACCCGCTCGATCTTCGGTTCGAACACTAGCGGCGAGGTCCTCCCAGAATTTCGTGTATGCATGCACTACCTGTAACCTGCACAAGTAACACACCCGCGTAACACAAAAGCAAAGACGGTATAAAGAAACAAGCACTTTAATAGTTAATCACAAATCAAACAATATCCAAACTCAAAGCGCACGAACTCCTCGACAACGGTGCCAAAATTTGAACGGAGTGTCGCGCCACGGTCAAAGATAAAATTTATAATCCCAAATTACCCTTAACAATGTGTTAGTGGTAGTAAGGGGTCGAACCACGAAGAGTTTGTGGTTTGCGATGGATGCAATTGATTTTTAATGGTTGTTGTCACAAATTATGAAGCTTGCTATTTCGATTGTTTAAATATTTGTTTGTTTGAAGGAATGTCAGAATGATCCGACGAATTTGTTTCTAATTTACTAACTATGAGAATTTTTCATTAAAGATGAAGAGCACTCGAGGAATGAGCAAAAAACCAGGTGCATACGTTTCTTTTTAGCTTTGATTTTTAGTTAGTAATAAGTGGATTGTATTTTGTATTTTATTTTTTTCCGGGGTGAAATTTTGGGAAGGTTAGTCGTGTCACATCCCTTGTGCGTTTTAAAAGCTTTATTCTACACATTGAGGACAATGTTGACCTTAAGTGTGGGGATAGGGAGAAAAAAAATTTTCAATTTTGACCCATTCATTTAAACACTACACATTGAGGACAATGTTGACCTCAAGAATGAGGATGGGGGGAAATTTCAAAAATTTTTCAAAATGTCTTTGTTTGAAGCAATCTAAAAAGCACAAGTAACTAAGTTAATGAGGGATGACACAACTCATGAGGTCTTTTGTCATGGTCAAGTTCAAATTAATAACATGACGGGTATTTAGCGGGTGGTTATTTGGGAATAATACACTTAAGAAACTTACATTTTATATACATTGCTTTTATACATAATATATGCATATAATTCTTTGTTTGAGTGGACCATTAGTCATGTATCGTAGAACTTGCAATTTTTGATGAGTTTGAGACCATAGACCGAATATGAGCACAATAATGATTAAGGCATTAGGTTAACCTTTTCATTTTACACCATTTATATATCCTTACCCGAAATCAATCCCTTAGTCGCCAATCTTGAGCCTAAACCTTTCGTTTGACCAACACATTTAGCCCTTGACCGTTGAACCTTTTATCTTTAACCCGTGTGATGAAAACTTGATTTTAGGATTAGTTGCAAAAAAAAAGAATATAATTGAGAAAAGAAAAGAAAACTGTATGTACTGATAGTTTTTTTAATAAAAGGCGAAAAACTTTTGCCTCTTAGCTTATTGTTTCGTAGTCGGTTGTGTTAGAATATTTGTTTTTGTAATAAAAATAGAGTTTTCATCACCTTAGCCACTTTCAAAATATCATATTCCATACCCTTAGCCCAGCCCCAATACAACCCGTTCAAGACCTTTTGACTTGTGCTTAATATTTGTGTTTGGTGGTGGAGAATGATTGAGTTGCAAACTTATGCGGGTATGTGTTCTAATCGGTTTGTGTGATTATATCAAAAGTGCTAATGCATCAATTATTAGCCAATTTCTAAGCCGAGTGGAGAGAATATTGTGAGAGATGTGTATGAATTGTGAGTTTCAAGGGCGGGTTAATCTTGGATAATGTGTTAATCATGTTAACGTTAAATATTTTGAAAATGATAAAAATTATGAACCAAGTATGACATTAGACCTTAACTCATGTCTCAAGAATGGGAAATGTGTTCCTCATTCGACCCACGTGAAAGTGAAAGACAGATTTGCTTGAGGGCAAGCAAAAGATAAGTGTGGGGATGTGATACGTGGTCGAAAACCGATGTTTCTATTAAGCTTAAGTTAATGTTTTACGTAACTTTTAGTTTCAAATAGCCTACTTTTGATTAGATTTATGTTTTACAGGTTTACGGAGTTTAAGGAGCTATTCGGGAGCGTTTCGGAGCATCGGGGCGGTAAACGGGTCAATCGGGAGTGAAAATGGAAAAACAGGAAAAAAGGATTTAGAGAGGCTGCCGCCGACGCCCCTCAGATATCTCCGTCGGCCAAAAATGTTCATAGACAGTGTATTAGAGCATCGGAAATGAATCAGACCAACCGGAGGTCGTCAGCGATGCCCCATTGGGCCGTCGGCGACGCCCCTCCTAAACTGTTGTTGCTGAAATTCAAATTTTGACGGATTATAACTTGTGTTTGACCAATTTTATGAGGAGTTACGAGTTTTTGAATAGAGAGCAACCCTCTTGGAGCCAAGATCATCACCACCTTCAATCTCCACCATCTCCAATCCACCCAATCATCCAATTGATCGTCTTCGATCATAACCTTAGCCTATCATCATCATCTCCATCATCCATTCATCTTCACCTTCAATCTCAAACCCTAACCATCATCATCATTACCTTCGAAGCTTCAAGATGGTAATGTTCAAGAATTCATCTTCCGTTGATCAAGTCCCGTTCACCATGAGCGGCTAATTTCTTTGGGTTTCACCCCGGTGTAGGTTTTGTAAGTTCTAGGGTTTGACTAGTTTTGAGTATTGATTTGTGACAATTTGTGCTTTGATTTTAAAACCTATGATAATTTACTTGCATTTGTATCGAATTCATGAATTGTCACGTGAAGATTAAATTTGACTTTGTGAAATGTTTATGTGCAATTATGCCTTGTCTAGGTTAGAGTTTACTAATTTGTGATAACAAATTGCATTGTAGTCCGTTGTTCATAACGTCGATAGCTCTTGGCATCTAAATCACGTAACACTAAACTTGTTGGTCATTGCTACAAATGAATTGAACTTAAAAGCGTGTAGGAACCCTAGGATTTGCATTACCGAACCAGGTGTGAACCTTGTTTTCACATCTTTGTTTTAAAATCAAATTAATTAAATTTTCTTGCAATCGTTTAAGTTCTCATAGTTAGTAAATTAGAAACAAAATCGTCGGATCATTCCGACATTCCTTCAAACAAACAAATATTTAAACAATCGAAATAACAAGCTTCATAATTTGTGACAACACCCATTAAAAATCAATTGCATCCATCGCAAACCATAAACTCTTCGTGATTCGACCCCTTACTACCACTAACACATTGTTAAGGGTAATTTGGGATTATAAATTTTATCTTTGACTGGGGCGCGACACTCCGATCACCTACTATCATAGTTTAAAAAAAGAACAAATTAAGATGCCTTGTCATCACAGAAAACAAACGAAATTGCTGAAGGACTATACAAGGTACACAACATGACTTGTTTAAACCAACACAAGCTACGAAGTTGCAACAGTATCCCAACGCCAAATGGTACCATCTTCACAGCAACTCAGAATTGTGCTGAAACATACATTTTATAAAAAGCATTCAGCATCATATGTTGATATATATATATAATAACATATAGCCTAGTATAACCGCAAACACATGTTTTTTACCTTTCATAAATAATTAACACTTAAAATACGAGTTAAAGCAATTTTAGGCGGTTTATGCTATAGAAAGACGGTTACACGGTAATACCTTCCATCAAATGACATAGCAGTTTGCCTGATGGGTGATTTAGACTGAACATGAGATAACCTAACAAACAAAGTGTGCGATCAAAGCAACAGTAAGTTTGGTTTCACACGAAAAAGTCAAATCACGAAAAAATGCTTATAAGTAAGGAAACCTTGCAATAAGAGAAGGTGGGCTCGTCTGCAATTCCCATACATAGATTTTTCCTTCCCTGTTCCCTGGTATCAACATTTTGTCTGTTTTAGATCTATTAAACAGGTTCAAATGTGCATATTACAAGCACAGTTTTTTTTCCTACATTTGATAGATTTGACAAGTGATGATGATGTGGCAGACATGTGACCACTGTACAATTTTATTGCCAGGATCGTACATAAACTACCGTTGGAGCGTATTACGAACACATTTTTCCTTTCTACATGTGATTAATTTTGACAAGTGATTATGACGTGGCATTACATGTGAACTCCATGCAGTTTTTTTTGTTCACATGGCAACAAAACTAAAAGAGTTAATTACGTTTTTCGTCCCTGTAGTTTGTTGAAAATAACCATTACAGACCATTAGTTTAAAAATTGCCAAAACAGTACTGGTACTTTCACTTTTGTAGCAATTATAGTCCACCTCCGTTAACCCTATCCAATTTATAGTTAAGTGTTGGGTGAAAAGACTAAAACACCCCTCATTTAAAAACAATATATAAACAAATGACTTAATTAGGTTTTTCGTCCCTGTGGTTTGCACTAAAGACGAATTTTTACTTTGACCAATTATGTTTTAGCTATGTATTTTACCCATTAGAGATGGTATAACCACATTAGACATATCAGTTTGTTAACCCTTGTACAAACATGATCAGGGATTACAAATTTATATATACCAGAGTTCTACTTGGATTATACCGCTGATACATTTATACAGTAAGCAAAGTGTGATACCTATAGCTGCTGCATTGCAATGGAAATCACAGGAAAGCTTTATAAACCAGATGTCACAATCAGGTACAGGATATTTCTGAAGAATATCCACCGTGCCCTGAAAAGAAATACTATTCTATAAAGCACCCATGCATGGCTTAATTTGACCATTAAATAAGGTGACATAGCAGGGGTGTGCACGGTTCGGTTTGGTTTACCGCTTTTGAAACCGTTCGATATCAGTTTTTTCAGTTTTAGCAATGGTTCGGTTTTGGAACAAAATTACGTAAGATTCAAACGTAAAAGTAAAATCCAAGATTTAAGAATCTTTCTTAGATGTTTACATTTATGTTATTATATTTAACCTTTTCAATTAATATTGTTCACATAAACCTAACCTTCTAATCTATTTTTATGTTTCTTCAAAGTTTTTATTAAGACATTTTCTTTTATAATACTATGAAAATCATTTAATTTTTATGTTAAATTTCATTATTTCTTGTAGGCAATGGATAAATCAATTCAAAGATAGATAAACATGTTAATGTTTATATTATATATACTTAACATTCAAGAATAAAATTAATAATTCCTAAATCAATATATAACAAACATTAAAAAATTATGTTTAGGTTTCGGTTCGGTTCGGTTCGGTTATCTTAAAATGCAAAACCATAACCGAACCTTAAATTTTGGTTTCGGTTCTTTTTTTTCGGTTTTCTGCTCATCCCTGCGTAGCATACATAAGTATATGTATGTGAGTGTGTGTGTAGTTTTGTAAATTAAACTATTTAAAGACTAATGAAGAGAGATATCAAACCTCTCCTGGAGACTGCTCTTTCATCTTCGGCTCCCACAATATGAACTCGTTGTCTACACTCTGAGATTCGAAATAAAAAATGAATTATGATAAGTTGTAAATGGCGCAAACTTGAAAAACTAGGGTGCATGGAGTCATTCACCTTAGATAGTATGAAATCACCAAGCCACCTATTGCAGTCAACATAATTTGTATGAATTGAAGCAATTAAAACCTAAATAAGTTGAGTTCGATTTAGAACAAGAAAGAATGCCCATTTGAAAAGAAAAAAAAGTCAACTGCATTACTACATATGAAGATAACAGCGGTTCTAACCGGAAACTGGACGTATTTTGTAGGAAACTGCGACGGGAGCCCCTCCCATGTAAAAGATCTCTCGACATATGTCCAAAACTCTGCAAGAAGCTCAATGTTAATAACAATGTTCATATGTTTCACATAGTTTAAAACACGATATGATGCCATCAAGGTTTTCCAACAACAGATTGTACCTTTCATTGACCAGATCTTTACAGTGTTATCCATCCCACAACTGGCAATACGATATATATCTGAAGGGTGGAAATCCTGAAAAGAAGTAAAAAAATAACAATCCAATTCTACTTTATTAGTACTAAAAATTAATAATTAAAAGAAGAGTAAAATGCCATTTTCATCCAAAGGTTTGTTTTTGCGCATCTGGATCCAAAAGGTTTGAAATTTTGCCATTTTCATCCGGCTCGTTAACTTCATCCATTTTTCTCTGTTAAGTCAGGGGTATTTTTGTCCTTTTTGTTAACTTAAAGAGTAATTTGGTCTTTTTCACTTTATGTACAAGCATTTAGCATGATGTACAAGTATTCAAAATACCCTTACTAAATAAAAAAGACGAAAATAGCCCTGCCTTAACGGAGAAAAATGGATGGAGTTAGCGAGCTGGATGATAATGGCAAGATTTTAAACCTTTTGGATTCAAATGTGAAAAAACAAACCTTTGGACGGAAGTCGCAAAACTGGCCAAATCTCAGGGACGAAAATGACATTTTACTCTTAATAATTAAAAGTAAAGGTTTTAATACTAACCACACTCAATACTTCATTGCGATGACCAACAGCTCCAGCAAATATCAAAATGCATATTCCAGTTTGAACATTCCACAAGCGAACAGATTCATCCTATTCAACTCAAACATGAAAATTTTACAAGACATAAAGCAAATATATATATTTAAAGACACTCAAAACAATAAAATTTGAAAAGCGACTTACTTTACTTGCAGAGAGCACTAGAGAAGGTCTTAGGGCTTGTGTTCTAATTTCGTTTACTGAGTCCCCATGGCCAACAAAACTCTGCAGTAAGTAAAGGTTGTTAAGGGCTATAAAATAGTTAAACGTGAGGTTATTCAAAAGAAAAATAGAAAAAAAATATGAAGTTAACCTTGTGTATTTTCTCATTGCCAGCATCAATGACACGAATTATACCATTGATTCCTCCAGCTACTAGCAACGGTGTCCCATCAGCATCACAAGCCCAACTCACAGTGTAGAAAGACTCGTCCTTCTGATCTACGATGTACATGGATATACATTTGTTCATATATGTTGTTATGTATAATTAATTAATGATTTAATTCTCACACTAAGAAAATCAAACGCCCGAAATAACACAAGTTGTATCTTAGCATAAAATATGTATCTTACATCGTCGTCAATATAAGACTGAAGTACAGCAATAACACCACCTTCAAGACATTGGTATACAGTAACCTATATAAAACATCTTCATTTAGTCAAACAGCAAAATACAAAAGAGATAATAAATTACTAGAAAATGCATAGCATTATAATGATAATATAATTACCATAAAAATTCACATTAAACTAAATTGTTTATAGTATGCACAGAATATATTTAGCAAGATAATACTTTTACAATAACTGAACAATATCCACCATGTACCTACCCAAGTTTTAGGGCGATGAGAAAATCTATCAAGATATATTTCTTTTCACATATTCACTTGCATGGTTTATAGGATATTAAGTAGTTTAGTCTGTTCAGTTATTATTCAAGTGAAATACAATCTATATTTTCCTAGTATAGAGATTGATAAGTTACCTAAATCCTTTTTTCCTAACTATAGACAAAGTCAAAAAAATCCACAAGACATGATACATGCCCGTGCGCTTTTGGTAGCTTAAGGCGCACTTTTTTTAAGAGTGCACATAAGGCGCGATTTCTTGGCAAAAAATTGGCCTTGAGGCGCACCCCTCATGTATTTCCCATAGTTTTGTGCAGCAAGTTATTGAAGAACATGCTTTTTAAGTTGTACATGTATATAAGTTCCATATTAAAACATATATAAAGCTTACTTGTCTCTAAAGAAATATTGGGTAAATGATGTTAGAAACCTATAAAAAATATATAGAAAAAATATATAATTATTTGCGCCCCGGCTACGAAAAGCAGTGCGCTTTGCGCCTCAGTTTTAGACCTTGCCGCTTTTATGCGCTTCTCGCTTTTTGAAACCAAGCATCAAACTGTCAACATTATGCACAAAATATATTTACAGCAAGATGATGTCCCAAGTTTAAAGCAGCAAAATATCTATCAAAATGTATTTTCATTTCACTTGCATGCTTTATAGGAAATTGAGTAGTTTAGTTTATTCAGTAGTTACTCAAGTGAAATACAATCTATATTTTCCCAATATAGAGCTACCTAAATTTTTTTTCTTAACTATAGACAAAGTCAAAAGAATCCACAAGACATAATATGTTGATACATGCAGCATACTGATAATTCACATAAAACAGTCAACATTATGCACAAAATATATATACAACAAGAAGATGTCCCAAGTTTAAAGCAGTGAGAAATCCACCAAAATGTAAATTCATTTTCACTTCCATGCTTTATAGGGTTTCGTCTGTTCAGTAATTATTCAAGTGAAATGCAATCTATATTTTCCTAATATAAAGATTGCTAAGTTACCTAATTCTTTTTCCCAAACTATAGACAAAGTCAAATTAAAATCACAAGACATACTGATAAAATGATAATTCAAATCAAACTGTCAAAACTATGCACAAATTATATATATGTAGCAATAACATGTCCCAAGCTTAAAGCAGTGACAAATCTATCAAAATTGAATTTTGATTTTCACTTGCATGTTTTATAGGATTTAGTCTGTTCAGTAATCACATAAGTTATCAATAAAGGCATTCATTCATTTAATGAATTTATCGTCTTTTTCCAAAAAGAAATACAGCTTCTAAATAGAGATGCTATGCAATGATTACTCATGTTTTCTTTTTCCAAAATATGAAGTCTTTTGCACATAATACACACACACATATGCATATATGCATACAATACAAGTTTTGCTGAAAGACATGTTACTGATACATAAGAATTCAATTGCATGCTCAAACTCTAAACTTGTTCTGATTTTTGGATAAAATGTTGCACACACACATATATATATGTATACACACACACATACATATATACACATATACATACACACAAATACACATACATGTTTTGCTGAAAGACTAACATGTTGATATATACAGACAATTTTTGAGAAACATGTATGCAATTCATAATTTCTTCACCTAGAAACCCTATGCAAACACATATTCATAACAAATTATCATGTTGAAGACTTAATAAACAAAACTCACATTCACATCATTAACATTCTTCCATTTAAGCATCACATTTCACTTTCACGCAATCAAATACATTACTCTTCCACCACAAGAAATCCTCAAATACCCAAACAATTTCCACCGATTCAACAAACACAAACCCTAAGTCACCAAACAACCGTAAATCAACCACAAAAACACACAAATTAATCAACAATTTCTTACGCGATTACCGCCAACGGTAGCGAACACGTTGTAAAACCGAGAGTCGATGAAGTTGAAAACGACGGCGTATATCGGACGTTTGCCTTCTTGTAACCTGTTTGTGACTCTGTAATCTCGCTTCTTTGACGGTGTTAATGATCCGACGACCGGCTCGCATCCTAACATGATCTTTGCTATCGCAGCCGTACGATAGTTGCCGGTTGTGGCTTCCGTTGACCGCCGTGAGTAGTAGTTTGACTCGACGGTGTTCAGTCGCACGACGGCGTGAGCGGCAAAAGACTGTGAGGGTTAAACTCTGTGTTTTTAGTTTATTTAATGTTACAATTAACACCCTTATAAGTTGAATAATGACATAATACGTCTTGTATTTTTTTATAAGATATGATAATTTATAAACTTGTTTATGGAAAAGAATGTTATAAACTTGACAAGACGAACTAAAATGGGTAAAGTGGTTAAGTGTATTTGATTTTATGTTGAAATGGTTATAGCAGTTAATGAAAATGTTAAAACATACCAATATAGGCTTAAACAGTCTGAACATTGTATATCAAATATCAGAGGCGGATAGGCTTAAACAGTCTGAACATTGTATATCAAATATCAGAGGCGGATCTATTAGTAACAGAGAGGCCTATGCTTTTACTTGGCCCACGTTATATAAAAGCGGTCCGGTTTTATTATAGCCTTTTACATAATTTGCCTTTTAGACTCTTAAACCAAAAATATTAATTAAAATGTATATACTCATTATTTTTCATAAATTTTACAACTCGATATAAATATTATACGAACGTTATTTTATAATTCAGTTTTTGTATTATTTATTCAAAACTTAATATATTAATTGGGTTGATTTGACTCGATTCATTTTGACAATCACTCGTATAGATTTTTGGGTCTGTCGCTACGAATCAACGAGCTAAAATGATACTTTTATTGTTCACATAATACGATTAATATCTTAGCATCAACTTTATATAATTAATTTAGCATCAACTGTATATGATTAATATCTTAGCATCAACTTTTAGATATGAAGATGTCATTGATGATAGATAAACCACAACAATAATAAACAAATACACATTTGTTCATTTGGTAAAGCTTTCCTAACTCATGAACATGTGAGGACACAAGTAAGTAGATGTACTACATGCAAATCGGATTAGCTATGAAACATAAATGAAACAATAATAAAATACCAAGAAGATGCCATACAACTGTACAAGATCTTCGAGGCATACAACTAACATCCATTTTTCTCAACTTAAAGATCAAGACTATATGTTAAACAAATATTCACTTTGATAGGGAACGGGTCAATTTCGCGGGTTCTTGAAGTATGTTTAATGTTATCAAATTATACATATTACCATGCCCGAGCCTCTCCATTAATTTAAGTACTTTTGATTAGAAAACAGATGATTTGATCCTTATTTGTTTCACATTTGTTATTAGAAGTCTTAGATGCAACAAGAACAAGGTTTAAGCAATTTGGAGCATAAGTGAAAGAAAATCATGAGGAAACTCAAAAGTTGAAACAATAAAAAGAAGAAAAAAACATGGCGTGCTTTCAACTTAGTCAGTGACCATGTATTTCGCAAATATGTCCATGCATTTCAACAAACACATGTTGGGTTGTCCATCATGATCTTGCAATATGAAAAAAAACACGGGTCGTGCACAATTCTAGTACACGACCTTGTGTCTTCTTACTTAGAATATGGTGTAACATTCAAATTTCTTAACCAAAACGTTGATATGTTTTACAGAAAAATCATCAGTTATTGGGGGTTGCGGGTGTTGATCAGTTCTGTTTAAACATAATGGAAAACATAAAGAAATACCTGTGACGGCAGACAGGCCAGCAGAGAATCCAGTCAGAGACGCAACCATGCGGTTTGACATCTTTGTCCGTATGATCTGGTTCCTCCTTAGGGTGTAAGATTATGATGGTAAGATCCAAACTAGGGATGAATTCGGTTTAGGTTATGGAGAGAGAGGTGGGTGGCGGCTTTAGAGATGTTATTGTAAGTGTCTAACCCTAAACCTCTCTAATCATCTCCTTATATATACACCCAGAAGGAAACCCTAATTAGTTAATAAGGGTAATATGGTCCATCAACAATTACCAACTAATATATAATATGATTAATATATTTTGATCTAATATAATATAAATGATTATAATGGCTACATGATCTTACATTCTCCTACTTAGCTAAGTAATCATTTATCATGAGTATTAGATAAGCCTGATCAGGAGTTAACACTCATTTTAGCTTTAAACCAAGAATCGTAGCAGAGAAATACAGCCGTTGAATCATCATTCGACTCAGGACCCCCATTAGTCATACTACAACCTCAATTCAAAACCTAACAGTTATGATCCAAATATGTAAATAAGCCCTTTAGCATTTGAGTTGTATTTATATTTGTCTATATGTCATTATATCGACAGAACATATGTTAGAGACATACAAAATCAAACTGAGGAAATTTCATTAATTAATATAAGTACAATATGCTATTAAACAAGGTCTTTAGTAAATCCCATATTCGAAACATGTTCTTCGAAAACTTTAGGTGGGAGACCTTTAGTCATCGGATCCGCACGCATATTTTTAGTACTAATATACTCAATACAAAGATTATTTTCCTCAACTCGTTCACGTACAAACAAGTATTTTGTATCTAGATATAAACCAGCTCCAGTCGAACTGTTACTGTTCGAGAAACTAATGGCAGCTGAGTTATCACAGTAAAGCTTCAATGGTGTAGAAATAGAATTAACAATTTTGAGTCCAGTGATCAGATTTCTAAGCAACATTCTATGACAGGTTGCGTTATAAACTGCAATGTATTCTGCCGTCATTGTGGAAGTTGAAGTTAACTGTTGTTTATGACTCTTCCATGAGATAAGTCCGCCTGCTAACATAAAGATATAGCCCGAAGTGGATTTCTTGTCATCTTTGCACTTGGCAAAGTCAGAATTAGAATATCCTACCACTTCCAAATGATCACTTCTTCTATAAGTCGGTTTATAGTCTTTCGTCCCTTGCAGATATCTAAGTACCTTCTTAGCTGCTTTCCAGTGATCTAGGCAGGATTAGTCTGATAACGGCCTAGCATTCCAGCAATATAAGCGTTATTTGGGCGAGTACAGACTTGAGCATACATCAGACTCCCGACTACTGACGCGTAAGGTATCTGGCTCATCTGCTCCTTTTCAACCTCTGTTGTCGGAATTGGAATGAACCGAAAACATCTCCCTTAACTACAGGAGCGACTGAGGGCTTGCACTGTTGCATGTTATAACGAGTAAGGACACGATCTATGTAAGCCTTTTGGGACAATCCTAAGATCCCTTTGTGTCTGTCTCGGTGAATTTAGATGCCAATTATGTAAGAAGCATCTCCGAGATCCTTCATGTCGAAGTTATGCGAGAGTAACCGCTTCGACTCATGCAACATGTCTAAACTATTACTTGCCAATAGAATATCGTCTATGTAAAGGACAAGTATAGTAAAGTTGTTCCCACTCATCTTGAGGTAGGTGCATTGATCCACTTGATTCTTTATAAAGCCTTGCCTCTTCATGACTTCATCAAACTTGAGGTACCATTGACGTGATGCTTGTTTTAACCCGTAAATGGATTTCTTCAACTTACAGACTAGATGCTCCTGACCTTCAGGTTTAAAGCCTTCAGGTTGTTTCATATAAACATCTTCATCTAAGTCTCCGTTAAGGAAAGCGGTTTTAACGTCCATCTGATGCAACTCTAAGTCAAAATGAGCTACTAGGGCCATAACGATCCTTAATGAATCTTTACGAGAGACAGGTGAAAACGTCTCTTGATAATCAATTCCCTCTTTTCGAGTGTAGCCCTTTGCAACCAATCTCGCTTTATAGCGTTCAACGTTCCCATTCGGAACTAGTTTTGTTTTGAATACCCATTTACATCCTACGGGTTTGACACCGTTGGGTAATTCTACCAAATCCCAAACGTCATTTTTCTTCATGGATTCAAGCTCATCATTCATTGCTTTATTCCATTCAGAAGACTGATCACTTCTAATGGCTTCATTGTAAGAGATAGGATTATTGAGCTTTCCGGCATCCATTTCAGTCAGGTAGGTAACATAATCATCCCAATTAGTAGGCCTTCTGTGCCTGGATGACCTCCTGAGTTGATTATCGGGTTCAGCGGTGTCTTGGTTCTGAGCGTTTGATGTGCCTTCCTTATGAGGTATAATGGGTTCTGAGTGTGGAGGTAAATTTAGAGTTGGTGCAGTAGCTTCAGGTGCAATTTTTGCATTGGGTACAGAGGAGTAAACGGAGTAACGGTAAGCGACGAATCTCCCCCCCCCCCCGCATCTTGTACTTCTTGCAATTCTTCCTAAGGGTTGGTACTGCTCCTACTGACCTTAAAATCCTCCAGGAACGCGGCACGCTTGGTTTCAACAATACGGGTGACATGGGAAGGACAATAGAAACGATAACCCTTTGAGTGATCAGGATACCCGATAAAGAAGCAGGTAACTGTTTTAGGGTCAAGTTTCTTTAGGAAAGGATTGTAAAGTTTCGCTTTAGCAATGCAGCCCCATTCTTTCATATATTTAAGACTTGGTTTCCTTCCTGTCCAAAGTTCATAAGGAGTTTTAGGGACAAACTTAGAAGGAACTCTATTGAGTATATGAACAACTGCTTTTAACGCTTCAGTCCAGAGGAATAATGGTAAATTAGTGTTGGCTAACATACTGCGCACCATGTTCATAAGGGTACGATTTCTTCGTTCAGCGACACCATTCTGTTGAGGTGTACCTGGCATGGTGTATTGGTTTATAATCCCCTGGCCCTTCCAAAACTCATAAAATGGACCAGGAGCTTGACCCACATCAATATGTCTTCCATAATATTCGCCGCCTCTATCTGATCTCACAACTTTAATTTTACGATCTAGTTGTTTTTCAACTTCAGTTTTATAATCTTTAAAAGTTGTAAGAGATTCAGATTTTCTTTAATTAGGTACAAGTACATGTAACGAGAATAATCATCAATGAAAGTGATAAATGAAGTATGTCGTGTTATGCCAGTGATTTGGTAAGGACCACTAATGTCAGTATGAATGAGTTCTAATAAATTAGAGCTCCTAGTGGCACCTTTCTTATTCGCTAATGTCATTTTACCTTTAAGACATTTGACATATGTTCTAAAATCAGTAAAATCGAGAGGAGGTAAGAATTCATCCTTTACGAGTCGATTTAATCGTTCTCTTGAGATGTGGCCTAAACGTTGATGCCACAACATGGATGAAGTCTCTAAGTCTCGATTTTGTTTCATCTTTGTGAGTGATTCATTAATATTATATGACAACAAAGATTTTGAAAAGTCATCATCTAGTTCTAATCTATAGAGACCACCATCCAGAATGTCGGTACCATAAACCACAGAATCATAGAGAATAGAGAGTTTGCGATGACCATGAGTAATATCAAAACCGTCTATGTCTAACTTTGGTCCTGATACAAGGTTCCGAGTTACCTCAGGAACATATAAGGTATCATAAAGTTTAATGCATAAACCATTTTTCATAAACAATTGTAAAGTTCCAATGGCCCTCACTTCTAATTCTCTATCATCCCCCACTTTAAGTGTTCTTTGGTTTCTTCCCAGACTCCGGATTGTAAGGAATCCCTGAGTAGAGTTAGTGACATGAGTCATAGCACCAGAATCAAACCACCAAGAATTAGCAGGAACATTAATATTATAGGACTCAAGTATCATGAAAAAATTGTTACCTTTCTTAGCCAGCCATTCCTTAAAGTCAGGGCATTCCTTTTGCTTATATCCTGTCTTTTTACAGAACTTGCAGTAGGGTTTGCCTAAGGAGTTCTTAGAGCTGGAAGGCGCACTTGTACTAGGATTGGGATTTTGGACTTTAGAAACATCCCTTCTTGGATAAGTGTTCTTCCTCTTCTTAGAGCTGGAGGTAGTAAAGTGTGCAACATCAGTAGTTCGATCCATCTTCATACGCTCCTCCTCCTGCACGCACATGGCGATCAGCTCACTCATCGACCACTTTTCTTTCTGAGTGTTGTAATTGATCTTGAATGCTTCATAGGACGAAGGAAGCGAAGTCATGATGAAATGAACAAGAAAACCATCACTAATCGCCATGTCTAATCCCTTGAGCTTATGGGCCATGTCATTCATCATCATGATGTGTTCACGGGTGCCACTCCTCCCGTCATACTTAGTAGTCACCAGCTTGAGGATAAGAGTACTAGCGTGTGCTTTAGATGTTCCCTTGAATTGCTCCTCCACAGAAGCCAAGTAGGTTTTAGCATCTTCAGAATCAGGAATGGCTCCTCGAATTGCATTGCTTATGGACCGCTTCATGAACATGAGAGACATGCGGTTACACCTAGTCCATTTTTCATGAGCCAGCTGCTCAGCAGCGGTACTCTGAGGAGTAAGGTCTTCAGGCTTATTCTCTCTTAGAGCGTAATCGAAATCCAACAAAGCAAGAGTAAGCATGAGAGAGTCTTTCCATGCAGCAAAGTTATCACCAGTCAATGGTGGAATCCCGCAATTGGGCGCTGATAGTGGAAATAATATGAGCAAATTATGATACTAAGAAAATAAGTCTTAATGTGATCTAAGGGCAAGTTACACTAAGGCAGGCATAAGTAATGACCATTTTAATTATGAAGTTGTGATATTGTCTATTACTAACATCAAAATAATAGACTTAGTTAGAAGTTCTACTTAAATGAAGACAAATCAGCTTTGGCCAGAAGTGTAATCACCTAAGTATGTGTGCAAAGTAATTGTGACAAATCAGCTTTGGCCAGAAATGAGACAACCACTTTAATTACGCACTTGTTAAGTATGCTAGATGTAACACCCCAAAAATATTAAATTACATAAATAATCAGGGGCATTTAACTCAGTTAATGGAGAGCCCCTTTAAAAGGAAATGGGCTTGTAATGTCCCAAAAATATGTATATAATATATAGTTATATTTGATGCATAAGAAAATATATTACATCCATAACTATTTGACAGATTTAAAAACTAATTAGTTATTTGCTTGATAACTAATGAAAACATTTAAATAGTGCCCACGTATATAAACCAAACTTGGAGGACCAAATTAGGCACTTGGGGAACTAATTAATATAAATAAGAAATAAAAACAAAAAACACACACAAGTGTGTGTTTAAGAGATCGACCAGGGTAACAGAGAAGGGGGAAAATAGCTCAACCCTAAAACTCATAAATTCCTCAAATTGGAAGTGAAATCAAGCACTAGATCAGTGCATGAGCTGAGATTAAGAATCATCTAATCAAGGAGATCGTAAGGTATGTTGAAATTCTCAGTTTGGTGAAGTATGATTGTTAGAGAGGAACCATGAATCTAAGTTCTGGAATGAATTATAGATCTTATGATAGAATTCATGACAAATAAGTGTTCAGACTTACAATGCTTACTAAACTAGGGAAGATTCTAGCATAATTCATATGTTAGGGTTTAGATATGATTGAATTAATAAGTGGGTTTTGATGTTAACATGAAAGAAGCTAAATTGTTAATTGAGTTAGTTTGACATGAGGCTTTTAAATGGATATGTTGCATTAGAGATTAAACTCTATGCCAATAGATTCATAATAATATGGATTGAGTTTATAAAGTTCATGAATTTCTAAAAACGAAAAGTCTTACATTCATGCCCATGAGATGCTTGACAAAATGCTTTAATGAAAGATTTGTTATTGATAATGTATGAAATTATATGAAGAGGACTTGTGATTAATCGTTGGCAAGTTTACATGTCATAGACTTGAATTACGAGTTCCTAACAATAATTGGGTTGCACTATTTAGGCGACTCGAGCAGAGCTAAGGAAGGTCAGATCAAGTCCGATACACGCTTAAAAGGAAAGCTTTAAGGTACTGGCTTATTGCTTCGTAGAATTTTAATTACGATTCTGGTAGTGATGTATATTAGATAATAAAGTGAACCTAAACAAAATTCGGTTCGTTTATAAGCGAGGGCTTTCTCACAATCAAACCGAATGAGTGAAGTCAAAATAAAAAAATAGATAAAGGTTGGTCAAATAAGCGATGGATTTCGCTAAAATAACCAAACGGGTCAAAATAAAAGAAATGGATAAAGGTTTGGTTGAATAACCGACGGATTTCGCTAAAATAACCAAACGGGCCAAAATGAAGAAATAGATAAAGGTTTGGTTGAATAAGCGATGGATTTCGCTAAAATAATCAAACGAGTTAAAATAAAGAAATAGATAAAGGTTTGGTTGAATAAGCGATGGATTTCGCTAAAATAACCAAACGGGCCAAAATGAAGAAATAGATAAAGGTTTTGTTGAATAAGCGATGGATTTCGCTAAAATAATCAAACGGGTTAAAATAAAGAAATAGATAAAGGTTTGGTTGAATAAGCGATGGATTTCGCTAAAATAACCAAACGGGTCAAAATAAAGAAATGGATAAAGGTTTGATTGAATAAGCGATGGATTTCGCTAAAATAATCAAACGGGTTAAAATAAAGAAATAGATAAAGGTTTGGTTAAATAGGCGAAGGATTTCGCTAAAATAACCAAACGGGTCAAAATAAGGAAAATGTTAACTATAATTGGTGAATTATGACTAAAGAGTAAAATCGGAAAGAAAGAAATTTATATGCGTAAATACTGAGTAAAGAGTATACAGCTCAAAAAGTCCTTATTACGAATACAAGGACATAATATTATCAGTGATGCTACATGAACGAATAGAGTTAGTAAATTTGTTGGTCAAAATTTTGGTTAAATGCCAACTTACGAAATTCATAAACATCTATACATACAAGATTGTTTTGTTATAACAGTCGCAAGGACGACACTACGGTAAAAAAAGTGAGGTATAACATCTTGCGCACTAATCTTTGTAAGTTCGAAGTCATATGATGACACACGATACGCTAAACAGGTTGAGCGAGTGATCAAACAATCTGCAGCAAAAACTCTGTAGAAGGTGTCGTCGGCTACGCCAGGTATGGCCGTCTCCGACGCAATACAAAACCTCCGACGCCTTATTCCATTGTCTACGGTGGTTATGACCCAACACAAGTTTTTACGTGGCGTCGCCGACGCGGCATGTTGCCGTCGCCGACGCTACTCAATAATTTTGCAATTTAAAATTTTATTAATTGTTTAAATTGTTAAGTTATATTCATTCTGATTGATTATGAACTAATAAGTTATATATTTCAGATTGTAAAGGGATCATAAGTCAAGTTTCATTGAAGATCAAGCCATGCATAAAGTACCGAACATGTTTAAATTTCAAGCTTTCGTTTTGTTTCGTCTAGTCATGTATTAACAGTAATATAAGATGTAAATGATCTTAATACTTAAATACTTATCTATTTTGGAGTATTTTATGTAAGCAGTATTATATATATAAAAAAGGGTGTTACACTAGACATGAATGAATTAGATCAGTTTTGGCGAGCAATAAGACATTCACGTATAAAATGCACAATTAACATAGCTTTTATAATACTTGAACAATAAATAGATGCATCAAATCACCTTGGGCAGAAGTGATACATCAGAAGCTCATTCAAGTTAAGCTATTTGGTTTTGTAAAAAGTTATCTTATTATAATTAATTAAGTATTTACAAAAATAGCCTAATTTAGTAATGAGATTTCGGATAAAATCTTGGATTTCGGATGAAACTCGGATTAGTCCGAGCTGGGCATCTCGGATGAGTTTCGGATTAGTCCGAGATGGGCATTTCGGATGAGTTCCAGATTAGTCCGAGATAGGTATTTCGGATGAGTTCCGGATTAGTCCGAGATAGGCATTTCGGATGAGTTCCGGATTAGTCCGAGATGGGCATCTCGGATCAGATTCAAGTTAGTCCGAAATGGTCATCTCGGATGAGATTCAAGTTAGTCCGAAATGGGCATCTCTGATGAGACCCAAGTTAGTCCAAAATGGGCATCTCGGATGAGACCCAAGTTAGTCCAAAATGGGCATCTCGGATGAGACTCAAGTTAGTCCGAGTTAGTCATTTCGGATAAGACTCATGTTAGTCCGAGTTAATCATTTCGGATGAGGTTCTAATTAGTCTGAAATTTATCATGCAAGATTTCAAAATCTCTAATAATGGCAGTTAGTTGTGATAAGTTTTGAAATTCGAAATTTTAGAGATTATGGGATCAGTTTTCCTATTTTAATGCTGATCTAAATATATCAAAATATTTCATAAATAATATCTGTTTATCTTATAACAGATTTCGAAAATTTTGTTAAATAAAAATAGATCAAAACTGGGAAAACACTTAATAATCCGCATTCAACTCCAAAATTTAGGACTTTTTCGAATTTCAAAAGAACAAGTGATGAACCCTAAAACATAAACTTAATTCTGGAATCCGAAATCTGGGATTTTTGAGTTCATTATAATGATTTCGGAACAGTAAAAAAATAACCATTTGATTTCGGAACAGTAATTAGCCATTAAAACATCAGATCCGAATTATTAATTCACAAGTTATGAGATTTCGGAACAGGAATCATGTTCAAAATTTATGTTTTCCAGATTTTAATCCCAGAATAATGGATACATAACAGAACCGATTTATCAACATACGCTCTGATACCACATGTTGATCAGTTCTGTTTAAACATAATGGAAAACATAAAGAAATACCTGTGACGGCAGACAAACCAGCAGAGAATCCAGTCAGAGACGCAGCCATGGGGTTTGACATATTTGTTAGTATGATCTGGTTCCTCCTTAGGGTGTAAGATTATGATGGTAAGAACCGAACTAAGGATGAATTCGGTTTAGGTTATGGAGAGAGAGGTGGGTGGCGGCTTTAGAGATGTTATTGTAAGTGTCTAACCATAAACCTCTCTAATCATCTCCTTGTATATACACCCAGAAGAAAACCCTAATTAGTTAATAAGAGTAATATGGTCCATCAACAATTACCAACTAATATATAATAGGATTAATATATTTTGATCCAACATAATATAAATGATTATAATGGCTACATAATTAAATATTATAAGTAATATATTTAATCTTACAGCGGACAGCTTGTTGCTCGTTTACCTGCCATGTTTAGGTAATTTTCATATTCGATTATATATGTATTAATTATTATTGTTTTTTTTTTCTTGAATGACCTGTTGCAATTTGAATATTTGCATGTTTGGCGAAAAAAAAACGTTATTGGCTGAAATATATAGAAATTATGGAATTACAAAGCAACATATTATCGCTAAAAAATACTAACCAACACTTGTTATTACAAAGCAACATATTATCGCTATAGTTTAAAACTTTAGTTACAAACCCATTGACAAAAGAAAAGGCTAGATATAAAGCTTCCATATAGAAACATGAGGTATACAATGTTGTTTCAACACTCATGATTCAAAATCACGTGATAAGAAAACTTCAAAACCATATCAATGAATTTTAAGCGTCGGTATTGAGCTCTCATTAATCTATAATTTGCATTCTTTTAAGTGACTTTTCCAACAGTTAAACTATTATAAGTTATCTAATTTTTATAATTTATCCAATGCTTTAAGATTTTATAAAACCAAAATGAACAAAGATACCACATGGTACAAACTAAAAAAAGGGCGAAAACAACCTAACTTTGAGTGTGACATAAATGATCGCGAACATAGCAACTGAATTAACATCCAAAATGAAAAGGTCACAAAAATCGCTAAGTTTGGGCGAAGAATATTTTTGTCACAAAAATCAGCTACAACAAGAGTTTAAAGGTTTCAAGCGACTGCTAAATACAACCATAAAACAGTTTCAAGCAGGCATTTGCGACTATTTTGAAAATTGAAAATGGTCGTTTTGTAACATTTTTAAAACTAGACACCATTGATTGGACTCGATATGTAATGATGGATTACTATTTGCGACCATTTTGATAATTAAAAATGGTTGTTTTGTAATATTTTTAAAACTAGACACCATTGATGGGACTCGATATGTAATGATGGATTACTATTTACTAATGTGTCATCCTCACATTCAATTGATGCTCGAAATATACCGTTCTAATAACAAGAATTCTAAAATTTGGATGTACTTTTAAGGAATTTGCCGTATATAATTTTGTCGGCATAAAGACCCAAAAAGTCGAATTAACAAAAAAAAATAATGGAAGGATTTGTCGTCTATAAGTAAAAAATTATGTTTGAGGTGATATAACAAAATAAATTAAACATTTCAGTTGTAACTTTTCTGATTGTAAAAAAAATCCTAATAATACAATGGACATTGAAATATTCACAAAGGATGAAGGCAGTTTGTCGTATATGAAATATTGTAGGCATCGTCGAAGATTCTAAAATATACAGCTAAAAACATTGTTAAAAAAAACTAAAATTACTAAGTTCTTTTTTGTCTTCTATCTTTTATTTTACAGGACAGCTCAAAACACAATCCAGAGGCAAATCATAATCTTTTATCTTGAATTTATTATATTACTAAGTTATAACCCGTGTATCACACGGAGATGAATAAATGAAAAAATTAAATATTTAATAACGAAGATTTTAGAATTATAAAATTATATTTTTAGGCACTTATCAAATATCTAAATAAATTTTTTTTGTCATGTATGATCAAAACATGTGATGTTTATCAAGTTCATAAGTATAAAAACATTTATCCGTCTATAAAAATACATGTTTTAAAACAAAAATGATCACAACAACTATAATAATAATGATAATAATAATAACAATCCACATATTAAGAGTAAAATCCAAATCACCATACAAGAATACATGATTCGAGCTAAATGTCATGTCTAAATGAAAATGCACATTAGTTTTTTAAATTTGTTAGGAAATTTCATATGTAACGATGTGATTAAAAAATATATGATACTCACATACGCATGTATTTGTATATACTAATTTTTTGATGTTTTGAAATTATATTGATTTATATTATAGTTTGAACCGTTATAATTTTATGAATATTAGAGATAAAGACAATGATTATATATTCTTATCATTATAAATATATATTGTTATTGGCTATTGATATTATATGTTTGATACTACAGAATTTTAAAACTTAGATAACATTGCAATTAAATAATAAACTAATTGATACTTATATAGAAGATCTTCTAAATCAATTTCAATATATGGAAAATATGGTTTACCAATCGTTTTATTTTTAGGAAAGCTCATAAATACATTCCTTTAATTGAATAATGATAAGGGTTTAAACGAAAAAAAAATGTAAGGTAAGATATGGTCTCACATGTCTTAAAGTCTCAATTTTTTTTAATAATCTATTAGATTAGAATTAAAATAAAGATACATATGCTAGAAGATATAAAAGTTATTATTATTATAAACATCTCAATTAAACACTATAAAATAATATATTAATGATAACAAAATAATAGCAATAATTGTATTAGCTCAAATATTGAAAAATTACATTAGAAAACAATTATATAGTTGAAATAATGTAACTTTTTACTAACATCTTTGTAAATATGAACTTTATATATTAAATTTGATTTGTTGATAAGATAACTATATGTATGTTACTTTAATTAATTAAGAATTTATACATCTTTTAAACGTCAAATATTCTCCGTTTATGCGAGAACTCGTTGTATTTTCATTGATCTTGATACTCATTTGAGTTGTTTGTGAAAATACAGGTCCGGGCTTCGGCCCGATGATGAAACGAAGGCTTTTGGAGCAAAATGGAGCAAAAATGGAACTTTCCAGCAAAACTGCCAGATATGGCACGACTATGTCAACCCCAAGCACGACCGTGCCAAGCCTCCGGAGACCGGCACTCTCATCAGCACTATCAACTATCAGCGCAAACCAGACTAGTCCAAGAACTGGCACGGTCGTGCCAAGTCCACGCACGACCGTGCTCGTGTCACCTCAGCTTCTGATCAGGTCATTCCCGAGGTCGAAACAATCATCGCCGGATACGTCACCGATAAGCACGACTGTGCCACCTTTGGCATGGTCGTGCCACCTCGGGGAAGTTTGAGCGGGATCTTTCTGGAATTGGTAGCAAACATCGTCAACAGACGAAAAAGTGCTTCTGACACTAGCCAAGCACGACCGTGCCAAAAGGTGGCACGGACGTGCCAACTCACCAGTAGCATAAATACGAAGTTTGAGCTCATTTGAGAGGGAGTTGGAGCATTTTGGTGAACTTTTCTCTCAAGATTCTGGTCTTGGAAGCTTGTAGAGACAAGAAGGAGCCTTAAGGAAAGTTGAATCACTTGAAGATCAACTCATTTTACCATTTAATTTTGTCTTAAACATTGGTTAGCCACTTGTTACTTATGAACAATTTAAGCTATTTTGCATTTGATATAGTAGTTATGAGCCTTATGGGCTAAACATTTGTGTTGCTTAAACCTTGTTGAAGCTAATGAACATGTGATAACATGGAGATAGATGTGGTGATTGTTGTTTGTTAATCTTCATGGTGATATTTAATCTTGTTCTTGGAGTTCATGTTCACGTTTAAAGTTCTTGTTCTTGAATGTTTAGTCATAAGTATTTACATGTTGTGTTGGAAAGCCCATGTAGAGATTATAATTGTTGAATATTGTTAACTTGTTGATATGATTCATAGCATGAAACTAGGAATGGTAATTGCTAACATGATTAGAATGGTGATTTGAACATGTGTATGAATTCTTGCATTTAGATTTGAAAAGATCATATGAATGTTTATATGAAGTCTGTAGTTATGTTGGTTTGATGATTTAGGCCAAGATTGTTATCTAGCATGACCATACTTGTGATTCATATCAAGAGCATCATGAAAATGTCACTTACTTGAAACCAAGTTAGGGTGATTAGTGTGTTGTTCATATTAGTTTTCCTTGACTTGTAGAGTTAGGAGTTTTGACAAACAAATAACTCATTATTAAAGATTTAACATCAACTTAGCAAGTAAACTTAAAAGAATAAATCTTAGGTTATTAGAATGTTGTCTCATTATAATTTTCCCAAGATTTACAAAACTAGGAAACCTTGATTGGGAACTTAGTTGAATTTAGAACTTGCATCACCATTAGTCTTCCTTAATTGTTGTCATATGTTTATTAGTGGATACTTAGTTTAAGCAACCTCTTTTAATTACCGTTCTTCCTTAATTTAGTTAGTTAATTGTTATTTATGCATGATAGTTTAAAATAAAAGAAATCAACTCATCTATTGAAAGGCTTTAAAGTAGCAAAGATTTAGTATTAAGACACCGCGTTCTTACCGATTGACTATACTACCACCTGACGGGTACACTTGCACTTTTGTGTGTAGTTAGTTTTTAAGTGAAAACCATTTTTAAAACCCAATTTGGGTGAAAGAAAATTATAACTATTAAACTATATTCAATTCACGCCATTAAGTTTTTGGCGTCGTTGCCGGGGATGCGGTTTTCTTGAGAACGGTTTGAGTTACTTATTAAGCCACTCTGAAAATTGTATAAAGTTTTTGTCTATTTGTTTTATTTGTCTTTTTGTGATTAGTTGAAAAATGATTATTTTGCTAGCTGTGTCTTTATTTTTGTATATATAGTTGCATGGTTTCCCACTATTTTGTATAAATTTATTACCATTTTTGTCTTTTGTAAATAGATTTTTTTATTTCATTTCTATCTGGTTCCGTGATCCTTTTTGTTTGAGTTTTTCTTTGCAACGATTCTTATGAAGCACTACTATGAGAACTACTGCGGTGAAGATTACACTTATTCACGAGGGTTGTCACATGGAGAAAACACTAGAATTGAAGACTATAATGGATGAAGTGCACTTCCCAAGCCCACAAAGTACCACACAAGTCCTATCTCTGGTTCATACTATTCCATGTTGGCAGGACGAGTTTGGGGATGAGTTGTTGGGTATCCACTCATGGAGGTGAAAGAAGAACGGTTCGACCCGATTGGTGATCTTCATGAATTGGAAGCATTGTTATATGGTGAACCAATCGTGGAAATCAAAGAATCGCACCAAGACATGGAGTTGCAAATGAAGGAGTCCATAAATGAACAAACGATAATGATGGCGTCCGACCCACTCCTTTGCATCAAAGATAGTCGGCCCATGGATGAGCATGATGGTGGATCGCCACCCCAATCAAAGGCACAACAGGAGTTCTGAGCGCGGTGAAACTCTGATTTTGAATTCGGGTTTCATTTTAAGTATTATTTGTTTCATAATATTCACAAAGAAGGCAAGTGGCGGAGCGGTGTGTTGTGTGATTGATCTTATGGGCGACCCGGGTTCGAAACCCGGCAGCCTCCTTTTATTTTTTATTCACTATTTATTATTAATTATCAATTATAGTTTTTTAATTCTAATATATTTATTAATTATGTATCGTTTAAAATTAATTTGAGCAATAAATGTGCAACGAAAAAATATAACTGGATATTCGATTAATAAACGAAGCGGGTTTTGGAAACCCGTTTTTCGACGGATGTTACAGTCTCTAGATCTAACTGCAACTTAGCTGTCCGCGTAGCCGAATCAATACAGAGGGGGATTGGTTCAACGCCTACTTCGAGGATCTGCGGGGGTGCATTTGCCACCTAACTCGCCAAATACTACCGGGTGCGGTTAGACCATCTGACCATAGCTTGTGACTATAGGTTACTCGACGTGGCACAACTGACTTCTTTGCATATGATATGAAAGGTAAACGGTATCCCGAAGCTGGTTGATCGCTTAGGCAGGATTTGGGATCCGCTTCCCGAAGCGGAGAGTGATCATGAGGGTGGTGATGGTGATGGTGGGGTGACGATGTCCATATGCAGGACGCCTCAGTTCATGGGCAGGGTGAGGCCGCTAGGGGAGCATGCCCTCACATGCAGCTCGGTGACTTGGGCCAGGGTTTTGGAAGCTCAAACTGGGAGCATATGTATGGCAGATACGGTGGTGGTGGTTATGAGCAGGGTGCATATGGCCCATTTGAGCCATCGGCAGTTGATCTGTGGAGGCGTATGGATGGTTTGGCTTTAGATCAGCAGAATGTGAGGCATAATGTGGATTTGATCCGCGCGGAGCAGCATAGGTAGGGAAATTTTATGGAAGACATGTACGAGCAGAGCCGACGAAGCTTTGACTGGCTCTTCAGTTCATAGCAGCATATAACGAACTCGCTCGGTACTCCCTACACGCAATCGCCTCCGCACTTCGCACGGAGATCTCGGTTTGATCGCTGGGATGACGCCGATCCTTCCGGATCTGGAGGCAGGTCTTAGTCTCGTCACATATCTTGTATTCTTTTTCATTTTGTGTTTGAGGAGTGTGCCATTTTGCACTATCCGTACACTCCTATGTCTTGTAACTTTATTTTCATATGTTTAATTTTAGTGGTTTGCATCAATAAATAAAGGCAAGGGAAATCTAGGTTGGGTTAATTCTTGTGAGCTTGATTATGTTTGCTAGTCCGCAGTATTGGTTTGATGAAGTGATGGTTGATTGGATGGTGTGGTAGTTCGTTGGGGATGCTCCTTCTTACCTTCTTTTGCTCCATTCTAGCCTTTGCATTTCAGTGAAGTTTTTGGTGCTCCCGCTTCCTCCGCTTTTACTATGTTTGCATTTCGCTTATATGCTTGTTTTTTGGGTTGTACATCGAGGGCGATGTACAATTCAAGTGTGGGGAGGTGGCTTAACGCTTGTTCTTGGTTGTCCGTTATGTTAAAAAAATAATAAAAAAAGATAATAATAGTATATACAAACTCTCTTGAATAATTAAATCAACATAAGTTTTATATAAGCACTAAAGTTTTTGATAAATGTACAAGGGTGAACGCAAAAAGGGAGTTTGCTCGAATAAAGGTCACCATATAGTAACAATTTTTTTCGTATAAAATTGAGCATGAGAAATCGAGCGACTTACCTACTTGTTTGCCTTGCTTATCTACCCAATATACCCGTTTCCGCGAGTTATTTTTGAGCCTTGTAGCTTTAGAATTATTTTTGCTCATGTTTATGCGGGCAAAGATTGAGTGAGCTGGATGACTTTTGCGACTTAGAACTTGTGTTAGGTATACATCTCGAGACCACAAAGCAAACACATAGCATAAAAAAGACTGAGGTATTAAGAAACCTTTTATTTTTAACCATTTATATTTAGTCATACACCCGAATCACACCCCTAGTTAAACCAATTTGAGCTTTTCCCTTTCGTTTCTTCTAGACCACTAAATATCACCACTTAGCCAAATTAGCCTTTTATTTTTTAACCCAATTTTTTGGTCTAAAGCCCGGTTTGTCAATGACTAACTTGTAGTCTTCTTGTATAGTTTATCGGTTTACTAGTTACAACCTCATAGCTAAGAGTTTTTATCTAAGTAGACGTACTTAGTTCTCTCTAAAGCGTGGAGTTCAAAAAAAAGTCAAAGTTTGAAAAAGCCTTATCAATTGGCTTCGTTAGAGAAATTTTGGGGAGATGAAAATCTAAACCGGTCGACTAGCTCTCGGTTAGATATCATTAAGTTGTATAGTTATATTTTCCTTTGCTTCAAGTTAGTCGAGCCGTCAGACTATAGCCGTTTTAGCCACTTTTATAAATCCATTTCCACACCCTTAACCCTAGCCAAGTTGCAACCCACACAAGACCTCTTGATTTGTGTTATGTGTTAGTCGAGTGTTTAGATTTGATCCTTCCACAAGCTTATGATATCGCATAGTCATCGTTTTGGCATCGAGTGTTCTAAACATACTCCATGAATTGTATGTTCACCTATATATTTAGCCGAGTGTGTGTGAACATTGTGAGGATGTAAGGTGAACTTGTAGGGATGTCAAAGATGGATCATTGCTCATAACCATATTTTACATACTTTTTGGTGTTCCTTCCATGTTAAGTAGTCCGTTTTTACTTTAGCCCGAGTTATTTATTTGTGCTTATAAAGTGCTAGTTGAGATGATCGCCGTTAAGAGAGTTTTTGTTTGTTTTAGTTTGCTTGAGGATAACCAAAGTTCAAGTGTGGGGGTGTTTGATGTATAAGAATTTATACATCTTTTAAACGTCAAATATTCCCCGTTGCGAGAACTCGTTGTATTTTCATTGATCTTGATACTCATTTGAGTTGTTTGTGAAAATACAGGTCTGGGCTTCGGCCCGGTGATGAAACAGAGGCTTTGGAGCAAAATGGAGCAAAAATGGAACTTTCCAGCAAAACTGTCAGATATGGCACAACTGTGCCAACCCCCAGCACGACCGTGCCAAGCCTCCGGAGACCGGCACTCTCATCAGCACTATCAACTATTAGCGCAAACCAGACTAGTCCAAGAACTGGCACGATCGTGCCAAGTTCACGCATGACTGTGCTCGTGTCACCTCAGCTTCTGATCAGCTCATTCCCATGGTCGAAACAATCATCGCCAGATACGTCACCGATAAGCACGACTGTGCCACCTCTGGCATGGTCGTGCCACCTCGGGGAAGTTTGAGCGGGATCTTTCCGGAATTGGTAGCAAACATGGTCAACAGACGAAAAAGTGCTTCTGACACTTGCCAAGCACGACCGTGCCAAAAGGTGGCATGGTCGTGCCAACTCACTAGTAGCATAAATACGAAGTTTGAGCTCATTTGAAAGTGAGTTGGAGCATTTTGGTGATCTTTTCTCTCAAGATTCTGGTCTTGGAAGTTTGTAGAGCCAAGAAGGAGCCTTGAGGAAGGTTGAATTACTTGAAGATCAACTCATTTTACCATTTAATCTTGTCTTAAACACTGGTTAGCCACTTGTTACTTATGAACAATTTAAGCTATTTTGCATTTGATATAGTAGTTATGAGCCTTATGGGCTAAACATTGTGTTGCTTAAACCTTGTTGAAGCTAATGAACATGTGATAACATGGAGATAGATGTGGTGATTGTTGTTTGTTAATCTTCATGGTGATATTTAATCTTGTTCTTGGAGTTCATGTTCATGTTTAAAGTTCTTGTACTTGAATGTTTAGTCACAAGTATTTACATGTTGTGTTGGAAAGCCCAACTAGAGATTATGATTGTTGAATCTTGTTAACTTGTTGATATGATTCATAGCATGAAACTAGGAATGGTAATTGCTAACATGATTAGAATGGTGATTTGAACATGTGTATGAATTCTTGCATTTAGATTTGAAAAGATCATATGAATGTTTATATGAATTATGTAGTTTGTCCTTATGTTGGTTTGATGATTTAGGCCAAGATTGTTATCTAGCATGACCATGCTTGTGATTCATATCAAGAGCCTGATGAAAATGTCACTTACTTGAAACAAAGTAGGGTGATTAGTGTGTTGTTCATATTAGTTTTCCTTGACTTGTAGAGTTATTAAAGATTTAACATCAACTTAGCAAGTAAACTTAAAAGAATAAATCTTAGGTTATTAGAATGTTGTCTCATTATAATTTTCCCAAGATTTATAAAACTAGGAAACCTTGATTGGGAACTTAGTTGAATTTAGAACTTGCATCACCATTAGTCTTCCTTAATTGTTGTCATATGTTTATTAGTGGATACTTAGTTTAAGCAACCTCTTTTAATTACCGTTCTTCCTTAATTTAGTTAGTTAATTGTTATTTATGCATGATAGTTTAAAATAAAAGAAATCAACTCATCTATTGAAAAGGCTTTAAAGTAGCAAAGGTTTAGTATTAAGACACCGCGTTCTTACCAATTGACTATACTACCACCTGACGGTACACTTGGACTTTTGTGTGTAGTTAGTTTTTAAGTGAAAACCATTTTTAAAACCCAATTTGTGTAAAAGAAAATTATAACTATAAAAATATATTCAATTCACGCACATCACAATTCTTCACAAAAATTTGAAGATAAGATTTCAAATGAAACTTTTCCAGGCTTTTCATTCATTATCGATAAAGCTTGTTCGCGATGTGTAGCCTTTGGCCCAACCGCAAATTAAGAGGAACAAGTGAAAGGGTTCGGCCAGCCCTAACCCTAATGGGCCAGTTTACTTAGTGTCTTGCTGAGCAAGTTTAGTAAAGGGTTAAATCCTAATAATCTAGTATAAATATATCTCTTTCTCTTGTACTTGTAACTAAGTGTGATTCACTCAATAATACAAAACCCTAGTTGCATCTGTAGACGTAGGTTGCACACCCCAATTGGACCACGTAATTCTCTCATGCCAGATTTATTGCTTTTCTGCTTGTGTTAATTTGTGTGTTACTCGTGTTCGATCCTAACAAAGCCTTCACCCACAGGCCTTCACCGATTAATTATTCTGTATCAATGAATAACTGATATGTCTGTTGGTGAAAATACTTTGATTTGTATTGCATTTGATATAAATTATTAGACTAGTTTTTTCTATTATTAGTTTTGTAATAATATATTATTTAATCTTTATAATTATAAAACAGTGAAGTGAGTGATAAGAGACTAACCCTACTTGATAAGATAAAACACACTAAAATTATTATTTCGTGACATGATTGGTTGTCATCTCTACTATCTGTAGGTGTGGTAAAGGAGCGGATTTGGGATGAATTTAGGTAATTTCAACCTCAAACCCAATTAGACTATATATTTATAATTTCTTTCATTATATATTATTAAAATATTATATGTATTTAATAATTAATTAATTGTTTTTCGTTTTAAAAGACATATTAAATAAACTGTATCGTTTCATTTTGAAAGGATGAAGTAAATATCACAACAAAAAGTTGTCCCATCATGCTAAGAGAAGTATTTAAAAAATATTTTATGATTTTTTGTTTTATGTCTATGTTTTCATTGACGAGTCCATTTAAATACGACAAAAGGCGTAGATTTTGACAGAATTTAGATAACATGGATACAAAATCTACATCCAATTTCAGGTAATAAATTAAAGAGTAGAGGCTGGATCAACTTTTCACTTTGAATGCATTGTTTTACACGTTTTATACAACATGCTGAACTATTTAAGTGAGCTTTAAGACATAATAAAACGAGACGAAAATCTGAACTATTTAATTAAGTGAACGTTTAGTTCATATTTTTTTTTTCAATACAAGTGAAATTTGTCAAACTCATTTGAATTTGATTTAACTCATTGAATTGAGTTCTAATATAAAGCGATTTAAAAATAACAAAGGTAAGAAACCACTATAGAATGAAAAAATGTCTGAGTAGAATTCAAGTGGGAAGATTTTCTATCTTCTCTTTTTCCTTTAAAATTAAATATTTATGTTCGTTTTCGTTATAGGACAGCAAGATGATTAGAAACTCTTTACTTTTTCAACCCAATCGCTCTTTTAATTTTGAAAATGTTTTTATCAATATACTATTTCTTATACAACAAATCTCCATTATGAAATGGAGAGTGGTAATATTTAGGATTCATTAAAAAATCAAGAATACATTCCTAGGAGAAAACCTTCCCGTATTGGGCATTAATATTTTTTTAACGTCTAATCAGATCGGGTAATCATTCAAATTAAAAACAGAAGCTCGTTGCTTTTTCTTTCCCTATAATCAAAATGAAATGAATTGAAACTATGCGACTCTATCCATTTATTAATTCGACCCAATTTGAAATGGACTTTGATTTGCTCCCTTTGAATAATTTAAATTTTAAATGAGGGTAATTTTGTCCAATGGAATTAAAAGGACATGCACGTTCAAGTCACATGTTATTTTTCCCCAATTTTTTAAATGCCCGTAACTTTTTTATACGTCATTTGTTTTTTTAAATATACCATAAAATCGAGCTTCTTTCTATCTTTAATATGAGTATACTATTGTTATAGTTTAAAAAAAAAATTAAAACCTAGTTGCATATTACACAATAACATAATGTAAAATACAATGAATATTAAATTAAAAACACAACATAAAATAAAAACCATAAACACAATCGATGACAACAAATAAAAAGACACAATGAACAACAGACTAAAACACAATGGACATAATGTAGGATTCCTTTTATACTCTTCCACTATTTTCTTTTCTGTAAAACTAATCTCAACCCTTCAATTATAAGATCAATGGACTAAAATCGTTTTTGCCCTTCTTATTTATTTTTCGTTTGTATTTGATCCTAACTCTTAATTCATTAATTGTATTTAAAATTGAATTTTAAACAAATTAGGATATGAAATTTGAATTTATCAAAAGAATTAAAATTTGTGATTTATTTAGTTAACAAAAGAATAACATTTTGTTTGTAAAAAAAGAAACCACCTGATGGGAGAACCCGTAACCTAGTGAGGAAACCAAAGACTTTTAAGGCGTGTAATAAGATAAGTATTTCGGTATGAGATTTGTTTAGGACTTTTCATGTGGGGTGAGTATGGTTTAGGTGATACTTGTTGATTTAATGGAACGTGTTTATCATAGAGAAAACCCAAGACTTTCGAGGCGTGTAACAAGATAAGTATTCGGGTATAAGATTTGTTTACTAGTTCTCATGTTTCCCACTTTTTTGGTGTTCCCGATTGAACCCAACCCTAACTAATTATTTTGTATTCAAGTCTAATTTGAGGTGAGTTTAATATCGAGTTTCCAAAGTGTAATTTTTAACCATATAGGATAATAACTAGAATACCATATAGCCACAAACGCGATGGGTATTGAGTAATGGATATGAGACTTATTATACGACAAAGTTTTATACTCATGCATGACGTTGTTGACTGAGGTTATCAAAAGATAACATTTTTTTTTTCGCAACCACAATAGATAGTATAATCTCTAAATTGAGATTTTATTGCATAAAAGTATATAGCGAACTTTAAGTAACTAATTAAACACCTCAAAACACGTTTTTAATTGAATACTTTTATATGGAATGAAATAATCAAAATTCAGTTTTCTGGATGACATCAAAATTTATATTTTATAATTTGTCACAAGTCAAACACCGTTAGAAACTACAATACAAAACAACACAAGTTTATCTTTTAGACTTTGGAGCACCAAATGATAAGAATTAGAGATTCCCAATCCTGCATGCCGTTTGTATATAAGTGGCATTGGTTCCATATATCACTATGTTCTAGACAAGAAGAAATAAGTAACCATCAACCATTTCCACTCTAGGCAGCAATTAATATTGAAGTTGGAGCATAGGAATAGAAATGGGAAAAAAGAAAAAAGATGGAATATTTAGATTTGCTGAAGGTATTGACAAGTTTTTAATGTTTTGGGGCACACTAGGAAGCATCGGAGACGGATTACAAGTACCGTTGACCATGTATGTTCTTAGCGGCATAATTAACGATTACGGAGATCCACATGCTAAAGTCACTCTTTCTACCGTCAACAAGGTAGTATTCCACTTGTGTTAGTGGCCAGTAGGGGTGTTCATAGGCCGGCCGGTGAAATCATACCTATTGAACCAAACCATGATTAATGGTTTCAATATTTTCTTATTTAAAAAAGTTCATTGGCCAACGTGTTGGTTTAGTATTAAATGATGATTTACAGTTTCAATAATTTTCAAACCAAGTTCATCAGCCAACGCACTGGTTTAAGGATGTGTTTTGGATCAAACCATGATTCACGTTTCAAGAACTTTCAAACGAAGCTAACAAAGGTTTTGTTTTTGTTGCGGTATTCACTCCGGTTGATGTATGTTGCGCTATCAGTTGGTCTATCTGCCTTTGTTGGTACGTTTACAATCGTTATAACTATTTATATCTATGTAGTTGTTCAATGACTTTTAGACTCGTGTGTGTGTTTGCAGAAGGACTTTGTTGGGCAAGGACCGCAGAGAGGCAGACTTCGCATATGAGACTCAAGTACTTGAAATCCGTCCTTAAACAAGATGTTAGTTTCTTCGATACCCAAGATGCGAGTTCCTCCACAACTTATGAAGTTGTTTCAACTATCACGGCTGATTCTAATGCAATCCAAGTCACCATTGGCGAAAAGGTTTTCGTTTATACCAAAACTTTTATAGACAATTAGGTGGCAAAATCTAATCTTTTGGTATTGGCCAAGACATGTTAGAGATGTTGGGTTGATCCTAGACTTTCTTATTCTTCTCAAAGTTAGTGAGATATACTTTCATAAATACTTGGTCAATTATATTTTAATCTGTGAGGTTTTATGTGATAAAATATATTTGCTACGGCTTATTATAATTATCCTTACATCAACTAACTGTAGACATGATTTGAAAACCTAATCAGATCCTATGTAAGGATAATTACAGCAAAACTAAATAATATATTGTATATAGTATTTATATACATTCAGAATTTATTTTGGACTACATTAGACCCTTTTTCAGGCTGACTTTTAATATAAGCTTACTCAAACATGACCTGAATTGACCAATTTATAAATAAATGGGTCAAAATTACCATCTTGTACAAAAAAAAACATCTTGGATCTTCGTTTTAACTAAATTTATTTTCGAAAACAGATTCCGGACACTATCGCCAACTTGTCATGCATCATCTTCTGCCACATCTTCGCGTGTACACTCTCATGGAAACTTACATTATCCGCCATCCCATTCTCCATTATGTTCCTAATACCTGCACTCGGAATGAGCAAGCACTTGATGGGTTTAGGCATGGCAATGGTTAAACATACGGTATGCTGGCACTATCGCAGAACAAGCGGTCTCGGCCATAAGAACCGTGTACTCATATGTCGGAGAGCATCAAACAACCGATACGTTTAGCAAAGCGCTTCAAACGACCATGAAACTAGGAATAAAACAAGGGTTTGCTAGAGGAGTAATGCTTGGAAGCATGGGTATTATTTATATAAATTGGGCGTTTCAGGCTTGGTTTGGATCTATTCTTATTACTAAACATGGAGAAAAAGGTAGTGATGTTTTTGTAGCTGGATTTAATGTGCTCATGGGAGGAGTGTAAGTTGCTCTTCTTACTTGACTATCTATCCATATAATGGTCAAATTTGAGGGTCAAAATGGGAGTCAACCCCTAGCTGCCACAAAAACAAATATGAGGCCGGTTAACATACAAGACCACCTTATCATGCGAGGCATACACGAGCATCTCAACCGCACATCTGATCTAATCTAGGCTTTCAATTGAACGCAGTGGCACAATAGTAATTAACTTTGCATAATTACGCATGGTTGGGTTAAACCCGAGTGTTTTTTACAGAATTAGTGCTCTTTTGGATTTTTTTTTATAAATAATGCCATGTTCAAAAAAAAAATTCACAAGTAATGGTATATCCATTTCATTTCAAATGGTGACTTTTAAGGAGACGTACGGTGAGACAGGGAATATTCAGCTTCAATCATTGGATTCAGATAAAGTTCTTACACAATGCCATTCATAATGGCGATTTTTTTTATAAGTCTTCCATTCAAAATGGCGATTTCAGATAAAATTCTTAAACATGCCATTCAAAATGGTGAATTCTTGTCTTTTCTCCATTCAAAATGGCGATTTCTGAACCTCGCTCCATTCAAAATGGTGACTTTTAATAAATGTTCTTACATGTTTCCATTGAAATTGGAGAGAGGTTCAGAAATCGCCATTTTAAATGGAGAAAAGACCAGAAATCATCATTTTGAATGGCATGTGTAAGAACTATATCTGAAATCACCATTTTGAATGGGATATTTATAAAAAATCGCCATTGTGAATGGCATTGTGTAAAGATAAACTTGGTAATGTGATAATGATTTGTATTGCATAGTAGGATAATATACAGGAGAATAAATAGATTACATAAATTCACATTGCACCCTTCTAATACTAAATTATATCAATAATTGTCTAATATTCCCCCACAAGCTAAGGCTGGGTAGCGACCTGTAGCTTGGACCGAAGATGAACAAATCGTTTTGATGACAATGGTTTAGTAAAGATGTCTGCGATCTGGTCATCAGTAGAGATGAATTGAATTGTACTGAGAGTTTTCCTTCAGCGACTTTTTCTCTGACAAAGTGAAAATCAACCTCTACATGCTTTGTCCGAGCATGAAATACGGGATTGGCTGATAGATATGTGGCTCCTCAGTTATCACACCATAAGACAGGAGCTGACTTCATGGGAACCTCAAGTTCATGTAGAAGAGCTTCAAGCCAGGTAAGTTCAGTTAAAGCTTTGTACTCAGATTCTGTCGACGACCGAGATACAGTCCGTTGTTTTCTAGCAGACCATGATATAAGATTGAAACCAAGGTAGATAGCATATCCCTCGGTGGATCGACGGTTGTCAGGACAACCAGCCCAGTCAGCATCCAACAAGGCATTAAGAGACGGAGAATGAGCATCCGTGTATGCATGAAGAATAGAGGAAGATGCCTGTGTAATTAGGAGACCATAGTGTGAGGTGCCCTGAAGATAATGAAGAATTCGTTTAACAGCAGACCAGTGATTTTCAGTTGGAGAATGCATGATCTGACAAACTTCATTTACCACAAAGGTGATGTCGGGGCGTGAAAAAGTCACATACTGAAGAGCACCGACAATTTGCCGATATCTAGCTGGATTGTCAAACAAAGGACTGTTGCCAAGAGACAAGTTAGCAATGGTTGTAATCGGGGATGTAACCGGTTATACCTGAGAGAGACCAGCCCGCTGAAGGAGTTCCAAGATGTACTTCTTTTGAGACAGATACATATCCGGGCCTTTACAAACAACCTCAATACCCAAAAAGTATGAAAGAGAACCTAAATCTTGAATAGCAAAAGTCTGACTCAAACTGTGACCCAATCAATAGCACTTGGATTGTTGCCAATTAAAATTATATCATCAACACATACTAGCATGTACAAAATAGTGCCCTGAGCTGAATATATGAAGAGAGAAGGATCAGTTTTAGATCCTTTGAATCCAAGGGAGTGTAGCGCTCTGATAATCGATGAAACCATGCCTGTGGGGCTTGTTTAAGCCCATATAAAGATTTGTGAAGCAAGCAGACATGATCGGGTTTGTGTGGATCAATGAAACCAGGAGGCTGGCGCAAATAAACTGTCCCCTTTAAGTCACTATGTAGAAAGGCATTCTGAACATCTAGTTGGCGTAGAGCCCATTTACGTGTTACAGCAAGAGAAAGAACCATACGTATAGTAGTGGACTTTACAACAGGATTGAAAGTCTCATGATAGTCGATCCCTGGTTGCTGATTAAATCCCTTGGCTACCAGACGTGCTTTGTATCGTTGAATAACACCAGTTTGATCATGTTTAATTTTGTACACCCACTCGTAGTCAACCACATTGGCATTTGAGACCGCAAGAACTAGAGACGACATGCCATTACGAATAAGGCTGCATATTCTTCAGCCATAGCACTTCTCCATTGAGGAGATTTGTTAGCAATGGTAAAACTGGTAGGTTCACTGTCGGAAACAGTGGTAGAGGCATGATAAGCTGAGGGGTTGTAAGGAACATGTGGCTTAGGTTCGGTTCTAAGATTGGCAAGGCGATTACCGGGAGGTGGAATAGGAGGGGCCTGGTCCATTTGATTTACTTTTGACCGATGGCTATAGGTACGAAGAGTGGTGGAAGGGGTGTGGGTTTGGTCATGAACAGGTCATGGGGTGTGAGTTTGGTCATGAACAAGTGATGGGGTGTGAGTTTGGGTGTTAGCAGGTGGTGAGGTGGCAGTTTGAGCGTGACCAGGTAGCGGGGTTTCAGGTTGGAGAGTACTAGGTGATGTGGAAGCAGCGCGAGGGCTAGTAGGACGTGTAATCGATGAGGTAGCAGTAGAAGGGCTGGTAGGAATAGGAGGGTAAGGGTAACTCGGTACGTAAGGATCTGGTGTGGGAGGTGTAGATGGTGGTGAAGATGGCTTAAGAAATGGAAAATATTGCTCTAAAAAATGAACATGGCGAGCAATATAGATGCGGTCGGATGTCGGATCCAAACAACGATAACCATGATAGGTAGGACTATACCCGAGAAACACGCAAGGTATAGACCGAAAGTCCATTTTGTGCTTATTGTAAGGACGAATGTGGGGGTAACATTGGGATCCAAACACCCGTAAATATGAGTAATTAGGTTTAGGGTTGAAAACATGCTCAAAGGTGAGATGTTTGAGGAGGTGCGAGATAGCATTCGATTGAATAAGTAAGCATCTGTATCATAAGCAAAATGCCAAAAACGCGAAGGAACACCTGATTGGGCAAGTAACGTGAGACCGGTTTCAACCACATGCTGATGGGGCCGTTCAACAAACCCATTTGGCTCACTAGTATGAGGACATGAGCGACAGTGAATGATTCCAATGGAAGAGAGAAAAGTTGAAAGATTTCGAAACTGTCCTCCCCAATCAGACTGCACGGATTTTAGTTTGGTTTGAAACTGGCGTTCAACCATCACGATAAATTGTTTAAAAATAGCGTAGACATCTGATTTTTGTTTCAAAGGAAATATCCACATATAACGTGAAAAGTGATCAACAGACAATAAAAAATAATGATGACCATCACAAGAAGTAACAGGGGCTGGACCCCAAACATGATGTGGATGTTAGAACCAGTGTTGGGAAGCCATGATGTGGATGTCTATGAATTATAATCTGCATAATTAGCTGAAGGATGATGTCTTGGTCTGAGGGTGGCTGGGTCACGATTGGGACATTGTGATGGAAGATGTCCAATGCCACACCTATTGCACGTTCCATAACGTTGTTCTGGTTTGAAGCCCAACTGAACTAACTTCTATTCCCACTTGTAAAACGATTAGATGACCCACGGCCCCGACGATTGTTGGAGGAACGCCCACGGCCGTGGGAATTCTGAGATTAGGAAGTATAGAATTCTTGTGATTGCTGAGTAGTTGGCTGTAGTTGAAAACCCAACTGTGAGACAAGCTGCTGGATGGCTTGTATTGCATCCGGTTGAGGTGTACCTGTTGCTGGTGTTTGGCTTCTTGAAGAAACAACCGTGAAGGCTTGTGGTGCTGAAATATCAGGAGCAGATTTCTTTATCATGTAATCATGGTCAGAGGGAATCCCGTGAAGATCAGTAAAGGCTGTTGGGAGACGAGTAAGGAGAGTAGATTTCAAACTGTTGTATTCTTCACGAAGACCAGAAATCACCAGCATAACCATGTCTTTTTCTCTAAAAGGTTCGCCAATATTGGCAAGAGCATTAGCATATTCTTGTGCTCTATTAAGATATGAGGATGCAGTTTCATCACCCTTCATCTCTATCTTCAAAAGTTGAGTCTTGAGGGTGTATTCTCTAGACGATGTATGCGGTGCATAGGCACGTCTAATGAAAGTCAGAGATCTCAGGATGTATTACCTTGAACGTGCTGAAACGAGGCCTCTGATATGGTGGAAATAAGCAGCATGCGAACATGAGCATCATTAGCCACCCATGTTGCATAGTTAGGATTTGGCTGTGGTGCCGTGGTGCGTCCTTGTCTGATGAGCCGGTTGTCTGATCAATGGTTTCTGATGGACAGAGAATTGTTCCATCAACATAGCTAATTAGATTATTTGTTTGAAGGAAGGGGGTAATCATTGTCTTCCAAAAACCATAATTTGTTGGGGATAGTGTGAACCCGAACTTATGGGAATTGTGAGATTTTTTTCTGTTGTTGAAAAAGCAGCGAGCAAGGCCATTGTTAGCCAAAAGAAGCTGACCAGAAAAAGAAAGAAACACCGGAATTGTGAGTGACGGCAGTTAGGGTTGAGAAGGATCTGCGTGCTCTGATACCAAGATAAACTTGCTAATGTGATAATGATTTGTATTGCATAGTACGATTATATACAGGAGATTAAAGAGATTACATAAATTCACATTGCACCCTTCTAATACTAAATTGTATTAATAATTGTCCGATATGTAAGAACTTTGTTTGAAACCAATGATTAAAGCTGAATATTCCCTGCCACACCGTACTTCTCAAAAGTCACCATTTGAAATGGATATAGCATTACTTGTGAATTTTTTTTGAGCATGACATTATTTGTCAATTTTTTTTTCTAAAAGAGCACTATTTCTAAAAAAACTCGTTAAACCCTAATTACGCACGATATTTGCATAATTACGCATGGGTTAGGTTAACTCTAATTACGCACGTTATATTGGTGGTCGTGTACCATCGCACGTTAAGAGTCTTTTGTATTTAAACCTTTCAGGAACAAATATAACGAGAAAACTCATTTTGATACTTTTTTTCCTTTTCTAAAAAGACCCGTTTTCAACATGAGCCCATTTTGGTTAAAACTCATTTGATCCGAGGCACATTAATGCTTTTTAGAATGAGCGTTTTGACCTGAACATGTTTTCACGCCCATTTTGACGTACTTATTTTACCCGTTTGACAAATTTAAGATGAAACACAACTCGAAGAAGCTAATTTTGAACTCAAAACTCCTGTGATCTCGCAGGTTTGTCCTGGTCGCACTCCCAGATATTATCCCCATATTAGAATCGAAAGGTGCTACCACCCGAATAAACAAAATGATTGACAAAAATCCAGCTATCGGTTCTGAAGATAAGAAAGGAAAGGCTCTATCATATGTGCGAGGCGAAATCGAATTCAAAGGAATCTACTTTAACTACCCATCAAGGCCCGACACGCCGATCCTACAAGGCTTAACTGTCAAAATACCGGCTAATAAAACCGTTGGTCTTGTTGGCGGTAGTGGTTCGGGAAAATCAACAATTATATCACTAATTCAAAGGTTTATGATCCCATAGAGGGTGAGATTCTTTTGGATGGACACAAGATAGATAAACTTCATCTAAAATGGTTGAGATCACAAATGGGGTTGGTTAATCAAGAGCCAATTCTGTTTGCAACCTCAATCAAAGAGAACATATTGTTTGGGAAGGAAGAAGCATCTTTTGATGATGTTGTGGCAGCAGCTAAGGATGCAAATGCTCATGACTTCATTGTTGAGTTTCCTGATGGATACGATACCAACTTAAGTTTTCCAGTAACAGGTTCTCACGATTAAATAGAACACTTGTAAACATGTAACTTTGGTAATTGTTTATATTCTTTTTATATAATGTCATTCCAAACAGGTTGGACAATTTGGGGTTCAACTTTCAGGAGGGCAAAAGCAACGAGTCGCGATCGCTCGAGCACTAATACGAGATCCTAAAATCCTGCTTCTAGATGAAGCAACAAGTGCACTTGACTCAGAGTCCGAGCGAGTGGTGCAAAAAGCCATTGACCAGGTGTCTGTCGGGCGAACCAGCATTGTAATAGCACACCGTCTCTCGACAATTAGACGAGCCAGTCTAGTCCATGTGATCCAGTCAGGGAAAGTAGTCGAGTCAGGCTCACACGACGAGCTCATGCAAATAACTGATGGTCAATACGTCAAAATGGTGCAGCTGCAACAATCAAGCCATGTAACCGAGTTCCAAACCCCACGAGGATCAGTTGCAGCCAGCCCAGCTAGCATGAGATCAAGTGCACCGAGCACCCCGTTACTGAACCCATTCAGCCCGGCGTTCTCCATGGGTTCACCATATTCGGTTCAGTTCGATGCTTCTAACGACGACTATGATGATAACTTGAAGAAACCATCTCACCAAACTCCTTCACAGTTCCGGTTGTTGAGAATGAATGCACCTGAGTGGGTACCGGCTCTATGGGGATGCTTAGGTGCTATAGCGTCCGGTGCAGTTCAACCCATTAACGCGTATTGCATAGGGGCCGTGGTTAATATTTACTTTCAGTTTGATCAATCTACCATCGATAAACACGCAAGAAGCTACTCGTTTGTGTTCTTAGCTCTTGGTGTGTTGAACTTCTTTTCAAGTGTCATCCAACATCACAATTTTGCTATAATGGGGGAGAAGTTAACCGTGCGTGTGCGCGAGAAGCTTCTTGAGAAGATCTTGACTTTTGAAGTCGGGTGGTTTGACCGAGACGAGAACACGAGTGCAGCCGTTTGTGCAATGCTATCATCAGAGGCTAATATGGTTCGGTCGCTAGTTGGAGATCGTCTGTCACTGTTAACGCAAGCGATTTTTAGTGCGGTTTTCGCTTATAGTTTGGGGTTAGTACTGTCATGGAGGTTGACACTTGTGTTATTAACGGCACAACCGTTTTTGATCGGAAGTTTGTACACTAGAAGAGTTTTAATGAAGAGTTTATCAGGAAAATCTCAAAAGGCACAAACGGAAGGAAGTCAACTCGCGAGTGAAGCCGTTATCAACCACAGAACGATAACCGCATTTTCTTCACAAAAAAGGGTAGTTAGTCTTTTTAAGGACACATTACAAGGCCTGAAAAAGGAGAGTATACGACAATCGTATTACTCAGCGATCGGGCTTTTCCTATCTCAGTTTTTGACAACAGCCTCAACTACTTTGGCGTTTTGGTATGGTGGTCAGTTATTAATCGAAAAATTAATCGCTCCCGAGCGCCTTTTCCAAGCGTTTTTGGTGTTGTTATTCACAGCATATATAATAGCTGATGCAGGGAGGATGACTAAAGATATATCAAGAGGAAGTGATGCTGTTAGTTCAGTATTTGCAATTCTCGATAGGAAAACCGAGATCGATCCTGATGGTTCACGGGGACGGGATTTGATAAAAGAGAATATTCGGGGTCGGGTGGAGTTGAGAAATGTGTTTTTTGCTTACCCATCTAGACCGGATCATATGGTGTTTAAGGGATTGAACCTCAAGATAAGGCAAGGAAGTTCCATCCCACTTGTGGGCCCGAGCGGGTCGGGTAAATCTACCGTCATTGGGTTGATAGAGAGGTTTTACGACCCGTTGAAAGTGACAGTTTTTATTGATGAACAAGACATAAGGGAGTATAATCTAAGAGGATTGAGATCACATATCGCCTTAGTGAGTCAAGAACCTACGCTTTTTTCAGGTACTATTTTTGAAAACATTGCGTATGGGAAGCCAAACGCTACTGATTCCGAGATCAGGAATGCCGCAACGCTTGCCAATGCTCACGAATTCATAAGGTACCGACTCTACTCATGCTTATCATAGACTCGTATTGTTAAGATAGAAAAAGTCAACCTTTGACTAATAGTTGACTTTGACTATCTTAACACATATTTCATTCGGAACACTTACTAAATGATATTTTCTTTACTGTTAATGGCAGTGGAATGAAAGACGGGTATGAAACGTATTGTGGCGAAAGGGGCGTGCAACTATCAGGAGGTCAGAAACAAAGAATAGCGTTGGCTCGAGCCATTATCAAGAACCCTGCTATTCTACTGTTAGATGAGGCAACAAGTGCGCTTGACACCATGTCAGAAAGCTTAGTTCAAGAAGCACTTGAAAAGATGATGAAGGGGCGGACGTGTATTGTGGTGGCCCATACAAAATTCGGATTCCATTTTGGTGATTAATGATGGGAAGGTGGTGGAGCAAGGATGTCATGCTGATCTAGTGTCTGTAACCGGTGGAGTTTACTGGAATCTTGTGAAAATGCAGGGCGGAAACTCGCCTTTCCGGCAGTGAAACATTGTGGCTAAATGGGTTTGGTATAAGATGGCAACCAGATTTGTAAATCAAACGTTTAAAAGATTGGGAAAATGGGGAATTTAAATGTAAAATTTGGTGTGAAGAGGTGTGAAGAGGTAGTATTGTAGTTTTGTGCCCATGTTCTGTATGAAACATTTGTGGTCAACAACCTGGTAAATGTCACAAATATTTAATTTGTTCTACTTGTTTCTATTAGATTCTTTGATTCGACAAAGTTAAGGCTAATTGTATCTAAGCAGTCAGAAGCGCACAAGATGCTGTCTAGGCGAGGCGCAACCTAGGTAGGTACCTTTAACGCACGTAATGCGAGTTCCTTGGTCCAGTCATATTCAAAAACCAGCCTGAACAGACAAAAACTCTAAAACCAACCAGCTGGGACCAGACTAAAGAAGGGTTGAGCCAGCCAGCCTTATGGTTGCTTTTCAACACTTGATTCCCTTAACAATTAGGCGTGATCAGGTTCGGTTCAATTCGGTTATGGACTAAGAACGTACATATAGCGGATGCTTTGGTTTTTAGATTTTCATAACCGACTGGTTTTAGTTACCGGAAAAGATTGGTTTTAATGTTGGTTCGATTTAGTTAATTTGGTTATTTATACACATATAAAACCAAACCATAAAAATCATAATTGAACCATATGTATCTCAATCGGCTAACTTATTATGGTTTTGTTGGGTTATTTGGTTTTTTCTACTCACCTCTATTTTTATACCTGATTCAGTGTAACATAAAAACCAATTTGAATAAAAAACTAATGTTTTTTTTTAATATTTTGGACATTGAAATTTAAGAACCCTCCTTTATGAATGGAATTTTACTATAATAAGTTTTTTTGGACATCGAATTACCAGGCTTTGCCCAGGACTGGTCTTTGTCCCATTGAACTGCAACCTACAGAACTAATCGAGCCTAAAACCATGCCTATTTGACTGGGCCTTATCAGTCTGCACACATGACTAGTTGTGCATCAGTATACTATCCCATAATCCATATACATTTTTTACTTTAGTAATATTTGTTAAACTTTATAAAATACAAGTTGAAATCATATAATGTGCTAATCTATAATAACATATAAGCAATACCAACATATAATAAAAATTACAACATAATAAGAAACCTTAATAGCTTTGGCATACCTCATTAAATTAGAGTAAAAACAAAAGATCACCCCCATTTTGCCCGTCCTTGTTTCGTGACACCTCATGCATGGCAACGTGAGTCGGGACCCACAAGATCCCGTCTCCTTGTCATTTCCATGAGTAATCTAAAAGGATGAATCCATCTGTTCACATGCTGGAAACCAACCCCTTCAGATTTGCCAAAGCAAACATCAACAATCTTATAACAATAATAATAACACTAATAGTTCTATCCAAATCCTCAATACAGCAACCTCGAAACAAAACATGTTCTAGCATAATAAAACATAAGTCAAAGTACTAAAGGAATACGTTATCATTTTATTACAAACCAAAATGGAAATGCAAAAATCATAATGTATATACATTAATAAAGATAACGATTAAAGAAAACACGTTACTCGTCATCTTTGTACGGATACTCCTCTGGAACTTGTTTAAGAAGCTTCACCTGTAACTCAAACGCATCATCTCCTCTAAGCATATTCCTGACCCATGTGACTTCAGTCTTCATCGACACCTACAAATGCGACAAAAAAGTGTCAATAATTTAATATCACTTTATTCTACGTTTAATGTGAGAAAAATGTTACGGGTCAGATAAAACATACCATCTCTAAAGCACCCTTAACAACTCCACTTAGAATGTTGTAGTAATATAAACCTTGGCAGGTGTCTGGAAGCTCGACAAAGTCAACAAGCGGGTTATCCTCCAGAATAAGACTGCAACAAGTTCCCTCTGTATCCCAGTTACTCACAGACGCAGTTACCCCTAGAAACATTTTGAAGCCAACCTGTTTGGCGGCATTGATCAGAACCAGAAGAATGGGTATCGAATAACACATAAGTTATACAATACATATTGATCAATCAAAACACAGAGACAACACATTTTACATTACAGAAAAGAGTTTCTAGGTACAAATTATCCAAACGTCCATAACTCAAGATTGTAACAATGTTGATAAACTATGCACTGCCATATCGCCCCTTAATGGAAATATACACACACATATATGTATGGGTGGGATCCTGTACAAATAGCTTTTAACGTGTGAAGCACTAGCGTAATTATTACACTACAATTTTGAATGCAGAGTGGGAAAGATCAACAAAACTTTGTTTTGGGCTGACCCATGGACTGGAAATGGACCTTTAAGAGATTGTTTCCCTCTAGTTTACCAGCTGCCCAGAAATAAAAAGGCTTTGGTGATGGATTGCTATAACATATGAGGTTACAGTCAACGTTATGCAGATTGTGCGACACAGCAGAGGAGACCTCGGATCATCTACTATCCGCTGCCCGATTGTGAACTCAGTATGGACTTAGATTTTCGTATGGCTTAAATTGCTGGCAGGTTATGTTTCTGACTCGGTGGGGGAAATGTCGCAAAGTGTTAATGGTATGGTATGTCGTTGAAAAGGAAAAAGGCTGCACATGCAGTTTTCTTATTGACTCTTTGGAGCTTGTGGCAATTGCGGAACGGTTAAGTTTTCAACAACAGAAGCATCTCGATTTGTAAGCTGATTGAAGATATAAAGGATACATCTTTACAATAGATCCTACACAGATCAAGTTTCAGGGAAGTTTCATGGAGTGAATGGAGATGCTTTGTAGGTTCTTTTTGATTTGATGCATCTTTGCTGTAGTGCTGCTTGTATTTGTATTGTGGGTGTGCTTATGGCTGCCTTAGCATCTTGCTATGGTGCCTTGTTTTGTTTAATTTTGTAATAAAAGTTCTGTTTTCCGTTGCAAAAAAAAGAAAGAAAGAAACTAAAAGTACCATAACTATTTGCTCAGTAGTGTAATTACACACTTTTCAAAATGTCACCGCGTGTATTTTTACTTTGCTTTGTATATTTCGCACCAAAAAACCTACTTGTATTTGATCCTAACACAATATATATACAAACATATAAACAAGTGAGAAGAGAAGATAGCAATACCTTGGCAATGACTTCAGCGGTTTCTATAAAATCAACACATCTAGTCACATTAGATTTCGCAAGAAACTCATCAATTAGCCGGATTCCAATATCGTAACCCCTGATTAAACAACAAAAATTGAACATAAAGACCATCAGAATAATGAAACCAGATAGCATTTACAAGTAAGCAAGTCATACTCATACGTAGACATGAAGTTGAAACTTGGTCTTAAAAAGCGGAAAGCCAACAAAAGCGACAAGGTCTAAAACCAAGGTGCAAAGCACCAAGCGCAAATAATTATAGAATTCCTATAGGTTTCTAGCCTCATTTACCCAATATTCACATACAAATAAGCTTTATATATGTTTCAATATCGAAATTACATACATGTACAGCTAGGGCTGTAAACTAACCGAATGTTCAGCGAACAATTCGTGAACCGTTCGGCGGGAAGTTCGTTTATGTTCATTCGATTAGCTTAACAAACGAACACGAACAAAAAAAATTTCGTCCGGTTAGCTTAGTGAACGAACACGAACAAAGGTCTCGTTCGTTCGACTGCGTTCGGATGCGTTCATGTTCGTTTAATTGTATTAAAAAATAATAAATAATAAACCTTTTATCACATATTGAAAACTTGAAGCCTTATTTATTTCTAAGTTAGCTAGGACGTTCAAGACATTTTTTCGGATACCTATGTCTAAGTTAGTTAAACTTGATTTCTCGTTTGGTGATTGTAGGATACTTCTTGTGTTTTGACTTATCATTTGATGGCTATATTTAACTACTTATGCCGAATGTTTAAGATTAATAATGTTTTTATTTTCTATTTTCAAGTTAAATGTTCGTTTACGTTCGTTTGTGTTCGAGACCGGTGTTCACAAACTGTTCATGAACAACTAAATTTTCTTAACAAACTAACACGAACAGAAACTTATGTTCGGTATGCGCTCATGACAGTTCATTGACATACTAATTTTTTAAACTCAAGAGTCGAAACTAAGCATAATAATTTAGCAATCTAAAATACATACATTTGATCAAGCTGCTTATTAACTTCCTCAACCTCTTCCAGATCTGTAAGCAACTGCCGCACTATCGCTCCATACGTCAAAGTAAACATTTGATATCATAGCTTGGGCCTATGTTGCACACCTACTTGTATCGCTCCATACATTTGATTTAGGCCTATGACTTGATATCATAGCTTGGGCCTAGTTCAACATATAACCCATACTCTAATTCCTAAGCTACTAGGTGTGCAGGACGACTCGTCATGTGAGCAAATGCGTCATAGATTTTGGAGGACGTCCCTCCAGGGATGAAAGCTTAGAAATGGGTGACGACCCGACCCACCTACTTTTTTTATTTTTCTTTATTAATTAAACTAGTTTTTTAACATTTACTTATATAAATAAAAATCATTTTATATTAAAAAACCACACATTACATAACCTAAAAAATAAAAAATAACCGAAAAAATAAAAAAACATAACCTTAAAAAAATCCTATGAACTCCACTTTTTTGCGATTTTTTCTTTCATTCTTCGCAAAATCGGCCGCTCTTCTTCAGGATACGCGTTTATGTCGGCTGTCATGATCTCCCACTCTTTAAACTCGACGTCGCGTTCCTTCGCTTTCACCTTTTGAGCCGTGACCTCGGTGAACACTCTGAACTGATTTATAAGCTCGTCCATTTTGGAACTGGCCCCCGGCGCGGCATGTTTTTTTTTCTAGCTGCCGCCCCTTTTGATTTGTCCCTGCCCTGGGGACGCTCCTCCTCTCTAACCACAAACTCTTCATCATCGAATTCGGGCTCGTCGTTTATATTTATTTGACAACGTGCGTCCGAGCCTCCACCCACGCTATAACTACCGGTCTCCGAGGTTTTTTGTTCGTTTGGCCGTTGCAACCTCATTTGGGACCGGCGCCCACTTGTTGCTGGTTCGAAAATTTCCCAAGCATGTATGTGGGGGAAAGCGGTTCCATGCGTATCTTCGTATCGACGCATCGCCTCTTTAAACACGTCTTCATCACTCATCCCACTACGGCGACCAGTATACAAGTTATTATAAATCGCCGAAAATTGGTTCACGACCGGATGCATCTTTCTCCACTTGGAAGAGACGGAATCGATGTCGCGATAATGACCTTGTTCCATTATCGCAAGAAACTTCGACGGTACTTCTTTCCAAAACTCGTCGCCTGTTTGGTTGTTACCTATATTTTTAAATTGTAGCAAAAATTATATTAAAAAAAGTATAGTGTATCAATTTTTGGTATATTTTTTAAATGTAGGAAAAGTTATGTACCAATAATGGGGCTTTTGAAAGTGCTAACCCAGGCTAAGGCCCCCTCCTCCGTCTTCGTCCAGAGTTTCGCCTTCCCTCTTGAATGTTATTCTTTCTCAACCATAGTTTGTTTCCCTTTTTTTCGTTTGAACGATTGCGGTTGGGTCTCCGGAACAAATTCTTGAATGTCCTCTTCGGGTTGTGGTTGCGAATTAAAAGGGTTTCGCATCATCATTTGTTGAACCGACTGCATTTGTTACACTTGACTCATTTGCGAAAACGCGTTCGGCCTTTGTTGAAAACCCCCAAAAGCATTGAATGAAAAATGTGACGATGACCAACTCGGCTCCATACTAGGATAGTAGCCGGGTACGGAGAAAATGTTTTGGTTTGGGTTTGGGTTTGGGTTCGGGTTTGGATTTGGGTTCGGGTTTGGGTTGCTCGGGTTGTATGTATTTGGGTTCGGGTTGCTCGGGTTGTATGGATCCATGACGAAAGTTGGAAGATTTTATAAAAGGTTGGAGAGTTATAAAAAGATGGGAATGGTTTTATATATTTGAGAGATAGAGGTGAATAAAGTGTGTAAAAAATGGGATGGTATTGAGATATTTATAGGTAAAATTATTAATTAATTTTTTTTATTATTAAATATAGCCGTTATCAACGGCTATATATTTAAAATATATATATTTAATCGCTCCGTCCCACACGTCCGCAGAGGGACATCTTCGACGACGACGGGCCACCCGGCGTGGTGTTGGGGGCGTCGTCGGCCAGCGACGGGCCTGGGACGGCCCTCACACCGAGTGGCCTAACTTAACTCCCTGTCTCTAAAAATGTTCTTGGGCGTTGCGACGGGTTCGAAATGAAAAGTAACTCAAATCTTTATTGTCTAATGAAAAAAATATTATATTTGATCCAAGTCGTTTCTGAACAAAAGTTATGTCAAAACTGTAGACAAACTAAAACCTACATAAAAATAAGCACGGAACATATTATATTTTATCTGACTTCTCTGCGAAAGAAATTTACGTTGAAACATTAGCCAACCTGAACTTATACCGACCCGTACATAAAAACAAAGAACGTAAGAAAATTAAGTTTTTTAAGTTAAATAATGGCACGTCGCGTTACGACGACAACTAAACGTAAAGTAACTCGAATTTTTACCATCCAATGAAAATGTACCATAGCTGACCTGACCTGTTTTAAAACAAAATTTATGTTAAAATGTAAAACAATTAAAAACGTACATAAAAAACACAAAAACTTATTATATTTAAGTCTGCTCATTTAAAAAAATTACATTGAAATGTAAATCAAATAAACTTATACTAACACGTACATAAAAATAAACAATTAAAATGAATACAAAATCATTAAAAAGTTAAAGTGTTGTAAGTATCAATACTAAATGTTAAAGTATTAAAGTAAAGAATAAAAACATCCTAAAAGATAAGAAGTAAATAAAAAGGTATTAAAAAAAGAGAAAAAAGAAAAAGAAAGTGATCCACGTGAATGTATTGTACATCCACTTCTTGTTGTAACTTTATATAATATAAATGAAAATATAGTTTTTCACTTAATAACTTTCATATTTTAAATTTTATTTTTTTCTACATCTTGAAAAAAATAGAAAGTAATAGTAACTTTCTTTATATATAGGGTAACTATTCATCACTCTATAAATACGTGAGTATGTAGGAAAAAAAATAATATAATAAGTGTTTGTAACTGATATATAGATAAAAATAGAGAAAAAGATGTGAGATGTTTTTAAAATATAAACAATATTTAAAGAAAATAATGTATTATAGTTTAATTATATAGTTAGAGATAAAGAAAGGGATGAAAAAGTCGATGGATATCATAACTTGGGCCTAGTTCAACATTTAACCCATAATCTAATTCCTAAGCTACTAGGTGTGCAGGACGACTCGTCACGTCAGCAAATGCGTCAGAGATTTTGGAGGACGTCCCTCCAGAGATGAAAGCTTAGAAATGGGTGACGATCCGACCCCACCTAGTTTTTTTATTTTTCTTTATTAATTAAACTAGTTTTTTAACGTTTACTTATATAAATAAAATCATTTTATATTAAAAACCACACATTACATAACCTAAAAAAAGTAAAAAATAAAAAATAACCGAAAAAATAAAAAAACATAACCTTAAAAAAATCCTATGAACTCCACTTTTTTGCGATTTTTTCTTTCATTCTTCGCAAAATCGGCCGCTCTTCTTCAGGATACGCGTTTATGTCGGCTGTCATGATCTCCCACTCTTTAAACTCGACGTCGCGTTCCTTCGCTTTCACCTTTTGAGCCGTGACCTCGGTGAACACTCTGAACTGATTCATAAGCTCGTCCATTTTGGAACTGGCCCCCGGCGCGGCATGTTTTTTTTTCTAGCTGCCGCCCCTTTTGATTTGTCCCTGCCCGGGGACGCTCCTCCTCTCTAACCACAAACTCTTCATCATCGAATTCGGGCTCGTCGTTTATATTTATTTGACAACGTGCGTCCGAGCCTCCACCCGCGCTATAACTACCGGTCTTCGAGGTTTTTGTTCGTTTGGCCGTTGCAACCTCATTTGGGACCGGCGCCCACTTGTTGCTGGTTCGAAAATTTCCCAAGCATGTATGTGGGGGAAAGCGGTTCCATGCGTATCTTCGTATCGACGCATCGCCACTTTAAACACGTCTTCATCACTCATCCCACTACGGCAACCAGTATACAAGTTATTATAAATCGCCGAAAATTGGTTCACGACCGGATGCATCTTTCTCCACTTGGAAGAGACGGATTCGATGTCGCGATAATGACCTTGTTCCATTATCGCAAGAAACTTCGACGGTACTTCTTTCCAAAACTCGTCGCCTGTTTGGTTGTTACCTATATTTTTAAATTGTAGCAAAAATTATATTAAAAAAAGTATAGTGTATCAATTTTTGGTATATTTTTTAAATGTAGGAAAAGTTATGTACCAATAATGGGGCTTTTGGAAGTGCTAACCCAGGCTAAGGCCCCCTCCTCCGTCTTCGTCCAGAGTTTCGCCTTCCCTCTTGAATGTTATTCTTTCTCAACCATAGTTTGTTTCCCTTTTTTTCGTTTGAACGATTGCGGTTGAGTCTCCGGAACAAATTCTTGAATGTCCTCTTCAGGATGTGGTTGCGAATTAAAAGGGTTTCGCATCATCATTTGTTGAACCGACTGCATTTGTTACACTTGGCTCACTTGCGAAAACGCGTTCGGCCTTTGTTGAAAACCCCCAAAAGCATTGAATGAAAAATGTAACGATGACCAACTCGGCTCCATACTAGGATAATAGCCGGGTACGGAGAAAATGTTTTGGTTTGGGTTTGGGTTCGGGTTTGGATTTGGGTTCGGGTTTGGGTTGCTCGGGTTGTATGTATTCGGGTTCGGATTGCTCGGGTTGTATGGATCCATGACGAAAGTTGGAAGATTTTATAAAAGGTTGGAGAGTTATAAAAAGATGGGAACGGTTTTATATATTTGAGAGATAGAAGTGAATAAAGTGTGTAAAAAAATGGGATGGTATTGAGGTATTTATAGGTAAAATTATTAATTAATTTTTTTTTATTATTAAAACTAGCCGTTATCAACGGCTTATATACTTAAAATATATATATTTAATCGCTCCGTCCCACACGTCCGCAGAGGGACATCTTTGACGACGACGGGCCACCCGGCGTGGTGTTGGGGGCGTCGTCGGCCAGCGACGGGCCTGGGACGGCCCCCACACCGAGTGGCCTAAATTAACTCCCTGTCTCTAAAAATGTTCTTGGGCGTTGCGACGGGTTAGAAATGAAAAGTAACTCAAATCTTTACTGTCTAATGAAAAAAATATTATATTTGATCCAAGTCGTTTCTGAACAAAAGTTACGTCAAAACGTAGACAAACTAAAACCTACATAAAAATAAGCACGGAACATATTATATTTTATCTGACTTCTCTGCGAAAGAAATTTACGCTGAAACATTAGCCAACCTGAACTTATACCGACCCGTACATAAAAACAAAGCACGTAAGAAAATTAAGATTTTTTAAGTTAAATAATGGCACGTCGCGTTACGACGACAACTAAACGTAAAGTAACTCGAATTTTTACCATCCAACGAAAATGTACCATAGCTGACCTGACCTGTTTTAAAACAAAATTTATGTTAAAATGTAAACCAATTAAAAACGTACATAAAAAACACAAAAACTTATTATATTTGAGCCTGCTCATTTAAAAAAATTACAATCAAATAAACTTATACTAATACGTACATAAAAATAAACAAGTAAAAATGAATACAAAATCATTAAAAAGTTAAAGTGTTGTAAGTATCAATACTAAATGTTAAAGTATTAAAGTAAAGAATAAAAACACCCTAAAAGATAAGAAGTAAATAAAAAGACATTAAAAAAAGAGAAAAAAGAAAAAGAAAGTGATCCACGTGAATGTATTGTACATCCACTTCTTGTTGTAACTTTATATAATATAAATGAAAATATAGTTTTTCACTTAATAACTTTCATATTTTAAATTTTATTTTTTTCTACGTCTTGAAAAAAATAGAAAGTAATAGTAACTTTCTTTATATACAGGGTAACTATTCATCACTCTATAAATATGTGAGTATGTAAAAAAAATAATAATATAATAAGTGTTTGTAAGTGATATATAGATAAAAATAGAGAAAAAGATGTGAGATGTTATTAAAATCTAAACAATATTTAAAGAAAATAATGTATTATAGTTTAATTATATAGTTAGAGATAAAGAAAGGGATGAAAATGCTCTAAGAGCATCAACGTCGGATTGGTTGGTTTGTAGCCTTGTCCGGAGGTGAGGTGGAAGGAGTGGACTAGGAAAAGATCGGATGCAGGCTATGTGGGAGAGAAGTTTAGAATGGTGGTTCAAAAATGCGGACACAGCAGGTAGGGCCCTCATCTCTCATGTACAAAAATATTTTCTATTCAATTATATATATATATATATATATATATATATATATATATAGGGTAAGGATTTAGAGTGAACAACATTATAATAGTGAACCGTATGAACTGATCTAGACCTTTGATTTTCATCATCCTAAAGTTTCGATTAGTGGTATGATTGTAATTATTGAGATTTGTTTTTTTCCTTTAAATTTAATTAAAAAGGGTAATTCTGTAATTACTTAATGGGTCAGTTTTCTAAAACTGGAAACATGAAAAGTTGCCATATATTTCGCCAGTTACTTGCTTTTCCAAAGTTGTCATATATTTCGGCAGTTACTTGCTCCTCCAAATTCGCGTATATTATTTAATACATATGTGTATTGTATATTATAAACTGGAATTCTATAGCAAAGTTGCAACCTCGAGTTATAATAATGCAGTAACTTTACCTTGTTATACATGTGTACTGTATGGTATCAACTGGAGGTTTTCATCAAAGTTGAATAATCGCATCTAATAATGCAGAAACTTAAAATTATACACATGTGTACTGTATGGTATCAACTAGAGGTTTATAGTAACGCTGCATTCACTTATATAACGTCATGCATCATCTTAACAGTATACACATGTGTATTAAATAATGCATATACTACGAAACTGCATCCTGATATGTAATAATGCATATACTACGTGACTATACACATGTGTACTGAATTGCAACAACTGGACGCTTACAACAAAACTGCATAATACACATGTGTACCGAATACGAACATATGATTGTTAATTGGACTATTGTGCTTGTTGTATTGACCGTCGTTAGTTTGGTTGTTACTACTTGAGTCGACCATGAAAGATCATGAAGATGAACTATATGACGTTCAAAGAAAAAATACAGAATGATGAACTGCTCGATTGAAAAAAAAAACTGGTGTGTTTTGACCGGTGATTATGATATAGATCTTGTTTAGATTTAAAAGATATTTTGAATAATTACAAACAAAGGAAAATGTGACTACTATGAATTAATTAAATAGTAATTAATAATAATTTAATGTATAATTACAATCCTATCCTTTATAACTAAAAAAATATCAAATGCCAAGATTAGTTCACTAAATTCACTCTCAAGAAGTTGTTCACAAATTATTCTAATCCTATATATATATATATATATATATATATATAATATTTTAATGGGTGTTTGTTTTTGTGAAAAAAAAAATAGATTTTTTTTAATAAGATTTGGGGTTTTGTTGTTGTGAAAAAAAAAACAAATGTTTATTGAATTTTTACTGGGAATGATCTAAAATATTTTAATCAGTGATGTTGTTGTTGTGAAAAAGAAAATAGATGTTTTTTTTAAAATAAGATTAGAGGTTGTTGTTGTGGAAATAAAGATGTTTATTGAAGGTTTCTTGAGATGATCTAAGTCTAGAGTTATAGTTTTATTATTTATTTACTCATTTTGATAATGTTTTAGAAATCAGTAAATAGCGGTTAGTTATACTGATATTAGTGGTGTCTGATGTAGATTCTGAACGAAAGAACCCGATAAATAGGGAAAACGACATCAACTTTGTGTCGCCGGTAAAATCGGGCATATCGGTTTGAACCGCTATACCGGTATCAGTCCAGGTTAGTTTTTGGCTTTGGATTTTATCTTTTATCGGCCCATCTCCATGTTTACTCCCAATTTTAACCTAACAAATAGTGACTTTCAATATTCCATCTCCAACGATCAAGACTCAAAACCTACTTCATCACTGCATCGTTCGTGACTTTTTCTAGACTTCCAGATTTCCACCTTCATCCACCAATGTCGTTCCAGACTTCCATCTTCATCGTTTGTTCATAGGTTATCACTCCATTTCGTTCCAGACTCTAGTTCGGGATTGGTAGGTCATTTTTATTTTCTTTGAATTTTTGTTGTTGTTGATAGTAGTACGACGTGTGTATATACTATATAGTCTTAGTGAGTCAACATGTATACATGATGTATTATGTATGTATATTCTAGTAACTAGTGTATTTAAATCTGGATGTTTATGTGTAATTTATGAAATTGTAGAGTTAGCTTGTCAATCCGGTTGAACCATTTTTAAGCCAAATCCGGTATTATTTAAAAACCACTTTTAAAAACATGTATATGCTAGTAGTTAGTGTATATAACTCTGGACATTTGTGTGTAATCTATGAATTGTAGAGTTAACTTGTCAATCCGGCTGCGATTCAACCGGTTAAACCATTTTAAGCCAAATTCGGTATGATTTAAAAACCATTTTTTAATTTAACACATAGCATTTTGAATAGTTCAGTAAAGAAACTTTACATTTCAGATTAAAAAAAGCTAAGATCAGTTCTAATATGATCCAAAACCATCTAAGTATTCGATGTTTTGCTCCCATCTAATTAGGGTTGTTCATCAGCCGAACTGAACCGAGCGGACCTTTGCTCGTGCTTGGCTCGTTTACAAACTGAACAGAGCGGCTCATTTAATGCCGAGCCTCAAATCAAGCGAACACTTTTCGAGTAGTAAATATTCCGAACAAGCGTCGAGTGAAGTTCGAGTGATTTAGACAACCGTGTCGCCCAATTTAATTTTTATGAGAGTGATAATGACTATGTTGGGTCTCAAGTTTTTATATTTTTAAAAGAAGGCACATTTCATGGCATGATATTTCTCTTATAAATAACAATGTTGTGGTCGAAGAGGCGATGATCATATTGCACGAACTCATGCCTAACCTACATAATATTATTAACTAACATATTATTACCACGTCTAACATTATTATGCTAACTCTTTTAATCATTCTAATGACATTAAGACAAGAAGACAATTGACTTGGGGCAATGATATAAAACATTAAGGCAATTAGCAGACTGCCGTTTCTCGGTTTAGGGTTTAGCTTTTAGATTTGATATTAAATTATTTAATGGCGTGATTGAGCTAGTACGTATAGATATAGTTATAAGTTTGTATATAATGGACCAAAATATAATAGAGTGGCATGTATAAAACTATAAATTTGATTTAGGTGTGTGTATATATATGTAAAATTCATATTTTTGTGTTATATATATATACACATGTTTAGTGGATAGTTCAAATGAGAAGAAAAATTTTGTAAGAATAAAAAGAATAACTTTTAAACCAATAGAAATTCTCCATTTAGTTCATTTAATGTGTGTATTTAATATTATGAAAAAGGGCATATAGGTAAATCTATAATTGTCATTAATTAGCTAATTAATTAAACCTGTAACTCATTTTCTAATATACCTTTTCAAGATAAAATAATTTATGGTGAATGACAATTTTCGACATATGTAGGATAAATTTTAGTATGTGTAGGATAAATTTTGAAATGTGTAGGGTGAAATTTACATGTGTGTAGGGTAAATTACGATAAATATAAGATATATGTAGATAAATTTTGAAATATGTAGGATAAAATGTTTTTGTTTTATTAATGAGGGATAACATAATTAATAAGAGGAGTTATAAACTATTTAATGTTTTACAATTTCTTCTCAAATGAACATTCCCCTACATGTTTATATATGTATATGCATATATATATATATATATATATATATATATATATATATATATATATATATATATATATATATATATATATATATATATATATATATATTATATATAGTGGAGAGTTCAAATGAGAAGAAAATTTTTGTAAGAATAAAAAGAATAACTTTTAAATCAATAGAAATTCTCCATTTATTTTATTTAATGTGTGTATTTAATATTATGAAAAAGAGCATATATGTAAATCTATAATTGTCATTAATTAGCTAATTAATTAAACTTGTAACTCATTTTTCTAATATACTCTTTTAAGATAAAATAATTTATGGTGAAGGACAATTTTCGACATGTGTAGGATAAATTTAGTATGTGTAGGATAAATTTTGAAATGTGTAGGGTAAATTTACATGTGTGTGGGGTAAATTCCGATAAGTGTAAGACATATGTAGAATAAATTTTGAAAATGTGTAGAATAAAATGTTTTTGCTTTATTAACTAAAGATAACATATTTAATAGGAGGAGTTATAAACTATTTAATGGTTTACCATTATACCCTTTTTTTTTTCCTTCTCATAGTAAATTTCTTCTCAAATGAACCTTTCCCTATATATGCCTATATATATATATATATATATATATATATACACTAATTAAAATAATAATTCGAGAACCGAGCCGACCTAACCTTTGCTTATGCTTGGTTCGTTCACAAACCGAACCGAATATAGCAGAGCGGCTCGTTTACAACTGAGCGTCAAATCGAACGAACATTTTCCGAGTCATTTCCGAACAAGCGTCGAGCGATTTGAACTACATATATCTGATCTCATGTATTCAAACTTTCATTTCCAGAAAGTATTAAAAGGAAAGTTTTAGAGTTTAATAAAATAAAATTTATAGTTAAATGTGATTTGAGTAACCATGCGAGAAAGCAAATAATGTATATAAGAATCCATACTGAAATCAAACCTTCAAACTCAAATCAATACACTTTTATCTCTATTAAACAAATTCGTGCTGGACCAAACTATTAGAATATATAAATATACTTATATGTATGTAATTTAGTTTTATTTGACTTATACTTATATGTATGTATAACCGAGATATTAGAGTGGTTGTGATGGTTGGATGGCATCGGTTCAAAGGGTGGTTATTCTCTCTTTATTCAACCGCTTATAACTGTCTTATATGAACGCATATATATATGTCTGGGCGGGAATCATAACGGGCATCAAGACAATTTCTAAACTTCCAAATTGTCCTCAGTTCGTTACTGCAAATCTTAATCAAATAACAATCTATCATGAAACCAATGATTCATGATAATTCCGATGCAAAATGTTACGAAGATGATCAACAAAGTGGTATCAGAGCCACGTTCGAAAGCGATGATGATCTCAGGCCAACTTCATCCATGTTACCGTGTAAACGCTGTTCTGACGAGAAGACATAACGAAGATGGTTGCAGAGGCGATATTATTATTGCAACAAACCTGGTCACCAAATCTCAACATGCAAGATGAAGGAAAATGACGAGGAATACAACTGATTCATCTGGCTGTTGATACTGGAATACAACAACAACAAAATACAGATCATGATCATCAAAGTGATCAGAGAATGGAGTATATTGTAGTCGGCACTGATGGAGGATTCTTGTCAGAGATTTGGTATGTAAGTAAAACCTTCAAACATCATTTTCTAGCAGTCTAGATACGTTTAAACGAATTAAGGGTATGTCCGGTGTGGAAACAAAAACTAGAGAAAATCATTTTTATTTCATAAGGGGTATAGGAGTCGTCGAAGTAATGCCTGGGTCGGAGAAAAATTCGAATTCAGAGTGTATTCTACACTCCGGATATAGACAGGAACGTGCTAAGTTTAGATCAATTAATAACCCAATGTTTCACGGTGAAATTCATTGGAGATAAATGCAAAATATTTCCCACGTTTAGTGTTCCTATAATTAACAAGAAAAGTGGTTTAACTGGGATGACTAAGGAAGAAGAGATCAGAATGTTAGAAAACCAATCCATGATAAGTAAAGAATCGGAATATAAGAAGTATAAAACAGAATTTTTGAATGAATATTTCGAAAATCGAAAATCTGAATGTATCTTCCAGTGAACCCGATTGGAACATGATGATACTTCAAGCAATGCAATTCAAAGAATTCCAGGATTGTAAAGCGTTACTTGAAATGATGAATGATGGTGATTATGTTCGAAAGTATAAGTTTATTTTAGAATCAAAATTCGATGAGATGGTGGACTGGTTTTTGACCAAGAAATTGGAAGTTATGACGAGGCCAATTCCTGCATATGCCTCGGATAATCGAAAGGTTAGTCTGTTAGAGTTATACATGGTAGTTGAGAGAGAAGGAGGGCATCGACATGTAACACAAAACAACTTATGGCCCATGGTTGCTAAGGATATGGAATTTGAGTATTGTGACGGAGTATTCATGCGATTAATGTATGCTATGTATCTAGATGTCCTAGTCTACTACCATCAGTTCAAAACAACTCAAACAAAGGTGATGTCCTAGTCTACTACCATCAGTTCAAAACAACTCAAACAAAGGTATATGAAAAGGAGGTAGCAAAAGACAAAGGAGCCTGAGGTTGATCCGAGAGGAAGTAGAAGTGAATGAGTGACAATCAGACAAAGACTGTTGTAGATCAAACTGAGAAGAACAAAGGAAGCCGTGAAGATGCCATATATGAAACAGAACACTTTGCATTCTATGCTGGGAACGATTGGCAAGGAATGAGAAAGCTGTATACAAAAAGGAAGTTCGATTTTAATCGAGCAAAAGTGGCTATGGACGATGCAAATAGAAGCGTATTAATGCACTCTTACAAACATAATTATGTTTAGGGGAGTGTATTAGAATATATAAACATAATTATATGTATGTATAACCGAAATATTTGAGTGGTTGTGATGGTTGGATGGCACCGGTTCAACGGTTGGTTATTCCCTCCTTATTCAACCGCTTATAACTGTCTTATATGAACGCATATATATATATATATATATATATATATATATATATGTGGGAACCATAACGGGAACCAAGACAATTTCTAAACTTTCAAATTGTCCTCACTTCATTAGTGAAAATCTTAATCAAATAAGAATCTATCATGAAACCAATAATTCATGATAATTCATGAAGATGATCAACACAAACGCATTCAAACAAGGGAAGAAATATATATATATATATAGCATGTTATCTAGGTAAAAGGTATAGAAAGTGTGATTCATTATACAAAATCAGACTTGATATATATGAAGTTGGACGACTTATAAAAGTAGCCAGTAGGGCAGTCATTTTATTTATATATATAAAAGGATAACATGAAAGCCACGATTACGTACACATGAGCTATAGATACACATGTGCTCATTATTGTTATTATTATTATTATCATCAGAAAGTAGAAACTACCCTCCATGCATCTCAAGTCATAAACCTCATCAACCAGAGATGCCACTCATATATTTTTCTTCAGTAGGGGATGTTGCATTGCTGGACATCTAGGTAGCATTGGTTAGGCAGATTCTCAAGAACTCTCCACACAGTTTGCGTCTGCTGCCCACCATACTGCCCACGTTTTGGAGCTCGTTGCAGCATTGCTGGAGCGCTTGCGGCTGCTGCTGCTGCCTCATCATTCTCTGTCCCACTTCCTTAATGGCCTCGCACTGACACTCCCTCCTCACGTTTTGGAGCTCGTTGCAGCATTGCTGGAGCGCTTGCGGCTGCTGCTGCTGCTGTCGTCCTGATCGTTGTTGGTATGGCCTCTGTTCGTATGGGCTCTGTTGGTATGGCCTCTGTTCATATGGGCTTTGCTAGTATGGCCTCTGTTGGTATGGTCCTTGCCTCTGTTGGTATGGACTTGTGGACCGTGTTTGCTGCTCCACAAACCTGTTCGAAACCATGTTTAAAATCTATGATTTGATTTGCTAACTGCATGGTTATTACATTGACAAGAAAACGCCCTTGTTTTTAGAAAATGTATAGGGAACTTGAATATTTCAAACAAAATTTTTGTTTGAAGTGCGTCGGAACTTTGTTGACGCTTTCCCAACAATTTTTTTTTATGTGTGTCACTGTTTGCAATTTTATTGCAACTCTTTTCTTCCGTTGAAATTTCCAAGAGTGTTTTTATCTGTCGCAAATTCGTTTTGTGTATTTCCAAAGAGTGTTTTTATCTGTCGCAAATTCGTTTTGTGTTTATGAGTGTTATTATCAGTAGCAAAGTCGTTTTCTTTTCGTTTGAAGTTGCGACAATTTGCGGATATAGTTTTTCATTTGAACTTGCCATTGTTTTCCGACGAGATTTTGTCTTCGACGCAATTCTGTCACAAAGTATATCACTTCCTGTTCGAAGTGAAGGTTAAATTTGGGAAAAAATTGTTAGATATCTTCGTAGGAAAATCTAGTAGGGTTGTATTCTTATATATAGTAGAGGGTTTTCATATTTCTATAAATATGACCCATGCATGCATGTTGTAAAATCTTTTTCATAAATTCCTACAATATACCTTTGGCAATGACTCACAGGCCTTTGGATCTCACTCTGTCTGCATTGCTTTGACTCTGAGCTTGGGCGTAAGGGCCAAGGAAGGGGGATATCAAACGGCAAATCAAATGGGATTTCAAAATTGCTCTCAGCAACACTGTTGATGCTTTCGATTCGGCATTGTTGCGATTGAAGGTTGCATACGTTAGGGAGAATCTGAGCCTTCTGCTTCAACTGTTGGGACTGCTGAGAACCATGGAAGGGCAACCGCGGTTGCTGTTGCTGCTGTCGCTGAGCATCTCGGAGCACCTGCTTCAGTGCCTCACACTGGCACTGCCCTTCGATGTATTGGAGCTATTGACAACACTGCTGGAGGAGCTGCCGCTCCTGCTGCTGATGCTGTTGCTGCCCCCTCTGACCTTGCTGGAGGAACATGCGACACTGGTTCAACCTTTGCCCCTGGACCCGTTGGCTACATTGTCTTTGTTCGGATATCGGGTTCTCGTCTTCGATGGTGGTGGTGATGATGGTTGTGTGGGCAGTAGCGAAGGCTACAAGGGCGGCCAAGGCGAGCAAAAGAAGTGTAAGCTTTGCCATTGTGGGTTGTGTGAATTAGGGTGTGGGGGTCGTGGGTATATATGGTGGGTGAAGGTTGATACGTGGAGAGGTGGGTTTAATCGGTGGCGTAATGTAATAGTTTCGAGCAACACGTACGAGTTATTACATGTAAAATGTAGCAAGTGGAAGTTGGATTTGGAGTATGTATGAGGTGTTAATTCTCTTGTTGGAAATATATGATGAAATGTGTCCACGTGGACTTGAGATCCAAAGTTGTTACAAGTACCAAGGCTTTTACAGAAAACACAATGTAGTGTTACGTTTGAGTTTTTGTATTGCATACTTCATCAATTTTATCTTTATGCTTAGCACTTTCTATTCGAGCCGCGTGTGAGAACTCGGCTTGTCTAACTTAAAAGAACTAAAGGTTAAAAGTTTCATGCTTTAGTTATAAAGTGTCTACATATTCACACACCCATCTACCTATTTAGACATCTTTTAGACGGGTCGTCTAGACCTAGACGGGTGTTTAGGTTTCCTTTTTTTCGACCACATTCCTGGCCCGCACAACGTCAAATCAGTCACATCAGACGGAGCATTTGATGTCGCAGAAAACTTTCAATTCGTCGTCGGAATTCTCTCTGTCATGAACTTTGTCTTATATTACTTCATCTGATATTGTTCAATGCATGTCAGTAAAGTAGTAAAGTGATACGCCCCGCCTAGGCTAGACAGGGCGTATATTTCTTTGTTAAATAGACCCATGCAGAGCATTTGATGTCTCACATAAAACTTTAAATTCGTCGTCGGAATTCTCTTTGTCATGAAATTTGAGTTATATTACTTTATCTGATATCATTCAAAGGTGGTGAAATGTCATCAAACTGTGACGACAACTATTTCTTTGGGGCGTATTCTGGCGACTCATGGGTGCCTGAATCCAATACGGTAACAGTTATTAGGTTAAACTAGTTGTTGTTTAATTATTTACTAATGGTGATATTGTTGTTAGGGGGAGAACGAGCAAGAGGAGGTTGTGTCTAGTGTACAAGACATTATTCGTGATGGTGGAGGATATGGTGGTGATGCACCCCCATGCGTGCAATCCGTACCTCACAGAGATGGTTTGAAAAGCAACCCGTTACATAGTGAGATAAAAACATATTTACCCGATGGAGATCAGCCTTATATATTTTGGAAAAAAAACTATCGGAGGGACGGTTTCCAGCGTGCAAATTTGTATCTCAATAGACTACACGTCAAAGAGTGTCTTGTGCTCAATCGAAGACTGTAACTGAAGGGAAACTCGAGGAGTAAATACAGGTAAATGAGAAATACTGTCATTTTTAAATATATATGTTTTTTGTTTGCATAATAGAGTGTCTTGTGGTTTAACATAGTGATATGTTGGAACTTATTTCAGGTGTTTCTACAACACCTAACGATTCTCAGTCATTGTCTGACAATCAATTTTGGTCAACCACTGGCAACAAAGCAAGAACTTCGTCTGATTTTTTTTTTATGTTTAATACGATTTATTTGTATAATTAATACAAAGATTTTTTTAATACAACAAAAAAACTTTTGGTATAACTAATAGGATTTTATTTACTTAATTTGAACTTTCATATAAACCGACATTCCTTCAGTACACCCAAGGCACAACAATTAAACCATACAAAGCCCATCTAAAAACCAACAAACTCCAGATATTGACAAACATCAGCAATGATACACTCCAAGCTCTTACGTCCAACCGTCGGCACAGGCAGATGACGAAGTGTTAATACTACCGGTGGCAATGGTGGGACGTGAGAGCTCAGAGAGTATGATTACCGTCTGTTTTCAATACCCGGAGTTTGTGCCTTTGGTGTACTGATGGAATGTCGGCTTGTATCAAAGTTTAAACTAAGTAAATAAAATACTATTAGTCATACAAAAAAAATTAATGTGAATATACGAGTCGTCTAGACCTAGATGCCCCGTCTTGGTCTAGCAAGAAGACCATTCTACCCCTGGTTTGTTGGCCTTCAAGGCCAAACTAAGGGGCAAAATGGTCATACTATCAAGGCCTAGACGGGTGGTCTAGACCTGGACGCAACGTACAGTTTAAGCTAACCCTGGTAAATTTTGAATTTAAAATTTATAATGTCAGGGCGAAGGGGAGGATTTCTCACGTTGCCGACCCGCTGTACAGGTAACGGTAATTATTTGATTATTGTTGCTATGAATTAATTTCCGTATTTTGCTAATATAATGTGTAGGTATCTACATCGGATGCTCGCTACGTCTATTACCGCTCGCGGGCACAGCCGTGAGTGGTGTACGAGCACTGATTTATTTTTTTACTATTGTCTTTTGTACAGGAGGCTGTGCGCACTTGCGCACGGTCTCGCCCAGTACTTCGCCTCCGCCCATCATCGGCAGGAGCGCGGCTTTTTGTACGGCCGGGCGTACGTCACCGTGATTGCCCGGTCGTTGGGTCTTGTGCCGCCGGCTATACCGTCCACGTGGATGTCATTTCAGACCTTGCGGGGGATGAGGCTGGTGAAGAGGTTCGGCGTTCTAGGCGAGCGGTTTAAAGCCCGCGAAGGTGAGCCATGGATTCCGGAGCTGCTGCCAGATCAGTTCGATCCAGTCTATCCGCCGACAGATGAGGCAACAGTGGTCCAGGACCCTCCGGTTGATTTTGATGGACCGACATCGCCACCGCCACCACCACCTCACGGGGCGCCTCAGTTTCCGCAGCACGTCCTTCCAGGTCATGCCCCGGGGGTGCGCATACCCGCGCTTACGAGCCGACGTCGACAAGCTTATGGAACTCGTTGGCTGGATGGTTCGGGAGGCACAGGATAGACGAGAGAGAGGGGTTACCTGCCATACCGCTCTCACCACCTCGAGCACCAAATCAGCAGCAGCAGCAGCAGCAAGATCCCGCAGCAGCAAGATCCCGATCCCGACTCCGAGGCCGATTCGTATGCATAGACGTTTTATATTTAGTATTCAGCTGTACAGATACATATTGTTATGGTTGTACAAAGTTATTTTATATATGTTATATCTGTTATATTTAACTTTGTTTTCAGTTATTCGATTACTTGATGATTGTTTGTGTTAAATCGACGTTGAAATGTAATATGGAAACAACATATACTTCTTGCATTCATCTTAAAATGTTGAAACAGTATTAAATTTTAATATTATATATTTTTTAAAAATATAATATAAAAACAATTAAATTTATAAACGAGTGAAAAAGATAACTCACTTTTTATACAATAAATAAAACTTTTTAAAAATCTAAAATTACACCACAAAAAAAAAAAAAAAAATTCAACCTCCAACAACAATCAATTTAACCCACCAAAACACTATTTTTTCAAACTCCAACAACAACCAATCTACCCAACCAAAACACCCATTTTCCAACAAAAAAAAAACAAGTTCCTAGACGGGTCGTTTAAGTCCAGCCGTCCCGTCTAAACACTCAAATTTATGCACCCTGGCAGGTACCTGCTGACTCCTAAAAATCTCGTCTAGGGCCCAAAGGGTGTCCAAATAGGCAGCATGGGTGTGTGAATAGATTGAGCCTATATAAAACTAGAGCTCGGTCATGAATTATTTTACAGTTCGGTTATATCACCTTATTCGTTATTTATTGAATATTTTTGTATGCATGTTTCACTTTTTTGTTTCATGATTTCAGTATAAACACACACTATATTATTTAGTCTGTTATTGTAAGACCTAAACACGTTTTAACTATAAAGACGTAGCAGATATACGAGTCTTAAAATTTCTTTCTTTATAAACGTCTTGACATACTTGAAAGTTCATTTTAAAATAACCCTTTTACAATAGATACATTCTTCATTCTCATTTAGGATATAAACATAACTTATGTTTACTAAATTACACAATCACACATTTTTGTACAATCTATTTTATGACTCGATCTTCGATCACTTACACCTCGTGTTGATGATCTGTGATTTTTAATTCGTTTCAAGATGATTTTGTACATTTATGTTAAATCATAACATGAGAAATGTAGTTACTAGATATGAAGCTTATTAGCTTGAGATGACTAAGATGAAGATGATGAGAATATGATGAAGGTCATAAAGCTCCAAGACTTGAAAAATGCTTCAAACAACTTTCATCAACTTGCAAATGTCTTTGATCATCATGAAGGAGCTATGCTTGTAATAAAATTGATGATTTATGAAGATAAAAAAGTTGGTGTTCTTGAGGATTATGAAGATATAAAGATGAAGATGAAGATGATGGAGATGAGGAGAGATGAGAGAAGTGTTTGTGATTTGTTATGAAAATGGAAGAGTAATTGTTAGTGGTGTTATAATTCTTCTCATACACATGTATAACACTTAACATACTTAGAATTGTTAACACATCACAAAAATGGTTAGTGGGATGCCCACTAAAATCTTTATTATTATTTTTATAAAGTTTACTTATATAAGTTTATATTTTATAAACTTTGATAATTAAATGGTTAGTTTTTATAAAAACTAACAACCCGACTCATTATTTGTGATGTTAAAATTTGTTTAACTAGTTCACTAGACTAGTTGTTTTGTTGTTCGGACAACGGACTCGGCTCATGTTTAGTACCGGGTCGAATAGCGGCAATTTGTATTTTTTTTACGGAATTGTTTCTGTATCTATCTTCGAGATATTTTTTATGTCCAAAATTTGTTAACTAGTTCGCTAGGCCATTATATTTGCTATTTTGGTCATAATTTTGGTACCGGCTTTGTTATCGGGTAGCTACCGAATGAGTTGTGTAGCTTTAAAAGGTAATGTTTATATAGGGATTTTTATGTCGTTTTTAATACCCTATATATTATTTATGATAAATAATATTTATTTTTGGATTTCAGATATTTGCTGTTTTGTTCTGCGGAGTGCTGTACATTTCTGTAGAATTGCTGAATTTGTCTGCGGACAAGACAATTTAGTGTTTATATATTTTTTTCTTGAAAGTATTATTTGTTAGTTGTTTCCAACTAATGTTTCTATGTAATATTTGTTGCGGACATATTTTATGTCTCGTTTTTGCTATGTCGGGCTGTACCGCGACTAGTCCTGACATGAATAGTGCGTTCTCTGCCGCCAGTCTAGGATATAGTTTTATATTGTTTCTAATTTTGGCGGAAATGTTATCATACTAAACTATGATATTTTACATTCCTATACTTTTAAGACTTAATTTAATAAAAATCAAGTCGAAATATGCGAAAATAAATCATATGATAAATGTTTATGTTGTATGGAATTACCGGTATTTTTGCCGAATGTCACATTCTCCCCCTGTTAAAAAAAATTTCATCCCGAAATTTAAGTTGCATTATTCGTTGTAAGGACTTTCTCAAACAGGTGAGGGTATTTTCTTTTCATTTCGTCTTCTCATTCCCAAGTGAACTTGGGTTCGTGTTTCGGGTTCCAACAGATCTTCATTAATTTAATACGACTCCTCCTTGTTTTCTGAACTTTCTAATCCAAAACCTCAATAGGTACTTTGATGAACTAGAGTTTGTCGTCTATAAGAATTTCAATTGTGGGAATAATAAGTGATTCGTCAGAAAGACACTTTTTAAGGTTTGACACATGAAAAGTGTCGTGGACGCTACTAAGTGTTTCTGGCAATTTCAACTTGTATGCGACAGTTCCAATCTTTGCCGAAATCTCATAAGGTCCTATGTATCTCGGGCTAAGCTTTCCTTGCTTCCCAAATATAGCTACACCTTTCTAAGGCGAGACTTTTAACAACATTTTTTCTCAACCTCGAAAGATAACGGTTTGCGGCATTTATCCGCGTAGCTTTTCTGTCTGTCCCGAGCCGCCTTAATATGGTCTTGGATTTTGCATATTTTATTAGTAGTCTCCTGGACTAACTCTAGACCTATCATTTGTTTGTCATCCATTTCCGCCCAGCATAGTGGAGATCGACACTTACGCCCATATAACGCTTCGAATGGAGTAACTTGAATACTTGTGTGATAACTGTTATTGTATAAAAACTCCACTAAAGGCAAGTGTGTATCCCAATTTCCACCTAAGTCCATTACACAAGCAGAAGCATATCTTCTAAAGTTTGAATTGTGCATTTGCTTTGGCCGTCAATTTGAGGATGAAAAGCCGTACTTAGATCTAAGTGGGATGCAAAAGTCTTTTGAAAAGATTGCCAAATTCTTGACAAAAACTCGGTCAGAGATTATCAATAAAGGCACTTCGTGCCTTTCCACAATTTCCTTGAGATAGAGTTCAACTAACTTCTCAGTCTTATCTTTCTCATGTATCGGCAAAAAGTGAGCTGACTTGGTTAATCAGTCGACAATTACCCAAATCATGTCATGATCGTGAGAGGTCCCGGGTAATGTAGTTATGAAATCCATGGAAATTTGTTTCCATTTCCAAGTGGGAATTTCATGTTGTTGTAACAATCCTGAAGGTTTTTTAGTATCCAGCCTTAATTATAGCACATGTTAGACATTTTCCAACATAAGTTGCAATGTCACCTTTAATATTAGGCCACCAATAATATTCTTTAAGATAATGATACATTTTATCCGCTTCGGATGTATCGAATAACTGGAGTTATGAGCTTCATCTAAAATTAGGTCTCGAAGACCGCCAAAAAGATGAACCCAAATTCTACTCATGAAGTACAAGGCTCCATTCTCTTTCGGTTCTAGATGTTTTTCCATACCTCTAAGCATTTCTACTTTAAAGTTTCCTTCCTTTAGTGCTTCTTGTTGAGCGTCATAAATTCGAGAAGTGAGGTTATTATGAATTATGAGTCCTAATGATCATACACGTAAGGTCTTAACTCGTTCTTTTCAGCTCAAGGCATCTGCGACAACGTTCATCTTGCTTGAATGATATTTGATCTCACAATCATAGTCATTCAACAATTCAAGCCAATGCCTTTGGCGCATATTCAACTCTTTTTGGTTAAATATATGTTGAAGTCTCTTGTGATCAGTAAAAATTGTGCACTTGGTACCGTAAAGGTAATGACGCTGAATTTTTAATGTAAATACTACTGCACGCAATTCTAGGTCATGTGTGGTATAGTGCTTCTCGTGAACTTTTAATTTACGTGATGCGTATGCAATAACTTTTTCTCATTGCATTAATATGCATCCTAACCCTTGACGTGATGCATCGTAATAAACTACAATATCATCCGTACCGTCTGGAAATGATAAAATTGGTGTATCACAAAGTTTGTCTTTAAGTAGTTGGAAAGCTGCTTCTTGCTTCTCTCCCCAATCAAACTTCTTATCTTTTTGAGTGAGGGAAGTTAGTGGTTGTGCAACCTTTGAAAAGTTCTCAATGAATCTTCGATAATAACTTGCCAATCCTAAAAATTGGCATACTTCGGTCGGTGTCTTTGGCGCATTCCAATTCTTAATGGCATCGATTTTAGATGGATCGACATGTATACCTTTCTCATTGACAACATGTCCGAGAAATTGAACTTCGTGAAGCCAGAATTCGATTTAGAAAATTTTGCATACAGTTTCTCCTTCTTTATAATTCAAGAATAGTTCTAAGATGATGTTCGTGTTCATCCTTGTTTCGTGAATATATCAATATGTCATCGATAAATACTATCACGAATTTATCAAGGTATGGCTTGCACACACGGTTCATTAAATCTATGAACACTGTTGGTGCATTTGTTAAGCTAAAAGGCATAACAAGGAACTTGTAATGACCGTAGCAAGTTCGGAATGCCGTCTTCAAAATACTTTCTTCTTGAACTCTAAGTTGATGGTATCCCGACCTTAAGTCAATCTTCAAATAGAAACTCGATCCTTGAAGTTGATCAAACAAGTCATCGATCCTTGGTAATGGATACTGATTCTTGATTGTGAGCTTGTTCAATTCTCGATAGTCTATGTACATCCTGAAACTTCCATCCTTCTTTTTCACGAATAAAACTGGAGCTCCCTAGGGTGAGAAACTTGATCTAATGAAACATTTGTCCAACAACTCTTGAAGTTGCGTGGACAGCTCTTGCATTTCTGAAGGAGCTAATCGGCAAGGAGATTTTGCTACGGGTGCAGCTCCCGAAATTAAGTCTATTCGAAATTCGACTTGTCGTTGTGGTGGTACTCCCAGCCAGTCTTCTAGGAAGACTTCGAGGAATTCCTTCACAACAGGGATTTCCTCAAGTTTCGGCTCTTTGGACTTCTTGTCAACTACGTACTAAGAATGCTACACATCCTTTCCGTAGGCACTTCTTAGCTTTCATACAAGTAATAATTCGTAATGGCGTTTCATTCTTCTCGCCATGAACAAGAAGTGTTTTGTTATTAGGAAGAGGAATACGAATGATTTTGTCGCAACACATGACTTCAGCACGGTTATTGGACAACGAATCCATACGAACCACGATATCAAAACTACCTAATTGAACGGGTAATAGGTTGATGTTAAATTTTCGTCCACCAAGCTCTAAAGAGCATCCTATAACAATTTCACCAGATTTAATTATTTTCCCATTCGCTAGTTCGATAGTGAAAGAAATATCTAATTTATTTGAATTTAATCTAAGTATATCTTTGAAGTCTAAAGATATAAAACTATAGTCTGCACCAATATCAAATAAAATAGATGCGAAATGATTGTTGATAGGAAACGTACCAGTGATCACATTCGGATCTTAGCGTGCTTCGTGGGCTCCTATTATAAAGGCTCGACCACGGCCTTTATTTTCCTTTGGGCAATGCTTCTTAAAATGACCCAAATCTCTGCAACCATAACTGCCTTGGTTCTTTCCTTTCCCATTTCCATTCTGCTACTTCCTTCTATCTTGTCCCCATCCTTATTTCCCTTATAATTCCCCCAACAATTCTCAGTGCGATATCCTAACTTTCCACACTTATCACACCTCCTGGTTCGGCATCCACCATGGTGATGATATCGACACTTGTTGCATTTCGATGCATTCCCAGCATATCCTTTTGGTCTAGTTTCAGTTGTAGCCATAAATGCTTTGCCCCTTTCGTTGCAGGGGTCTCCTTCTTCTTGTTGTCTGACCTCGATCCCTTTTTGAAATGAGAAAATTTTCTCTTGTTGTCATGCGAAGATGACTCCACATGTGTTTCCCTGGTCTTCTCAGCACCTCTTCTAGAAAGCTTATTCATTCTTACCGCGTCTTCGGTAAGACTCACTACAATTGTTATAGCTTCAGTGATAGTAGCCGGATGCGACGATGTGACCATACTTCGAATCTTAAGGGCTAATCCCAAATGTAATGTTCAATTCGTTTGAACTCAGGAGTTACCATGTAACATTCGTTGTAAACAGGTTCTAAAACCCGCTCTGTATAAATAATTTAAATATATATGATGTTTTGTTACGTATTTATGCTAATCGTTCAAATTTCTGTAATTAATAAATAAATTAAAAGATTTAAAATAATAAATAAATAAAAAACTAATAATAATATTAATAAATAAAACTGAAATAAATAAATAAATAAATATAAAGGGTGACCGGGTTTCGAACCCGGGGCTGCATGAACTAACACACACACAACACACCATTGAGCTACACCCACATATTTGTTATAATCCTAAAACAATTAAATTATATACTAAAACAACCGCTGAACTTGAAGTTCAAATCGTAGAGCTGTAACAGCCGGGGATTTAATCCTGCAATCAAGGACTCGTTTTTCTGTTACAATTAACAATTGAATCCATTTTAATCATAAGATTTAAATCTAATTCGTGAATGAATTCAAGAACACTTACACCATCATCAATAATTGAAACCGAAAACATTAAAAATCATAACTGTCGCCCCACCTATAAATAACAACCTTATACCTCAGTTGAACTCGCTCACACACTCCACGCCCTTAAAATTCCTCAGAAGAACTCTCTGTTAGAGTCAAACCACTTCGCCGGAATCAGTTTCATTGCCGGAAACCATCACCGGGATAGTTCGGTTCACGTCTGATTGGTATAATTCTCTTAAACTTTCTTCCTATATCATTTGATTCCTTTGCAATGTTGAATCATAATAATGTTCTGTTTGATCAGTCGGGTTATGTTTTTGAGTTTTCAAAATGAAGAAGATAAGGTTTTGATAGTGTATAAATATAATTAAATTTAGTGTTTTATCGGGTTAGACACACAGTCCAGCGGTGGACTGTGTGCAAACACAAAGCACACGTTCCGGGTTCGAATCACACACACAGCCGATTTCCGAAAATAAAACCAATTTCTTTAAAACCTATACAGATCACCTCTGAGTAAGTATATATAACTAATATAATTCAGAGTTATTACGGGTTAGACACACAGTCCATCTGGTTGGGCTGTGTGCACACGGAGCCACATGACACGGGTTCGATACCGACATGATGCAACGGTTCGATGATAATAAAATCATTTTTTAATTAAATGAATTTATGAAGTAACTTAATTAGTATATATATATAATTAAAAATCAAGTTTATTTTGGGTTAGACACGTAGCTCAGTTGGTAGAGCTGCGTGCACGTATACGGGAGGTCACGAGTTTGATCCTCACACGATGCCAATAATTCCAAAGTCAAACCGGTCCGACCGGTCAGACCCTGACAGGGGTAAACATTTTTTTATTATTATTCTTTTTCCTTTATTATTATTTTTATTTAAAAAAACCTAAAAATAAGACTTTTCAAGTTCTAAATTGCAATAAATACAATAAAAATAAACTTAAAAATCTAATAAAAGGTATTAATTAGAAATATTAAATTCAAATAAGAGTTATATATTTACCAAATTAGTACGTGATTATTTAGGCTAGTTTCTCTCGTCGGTTGAAATCTTAAATTGTGCGCATTCGTCGTCAATCCAAGAAACGGCACCCACTGTGAGTGAATTCTTACAAACTTCCCATTTTTTATTCATGTTTTGGGGTGTATCATGTGTCGTTTCATTTAAACATTTTTTTTCAAACATTTGTGCTATTACCATTATGTGAACTGACGTGACATGTGATATTTTGTTTATTGCTATTTGTGGTTATAGTTTCTCAATGCAGTCAAGCTGTCATATTAGGCCCATCAGTTCCTCGTTGGATACGAGTTGAGCATCGCGTGCCTCATTAGATCGGCTCCGTTTGATTGAGCCTTAATCTCACAGCTCGTTATTTATTTTCTCATTTCAATGCATCATTCACATTAGGCCCATCAGTTCCTCGTTAGATACGAGTTGAGCATCGCGTGCCTCATTAGATCGGCTCCGTTTGATTGAGCCTTGATCTCACAGTATATCATTTATCATACTCATGTGTACATTGCTAGATGCTTATGTGGTTTGTGAATTGTTTACCTATACGTTTGCTCATATTTGCTTTATGCACATTTTTGTATTTAAATTAATCAACATATCTTTTCTTTCAAATATTTAAACGGAATTCACTAGCCAACTTTTGTTGACCCAAACCTCTATTTTTACACATGATATAGGTGAACAGGTTGAAGCAAGGAACACATAGGATTGGGCCTTAGAAGAAAAATAAAGAGTTATTTAAATGTCATGATTAGAACATTTTGTGCTTGTATGATTTATGTGTTTATTGGAATTCTCCCTTTTAATTTGGAATAATAAATATTAAATTTTATAATAGTATATGTCATGAGCTTTGATGAAAACCCAATCATGCCCCGATTACCATTTCCGTTGCGGGTCAGGGTATGACAGATTGGTATCAGAGCTTTCGACTATAGAGATATATGATAGGTTATTAGACCCTTAGAGCGTATACTATAGTCGATTAGATTTTAATTGCTTACGTGTTATTTGGTTACATGCAAACTCATGATATTTACTTGTTTACATTTATCTCACACACAAATGCATGCAAGCACTCAAACTATTGTATGATTTTGTGAGATATTCAATGTGATATACAACATAACATGCTTACCTATATATATATACACACACACACACACACACATCATGCACGTTTCAATTCTCACATATTTAAACATTTTCATGATTCTCCTATCAGGATTTTGTGGTGTTTTTATTTTTCAATCTCATCAAAGTGAGTTCTATGACGGGCATGTAGTAACCGGAAGGGTACAAGTACCGGTAGTCGAATCGTCCTGTCTAGGTTTGGCATTCGTATAAATCCAATATAACGGACCAGATTGCCTACCTGGGGACTGATGATGAGAGTACGAAGGACCTATTAGGCCAAAGCATGCCACACCAAACGTCGTGTGTACTAACCTCCCTTTAAGTTGTCACTGTGTCTACATCTGGACACCCTCCGACTTTATACCTTGCAATCATGTTTTACGATTTTTATTCGGGTGGTGCGAGTGTTAATAGGCCAACCCTAATGTGAACCCTACAAGAGCCCAGTAGTCATGGGGGCCCACATGACTATCTAGGCCAAGTATGGGGGAACATATGGGGGCCCAAACATGAGCAAGGCCCAAGACATCCTATGGATGTAGTGCATTTATTTTCTTATTTGTTTTGTGGATGTTAATTTCTAAATATGATACATCATACCTAAACGCCAAACTCATAATCTCGATACGTATTCCCTGTAGTTGTCTTTTAGACACTCTCATAGAGGTAGGAGATCAGGAAAATCCGGTGAGCGCATGGCTGCTCAAATAGCCCAACAAATGGCCGTCGTGATTCCCGATATCGTAATTTAAACAAGATCTCGCCGCTAACTCTGTCGACCCAACTCAAAACGAATCCTCTTCTCAATTCATCACCAAGAGAAAGCGAGACGGGAAAAATTTTGCTGTCACTCAAACCAGTCAACCAACTCCACAAACCGAACCCCCTTCAAGCTATTCCAATCACCCAAGTGGCACCCAACCTAGCGTACCCAAACAAGAAACCTTACACTGGTCCTCGCCCTCAATGCAACACCTGCCATTATCACCATCAACCCACCATACCCTGCCGACTGTGTGCTAATTATGGGTGTTATGGTCATTTGAATAACACTTGTCGCATTTCTCAAACTCCACCCCTGCCCAAAATATGATTCAACCCTATAAACAACCTCAATATCCTATGGTTCCATATGTTCGAGCCTGCTTTAATTGTGGTGACCCTACCCACTCCAGAAACATATGCCCTAGGTTGGTTAATATCATTAACGCTCAAGCCCAAGCAAACCTTGTTAACCAAGCGAAGCAAGCAAACCCAACACCTCCACCGGCAAGAGGAAGAGACTACAACATCAACGCCAACCCAGTTGAGGTCAACAATGGTGCGAACGAACAACCCAACTAGCTTTTCATCACCAAAGAACAAGACTCCGCTCCAATCATTTATTCTTAATGTTTTCTCTCAATTTCATTCCTTGTTTGATTATTCAAGATATCTTTGTTTTCAATTTGGGAATTTATGTATCAAGATCTTAATGCTATTAACGCAATTTATATCACGCTATGTCAAGTTGTTTCATTTCCTGTCTCTATTCATCAATTTAAAATTTCATGTAATCGTACATCACGACGAACCTCGTCTCATCACATAAAGAAGTTGGGTCGTGTCTCACTTTTTCATAGACTGACCACTTCATCATAACACACGAGAGAGGTACCATCGTCATTCTTATATCCCTCAAATTGAGACTCAAGCATTGGTTGTTGTGTTTTGTTATGTTTTGTAGATTTTAGGACGAGTCACATAGAACTAATCATGACTTGCTGACAAAGCTAATGAAAATTTGACAAGGATATGGTGGATACGCTGCTGGTACTTCCTATATATAAGTATTCTTGTCAAATGATCAAAAGCATTGTTAGACGATTATGAGAAATTCTGTGTAAGTAGTGTAAATTTTAATTTGGGTAGTGATGTGGTTAAAGACTTCGTTTTGTGATATAACATTATCTTTTCGACGCATCGATTTTCTCAAAACTCTTATGCATGAGATCATATCCAGTCAATCAACTCTGTATATCAACGCTTCTCACCTCAGGCATCAAAAAGCGATTCCAGTAGCAAGGTAATCAACCTTTACTAGGAACGTTACCACCTCAATCAAAATCCTTCCCTGATTATGTAAACGTCAAATCTAAACATCATACTTTTCCCCCCTCTTTTCTATTAAAATAAAATTTTGAAACAATGCATATCATGGACTTCAGTGAGAAACATTTAAGACGAAATCGAATTCCGATAGCCAGAGTACACGGGGAGTCAAAACTTGGACCTGAGTTTACTTGGGAACGTGAAATATACTCTCTTTCAAGTTACACCTACTACTACTTAAATTTCGGGACGAGATTTCTTAAAGTAGGGGATACTGTAACATTCGTTGTAAAACGGGTTCTAAAACCCGCTCCGTATAAATAATTTAAACATAAGATATGAGGTTTTTTTACGTATTTATGCTAATCGTTCAAATTTCTGTAATTAATAAATAAATTAAAAGATTTAAAATAATAAATAAATAAAAAACTAATAATAACATTATTAAATAAAACTGAAAAAATAAATAAATAAATATAAATGGGTGACCAGGTTTCGAACCCGGGTCTGCATGAACTAACATACACACAACACATCATTGAGCTACACGCACATATTTGTTATAATCCTAAAACAATTAAATTATATACAAAAACAACCGCTGAACTTGAAGTTCAAATCGCAGAGCTGTAACAGCCGGGGATTTAATCCAGCAATCAAGGACTCGTTTTCCTGTTACAATTAACAATTGAAACCGTTTTAATCATAAGATTTAAATCTAATTCGTGAATGAATTCAAGAACACTTACACCATCATCAATAATTGAAATCGAAAACAATAAAAATCATAACTGCCGCCCCACCTATAAATAGCAACCTTACACCTCAGTTGAACTCGCTCACACACTCCACACCCCTCAAAATTCCTCAGAAGAACTCTCTGTTATAGTCAAACCACTTCGCCGGAATCAGTTTCATCGCCGGAAACATCACCGGGATAGTTCGGTTCGCGTCTGATTGGTATAATTCTCTTAAACTTTCTTCCTATATCATTTGATTCTTTTGCAATGTTGAATCATAATAATGTTCTGTTTGATCAGTCGGGTTATGTTTTTGAGTTTTCAAAATGAAGAAGATAAGGTTTTGATAGTGTATAAATATAATTAAATTTAGTGTTTTTATCGGGTTAGACACACAGTCCAGCGGTGGACTGTGTGCAAACACAAAGCACACGTTCCGGGTTCGAATCACACACACAGCCGATTTCCGAAAATAAAACCAATTTCTTTAAAACCTATACAGATCATCTCTGAGTAAGTATATATAACTAATATAATTCGGAGTTATTACGGGTTAGACACACAACCCATCTGGTTGGGCTGTGATCACACGAAACTACAGGACACGGGTTCGATACCGACATGATGCAACGGTTCGATGATAATAATTTTTTTTAATAAATGAATTTATGAAATAACTTAATTAGTGTATATATATATATATATATATATATATTATATAATTAAAAAACAAGTTTATTTTGGGTTAGAGACGTAGCTCAGTTGGTAGAGCTGCGTGCACGTGTACGGGAGGTCACGAGTTCGATCCTCACACGATGTCAATAATTCCAAAATCAATCCGGTCCGACCGGTCAGACCCTGACAGGGATAAGCATTTTTTTTATTATTTTTTTCCTTTATTATTTTTTATTTAAAAAACCTAAAAATAAGACTTTTCAAGTTCTAAATTGCAATAAATACAATAAAAATAAACTTAAAAATCTAATAAAAGGTATTAATTAGAAATATTAAATTCAAATAAGAGTTATATATTTACTAAATTATTACGTGATTATTTAGGCTTGTTTCTCTCGTCGGTTGAAATCTTAAATCGTGCGCATTCGTCGTCAATCCTAGAAACGCACCCACTGTGAGTGAATTCTTACAAACTTCCCCTTTTTATTCATGTTTTGGGGCGTATCATGTGTCGTTTCATTTAAACATTTTTTTTCAAACATTTATGCTATTACCATTATATGAACTGACGTGACATGTGATATTTTGTTTATTGCTATTTGTGGTTATACTTTCTCAATGCAGTCAAGCTGTCACATTAGGCCCATCAGTTCCTCGTTGGATACGAGTTGAGCATCGCGTGCCTCATTAGATTGGCTCCGTTTGATTGAGCCTTGATCTCACAGCTCATTATTTATTTTCTCATTTCAGTGCATCATTCACATTAGGCCCATCAGTTCTTCGTTAGATACGAGTTGAGCATGGCGTGCCTCATTAGATCGGCTCCGTTTGATTGAGCCTTGATCTCACAGTATATCATTTATCATACTCATGTGTACATTGCTAGATGCTTATGTGGTTTGTGAATTGTTTACCTATACGTTTGCTCATATTTGCTTTATGTACATTTTTGTATTTAACCGTCTAAACGTTTGAATAATCGCGATTTCAGGTTAATAACCGATGCACCGACGATCCTAATCAATTCGGGTTTGAATGAACTTCAATTTTGATCATAATCGGTTTTTATAACCGAAAATAATCAATGTCTGAATTACTTCAATCAAGACCCCTCTCGCGACTCAGAAATATCATACAAACTTTCCATTTCACTTTCATCACACATTCGGTCCATCAGAAAGCTTAAATCAACTCGCCGGAAAATTCTGCAAGTTCGCCGGAAAACCGTATTTTTCCTCAAATCGGTAAGTTCTTCAATACCATCGTAGTCTAACAGTTGTTAAGCTATTTCTAACTCAAACCTTCCACTTGAGATCGAATTCAGGCACTGTTATCAGATAATTCTAGTTCGCCGGAAAATTTCTGGAAATCTTTATCTTCGTCTGTGAAACGGTAAGGACCTTCAAACACACTGATAACGTTTGTTTAGCACTTCAATTTCATGATTAGCTAATCAAAACGATTAATTGATTTGCTCAGTTGAAGTTCTTAAAAACAGAGACCGACGCCTTGCCGGAACTCTGTAATCAATCGTTCACCGGTATGTTTTCCTCTAATTATCATCTCTGCTATCTCATATTAGTCTGTGCAATGTTTTACAATCGAATTAACAAGATTTAGTGGTGTAATCTGCTGTCGGTAAAATCCAACGAAGAAGATGAACTGTGATAACACTATAAGTATAATTAAAATTGGTATTTTAAACGGGTTAGACACACAGTCCAGCGGTGGACTGTGTGCAAATAATACGCACACGTCACGAGTTCGATCCCTGATACATGCACCCTCTATGTAATAAAATGCCTTTTTGTTTAAAGCTGAACCGGGTTAACTCCGTTAGTTGTTAAGTATAATAAAAACCGAAATATTAACCAGGTTAGACACACAGTCCAGCAGTGGACTGTGTGCAACACTAAGTCGCACGTCACGCGTTCGAGTCTGGTTAACGGCACCGGTTCGATGATTTAAAATCTTCTTTTTAAAACAAATGAATTTTGAATAAATCGAATTAGTATATAAATATAATTAAAAACAAGATTATTTCGGGTTAGACACGTAGCTCAGTTGGTAGAGCTACGTGCACGCGTACGGGAGGTCTCGGGTTCGAGTCTCACCCAGCGCATACATGCACACTGACCGAACCGGTCAACAGGTCAACAAGTCAACGGTCAACGGTCAACGCAAAAATAAACAATTTTTTTTATATTTTTTATTTATTTAATTTAATTTAAAAATCAATTAAAAATACTTAAAAATAATATTTTTAAAGATAGAAATAGCCTTAAACTCACAAAAATATATCTAAAAATTCCATTAAAATCCTTAATAAAATCCACTCATTTACTATATTTTTCCGTTATTATTTAGGTTAGTAATTCTCGTTGTTCAACTTTCCCGACTCGTGCGCATCTCATCATCTCCAATCAAACGCACCCAATGTGAGTGAATCTTTACAAATTCCCCGTTTTAATCACGTTTTGGGGTGTATCATGTGTCTTGCTATATATTATAGTTAAACCATTGTGCATACATCATATCATGAACTTGTGTATTCAGCTTGTTACAATTGTTTGTGAGGTTATTGTTAGATTCAATTTATTATTTCAGTACATGCAATTTCATAGGCCGCCGCTCCCCATTACATTATGAGCGTTGAGCATGTTCCCCATTACATTATGAGCGTGAACCTGGCGTGCCCACATACGATCGGCTCCGTTTGATTGAGCGTTGATCGCACAGACATTTATCATTTTCAGTACATGCAATACGATCGGCTCCGTTTGATTAAGCCTTGATCGCACAGTTTCATTCATGTTAATTATCGTATGATGTTGGTATGTTAATGTATGCTATCATGTGTTATTGTATGTTATAGTTGTGATTGCTATTGCTACTGCTTAGTTATTTACATTTGCTCATTTATGATTATGCACAATTTTTCATTGATAAACTAATAAGTAAATCAATAATAAATGTTTATCTAACAAGGTTCACTCGCCAACTTATGTTGACCCAAAAAAACCCCCATTTTTACACATGATACAGGTGAACCAGCTGCAGCAAGAAACACTTAGGATTGGACTAGAAGAATAAAATGACTTAGAGTTTGGGATTGTTTTGTTTGGTTTATTCTCTTTGTATTGTATGGACATGTTGGATATTTGGGAATGTAATTTTGACTTTAATAAATATGAAACATATTAGTAAATATCATGAGCTTTGGTGATAACCCAATTATGCCCCGACTCTTATTCCGCTGCGGGTCGGGGTGTGACAGATTGGTATCAGAGCCATGACTATAGGGATATATGATAGGTTATTAGACCCTTAGAGCCTATACTATAGTTGATTAGAAACTTATAAGATTTTTGTGTGTTACATGCCAAATTTCATGATGTTTATATGTTTTATGTTAAATGTTACATTCAATGTTATGCAAGCATGTTCATAAGTATATATTATCATATAATGCCTATCATGAATCATATTCTCATAACACATCATATCCATGAAAGCACACACCACATCATGATTGCTTTTACAATGATTTTTGTGTTTTCAAATCTCATCAAAGTGAGTTCTCATGACGGGCATGTAGTAACTGGAAGGGTACCAGTACCGGTAGTCGGAACGTCCTGTCTAGGCTGGCATTCGTATAAATCCAAAATAAAGGACCAGTTTGCCTACCTGGGGACTAACGATGAGAGTACGAAGTACCTATTAGGCCAAAGCATGCTATACCAAACGTCGTGTGAGCTAACCCCACTTTGAGTTGTCATTGTGTCTACACCTGGACACATTCCGACCATACATCTCGTAAACATATTTTGTGGTTTGCATTCGGGTGATGCGAGTGTTAAATCGCCAATACTAATGTGAATCCTACCAAGCCAATAGCCATGGGGGCCCACATGACTATACAGGTGAAGGTATGGGGGACATTAGAGGCCCAAAATGAGCAAACCCAAGACATCCTATGGATGTAGTTGCATTATTGATATTTATGTTATTTTCATTTTTCTTAAAGACACATGACACCTAAAAAGACTCCATAAACTCACAACCTTCTTATGTATGTTCCTGTAAATGTCGTCCAGACAACAACGAGGGGGTAAAAGATCAGGAAGGTCTCAGGAACGCTTGGCCACACACATCGCGAAACAAATGGCCACGATACTGCCTGACATTGTGGTCCAAGTACATCAAGCCCTCGCTACAAATCCTACTAACCCTCCCCAACAAGACGACCAGAACATCGGCAACCCTCTTAACAGCAAGTGCTCATACAAACATTTCAAATCTTGTGATCCTCCTAAATTTGAAGGGACCGAAGGTGTCACTGCTCTCCTCCATTGGTTCGAGGAAATGGAAAACACCTTCCTCAACTGCGATTGTCCTGAGGATCGCAAGGTTCGATATGCCACCGGGAGACTATTTGGGGTAGCTCTCACTTGGTGGAATACTGAAAAAGGGAAGAGGGGAATTGATGATGCAATGGCCTTAACTTGGGAGGAGTTAAGGGAAATCATGACTAGGCGTTTCTGTCCTAGGAGTGAAATTAAAAAGTTGGAGGACGAATTTCATTCTTTAAAGCAGAAGGAGGGAGATCACACCACCTATAACAAGAGGTTCTTAGAGTTGAACCAAATGGTTCCAAATTTGTTTACCCCAACTTATCGTTTGATCGAACATTATATTCGAGGACTTCCCTCAAAAATTCAAGATTCAGTTCTCAGTATTTCACCGGTAACACTTGAAGCTGCATGGAGCTAGCAACTGAACTGACCGAGAATCGAATTCGCAACAGGAAGTTTAAAGAAGAGAAAAAGAAAGCCCCTGTTGAGGGTCAAACTTCAAACCATTCCATCTCCTCCTCTAAGTTTGCTAACAAGAGGAAGCGCAACACCAGAAATTTCGCTGTTACACAAACCAACTCCCCTATTCCTGCTGCACCCATTACCCAAGTCGCTCCTTCACCTGCCCCATACAAAAGACCCTACTCTGGCCCGTTACCAAAATGCAACCGTTGCCAATATCACCATTCTCCTGATTATCCTTGCTAGCATTGCACCGGCTGTGGTCGCGCGGGTCATACTGTTCAAACCTGCCGCATGCCCCAGAGAACGAACCGACACCAGCCTTCAACCCAAACCCACCAACAATTAATGGGTCAAGCCCAACAACCCCTACTATATCCACCCGCCCAACATTTAGCCCAAACATATTACCAACCCAATTATCCTATGGGTCAACCTATGCGGGCTTGCTACAATTGCGGAGACCCAAGCCATTTCAGAAACACTTGTCCAAGGTTGGTAAACATTATTCATGCTCAGGCCCAAGCCAACCCGGTGAATCAAGCAAACCAAGCTCCTCCACCTGCAAGAGCAAGAGCTTTCAATATCAACGTTAATCAGGCTAGCGCTGATGGCAATGTGGTTAACGGTACGTTCCTTATAAATGGTAGATATGCCTCTATGTTATTTGATACTGGTGCGGATAGAAGTTTTGTGTCCTTAGAATTTGAACCTATCTTAAACCAAAATCGGGATAAGCTCATGGAATCCATAATGGTAGAAGTTGCTGACGGGAAACCAGTTTCATTAAATTATGTTATACGCAACTGTACACTCACCTTAAACGACCATGAATTCTCAGTAGACCTTATTCCTATGAAGCTGGGAAGTTTTGATATCATAATTGGTATGGACTGGCTCAGTCAACATCAGGCAGAAGTTGTATGTCGCGAAAAATTTATACGTATTCCTCTTTCAAACGGTCAGACTCTTCGAATCTTTGGAGAAACCTCGTCGAAGGGGCTCAGCTTAATGTCTTGTCTTCAAGCCCAAAAATATCTTCGCAAAAATTATGTCGCGTTTTTAGCTCATATCATCAACAAGGGAACCATGGAGAAGAAACTTAAAGACATTCCAGTAGTAAAAGATTTCCCGCAAGTTTTTCCTGATGACATTTCAGGACTTCCTCCAGTTAGAGAAGTCGAATTCCGTATTGATCTTATACCTGGTGCTACACCAGTTGCAAAGTCTCCTTATAGGTTAGCTCCCTCTGAAATGCAAGAGCTAGCCAGTCAATTACAAGAGTTTACTGACAAGGGATTCATACGTCCTAGTTCATCGCCTTGGGGTGCACCTGTTCTTTTTGTAAAGAAGAAAGATGGATCGTTTCGTATGTGCATCGACTACAGAGAGCTCAACAAATTAACAATCAAGAATCGCTATCCATTACCTCGCATTGATGATCTTCTTGACCAACTTCAAGGTGCCAGCTACTTTTCCAAAATCGACCTTCGATCTGGTTATCATCAACTTAGAGTACATGAAGAAGACGTCCCAAAGACCGCATTCCGAACTCGTTATGGTTATTATGAATTCATGGTCATGCCATTTGGTTTAACCAACGCTCCAGCAGTCTTCATGGACCTAATGAACAGAGTCTGCAAACCTTATCTTGATCGATTTGTTATAGTCTTCATCGACGACATTCTTATTTATTCAAAGTCTAAGTCCGATCATGAGCGTCATCTTCGACTCATCCTTACACTTCTAGAGAAGGAAAAGCTTTACGCCAAATTCTCCAAATGCGAATTCTGGTTAAAAGAGGTGCAATTCCTCGGACATGTATTCAATGACAAGGGAATACATGTCGACCCCTCAAAGATCAAAGCGGTACAAGAATGGCAAGCTCCACGTACACCAACTGAAGTAAGATCTTTTCTTGGTTTGGCTGGTTATTATCGTCGATTCATCTCAAACTTCTCACACATTGCTGTACCACTCACGGCTTTAACTCATAAGGGAAAACCTTTCATATGGGGACCCAAGCAAGAAGAAGCCTTTCAAACTCTTAAACAAAAACTCTGTGATGCACCAATCCTCACTCTTCCTGAAGGTTGTGATGATTTTGTGGTCTATTGTGACGCGTCAGGGCAAGGATTAGGCTGCGTTCTAATGCAAAGAGGAAAAGTTATAGCTTATGCTTCGAGACAACTCAAGACGCATGAGAAGAACTACACCACCCATGACCTAGAACTTGGAGCCGTTGTGTTCGCTCTTAAGATATGGAGACATTATCTCTATGGTACTAAGTGTGAAATATACACTGACCACAAGAGTCTTCAACATATCTTCAATCAAAAGGAGTTAAACTTGAGGCAACGTAGATGGGTCGAACTTCTAAATGACTATGACCGTGAAATTCGGTACCACCCTGGCAAAGCAAATGTGGTGGCTGATGCACTTAGTCAAAAGGGTTATGCGAACTCCATTCGTCTTCTATGTTCGCAAATCATAACTGACATTAAAGATCAAATTCGAGAAGCCCAACATGTTTCAGTAACGGAAGATGATGTACGAAAGGAGATGTCCTGTGGAGCTGAACTTAAAATTGAAACTAAATCTGACGGTATTCTGTACTACCTAGATCGTATCTGGATTCCTAACCACAACAATCTTCGTGAAATTCTTATGAAGGAAGCTCACAAAACGCGATACTCTATACACCCAGGAGCCGATAAGATGTATCAAGACCTACGATATACCTATTGGTGGCCTGGAATGAAAAAGGATATTGCTGTTTTTGTTTCTAAGTGCCTTACATGTTCCAAGGTGAAAGCTGAACACCAAAGACCCTCAAGACTTCTGGCCCAACCTGAAATACCTGTATGGAAGTGGGAAAATATAACCATGGACTTCATTACCGGGTTACCTCGCACTTCTGGTGGGTATGACACTATATGGGTAATAATTGGCCGACTTACAAAATCAGCTCATTTTATTCCTATCCGCGAAGATTTCAAGAACGAAAAGCTTGCTCGTATTTATATCAGCGAAATCGTAAGCCGACATGGGGTACCGTTAAGCATTATTTCTGATCGTGATGGTCGTTTCACTTCACGAACATGGCAAGCAGTACAAGCCGCTATGGGTACGCGATTAGATCTCAGTACCGCCTATCATCCTCAAACTGATGGTCAATCTGAACACACCATTCAAACTCTTGAAGATATGCTTCGAGCATGTGTTATAGACTTCAAGGGAAATTGGGACGCTCGTCTACCATTAGTCGAATTTTCGTACAACAACAGCTATCATTCAAGCATCGGCATGGCACCTTTTGAAGCCTTATATGGTCGTAAGTGCCGATCTCCAGTATGTTGGCACGAAATTGGGGAAGCTCAAATCACTGGTCTGGAATTGATCCAAGAAACCACAGACAAGATCCATCAAATCCGAAACAATCTTCTAGCAGCTCAAAGTCGTCAAAAGAGTTATGCAGATAAACGACGGAAGCCTTTGGAGTTTAACATTGGTGATCATGTACTTCTAAAAGTATCACCGTGGAAGGGAGTAGTTCGTTTTGGTCAAAAAGGCAAGCTAGCACCACGCTACGTAGGACCTTTCAAGATACTCGAAAGAGTAGGACCTGTAGCATACAAGCTTGACCTACCAGAAGAACTCAACAGGATTCATCCCACATTCCATGTATCTAACTTGAAGAAGTGCCTCGCTGATGAAAGCCTCCACATTCCTCTGGAAGATATTCAGATTGATGAATCTATGCATTTTATTGAAAGACCAGTAGAAATCATGGACTTCGGGGAGAAACGTCTACGACAGAGTCGCATTCCAATTGTTAGGGTACGCTGGGAGTCGAAACGGGGACCTGAGTTTACTTGGGAACGTGAAGACTCAATGCGTGAAAAATACCCGCATCTTTTTCCTACTACTTCAACTACTTAAATTTCGGGACGAAATTCCTAAAAGTAGGGGATACTGTAACATTTGTCAAAAACGGGTTTCCAAAACCCGCTCCGTTTTGTAATCGAATATCAAGTTATAAATGTCACGTTGTATATTTATGGTTATTTTGATTTTTAATGATACATAATTAATAAACAAACTAAACTATAAAAATTATATTTGATAAAAAGTGAAAACAAAATAAATAAAAATAAAATGTTGCTGCCGGGGCTCGAACCCGGGTCAGCCGGAAAGTGAAATCCAAAGACTTAACACACACACACATCACCACTCCGCCACTTGTTTGTTTTCTGTCAACTTTAGGAAACAAATGAGTCTTATATACAAACCTAGATAAACCGGTTACGCCAACTGAAAAACTGAAATCGGCTATTCAACCGTCTAAACGTTTGAATAATCGCGATTTCAGGTTTATAATCGATGCACCGACGATCCTAATCAATTCGGGTTTGAATGAACTTCAATTTTGATCATAATCGGTTTTTATAACCGAAAATCATCAATGTCTGAATTACTTCAATCAAGACCCCTCTCGCGACTCAGAAACATCATACAAACTTTCCATTTCACTTTCATCACACATTCGGTCCATCAGAAAGCTTAAATTAACTCGCCGGAAAATTCTGCAAGTTCGCCGGAAAACCGTATTTTTCCTCAAATCGGTAAGTTCTTCAATACCATCGTAGTCTAACAGTTGTTAAGCTATTTCTAACTCAAACCTTCCACTTGAGATCGAATTCAGGCACTGTTATCAGATAATTCCAGTTCGCCGGAAAATTTCTGGAAATCTTTATCTTCGTCTGTGAAACGGTAAGGACCTTCAAACACACTGATAACGTTTGTTTAGCACTTCAATTTCATGATTAGCTAATCAAAACGATTAATTGATTTGCTTAGTTGAAGTTCTTAAAAACAGTGACCGACGCCTTGCCGGAACTCTGTAATCAATCGTTCAACGGTATGTTTTCCTCTAATTATCATCTCTGCTATCTCATATTAGTCTGTGCAATGTTTAACAATCGAATTAACAAGATTTAGTGGTGTAATCTGCTGTCGGTAAAATCCAACGAAGAAGATGAACTGTGATAACACTATAAATATAATTAAAATTGGAATTTTAAACAGGTTAGACACACAGTCCAGCGGTGGACTGTGTGCAAATAATACGCACACGTCACGAGTTCGATCCCTGATACATGCACCCTCTATGTAATAAAATGCCTTTTTGTTTAAAGCTGAACCGGGTTAACTCCGTTAGTTGTTAAGTATAATAAAAACCGAAATATTAACCAGGTTAGACACACAGTCCAGCGGTGGACTGTGTGCAACACTAAGTCGCACGTCACGCGTTCGAGTCTGGTTAACGGCACCGGTTCGATGATTTAAAATCTTCTTTTTAAAACAAATGAATTTTGAATAAATCGAATTAGTATATAAATATAATTAAAAACAAGATTATTTCGGGTTAGACACGTAGCTCAGTTGGTAGAGCTGCGTGCACGCGTACGGGAGGTCTCGGGTTCGAGTCTCACCCAGCGCATACATGCACACTGACCGGACCGGTCAACATGTCAACAAGTCAACGGTCAACGGTCAACGCAAAAATAAACAATTTTTTTTATATTTTTTATTTATTTAATTTAATTTAAAAATCAATTAAAAATACTTAAAAATAATATTTTTAAAGATAGAAAATAGCCTTAAACTCACAAAAATATATCTAAAAATTCCATTAAAATCCTTAATAAAATCCACTCATTTACTATATTTTTCCGTTATTATTTAGGTTAGTAATTCTCGTTGTTCAACTCTCCCGACTCGTGCGCATCTCATCATCTCCAATCAAATGCACCCAATGTGAGTGAATCTTTACAAATTCCCCGTTTTAATCACGTTTTGGGATGTATCATGTGTCTTGCTATATATTATATTTAAACCATTGTGCATACATCATATCATGAACTTGTGTATTTAGCTTGTTACAACTGTTTGTGAGGTTATTGTTAGATTCAATTTATTATTTCATTACATGCAATTTCATAGGCCGCCGCTCCCCATTACATTATGAGCGTTGAGCATGTTCCCCATTACATTATGAGCGTGAACCTGGCGCGCCCACATACGATCGGCTCCGTTTGATTGAGCCTTGATCGCACAGACATTTATCATTTTCAGTACATGCAATACGATCGGCTCCGTTTGATTGAGCCTTGATCGCGCAGTTTCATTCATGTTAAATCGTATGATGTTGGTATGTTAATGTATGCTATCATGTGTTATTGTATGTTATAGTTGTGATTGCTATTGCTACTGCTTGGTTATTTACATTTGCTCATTTATGATTATGCACAATTTTTCATTGATAAACTAATAAGTAAATCAATAATAAATGTTTATCTAACAAGGTTCACTCGCCAACTTATGTTGACCCAAAAAACCCCCATTTTTACACATGATACAGGTGAACCAGCTGCAACAAGAAACACTTAGGATTGGACTAGAAGAATAAAATGACTTAGAGTTTGGGATTGTTTTGTTTGGTTTCTTCTCTTTGTATTGTATGGACATGTTTGGATATTTGGGAATGTAATTTTGACTTTAATAAATATGAAACATATTAGTAAATATCATGAGCTTTGGTGATAACCCAATTATGCCCCGACTCTTATTCCGTTGCGGGTCGGGGTGTGATAATTAGATCGGCTCCGTTTGATTGAGCCTTGATCTCACAGTATATCATTTATCATACTCATGTGTACATTGCTAGATGCTTATGTGGTTTGTGAATTGCTTACCTATACGTTTGCTCATATTTGGTTTATGCACATTTTTATATTTAAATTAATCAACATATCTTTTCTTTCAAATATTTAAACGGAATTCACTTGCCAACTTTTGTTGACCCAAACCTCTATTTTTACACATGATACATGTGAACAGGTTGAAGCAAGGAACACATAGGATTGGGCCTTAGAAGAAAAATAAAGAGTTATTTAAATGTTATGATTAGAACATTTTGTGCTTGTATGATTTATGTGTTTATTGGAATTCTCCCTTTTAATTTGGAATAATAAATATGAAATTTTATAATAGTAAATGTCATGAGCTTTGATGAAAACCCAATCATGCCCCGACTACCATTTTCGCTGCGGGTCAGGGTGTGACATACCATGTACAAAACAACCCGTGAGAGATCATGAAAACGTTGAGTATAGCCGTAAATGTCGGATCCAATCATAGTTAAGTTCCAAAATTTCATGTCTAACTTTTGTAGTTCATCTCTTGAGCAACATTTTTCTTTCATCATTTCTTTCAATCGTTCCCAACTAATAGCATATGCGGCTACATCTCCTAGTGTTTGCACTTATAGATTCCACCACGAAAGAGCTTCATCAACGAACAAACCCGAAACACACATAACCCTCTGATTAGGAGAACAATTTCTCATACGGATCTCAGAGTCTGTCCTTTCAGTCCATCAAACAAATGCCACAGCAACGCCAGTGCCCTCAAAGTTTAGTGGCTTGCAATCCAAGAATTGCTTGTACGTGCACCCTGAAATGTTTGTTCTAAAAAATTGTCAAAAATATAAATTTTTGCAAATAAATATTAATGAAAATTCTTTTGGTAAGGTTATGAATAACCAACCGTTAGCCAGATTTAGAACTCTCGGTGGGGTTTGAATCCTAGCTTCGTTATCTTGATTGGTATGGTTTGTTTCATGCTGTGCAATCGCTTCGGCGATTGCTGGTTCAGCAGAGCATCAAGTTCAGCTTGTGATGCAGGTAATATAATTAACTCGTTGATTTCGGACAGAAAAAGAGGAAATGAAAATAAAATGTGATACAACTTTTTGTATTTGAATATTCATTCTTTTTTTAATTTTCATTTTATAGGGCTCTAGGGATGTATACCCATAAATACACAACACAAAAAATGGGAGGTTATTCTATTTTCATCATACGATGATTCTTTTGTTGGTAGATTATCCCAGTAAGATGGAATTGAATCCGGTTCCCACATTTATTTCATATTTCTTTCTTAGTTCTTATCAATTCTTGACATGTTTATTTCACTGAGCCTCTCTTTGAGATAGTGCCAAGGTCGTTACACCTTTCGTGCGGGTTGGAACTTACCCGACAAGAAATTTCGCTACCTTAGGACCGTTATAGTTACGACCGCCATTCACTGGGGCTTCGGTTACCGGCTCCCTATCATCAGATCACCAACTTCCAGGACCTTCCGGCACTGGGCAGGCGTTAGCCCCCATACATGGTCTTACGACTTTGCGGAGACCTGTGTTTTTGGTAAACAGTCGACGGGCCTGGTCACTGCGACCCCTTGTGAAGAGGCACCCCTTCTCGCGAAGTTACGGGGCTATTTTATCGAGTTCCTTAGAGAGAGTTGTCACACGCCCCTAGGTATTCTCTACCTACCCACTTGTGTCAGTTTCGGGTACAGGTACCCTTTTGTTGAAGGCCGTTTGAGCTTTTTCTGGGAGTATGGCGTGGGTTACTTCAGCGTCGTAGCGCCTGGTACTCGAACATTGGCTCAAGGCATTTTCTCTACCTGTTCTTACCCAGAAAATGCAAGGAAGAAGAGGAAAAGGAGTTCTCCTCAAATCAAGGCAACACGCATTCAATCCATCTATCTTGTCTGATTGAGAAAGTCTTTAGGTTTCAAGTTTTGACCTATAAAGGAGTGAAACAACTTCCAAAGACTCGGCAATAGGGCAAGATTCATGCTTTTAATCCTCCAAGCTACCAACAAATGAACTATACCATTTGATCCCTATATTGGCCAAAAATTGGACTAAAATACATCATACATGGATTTTACCACGAATTCATTTATTCTATATGATTTATTAGATTACTACCCTTTTACCACTTTATTTGTATATGGAGTAGGGGGAGAATGATATTTGATAATAAAAAAAATATTTTTTATTTATTGTTTAGACAATTACTATTCCAAGGACTAAATTTTTTTTCCAAAAAGTTATTGTTTGAACGGCTATTTTTTTTTCCAATAGTTACTACTTCAACGACTATTTTTTATTCAAATGGTTACCATTTCAACGGCTTCTTTCTACGGCTAGTTTCAAATGGTTATTTTTCTAATCATTATAAATATTTTTAATTAGGATTGTGTACTATTAAAATTAGGTGTTTGTAATATTATGATTAGGTTTGTGTAATAGTTTAATTAGATTTTGTTGTAAAACAACGGTCTATTAGGAATCAATATACAACTACAATAAACATGAGAAAACAAGACTATATAGATCATGTAGAGAACAAGAACATGAAAAATAAGGGAATGAGAATCTTTCTTATTGATATTAACATAATATACAAATGCGAATATATAGGCATTAGGACATTGATCCCAAGGACTAAATGTAATGTGAGAGTTGGTAATTTGGATAGTCACTAATAAATAATATATTTATAATACTCCCCTTGACTATCCACACGTGATAGAAGAAAGGGGTACATTATTCTTTCAGTATGCTTGGAGATGCTTCCTCGTTAAAAACCTTGCTAGGAAAACGCAGTGGGATAAAGCCTCAGCTAAGAGAAAAGAGTGCAGTGCGTATTGTCTCCCCCTGATACTGGATCAGGTACGTTGCCTCGTTAAAACCTTACTAAGAAAACCCAATACGATAAACTTAGTGAAGGGAAAAGAGTGCAACTTGTGTAAAACTCCCCCTCATTATAATATGTATCATTTAAGTAATAGATGCCAATCTTCTATGAAGGTTGCTGAAAACTTTTGTAGTATGTGATTTGTCGCTTGATCCCTTAATGTGCAATCCTTTAATGAACATTGATTTATAATCTTCTCTAGTTGCCTCCTTTTGTAAGTAGATCTCATAAGATCCATGAATGTGTTTTGTTACATTTCCAGCATTTATAAAACTAACCAAACTTGTTGAGGGGTTAGTAAAATATGAACCCATATTGTTTGTTCCTTAAGAGCATAGAAAACAAAAGTTTTACCCATTACATTATCTCCTCAATGTACACCAGTTATATTTTTTCAATAAATTCATAATATATGTTTGTGAATAACTAGCAAGATATATTAATATAGTTTGTATTAACAATGGTACTTCTGGACAATGATCTTTGCTTCTTTGGTACGGGATGATAAGTGGTATTTTCTATATCAACTATATGGACATCATTAAATGTATTTACACCATAAACTTTGTTCGTATGAAAATGCCCACCATCTTCTACATATATTATGATTGATGATAATAATACAATTGCTTGTTCTACATATTGAGCCATAAATTTGCCATACCATTTATAGTTTGGAAATTATTACTTAATATTTGAGCTCATTTTGATCTCGTCGGGAGAGTCAATTACATCACCAACATATATAGTGATACTTATAAACATCATATTGTTCTTTTTAATGAAAACAAATTGGCCAACTACATCATAAGTTTTTCTCATCTCTGAGCTCACCAGTGAGTCTTATATCACAATCGACTTGACTATTTTAGTCCATACATATCTTTTAAACTTTGTAGAACATTTCTTGAGGTTTTAATATCTATGCTTAGATATTTATAATCCATCACAAACTTCTTTCCATCTTTGACTATATAGGTGTATGTGTACACACTTTAGGAGTTGTCATATAACTTTCTTGTTTAAATATTGATTTCTATATCATATATTCAAAATCCAAATTGAACCTTCTCTTTATTATTGAGATATCAAAATCACCGAGTACATTTCTTCTATGTATGTCTATTGGTGCACAAGAAATACATCATTAAGATGTTTTAATTAACTTTAAGCACTCAATTACCTTAGGAAACTCTTTAGAAGTTCCACTTATATCCAACATGTAAATAATCATAAAGTATTCAAATCTAAATACAGTGATCACATTGTTCTCGAGAACTTACTTTACATGAATTACATAATTTAAATCCTTTAGCACTTTCATGTAGCTTTCAGTTTCAAGTGATGCAGAACATTCATGAGATGCATATCAATTCTCTCTTTATATTACTAGAATAATTAAATACTAGAAAGCTATTGCATCCACCACAGGATAAATACGTCTCCTCATAATTAATCATAGGTCTTTGCGGAACCCTTGTGCGATGAATTCTTGATTCACATAAAAGGCCTAATTGTATCTGATATATTTTGCATCTTCTGTTGTATGGACTGCTAGTCCGAAAGCTTTCCATTCAATAGAGAATTCAACTCTGCCTCATTTGCATATTTCAATTTTAGCCAATCATTTCTTTGTATTTATTCATAGGCAGATTTTAAATCTTGATCCTCATCATTTCATCATTTCAAGCGCTATATTATATACAAAAGTATAACAACGTCGATTTTTATTTTGATTCCATACATTTCTAAACATAATATAATTTACTAAGAGCTCTTTATTATCAGGTATCTGAGGTTCTTTTAGAACCATCATGTCTAATATCATTTCAGGAGATATTATTACTGTAACCTCTACTTAACCATCTTAATTACTTGCTCTAATTTTTGAAGAACTTTATTATTGGAATCGACTAGTCTACCATACTTCAGGCATGTAATAGACTCTTTACAAATGTGTTGTTGTCTTTCTGGGACAAAAATATAACTAGAGCATAAGCAGTTGCTTATGTGACTTACTTTGTCACTATATTTAGGTCAGTGAACTCGTCTGATAATTTATTCTTTTATATTGGTAAATGAATTATTTTTTGAACTTCTGGTTCATAGTTTATAGTCCGAGGATCAAGATAACATGATAATTCATTTCACTTTTCACTTTGCAACTGCTTTTTATCTCTCCCGAATGTTGGGAACATTCATTCACTAAAGTGAATAACAATAAGCTGTAAATAAATCTCTTACTAATGACTTTAAATATTTAATTATACACAACTAATTATGCCCAACATATTCTCAACCTTTTTAGAGTTCCCATCTTTGTGTGGTGTGGTGGATGAATTTAAATATTCATGCTATATAACCAAAAACCTTTGGACAATTAGGTTCCTGACAAAAACCAACTATAACGGAGAAGAAATATGATAACTTGTTGGCATGATGTGAATACATGTAAATTTTAAATATAAACATGAACCTTTTGCTTTATGATCAATTGGTTTTCAATCACTTGTAACGTTTAGGTGATCGTCTCAACAATAACACTTATGCCAATGATCATTAATAACATGGGAATCAAATTCATCATTATATACAAAATAAATGTGCCAATCTAGAATAATATGCTTACTATCTTATTAGCTAAGCCATAAACGATCAGTACTTCAATTTGTGAACTGATAACCATTTAGACGATGCATCAATTTCAAAATACTAAATGGTTTCATGTTAGGATAGATACAAATCCTTTAACATTTCCAAAATATTTAGGGATTTATACCCTACTTTAGCTGATAAATAATTAATTTCCACTGACATGTTTAACTATCAAGAAGATATGGTTCTTTAATTCATTTCACATCATCAATACTCAGTGTGGTCTAACCGGCCGTGCCAACTAATTAAATAATTATGATCCATAAACTTTTGGTTTATGACCATATATGTGCACTCTTGTTTGTCTAATACATGACAGTAAATACGAGAGAATAATGTATTATTATTTCAAAATTTCATCTTATAACATATTTCCCATATTTAATTCTCATATATTCATTCCCTTAATGCACCACTTCTTGTGGCCAAATTCATTATTATATGGTCGATTCATTATTAACACGAGGATCATTGCAATTTCCTTATTTACCATGATCACAACCTTTACAAGGATCATTGTATAATCATCACATTATTAATCTGGTTGAACTCATTGTTAACATGAGCATTATTATGATTTTCTCAATTTCTATGATCATAAACTTTAAATCGATCATTATATCATCACATTCACTTTAGGGAATGGATTATGACTACTAAACTTTCATCGTAACATCATTACAATATCCTTAGTCATGAGTGTGACCTTTACACTAATCGTTATATTATCACATTTACTTTAGGGAGTGAATTAGAACCACACAACTTTCATGGTTGTCGTTTTAAACATTATATAGACTTTAACAATCTTGCTACTTCAAAAGGATATTTGAGGTTAGACAATGAAAATGGTTTTTTTTTCAACCTGTATAAATAATCGTTTCATCACATATCATATAACATCAATTATATGACCGAATCAATGAGAGTTACCGGTCTAAATACTTACAAGCTTTCATTAAATTATAATAAGCTTTAGGTAGTTCTTCCAATGCTATATTATAAATAAATCTTAATCACAATTTAATCATATTTATAACGTGTTATCATATATCACAACTTTGGTTATTTTGATGTTCTTTTTCAAAAGTAACAACATATGGGACACGGTTTATACATAAAGCAAGAATATCAAAAACATGACTTTATAACATGTCCCCAAGTAAAACATGTTTTGATACAAAGTAATGAAGTAAGATGTGTTCATCACTTAAAAGATATACATAATTATGTATTACCATATCACGATATAACCTATCACATGTCTATCTTATATACATATATATGTCTTTTAACCCCAAGCATTTCAAATATATACAATATTAGCAAGAATATAATAACATTCATAAATATCCATAGAAACTATTATACAATTATTAATATAGCATACCATCATATAAGACATGCTAATAATGCTTTTAATAAAATTGAAATAATGATAATCTTGTAATAAAAAAAACATTTCACATCATTTTCAATATGTTTTATATGCATTAAAAGTTATCAATTTATCATGTATAATGTGTTCATGGAATGTAATGAGAGGTAAAGTTTGTTTTTAGGGCATGAACTAGAAAAATAACCAAAGTCCGATGAGGGGAACTTAGATCTCTTATGTTTGTCAATAGATTCCAGAAGTTTTTCAAATTTGTAAATATAAAATAAATGCATATCTTGTTCAAGTGACATTTTCTTTGGTTGTATAATATATAATCAATAATAATGAACATGGTTACTTTAATATAAATGCGTCACATATACGATTAAAGATCCCCTACAGATTTAATGAGCCTTTGTCTTACATTTGAACTATAAAAAAAACTTTCAAAGTTTGGACTAATATGTAGTAAGATTATTTATATAGGCATACTTCTCTTAAACTACATATTTGGGGATGAAAGAAAATACTAACTTAAACTATATATTTAATTAGTTATTTAATATAAAAACACAAATGTCAAATTGATTCTCTAAGTGAAATATTTATTGTATTAGAGTACAATTCTCACAATTACATAAAAAGGTCATTCAAATGGGTATTTCGAAAAAGAATAATAAATGACAAATATGGATTCTAGCTTAATCTAGATTCTGTCATTCACATACAAATACAAAATTCAAATATAAAAAAAAATTCTAGAAACACGAAGTAATAGAATGATATCCATAACCATTTAAATTATAAAATATTTAGCTATAATATGATTTAGAGAAAATATATTCATAAAAGTGATTAATTAGGTCGTAATAATTAAAATTTAAATCTCAATAGTCTATTAATCAGTTTTCTCCAACAATTTTGCCGTGCCGTTTTCTTCATCGTTAGCCATAACGTGACCCGGCCCTATTACAACTTACCGATTTATCTTCTTATCCTTTTCTTATCGATAAACAACTAAATCCCCATTAAAACCTCACTCGGTAATCAAATAAATTATTTAAGAAAGATTTAATAGAAATCCAGGCAAAAGACTACTTTAGTAATTTTTACATCTTCCATTGATTATATATCTTCCGTTATATATTTATCCTTTATATGTTATCCCAATCTATTTAGTCATCAAATAAATAAAATAAAATAAAGGAAGATAATACTTACCAATGGAAATTCAGGGAAGTCCATCTTAATAATAAGTTTTGGATCCATGATAATACTTACTGCTAGAAGTGCTTAATGGGTCGTGTTTGCGGGTTAACGCGTCGTGCTGATAACGTGTTGTAAAACAGCGGTCTATTAGCAACCAATATACAACTTTAATAAACATGAGAAAACAAGACTATATAGATCATGTAGAGAACAAGAATATGAAAAATAAGGGAATGGGAATCCTTCATTCATATTAACATAATATACAAATGCCAATATATAGCCATTATGACATTGATACATATATAAATGTAATATGGGAGTTGTTAATGTGGATAGTCCCTAATAAATAATATATTTATAACAGGCTTATGTAATTTGTTTTATATATTCTAGAGTTAACTATAGTTTTACCCCCCGTGGTTTATGGACGCTAACACTTTACCCTTTATTTTCAAAAAAAATATTGTCTTACCCTCAGCTTTTGCATTTGCCTGGTTGCATCAATGTACCTCCCATGAGGGGTCAAATTGTAACCTTACCAATATGACAATTTCATAATCTTACCCATAATCTATATAGTAAACTTTATTTGTACACCATGTGCTTTACGTACACTGACACGTCTTTTACGCCCTGTTTTTTTAAAGTTCTCTTCTCCGGCGATGTTCCGACCACTCCAGCGATATTCCGACCACCTGGAGAAAAGCCTGGAGCCACCAGGACCGATTTCGGAAGCACTTCGTAGCAAAACCCGTTTTATTAAAGTCTTCTTCCTTATCCACACCCTTTCGTACCCAAAACATAACACGATTTCTTCCCTAGTACCACTAGGAACGAGTCGGATCACGTCGAAGTTCTAAACTACTCTATCTACACTTTCAATTTGTTCCTGCTTTGCTGTCTATGACCTTTAGAGACTCGCCGAAGAGTTTGAACGCCGGCCAAAACCAAACCCGACCATCCGACCTCCATTGTCGGTATTTCTCTCGTGCGTTCACGGGATTTCGAGTAGGGCTGGTGCAACTTGGTTGCAAACGGGTCTTAGGTTCGGGATAAGACGGCTGAACAGAGCGGTGTACATGCGTTATAGGTTTGACTAGGCGAGCATGCACCCGGTTAGTTTAGAGATGAGTTGTAGGTTTTGCTCGGTGGTCGGAATATCGCTGGAGCGGTTGGAACATCACCGGAGAAAACGACTTTAATAAAACAAAGTAAAGCACGGGGTGCCAATGTGTCGTTTACTATAATTTTTTTTTATTATTATTAGAGACATAAACGTCTTTTTCACTCGCTGATATGTGAACATTGATGCAATTAGGTAAACGCTAAGGGTAAGACAACAATTTTTTAAAAATAGGAGGTAAGGGTGTCAGCGCCCACAAACCATAGAGGTTAACATTGTAGTTTACTCTATATTTTATATTTTATGTATAATTTTATTAGGTATATTTACGTATTTTTTAAAAACATGAGTATTTTTTTTTATAAAACAAAAAAACTGGGTTTTTCTTTTTAGTTAACCAAAAACCCCACCATAGGGGTCTCACCCTTAATATTCCATACTATTCCGCTTGAGTGGATCTCATCCCTTCCAAGCCACTCCATCTCACCCTCTTTATCGCTGCCCTAGTCCACTATGGTCATCCAGAATCTAAACCAATATACCGGACGGTGCGTTGAAGGTGTTCTAAGCTACAACACCCATCTCACCTTCTCCATCGCTGACCTAGTCTACTGTGATCATCCGGAATCTAAACCAATATACTGGACGGTGTGTTGGAGGTGCTCTAAGATACAACACCCGTAGCTGGTGGCTAAGTAGGTAACTCCACACTTCCTTATGGACAAATATGCCATTGTTTGTACTTTGTACCAACGAATATCCACTAGGGAAGGGAAATGATTTCTCCAACGAGATTTATCTTTAAAAATAATATTGTATCTTAACTGATCTATTGGAAAGCAGATTTACCTTTTGACAAGCTAATATTTCAGTCTTTTGATGGGTAGGAGGAAAACATGTATGTATGGATTTAACAGAAGTTTCTTCGCTTGTAAGCTTAGGGGTAGTGCTTTTACGGTGGGTCAGACTGCTTTAAAGACTACTTTCGGGCAAAGTGAACAAGCACAGGAAAGCTTGCCTTGACAACCAACACATGTTTTTTGATACTTTTGGTTTCTTGGAGCTAGAGGCTGTAGACCTACTTAGTCGAGTTTAAAAGGTCATGCATGGTAATGTTATGACCCCAAGATGTATAAACATAGTTTTTAAAAAACTTAGTTTTGCTATTAAAAAATGGGTAGCCACATAACTTGTTGCACGTTTACTGTCCATTTCGATGTAAATTCATTATAAATATTATAGAGAATTGTATCTAAAATGTGACGTGATAGTATATTGTACAAACTTATATATAAATATAATGACCTTGTTTTTACATTTTAAAAATTTAAAAGCCAGCATGGATTCCTCGCATGGTAGGTGTAGCGCAACGTTTATAATGTCGGCATCCCAATATTTTTGATCCTTTATTCATTCATCCTTTTGGCCTCAACATTATTTTTTACACATTACCAACTCTTTGATATAAATATTATCTACTAACTCACACTTTCTAACGTCGTCCATCGTCGTTATACCGGTTCTGGTTGCACTATAGAACCTAAACTTAGTATAAATCTAACATCATCCATAGAACGTTGACATTAAATTCAACTCTTTTTAGTTTGTTTTTGGGTATCAACTGTTAAGGTTGGTTTGTTTGTTTGTTTTATTTGAATTTTCATGTGCACTAGACCACTTTTCACTTCAACGATCATATGTTGCATTCAACATATCAAAAGACACGATTACACATGAGCTTTAGGTAGCATGTGCTCATCATCATCATTATTATTATTATTATTATTACAGAGTGGAAAATACCCTCCATGCATCTCAAAGTCATAAACATGGATCTACTAGACTAGAGATGCAACTCCTTTATAACTCAACTTCATACTTCAGATCATCCCGTGCGGGATGTTGCATTGCTGGACTTCCAAGTTGCACTGGTCGGGCAGATTCTGAATCACCTTCCTCGCGATTTCCATCTCCTCCTGCTCACCGAACTGCCCACGTTGCTGCTGGTGCTGCGGCTGCCTCATCACTATCTTAGCCACTTCCTTAATTGCCTCGCATTGACACTCCCTCTTCAGGTTTTTTAGCTGGTTGCAGCATTGTTGTTGGAGCCCTGGCTGCTGCTGTCTTCGTCCTGTCCGCTGTTGGTATGGCCTGCGGGACGTCTCTGACTGCATTTCCTTCTCCACGTACCTGTTGATACTCGTAATTAGAAAATATGATTTGATTTGGTTTTCTTTTCTATATACTTAATGTATCCGTACATATATATCCAGTTAATTAGTAATACACAATATATCTTTGATTAATAATACACAATATCTCTTGTGATGTTTTTATTTATCTGTGTATTATTAAAACACCACACATTCAACTATATTTATATATATAACTCTAGTTCAAAACTCTAGAGTAATAACAATTAATCTAATGTAAAGAATACTTAGTTTGGTTATTTGTATTAGTACCACGTTAAATCTATTACATTAGTTATAGAGTTATTTGTACGCTTAGTACGTTAAATCTATTACACAAGTTATCAATTTATTTGTATGCTTAACATGTTAAATCTGTTTTCCATTTTTATTGTACGTTGTTAAGATTTTGCTTATGAATTCCTTACAAAATACCTTTGGCATGTACTGATGGGTCGGTGGATTTCACTTTGGCTGCATTGCTGTGATCCAGTGCCAAAGGGCCTGTCACGGAAGGGGATATCGATATTGCTCTCGGTGACAGTGGTGGTGATGGTTCCGATTTCGCATCGTCTTGTTTGAAGGTTGCATACGTTAGGGAGGATCTGAGCCTTCTGCTTCAACCGTTGGGCCTGCTGCGAACGGAGGAAGGGTACAGACTGCGGTCCCTGCTGTTGTTGTACCTGCTGCTGTGCTTCTCGGAATACCTGCTTCACTGCCTCACATTGGCACTGCTCTTCGATGTTTTGGAGCTGTTGGCAGCACTGCTGGAGGATTTGCTGCTGCTGCTGCTGCTGTCCCATTTGAGGGTTTTCGAATTCGTAAGGAATGTTCTGACCCTGCTGGAGGAACATGCGACACTGGTTCAACCTTTGTCCCTGTACCTGTCGGCTACACTGCCTTTGTTCGGAGATCGGGTTCTCGTCTTCTTCGATGGTGGTGGTGACGATGGTTGTGTGGGCGGTAGCGAAGGCTACAAGGGCGGCTAAGGCGAGCAAGAGAAGTGTAAGCTTTGCCATTGAGAGAGATGGTGTTGGTTGTTTTGTGAATTGGGGTGTGGTGGTGATGGGTATATATGGTGGGTGGAGGTTCATACGTGGAGAGGTGAGTTTAATCGGTGGCGTAATATGATCATTGTCGAACAACACGTACGAGTTTTTACATGAAAAATGTAGCAAGTGGAAGCATGCATATGTATGTGGTGTCAATTCTTTTGATGGAAATATGTAATGTGATGGCTCTTTTGTTGGAAATATATGATGAAATGGCTACATGTGGAGTTGAGTTGTGATTCCTTATGATTTACAAGTAGCCAGGTAAAGAGGGTTAATTTTAGTGAAAATAAAAACTATAGATATAAATTCAATGATGTTGGTACATTGGAAGATAACAAGTTATAATAAGATATACAATTTCAATAGCAACCATAGCAATTTCTTTTATGATGATCAATTAAGTGGTAACGTCGGAAAATGACGGTTGAACGTTAAAAAACACACATCCGGCCAATTCCTATATTGAATGACACCAATATATCTTTTGTGTGTTAAATAGTAGTTATCATGCATATTGCATAAATCCAATTGAAATATTTGCATCATTGTTGTTTTCCAATAACTCAATGTTAGTGGTAATGTAATTGAGTAATTCGTTTTGGAAACATGTATGGTTTTTCCAACATCGAAGAATTCAAGCTATGTTAGACTTGACCATTACAGCCAACACGTCTACAAGTGTAAAACTCTAACGAGTTAATCTTAGAACTGATGGTGTGGGCGTTAAAACACGGTGTTTTCACCGGTCCACGCCCACAAAACCACCCCGTGTCCCGCGTTGTGAATGGCGTTGTGTTTGGGGCTTGAGGATTTCCACCGTCGTGGGGGCAAATGTATGGATAAGGTTGATGCCCTTGATTGGTGGGCAGTGACGGAACCAGAACTTTATAATCGGGGGGTCATAATATAACTTCATTAAATTCGTTAGCATTCTACATTTAAGTTAACTAAATGCCGTACAACCATGGAGAACAAATGCGTCTTAGTGGCAAATGTAACCCTTTTTTTTATCAATCTCAATATGATAAAACCCTTTCTCTATTATTTTCATAAACTTTTAAAATATTCTTAACGAAGATTCCGTACTTTTTTTCTTGTATTCTACAAATACACATCCCTACTTGATAAAAATGTTCTTTTATTACATTTATATAACAAAAAACTAAATCAAGTACTAGACTATAAACAAATAACAATCAAATAAAATGTAAACAAATAACATAATAAGAAAACTAGATATTTTCGCACTGAATCGAATCAAACAAATTAATAAAGAGAAAGCCAAATAAAAACTACTCATAAATATTTACGTCTAACCAAAAATCAAGTGAAATATCAAAACTTAAATAAAATAAAATGATAACAAATAATAAACAATAAATATTTACGTCTAACCAAAAATCAAGTGAAATATCAAAACTTAAATCAAATAAAATGATAACAAATAATAAACAAATAAGAGATCTAGATATACTTTCACTTCAAATAAATAAAATAAACTAATAAAATTCAAATCTTATAATTTTGGCATCTTTTCGGATTATTGAGTGTTTAGGAGAGTGGCTAATTTTTTAAACAACCCAACCAATTATCTGGTTGGCCAAACTTGTAAAAAAAAGCCTAAAACACTAAAATAATATATAGCATTTCATCTGTACATCTTCTCTATCCGAAAAAGTAACCATCTCCTTCTTCATTGCCGGCAACCTGAAATATTATCTGAACATCCTAATTTCACTTTTCTATTTCATTTAAATGACTTGGAAATGGGCTAGCTGTTAAAAGAACGACGACTTTGAGGGGTCAAGCTGTAAAAACCAACCACTTCCAATACCCTGTAAAACTAAAGATTTCGCCGGCCGGAGGGTCAATTGACCCTCCTGACCCTCCTGTGGTTCTGCCCCTGTTGGTGGGTGTAATTTATGTTTGTTTTGATTGGTTGATAGTTATTTTTTTAAATTTGCTTAGGTAAACGAACTAAAATGTTAAGCCCCTTTCATAAAACTTTTCAGTATATGCAAAATAGCAACGATAAATAAGGACTAGTAGTAAATTTCCTAAGCAAAGTGTAACAGAACTAATAGCAAATTCCCTAAGCAACTTTTTTCTTTGCCTTTTACTCTAATGAAATTCCCTAGCTAATGGCAAATAGCAATTTAAAATTGAAATTACCTATGCAATAGTGTGATAGCCAACTGCGAATACCCAGTACCAATCATCAATTTCTTCACTCTTCTCACTTCTGTTAAATGATTTTGTGTTCTGCCTTCAAACTTTATAATCAATTATATGGCATATATCAAAGTTGGATCTGAACAAGAAGTTTTATTAGAACTCATAAACAAAAGCAATAATAATCTAAGCTACAAAGTTTCAATATGATATATATCTAACTTCAAGTTCTAACCAAACTGTTTAATTATCATCAAGTTCAGTACTGATTTAAACAAGTATATTAATGGTTTATAATAAATATATTTGTATTGGTACTACATTACAATTACAAAAATTTAACATATTAATACAATATACATTATATCAATAAACTTATAATTGTTGTGAAACAACGGTCTATTAGTAACTAATATATATGAATAAACATGAGAGCTAGACTATGAAATCATGTAGAGAATAGAACATGGAGAATTCTTACTCATTCATCTAACATCATATACAAATTCCATTATATATAGGCACTCACATTAGTACAATAGTAAATAAGAGAAATGAGTTATACATGTGGAAGGTCACTACATAGTGGATGCATTCAAAGATAGGGGTTATACATGTGGAAAGTCACTACATAATGGATGCATTCATAACACTCCCCTTGACTATCCACATGATGGAATACTATTCTTTAATACGCTTAATGATGTTGCCTCATTAAAAACTTTGCTAGGAAAACCCAATGGGACAAAACCTCAGCTAAGGGAAAAAGACTACCATGCATATTGTCTCCCCCTCAATACAATATGTATCATTTCAAGTAACAAGTGCCAATCTTCTATGAAAGTTTTTGAAAAACTTTTGTAGTGAGTGATTTGCCGCTTGATGTGCAATCTATTAATGAACTTGATGTATGATCTTCATGTAAAACTTTAATTACCTCCTCTTGTAAGTAGATACCATAAGATCCATGAATGTGTTTTGTTATAATCCCTCATTTATAAAACTAACCAAACTTGTTGATGGGTTAGTAAATATGAACCCATACCTTTCGTACCTTAAGGGTATAGAAAATAAATGTTTTACTCATTTCACTATCTCCTCGTCGTACACGAGTTAAAGCTTGCCAATGAATTTAATGGTATATGTTCGTGTATAGCTAGCAAGATATATTAATACAATTTGTATTGAATTATGGTACTTCATGACCAAGGATCTTTGTTTCTTTGATAGAAGATGATAAAAGTCATTTTTATCTATATCAAATATTTGAACATCATTAAATGTACGTACACCAAAAGCTTTGTCCATATGAAAATGTCCAACATTTTCTAGATGTATTATGATTGATGGATTATAATATAAACGTATGTCCTATGTATCGAGCCATAAATTTGCAATATTGTATTTCATTTGCAAATTCTTGCTTAAATATTTGAGCTCCTTTTTTTCTCTTTGGGAGATTCAATGACGTCATCAACATATATTGCAATACTTGTAAACCTCATATCGTTCTTTTAATGAAAACAAATGGACCAACTTCACCATATGTATTTCTCGTTTCGAGCTCACTGGTGAGTCAATTATATCATATTTGACTCGACTATTTTAGTCCACACATATTTGTCAACTTCATATTGTATGTTCTTGAGGTTTTGACATCAATGCTTCTAGCATTATCAATCCATGAGGGAATTCGTTTCATCTTATCCATATATGCATGTGTTTTAACTCTTTAGGAGTTTTGCTATATAAATTTGTCCATTTAGCACATAGATATCTATATCATGTAAAAGTGTCATGAACACTTGCTTTATCTCCAAAATCCATATTGTACCATGCGTGTACACTATTTATTAAGATATCACAATCACTGGGTACAAGTTTTCAATGTTTGTTTATTGGTGCACAAGAATTACATCGTAAAGATGTTTTGATTCACCTTTAAAGAACTCAATTGCTTTAAGAAACTCATCAGGAGTTCAATCGTATTCAAAAATGAATTTGTATACAACGATCATATTATTCTCGAGTACTTACTTTACATGAATTACATAATTTAAATCCTTCAAGGACTTGTATGTAAACTTTAGTATGATACATAACATTTATAAGACGCATATCAATTCTCTCTTTCTATTACCAGCCTAATTAAATACTGGAAAGCTATTGCATCCACCACTGGAGAATACGTCTCCTCATAATTAATCATACGTCTTTGCGAAATCCTTGTGCCATCAATTGTTGATCCACATAAAAGACCTAATTATATTAAATATATTTTATAACTTTTTTTATGGACTACTAGCCCGTAAGCTTTCCATTTCAATAGAGAATTCAACTCTGCCTCATTTATGTCGTTCCATTTTGGCCAATCATTTCTTTGTATTTATTCATAGGAAGATTTTAAATCTTGATCCTCATCATGTCATCTTTTCAAGCGCTATATATAAAAAGTATAACGAGGTCGATTTTATTTCTATTCCATACACTCTTAGACATGATATAATTTACTAAGAGCTATCTATTTTCAGGTACCTGAGGTTCTTCCAGAACCATCATGTCGAATGTCTCTTCAAGAAACCTTTTTTTTTACTATAACCTCGACTTGATCATCTTCTTCATTACTTGCTCCAATTTTTCGAGTAATTTTTATTTTCTTGGAATCGACTAGTCTACCACGCTTCAGGCGTGCAATAGACTCATTAATATATGGTTTGCCCTACTAGGACAATTAACTTAATTGGAGCATTGGCAGTTGACTACGTGACTTACTTAGTCACTGTATTTAGGTCAGTTAACATGTCTGGTGATTGATTCTTTAATCTAGGTAACGAATTATCTTTTGAACTTCTTGTTCACACAATTTAGTTTGAGGATCAATGATAATTCATGCATACCAATTCCTTTTTCAACTGCCATTAATCTCCCCCTAAAGTTGAAAATGTTAATTTACTTAAAGTAAGATTTAACGAGCCATAAATAAATCTCTCGTTAATTGCTCTAAGTATGTAATCATAAATAGTATTTTCATCCAACCTATATTCCCAACATTATTTGAGTTTCAATCTTTATGCGTTGTGATAGATCAATTCCAATGTATACCGCACAATAAAAAGTTTGATGGGAAATATTTGGTTCCTGACCAAAACCAACTATAATGGGGAGAAACTATAACTTCATGTTGGCTTGATGTGAAATAATTTTACTGCATGTAAAATCACATGTGCTCAAGTATGAACTTTTGCTCTCTTGATTATTGGCTTTGCAATCAATTTGTAGACATTTGATCATCGTCTTCAACAAAAGAAATTTGTGTCTTAAGCATTTAGAAAGTTCAATACTTATTCCAATAATCATTAGTAACATGGATACTAAATTCAATGTTATAACCACCATAAATATGATAATATGGAAAAATATGCTTGCTATCTCATTAGCTAAGCTACACACAACTTCAAGTTGTAAATTTGATGACCATTTAGACGATGCATCGATTTAAAAACACCAAATGGTATTATGTTTGGATATATACATCCTTCATTCATTCCATAATATTTTAGGGATTTATACCATTAATTGGTAAATAAATAATTTCCCTTGAGAGCAAACATAATATGCTATCAACTAGAAGAATCTTCAAGTTCTTTATTATATTTCACGTCATCATTGACTCGGTGTGGTCTAACCGGTCATACCAATAAAGTAAATAATCATGATTCATAAACTTATGGTTTATGATATTGTATATGTATTACTTGCACGTATGTAATACATAACATAAGATATGAAAGAATGTATTATAACTTCAAAGTTCAAACCATCGTGTTATGTAATCACTAGTTTACCACTTTTGGTGGTCGATCTCATTATGACTATCATTATAATACTGATATTCGATCTCATTATTAGCTTCAGTATCTTATAATTTCTGATAGTTTGATCTCTTATATACACTTCTAATGGTCAATCTCATTACTAATATGATCATGATTACAACTTTCTCAATGATGTCAATGATCAATATATATTCACTTCATGCATTAGAGTAAAACCATACAATTTTTACGGTTTTCCATTATTTTCTCGAACATATAGATATACAGTCGTTTCAAACCGTTTATACCCTTTAATGATATTGCTACTTCAGGAGTATATTTGAGGTTTGACAAACAAAATTTGTTTTATCCGATTTCCTTTATAAATAAACTTCTCTTCGTATAACGTCAATTGAGAAGTAATTATATGACCGAGTCATATAATATTTCTTTTATACTTGATATGAGATACAAGGAGTATGACAGTTTGGGTGTCAAATCGAAGCATATTTCTACTTTTTCATGAGAATGACAATAAACCACAACTTTGGTTTAGTCGTTCTATTCGGTATTATCAATGCAAAGAAGTGATAGCATATAGAATACAAGGTATAGATAGCAACAAATCATACAATACATGACCTTATAGCATGTCATCATATAAAAACAACTTATGATGGACCTTTATAAAATAAGAAACCTTTTTATCACTAATAAGCAAACGCATATAATTTATGTAATAACTTATTATGGTATAACAAAACATAATATCTTATATATTTTGAACACTTACTTTAAAACTTAAACATATATCTCTTTCAAGTTCTCAGATCATTTATTACTTGTATTTGAAAATTTTATTTGAAAACTGTAATACTGATGAATTACAGAACATACTCATTTTTTTTCTTCTCAAATATTGATATTTAAACAACTGATGACATATATAAGCAATCTATACATTGTACATATGAAGCAATAGCAATAATCACTATTTTATACTAGCAATAGTAATAGTTAATATGCAAATAAATTGTTAAACATTATGACATTGCATAATGAATGCATGAGAGGTACCGACATCGCTAGAAAATATTTCTCTAAAAACAACTTGTGACAATTGGCAAAATTCCGGTCATTCTGTACAACTTGAACAACTACTACATTGTCTATTTATCGTATAACATGACTTAATTTTTGATTTTAAGTCTTAAAAGTCTAGGAATTTAACCAAATCATAGTTTGGTATGATAATCGATTCGTCATGATCACGGATATATAAAACCATATCCTAGACGAATGACAACAAAGCGAACATGTATTAAATATCAGAACTAGTTACGGTACAATCTAATATGATAGAATTAAGATATAAAATATTTCTGCACTATTATACCATAAAAATTTTATATAAAATACCAAATTGTCCAAGTCTGCAGCAAAATTCAGCAATTCTGCAGCAAAATTCAGCAATTGTCCGAAAAGCCAAAAATAAATATTTTTAGCTAAAGAATAATAATGGGTGTTAGAAATAGTATAAAACCCATATATAAATCTTATTATTTAAAGCTAACCGGTTTGTTCAGTAAAAACCTGACAACAAAGCCGGTACCAGAACCGAACTCAAAATGACAAAACTATTAGTCTGAAGAGCTATATTAATTAACCGGACAATAAAAATTGTACTAGAATTATTATGAACATAAAATTTTATAAGTTACACAATATATCAGTATATAACCCGGTACAAGACCCGAACTAATTTTATCAACCGAACAACGAAACAACAAGGCTAGTAAATTATTTTGGCCTACTATAACATCACTTTAAAGTGTTGGGGTATTAGTTTTTATAAAAACTTATATATAAAATTATTAAAGTTATAAAAGTTTACAAAAACTACATATAATTTATAAAAAAAATAACAACACCAACCCCCCCCCCCCCCCCCCCCCCCCATACACCTGAGGGCAACATGGTGTCATCCACCATGCCACTAATCTCCTATATTATGTGTTGGCTAATTTTAAGGATGATTAGTGTATTATTTATTGTATGAATTAAAAACCAAAACAAATCTAAACCATTTACTTTCATTCTTTCATTTCTCAAACACCAACAACAATACTTTCCTTTCCATTTTCCTTCACAAAATCAGCCAACATCATCATCTTTATCTTCAACTTTTTAAAAACCAAACACAAAGAAATCAAGCTTGCATGAAGATCTAAAGTGTTTGCAAAGATTAAGAGCTCACTTTGGAAGCTTGGAAATCTTGATCAATCCATTTTCTTCATCCTTTAGATCATCCCTAGCCATTGTGCTAGTAGTAAGATCTTAAGCCTTGTGTTATACTTTTTATTTTAGAAAATTTCACAAGATCATCATAAAAATTATATAAAAACCCACTTGAAAAACACTAATAAATCTAAGATCACTAACATAATCATGTGATTTTCTTGATAAATTTTGATGATCTTGAAGTTGTTATGAACTAGTAAACTTGAATCTTGCAAATTTATGAATAAAAAGGTGATCTAAACACATGCATGTTTAGATTAGCAAGATTCATTAACAAAATATGCCATGAACATAATCTCATATTTTAATATGACCATACATGTATTAGATCATTAAATAAAAATTATGATTTAGAAATTTTGTATAAAAGTTATAATAATGTTTTCATATTAAGAAAGATTAAAAATTATAACAAGTTCATGACATTTTATTATACATTTGTATAATATTTTGTGATTGATGATGATTTGAGTTAGTTTAATTACTTAAAACATATTTATAAAAAAATAGGAAACTTATATTTTTAAAGGATACTATTGCAAAATTTTTATAAAAATTAATCTTGATTAAGATATGATTAAACTAAAAATTTTGTGATTAAAAGTGATTAGAAACTTTAATCATGTTTAAATAAAGGTTTAGTGAAAAAGTTAAGAATATAATTACATAAGTTTTTCTTCAACTAAAAAGGAGACAAATATATATTTTTGATAAAAATATATATTTTGAAATCACCAAATATGTGTATATATATATTTTTGTGTAAAAATATGTTTAAGTGTTCAAATTTTGACAAAATAATATATATCGGACAATTTGGACAAACTCGGACAATTCAGACAAAATAAAATATAAGGTATAAACGAAACAAACGACAAAGACGAAACGAATAAAATAGTCGACGCGAACCTAACGGTCAAAACAAACACATAAACCGATACACTTTACATTTACTAGAATTTTTAAATATATATAACTTATAGTTATTATAAATAAATTTTTATAAGTTATAACAAATACTAGTAAATATTTTTGGATAAGCCAAATTAAACAATTATTATACTAAGCCCATTTTTATAAAAACTATATTGGGCTAAAACTATTTTTATAAAATATATAGACTAGCCCACTTTATAAAATCAAACTTTGGGCTATGGCCCACTTTTATAAAAATAAACTTTGGGCTAAGCCAACTTTTATAAAAGTTTACATGGGCTAGACCCATTTAAATAAAAGATAATTTTGGGCTAAGCCCACTTTTATAAAAAATAAATTGGGCTAATCCATTTTATAAAAACTAACTTTGGGCTAAAACCCACTTTTATAAACCAATTGGGCTTAACCTACTACATAAACAAAATTAGGTTGGGCTAAGCCCACATACATGACACGAATTAGGCTAGGCCCACACAAAGTAAGCAAATTGGGCTAGACCATACTTACAGAAACTATTGGGCTAGGCCCATATGTAATAAACTCTTAGATTGAATTCTTACCATTAAATAATGGACTAGGTCCATTTACATGCAATCAATCTAAAATATATATATGAATAAATATATATATATATACATGTATATCAACCAAGAAAACCAACAATTACAAGTATGAAATTCGAGATAAAATATTTGTACGAAAATCAAACGAAAGCCTAAGTGTCTAATAGACTAGAACACTTGTAGGTCGAAAAATGAACGAAGTATCAGGAATCCAATAGAGATTTGTACGGAACGCAAATCAGTGAGTTCATATTTCCCCTTTTAGTTTAACGTTTTTATGGTTTTAAATGTGCGGGGATGTATACATGTTACAATTAATATAACTGGGAAAATGAAATATTTAGATCACATGTGAATAAGGTTCAAGCATTGGGGCCATTAATGAAAGACAAGTACCAAGGAACAAGGGGATAGATCTATTGAGTTTGGGCGAGCCCCACTCTAATACGACAATAATAATAGATCGTATTAGAGTGCTTTTGTGTCTAAAACGAGTGTCTCAGACACATAATAAATCGTCAAGGTTTGGTTGCCACCTTGTTCGGCATACAGATTAGTGTCCTTGCAACACATAAATGATCTTACAAGTTTCATTAAGCTATATTAAACAATTTTATTTCAAATGTTTTTGATTTCATATGATACAAAATTTATAACATGAATTCACCAGCTTTTATTGATATTGTTTTCAAAACTAACATGTATTACATAAAACTAGTAGATGGCCTTCGGAGAAAAATCTTGTTCGTTTGTTGTGAAGTCAAGATGTTATGTTTCATACAGTCTTTGTTTTTATGTTTTATAAACTTATGTCTAAATTTTAAATAATGTTGTTACATTTGTGGTTTGTTTTAAAGACAAAAGTTTATATGTGAATTGTGGTTAAATAAAAAGTATGGATGAATGTTTTGTAATGTAATAAAACTGTCGTTTACTTGGTTGAATGCAACCATTTCCACTCTGGCCACACCTCGCGACACGTTTCCGCTACATCGAAAATCAGGGTGTGGCAGACCTAGTATCAGAGCATCAATTGTAGTGAACCAAGATTCTTTTGAGTCTAGTCTACAATTTCAAAATGCTCTTTTTATAAATTTTTGTGAGTCGTTTACAAAAATTGAAATAAGTATTTTTGGTTTGTCATCCCGGGGAGAACTGTCCACTAGTATCAAAATGTTTAAAACAAAAACAATAGTGTAAGGTCATTATACAAAACTAGTCTATGAGAGATAGACACAATAACAGTAAGTTGAGTTGACCTTATGATTAGAAAAACTTACATTGAAACTTAGTGATTTCCCGATTATTTATCTTTAAACAAAAATTATTTATTAACAAAAATAAGTTGTACGTATTATGTTTTCCAGGACCATGTCTTCCGATAGTAGCCTTTCAGACACCGAGTCTATGAGTTCTGACCCTGAGATAGATTATATACCACTAGACGATCTACTCCCACCAGTCATTATCATTTCCGTCGACGAGTCAGATCACGATGATTCTGACGATGACTGGATGGACGATAATTTCCAGCCTTTTGCCTTACCCTACCCTGTACCAATCCCATTCCCAGGGATATTCCCGATGATGATGTTTTAGCTTTACCACTCTTTGACCACCAGAGAGTTATCATTAGCCACCCCGAAGGTGAGCACATTGTGGAGCACCATGTTATACCACTTAACGTGGTAGATCCTTTTGCTGTCGACATCGATGGAGATGACAATGTCATTCCTATTGTTCACGTAGATCACCTTGAGGATGATCTAGGTATTGGAGATGATTTTGATCTCGCGCTACTGGAGGTAGCTCCTCATGAGCCTGATGTCATTGATATTACCTCATCTGCTCCATCGTCTCCGAGATCACCCCCACCCGAGCCCTCACTTGCTACTGCTCTACCACCACTTCCAGATACTTTTCCCACTGTTGATGACTCTATTACACCCACTTTTGTTGATCCCATACCATCTGATGCTATCACTATTGGTCACATCTACCCATCTAGACCATCTCAGTATTTACCTAGAGACGTTTCATTTGCTACTGATCGTTTCACTCCTCATCCTTTGTCTGGACCTTCACATTACTCTTTGGGAGGTACATCCTACTCATCTGAGCGGCCACTGTTTCACCATGTTGATGGATCATTACATATACCGCGTATACCCATTCCAGATCCTTTTATCACATCTGATCCTTATGCATCTTCTTACACTGCAGGACCCTCCCGAGTTATGTTCCCTGAGTCTAGTCAGTATGCGAGTAGACACCATCCCTATTCACGACCACCCACTGTTGGAGGACCATCATACCCATTATCTCACCATACCGGTATTCACATTCGATCACCTCCACCTGGTATGAGCCTATCTGATCCCTATCATCCCAATCAATTGCCACCGACCACCACCGAGTTTCAAGTCACGTCATCCGAGATACAGATTAGTATCTTATTTCGCCGTATCCGTGAGCTGGAGGCTCAGATTTCCACTTTGCGAGCATCTCAGAGTACTCCATCTTTGTCATCTCAGTTACCACCATTACACACTTCGACACCTCCCGTGACACCATCTCTACCGACGACATCATCACCACCTTCGCCTGTTATACCACATCTACACCCTCTAGTGCAGAGTGTATTTCCATCCTACAAGGAGCGTATCCGTTCGCTCGAGGAGGAGGTCGCATACCTCCAGAGAATCATCCGTTCATCTCCACCTCCACCGTCTGTCTAGTTGGTATATGGTCATATCTCTAAAGTAGGTATTCATACCCAGTTTTGCTAAAGATAGAAGTTTTTGAAGATATATATGTCGTCAACTTGAAGATTTTGAAGAACGATGTGAAGGAAAATATCTACTTTATAATGTATTGTGTATGACTTGTCTATTAGAGTGTTATAACTCCGAGTTATTTTTGTATCTTCACAAAAATGATGTATCAAGTTGACAGTATATATATAATGGTTGATGTTTATCTTTTATTTATGCATTGTTTATTGTTCATTTTTATGTATCTATTATGGTGCTTATAATATGGATACTATACATAAGATTGAATTATATCAATATTATATACACTTATACTATATAATTCTAATCCATGAAAGACAATATTTATTTCAAATATACGTCTAATCACTTCTATATGTTTCATATATGAAGATCATGGCATCTAGAGAAAGAGGTAGACCCCGAGTTAGACCATCGCCATTACCTACAACCCAAGCCGAGCTCGATGCTCTAGTGAATCAACGAATAACTTAAGCACTTGCGCATCACGAGCGCAATGCTGAGCCAAGGGTTCAAGAACCACCAAGAGTTCAGATTCCCGTAAATGGTTTGTTATTTATAATATTATCAAAGTATGATCATTAATATTTATTTCTAACAATATATATTATTGATGATTCTTGAAATCGAACTATTTCAGGATGTACATACAAACAATTTTAGATTGCAAACCCTTGAATTTTGATGGCACAGGCGGTGCAATTGCTTTAGTGCGTTGGACAGAAAAGACGGATTCCGTGATTCGTATGAGTAACTGTTCTCCCAACCAGATCGTGTCATATGTATCAGGCTTATTTATGGATGAAGCATTGTCATGGTGGAATTTGCAAGTACAGACGCTTGGAGAAGCCATTGCTTATGCTATTACTTGGGATAGACTGAAGGATATGATGAGAGAGAAATATTGTTCTAGAGCCGAGTTACAAAAATTGGAAACCAAATTTTGGAACTTATCCATGATAAGACCTGATGTGTATAGTTATACACGGCGTTTCCATGATCTTTCGTGAGTCGTTCCATATATGGTAACCCCTGAATTCAAACATATCGTACGATACATTTGGGGATTATCTCCAGAAATTCGAAGTATGGTTACTTCATCACATCCAGCAACCATCACTGAGGCAATTACGATTGCAGTAAGCCTTACCGAAGAAGCGGTGAGAATGAATAAGTTTTCGAGAAAGAATGCGGAGATGCCCAAGGAAACACATGTAGAATCAACCTCACATGGGAATAAGAGAGTTTACACACTTCAAGAAAGGTTCCCGACCGAGTAACAAGAAGAAAGAAACCCCCACAGCAAAAAGGAACAAAGTATTCGTGGCAGCAGCGGAGAAAGAACCGAGAGGTAAATGCACCTAAGTGCAACAGGTGCAATTATCATCATTATGGTGGATGCCGAACCACCAAATGTGATAAACACGGGAAGTTGGGACACCGCACCGAAAACTGCTGGAGTAATAACAAAGGTAACAGGAATGAAGGCAAGAAAGAAGGAGGTTATGGAAATGGAAACGACCGAGGAAGAAATCAAAGTTGTTATGGTTGCGGTGAATTGGGCCACTTTAGGAAAAACTGCCCAAAGGATAACAAAGGCCACGGGCGAGACTTTGTAATAGGAGCTCACGAGGCACGTCTGGATCCAAATGTGATCATTGGTACGTTCCCTGTCAATAACCATTTTGCATCTATTTTATTTGATACTGGCGCTGATTTTAGTTTCATATCTTTAGAATTTAAAGATATACTTGAACTAAATTCAAATAAATTAGATATTCTATTCACCATCGAACTAGCGAATGGAAAGATAATTGAATCTGATGAAATTATTAAAGAATGTACTTTAGAGTTTGGTGGACAAAAATTCAACATCGATTTATTACCTATCAAGTTAGGTAGTTTTGATATCGTAATCGGTATGGATTGGTTATCCAATAACCAAGCCGAAGTTGTGTGTTGCGACAAAATTATTCGCATTCCACTTCCTTATAATGAAACACTTTTTATACATGGCGAGAAGAGCGAAACGCCATTGCGAATTATTTCTTGTATGAAAGCTCAAAAGTGCTTGAGAAAAGGATGTATAGCATTCTTAGCACACATTGTTGACAAGAAATCCAAGAATCCAAAACTACTTGCCAGGAATACCACCCCAACGACAAGTCGAATTTCGCATAGACTTGATTCCAGGAGCTGCACCTGTAGCGAAATCCCCATACCGATTAGCTCCTTCGGAAATGCAAGAGTTGTCCACACAGCTTCAAGAGTTGTTGAACAAAGGATTTATTAGATCAAGCTTCTCACCTTGGGGAGCTCCAGTTCTATTCGTAAAGAAGAAAGATGGAAGCTTTAGAATGTGCATAGATTATCGAGAATTGAACAAACTCACGATCAAGAATCGGTATCCGCTACCGAGGATCGATGATCTGTTCGATCAACTTCAAGGATCAAGTTTTTACTCGAAGATTGACTTAAGGTCAGGATACCATCAGCTTAGAGTGCCAAAAGAAAGTATTCGAAAGACAACATTCCGAACCCGTTACGGTCACTACGAGTTCCTTGTTATGCCATTTGGTCTAACAAATGCACCGGCGGTGTTTATGGACTTAATGAACCGTGTGTGCAAGTCTTATCTCGATAGATTTGTGATAGTATTCATTGATGACATATTGATATATTCACGAAATAAGAAGATCACGAACACCATCTTAGGACCATTCTTGAGTTGTTCAAGAAGGAGAAACTGTATGCAAAATTCTCTAAGTGCGAATTTTGGCTTCGTGAAGTCCAATTTCTAGGACACGTAATCAACGATAAAGGCATACATGTCGATCCATCAAAAATAGAAGCCATTAAGAATTGGAACGCACCTAAGACACCCACTGAAGTACGCCAATTTTTGGGATTGGCGGGTTATTATCGAAGATTTATTGAAAATTTCTCGAAGATCGCTCAACCACTAACCTCCCTAACTCAGAAAGATAAGAAGTTTGATTGGGGAGAGAAACAAGAAGTGGCCTTCCAACTGCTAAAGGATAAACTTTGTGATGCACCGATTCTATCACTTCCAGACGGCCTAGATGACTTTGTACTTTATTGTGACGCTTCACATCAAGGTTTAGGATGCGTATTACTGCAATGAGAGAAAGTTATTCCATACGCATCACGCCAATTAAAAGTTCACGAAAATAACTATACTACACATGACCTAGAGCTAGGTGCAGTGGTATTTGCGTTAAAAATTTGGCGTCATTATCTTTATGGCACCAAGTGCACAATCTTTACCGATCATAAAAGTCTTCAACATATATTTAGCCAGAAAGAGTTAAATATGCGCCAAAGACGTTGGCTTGAATTGTTGAATGACTATGATTGTGAAATTAAATACCATCCGGGCAAGGCGAACGTTGTCGCAGGTGCTATAAGTCGAAAGGAACGAGTGAAGCCTCTTCGTGTACGATCATTAAAACTCACCATTCACAATAATCTTACCTCTCGAATTCACGACGCTCAACAGGAAGCCCTGAAGAGCGGAAATTTTAAAGCAGAGATGCTTAGAGGTATGGAAAAACAATTTGAACCAAATGAGTACGGAACTTTGTATTTTGCAAACAAAATTTGGGTTCCTCTTTTTGGTAATCTGCGAAACTTAATTCTAGATGAAGCCCATAAGTCCAAATATTCGATACATCCCGGAGCGGATAAAATGTATCACGATCTTAAAGAATTCTATTGGTGGCGTAATCTCAAAAGAGATATTGCAACTTATGTTGGAAAATGTCTAACATGTACAAAAATTAAGGCCGAATACCAAAAACCTTCAGGATTGTTACAACAACCAGAAATTCCCACTTGGAAACGGGAACAAATTTCTATGGATTTCATAACAAAATTACCCAAGACCTCTCGCGGTCACGACATGATTTGGGTAATTGTTGACCGACTAACCAAATCAGCTCACTTCTTGCCGGTACGTGAGAAAGATAAAACCGAGAAGTTAGCTGAACTTTATCTTAAAGAGATTTTGGCAAGACATGGAGCGCCTGTTTCCATAATCTCTGATCGAGATGGTCATTTCATATCAAGAATTTGGCAATCATTTCAAAAGGATTTTGGATCTCGCTTAGATCTAAGTATGGCCTTTTATCCCCAAACAGATGGCCAAAGTGAACGCACCATTCAAACCTTAGAAGATATGCTTCGTGCTTGTGTAATTGACTTAGGCGGAAATTGGGATACTCGCTTGCCTTTAGTGGAGTTCTCATATAACAATAGTTATCACACGAGTATCCAAGCTGCTCCATTTGAAGCGTTATATGGACGTAAATGTCGATCTCCGTTATGTTGGGCGGAAATAGGCGACAAACAAATGATAGGTCCATAATTAATTCAAGAAACTACGGATAAATATTTAAAATCCGAGAACTTATTAAAGCCGCTCAGGATAGACAGAAAAGTTATGCGGATAAACGCCGCAAACCATTGTCCTTTGAGATTGGAGACAAAGTGCTATTAAAGGTCTCGCCTTGGAGGGGTGTAGTTAGATTCAGGAAGCAAGGAAACTTAGCCGGAGGTATATAGGACCATATGAAATCTTGGAGAAGATTGGGACAGTCGCATATAAGTTGAAATTGCTTGAAACACTAAATAACGTTCACGACACTTTTCATGTGTCAAATCTTAAAAAGTGTCTTTCAGACGAGTCACTTATTATACCCACGGACGAAATTCATATAGACGACAAACTCCATTTCATCGAAGAACCTGTCAAAATTTTAGATTTGAAAGGTCAGAAAACAAGGAGGAGTCGTATCAAACTAGTCAAAGTCCATTGGAACTCAAAGCGCAGACCTGAGTTCACTTGGGAACGGGAAGACGAAATAAAAGAAAGTATCCCACTTGTTTGAGAAATCCTACGCAAAGGATGAAACGACTTAAATTTCCGGACGAAATTTTCTTGAACAAGGGGAGAATGTGACAATTGGCAAAATTCCGGTCATTCTGTACAACTTGAACAACTACTACATTGTCTATTTATGGTATAACATGACTTAATTTTTGATTTTTAGTCTTAAAAGTCTAGGAATTTAACCAAATCATAGTTTGGTATGATAATCGACTCGTCATGATCACCAATATATATAACCATATCCTAGACGAATGACAACGAAGCGAACATGTATTACATATCAGAACTAGTTACGGTACAATCTAAGATGATAGAATTAAGATATAAAATATTTCTGCACTATTATACCATAAAAATTTTATATAAAATACCAAATTGTCCAAGTCTGCAGCAAAATTCAGCAATTCTGCAGCAAAATTCAGCAATTGTCCGAAAAGCCAAAAATAAATATTTTTAGCTAAAGAATAATAATGGGTGTTAGAATATAAAACCCATCTATAAATCTTATTATTTAAAGCTAAACGGTTTGTTCAGTAAAACCTAACAACAAAGCCGGTACCAGAATCGAACTCAAAATGCAAAATTATTAGTCTGAAGAGCTATATTAATTAACGGGACAATAAAAATTGTACTTGAATTTTTATGAACATAAAATTTTATAATTACACAATATATCAGTATATTACCCGGTACAAGACCCGAACTAACTCTATCAACCGAACAACGAAACAACAATACTAATAAATTATTTTGGCCTACTATAACATCACTTTAAAGTGTTGGGGTATTAGTTTTTATAAAAACTTATATATAAAATTATCAAAGTTATAAAAGTTTACAAAAATTACATATAATTTATAAAAAAAGTAACAACACCACCCCCCCCCCCCCCTATACACCTCACGGCAACATGGTGTCATCCACGAAGCCACTAATCTCCTATATTATGTGCTGGCTAATTTTAAGGATGATTAGTGTATTATTTATTGTATGAATTAAAAACCAAAACAAATCTAAACCATTTCCTTTCATTCTTTCATTTCTTAAACACCAACAACAACACTTTCCTTTCCATTTTCCTTCACAAAATCGGCCAACATCATCTTCATCTTTAACTTTTTAAAAACCAAACACAAAGAAATCAAGCTTGCATGAAGATCTAAAGTATTTGCAAAGATTAAGAGCTCACTTTGGAAGCTTGGAAATCTTGATCAATCCATTTTCTTCATCCTTTAGATCATCCCTAGCCATTGTGCTAGTAGTAAGATCTTAAGCCTTGTGTTATACTTTTTATTTTAGAAAATTTCACAAGATCATCATAAGAATTATATAAAAACCCACTTGAAAAACACTAATAAATCTAAGATCACTAACATAATCATGTGATTTTCTTGATAAATTTTGATGATCTTGAAGTTGTTATGAACTAGTAAACTTGATCTAAACACATGCATGTTTAGATTAGCAAGATTCATTAACAAAATATGTCATGAACATAATCTCATATTTTAATATGATCATACATGTATTAGATCAATAAATAAAAATTATGATTTAAAAATTTTGTATAAAAGTTATAATAAAGTTTCCATATTAAGAAAGATTAAAAATTACAACAAGTTCATGACATTTTGTTATACATTTATATAATATTTATGATTGATGATGATTTGAGTTAGTTTAATTACTTAAAACATATTTATAAAAAAATGGGAAACTTATATTTTTAAAGGATACTATGGCAAAATTTTTATAAAAATTAATCTTGATTAAGATATGATTAAACTAAAAATTTTGTGATTAAAAGTGATTAGGAACTTTAATCATGTTTAAATAAGGGTTTAGTGAAAAAGTTAAGAATATAATTACATAAGTTTTTCTTAAACTAAAAAGGAGAGAAATATATATTTTTGATAAAAATATATATTTTGAAATCACCAAATATGTGTATATATACTTTTGTATAAAAATATGTTTAAGTGTTCAACTTTTAACAAAATAATATATATCGGACAATTTGGACAAACTCGGACAAGTCGGACAAAATAAAATATAAGGTATAAACGAAAACAAACGACAAAGATGAAACGAATAAAACAGTCGACGCGAACCTAACGGTCAAAACAATCATATAAACCGATACACTTTATATTTACTAGATCTTTTAAATATATATAACTTATAGTTTTTATAAATAAATTTTTATAAGTTATAACAAATACTAGTAAATATTTTTGGATAAGCCCAACTAAACAATTATTATACTAAGCCTATTATTATAAAAACTATATTGGGCTAAAACTATTTTTATAAAAATATATGGACTAGCCCACTTTTATAAAATCAAACTTTGGGCTAAGGCCCACTTTTATAAAAATAAACTTTGGGCTAAACCCACTTTTATAAAAGTTTACATGGGCTAGACCCATTTAAATAAAAGATAACTTTGGGCCAAGCCCACTTTTATAAAAAAATAAATTGGGCTAATCCATTTTATAAAAACTAACTTTGGGCTAAAACCCATTATTATAAACCAATTAGGTTTAAACCTACTAAATAAACGAAATTAGGTTGGGCTAGGCCCACATACATGAAACGAATTGGGCTAGGCCCACACAAAGTAAGCAAATTGGGCTAGACCATACTGACAGAAACTATTGAGCTAGGCCCATATGTAATAAACTCTTAGATTGAATTCTTATCATTAAATAATGGACTACGTCCATTTACATGTAATCAATCTAAAATATATATGAAAGAAATATATATATATATATGTATATCAACCAAGAAAACCAACAATTACAAGTATGAAATTAGAGATAAAATACTTGTACGAAAATCAAATGAAAGCCTAAGTGTCTAATAGACTAGAAAACTTGTAGGTCGAAAAACGAACGAAGTATCAGGAATCGAATAGAGATTTGTACGGAACGCAAATAAGTGAGTTCATGTTTCCCCTTTATTTTAACGTTTTTTATGGTTTTAAACGTGCGGGGATGTATACATGTTACAATTAATATAGCTGGGAAAATGAAAATATTTAGATCACATGTGAATAAGGCTCAAGCATTGGGGCCATTAATGAAAGACAAGTACCGAGGAACAGGGGATAGATCTATTGGGTGTGGGCGAGCCCACTCTAATACGACAACAATAACAGATCGTATTAGAGTGCTTTTGTGTCTAAAACGAGTGTCTCAGACACATAATAAATCGTCAAGGTTTGGTTGCCACCTTATTCGGCATACAGATTAGTGTCCTGCAATATACTAATGATCTTACAAGTTTCATTAAGCTATATTAAACATGTTTATTTCAAATGTTTTTAATAATTCATTTGATACAAAATTTATAACATGAATTCACCAGCTTTTGTTGACATTGTTTTCAAAACTAACATGTATTACAGGAAACTAGTGGATGGCCTTCGGGGAAAAATCTTGTTTATTTGTTGTGAAGTCAAGATGTTATGTTTCATCCAGTCTTTGTTGTTATGTTTTACAATCTTATGTCTAAATTTTAAATAATGTTGTTAAACTTGTGGTTTGTTTTAAAGACAAAAGTTTATATGTGAATTATGGTTAAATAAAAAGTGTGGATGAATGTTTTGTAATGTAATACAATTGTCGTTTACTTGGTTGAATACAACGATTGCCGCTCTGGCCACACCTCGCGACACGCTTCCTCTACATCGAAAATCGGGGTGTGACACAACTAATGATATCTAGCAATATTGATCTATTATATGAATTTCTTATATGCAAAATTTGTTATAGCATTAACCTTAGTGTAACTATCAAACGATATTTGTATAATCATGTTATAACAACAACAACAACAACAACAACAACAACAACAACAACAACAATAATAATAATATATTGCGTCATAAGTTGTATAGTTTATTTAAAATTAAATCAATTGATGTTTACTCACATAATTCATTTATATCTAATTATGTAAAAGTCATTTGACATGCTATGTATTAACAATGACTAATGAAAACAATTAATTACAAAATTCATATCCATTTAAATTATAAACTATACAGAATGAAAATCTAGTACATACATCATGTATATATTACCACCAATACAAGCATATATACCTAATACAATTGCATTGTTTAATCCATAAATATTGAGTTCCATACTTTGTAATATTGAATATTGAATTTAATTGTTTTTCATGGATTCTAAAAGCACATATAATATTCTCTAAATTGCAAATTAACTTCCTCAAATCAAAATAATTCAACAATTTTATTTACAACTTAATAAGGTTACTAAAGAAGCATAAATATATGATTATGGAGGCTTAAAGAATATGTAGATGAGAATCACTAGATTGTAAGAGTCCTAAACAACATATATTAAATTAACTCATTAAATGATAATCCAGCCAATTTAGAATAATAGAAGGGATCATTTGTAAAAGAGAAAAATAAAATAAATATTCGTAATATCGTCGTCGTCAATGAAAACTATAGTTATTTAATTAATAATGAGTATTAGAAAAAGATGAATTAGTCATGTGTAACGCCATAATTTATGATGTAACATCTAAATCCCGATGAATACCAACATGCTAATATATATATAATAACTTCTAAAATCAAATGAAAAAAATATATAGATAAGAGTTCAATCATGAGACTACATCCTAGAATTTATAGTAATGATCAGTTTTAAGTTTATATATGTATATTAATAAGTGTCACCAGTAAGATTGATGTATCATCATCAAATATAATATGAATAATTATACGAAGAATCATATCTTTATTAGTAGAGATAGTTGCATAATTATTGGGTTGCTTTCTCAACATGCGAGATTGAGTTAGGTTGGAAAATAATGCACATCAAATGCAAGGAAAAAGGGATACCAAGGGTGGCAAAACACGTAGAGCACGTTCATGCTGATAACGTGTTGTGAAACAACGGTCTATTAGCAACTAATATATATGTATAAACATGAGAGCTAGACTATGAAATCATGTAGAGAATAGAACATGGATAATTCTTATTGTAACATTCGTAAAAACAATGAATGAATCCTAAAACCCGACCTGTTTTTGTAACTCGATCCGTTTTCATATTCCACGTAATTTTGTTTAATGTTTAAGCAATAAAATGTATTGGATTCTATGTTTTGATCATACATGTTATCATATTTGGTGATTTGTAGTCTTATACATGTTTTAGACAACCTTGTAAATTCATTTCCATGTATTTTGAAGCAACCCTCTATATCTCAAGGTCTAAAACTAAGGTTTTCCTTAAGTTAATCAAAAACTTTAGAGACCTCGTGAACATATCTAACACATCACATCCTAACCTTCTTATCATTCAAACTTCATTATATGCATGCCTTAAGATAGGACATTGTGTTTTGGAGAGTTTAGATGTAAATGATCGCAAGTAAAAAGCTCTACATGTCGTATTCTTAGTTTTGTCATAACGGGTGACTTTCTTGCTAACTTTTCTCCATCCTTGAGCTATCATTCTGGTCCATTCAAAGCTCCAAGATATACTTGGTATACTAAGGATCAAGTAGGTTCAAATGGTGCATAAAACTGAGCTCCAGCGTAACGGGAATCACAGACACAAGTTTTATGTAACACCCCGACCGCGTAAAACAACGAACCGCGATGGAAACGTCGGAGAGTCATGTCACAGAACTATTGTTTCACAACTCATGGAATTCAAAATTATGTTTGATTAAGTTAAATGTTTACATTATCTTGGGATAAACAGAAAGAACACATAAATAAATTGTCTTTCATGTTTTATGTCACTAAGGCCCGCGCCCATTCCTACGTGAAGCATGCATCATATTATCAAGTATTGATTCCTGAAACATATGTGAAAAGAGAGTCAGCATAAAAATGCCGGCGAGTAAACAGGTTTTGTGAGTGTGTCGAATTCATGGCCTTGTATACATATTGCAACACCTCGTCCGACTACAAGAGTCGTTAAGTGAAAACCTCGTATCAAAAGTGTTTAATATTGCAATACAATTAACCAACTAAAACAAGTTGGTTAGAGTTGTGAAAACCTTGTAGTCATAAATCTTGACAAAAACATTTCTTTTGTAAAAACCTTGTAATAGATTGATTCAAAAGAAAACTTCGTATGGTTTATATCTTTAAGTGAAAATCATTGCGTGACATTGTTCAAAACAATTTGTCCGTGTTATAAACCATTTGTCCGTGTTATAGATCAATCGTCCGTGTCATAAACCAATTGTCCATGTCATAAACAAAATCGTCCGTGTTTTTAATTGTGAAAACTTTTTATCGTTCTTTAATGAACACATTCAAACCTTTGTTGACTATACCACCAAAGGGTATCTTTAATAGACCACCAAAGGGTCTCTTTAACTAGACTAACAAATCAACAATTGATTTGTTAATCAGAAATAGTTTCTATCATTACCCAAACTTCCACCAAATCCAGTGAACAGTCTGATAATGGGATGTCAGTCCTATGGTACCATAACATAATACTGGTCGGCTTGGCCAAAGCTAATGAATGTCATTCGTGTTATGGATTACGCATCAACAAGTTGTTCACATTATTGAAATCGTAATGTTTTATATATAAACTATAGACATTGTTTTTGAAAACTAGAAAATGATTTTGCACATATGAGTCACCCCAAAACATTTGCAAAACGTAAAAGAGGGGAAACTATGTACTTACTTTGAAAATCATTTTTGTATACATAAATCATGTATATTGTTTTGAAAATTTGAAAATAATTATAGGCACATATGAATCACCCCAAAACATTTGAAAACGTAAAAGAGGGGGGAGGGCTATGTACTCACTTTGAAAATCATTTTGTATATATAAACCATGTATATTGTTTTGAAATCTTGAAAATAATTATAGGCACATATGAATCACCTCAAAACATTTAGAAAATGTAAAAGAGGGGGGCTATGTACTCACTTTGAAAATCATTTTGTATATATAAACCATGTATATTGTTTTGAAATCTTGAAAATAATTATAGGCACATTGAATCACCCCAAAACATTTGAAAACATAAAAGAGGGGACTATGTACTCACTTTGAAAATCATTTTGTATATATAAACCATGTATATTGTTTTGAAATCTTGAAAACAATTATAGGCACATATGAATCACCCCAAAACATTTGAAAACATAAAAGAGGGGGCTATGTACTCACTTGGGATTGCGAAAGTGTTCTTGATCAACGAAATAACAAAGCTCAAACGTGTCCTAATGTGTCAGATACATATGTTAGCGTGTCGGGACTACAAACAGGATATCGGATAGAATGAAGTCTTATAAACCAAACGAGTGTTGGAACTCATGTGATATGGTTTAACAAACTTAACATTCTGATTTGGAAAGGATCCTAAGTGCTTTTGATCCATTATGACTCGTTAAGGTAGTTTACGCTACTTTCACGGGTCATTAGCGTAAACGTGTGATCGGATGGTTAAACATGTCCTATGACAAGTCTTAAATGACCAAGCATGTTTGAAAATGTTAAAACATCAGTTTATATGTCAAAAATTTGGTTACATGTGTTTAAAATGGATTTATGCGCAAAAGGGCATTTTGGTCATCATTTTTTAGAACATAGAGGTAACTTATCATAACACTAACCAAACGATGTGACCATAAGGTATAACCTCAGTAGGTTATTCCCTACATAACTATTGTCACAAATATGTGTTTGGTAGGATCCTAAGATCTACCAAACGGGTCGGATTCGAAAATCAAAGCGATGGTCAAGACCGCTCGAGTTATGACCCTAAATAAGCACTAAACTAGAAGTGACAAGTTAGACATGTTAAAATATGTCTAACTAAGTTTATAAAACTGATTTGGTATCAAAATTGGTGTTTTGATACCTGAAATAGTTTCGTCGTAAAATGCACATCATGCGTATTTTTGACCGAAACTTTGACTCGTCACTTCGACTAGTAAACGTGGTAATCAGAAGGTGAAATCGTTAGGGATTATAACCTTCATGATTATGATCACGTTTCAAAGTTCAATTGAACTTTGACTTGACCAAATATGGTCAGAACCAACAGTAAATCAGGTTGCCAAACTGTTCGACTTTTAGCTCAAAATAGCTTAAAATAAAAGAAAATTAAAGAACTAGGAAGAGTACTTACTCGTGTTGAAGAACACTTTTGGAACTCAAGATAGAAGGCTTCCAAAGGTTGGAAATAAGCTCCAAGAAGGATAGAAAGAAGAACTTCACACTTTGCTTTGAAGCGTTTTGAAGTGGTGTGAAAAAAAAAATGGAAGAATCATGGGGTATTTATAGTATTTAGGATTAAGAAGGTGATGACAAGTGTCCTCAAGTGTGGATTAGTGTCATAACATGTGTCAAAACCATATTAAATATGGCAAAGTGGGTGCTAGGTGTCAAAAATTGGAGATAGGTGGCAAACTTGGTGAAGAAGCAAAAATATTTATTATTTTTTGACATTTTTGGCCCTTGGACTTGTATTTTCACTTGTTTACCATTTTTAACCCCTTTAACCTAATATTTTGGTTATATAAAGGTGTTAAGACATGTGTAACTTGGATTATATCTGAAAATGTCGTGGATTTCGGTTCGTTCGGTTGTATGGTTATGCGTTTAGCAAAAATGCGTAAAACGCGTTAACGAACACGAAAATGATCGAAATTGTGCAACGATTGACATTTTTGCATTCTCATCAATAAAGTACAAGATTTTATTGAATACAAAAATATTTGGAAATAAAACACAGGGTTTTATTGAATACGAAATTGTTTGTAATTGTGCAATGATTGAAAAGGCACAAATATCACATTTTAGAACATAACCCTCGACCCGCATCAAGACCCAAGGTTTAAGCACAATTCTAGACACCATGGATGTTGGATTACTCTCTTCCATATGAAAGACTCTGAAAATAATGAACATAGGCGAAAACCGTGCGCGAAACGGAGTTATAACGAAGCAGGAATCGCGAAAACAAGTTTGGTGTTTGTTGCTGATTTGAAAGACGCGAAAATCTTGTTTTAAACTTATCCCACATCGCCCCAATCACCATTTTGTGCTCTATTTCACACCTATAAATACCCTTGCTTGGTTCTTTATAGCTTGCAACTCCTAGTTTGAGTATAAACAAGTGGAATAACCAAATTTGGTGGCTCCACAAGCACAATACCCCTTTGGGTGTGGTGTGTAGTAGTTTTTATTTCTGCTTTCGACGAGGAGGTGTTGCCCTTCAACTCTTCTCATTTTGTAAAGTTCTTCTTTGAGATAATCTTCCTTTCTTTGTTTTTTTATTTTTTTAATATTCATTTATTTATTGCTTTCTTAGTTTAATTAGTTTAGTTTAGGTTCTTAGTTAAGGAGCATTAGGCTCGTTAAGGTAGCCTAGTTTAGGCTCGCCTTTAGGCTTTTCATAGCCTTGTAGAGGCTCGTTAGGCTCAACGAGTCTAATATATCATGTTCGTTCATTTAGCTATGCTTAGCATAACGTTTACTGTTTTTTGTTGCATTCGTTTGTCTAGCTTAAATCACACTTATCAATTGGATTTTCTCCGTGCGGTTTTTCACTAAGGATTAAAAACGCAAACACTGTGAGTGAATCCTTACAAATTCCCTTTTCTATTCACGTTTTAGGGTGTATCATGTGTCGTAATTTAGTCTATTTATACAAATACATGTGCTACCACCATTATGTGATCTAATGTGTATATTTGTTTGTTGTGGTTATGTGTGGTTACATTTTATCATTTCAGTGCAATCATTCATTTAAGGCCCATCAGTTCCTCGTGGGATACGAGTCGAGCATCAGGTGCCTCATTAGATCGGCTCCGTTTGATTGAGCCTTGATCTCAAGATCATTATTCATCATGTTCATATGTTCATTGTTGATATTATGTGATCTAATGTGTATATTTGTTTGTTGTGGTTATGTGTGGTTACATTTTATCATTTCAATGCAATCACTCATTTAAGGCCCATCAGTTCCTCATGGGATACGAGTTGAGCATCAGGTGCCTCATTAGTTCGGCTCCGTTTGATTGAGCCTTGATCTTAAGTTCATCATTCATCATGTTCATATGTTCATTGTTGATATTATGTGGTTTGTGATTTAACTATTTAAATGTTTAACTTAGATTCACTTGCCAACCTTTGTTGACCCAAAACCAATTTTACACATGATACAGGTGAACATGTACGAAGAGAAGATTGGACATAGGATGGGCCTTAGTTAACAAGAAACGAATTAGTGCAATATACTTGTTATAAACATCGTCTTATGTTTGTAATTGTTTATATGAATTATTTGTATTGTGAGACACTTGATATGAATTAGTGAATATTTAAAACAAGTAATAGCAAGTTATAAGCTCTCGAGTTAACCCAATCATGCCCCGATCACCTATTCCGTTGCGGGTTGGGGTGTGACACTTATTCATTCATCTAACATCATACACAAATGCCATTATATATAGGCACTCACATTAGTATAATAGTAAATAAGAGAAAGGGGTTATACATATGGAAGGTCACTACATAATGGATGCATTCATAGATATGGGTTATATATGTGGAAAGTCACTACATAATGGATGCATTCACAACAACAATCATATTAGAAGAATGACCGTTCCTCCCAACTTTGTCTAATACTTGTTATGTGGAATATAAATCAAGAGCTTCAGTATAAAGATATTATTACGATTGGTTGAAATACACATTTTTAAATCCAGTTATGCTGGGTCAAACTACTTTGATTTGCCACTGTAAAACTTTAGTATCTTCACCATTTGTGACAACAAAAACTAATTACAATTTCAGGATTCGACGGCAAACTCAAACATTAGGAAACCTTTTACAATTATCATGATATAAAAATATTGGATTTAAATAACCTGAACTTTCACGAATTAGCCGATAATACTCACAACTTTCGATTTGTACACCAGCACTCCCAACTTTGAACTTATTGGCCGATAACACTCCCTAACTAACTGAACCCTAACTCAGCTAGTTTTTGCTGATGTGGCCATTTTTGCTGATGTTACATATGATGTGGCAGCTGATGTGGCATTTTTGATGATATGGCAACTGATGTGACAGTTGACATCGCATTTTTATGATGTGGCAGCTGACATGGCATTTTTGATGACGTGGCAGCTGACATCAGCTAACTAGGTTAGAGTTTCAGTTATCGGCCAATAAGTTGAAAGTTAGGAATGCTGGTGTACAAATCAAAAGTTGGGAGTATTATCAGCCAATTAGTGAAAATTTAGGTTATTCAAATGCGATATCCCTAAAAAGAAAGCACTACATTTAATTCCTAAATCAAAACTTACAAAGAATACCCAAATAGTGATTGAGTAAATCACAATATATAGAGATTGCTATAAAAAAAGCGGTTAACCTACCTAGATTATCCTAACGAAGCCCATTGATTACCCCTAATTTCTCCCTAAATCATGACACCTTTGAGTGGAATGAACGATGATGAAGAAGCAAAACTGCATTAAAGTTAACGAGAAGAAGTCTGATGGTCGCCCTAATTTAAAAGGTCGAATAAAGAAGTGCATTTTACTTGGACTAGCTCATTCTTAAATTGGGCCTCTACACGTTTACTATATATGAAAAAAAAACTTATCAATTTGGAGCCCCTAATTTTTGGAGGCCCTAGACTTCTGCCTAGTTTTAATAGCCCATTGGGCCAGCCCTGATTTATTTATTCTCTTCTACGCCACTTTACCATCGCGTGCTTTTTTTTCTCCATGCTACCATGCTGACGTGGTTGCCATGTGTTGCTCCACGCCGTTCCTTCAAGCCCCTCCACGCCGTCATCAGACAAGTTCAAAAATCCGACCCACGATATGCGTAGAGTTGCAGAGGATCTATACAAGTGTTCTCTTGTTATATATTTGTCTTTGTGTGAATTTTCTTAAAATCCAAACTTTTATGCTAAAAAAGTTTAAAATTTACGGTTAAATTAGTAGAAATCTTTATGTTTTCAAGTATATAGAGAAAGAAGAAATTGTTGATGAATTGTCCGGTCTTGGCGTGCTGAGCAAGCCGACCGAAATATCCTAGTTGCGTAGTAAGGATTAGGATGTTAGTTTGAATATTTGAATCGTAAAGAATTAGTATTAGTTATATTAAATAATATAAATTATTAATCCTAATTATAGTTTAGCATGGTAGGTTAGCATTAAATATTGTGTTAGGGTACTAACAATATATAATCAACTTTTTGTGGAGTTTTCTTGATCTAATAATATTTGTGAGGGTTAGCCCATTTTCTGTTGCCCATTCACCATTTGAATCAGTATAAGAGCCTACAACGAACCTCTGAGCAAGATTCAAGACCTGAAAGTGATCAGCGACGTGACGCGGTCATCATTTGCCAAACATGGTAATAAACAATCAGTGAAGGAGTCGTGTGCAAAGGGATTGGGATCGAGAAGATTGCATCACCACATACAACTTTGTACAGGCAACACTATGAAGAACCTATGAGCAAACTATAGATCCGATTCGAACAATCCAAGGCTGTCAAACATGATTCCACGCGCAAAATCTGTGAAATTGTGAACAAGAATAAGTATATGAATAAGAATTGACAGGAACAATTCTAGATTTCACTTTAATCTGTGTGTAGAGAGTGGTTTCAAATGTAATGTCTACCCATGGCACCCTAGAAAACACACACATAGATACTTTAATGAAAATTCATGCCTTCATGCTATTTACATGTAACACAACCTTGTGCGTGTACTATACACTGCCCAATAAAGTGCATGCATGACAACACCATGTGTGTACTTTCACACTTTTACAAGATACAAAATCAAAACCAAATGTATAATTAGTTGACACATCAACTTTCTACACCTAACAAACACAAACCTAGTACCATCATAAGAAGAAAACAAGGTCAATGGCTCAAGGTGAGCAACCGAGAGTGATGATTAAAGAGATGAGCCCAACCTCATTCTAGTGCCCTATGTTAAAAAACATGAACTATACGATTTAAGCTATTTAGAAGCAAGTTATTCTCAATGTTCATGGAGTCTAGGATGTGGTCGAACTAGAATCGACCAATGAGCTGAAAAAGAATAACATTGCAACTTCGTTATTGTTTCACTCAATAGTGGAGGATCAGAAGTTACAAGAACTCTGAGAAAAACTAGACTTGTGGGAAGCGATAAAAACGAGAAATTTGGGAGCGAAACCAGTCAAGAAAGCTAGGCTTCGAACCTTGATGAAAGAGTTTGAAGGTTTGAAGATTAAGGAGAAGGGAACGATTTATGACATTGCCTTTAAGTTATCCGGGTTATCGTCAAAGCATGCCACCCTCGAAGAAGGTATCGAAGAACTAAAACTTGTGACAAGTTTCTCAGGAGTTTGCCCAGACGTTTTATCCATATTTTAGCACAGACTGAGAAAGTCTTAGAACTCAAGTAAATTGATTTTAAAGATGTGATCGCGAGGATTAAACGCTTACAAAAAATAGAAAGAACGAAGGAAGATAATCATCCGAGTGAAAATTAAGGTAAACTGATTCCAAATTTGAATCATCTTCTAACCGAAACATGATTCTAGCATGGGACGAGGACAAGGGACTTATGCAATTCCTGGCCATGGTCGTGGATGAGCCCACAAATCTCGTGACCAAGGTCATGAAGAATAGAATCAGAGTCGTGAAAACCGTGAGGCTGGAAAACCAAAGGGAAAAGGTCAAAACTACTTAAAAGTCCAAAGTTATCAATACCATAAATTCATGCATTTGTTTTACGGTGCCGCTAAGGTTTTCAAAAACATGAAGCAAATGTGGCTCGAACTGATGAACACGAAATTAATAGAGTTATGCAAGTGTCTTCATGATGAAAGATACTCAAGAAACTATATTCCTTAATGAAGAAATTATTATACCGAGAAAATACGAAATAGATTCAACCAAAAGGGAAATCTGGTAACTAGATATGGAGCCAACAATTACATGACGCGGAGCCGACTCTATTTTACAGAGTTGAATGAAAGGATATCTGGTAGAGTAAATTTTGGGGATGGCTCATGTGTTGTGATCAAAGGAAAGGGGTCAATCCTATTCAAAGAAAAAACTAGAGAACAAAAACTATTATCCGATATCTACTATAACCTAGATCTGCAGAGCAACGCTATAAGTTTCGGACAAGTAACCGAATCAGGGTGTAACATTAATGAATTCTTGACAATGCATGGCAAAGGTGGAAGGCTATTGATGAAGGTTACTTGGTCTAACAATCGTCTCTACAAGATCAATTTAAAGGTTGGAAGTCCAGTTTGTCGAATGTTAAAGATAAGCGAAGACCCACGGATGGGGCATAAAAGACTTAGCCACATCAATTTGCAGACAATACAACAAAAAAGTGGGATGGTTTTGGCTTTACCAATAATTTGTAATGAAAACTAGGTGTGCGAATTATGCATGGTGGGAAAGAAAACGAGAAAACCATTCCTAAATGGCTCAAACTACACTCAAGGTGCCTATTTGCACACTTTAGGGTTTATATACGCTGTGTATAGGTCTATACGCAACCTATAGGTTTGCATAAAAATCAGTGTTTGACTGAAGTCAGTTCTAGTCTGGCTGCTCCTATACGCCGCGTATAGGTCTATAAGCAACGTCTATAAAGGGTTTTTTAAGAAACATTCAGATAATATTAATCATTTTAGCAAAGTTTTATAAATAAACAAGTTTTCTATTTTAAATAAATAAAAAAGTTAGTATTTCTTACAAAATTTTTTGTACGACATTAATCATTTTTATTTTTATATGATAAATATCGTATAGGTGTAGTATAGGTCATGTATTGACCTCATATAAGCTTATAAGAGAGATATCGTATATAGTATAAGTCCCGTATAGGTGTAGTATCGTATAGTTAGGTCTCGTATAGAACTATAGATCTAGTATCATAGGCATATACAAGATCTATAAGGGACCTATACGAGACTTATACTACACTATACGATACAATACAATACAATACTATACGATACAATATTATAGGATACGATATAACACCGATATAGGACTATAAGTATAGCATAGGACTATACGTGTGGTTTAGGTCCCGTGTATGCCTATAGGCATATATAATACACTATATGATACGATAGGGAACCTATACAATGCAACATAACCTATAGGGAACCTATACGAGACTTATACTACACACTATACGATATGATACTATACTATACTATGCTATGCTATGCTATGCTATGCTATAGTATAGTATAGTATAGTACAGTACAGTACAGTACAGTACAGTATAGTACAGTACAGTACAGTACAGTACTGTACAGTACTGTACTGTATTGTACTGTACTGTACTATACCATACATCATCTGTATAAGCCTATAGGAGTATCATAAGTCCTTTATAGGCCTATAGGTGTAGTTTAGGTCCTGTATAGGCTTATAGGCACATACAAAACCCATAGGGAACCTATACAAGACTTATACTATACACTATACGATACGATGCAATACGATACTAGAATACAATACAACACCCGTATAAGTCTATAGGTGTATCATAAGTCCTTTATAGGCTTATAGGTGTAGTTTAGGTCCCATATAGGCCTATAGGCATATACAAGACCTATACGAGACTTATACTATACACTATACGATACGCTACGAAATGATACTACATCCATAAGCCTATACGAGACTTATATTATACGATACAATACTTAAAAATGTTATATGAATAACTAACGATAATAGAACTTTGTTAAAACGATAAAAAGAACTTTGCTAAAACGATAAATAATGTATATAATTGTTTCCTTAAAAAACCCTTTATATACACCGCGTATAGACCTATACACGGCGTATATAAAGGGTCCAAAAACCCATTTTACCCCTGATTTGGGCTGTGTGTAGCCCCTAAACCAGAGGTAAAATGGTCTTTTTTCCTATAAGTAGCGTATAGGCCTATACGCGGCGTATATAAATGGTCATAAAGACCACTTTACCCCTAGTTTAGGGCCTATAGCAGCTCAAACCAGGAGTAAAATGGGTTTTTAACCCTTTATATACGCCGCTTATAGATCTATACGCGGTGTATATAAAGGGTTTTTTTTTTATTTTATTTTTAAGGAAACAATTATATACATTATTTATCGTTTTAGCAAAGTTTTATTTATCATTTTAGCAAAGTTCTATTTATTGTTAATTATTCATATAACATTTTTAAGTATCGTATCGTATAGTATAAATCTCGTATAAACGTTGTATAAAGGGTAAAAAACAATTTTACCATAGTTTGGGGTTAAAAAAACAAAAATCCACCCTTTATATACGCGGCGTATAGGCCTATATGCGACGTATATAAAGAGTTAAAAAGACAATTTTACACCAGGTTTGGTATAGCCCCAATTCAATGGTAAATTGTCATTTTTTTATTATACCAGGCATATAGCCTCATATGTGGTGTATATATGGGCCAAGTTTGGTTAAAAAGACCATTTTACCCCTGGATTAGGGGCTATACGCAACTCAAAGCAGGGGTCAAATTGTGTTTTTGACCCTTTAAGTACGATGTGCATAAATCTATACGCAACGTATATAAAGAGTTTTTTTAGAAACATTTAGACAATGTTAATCATTTTAGCAAAGTTTTATAAAAATAAGTTTTCCATTTTAAATAAATTAAAAAGTAAGTATTTCTTACAAACTTTTTTATACAACATTAAACATTATTATACGATAAATATCGTGTAAGGCTCGTATAGAAATACAGATGTAGTATCATAGGCATATACGAGACTTATAGTACACTATACGATATGATATAACACCCATATAGGCCTATAGGTGTAGTATAGGCTCGTATAGAACTATAGATGCAGTATCGTATGCATATACGAGACTTATACTACACTATACGATACGATACAATACGATACTATACGATATGATATAACACCCGGATAGGCTTATAGGTGTAGTATAGGCCCCGTATAGGACTATAGGTGTGGTTTTGGTCCCGTGTAGGTTTATAAGTGTAGTATAGGTCCCGTATAGGACTATAGGTGCGGTTTAGGTCATGTGTAGGCCTATAGGGGCAGTATAGTATCATATCTTATCGTATCGAATAATGTAGTATAAGTATCGTATAGGTCCCCTATAGGACAATATGGGTGTTGTATGGTATCTTATAGTATCGTAGCGTATCGTATAGTGTACTATATAAGTCTCGTATAGGTTCCTATAAGTGTATGGTATAAGTCTTGTATAAGTTCCTATAGTATAGTATAGGCCTATACGATACGATAGAATACGATTTTATATTACACGTATAGGCCTATATGAGATTTATACTACACTATATGATACGATACTACATCCATGTGCCTATACGAGACCTATATTATATACTATACGATAGAATGCCTAACAATGTTTTTTACTACATTATACGATACGATAGGATACAATATTATATTACACGTATAGGCCTTAGACGAGATTTATACTACAACTATATGATATGATACTACATCCATACGAGACCTATATTATACTATACGATAAATATACTTAACAATATTTATTTATTTATTTTTTTAAAATACTTATAATAAAATTTTGCTAAAACGATAAACAATGTATAACTATGTTTAAAAAAAAGAAAAAGAAACTACCCTTTGTATACGCTGCGTATAGGCCTATACGTGGTATATATAAAGGGACAAATTCCCACATTATATCAGAGATTCTCTTGAAAATTGAAAAAGGTGGCTATACGCTGCTTATAGGTCCATATGCAGAGTATATAAAGCTAGGGTTTGCTGTGCAAATATGTACACCCTTCCCAAATATGGTGACCTTTAGAGCATCCCGAACACTAGATTTAGTCCATGGCGACCTTTGTGGACCAATTTCTCCAACGTCGACAATGAAAGGTAACAAACGCATTTTGATTTTGATTGATAATTTCTCACCATACGGAAATTTACTCTAAACACAACGGAATCATAAGGGTGGAGAGTTTACATCACAAGCTTTTAACCAATTTTGTGATGAAGAGGGCATAACAAGACATTTAGCATTCATTACACACCACAAAAAATGGTGTCATAAAATGTCGAAACCGAACACTTACGGTGATGGTCCAGAGTATTTTGAAGGCCATGCGAGTTCTTATCTTTGGGGTGATGTGCTCCAACATGCAACCTACTTAATTAATAAATCGATCTCCTATGCATGCCTTGCTGGGAGAAACTCCGTATGAGAAATATAATGCAAGCAACTAAATTTGGAATATGTATTTGGGTGTATTGACTATGCTAAAGTGGATACAGATTTACGAAAGCCCAATTATCGGTCAGTAATTCTAGTTCATCTTGAAACCGGACCGGGTTCCACAGATCGATTATCGTTTATGTGACCAGAGATCTTGGAAAATAGTTGTGACTAGATGTGAAATTTGATCGAACAAGGGGGTGGAGCGATCTAATCGATGCAACCACACCAAATAAAAAAAAATCCATCTGCACCAAAATAATATTTTGTGTACGTACTGGTGTTAAAGTCTTTGCTTATTGATTGCATTGTAATTTTGGTTTACATAACAAAAAATTTGAACGTATTTAGTTGTTTTTATATCTCTTCGCGATGTGCTCGGCTATCAGGCTATAAGGTTTTTAGAACCAACAATATGTTAAAGAATTGCCATAATCAAATAATTAACATAATGTTTGTGAGACAATCAATATATAGGGGAAAAGAAAATAGGATGTTTAAGAATCTCGCTGTGTGCTCGGCTACCAACCAGGTTAATAGTTTTTATAGCCAAAAAAGTTAAGAACAACAATAACTAAATAAAGGAGTTGTAGATTATGCTTCATAGATGATCAAAGTATAGTGATAAAGAAAATAAAGACAGAAAATATGACGTTAAAGATAATCAAGGTAATAGTGGAAAAGAAAATATACAGGGATGGGAAAGAAAATAGGACGTTAAGTAACCATCTTATGGGTAAAGTTAATCTTGAAAGTATTCTAAATTTTTAAGGGTTCAATGATACAATGGTTCGCTTTATATAATACAATGATTAGTAAAAAAAGACAAAACGATACAAATAAAGAAAAAACACAATTCTAAATAAAAAGATAAAATGATTTAAAGAAAAATTCTAAAAATCTATAAGCTAAAAATCAAAAAGTGAAAACCTGAAATCTCATATCGTAGAGTTCGTTGAAACGGTTCTAATGTTGCTTGAATGAATTTAATTGGAATGCATTTGATATTCTTCATATTGGATTGCGACTTTTGATTTTTAGAAGGCTGTTCAACCTTGCCCACGGTTATCATACTTAAGAATGTTTGATGATGTTATATGTTTTGATTTTGGATTGTGTTAAATAACATCATGTTTTGATCTTGGATTGTGTTAAATGTTGTTGATACCTAGAAATATAGTTACATATTCACAAGCCACCTAGAAGCACTCTTTCATTGTTCAAGTCACCTACTTGTGCAAAAAATATCTATTGACTTACAAAAAGGAAACAAACTAAATAAGAATGATAATGGAAATCGTAGGTTTCATGAACATGGTAGTGGGAACATAACGATCTGTTGAGGTTTCAACCGGTAATCGATGGGCTAAAGAAACAAGACGGAAATTAGATAGAAATTAGAAAAAAACTAGATTAAGAGATTCACAATCAAATCTCTTAATACATCTATTTGATTACACTAAAAACACTACTTTTTTTTTCAGTTTTTAATTAAATAATATTTTTATACTTTTATCACTACATTTTCTCTTTACTCCACTTACAAGCACTTTTAAAAAATATTAAAAAATTTAGAGTAAATTGCACAAAACATCCTTTATGTTTCCTCAAACTTGCAGGTTCCAGCCTTAATGTTTAAAAGTTGCTAAAAACAGCCTTTAAGTTTATTTTTGTTGCGGGTTCAATCCTTTACAGCTAACCACGTTATTTTCTTCAGTTAAGTTCCCTCACATGCATAACATGTGAGGGTATATTCGTCATTTTGGTTGATCATGTGAGGGAACTTAACTGAAGAAAATAACGTGGTTAGCTGTAAAGGATTGAACCCGCAACAAAAATAAACTTAAAGGTTGTTTTTAGCAACTTTTAAACATTAAGGCTGGAACCTGCAAGTTTGAGGAAACATAAAGGATGTTTTGTGCAATTTACTCAAAAATTATAGGGGTAAACATTACCTTTTCCAGATTTACGATTTACTGATGAATAGTAATTGTTTCTCTTTTTTCTCTTTCTCCACTCATAATAGTTTACAACTATTCTTATAAATATAGAGGTTACTCGCTTGAAGTTTGGTCGAAAAAAGCTCGGCGCAAAGTCAGCTCGGTTTTAAACGAGCCAGCTCAGCTTGATTCGATTTCTAAACGAGTCGCCCCTGAACCCACCCTGGTTTGTTTTCGCTCAGCTAGTTTACAGCTCTAGTTACACTCATATAAATATAGAGGATCCATGGTAAAATGCTCTAAATCATACAGTTTTCATTTCTTTTTTTTTTTCCTACCAAGTTGCAATTTTAATGCATAAGAAAAACGTACGGGGTGTTAAAGAAAAGGAAATACTCTTCCTTTGTTGGAAAATGGAGAAGTGGTCGAACACCACTAACTACCACATGCGTAATTAAAATAAATATAATAACAAACATAATATTAAAACGGAAAATAAGAATCATCCATGCAATCCAGTATAGTGCACGCCGTCAGCATTTGCATCTAGGACATGTACTCTCTGCTTGGAACTGGTACATACATCTATGTACTAAAAAACCCGGCTTATGAACAAGGAACCGCTTTAACGGCTAGTGAGCAAGGAACTAGTTTTTGTTTTTTGTTTTTTTTTAAATGGTAAATTTGGATCATTGACAGACCATTGAAGTATTATCGTGTTACTAATGGAACCACCCGATCATACTAGGCAATAATAATTATACACCAATTCAGGAGAAAACTCAATAAATCTAAGAAAAACACCTAGTGAGAATCGAACTCATGACGGTCCAACCCCAAAATGCTACTAGGCTATAATGCCATGTGCGAGCAAGGAACTAGTTAGACGGCGGTTTTAACTGATAATGTCAATATGCCTATTTTCCATGTTTTAAAGGTTCTTGTTGCAGTCAAACTTATTAACTTTTTTTTGTATGAATCTAACATTGTCCATGGAATTTTGACATTAAATTCAACTCTCTTTTAGTTAAGCGGTATTGTGCAATATATTTATAATCTTTTAACTTTCAGATTTCAAGGGCATGAAATCAGTTGTCAGTTTTCACTTTAACTCATTTATGTCATTCAACATATCAAAAGAGAAGATGTAAACCATCCAAAATGAGTTATAACATGTGCTCATTTTAATTGTTATTCTCAAAGGAAACTATATGCTTCCATCAGAAAGCCACTTCTTTAACTGCCTTGCACCGACACTCCCTCTTCACGTTTTGGAGCTGGTTGCAGCATTGTTGGAGCCCTGGTTGCTGCTGTTGTTGTCCCGGCCGCCTTATGTATGGTGCGGGGGACTGCATTTGCTGCTCCACAAACCTGTTGGAAATTATTATAATTAGAAGATATGATTTGACTATTATCTTTATTATATCATTAGTACAATATACATAGTTAATTCATAATATGTACGGTTTTCATTTTTCATGCTATATAGAAAAATATATTATTATTTACTTTTTTTGTAAGTTGTTAGATTCGAACTTGAGACATCTTGTATGTTTTGTAAAAGGTTTTACTTATGATTTATGGATGTATGTTGTTAAGATTCGTTTATAAATTTGTAACAATATTATACCTTTGGCCTTCACTGATGGGTCGTTAGATTTCATTTTGGCTGCATTGTTGTGATCCAGTGCCAAAGGGCCTGTCACAGAAGGGGATATCGATATTGCTCTCGGTGACAGTGGTGGTGATGGTTCCGATTGACTGCGGTCCCTGTTGTTGTTGTACCTGCTGCTGTGCTTCTCGGAACACCTGTTTCACCGCCTCACATTGGCACTGCTCTTCGATGTTTCGAAGCTGTTGGTAGCACTGCAGGACGATTTCCTGCTGTTTTTGTTGCTGCTGTTGCCCCATCTGAGGAATCTGACCCTGCTGGAGGAACATGCGACACTAGTTCAACCTTTGTCCCTGTACCCGTTGGCTACCTTGCCTTTGTTCGGATATCGGGTTCTCGTCTTCGATGGTGGTGGTGACGATGGTTGTGTGGGCGGTAGTGAAGGCTTCAAAGGCGGCTAAGGCGAGCAAGAGAAGTGTTAGCTTTTCCATTGTGGGAGATGGTGTTAATTGTTGTGTGAATTGGGGTGTGGTGGTGATGGGCATATATGGTGCATGAAGGTTTACACTCTTGATGAGAAATAGAGAAATACAGTTTGAAAGGAAGATGCAGGAAAAGGAGAAATCATTTACACATAAGATAAACACAGAGATTGAAAAGTTGAAGTTAGAAAGAATACAGCTAGACTGACAAGAGAGGAAAGAGATGTGAAGAGATATCATCCAAGAACGTACTATTGCAAGAATGTCAAAGATGACAATCAAATTGCAAGAAGAGGAAACAAGAAGTAGTTCATGATTTACCATTCGACAAACCTGACAGACATAGAAGATGGCGTACAGGTGGTTAAAGATGGTGATATTCAAACAAGGTAGGAAGTCATTGTTCACGTTCAAGAAAAGGTTCGTGTTGCAATTGTTGGAGAGTCAGATCAAGAAAGCAAGCAAGTGACGGTTAGAAAACCGAAGTTTAAAGACAATGATCTTCTACAATAAGTTCGTTATTAAGATGGAGAAGCACATGATAGCAATCAAAACACGGAGAAAGATCAAGGTGCAAGGAAAGAAGTTCAAGTGGAAGATGAAAGACTTCATTCTCTTGGAGAACAAAGATGCTAAAGCATGAAGATACTGAAGGCATGGATTAAGAAATTAGTGGGAATATTGATATGTAATTTCTTAATCCATACGGGTCAAAAGTAGCGGGTCGTTTATGTAATTAGTAGATAGTAACTTTGTATTATAAATAGATTAGTTAGATAAGTGTGAGAACCAACAGTGACAAGTTAGAAAATGAAACCTACAACTAAAGGAAGTGGCGTCTCTCCTGGAGACGCAACTCTTCAAAGGGCGGCAACATCACAGACGACCAAGAGACACATCGATTCAAGAGGAGTCACAACCATCCACCCGCACCTCTTCGATTAGTATAAATAAGATTAGGATTTCTATTGAAAACACATACTCATACATTCACAATCATTATCCATTCAGAAATATCAAAGGTATTCGTTATCCATTCAGAAATATCAAAGGTACAAAGGTACTAGTTTGTTTTTATTGTTCTTTATCATTGTTTTTCATCAAAAAGATTCTGGGCAACAACTAATTGACACAAACGAACCATAATCAATTGAATTAACCGAAATTGATTATCATATTTGTCTAACCTATGGTTACGAACCATATTTTTATATGTTTTTTTAACTTTTATACTTGCATTTAATATAACTTATGTCTTTGACCATCATGTAGGAGCCATGATTGTAATAAAATTGGTGGTTTATGAAGATTAAAAAGTTGGTTATCTTTGAAGATATGAAGATGAAGTTGACGAAGATTAAGATGAAGTTGATGAAGATGAAATTGATTATCATATTTGTCTAGCTAGCGATGCGCTTCCCTTTATTACTCATTCGTTTGCTTCCACTTCAGTACCGTGGGATGTTGCATTGCTGGACTTCCAAGTTGCACTGATTGGGCAGGTTCTGAAGCACGCTCCTCGCGATTTCCATCTCCTCCCCACGGAACTGCCCACGTCATTGCTGCTGGTGCTGCTGTTGTGGCTGATTCATCACTCTCTTAGCCACTTCTTTAACCGCCTCGCATTGACACTCCCTCTTCACGTTTTGGAGCTCATTGCAGCATTGCCTAAGTTCTGGCTGTTGCTGCTGTTGTTTTCCCGGCCTCCGTATGTATGGCATCGGGGACTGGATTTGCTGCTCCACAAACCTGTTAAAAATCATAATTAGGATATATGAATTCATGAGTAGGTTTTCTTTCTTATTATATTATTATGTTTCTAACAGTATAGATAGTTAGGTGTGTGTGTATATATATATATATATGTCCATGCATGTATGCTGTTAACATGTTGTTAATGAATTTCCAACAGTATACCTTTGGCATGTACTGATGGGTCGGTGGATTTCACTTTGGCTGCATTGCTGTGATCCAGTGCCAAAGGGCCTGTCACGGAAGGGGATATCGATATTGCTCTCGGTGACAGTGGTGGTGATGGTTCCGATTTCGCATCGTCTTGTTTGAAGGTTGCATACGTTAGGGAGGATCTGAGCCTTCTGCTTCAACCGTTGGGCCTGCTGCGAACAGAGGAAGGGTACAGACTACGGTCCCTGCTGTTGTTGTACCTGCTGCTGTGCTTCTCGGAATACCTGCTTCACTGCCTCACATTGGCACTGCTCTTCGATGTTTTGGAGCTGTTGGCAGCACTGCTGGAGGATTTGCTGCTGCTGCTGCTGTTGTCCCATTTGAGGGTTTTCGAATTCGTAAGGAATGTTCTGACCCTGCTGGAGGAACATGCGACACTGGTTCAACCTTTGTCCCTGTACCTGTCGGCTACATTGCCTTTGTTCGGAGATCGGGTTCTCGTCTTCTTCGATGGTGGTGGTGACGATGGTTGTGTGGGCGGTAGCGAAGGCTACAAGGGCGGCTAAGGCTAGCAAGAGAAGTATAAGCTTTGCCATTGAGAGAGATGGTGTTGGTTGTTTTGTGAATTGGGGTGTGGTGGTGATGGGTATATATGGTGGGTGGAGGTTCATACGTGGAGAGGTGAGTTTAATCGGTGGCGTAATATGATCATTGTCGAACAACACGTACGAGTTTTTACATGAAAAATGTAGCAAGTGGAAGCATGCATATGTATGTGGTGTCAATTCTTTTGTTTGAATTAGATGATGAAATGGGTCCACGTGAATTCTTTTGTTGGAAATATACGATGAAATGGCTCCATGTGGAGTTGAGATTCCTTATGATTACAGGTAGCCTGGTAGCGAGGGTTTTAATGAAAAACAAAACTCTAGATATAAAAACAAACATGTTGGTATATTGGAAGATAACAAGTTATAATAATAAGACATACAATTTCAATAGTAACCATAGCAACTTCTTTTATAAATATCAATTAACTATCAACGTTGGGAAACGATGGTTGAACAATAAAAAACACACATTCAATTCCTATCTATACTATATTATAAATCATTTCTTCAAAAACTTTTTAAAACCTAAGAGATATAAGTAAAAATGATTAGTATATAACTCATATGCATATATTAACTACTTTCTAAACATATAATTGAAACAATAAAACACTAAAAAAATTCATATATAAGTTATATATGTACATAAAAACACCCACCCATGGCAGATGGTAAGTTTTTAATGGATATAAGAGACAGTTTAATAATAGCATGCTATATTCTATATACAATTATAACACAACAAAATATGTATAGATGTCTTTGGTTTACGTTAAGCATAGGAAGCAGAAATGAAACTTTTAAAATGTGTAAAACTGGTATTACAACGTATATAGGGTTCTTGGAGGTGCTTTTTAAGTTGGCATTAGACCATCCCCAATGCAAAGTGCTAGATACCTTTATAAACACGTTCAGTTAGGTACCATATCAGTTTTTTATAAATGCATCAAACTAACCTGCAGGAATCACCAACAAATAAAACGTAAGCACACCCACATAAACGACATTAGCACAATCACAAAAGGAACTTCCATTATTAGCACTCTCATTTTAATAAAAAAAGGAACTTCCATTATCAACGACCTTAACACAATCAAAAGACGACATTACCATAACATAAGACCATCCACATTATCAGCATTCTCGTTTAAATCAAAAAATGAACTTCCATTATCAACGACATTAGAAGAATAAAAAAAATCAACATTAGCACAATCAAATAACAACATTAGCACTCTCTTAACACCACTGTCAGGGCATCCGACGGTAACACCAACATAAACAACATTAGCACTATAAAAAATGACCTACCAACGAACGGGCATTATCAGCACCTTAGTTTCAGCACCAATCGATTTATCGATTCACCTGATGTCACATAAAAACGAAATTACAACTTCCGATTTCATCAATCTCAACAAAAACTATACTCAAAACAACTTCCCCCCCAAAAAAAACCCTAAAAAGATCAAGACTTATAAATTGAAAGCTGTACCTGATTTCAAGTTTCCAACAATCAACAAAATCTTCACAAATCGGAGCCGTTCAATAGATGCTATTACATAACTAACACAATTTCATTGTTTTTAAATTTTATAAATAACACATACATACTGTTACATACTAGCACAATTTCATGTTTTTGTTTTAAATTTGTAAAGAACAAATACTATTACATAACTAGTAGAAAACAAATTTATTACTAAATAAACTCCCAATAACAATACAAAAGGAATAAAATAACAATACATTTGAATTATACAACAAAATAAGAACTTACGTATAGATTTAAAATCAACACAACACATTTTTCATATTAGCACATTACAACTACATAACTAGCACAATTATAAAATGTATAGCAATATGGTACTCATATTAAAGATAAAAAATACTTGATTTTATTGTATAATTTTTTTTCCAAAAATAATGAAATATATAAAAGTTATTTTAGTTTAAAAAAATTGATGAAATTAGATTTTTTTATGAGAAATAACTAAAATACCTATAACTTGATAGTATAAATTAATAATTATATGGGTTTCATTTCTAATCAATATCGACCATTGACTTAAATTATTAATGACTCAGATTTGTTCTTACGGTTCTTATAGTTATCATTGTTTGTACAAGATCTCAGATATCAACCAACCGAAACATTTTAGAATGTTGGTAAGCAAAATGATTCTTTAGATTGGATTGATTAGCTGATTTAGCTCGATAATGAAGATAATGCTATGACCCCTGATTCGATTAACATTCAAACATATGTAATAGATACCAACATTGTTGATATAGAGACAAGGTATGCTAAACCTTTATTTATTGATCTGAATTGTAAAAATATTTTTTAAAATAGATAACACTAATAGATTTTAAGATTTCCTTTAAACTAAAAAAAATGAAAGATACACACAGTTGGAAAACCCAAAACACAACTACCTACGAAATGGAATTACCATGTATTGATCAATGCTAGATATTATTTTTCGGAATGAGGTATTATGTAACACCCCGGAGATTAGGGCCTAATTTTTTAGTCTAAATTAGTATAATTATCATTAACTAATTAGAAGATTAACAGTTTAACACATCTCAAGTGTGCTAGATCACATGAGTGATTATAATATTTTGTCAGAATATTTAAACGTCTATATAAATAAACATCTACTTATTATTCGTTGGGTCTTCGTAAAAAAAAATTATTAGGGGTCGTCGTCAATAAGTGGTTGTACAACCCAATATAAATAAAAGTAGTATTATATATTATTATTCATTTAATAAGAATGTACTGGGATTATAACGATAAATGAATACACCACGAGAAATAACATTTTAGATACACGTGTATAAGGTCTAATCTGTATTAGGTACTAGCATTAAGCCCACCACGTTGCGGCGGTGAACATAAATCATGCCAAGTAGCACTAATGCTGCACAACTATCAGCGACCAGAAACACCAAAAAACTCGTAAAAACAAAATAAATAAAAAAGAAAAAATAACAACAAAAGAAAAACCTATGTAAAATCGTTGAACCAATGCGAAGAAAGTAGACAGAAACGTAAAAGTAGAAAAGAATAACTAAGTTGATCTATGATTATACGCGTTGCGACGAACCAGTCAAACATGGAAAAATAGACGCCTTGTGACGTTTCTGTCAAATGGGAAAAATAGACGCGTTGTGACGTTTTTGTCAAATGGGAAAAAGTAGACGAAAAACGTTGAAACCCACACGATGGTCATGGCGTGATCACTCGCAAAATTAAAACGAAAAATTAGTAATGGATGAAAAATATGGGGATCAAAGTTGTAAATAAAAATATATTGGGGTTAAATTGCAAAAGATGAAAAGTTTTAAGTTAAAAGTAAAAAAAAACAAAACAAAGAGGTTAAATTGCAAAAAAATGAGAGACTTTGGGTTAGAAGTGAAAACTCTACTTTTTTTTTGAAAACCTTCCCATGCTTGAAGTATAACTTGATGAAGCACTAACATGTTTCTAATTTATAGTATAGTAATAATGGTTGGTTGGAGATAAACTTAGATTAGGACTCCCATATCAATATATTTACTTAAATTATTAATCAAAACGAAAAAAAGAAAAAGTAGATGGTTACCATCATTGTTGTTATCACGAAGCTACAATCCGTTTCCTACTACAATTATTTCGTAAATAGATTAATATGATTTAATTTAATGTGTGAATCTTTAATGCCCTAATCTCCAAAAAATTGATTATTATTGAATTTCAATAATAAATAATTACTTATAAATATTTAAAGTTGAGAGAGAGAATGTCATGTGCCATTATTTGGAATCTTTTATTATAAGTTAGATTATATATATATATATATATGGTTAGTATCATGTGAGAAATTAGGCTAATTGAGAAACTTGAGAAACATTCTGTACCACACATTTTCTTAAGCTTTTCATTATATACACATATGTATAGTTTAAAATTGACTATATACATATGTGTATAATTCAATATACATATATGTAGATAGTGAATTTTAAACTATACATATGTATATTAAGAAAAAGTTAGAGAAATTTGTGATTCAAAATGTTTCTCAAGATTCTCAAATAAGGTTGACTTCTTTTAGGATCCCTACCATATATATATATATATATATATATATATATATATATATATATATATATATAGAGAGAGAGAGAGAGAGAGAGAGAGAGAGAAAGGGGTCGGTCCCTGCAAAAAAAATTACGTACCAAGCATACGCGAGAATTAGAGGATAAAAAGTATCATTGGTATGAATGATATTTTGGTCTTTTCTCAACGTAATAGCTTTCACATTTATTTTCAAACGCTTATGACTTTTTTCATACGTTAATAGTTAAAAAAAATTACACAACGAGCATTACATTCTCTTTAATTTGAGCACCCTATTGCTATAGTTTTGTTAAAAAAAATTATATGTCTTTGAATACTTGTTATGTGATTACGTAATTTTGAATACCCAGCACATGAATACGTGGAATACCCATTACATGATTACACATTCACTATAAACCATTAGGTAATCACATATTCAGTGTAAATATATTAGCAGATTACAGATTTAATATGATTAGTTATAACTAATGTTATTACAATTATACCTATTACGTGATTAAAACTCCAATATACGACAAGAAGTGGTTATTATATGTTGATTTGACTAATTTTGTATATAATTTATCTTTAATACGTGATTAGACCTAAAATATTATGTATTCCATATGAAATACTATGTATTAGATGTTTTTGTTTTTACGTAATTACGTAATCACTCCGTGTGGTTTCACATAAAATACTATAATAAAATTAGGTAATCATAAAATGTGTATTCATAATCACGTAGTCACGTAATAATACATAGTTAACTATTGTTACGTAATTACGTAATCACTTAGTGTGTTTTACATACAATAATGACATTGTGTAATCACGTAATTAGTATTCAAAATGACGTAATCATGTGTTGTGTATTCAAAATTACGTAATCACGTAATGGGTATTTAAATCCTGTAATTTTTAAGAAAACTATTGATGTGCGTGAATTAAATATATTTTTATTATTATAATTTTCGTTCACACAGATTAGGTTTTAAAATTGTTTTTACTTAAAACCAACTACACACACATAGGGCAAGTGTCCCGTCAGGTGGTAGTATAGTTCGCTGGTAAGAACCGGATATCAATCCGTGGACTCGGTGGCTCAGTACTAAATTTTTGTTACTTTTAAACCTTTCCAATTGATGAGTTGGTTTTGTTCCTAATTTATCATGCAAAATAATAAACTACTACTAAACTAGAGAATGACAATATCTAAGAAAGGGTTGCCTAAACTAAGTATCCACAAACAAACATGTGACAACTAAGTGGAGGATCAATGGTGATGCAAGCTCTAAGTTAACTAAGTCTGCAATCAAGGTTTCCTAGTTTAATAAACCTTAGGAAAACTAAAATGAAATAATCACTCTAATCACCTAAAATTATTATTTGAAGCTCACTTGCTTAGTTAATGTTAACCTTTAAACAAGAGTTATTTGTTTGCCAAAACTCCTAACTCTACAAGTTTGGGAAAATTACCATGAACAACATAACAATCACCCTAACTTGCTTTCAAGTAAGTAGCACTATCATCATGTTCTTGACAAAAAACCACAAGCATGGTCATGCTAGATAACAATCTAGGCCAAAAATCATCAATCTAACACAAACACAACTATAGAGTCCAAGTAAACATTATTATGATTTTTCCAAATCTAAATGCAAGAATTCCTACACATGTTCAAATCATCATTTCAAGTCATGTTAACAATTACCATTCCTAGTTTCATGTTATGAATCATGCTAACAAGTTACTAAGATTCAATAATCATAATCTTTACATGGGCTTTCCAACACAACATGTAAATACTTATGACCAAACATTCAAGAACAAGGACTTTAAGCATGTATAAGAACTCCAAGAACAAGATTCAAGCACTACTATGAAGATTAACAAAAACAATCACCACATCAACTTTCATGATTATCACATATTCATAAGCTTCAACTAGTTTAGACAACACCAAATGTTTAGCCTACAAGGCTCATGATAACTAAGACAAACATAAAGTAATATGGATTGTGCATGAATAACAAGTGAAATACTAAAAAAAAGGGTAAATGCATGGTACCCCTGACCGCGGGAGGGTTTTCCCTCCCCAAGCTAGCTTAGCCCCATAGCTGCCTAGCGGTTACTACTCAGAAGGATTATTCGGGCCGAGCTGGACTCGAACCCGCGTCCTCCCGTTTGGAATGGGTGAGGCTGGCCACTGGGCTGACACCCGTGGTTATAACAAGTGAAATACTAGTGTTTAAGACAAGGTAATTAGCAAAATGAGTTGGATTATCAAGTGATACAACCTCCTAAAGGCGCCTTCTTCAATCTCCAAGCTTCCAAGATCAGCTTCTTGAAAGAGAAATCCACCCAAATGCTCCAACTCCCCTTCAAATGAGCTGAATTCACGTATTTAAGCTACTGGGCATTTGGCACGACCGTGCCAACATTTGGCACTGTCGTGCTTGGTAAGTGTCAGGTGCCTTTCTGAGTTGTTGACCAAGTTTGATGCCAAATCCGAAAAGATCCCACTAAAATTTCCCCTAGGTGGCGCGACCGTGCCACCATTTGGCACGGTCGTGCTTATCGATATCGCACTCGGAAATGACTAAGTTGAACTCGGAAACTAGCTGATTAAAGCCTGTGATTGCACGCGCACGGTCGTGCTTGTGGTTGGCACGGTCGTGCCAAGTGTTGATTTGGCTCGGATTGTGCAGTCTTATGATAGTGCTTGTGATAGTGCCGACTTCTTGATGCTTGGCACGGTCGTGCCAATGGTTGGCACGGTCGTGCCATATCTGGCTATTTGGCAGAAATGTTCCATTTTTGCTCCAAAAGCCTTTGTTTCTTTACCGGGCCGAAGCCCGGACCTGCATTTTCACAAATAACTCAAATGAGTATCTAAATCAATGAAAACACAACGAATTTCCGCATTAATGGGGGATATTTGACGTTTAAAAGATGTATAAATTCTTATACATCAAACATCCCCACACTTGAACTTTGGTTGTCCTCAAACAAATTAAAGTAAACAAAATTTTATCTTGCAATCATCTCAACTAGCGTGATATAAGCACAAATAAATAACTTGGGTAAAACAAAACGGATTACTCGACATAAAAGGAAAAACCAAAAAGTATATGAAATATGGATATGAGCAATGATTCATCTCGGCATCCCTACAAGTTCACCTTACATCCTCACAATGTTCACACACACTCGACTTAAATATAGGGAACATACAATTCAATGAGTATGTTTAGAACACTCGATGCCAAGACAATGACTATGCGATATCATAAGCTTGTATAAGGATCAAATCTAAACACTTAACCAACACATATAAAAAATCAAGAGGTCTTGTGTGGGTTGTAATATGGCTAGGGTCAAGGGTGTGGAAATGGATTTATAAAAGTGGCTAAAATGGCTAAAGACCAAAGGCTCGACTAACTTGAAGTGAAGAAAGATAAAACTATCCAAATAACTAACCGAGAGCTAGCAAACCGCTTGGATGTATCCGCAAAATTGCTCTAGCAAAGCCAATTGACGCGGCTTTTTTTTGATTCACCACTTTGGAGGGAATTAAGTACATCTACTTAGATAAAAACTCCAAGCTATGATGTTATGACTTGTAACATCTGTCGAAAAACGGGTTTCCAAAACCCGTTTCGTTTATTAATCGAATAGTCAGTTATAAATTTCGTTGCCTAAATATTGTCCATTTTAATTTTAAACAATATAATTAATAAATATATTAGAATTTAAAAACTATAATTACTAAACAATAAAAACAAGTGAAGAAAAAATAAAAGGAAGCTGCCGGGTTTCGAACCCGGGTCAGCCGATTCAACAAACAAACACTACACCACTCCGCCACTTGACTAGTTTGTGTAAACAATGAAACAAATAATACTTAAGTTAAAACTCGAATTCAAAAACCGGACTTCAGCGCGGCAGAACTCGCAATCACCGGAAAATCCGGCAATCCGCGAGTTTAGCCATTTTCCTGTTGACTATAACATTATAACCGACGTCGACATCGGTTATAACCGACATCTAACAGTAAATTGCGGTCGTAACCATCGGAGAAACCTTGACCTCGAATCAAGATCAAATTCGGACTCAATTCATCCTGATTCTTCCTTATAAATACCCACCCAAACCTCTTGTAATCTTTTCGCTCAAAATCGCACAAACTCTCGAAGCTTTAGCACTCGCCGGAGATATTTTACAGTCGCCGGACTTTCACCGGAAAACCGAGATTTACTTCAAATCGGTAAATTTCTCGACTCTTTCGATTTCAATCCATTATTAGACAAGTAATAACATAAATCGTTCAACCAGAATCCGACTCAGACAACGTTGCCGGGAATTTCTGCACTCGCCGGAAAATCACTGGAAATTATGAAGTCTCGCTGTAAATCGGTATAATCATCTAAACCCCCTGATATCCCTTGTTTAGTAACCTAATTTCACAACTCGTTGATCAAATCTGTTAATTGATTCACTCAGACGGAAGTCACAAATCAGAGCCGACGACTCTTGCCGGAATTCTGAAGAAAACATTCTGATCGGTACATTCGATTCCGTAACCCTCTCTATTCATTTTAATTCAATCAATTATATGATAGATGACCGATTTAAACAAGAACAGTCGGTCACCTTCGTTCTGTGTCTTTATAAATGAAGAAGACGAAGTCGAAATGTGTATAAGTATAATTAAAACTGAATGATTAACCGGGTTAGACACACAGTCCAGCGGTGGACTGTGTGCAAACAGAAACGCACGTCACGAGTTCGAATCATACAACGTACCGACTTTCAGAAATAAAATCAATATTTTTAGAACTGAATCAGAACAAGTCATAGTATGTTTATAAGAGGAATATAATTCGTAAGATAAACAGATTAGACACACAGCCAACTGGTTGGGCTGTGCGCATACGAACCGAAGGACCCGAGTTCGACTCCGGGTCCCTGCAAGCGGTTCGGCCGTTTTTAATCATTTTAATATTAACCCAATAAAAATAACAATTAATTAGTACATATATATAATTAAAACAGAGAATATTTCGGGTTAGACACGTAGCTCAGTTGGTAGAGCTGCGTGCACGCGTACGAGAGGTCTCGGGTTCGAACCTTACTCAGCGCACACTTAACCACAGTCCGACCGGTCAACGGTCCGGTCAACGGTCAACGGTAAAAAAAGTCAAAATTTTTATTTCTTTTTATTTATTTATTTAATTTAAAAATCAATTAAAAATATTAAAAAATAATATTTTTAAAGTTAGAAAACGTCCTTAAACTCACAAAAATGAATCTAAAAACCCTATTAAGATTATGAATTAAAATCTACTTATTTACCGAACCACTTTGTTATTATTTAGGTTAGCTTTCCTCGTCAATCAAATCCCAAAACTCGTGCGCATCCAACGTAATCAAAAGAACGCACCCAATGTGAGTGAATCTCTACAAATTCCCCATTTTAATCACGTTTTGGGGTGTATCATGTGTCGTACAATTCTGTTATTATATAAATATAAACACTTGTGCATTCATCATATCTGTGATCTAATGTGTATCAAATGTGTACAAATTGTTGTGTGAATTATGTTTAGTTCGGATTTATCATTTTCAGTGCAAGCATTTCATTAGGCCCATCAGCTCCCCGTGGGATACGGGTTGAGTACAGGTGCCTCATCCGATCGGCTCCGTTTGATTGAGCCTTGATCTCACAGTCATCATCATTCATATCATATACTCATCCAATGTGGTTTGTGTTTTGTTATATACATACGTTTGCTCACATGTGATTATTGCACAATTTTTCAATACTAAATACAACAAGGAATCAATAATAATGTTTTAACAAGGTTCACTCGCCAAATTTTGTTGACCCAAAATATTCCCCGTTTTACACATGATACAGGTGATCCAGTTGAGGCAAGAAACACATAGGAAGGCTTAGAAGAATAATTCAGTTTAAGCTTTGAATTGTATTACTTAGTTTCATTTTCCTTGTAATTGTATGGATTTGATTTGACTATTTAAGTTGTAATTTGAATTTAATAAATATGAAACATTTTAGTAAACATCATGAGCTTTGGTGATAACCCAATTATGCCCCGACTCTTATTCCGCTGCGGGTCGGGGTGTGACAGATTGGTATCAGAGCCATGACTATAGGGATATATGATAGGTTATTAGACCCTTAGAGCCTATACTATAGTTGATTAGAATTTTAAATTGTTTATGTGTTACATACAAAATTCATGATGTTTATATGCTTTATGTTTATTGTTACATTCCATGTTATGCAAGCATGTTCACAAGTACATATTATTATACAATGCTCATCATGAATCATATCCTCATAACATATCATATCCATGAGAGCACACACCTCACAATTCCCATGATTTTTTACAATGATTTTTGTATTTTTGCAAATCACATCAAAGTGAGTTCCCATGACGGGCATGTAGTAACTGGAAGGGTACGAGTACCGGTAGTCGGAACGTCCTGTCTAGGCTTGGCATTCGTATAAATCCAAAATAAAGGACCAGTTTGCCTTCCTGGGGACTAGCGATGAGAGTACGAAGGACCTATTAGGCCAAAGCATGCTATACCAAACGTCGTGGGAGCTAACCCCACTTTGAGTTGTCATTGTGTCTATACCTGGACACCCTCCTACCATACCTCTCGCAATCATATTTCATGGTTTTCATTCGGGTGATGCGAGTGTTAAACGCCAACACCAATGTGAATTCTACTAAGCCAATAGTCATGGGGGCCCACATGACTATACAGGCGATGGTATGGGGGACATTGGAGGTCTCAAACATGAGCAAACCCAAGACATCCTATGGATGTAGTTGCATTATTGATGATTATGTTATTTTTATTCTTTTAACGACACATGACACCTAAAAACTTCTTAAACTCACAATCTTCCTATGTATGTTCCTGTAGATGTCGGCTAGGCAGCTACTGGAGGTAGAAAGTCAGGAAGATCAAATGAACGCTTGGCCACCCAAATTGCAAAACAAATGGCTGCAGTGCTTCCTGACATCGTAATTCAAGTCCAACAAGCACTCACCGCGAATCCCATCAACCCTCCCAATCAAGAAGACCAGAACGTCGACAAGCCTCCCTCCAAAAAGTGCTCCTACAAACACTTTAAGTCTTGCGATCCCCAAAATATGAAGGGACCTAAGGTGTCACTGCTCTCCTCCACTGGTTTGAAAAAATGGAGAACACCTTCCTAAATTGCGATTGTCCCGAGGATCGCAAGGTACGTTACGCAACTGGGAGACTGTTTGGGGTAGCCCTTACCTGGTGGAACACAGAAAAGGGTAAGAGAGGAGTCGAAGATGCCATGGCCTTAACATGGGAAGAGTTAAGGGAAATCATGACGAGACGCTTCTGTCCAAGAAGCGAAATGAAAAAGTTGGAAGATGAATTCCACTCGCTAAAACAAAAGGAAGGAGATCATACTTCCTACAACAAAAGGTTTCTCGAGTTGAACCAAATGATCCCCAACTTGTTCACCCCAGTGTACCGTTTAGTTGAACACTATATTCGAGGCCTCCCCTCGAAAATTCAAGACTCGGTTCTAAGCACTTCGCCTGCAACACTTGAAGCCGCTATGGAACTAGCTACCGAGCTTACCGAGAATCGCATCCGAAATGGCAAATTCAAGGATGAGAAAAAGAAAGCCCCCATTGAGGCCCAAACCCCAAACCATTCCGTTTCCTCTTTGAAATTTGCTGGTAAGAGGAAACGAAACAACAGAAATTTTGCTGTCACACAAACAAACCCTCCAATCACTGCCGCACCAATTACCCAAATTGCTCCCACAGCGGCACCATACAAAAAGCCATACTCCGGCCCATACCCGAAATGCAACCGTTGTCAATACCATCACCTTCCCGAACATCCCTGCCAACATTGCACCAGCTGTGGCCGTGCGGGTCACACCATCCAAACCTGTCGCTCACTTCAGTGAATGAACCGCAATCAACCCTCAACCCAAACCCACCATCAGATAGTGGGTCAAGCCCAACAACCCTTACTTCTACCAGCTACGCAACACGTAGCCCAACCTTACTGTCAACCCAACTACCCCATGATGTAACCCATGCGAGCTTGCTACAACTGTGGAGACCCAAACCACTTTAGAAACACTTGTCCACGCTTGGTGAACATCATTCATGCCCAAGCTCAAGCAAATCCGGTAAACCAAGCTAACCAAGCTCCCCCACCTGCTAGAGGAAGAGCTTTCAACATCAACGCCAATCAAGCTAGGGCTGAAAACAACGTGGTTAACGGTACGTTTCTCATCAATGGTAGTTATGCATCCATGTTATTCGATACTGGCGCGGATAAGAGTTTTGTATCCTTAGAATTTGGACCTATCCTCAACCAAACTCATGATAATCTCATAGAATCTCTAACGGTGGAAGTTGCTGACGGAGAACCAGTCTCATTAAACTCTATTATACGAAATTGTACCCTCACTCTAAACGATCACGATTTTCCAGTTGACCTCATTCCTATGAAGTTGGGAAGTTTCGATATTATAATCGGTATGGACTGGCTCAGCCAACATCACGCTGAAGTAGTATGCGCGAAAAGTTCATTCGCATTCCTCTTGCAGACGGTCAGACCCTATGAATCTTTGGAGAAACCCCGTCGAAAGGACTCAAATTAATGTCCTGCCTTCAAGCCCGAAAATATCTCCGCAAGAACTATGTCGCATTCCTAACTCACGTCGTCAAGAAGGGAAACAAGGAGCAGAAACTCGAAGATATACCTGTAGTGAAAGAATTCCCACAAGTCTTTCCTGATGACATCTCAGGACTTCCTCCCGTGAGAGAAGTCGAATTCCGCATTGATCTTATACCTGGGGCTACACCAGTCGTAAAATCTCCTTATAGGTTAGCCCCATCCGAAATGCAAGAGCTGGCCAGTCAACTGCAAGAGCTGACTGACAAAGGATTCATACGTCCTAGTTCATCGCCTTGGGGTGCACCTGTTCTTTTTGTGAAGAAGAAAGATGGAACGTTTCGCATGTGTATCGACTATAGAGAACTCAACAAGTTAACGGTTAAGAATCGCTACCCACTACCTCGCATCGATGACCTCCTAGACCAACTTCAAGGCGCCACCTGTATTTCAAAAATCGACCTTCATTCTGGTTATCATCAACTCAGAGTACATGAAGAAGACGTCCCAAAGACCGCCTTCCGAACTCGTTATGGTCATTACGAATTCATCGTCATGCCATTTGGTTTAACCAACGCCCCAGCTGTCTTCATGGATCTAATGAATAGGGTATGCAAACCCTACCTCGACCGCTTTGTTATAGTCTTCATCGACGATATTCTTATCTATCAAAGTCTAAATCCGATCATGAACGACACCTTCGACTCATCCTTACACTCTTAAGGACCGAAAAGCTCTACGCTAAGTTCTCAAAATGCGAATTCTGGTTAAGAGAAGTACAATTCATTGGACATGTTGTTAATGACAAGGGAATACATGTCGATCCTTCAAAAATCAAGGCAGTACAGGAATGGCAAACGCCACGTACCCCTACCGAAGTAAGATCATTCCTTGGTTTGGCTGGTTACTATCACCGCTTCATTGCCAATTTCTCCCGTATTGCTGTACCACTCACGGCTTTGACTCATAAAGGAAAACCCTTCATATGGGGACCTAAACAAGAAGAAGCCTTCCAAACCCTTAAGCAAAAGCTTTGTGACGCACTTATCCTCACACTTCCTGAAGGTTGCGATGACTTTGTAGTATATTGCGACGCATCCGGGCAAGGGCTAGGCTGTGTATTAATGCAAAGAGGAAAAGTGATAGCCTATGCTTCTAGGCAACTCAAAGTTCATGAGAAGAACTACACCACCCACGACCTGGAACTTGGAGCCGTTGTGTTCGCTCTTAAGATATGGAGACATTACCTCTACGGTACCAAGTGTGAAATATACACTGACCACAAGAGCCTCCAACATATCTTTAACCAAAAGGAGTTGAATATGAGGCAACGAAGATGGGTCGAACTGCTTAACGACTACGACTGTGAAATTCGGTATCATCATGGCAAGGCAAACGTGGTGGCCGATGCGCTCAGTCGAAAGGGTTATACGAACTCCATTCATCTTCTATGTTCGCAAATCATAACCGACATCAAAGATCAAATCCGAGAAGCTCAACATGTTTCTATAACAGAAAATGACGTACGCGATGAGCTGTCTTGTAGAGCGGAACTTAAAATCGAAACCAAATCCGACGGTATTCTATACTATCTAAATCGCATATGGATTCCCGATCACGATAACCTTCGTGATTTCCTTATGAATGAGGCGCACAAAACACGGTACTCTGTACACCCAAGAGCCGACAAGATGTATCAAGACCTTCGATACACCTACTGGTGGCCTGGCATGAAAAAGGATATCGCTGTTTTTGTTTCCAAGTGCCTTACATGTTCCAAAGTAAAAGCTGAACATCAAAGACCCTCAGGACTTCTAGTCCAACCCGAAATACCTGTATGGAAGTGGGAAAACATAACTATGGATTTCATTACCGGGTTACCTCGCACCTCCAGTGGGTATGACACTATATGGGTAATCATTGATCGTCTTACAAAATCAGCTCACTTCATTCCGATTCCCGAGGACTTTAAGAACGAGAAGTTAGCTGCCGTCATGGTGTACCTTTAAGCATCATTTCAGACCGTGATGGTCGTTTCACTTCACGAACATGGCAAGCCGTACAAACCGCCTTGGGTACACGATTAGACCTCAGTACGCTTTTCATCCTCAAACTGATGGACAATCTGAACGCACCATCCAGACTATTGAAGACATGCTTCGAGCATGTCTCATAGACTTCAAGGGAAATTGGGACTCTCATCTACCATTAGTTGAATTTTCGTACAACAATAGTTATCACTCAAGTATCGGCATGGCTCCTTTCGAAGCTTTATATGGTCGTAAGTGCCGATCTCCAGTATGTTGGCACGAAATTGGGGAAGCACAAATCACCGGTCCAGAATTAATTCAAGAAACAACAGATAAGATCCATCAAATTCGAAATAATCTTCTAGCGGCACAAAGTCGTCAAAAGAGTTATGCAGACAAATGACGAAAGCCCTTGGAGTTTAACATTGGTGATCAAGTACTTTTAAAAGTATCACCGTGGAAGGGAGTAGTTCGTTTTGGCCAGAAGGGCAAGCTAGCACCACGCCACGTAGGACCTTTCAAGATACTCGAAAGAGTAGGACCTGTAGCATACAAGCTTGACCTACCAGAAGAACTCAACAGAATTCATCCCACATTCCACGTATCAAACTTAAAGAAGTGACTCGCCGATGAAAACCTCCACATTCCCCTAGAAGATATTCAGATCGATGAATCTATGCACTTCATTGAAAGATCAGTAGAAATTATGGACTTCGGAGAAAAGCGTTTAAGACGAAGTCGTATTCCAATTGTCAGGGTACTTTGGGAGTCGAAAAGAGGACCTGAGTTTACTTGGGAACGTGAAGACTCAATGCGCGAGAAATACCCGCACCTTTTTCCTGTTACCACTACTACTTAAATTTCGGGACGAAATTTCTAAAAGTAGGGGATACTGTAACATCTGTCGAAAAACGGGTTTCCAAAACCCGCTTCGTTTATTAATCGAATAGTCAGTTATAAATTTCGTTGCGTAAATATTGTCCATTTTAATTTTAAACAATATATAATTAATAAATATATTAGAATTTAAAAACTATAATTAATAAACAATAAAAACAAGTGAAGAAAAAATAAAAGGAAGCTGCCGGGTTTCGAACCCGGGTCAGCCGATTCAACAAACAAACACTACACCACTCCGCCACTTGACTCGTTTGTACAAACAATGAAACAAATAATATTTAAGTTAAAACTCGAATTAAAAAACCGAACTTCAGCGCGGCAGAACTCGCAATCACCGGAAAATCCGGCAATCCGCGAGTTTAGCCATTTTCCTGTTGACTATAACGTTACAACTGACGTCGACATCGGTTATAACCGACGTCTAACAGTAAATTGCTGTCGTAACCATCGGATAAACCTTGACCTCGAATCAAGATCAAATTCGGACTTAATTCATCCTGATTCTTCCTTATAAATACCCACCCAAACCTCTTGTAATCTTTTCGCTCAAAATCGCACAAACTCTCGAAGCTTTAGCACTCGCCGGAGATATTTTACAGTCGCCGGACTTTCACCAGAAAACCGAGATTTACTTCAAATCGGTAAATTTCTCGACTCTTTCGTTTTCAATCCATTATTAGACAAGTAATAACATAAATCGTTCAACCAGAATCCGACTCAGACAACGTTGCCGGGAATTTCTAAACTCGCCGGAAAATCACTGGAAATTCCGAAGTCTCGCTGTAAATCGGTACAATCATCTAAACCCCTGATATCCCTTGTTTAATAACCTAATTTCTCAACTCGTTGATCAAATCTGTTAATTGATTCACTCAGACGGAAGTCACAAATCAGAGCCGACGACTCTTGCCGGAATTCTGAAGAAAACATTCTGATCGGTACATTCGATTTCGTAACCCTCTCTATCCATTTTAATTCAATCAATTATATGATAGATGACCGATTTAAACAAGAACAGTCGGTCACCTTCGTTCTGTGTCTTTATAAATGAAGAAGACGAAGTCGAAATGTGTATAAGTATGATTAAAACTGAATGATTAACCGGGTTAGACACACAGTCCAGCGGTGGACTATGTGCAAACATAAACGCACGTCACGAGTTCGAATCATACAACGTACCGACTTTCAGAAATAAAATCAATATTTTTAGAACTGAATCAGAACAAGTCATAGTATGTTTATAAGAGGAATATAATCCGTAAGATAAACAGATTAGACACACAGCCCAACTGGTTGGGCTGTGCGCATACGAACCGAAGGACCCGAGTTCGACTCCGGGTCCCTGCAAGCTGTTCGGCCGTTTTTAATCATTTTAATATTAACCCAATAAAAATAACAATTAATTAGTATATATATATAATTAAAACAGAGAATATTTCGGGTTAGACACGTAGCTCAGTTGGTAGAGCTGCATGCACGCGTACGAGAGGTCTCGGGTTCGAACCTCACTCAGCGCACACTTAACCACAGTCCGACCGGTCAACGGTCAACGGTCCGGTCAACGGTAAAAAAAAAAAGTCAAAATTTTTATTTCTTTTTATTTATTTATTTAATTTAAAAATCAATTAAAAATACTTAAAAATAATTTTTTAAAGTTAGAAAACGTCCTTAAACTCACAAAAATGAATCTAAAAACCCTATTAAGATTATGAATTAAAATCTATTTATTTACCGAACCACTTCGTTATTATTTAGTGATCAAATCCCAAAACTCGTGCGCATCCAACGTCATCAAAAGAACGCACCCAATGTGAGTGAATCTCTACAAATTCCCCGTTTTAATCACGTTTTGGGGTGTATCATGTGTCGTACAATTCTGTTATTATATAAATATAAACACTTGTGCATTCATCATATCTGTGATCTAATGTGTACGAATTGTTGTGTGAATTATGTTTAGTTCGGATTTATCATTTTCAGTGCAAGCATTTCATTAGGCCCATCAGCTCCCCGTGGGATACGGGTTGAGTACAGGTGCCTCATCCGATAGGCTTCGTTTGATTGAGCCTTGATCTCACATACATTCATGTCGTACGATCGGCTCCGTTTGATTGAGCCTTGATCTCACAGTCATCATCATTCATATCATATACTCATCCAATGTGGTTTGTGTTTTGTTATATACATACGTTTGCTCACATGTGATTATTGCACAATTTTTCAATACTAAATACAACAAGGAATCAATAATAATGTTTTAACAAGGTTCACTCGCCAACTTTTGTTGACCCAAAATATTCCCCGTTTTACACATGATACAGGTGATCCAGTTGAGGCAAGAAACACATAGGAAGGCTTAGAAGAATAATTCAGTTTAAGCTTTGAATTGTATTACTTAGTTTCATTTTCCTTGTAATTGTATGGATTTGATTTGACTATTTAAATTGTAATTTGAATTTAATAAATATGAAACATTTTAGTAAACATCATGAGCTTTGGTGATAACCCAATTATGCCCCGACTCTTATTCCACTGCGGGTCGGGGTGTGACATGACTAATAAATTGATAAACTATACAAGAAAGCTTACAAGTTAGTCTTAACCGGATCGGACTTTAAACCAAAAACAAATGTGGTTTCAAAAAGAAAAGGCTAAATTGGCTGATTGGTGATATTTAGTGGTTTATATGAAATGTAAGGGAGAGGCTCAAATTGGTTTAACTAAGGGTGTGATTTAGGTGTAAGGATAATTGAAATTGGTTAAAAAATAAAAGGTTTCCTACTGCCTCAATCATTTTTATGTTATGTGCTTGCTTTGTGTTCTCAATATGCATGCCTAACACAAGTTCTAAATCGCGAAAGTCATCCGGAGCACTCAATCTTTGCCCGCAAATACATGAGCAAAAATATTCTAAAGCTATAAGGCTAAAAAATAATTCACGGAAACGGGCGTATTGGGTAATTATGCAAGGCAAATAGGTAAGAATTTTGCTTGATTTCTCACGCTCAATTTTATACAAAAAAAGATTACTAAATGGTAACTTTTATTCGAGCAAATCCTTTTTGTTCACCTTTGTGAATTTATCAAAAACTTTTAGATTTATATAAAACTTGTGTTGAGTTGATTATTCAAGAGAGTTTTGTTATTATTAATATTATTATTATTATTATTATTATTATTATTATTATTATTATTATTATTATTATTATTATTATTATTGTATCTTTTTCCAGACAACCATAAACAAGCTTAACCACCTCCCCGCACTTGAATTGTACATCGCCCACGATGTACAAAAAAAATGAGCATAATGCAATGCAATAGTATAGCAGTGGAGGAAGCGGGAATACGAAAACTTCCCTGGTTTGCAAAGGCTAGAAATGGAGCGAAAGAAGGTAATATGAAACATTCCAACACACCACTGCACCATCCAGCGATTGGCATATCATCAATTTCAAAACTGCACACTTGCAAACCTGATCAAGATTACCATAAACAACCCAACCCAACAATCCCTTATCATATTTCAAAAATTAAACCACTAAATAAAAATAAAAAATGTACGAAATTTAAAGCAACAACGGAGGAGTGTACGGACAGTCCAAAATGGTACACCCCTCAAACATAGAAATGCAAATGAAAGTACGACAGGAGCTGTAAGATCAGGGTCGGCCGCCAGATCCTGAAGGACCGGTATCGTCCCGGCGGTCAAACCGGGATCTCCTAGTGAAGTGCGGCGGCGGCTGTGTGTACGGATGACCGAGCGAGCTTGCTAGATGTTGCTGAGACCCGAATAACCAGTCGAAGCTACGCCTACTTTGCTCGTACATATCTTCCATAAAATTACCCTGAAGATTCTGCTCAGCGCGGATCAAGTCAACGTCGTGTCGTACAGCTTGCTACTCCAATGCTAGCCCATCCATTCTTCTCCAAAGATCCACTGTAGACGGTTCATGCGGACCATACGCACCCTACTCGTAACCACCACCAAAACCACCAAACAAGTGCTCCCAACTTGGGCTTCCAAAACCCTGGCCTATTTCACCCATCTGAATATGAGGGTCTGCTCCCCCAGCAGCCTCACCTGGCCCGAATCCTGGAGCATCCTGCATGTGGACGTCCTCGGCTCCACCAACATCGCCCTCTTCTGGATCACTTTCTCCCTCAGGGAGTGGGTCCCAAATCCTACCCAATCGATCCACCAACTTCGGGATGCCATTAACCTTGCGAATCATATGCATGGCAGTCAGCTATGCCACATCAAGTAATCCATAATCACAAGCTACGGTAAGATCATCCAACCGCACCCTGTAGTGCCTAGCTAACCTGGTGGCGAATGCACCACCACAGATCCTCGATGTGGGGGTCGACCCAATACCCCTTTGGATGGACTCTGCAACACTAACTGCGACATTGCAGTTGGACCCAGATATGATGCAATAGAGGTCAAAAAGGTCGCGGGTGGTGATGTTTCCAGTGCTATCACCCCGACCGCCGATTACGTGGAAGATGGCTCGCTCTATGATGCGGTGCAACAGGTCAAGAATCCATGTGGCTTTGGCTCGGCGTGGATCCCAGGCCCGGCCCGATATAGTGATCAGATCCCAGAATGCTGCTTTATCCGTATCAACCTCCCATTCTTGCAGACTGCCGTGAAATAACTCGGATTCGATCTCATCCTCCTCATATAATCCAAGTATCTGACCAAACCTGCTGATTGATTGATGATGCCACTTCCGTCCCAGACGGTAACTAACACCAACTCTTTTCTCATAAACATCAGGGCAAGGGAAGATAAACCTAAACGAGGCAAAAAACTCGATAACTAACTTGACATATTGGGGCTCCGCCATTGCGAAAAGGCGAGACCAAGGAGGGGTCATGAGCACCTCAAATCTTTCAGTCTGACCGAGTAGGTCGAGAACGACCGTTTGCAGCGTCCTCATAGGCTCGATTAAGTGCCTACGAGCCCACAGTCTTTTAACCTTCGCAATACAATGCACTTCCCTCGCATTGTCGCTGAAACGAAGAAATGGGTGATTCATCTGCAAGAATAGAACAAAATCAGCAATTATAATGCGGAAAATCAGCAAAACTGGTTTTCAGACGGGCTCGCACGACCGTGCCATATAATGGCACGACCGTGCGTACTTATTTCAGCAAGCTTTATGAAGATGCCAAAATTATGAAGTTTCTGGGTTTGTTCTTCACGAAGCACGATCGTGCCACACTCAAGCACTGCCGTGCAGGACCGAATCTGGGTGGATTTTGTGGGGAAAAACTAGAAATCTTTATGAAGGGCACGACCGTGCCAAATGCCGGCACGATCGTGCTTATTGAATTTCTGGGCAGAATTCCAGTTTCATCAAGAATTTATGAAGAGCACGACCGTGCCATACACGGTCGTGCGTGATGATTTTCTGGGTTTCCTGATGCAGTTTATCACTTTTATGAAGAGCACGGTCGTGCCAAGTTTTGGCATGACCGTGCGTGACGGAACCGTAACCTGCGAAATCCCTCAAAACGCACCCAAAACCCCGATTTTTCAACACTTTTGCTTGGGGGTTTTGTAGATCGGTCCAGAGTGAAGCACAACAACATAAAAAAACACGAAAAACGGGCTTGAATCGGACGATTTAGACCAAGCCCTAAAACACTTTAAAGAAAACCTAACTTGAAGAACAAACCTTAAATATTTAACAACTACAATGAGAAAGTGGAAAGATTCGTACCTGGAACGAAGATTGGGATGAAAAGAATACAGATTTCTTGAGAGAAGGAAGGAAGTGTGAAGGATTCTTGAGTGAGTTTATGAGATTCAAGTGGGGTTTTGAAGATTTTAAAGAAAATTAGGTTATGGGCTTCTTCTGCAAATGGACCTGCACTATCAGATCTGACAGTGCCAGAAAACACTGTTAATAGTGCCAGTTTTTTTTTAAGTTTAATTATTTAAGTTTAATAAACCCAAATACAAACACCACTTGAATCTGGATCACTCATGAAACACTTCCTACCAAGAAAAGAGCCGAACTACATAACTGAAGATCGACAATGTGTTCCAACATCGCCCGCGTCCAAGACGAACCGCAACCTGAAAAGAAACTAAGCAACCAAACAGAAAAACAACTGAAACCCCCAAAACATGATAAGTTTATTTACGAGTCTTCAGCTAGACTCACCACCCTGAATTCATTTGTTCTTGGGGTGGAGGGTGACAACCTCCTCACGCCTATCCACAGGGCCGCCAACATACGACTTCAATCTGTGCCCATTGACCTTGAACAGGCGGCCATCCTCATGGCCTATTTCCACTGTTCCGTATGGAAACACAGACCGCACCGTGTAAGGTCCTGAACAACAAGATTTAAGCTTGCCAGGGAACAGCTTGAGACGCGAGTTGTACAACAACATAATTTTTTTTTCAATTAATCATGTGAGACAAATAAAAACAACTAGAAAAAATTTTGTACACTTTTCACAATGATTTAACAAGTAACTCCAACCATTCTTGAGAAGACCGAGTCCCCGGCAACGGCGCCAAAAACTTGATGTGCGTGAAGTAAATATATTTTTATTATTATAATTTTCGTTCAAACAGATTAGGTTTTAAAAAAGTTTTTACTTAAAGCCAACTACACACACATAGGGCAAGTGTACCCGTCAGGTGGTAGTATAGTTCGCTGGTAAGAACCGGATATCAATCCATGGACTCGGTGTCTCAGTACTAAATTTTTGTTACTTTTAAACCTTTCCAATTGATGAGTTGGTTTTGTACCTAATTTATCATGCAAAATAATAAACTACTACAAACTAGAGAATGACAATATCTAAGAAAGGGTTGCCTAAACTAAGTATCCACAAACAAACATGTGACAACTAAGTGGAGGATCAATGGTGATGCAAGCTCTAAGTTAACTAAGTCTCCAATCAAGGTTTCCTAGTTTAATAAACCATAGGAAAACCAAAATGAAATAATCACTCTAATCACCTAAGCTCACTTGCTTAGTTAATGTTAACCTTTAAACGAGAGTTATTTGTTTGGCCAAACTCCTAAATCTACAAGTTTGGGAAAATTACCATGAACAATATAACAATCACCCTAACTTGCTTTCAAGTAAGTAGCACTATCATCATGTTCTTGACAAAAAACCACAAGCATGGTCATGCTAGATAACAATCTTGGCCAAAAATCATCAATCTAACACAAACACAACTATAGAGTCCAAGTAAACATTATTATGATTTTTCCATATCTAAATGCAAGAATTCCTACACATGTTCAAATCATCATTCTAGTCATGTTAACAATTACCATTCCTAGTTTCATGTTATGAATCATGCTAACAAGTTACTAAGATTCAATAATCATAATCTTTACATGGGCTTTCCAACACAACATGTAAATACTTATGACCAAACATTCAAGAACAAGGACTTTAAGCATGTATAAGAACTCCAAGAACAAGATTCAAGCACTACTATGAAGATTAACAAAAACAATCACCACATCAACTTTCATGATTATCACATATTCATAAGCTTCAACTAGTTTAGACAACACCAAATGTTTAGCCTACAAGGCTCATGATAACTAAGACAAACATAAAGTAATATGGATTGTGCATGAATAACAAGTGAAATACTAAAAAAAGGGGTAAATGCATGGTACCCCTGACCGCGGGAGGGTTTTCCCTCCCCAAGCTAGCTTAGCCCCATAGCTGCCTGGCGGTTACTACTCAGAAGGATTATTCGGGCCGAGCTGGACTCGAACCCGCGTCCTCCCGTTTGGAATGGGTGAGGCTGGCCACTGGGCTGACACCCCGTGGTTATAACAAGTGAAATACTAGTGTTTAAGACAAGGTAATTAGCAAAATGAGTTGGATTATCAAGTGATACAACCTCCTAAAGGCTCCTTCTTCAATCTCCAAGCTTCCAAGATCAGCTTCTTGAGAGAGAAATCCACCCAAATGCTCCAACTCCCCTTCAAATGAGCTGAATTCACGTATTTAAGCTACTGGGCATTTGGCACGACCGTGCCAACATTTGGCACAGTCGTGCTTGGTAAGTGTCAGGTGCCTTTCTGAGTTGTTGACCAAGTTTGATGCCAAATCCGAAAAGATCCCGCTAAAATTTCCCCGAGGTGGCGATATCGCACTCGGAAATGACTAAGTTGAACTCGGAAACTAGCTGATCAAAGCCTGTGATTGCACGCGCACGGTCGTGCTTGTGGTTGGCACGGTCGTGCCAAGTGTTGATTTGGCTCGGATTGTGCAGTCTTATGATAGTGCTTGTGATAGTGCCGACTTCTTGATGCTTGGCACGGTCGTGCCATATCTGGCAATTTGGCAGAAATGTTCAATTTTTACTCCAAAAGCCTTTGTTTCTTTACCGGGCCGAAGCCCGGACCTGCATTTTTCACAAATAACTCAAATGAGTATCTAAATCAATGAAAACACAATGAATTTCAGCATTAATGGGGGATATTTGACGTTTAGAAGATGTATAAATTCTTATACATCAATTATATCTATAAGCCGCTCGAATTACAGAGAGTAAAATGCCGGTTAATATGATGCAATTTAAAAAAAAATATAACATATAAAAAGTTATAGCCGTGTGAAAATCAGGAGGAGTTTAAGTGAGAAAGGACCAATATACCCTTTCTTTATTTGTTTCTTCAATAATTTGTACATCATATTTACGAAAAAGTGTTATTGCCTCGTTTTGAGCCATTGATCTTTGGAGATCAATGGCTGATATTGTCACCTACTATTCTAACAAGAAATATCTATTTTACATGATAACCTACTACATATATACACCACACAATTATCAACTTGGGTTATTACCTTTGGTTTAAAAGTCGCGTCGATTAGAAAGTTATATACTTTAAAAGTCGTGTCCATTAGAAAAGTCATATACAATTAGTGATTTGTTACCTAGATTTAGAATTAATTGTTATAAACATTTACCTAAATTAATATACTTACCAATTCCAGCGGCTAGAACAACACATAACCTCCAACTCTTGAATACTCCTACACCAACACACCTCATCAAGTCGTTCCATCCATCCGCCATATGTGTTTTTGCAATTTATTGAAGAGAGAGAGAAAGTTGAGAGTCTTATATTTAGAGAGAAGCAGTTGAATATATAAGGATTAGATGAGAGAGAGTGTGTGATAGAGAGAGAAAAATAGCGGTCGAAAGGAGGAACAGGTGGTTCCAACCACCGGTGACGATGGTTCCAACCGCACTCATGCCAGTACATGTAATATAAACAGACCTTTTGGACTTTTGGATCTATCACGCGTGGCTGTCGGCAAGGGTTCTGTTGGTGACGGTTGGTTGGGGTGATGGTGAGTTGATGGTGAAGTTTTGACGGATTGAGTGTAGTAATTTGATGTTTTCATGGTGGATTAGTGATGGTAGAGTTATGAAGATTAATTGTAGAAGTAGGGTGGAATTGTGTCATTGTTTTGGTTTTTTTATTGTGCATTTATTTGCGCGAATGTGTGGTGTCGTGATCGAGTAATACGTTGCGTCTTTAAAACGACCTTAAGTAATAACACTAATTAAAAAATGAATGAATAAGGTGCCATTATTGATAGTGAATGGATTAAATGTCACATAATTTGCATTAAAATTGAACTGTTACGATTTTGAAGAGTCTATGTCCAAGAAGCAATGTTTAATATGTATTTTTACATTTGACCCCTAGAGTGTTGGGTAATATATAGTTTATTTGAATTAAATAGTCTTTAGAAAGAGAATTTCGCCTATTTCATATGCTAATTAAGTTTTGTATCCTAAGCATTGTAAGTTGTAGTTACTTAAATTTTTAAGAAATTATTGTGAAATGCTTTATAATATAGTATACATAAATTTGTCTTGAAACAACCCTACTTAATTCAAAAGAGATAAAAAAATAAAACAATGATGAATAATTACGGGTAGTTAACAACTTCAATTAAAAAATTGAATAATAATAATAATAATAATAATAATAATAATAATAATAATAATAATAATAATAATAAGATGCTCGATCATGTACAAGAGGATATTTGCGTACATGGGAGATGGACAAGTGTTATCGGCAAGAAGTGCAATTAAGTCTTTTCTCACATTTTACAAGTTCAGCCCTTGATTTTCAAACACCTATAACTTTTTCATACGTTAATTTTTTTTATTTTTTTTGCAAAATTACACTGTATTAACCAACATTTCATTCTCTGTATTGTTGTAATTTCTTAACGAAATTTACAGGATTTTGAATACTCATTAGTCTATTAAGTGATTACGTGATTTTGAATACCCAACACACGACTACGTGATTTTGAATACCCATTACATGATTACATATTCAACATAAACCATTACATGATTACACATCTAATATGAATTCATTACGTGTTTACAAATTCAATATAATTTGTTGTCAGTGGTGTTATTACAATTCTTCTTATTACATGACTATACATTAAATAATAAAAATTTGATTGTTTATGATTTATTATGTAATTAAATCTCTAGTATACGATATTATGTGATTATTATAGGTTGATTTTGCTAATGTTTTGTATATAATTTATCCTTAATACATGATTAAAGCTGAATATTAGGTATTCATATGAAATATTATATATTACATGTCTTATTTTATGTAATTACTCGGTGTCGTTTCACAAAAAATACTATAATTAAATCACGTAATCACAAAACGGGTATTCTGTCACACCCGATAAAGCCATCAGAGATGGGCGTGATCTGACCAGTATCTTCATTGCACAGCAGAAGGGTTTGAAATGCTAAGACTTCTAAAAGGGGAACATCAGCTAAGTACTCGAATCCCCGTGGGTTCTCCTATTCTAACCGTGCCATACATTGTAAATGTAACCTTAGAAAGAAACATGTGAAAAATCAACATAAAGTTGGCGAGTTCATAGTTTGTTCGAAGAGATTTTTAAATAAATTGGTAACCGGTTTAAATATTGTTGAGAAAGCGTAATAAAACCATTTTTCTCGGCATGTCCATTGAAAACTTTGTATTTGTATAAACTCCGGTATGCAAAAGTTCTGTAACTGTAAGATGTATTTGTATCAAAATCGGTATGTAAAGCGTCTATGAAATCGTGATCATTAATGTTTTGCAAGGACATTAATATGTGAGACGACATAGGAAGCATCTAAACTTAGACAATTTACGTCGATTAACCTCGACTGGGACGACAAATGCACTCTTCCGTGTGGGTCCATGACCAAGAGTGGGGCTCGCCAACACCCGCTAGATCTAACCTTTGTACAGTGGTCTTAAACAAGATTAATGGTGCTTACATCCACCCTATTCGCACATGATCTATTATTTCATTCCCTAGCTTATCATACCATAGACATGTATTTCCCCGATAGTTATAATATAGTAAAAACATGTAAGATAAAAAGGGGGACATGAACTCACGGTTGAGATGTATTTTCGGTGTATGATGTCAACCGAGATGCATTTTCAATGTATGATGTCCATATATCTATATATATATATCCTTGCATCTCGTGTGTTGTATGTACAGGCCTAGCCCTCTTGTTTCCATTGTAACTAGGACAATCCCTTCCTTAAAATGTATGTAACTCATGCACGTTTCGTAAATATGTTTGTGTTTCGTAAACCGGTATGTTTAGCAATAACCTTTTGTAAAACCATTTGAGTTTGTTGAAGTTCATTTGTATCATGGTTTAGAAATGTATAGTTTTCGCTCATCGAAATCTTGTGTACTTTTGCAAAACTTGCATGTCTTTCCACCCCCGAAAACATTTCCCGAAAACATTTATAAAAATGTAAAACATTAGAAAGTGCGGGTTATGAACTCACCTTGATATCCTTGTGCAAAGCTAGCATAATATGATTCTGTAATGTCGTTTCTAAAATGTGACTCGCTCGCATGCAATCTATAGCATTCCTTTCAAGGAATAACTTATAAGTTTCTAATAAAATGACGTTGTTAAACTACTTGCCACTGAGCTCTACCAAATCATTATCCGAATGATTCGAAGGTAAGTTGTTAACGTAATGGAAAAGAATGAATTATACTTGTTAGGTTCCATTTAATGTCAGTGATAATATTAAGTTTGGATACACTTAGTTTCCAAGAGGTTTAATATATATATATATATATAATATAATATACTTATGGAATCGTATTAGATGTCCCGAATGGTCGTGTTTCAAATATCATTTTTGTCAAATATATGTCCAAATTTATATATATATATATATATATATATATATATATATATATATATATATATATAATTTCAAATAATTATTTAATAATTTTGCGTTAAGATTGGTGTTGTCAAAGTTTCTTCCAGTGTCCGTTCGGTAATGTCCCAACGTACGATAAAATTTCCGTAATTCACCAATCGCGTAACTGAAGTCGAAATGACATTCCTGAACTTTTCAGAGGCCTTATTTGGTTAAATTTACATCTAATTATGCTAGTATTATTGTCTTAATGTTTGGTATTCACGTTATTACAACCGGAAATTGCCGGTTGTCACATTCTCCCATTGTTACAGAAATTTAGTCCTCGAAATTTAGACTATGTTATCTCCTTAGGGTTTTATCATGCGTAGTTAGGTATTAAATATACCAAGGTAAATGACCACGTAATTGCATCGAGACTTATTCAAGTGATGTGAATACAAGGACATACTACAACAATAAGAACCCAATGGTTCAACGGAATTTGTTTTAGAAATTAATGCCAAGTGAACGAGGTGTAATGATACAATCACTAAATGTGACTAAGTTTGCAGGAGTTCAATAGAAGAGGAATTAAGCCAATAGATGTCCAAATGAATGTTCACAATCTGCAAATAGATTTTAGAAATGATAGAATTTACTACCAACGGAAACTAGCGTTGGCTGTTGGATAGGTGAAACTTAGGATCAACAAGTTCAATGAAATAGAAACATGAGAATGATTTGTCAACTTTCAACCATAATGTAACGTCCGTGTGTATCGGGTTTCAAAAGCCCACCCCATTTTATCAATTCGTTTACATCGTTTAGTTATATATTTATTGCTTACAAGATTGTTTTTATAGGAAATAAATTTATGATGAAAGTTTAAAGAAATAATATAAAATAATCCCTTAATTTATAAAATAAATCAACTAATTAATAATTATAATAAATTCAAAAAGATAAGTGAAGGAAAGGCGGTTTTAAAATAAAAGGAAGGAACCAAGATCGAACCCGGGTTCCCCCGGTTACACGCACGCAACAAACACCACTGCGATACACACACTAGATGTGTTAAAATGGGATTATAATTACACTAATATTAAAACTGAGATGAACCTGCAATCGGCTGTAAGTCTACTCGTCGGAGATTGCGGCAACTCACGCGTATTTCCAAAGGAATCAACAACTGTTCCGTCTATTTTTGGTAAACATCCGGCTGCGATTGAACTGGCAATCAATCAGAGCCAAACTACCAAAACCGAGCTCTCGATTCCCCTCTATAAATACCGAATACAACCCATCATCCAAAATGGCTCAGTCTTACACTTCGTTCCTCTACTCAATAACTCCCCTCTGTTCACCGGAATCCTCTGTTCGCCGGAATCCTCTGTTCGCCGGAATACAGCAAGAGCCGGAACCAAGTCACCGCCAGTTCAATCGGTTCGGTAGAACTTCTTGATATATTGTTATATTATTATCTTAATTATCATCTTATTTAATCGTATAAGGGATTTGGAGAATAGTTTTTAGGCGGGTGGATCTTCTGGGTGAAAGACTTTGAATGAAGAAGATAAAGTGCAGGGTGTGTTTATATATTTTTACAATTTGGATTACAATCGGGTTAAGCACCCAGCCCAACTGGTTGGGCCGGGTGCAAACCAAAAACACGGTCACCGGTTCGAACACAAGCACTCTCACCGGCCGGACCACTTAAAACCCTTTTTGAATCTGTCATTTCTAAAATAACATATTAAGTATATAAATATAATTAAACTTCAAGTATGAATGGGTTAGACACCTAGCCCCGTTGGTTGGGCTACCAAGGTCTCGGGTTCGAGACTCAAGGCAGGCGACCGGTTCAATCCAATAAAACCCTTTTTGAAATTAATTAAAATTGAATAGACCTAAAGTGTATATAAGAGTAATTAAAATCCAGAGTCTTACGGGTTAGACACGTAGCTCACTTGGAAGAGCTGAGTGCACGCAACCGAGAGGTCACGGGTTCTAGTCTCACCACACGCATGCTAATACCCAATCGAACCGGCCTGACAACCCCTTGTCAGACTGACAAGTTTTATATATAATTTTATTTATTTATTTATTTATTTTATATTTAAAGAAAAATCAAATAAAAGAAAAATGCTTAGAAATATATAATTTCAAGGGTTTTAAAAATATAAATACAAATCACAAAAATAACTTAAAAATCTAAACAAAGGTTTTTAACCAAACTATTAGTTTATTTATTTACCGAGTTATCGCATTATTATTATAGGTTAGTACGTCCTCGTCGGTTAAATTCACAACTCGTGCGCTCTCATTACCACTCAAGAATACGCACCCAATGTGAGTGAATCTCTACAAATTCCCCATTTTAATCATGTTTTGGGGTGTATCATGTGTCATACAATTTCTTTTTATGTAACACTTGTGCTAATATCATCAAATGTGTATAGTTGTTATGTGGTTTATATGTGATTACATTTCATCATTTCAGTGCAATCATTTCATTAGGCCCATCAGTTCCTCATGGGATACGGGTTGAGCATCAGGTGCCTTATTAGATCGGCTCCGTTTAATTGAGTCTTGATCTCAATTACATCATTCATCATGTCATGTGTTCATTCAGTGTGGTTTGTGATTGGTTATATATATACATCTGTTCGCATATGAATCGTGCACAATTTTATTTAAACAACAATATAAATTACTTAAATGTTTTATTAAGGTTCACTCGCCAACTTTTGTTGATCCAAACTTTCTGTTTTACGCATGATACATGTGAACAAGAGGAGGAAAGAAACACATAGGATGGCCTTAGAAGAATAAACAATTTATTTCGATTGGAACAATCGTTGGTTTAATATTTGTGTTTGTATCGCATTTGTGTTGGATATTTGAAGTTAATTTGAATTTAATAAATATGAAACTTATTAGTAAACCTCATGAGCTTTGGTGATAACCCAATCATGCTCCGACTTTTATTCCACTGCGGGTCGGGGTGTGACAGATTGGTATCAGAGCTTGTGACTATAGGGATATAAGAAAGGTTATTAGACCCTTAGAGCCTATACTATAGTTGATTTGATTTTAATTGTTTATGTGTTCCATGCAAAATTCATGATGTTTATATGTTTCATGTTTACTTTCACACACAATATTACGCAAGCACTCTTGCAAGTAAATGTTAATATGCAATACTCATCATAGTTCATATCCTCATAACATATCATATCTATGAAAGCATACACCTCACGATTTCAAAGTTTCCATGTTTTCTTTTCAAAAATTTTTGCAATGTTTTCATATTTTTCAAATCACATCAAAGTGAGTTTTCACAACGGGCATGTAGTAACTGGAAGGGTACGAGTACCGGTAGTCGGAACGTCCTGTCTAGGCTTGGCATTCGTATAAATCCAAAATAAAGGACCAGTTTGCCTACCTGGGGACTAACGATGAGAGTACAAAGGACCTATTAGGCCAAAGCATGCTATACCAAACGTCGTGTGAACTAACCCCACTTTGAGTTGTCATTGTGTCTACACCTGGACACCCTCCGACCTTACATCTCGCAATCATATTTTACGATTTTCATTCGGGTAATGCGAGTGTTAACCAGCTGACACCAATGTGAACCCTACCAAGCCCAATTGTCATGGGGGCCCACATGACTATACAGGCTATGGTATGGGAGACATTTGGAGGCCCAACATGAGTAAGCCCAAGACGTCCTATGGATGTAGTTAAGTTATTTTCAGTTATTTATAAATGTGGTTTTTTGTTCTTTTTACGACACATGACACCTAGAAAACTCTCAAACTCATAATCTCCCTACGTATATTCCTGTAGATGTTTGCTAGACACTTACGAGGAGGTAGAAGGTCAGGAAGGTCAAGCGAACGCATGTCTACACAAATTGCTCACAAATGGCCGCAATACTTCCTGATATCGTACTGCAAGTTCAACAAGCTCTCGCCGCAAACCCCATCAACCCTCCAAACCAAGAAGGCCAAAACGTCGCCAACCCTCCTTCCAAAACCACTAAATGCACCTATAAACACTTCAAGTCTTGCGATCCCCTAAAATTTGAAGGGACTGAAGGTTTCACCGCTCTCCTCCATTAGTTTAAGGAGATAGAAAACACCTTTCACAATTGCAACTGTCCTGAGGATCGCAAGGTACGTTACGCAACTGGAAGATTGTTTGGGGTAGCCCTTACCTGGTGGAACACAAAAAAAAAGTAAGCGGGGTGTGGAAGATGCCATGGCCTTATCATGGGAGGAATTGAGAGAATTAATGACAAGAAGCTTCTGCCCTAGAAGGGAGATCAAAAAGCTCGAATATGAATTCTATTCTCTAAAGCAAAAGGAAGGGGATCACACCATCTACAACAAGAGGTTTCTTGAATTAAACCAGATGGTTCCCAACCTGTTCACCCCGTTATACCGCTTAATCGAGCACTATATTCGGGGCCTTCCCTCGAAAATCCAAGATTCGGTTTTAAGCACTTATCCCGCAACACTCGAAGCTGCAATGGAATTAGCTACGGAGCTTACTGAAAATGGCATTCGAAATGGCGATTTTGAAGATGAGAAGAAGAAAACAACTGTTGAAGCTCCAACTCCAATCCAATCTGGCTCATCCTCAAAGTTTGCTGGTAAGAGGAAGCGAAATGGCAAGAGCTTCGCCGTCACCCAAACCACCATCCCATTACTGCCGCTCCAATCACCCAAGTTGTCCCTCCAGCCGCACCATTCAAAAGGCCATACACTGGCCCACACCCAAAGTGTAACCGTTGCCAATACCATCACCCTCCTGAGAATCCTTGCCAACATAGCACAAGTTGTGGCCGTGCAGGTTACACTATTCAAACCTGCCGTACACTTCAATGATCAAACCGCAATCAGCCTCCAACCCAAACCCAAAACCAAATGGTGGGCCAAGCCCAACAACCCTTACTTCTACCACCTGCTCAACCTATGGGCCAACCTTACAACCAACCCAACTACCCCATGATGCAACCCATAAGAGCCTGTTTTAACTGTGGGGACCTAAGCCACTTCAGAAATACTTGTCCACGCCTGGTAAACATCATCAATGCCCAAGCCCAAGCAAACCCGGTGAACCAAGCTAACCAAGCTCCTCCACCTGCTAGAGGAAGGGCTTTCAATATCAACGCAAACCAAGCAAGGGCTGACAACAGTGTGGTCAACGGTACGTTTCTCGTAAATGGTAGTTATGCATCCATATTATTCGATACTGGTGCGGATAAGAGCTTTATATCTTTAGAATTCGAATATGTTCTCGACCTACCTCGTGTTAACCTCGCTGAATCGTTCACGGTGGAAGTTGCTGATAGAGAACCCATTTCGTTAAATTCTATCATACGTAATTGCACTCTTACCCTAAATGATCACGACTTCTCGATTGACCTCATTCCTATGAAATTGGGAAGTTTCAATGTTATCATCGGTAAGGACTGGCTTAGCCAGCATCACGCCGAAGTGGTGTTCCATAAAAAAGTCATTCGTATTCCTCTCGCCGATGATCAGACACTACATATCTTTAGAGAAACTCCTTCGAAAGGGCTCAAATTAATGTCCTGCCTTCAAGCCAGAAGTTATCTTCGCAATAATTACGTCGCATTCCTAGATCACATTGTCAGGAAGGAAGGCAAGGAAATGAAACTCGAAGATATTCCAGTTGTCTAAGAATTTCCGCAAGTTTTTCCCGATGATGTTTCAGGACTTCCTCCTGTGCGAGAAGTAGAATTTCCAATCGATCTTGTGCCTGGCGCTACACCAGTCGCAAAATCTCCCTATAGGTTAGCCCCATCAGAAATGCAAGAGTTGGCCAGTCAGCTGCAAGAGCTGACTGACAAAGGATTCATACGTCCAAGCTCGTCGCCTTGGGGTGCACCTGTTCTTTTTGTGAAGAAGAAAGATGGAACGCTTCGCATGTGCATTGACTACAGAGAACTCAACAAGTTGACTGTCAAGAATCGCTATCCACTGCCTCGTATTGATGACCTTCTAGATCAACTTCAAGGTGCCACTTGTTTCTTCAAATCGACCTTCGTTCTGGTTACCATCAGCTTAGAGTGCGCGAAGATGATATTCCAAAAACTGCTTTTCGAACTCGTTATGATCATTACGAGTTCATGGTTATGCCTTTCGGATTAACCAACGCTCCCGTCGTTTTCATGGACTTGATGAATAGGGTATGCAAACCCTATCTCGACCGCTTTGTCATAGTCTTCATCGATGATATTCTTATCTACTCCAAGTCCAAATCCGATCACGAGCGACACCTTCGACTTATTCTTACACTCTTGAGGACTGAAAAGCTTTACGCTAAGTTCTCAAAATGCGAATTCTGGTTAAGAGAGGTACAATTTCTTGGTCATATCGTTAATGACAAAGGGAATCATGTCGATCCTTCGAAAATTAAGGCAGTACAAGAATGGCAAGCGCCACGTACCCCTACCGAAGTTAGGTCATTTCTTGGCTTGGTTGGTTATTATCGACGCTTCATTGCCAATTTATCTCGTATCGCCGTTCCACTCATGGCCTTGACTCACAAGGGAAAACCCTTCATTTGGGGACCCAAGCAAGAAGATGCCTTCCAAACTTTGAAGCAAAAGCTTTGTGACGCACCTATCCTTACACCTGAGGGTTGCGAAGACTTTGTGGTTTATTGCGACGCGTCAGGGCAAGGTTTAGGCTGTCTTCTGATGCAAAAAGGAAAAGTGATAGCCTATGCCTCTAGGAAACTCAAAGTACATGAGAAGAATTACACCACCCACGACCTGGAACTTGGAGCAGTCATGTTCGCTCTAAAGATATGGAGACACTATCTCTATGGTACCAAGTGTGAAATATACACTGACCACGTATCAAACTTGAAAAAGTGTCTCGCCGACGAAAATCTCCATATCCCTCTAGAAGACATTCAAGTTGATGAGTCAATGCACTTCGTTGAAAACCCGGTGGAAATCATGGATTTCGGTGAGAAGCGTTTAAGGCGAAGTCGTATTCCAATCGTTAGGGTGCGTTGGGAGTCAAAACGAGGGCCCGAGTTTACTTGGGAACGTGAAGACTCAATGCGCGAGAAATACCCGCATCTTTTTCCTGTTGCAACCACTACTTAAATTTCGGGACGAAATTTCTAAAAGTATGGGATACTGTAACATCCGTGTGTATCGGGTTTCGAAAACCCGCCCCATTTTATCAATCAAAGAATATTCGTTTACATCGTTTAGTTATATATTTATTGCTTACAAGATTGTTTTTATAGGAAATAAATTTATGATGAAAGTTTAAAGAAATAATATAAAATAATCCCTTAATTTATAAAATAAATCAACTAATTAATAATTATAATAAATTCGAAAAGATAAGTGAAGGAAAGACGGTTTTAAAATAAAAGGAAGGAACCAGGATCGAACCCGGGTTCCCCCGGTTACACGCACGCAACAAACACCACTGCGATACACACTAGATGTGTTAAAATGGGATTATAATTACACTAATATTAAAACTGAGATGAACCTGCAATCGGCTGTAAGTCTACTCGTCGGAGATTGCGGCAACTCACGCGTATTTCTAAAGGAATCAACAACTGTTCCGCTATTTTTGGTAAACATCCGGCTGCGATTGAACTGGCAATCAATCAGAGCCAAACTACCAAAACCGAGCTCTCGATTCCCCTCTATAAATACCGAATAGAACCCATATTCCAAAATGGCTCAGTCTTACACTTCGTTCCTCTACTCAATAACTCCCCTCTGTTCACCGGAATCCTCTGTTCGCCGGAATACAGCAAGAGCCGGAACCAAGTCACCGCCGGTTCAATCGGTTCGGTAGAACTTCTTGATATACTGTTATATTATTATCTTAATTATCATCTTATTTAATCGTATAAGGGATTTGGGGAATAGTTTTTAGGTGGGTGGATCTTCTGGGTGAAAGAGTTTGAATGAAGAAGATAAAGTGTAGGGTGTGTTTATATATTTTTACAATTTGGATTACAATCGGGTTAAGCACCCAGCCCAACTGGTTGGGCCGGGTGCAAACCAAAAACACGGTCACCGGTTCGAACACAAGCACTCTCACCGGCCGGACCACTTAAAACCCTTTTTGAATCTGTCATTTCTAAAATAACATATTAAGTATATAAATATAATTAAACTTCAAGTATGAATGGGTTAGACACCTAGCCCCGTTGGTTGGGCTGCCAAGGTCTCGGGTTCGAGACTCAAGGCAGGCGACCGGTTCAATCCAATAAAACCCTTTTTGAAATTAATTAAAATTGAATAGACCTAAAGTGTATATAAGAGTAAGAAAAATCCAGAGTCTTACGGGTTAGACACGTAGCTCACTTGGAAGAGCTGCGTGCACGCAACCGAGAGGTCACGGGTTCGAGTCTCACCACACGCATGCTAATACCCAATCGAACCGGCCTGACAACCCCTTGTCAGACTGACAAGTTTTTAATATAATTTTATTTATTTATTTATTTATTTTATATTTAAAGAAAAACCAAATAAAAGAAAAATACTTAGAAATATATAATTTCAAGGGTTTTAAAAATATCAATACAAATCACAAAAATAACTTAAAAATCTAAATAAAGGTTTTTAACCAAAATATTAGTTTATTTATTTACCAAGTTATCGCATTATTATTATAGGTTTGTACGTCCTCGTCGGTTAAATTCACAACTCGTGCGCTCTCATTACCACTCAAGAATACGCACCCAATGTGAGTGAATCTCTACAAATTCCCCGTTTTAATCATGTTTTGGGGTACATCATGTGTCGTACCATTTCTTTTTATGTAACACTTGTGCTAATATCATCAAATGTGTATAGTTGTTATGTGGTTTATATGTGGTTACATTTCATCATTTCAGTGCAATCATTTCATTAGGCCCATCAGTTCCTCGAGGGATACGGGTTGAGCATCAGGTGCCTCATTAGATCGGCTCCGTTTGATTGAGTCTTGATCTCAATTACATCATTCATCATGTCATGTGTTCATTCAGTGTGGTTTATGATTGGTTATATATATACATCTGTTCGCATATGAATCATGCACAATTTTATTTAAACAACAATATAAATTACTTAAATGTTTTATTAAGGTTCACTCGCCAACTTTTGTTGATCCAAACTTTCTGTTTTACGCATGATACATGTGAACAAGAGGAGGAAAGAAACACATAGGATGGCCTTAGAAGAATAAACATTTATTTCGTTTGGAACAATCGTTGGTTTAATATTTGTGTTTGTATTGCATTTGTGTTGGATATTTGAAGTTAATTTGAATTTAATAAATATGAAACTTATTAGTAAACCTCATGAGCTTTGGTGATAACCCAATCATGCTCTGACTTTTATTCCACTGCGGGTCGGGGTGTGACAGATTGGTATCAGAGCTTGTGACTATAGGGATATAGGATAGGTTATTAGACCCTTAGAGCCTATACTATAGTTGATTAGATTTTAATTGTTTATTTGTTCCATGCAAAATTCATGATGTTTATATGTTTCATGTTTAATTTCACACACAATATTATGCAAGCACTCTTGCAAGTACATGTTAATATGCAATACTCATCATAGTTCATATCCTCATAACATATCATATCTATGAAAGCATACACCTCACGATTTCATAGTTTCCATGTTTTCTTTTCAAAATTTTTTGCAATGTTTTCATATTTTTCAAATCACATCAAAGTGAGTTTTCACGACGGGCATGTAGTAACTGGAAGGGTATGAGTACCGGTAGTCGGAACGTCCTGTCTAGCTTGGCATTCGTATAAATCCAAAATAAAGGAACAGTTTGCCTACCTGGGGAACAACGATGAGAGTACAAAGGACCTATTAGGCCAAAGCATGCTATACCAAACGTCGTGTGAACTAACCCCACTTTGAGTTGTCATCGTGTCTACACCTGGACACCCTCCGACCTTACATCTCGCAATCATATTTTACGATTTTCATTCGGGTGATGCGAGTGTTAACCAGCTGACACCAATGTGAACCCTACCAAGCCCAATAGTCATGGGGGCCCACATGACCATACAGGCTATGGTATGGGAGACATTTGGAGGCCCAACATGAGCAAGCCTAAGACGTCCTATGGATGTAGTTAAGTTATTTTCAGTTATTTATAAATGTGGTTTTTATTCTTTTTATGACACATGACACCTATAAACTCTCAAACTCATAATCTCTCTACGTATATTCCTGTAGATGTCTGCTAGACACTTACGAGGAGGTAGAAGGTCAGGAAGGTCAAGCGAACGCATGGCTACACAAATGGCCGCAATACTTCCTGACATCGTACTGCAAGTTCAACAAGCTCTCGCCGCAAACCCCATCAACACTCCAAACCAAGAAGGCCAAAACGTCGCCAACCCTCCTTCCAAAACCACTAAATGCACTTACAAACACTTCAAGTCTTGCGATCCCCCAAAATATGAAGGGACTGAAGGTTTCACCGCTCTCCTCCATTGGTTTGAGGAGATAGAAAACACCTTTCTCAATTGCAACTGTCCTGAGGATCGCAAGGTACGTTACGCAACTGGAAGATTGTTTGGGGTAGCCCTTACCTGGTGGAACACAGAAAAAGGTAAGCGGGGTGTGGAAGATGCCATGGCCTTATCATGGGAGGAATTGAGAGAATTAATGACAAGACGCTTCTGCCCTAGAAGTGAGATCAAAAAGCTTGAATATGAATTCTATTCTTTAAAGCAAAAGGAAGGGGATCACACCTCCTATAACAAGAGGTTTCTTGAATTAAACCAGATGGTTCCCAACCTGTTCACCCCGTTATACCGCTTAATCGAGCACTATATTCGAGGCCTTCCCTCGAAAATCCAAGATTTGGTTTTAAGCACTTCTCCCGCAACACTCGAAGCTGCAATGGAATTAGCTACGGAGCTTACTGAAAATGGCATTCGAAATGGCGATTTTAAAGATGAGAAGAAGAAAACAACTGTTGAAGTTCCAACTCCAATCCAATCTGGCTCATCCTCAAAGTTTGCTGGTAAGAGAAAGCGAAATGGCAAGAACTTCGCCATCACCCAAACCAACCGGAATCCTCTGTTCGCCGGAATACAGCAAGAGTCGGAACCAAGTCACCGTCGGTTCAATCAATTCGGTAGAACTTCTTGATATCTTGTTATATTACTATCTTAATTATCAGCTTATTTAATCGTATAAGGGATTTGGGGAATAGTTTTTAGGCGGGTGGATCTTCTGGGTGAAACAGTTTGAATGAAGAAGATAAAGTGCAGGGTGTGTTTATATATTTTACAATTTGGATTACAATCGGGTTAAGTACCCAGTCCAACTGGTTGGGCCGGGTGCAACCCAAAAACACGGTCACCGGTTCGAACCCAAGCACTCTTACCGGCCGGACCACTTAAAACCCTTTTTGAATCTGTCATTTCTAAAATAACATATTAAGTATATAAATATAATTAAACTTCAAGTATGAATGGGTTAGACACCCAGCCCAGTTGGTTGGGCTGGGTGCGGGTTACAGCCAAGGTCCCGGGTTCGAGACTCAAGGCAGGCGACCGGTTCAATCCCATAAAACCCTTTTTGAAATTAATTAACATTGAATAGACCTAAAGGGTATATAAGAGTAATTAAAATCCAGAATCTTACGGGTTAGACACGTAGCTCAGTTGGAAGAGCTGCGTGCACGCAACCGAGAGGTCACGAGTTCGAGTCTCACCACACGCATGCTAATACCCAATCGAACCGGCCTGACAACCCCTTGTCAGACTGACAAGTTTTTAATACAATTAATTTATTTTATTTATTTATTTATATATTTAAAGAAAAACCAAATAAAATAAAAATTCTTAGAAATATATAATTTCAAGGGTTTAAAAAATATCAATACAAATCACAATAATAACTTAAAAATCTAAACAAAGGTTTTTAGCCAAAATATTAGTTTATTTATTTACCGAGTTATCGCATTATTATAGGTTAGTACGTCCTCGTCGGTTAAATCCACAACTCGTGCGCTCTCATTACCACTCAAGAATACGCACCCAATGTGAGTGAATCTGTACAAATTCCCCGTTTTAATCATGTTTTAGGGTGTATCATGTGTCGTACAATTTCTTTTTATGTAACACTTGTGCTAATATCATTTCGTGATCAAATGTGTATAGTTGTTATGTGGTTTATATGTGGTTACATTTCATCATTTCAGTTCAATCATTTCATTAGGCCCATCAGTTCCTCGTAGGATACGGGTTGAGCATCAGGTGCCTCATTAGATCGGCTTCGTTTGATTGAGCCTTGATCTCAATTACATCATTCAGCATGTCATGTGTTCATTCAGTGTGGTTTGTGATTAGTTATATATATATATATATATATCTGTTCACATATGAATCATGCACAATTTTATTTAAACAACAATATAAATTACTTAAATATTTTATTAAAGTTCACTCGCCAACTTTTGTTGACCCAAACTTTCTGTTTTATGCATGATACATGTGAACAAGCGGAGGAAAGAAACACATAGGATGGCCTTAGAAGAATAAACAATGTTTGGAACAATCGTTGGTTTAATGTTTGTGTTTGTATGGCATTTGTGTTGGATATTTGAAGTTAATTTGAATTTAATAAATATGAAACTTATTAGTAAACATCATGAGCTTTGGTGATAACCAAATCATGCTCCGACTTTTATTCCACTGCGGGTCCGGGTGTGACACATAACATGAATAAAAATTTGTGTCTTGACAATATTGAATTGTAAGGATACACCGATATACAGCAGGACTTAGTCTATCGTTGTCTTAACACGTAGTTGCATTAAGACTATTTAAATGACGAGTCAAACGAAAGGCTTACATAGTTTTGCATGAAACAATTGATCATGATTAGCCCAAGCTACAAGTTTATAATGACACCACAAGGTGTCCTCGTGATCGAAATAATTCAATGATAGCGGTGACCGAACAAATTCACCGTGTTTGCAATTAGATGAAAGGTTCAACGAAGTAAATATGAATATTTGTTCCAAATAAATCTCTTAGGATTTTCAATTGAAGATGAAAGAACAATTAAATATAATTGTCGGTCGATAGTGGAAGAACAATAAATATCCCAAATTTTTTGACCGATGATGAAAGAACCGTTAAGAGGTACACTGGAATATAACATGGATATGTGTACCATTATCTTAATACACAATTGTATTAAGACTGCTTTAAAATATTAAATCAATAAGATGGATTTAAAAATAAATAAATAATTAGATAAATAATCTAATCCGTACATGAGGTGTGCAAATCGAATTAGCGTAAGCTTCAAATTCGTGAAACGCCACCACAAGGTGTTGTAACTAAGAAACGATTTTAATGGAATTGAAGACCGAACAAGTCTACTATGGTTCGAAACAAATGAAACAAATGAAGTGCTTGTCGATATCACTTTAAATATGATGACTTCAATGCATCATCTGAAACTTTAAATTGAATATATATGAAATGAGCAAGTTCAAACAATTGAACTTGGTTTAGGTACATTCCAACAATAACTACAAGTATTGATGAGGAAATCTCGACATGGTTACAACGAAAAACCATGTATGTAACTTAACAAGAAAAATAGTTTGTCAAGATTTCGTTGACTCAATATCAAGGAATTAACACTTACAACAATACAGGTCATCTAGATCATAATGCAAAAATTGAGTATAGCGAAAAATATACTTGAATTATAGCGAAAAAACCATGTATGTAACAAACAATGCATGCAAACATAGGAATTTGTCAGGAAAAGATGCAAATAAATGTTCGCTAATTATGAAAGGAAATCTCATAATATGATGACTATTAGGAGGAGTGGAGGTGTGAAAAATCTACTCATTATATGCAAAAGTTGTAATTTCAATAAAAGAAAGTTGAGGACTTTACCCGGAGTTTTCAATGATGCCTAGTTGTTGTGTGACATCATCACGGAATGTCGAATATGGCGTAATCACCATTATAAAGTAGGGGAATCTGAAGACAAGTAACTTCTTTTGTAGCGCCAATTATTGTAATTACCATTATAATAAGTACCGACTGTTGTGAAATCTCGCTTGGACGTACCTCAACGTGGTTCATGTCGCTTACAGGGCCACGTGACAAATTGCCGCATTCTGTTCAGTAGTTCTCCCGCTGACGCAATTAGCATCGTTGTCGTAATGTCGTGCTTTCTCAAGGTCGTGCCTCAATAGTCGTATGTGATGTACTTCAACATCCGTTGTTGTATAGGTTAAGTTTCATGTATATTTACGTACTCGTATTTTGTTTTGTGTAGATTACCTGCTTGGGTAAATAAAATAGAATCGACAGTATATGTAATGGCGTTGCCCAAGTTATTAGTCGCAGTTTCTACGTATTAACCTTTAGTGGATATTGACATAAGTTTTTCAAAGGTCTTACATGCATGTTACCAAAACTCTCAAAGTTTTACTTACTTAATATAATTGTTTCGTGTACCGTGTATCAGACACAACACTAGTGTATGTTTAAAATCAAAATGTTAACTCATTGTTTCGGCCACGGTTGGAACCCATATTCGAGTGCTAGGCATTTTGTATGCATTCAAGTCTTAATAATCTAATGTCCCAAAGGAAAGTGAGGTTAAAGCCTAGGTATCCTCATAGAAACCTAATTCGCTGAAACCTATAGCTCTGATACCAATTTGTCACACCCCAATAAAACCATCAGAGCTGGGCGTTATCTGACTGGTATCTTCATAGCACAGCGGAAGGGTTTGAAATGCTAAGACATCTAAAATATGAACGCCAGCTAAGTACTCGAATCCCTGTGGGTTCTCCTATTCTAACCATGCCATACTTTGTAAATGTAACCTGAGAAATATCAACATAAAGTTGGCGAGTTCATAGTTTGTTCGAAAAGATTTTTAAATAAAACTTTTTGGTAACCGGTTTAATATTGTTGAGAAAGCGTAAAAAAACCATTTTTCTCGTCATGCCCATTGAAAACTTTGTATTTGTATAAACTCCGGTATGCAAAATTTCTGTAACTGTAAGATGTATTTGTATCAAAATCTGTATGTAAAGCTTCTATGAAATCGTAATCATTAATATTTTGCAAGGACAATAATATGTGTGACGACAAAGGAAGCATCCTAACCTAGACGATTGCTAGGTATTCAAAATCACATAATCACGTAATGAGTATTCAAAATCCTAGAAATTGTTTCAAGAAAACTATAGCAATAGGTTGTTCGAACTAAAGAGAATGAAATGCTCATTAATGTGGTGTGATTTTTTTTTATAAAATATTAACATATCAAAAAGTTATAGTTGTTTCAAAAAAAAGGTGGAAGTTATTTAAGTGATAAAAGACCATATTTCTCTTTCTCTATTTGTTTATTCAATTAGTTAAACCTAGATTTACTAAAGGGTGTTGCTAAATGCACTCCCATTTTTTTAATTTTACTGGTTGCATTCCCCCTTGAAGTTTGTAAAAAAGATACAATCAACCCTTGTATTTTCTACTTTTTGAAAATTTTTATTAGGAAATATCCCTATTTTTTCTAGGGGTTTATCTATTTGCCATAGTTTGAATACTTAGATATAGTATGAATATTATGAGAACCATATTGCTATATTTTTTTATTTATAAAAGTGACTTTTAAAAAAGTTACAAAAAATATTTTATAATTGTGCAAGTTATGTAGTTGTAATGTGCTAATATGAAAAATGTATTGTGTTGATTTTAAATCTATACGTAAGTTCTTATTTTATTGTGTAATTCAAATGTGTTGTCATTTTTTTTTCCTTTTGTGTTGTTATTGGGAGTCTATTTAGTAATAAATTTGTTTTCTACTAGTTATGTAATAGTATTTGTTCTTTACAAATTTAAAACAAAAACATGAATTGTGCTAGTATGTAACAGTATGTATTATTTATTAAATTTAAAAAAATGAAATTGTGCTAGTTATGTAATAACATCTATTGAACTGCTCCAATTTGCAAAGATTTTGCTGATTGTTGGAAATTTGAAATCAGGTACAGCTCTCAATTTGCAAGTCTTGATCTTTTTTTATTCCTCTTTAGGGTTTTTTTGGGGGGAAAGTTGTTTTGGGTATAGTTTTTGTTGAGATTGATAAAATCGAAAGTTGGAATTTCATTTTTTTGTAAGATTTGGTGAATTGATAATCGATAAATCGATTGGTGCTGAAACGAGATTGCTGATAATGCCCGTTCGTTGGTAGGTCGTTTTTTTATTTTGCTAATGTTGTTTATGTTGGTGTTACTGCCGGATGCCCTAACAGTGGTGTTAAGAGAGTGCTAATGTCGTTATTTGATTGTGCTAATGTTGATTTTCTTGATTGTGCTAATGTCGTTTTTTGATTCTGCTAATGTCGTAGTGCATTTTTTTATTGAAACGAGAATGCTGATAATGTGGATGGTCTTATGTTATGGTAATGTCGTCTTTTGATTGTGTTAAGGTCGTTGATAATGGAAGTTCCTTTTTTATTAAAACGAGAGTGCTAATAATGGAAGTTCCTTTTGTGATTATGCTAATGTCGTTTACGTGGGTGTGCTTACGTTTTATTTGTTGGTGATTCCTGCAGGTTAGTTTGATGCATTTATAAAAATCTGATATGGTAGCTGACTGAACGTGTTTATAAATGTGTCTAGCAATTTGCATTGGAGATGGTCTAATGCCAACTTAAAAAGCACCTCCAAGAACCCTATATACGTTGTAATACCAGTTTTACACATTTTAAAAGTTTCATTTCTGCTTCCTATGCTTAACGTAAACCAAAGACACCTATACATATTTTGTTGTGTCATAATTGTATATAGAATATAGCATGCTATTATTAAACTGTCTCTTATATCCATTAAAAACTTACCATCTGCGAAGGGTGGGTGTTTTTATGTACATATATAACTTTATATGAATTTTTTTAGTGTTTTATTGTTTCAATTATATCTTTAGAAAGTAGTTAATATATGCATTATGAGTTATATACTAATCATTTTTACTTATATCTCTTAGTTTTTAAAAAGTTATTGAAGAAATGATTTATAATATAGCATAGATAGGAATTGAATGTGTGTTTTTTATTGTTCAACCATCGTTTCCCAACGTTGATAGTTAATTGATATCTATAAAAGAAGTTGCTATGGTTACTATTGAAATTGTATGTCTTATTATTATAACTTGTTATCTTCCAATATACCAACATGTTTGTTTTTATATATCGAGTTTTGTTTTTCATTAAAACCCTCGCTACCAGGCTACCTGTAATCATAAGGAATCTCAACTCCACATGGAGCCATTTCATCGTATAATTCCAACAAAAGAATTCACGTGGACCCATTTCATCATCTAATTCAAACAAAAGAATTGACACCACATACATATGCATGCTTCCACTTGCTACATTTTTCATGTAAAAACTCGTACGTGTTGTTCGACAATGATCATTTTACGCCACCGATTAAACTCACCTCTCCACGTATGAACCTCCACCCACCATATATACCCATCACCACCACACCCCAATTCACAAAACAACCAACACCATCTCTCTCAATGGCAAAGCTTACACTTCTATTGCTCGCCTTAGCCGCCCTTGTAGCCTTCGCTACCGCCCACACAACCATCGTCACCACCACCATCGAAGAAGACGAGAACCCGATCTCCGAACAAAGGCAATGTAGCCGACAGGTACAGGGACAAAGGTTGAACCAGTGTCGCATGTTCCTCCAGCAGGGTCAGAACATTCCTTACGAATTCGAAAACCCTCAAATGGGACAGCAGCAGCAGCAGCAGCAGCAAATCCTCCAGCAGTGCTGCCAACAGCTCCAAAACATCGAAGAGCAGTGCCAATGTGAGGCAGTGAAGCAGGTATTCCGAGAAGCACAGCAGCAGGTACAACAACAGCAGGGACCGCAGTCTGTACCCTTCCTCCGTTCGCAGCAGGCCCAAAGGTTGAAGCAGAAGGCTCAGATCCTCCCTAACGTATGCAACCTTCAAACAAGACGATGCGAAATCGGAACCATCACCACCACTGTCACTGAGAGCAATATTGATATCCCCTTCCGTGACAGGCCCTTTGGCACTGGATCACAGCAATGCAGCCAAAGTGAAATCCACCGACCCATCAGTACATGCCAAAGGTATACTGTTGGAAATTCATTAACAACATGTTAACAGCATACATGCATGGACATATATATATATATATATACACACACCTAACTATCTATATTGTTAGAATAATAATAATATAATAAGAAAGAAAACCTACTCATGAATTCATATATCCTAATTATGTTTTTTAACAGGTTTGTGGAGCAGCAAATCCAGTCCCCGATGCCATACATACGGAGGCCGGGACAACAACAGCAGCAACAGCCAGTAACTTAGGCAATGCTGCAATGAGCTCCAAAATGTGAAGAGGGAGTGTCAATGCGAGGCGGTTAAAGAAGTGGCTAAGAGAGTGATGAACCAGCCACAACAGCAGCACCAGCAGCAACGACGTGGGCAGTTCCGTGGGGAGGAGATGGAAATCGCGAGGAGCGTGCTTCAGAATCTGCCCAATCAGTGCAACTTGGAAGTCCAGCAATGCAACATCCCACGGTACTGAAGTGGAAGCAAACGAATGAGTAATAAAGGGAAGCGCATCCCTAGCTAGTCGATCTAGGTTTTATGGCTTTGAGATGGAAGCGTGTAGTTTCCTTTGAGAATGATAATAAAATGACCATCTTATCTTTCAATATGTTGAATATCGGTTATATTAAATGCAAGTATAAAAGTTAGAAAACATATAAAATTATGGTACTTAACCATAGGTTAAGAAAATCTGATAATCGATTTCAGTTAATTCAATTGATTATGGTTCGTTTGTGTCAATTATTTGTTGCCCAGAATCTTTTTGATGAAAAATACAATGATAAAGAACAATAAAAACAAACTAGTACCTTTGTACCTTTGATATTCTGAACGGATAACGATTGTGAATGTATGAGTATGTGTTTACAATAGAAATCTTAACCCCATTTATACTAATCGAAGAGGTGCGGATGGATGGTTGTGACTCCTCTTAAACCGACGTGTCTCTTGGTCGTCTGTGATGTTGCGGCCCTTTGAAGAGTTGCGTCTCTAGGAGAGACTTCGCTTCCTTCGGTTGTAGGTTTCATCTTCTAACTTGTCGCTTCCGGTTCTCACACTTATCTAACTAATCTATTTATAATACAATGTAACTATCTACTAATTACATAAACTACGCGCTACTTTTTGACCCGTATGAATTAAGGAATTACATATCAATATTCCCACTAATTTCTTAATCCATGCATTCAGTATCTTCATGCTTTAGCATCTTCGTTCTCCAAGAGAATGAAGTCTTTCTCTTCCACTTGAATGTTACTCCTTTTCGGACTAAATTCCTCCATTCTAATTCTTCTGTAATTGCCATCAAGAGTGCTGGTTCCGTGTCCTCTTCTAGGTTGTGTGATTCCTCCGGTGCTTGTTTTGCTTCCGAGCACTACAAGGCATAAGGTACAAACTCATGGAAATTTAAGACTCCACTTCTCTCATATCTTTCTTAAAACGACTTTAATCTCTAGGGTTTCTATTCTCCTATCATAATCTTCATCCTTGTTCCTGGAATTATGATGCGAGATACTTTTGCGTTTTTCTGCATGCCAAAACTTTTCATCACCCCATTGGCCTTGTGATGAATTGAATCTTCCTTGTCCACAATTTCCCAAACGCCTTCCAAGACCATAGTTCTTGTTGCTTGCATGAACATAAGTTTCCCTTGATTGTTTACTAGGTTTTCATCCACTAGATCTGTCCCTTCTTCATAGGCTTTCAATCTTCTGATTGTCTCTTCTAGGGTTGTTGTTTCTAGTTTATTGAATTATTCAATGGTTGCAACAATTTGAACTTGTGACATTTGGCAAAATACCGTTAATAACGTACAACATAAACATTTATTATATGATTTATTTTCACAAAATTCGTCTTGATTTCCATTTAATTAAGTCTTAAAATTTTAGAAATGAAAAATATCATAGCCTAGTATGATAACAGTTCCGCCAAAATTAGGAACAGTACAAAACTACGTCTTAGACTGGTAGCATAAATGCGAACACACTATTCATGCAAAGACTAGCTGCAATACAGCCCAACATGGCAAAAACAAGACAGAAAAATATGCCCACAACAAATATTACATAGAAACATTAGTTGAAAACAACAAACAAATAATACTTTCCAAAAAAATATATAAACACTAAATTGTCTTGTCAGCAGACAAATTCAGTAATTATGCAGAAATGTACAGCACTCGGCAGAACAAAATTGCAAATATCTGAAATTCAAAAATAAATATTATTTATCATAAACAATATATAGGGTATTAATAACGACACAAAAATCCCTATATAAACATTACCGGTTAAAGCTACACAACTCATTTGGTAGCTACCCGGTAACAAAGCCGGTACAAAAACTATGACCAAAATAGCAAATTTAATGGCCAAGCGAACTAGTTAACGAATTTAGAACATCAAAAATACCTCGATGATAGATATACAAACAATTCCATAAAAAGAATAAAAATTGCCGGTATTTGACCCGGTACGAAACATGAGTGGAATCCATTGTCCGAACAACAAAACGATAAGTCTACTAAACTAGTTAAATGAATTTTAACATCACTATAATGTATTTTGTTAGTTTTTATAAAAGCTAACCATTTAAATTATCAAAGTTTAAAAATGTTATAAAATAAAATAAGACCCAACCCCCCCCCTCCTACAAATCGGTCAAAGTGGAGCCTCCACTAACTCACATTTTTTATGTCTTGGAGCTTTTGTTAACTTGCTAAGTGTATGTTTACATGGAGACAAGTTTATAACTAAACCCACTAAAGTATCCTCACTTGCATCTTACAACAAATCACCAACACTTTTCTCTTCATCTTCATCAACTACATCTTAATCTTCGTCAACTTCATCTATCTTCAAAGAAAACCAACTTTTTAATCTTCATAAACCACCAATTTTATTACAAGCATGGCTGCTACATGATGATCAAAGACATAAGTTATATTAAATGCAAGTATAAAAGTTAAAAAAACATATAAAAATATGGTTCGTAACCATAGGTTAGACAAATATGATAATCAATTTCGGTTAATTCAATTGATTATGGTTCGTTTGTGTCAATTAGTTGTTGCCCATAATCTTTTTGATGAAAAACACAATGATAAAGAACAATAAAAACAGACTAGTACCTTTGTACCTTTGATATTTCTGAATGGATAACGAATTCCTTTGATATTTCTGAACGGAAAATGATTGTGAATGTATGAGTATGTGTTTACAATAGAAATCCTAACCCTATTTATACTAATTGAAGAGGTGCGGGTGGATGGTTGTGACTCCTCTTGAATCGACTTGTCTCTTGGTCGTCTGTGATGTTGCGGTCCATTGAAGTGTTGCGTCTCTAGGAGAGAGTTCGCTTCCTTCGGTTGTAGGTTTCATCTTCGAACTTGTCGCTTCCGGTTCTCACACTTATCTAACTAATCTATTTATAATACAATGTAACTATCTACTAAGTACATAAACTTCGCGTTACTTTTTGACCCGTATGAATTAAGGAATTACATATCAATATTCCCACTGATTTCTTAATCCATGCCTTCAGTATCTTCATGCTTTAGCATCTTCGTTCTCCAAGAGAATGAAGTCTTCATCTTCCACTTGAATGTTACTCCTTTTCAGACTAAATTCCTCCATTCTAATTCTTCTGTAATTGCCATCAAGAGTGTTGGTCCCGTGTCCTCTTCTAGGTTGTGTGATTCCTCTAGTGCTTGTTTTGCTTTCGAGCACTACAAGGCATAAGGTACAAACTCTTGGCAATTGTAAGACTCCAATTCTCTCATATCTTTCTTGAAACGACTTTAATCTCTAGGGTTTCTATTCTCCTATCATAACCTTCATCCTTGTTCCTGGAATTATGAGCGAGATACTTTTGCCTTTTTCTGCATGCCTAAACTTTTCATCACGCGACTTTCCTTGTGATGAATTGAATCTTCCTTGTCCACAATTTCCCAAATGCCTTCCACAACCATAGTTCTTGTTGCTTATGTGAACATAAGTTTCCCTTGATTGTTTACTAGGTTTTCATCCACTAGATCTATCCCTTCTTCATAGGCTTTTAATCTTCTGATTGTCTCTTCTAGGTTTGTTGTTTCTAGTTTAGTGAATTGTTTAATGGTTGCAACAATTTGAACTTGTGACATTTGCCAAAATACCGTTAATATCGTACAACATAAACATTTATTATATGATTTATTTTCACAAAATTCGTCTTGATTTCCATTTAATTAAGTCTTAAAATTCTAGAAATGAAAAATATCATATCCTAGTATGATAACAGTTACGCCAAAATTAGAAACAGTATAAAACTATGTCTTAGACTGTTAGCATAAATGCCAACACACTATTCATGCAAGGACTAGTTGAGATACAGCCCGGCATGACAAAAACGAGACATAAAAATATTCCCACAACAAATATTACATAGAAACATTAGTTGAAAACAACAAACAAATAATACTTTCTAGAAAAATACATAAACACTAAATTGTCTTGTCCGCAGACAAATTCAGCAATTATGCAGAAATGTACAGCACTCGGCAGAACAAAATAGCAAATGTCTGAAATCCAAAAATAAATATTATTTATCATAAACAATATATAGGGTATTAAAAACGACACAAAAATCCCTATATAAACATGGTTAAAGCTACACAACTCATTTGGTAGCTACCCGGTAACAAAGCCGGTACAAAAACTATGACCAAAATAGCAAATTTAATGGCCTAGCGAACTAGTTAACGAATTTAGAATATCAAAAATATCTCGATGATAGATATACAAACAATTCCATAAAAAGAATAAAAATTGCCGGTATTTGACCCAGTACGAAACATGAGTTGAATCCATTGTCCGAACAACAAAACGATAAGTCTAGTAAACTAGTTAAATAAATTTTAACATCACTATAATGTATTGGATTGTTAGTTTTATAAAAGCTAACCATTTAAATTATCAAAGTTTATAAATGTTATAAAATAAAATAAGACCCAACCCCCCCTACAAATCGGTCAAAGTGGAGCCTCCACTAACTCACATTTTTTATGTGTTGGAGCTTTTATAAACTTGCTAAGTGTATGTTTACATGGAGACAAGTTTATAACTAAACCCACTAACGTATCCTCACTTGCATCTTACAACAAATCACAAACACTTTTCTCTTCATCTTCATCTTCATCATCTTCATTAACTTCATCTTAATCTTCATCAACTTCATCTTCATATCTTCAAAGAACACCAACTTTTTGATCTTCATAAACCACCAATTTTATTACAAGCATGGCACCTACATGATGATTAAAGACATAATTTACATTAAATGCAAGTATAAAAGTTAAAAAAACATATAAAAATATGGTTCATAACCATAGGTTAGAAAAATCTGATAATCGATTTCGGTTAATTCAATTGATTATGGTTCGTTTCTTTCGATTGTTTATTGCCCAGAATCTTTTTGATGAAAAACACAATGATAAAGAACAATAAAAACAAACTAGTACCTTTGTACCTTTGATATCTCTGAATGGATAATGAATACCTTTGATATTTCTGAACGTATAAAGATTTCGCATGTATGAGTATGTGTTCTCAATAGAAAACCTAACCCTATTTATTTTAATCGAAGAGGTGCGGGTGGATGGTTGTGACTCCTCTTGAACCGACGTGTCTCTTGGTTGTCTGTGATGTTGCCGCCCTTTGAAGAGTTGCGTCTCCATGAGAGACGTCGCTTCCTTTAGTTGTAGGTTTCATCTTCTAACTTGTCGCTTTTGGTTCTCACACTTATCTAACTAATCTATTCATAATACAAAGTAACTATCTACTAATTACATAAACGACCCGCTACTTTTGACCCATATAGATTAAGGAATTCATATCAATATTCCCACTAATTTCTTAATCCATGCCTTGAGTATCTTCATGCTTTAGCATATTCATTCTCCAAGAGAATGAAGTCTTCATCTTCCACTTGAACTTCTTTCCTTGCACCTTGATTTTTCTCCGTGTCTTGATTGCTATCATGTGCTTCTCCATCTTTATAACGAACTTGTTGTAGAAGATCATTGTCTTTAAACTTTGGTTTTCTACCCGTCACTTGCTTGATTTCTTGATCCGATTCTCCAACAATTGCAACACGAACCTTTTCTTGAACGTGAACAGTGTCTTCATTCCTTGTTTGAATATCACCATCTTTAACCACATGTACGCCATCTTCTATGTCTTTGTCGGGTTTGTCTTTGAATGGTAAATCACGAACTAATTCTTGTTTCCTCTTCTTGCAATTTGATTTATCATCTTTGACATTCTTGCAATAGTACGATCTTGGATGATATATCTTCACATCCCTTTCCTCTCTTGTCTGTCTCTAACTGTGTTCTTTCTAACTTCAACTTTTCAATCTCTGTGTTTATCCTATGTGTAAATGATTTCTCCTTTTTCCTGTGTCTTCCTTTCAAACTGTATTTCTCTGTTTCTCATCAAGAGTGTAAACCTTCATGCTTGTACATGGTTGCGCCAAGTCTAAAGGTGAGCCTAAGAAGGCTACTACCTAAACGAGCCTAATGCTCCTTAATTAAGAACCTAGACTAATTAAAGTAAGAACGAGATAAATAAAAGAATAACGAAAAGAAAGAAAAATTACCTTGAAAAAACTTTACAAAATGAGAAGGGCTTGAAGGGAAGCACCTCCTCGTCGAGAGCAGAAACAAAAACTACTACGCACAACACCCAAAGGGGTATTGCACTTGTGGAATCCCCAAATATGGTTATTCCACTTGTTTATACTTAAACTAGGAGTTGCAAGCTACAGGAAACCAAGAAAAAGGTATTTATAGGTGTGAAATGGGGCACAAAATGGTATTTTCGGCAATGTGGGATGAATTTAAAAGAGGTTCACGCGTCTTGCACATCAGCAACAAACACCAAACTTGTTTTCGCGATTCCCGCTTCGTTATAACTTCGTTTCGTGCACGGTTTTTCGCCTACATTCACTATTTTCATAGCACTATAATATAGAAGAGAGTAATCCAACATTCATGATGTCAAAATTTGGGTTTAATCCTAGGATTTTGATGCGGGTCAAGGTTTACATTCTCAAACTTGTGCTTGTGATTCTCTTTACGCTTGGGCTCAGTTTTATGCACATTTTGAATCTACTTTTGTCCTTAGTATACCAAGTATATGTTGGGGCTTTGAATGGTCTGGAATGATAGTCAAGGAAGGAGAAAATTTTGCAAGAAAGTCACTTGAAAGTTATCTTATGCCAAAACTAAGAATGCAACATGTAGAGCTTCTTATTTGCTATCATTTACATCTAAACCCTCCAAAACATAATGTCCTATCTTAAGGCATGTATATAAAGGAGTTTGGATGATAAGAAGGTCGGGATATGAGTCTTAGGTGTGTTCTAGATGTCAAAAAAGTTTTTGATTAACTTAAGGAAAAACCTTAGTCTTAGATCTTGAGAGATGGATGGTTGTTTCGAGATACCTGAAAATGAATTTAGAAACTTGTATAAAACATGTATAAGACTACAAATCACCAGATATGATACCATGTCTTATTAAAACATAGAATCTAAAACATTTTATTGCTTAAACATTAAATAAAATTACATGGAATAAAAAAACGAAACATGTTACAAAAGCGGGTTGTTGACGGATGTCACAGTTTTTTTGCCGAAGCTTTTAAACAGCCCATGGGGACTAGGCCAACCCTCAACTGTCCGTTTTTTTAGAAAAAAGTTTTAGAAGTTGTGGCAGATTCTTTGGTATGTCTTTTTTTGGTTATGGAGGTTAAAATGCGGTATAGAAGTGTTTTGGGGATCGGGCCCCGGGGCACAATGGTATTAACTATGTTTCCTTAATAAATGTTGGAATTATTTATAAAATGATTTTATGAAATTGTTTGAAGATTTCTCTTACAGTGCTTCCATAAGCCCGGGATGTTCCTCATCGTTATGGCGTTGGTTCCGTAGAGTAATGATCCCGGGGGCCTCTTGGATTATATTATCATTAGTTTGTTAGGATGCATAAATAAGGTAATCTTAAAGGTGTTTGTGAATAGAATTAAGTTAGTTACTCAAAGGTTAATATCGGAAGAGCAAACCGCTTTTTTATCAACTAGGAGTATACTAGACGAACCACTTACATTAGATAAAATAATCCGATGGATGCGAAAAACAAAAAAGAAGGTATTGTATTCAAGGAAGATATAGAAAAGGCATATGACTCGCTAGTTTGGAACTTTCTTCATTCAATAATGATGTAAATGAATTTTCCATCGAGGTTGTGCAGATGGTTATGGCAATCGTTACATCAGCACGGGCTTTGGTCCTTGTAAACGGCTCGTCAACTTAAGAATTTTCTTGTTTTAGGGGGCTAAGACAAGGCGACCTGGTTTCCCCGTTTTTATTCATTATTGCTATTGAGGTGCTTACTTGAGTGATGAAAAGGCGGAATTAGGGGGTTTATTTAATGCATCTCTTACACATCTCATAGACCAAGGTTTCTCATTTTTTATACGAGGATCACGTCATATTTACCGGTGAATGTTCCATTCAAAACTCCTTGAATCTCAATAGTATTCTTAGGTGTTTCTATCATGCCCGAGGATTATGGGTCAACTTGGCAAAGAGTTGTTTATTTGGGGTTGGGGTTAATGATGAACATATTCAAGTTTTACCATCGGTATTAAGGTGTAGCAACAAGTGGTTCGCATTCAGACATTTGGTCCTCTAAGTCCGGGCCAACATGAACTTGATAAAAATTTGGGACCCAATTAGGAAGATTTTCAAGAAAAGGTTATCCATATGGAAACCAAACACGCTCTCGTTTAACGAAAGAGTAACGCTAATTCAGTCAGTTTTGAGCGTTATACCCACCTACTATTTCTCCTATTTTAGCTCTGGTTCAGGTTGTGAAGAAATTAGAACGTTTAAGAAGAGATTTTTAATGGGGATCATGTCCGGAAAAAAAAGGAAAAGATAAACTGGGCTTCTTGGCAAAACATGATGACCCCTAGAGAGTATGGTGGGTTGGGGTTTGGATCATTTGGTGAAGCTAACTAAGCAATTTTTGCTATATGGTGTTGGCGATTTAAGGATGAGAAAAGCCTAAGGAGGAAGGTAATATGAAACTCAAGGTCCTGGAATTTTATCCTCATTGGAGTATCGATTCCGCAGCCTTGGAAGCAAGTGGTTGGTGTAGGAAATGATCTGCAAGAGATGTGTATTAATATGAATTTTCTAATTTAGGGAAAACCAGGGTGTAACCTGGAAAGATGCTTTTGGAAAGAGGCATGGTTAATGGACGATCCACTAAGTAGAAAATTCCCAAATCTATTCAGAATTGAAAAGTGCAAAAATGTAAATATTGCAGAGAGTGTTTTGGTGATTGACGGATAGATCTGACCCACTTACAGTTGTCTCGTTTTCGTAGGAGTAAGGTGAGACAAGAGAGCTTCAGCACTTGGGCAGTTGGACAGGATCCTAAGAGAGATGTACCATTAGGTCTAGGTGAAGATGCATGGGAATGGGCATTGGATTCCACCAAACCAGTTTTCAGGCAAAAGCCACCAAAGTTGATCCTACAACATGTTTATTCAAATATGGGTTTTGGGTTTTGTAAGAATAAACGGGTGCCTTTGAAGGTAAACTTCTTATATTGGCGAGTGGTCATCGATCGGGTTTCGTCAGCGATGAACTTGGCTAGGAGAAATGTTCAGCTTAGTGTAAAATTTATGGTGAAGCGAATGAATCAACGGCTCATTTATCCGTTTCCTACAGATTGTTGCATTAAGTATGGGACAATGTGGGTCATTGGTGCAAGATTAATGTGTGCTAAAGGATTTTATTAATATGCATATCCAATCTTGTGGATCACTAGAGGGGTTTTATATCATGGTTCTCCAAATTATGTCGTTTTCAACCGAAGGCAACCTAGCTTGGCGAAGCTTAAAGGCAAGATAAAAACTCCTCGCTTTTGTGGACTAAAAGATGATCGAAGGCGCAAGCGTTAACATGGGGGAATTGATGTGAATTTAATTTAGCAAGTATTGGCGTTTAAAATATAATAGGTCTTTAGTGGATGTAACTTTATACGGCGAATTAGTTGTTAGCTAGGTTGATTTCTAACAAAATTTCGTTGGCCTACACGAAGAAAATTAATTAACTAATTCCAATAAATGAACTAATTACTCAATTACACTACAACCAACAATGAGTTCTTGGAAAACAAGAATAATGTAAAACATTTCAATTGAATTTATGATAACTAATATTTAAAAGGAAAAATATATATTAGTGTCGTATAATACTAGTGGGGTGCCTGCGTGAGGCGACATGAAATACAACAGTTAGATTTGTGAATTTTGGTGTTGCACGAGGCGTTCGGTTTGGTTAAAGTATGAAAAAAGAACCATAATGTTGTTATGGTTAAAAGATGGAAAAAGAAATTGACACCTTCGGAGCAAATCATTATGCTAACTTTCTTGATTATGTATGGATTAATCTGAGTAGAGAAAATAACCAAAATATCATTGATAATACAAATTATTTTTTTTATAACAAATACCAGCAAGATGATAAGTAAAGGAGAAGAAGTTCTACTAATCATATATTTACAAATCTGGAAAATAATAGTAGATCACATAGAAATAAATTAACCCATCTTCGTAAGCCTTAACCAATACCAAAACAAAGTAAGAGTCAAAAGAGTCCAATGATCATCTTACATCATAATATTATATGCAAAAAACAATATTGAGTTCCGCAACTCATATTTAGGCATACTTAGAAACACATCTCACAATTTAAATTGGAAATGATTGATTTAAACAGGAACTTTTTTTTATTTTTAACAAAAACAAAGTTTTATGTATTTACAAAAGAGTAAGATATGAAACTTTTCATCGTCATTAATACTTATACTAAATTCTTTTATTTAAAGAAAAAAAGAAAGAAAAGCCAAAATCATATGAATGAATAGTTTGATTTTAGTTGAACTTAAAGCCATAATTATTATTTTGAGTGTGGTTTCTCTGCAAGACGCATCTTGTACGAAGTATACATGACAACATGAGATCAATGGCACAAAATAAGGTGGTGATAATTTAGTAGGCTGTGGCTAAATGCACCTCAACTTTTATTGTTTATACCCCTTTCAAAAATATTATCTTTATAATTTTTTAAATTTCATCCTTTACCTTTTATATATTATTGTTTTATTCAATTAATTACGACTTCTTTTTTTAGTTCATGCCCTGTTTGTTTTGTATCAATTCTTTTGGTTATCTATCTTTCTTCCTCTTTTCAGTTTTCAAACAAATTTATGCTTCTTAACAATTTGATTTGACATGGAAGATTTTTCACCTAGTTACACCCTTTACCTTTTATATATTACATGTTGCTGTGTATGATTTATATAAAAATAGGATGTGCTTGACAACTAAATTTCATTTACCACACTTTATATTGAACTGTTGATGTATAAACAATAAACATAAAAAAATATAATACAAAATTAGTGAATACAATCATTAATTGAATTGAAATATAACATTTATGAATCGATAATTAAAACAAATAAGATTAAGACTATGATGAGTTCGTTACGTATAAAACAAATGAGTAACACATTAAAAAAACAAACGAAGGTTAACCAAAACAAATTGAGATTTGACTAAAAGAAATAAAGTTTAACCGAAACAAATTACAACTGAAGTTTGACCAACATATTGTACAGTTCGGTATGGATTAGGATTTTTTAGCTCCTTATACCAGTTTATTCGAGAACTACACATAATTTCCCAATCTGCTACAGCGTCATTTCGGTTGCTACACCAAAGACTGTTCGGTAGAGGCATCGGATAGTCTCCTTCTAATCTAACATGGATGAAATCGTTTCCATGAACATGAACAAACGACACCACTTGATAAGGGCTATGAATTTGGTTTTGAGCAGGCAATAGCGGGAAGAAAGTTTGATTGTCAACGTTGCTTAAAAGGTGAACAATCACACCAAATCTTTGAGCAATGAGGAGTCCAATGTGGGGCATATCCATCCAATGATCAGCGCTTGCAAATCCCTTTCCTTGAAAATCTATGTTGAGACGTAGACGGTTATACTCTCCAGTGACAACTGTATCAAAAATTTGCCTTCAAAATTTTGAGTTAATGTCCATCTCTTGTACAAGTTCAGTTCGAAAAAAACTCCACAAGTTTTCATCCATCTCCAACCCCACAACGACAGATCAAAACCTACAATTACCATCGGGATCAACTTGTTTTTATACGTGAAATGTACAGGTGAAAGATACTTGGGATTTATTTCATTAATGGCTCAGAATCGTTTGCGTAGGAAGTATGCCTTGGCGGCGATGGTTACAAATCCATAAAATTATATTAAACCACATTTAGCGATGGTTCAAACCCATAAAATTATATTCAAACACAATACATTTTTTGTTGTTGTTTCTTTAAGCTTGGTCGTCCACAAGTTTTTTTCTTAACAACAGATTCTTTCATTAATGGCTCAGAATTGTTCGCATCTGAACTATGTCTTGGAGGTGATGATTTCAAGTCCATAAAATTGTATTCAACAACGTTTGACGTGGTTGAACGACTACATTTATAGGAACGCTGAGGATTGGCTCGACTTTTTTGTTGTTTCTTTAAGCTTGGTCGCCCACGAGTATTTTTTTTTTTTGAATAGTAGGTTCTTCAAATGATATTTTACTTGGATCAGTTACTTCTTTTCGCTTTTCTAGTAACACTTTCTTCCCCGACTTGAACTGCTTGTTACAGAGCTCTTTAAGCATTATTAATTTAGCATCACAAGTAATGTCACTATTTTCCTCATGTTTTAACGGCGATATATCAAGTTTCCTCCAAAATATGTGAATTGAATCCAATGGAATACACCGTTCTGCGTACAAAAAAATCAACTTATTTTTTTTTGTATATTGGAATAGTTGAATATATATTTAAAAGTAAATCGAGCTATTGTGGTGGGATCGATAACCTTCATTCACATGCGTTGAAACTAAGCAAGAACATGGTAATCCACAACTCTTATGAACTTGACAACCACAATTAGAAGAGTTTAACTTGAGCTTTTCCACTATTATATCCAATGCCTTATGAGAAACAAAACCACGTAGTAGTTTCAAGACTGGTAAACATGTTTGTGCTTTAGTGTATTCTTACTCTTTCGGAAACTTGCTTTAATTGATGTATATTGTGAATTCACAATGTTATCAATGCAACCAACAAACTTATCTAAGCTAGAATTTGGTGAATTCAAGTATACTTTTAGCTTTGCATGTTGGCTCTCAACTCTGTTGGTTGTCTGATTTCTAAAATGTAAGCATTTATCAGTCCAATCAGAGACAAATAGTTCTTTGTGATTGTCCAACCAAGTATTTTCCAGGTAACGTAAGACACCTGTAAGATAATGATAATAAATACCTCGATGTTTGGCCAACATTGATTGAAGTTCTTTGTATTTTTCATTGAATGATGTCAAAGTTTGATACTCAATTAGTGAACTCCACATTCCAGAAAAAGACTCCCACTTACGTTGCGACTTGAATTGACTTGCAATTCTTAAATATGCTTTGAGAAATGTGAAATCTACAAAGTAATCGGGTAGCATTCGGAAAAATTTGTTGGCATGCATTCATGAGTGTGAAATCCCTGTCTGTAACTATAACATGTGGTTGCATGCAGTTATCTAGAATTGACTTTAAGAAGTTTAATACCCACAAGTAGACATCCTTTGTTTCTTTATGCATAAATGCAAAAGCTATAGAAAATGTGTTGCTGGTTGAAGTTACACCAACACTTTCAAGAAAAAGGTATATTATACTTGTTTGTCTCATACGTGGCATCCATAAGCATCACATTTGGGGATGTACGCAATAAGTCTAACGATGCCAGATGATCCGAGTGAAGAATAATATTTCCAACTCATTTGAAATACTATTGATAGAAGTATAATAAGTATAAGATTTTTCATGTAAATAAGACATAACAACCTGCATTTTGTCTTTCGAATTTTATTGTGTGCATTGTATACAGTTTTAAGCGTATAGACATTATCTTCCTTCTGCGCCTTTATGATACCGAGAATATCTCGTGGCGCCACATGCTTCTTCGTCAAATCTGCCACTAATTGAAACTCGTTACATGATAATCATTCTACATATGCATGTCCCTCCTTATGTTGTGCAGGTAGATGATTATGTTCATCGCGTATCAAATTTAACTTCCAAGAATCGTTCTCCTTTGTATATGCCCCGATAAATTCAGATGGACAATTTATTTTTTTTGGTACGAGTCGCTTTACTTGTACCTTTAACGGGCCTATAAGTTCCACCACGTTCACACATTAGTATGACTTTACAATAGCCACTTGCCTTTTTTTATGATCTTTTAATGATGTTAGCATGGCCAACAGCACGTGCGGTGTTTTGAACCCATTTAGTCATCTTTTCACGAGACTTCAATGCCTAATAATAAACAAATATTAGAGTGGGGGCATATGACTACAAATACTATGTAAATAAATATACAAGCTTATAATCTTTTGAATAAAACGTATACTTGATTGGTAGAAAATGCAGACATCTTTTTGTATAACTCTTGATGTCGAACTGTGATAAAGCATATGAAAGACAAACACAAAAGCAATTTCTAACATATACATAAATATAATACATAATATATAACATATTAATATCTTTATATATAACTTACAATATCGATACACCTCTGCTCATCTCCTTTCCCCAAAAAATCCATATATGCATAATTGTTCTCCAAATTCAATTTCTTAATTTTTTTTATTATTCTATTCATGAAAATTAATATCCACATAGATAATCATCTTTTTGAAAAAGATGACGAACACTTTTAACTTGAATTTGCTAGAGAAATTTTGCAGATGAGAGACATTTTCCAAATCAAAAGAATATAGTTGATTTTTTAGTTAGAATACATACCAAGAACACTCAACCAATTAGAACTATGATGAAAATCAAAGTTGAAAAAAATTGTTTCTTCAAGCTCTCTCTTAATCTCCTTTTTTCAAGCAGTGCAGGTTGTTTTTTTCTTCACTAGAATCGTTATGTATTCATACATATATCTAAGTATTCAAACTATGGCAAGCAGATAAACTCCTAGAAAAAATTGGGATATTTCCTAATAAAAATTTTCAAAAAGTAGAAAATACAAGGGTTGATTGTATTTTTTTACAAACTTCAGGGGGGAATGCAACTAGTAAAATTAAAAAAATGGGAGTGCATTTAGCAACACCCTTTAGTAAATCTATGTTTAACTAATTGAAGAAACAAATAGAGAAATAGAAGTATGGTCTTTTATCACTTAAATAACTTCCACCTTTTTTTTAAACAACTATAACTTTTTCATACGTTAATATTTTATAAAAACAAATCACACAACATTAACGAGCATTTCATCTTATTTAGTTCGAACAACCTATTGCTATAGTTTTCTTAAAACAATTTATAGGATTTTGAATACTCATTACGTGATTATGTGATTTTGAATACCTAGCACATGACTACGTGATTACGTAATTTTGAATACCCATTACGAAATTTCATTATAGTATTTTATGTGAAACCTACTAAGTGATTACGTAATTATGTAGCAATAGGTGACTATGTATTATTACTTGACTACGTGATTTCGATTACCCGTTATGTGATTACGTGATTTAACTATAGTATTTTTTGTGAAACTACACCGAATAACTACGTATAAATAAAACATGTAATATATAATATTTCATATGGAATACCTAATATTTTAGCTTTAATCATGTATTAAGGATAAATTATATACAAAACATTAGCAAAATCAACCTATAATAATCAAATAATGTCGTATATTAGAGATTTAGTTACGTAATAAAAATAAACAATCAAATTTTTATTATCTAATGTGTAGTCATGTAATAAGCAGAATTGTAATAACACTAGTTATAACAAATTATATTGAATGTGTAAACACGTAATGGATTCATATTGAATGTGTAATCATGTAATGGTTTATTTTGAATATGTAATCATGTAATGGGTATTCAAAATCACGTAGTCATGTGATGGGTATTGAAAATCACGTAATCACTTAATAGACTAACGAGTATTCAAAATCCTGTAAATTTCGTTAAAAAACTATAGCAATATGCTAGTTGAATTACAGAGAATGAAATGTTGATAATACAGTGCAATTTTGCAAAAAAAAAATGAAATTTAACAATAAAAAAGTTATAGGTGTTTGAAAATCAAGGGCTGAAGTTGTGAAAAGTGAGAAAAGACTTAATTACACTTCTTGGCGATAACACTTGTCCATCTCTCATGTACGCAAATATCCTCTTGTACATGATCGAGCATCTTATTATTATTATTATATTAATAAGAATTTTTAATTGAAGGTGTTAACTACCTGTAATTATTCATTATTGTTTTATTTTTTATTAACTCTTTTGAATTAAATATGTGTTTTCAAGACAAATTTATCTATACTATATTATAAAGCATTTCTCAATAATTCCTTAAAAATTTAAGTAACTACAACTTACAATGCTTATGATACAATATTTAATTAGCATACTAAATAGAAAAAATTCTTTTTCTAAGGACTATTTAATTCAAATAAAATCTAAGTATATATTACCCAACACTCTAGGAGTGTAATATAAAAATACATATTAAACATTGCTTCTTGGTCATAGAGACTCTTCAAAATCATAACAGTTCAATTTTAATGCAAATTATGTGAGATTTAATCCATTCATTATCAATAATTGCACCTTATTCATTCGTGTTTTAATTAGTGTTATTACTTAAGGTCGTTTCAAAGACGCAACATATTACTCGATCACGACACCACGCATTCGCGCATATAAATGCCCAATAAAAAAACCAAAACAATGACACAATTCCACCAACTTCTCCAATTAATCTTCATAATGCTACCATCACTAATCAACCATGAAAACATCAAATTCCTACACTCAATCCATCAAAACTTCACCATCAACTCACCAGCACCCCAACCAATCGTCACCAACTGAACCCCCGCCGATAGCCACGCGTGATAGATCCAAAAGTCCGAAAGGTCTGTTTATATTACATGTACTGGCATGTGTGCAGCTGGAACCATCGTCACCGGTGGTTGGAACTACCTGTTCCTCCTTTCGGCCGGCATTTTTCTCTCTCTATCGCACACACTCTCTCATCTAATCCTTATATATTCATCTGCTTCTCCCTAAATATAAGACTCTCAACTTTCTCTCTCTCTTCAATAAATTGCAAAAACACATATGGAGGATGGATGGAACGACTTGATGAGGTGTGTTGGTGTAGGAGTATTCAAGAGGTGGAGGTCATGTGTTGCTCTAGCTGCTGGAATTGGTAATTATATTAATTTAGGTAAATGTTTATAACAGTTAATTCTAAATGTAGGTAACAAATCACTAATTGTATATGACTTTTCATACGGACACGACTTTTAAAGTATATAACTTTCTAATCAACGCGACTTTTAAATCAAAGGTAATAACCCAAGTTGATAATTGTGTGTGTATATATATAGTAGGTGATCATGTAAAACAGATATTTCTTGTTCGAATCGTAGGTGACAATATCTGTGAGTCCCAAATCATATTCGGATCACAGTGGTTGATTGTTATCACCCAAACAACTATAGAATAGTTGCTTGAATGTGTAAAAGTTAAGAAAAACCAAAAGATGAAGATTCTTGTATGGATCAAACAACAAGTGTTGTATATGGAATCCTAGAAGATATAATCACTAAAAGCACCTGGATGTTCGGATTTAGCACAAGAACAATAATCACAACACAAGAGAAATCACCAAAACTTGTCCAAGAACCTTAGACTAGGGTTTCATTGATCACCATATATATACACCCTGACTACACAGCGTTTTTATTAAATACGCTGGGATATTAAATACGCCACCCATATACAAGTTTCACAAAATACACATTTGGCCCTTCTAGATTTGCTAACTATTACAAAACCAGCTCTAACTATTATATTCAAGTATCAACGGTCTCAAAACGTCCTAATAATATCCCCCCTAGACCGTTGCGTACTTGAGAGTCTTCAATCCTGTTCTTGAGCTTCAGGGCTTGCAGCAGCTTCTTGAATGTTTGTTGGTGGTGCAGATAGGTGACTTCATATGTGGATGAAGTCGGAGGTGGTGAAATAACTAGAATATGCGAATCAGGGGATGGATCTTTGTGTTGAGGAGAAGATGATCTTGGCTCAGCAGCTTTCTTCTTTCTAGATTCACCTTTTTCTTTCTGAGCTTCCATCTTGAGCATGATTTCCATTACTTCAATCTTCCGTGCTCGTGCTCGCTCGATTGCTCTTAGAAACAACATTCCTTCCTCAAGATCTTCGTTTCCTGGTCAGGCATTTATCTTGTTTCCATAGAGAACATTTAGATCAGAAAGACAAAACATGAAAACATCCCTTGGATCCAAAATACGGATATCTTCGTTAGAGTTGGATCTGAAAACTGCTTCACCAGTTTTACCGTCATAGAACCATTTCTTAAAGTTGGTGAGAGTCACAGGTTGTTCTGGAGGAGGTTTCACCCTTGTCACCACTTTTGCTGGATTGATTATGCACGTTACTCTGCCTTTTTCCTGTAATTGGGTCTTTGGTGGTTTTTGATACTTGTCTTCTCGGGCTCTTGGGTTTAAACACTGTGAATCAACGCACACATTCTCGTAGGAAGAGTCTTTCGAAATCTGCTCCAATGCTTTTATTCGTAGAATTTATCATTTCAAGTTTTCCCAATTCACGAACGTCCAAAGGTGGTAGACTTTGCATGTCAGGGCCGGTTCAGAGGTGTTGGATTACACCGCCCCTTTGCTTTACTATGAAAATCCCTTTCAGGTTATAGTACTTCCACCCAATGATTTTGTCAGTAACTTCAGTTTTCTCAACGGTGACCACTTGGTAGAAGTCTGGCAGCTTTTCTTTCTCCTTTTTAAACCACTCAGAGTGTTTAGGAGCCACTTCCTCACCTCCATCAGTTTCATACCCTTGTAGTCGTCCAAAATATCTTCCTTACTCAGCCTCATTGAATCACTAGAATTATCTCCGAGACTTAGCACTTTTCGAACACTTTCTTCTGTCATATTCACGTGCTTGTTTCGAACCGTTGCTGTGACAGTTTTCATTCCGTTTATCGTGTTAACTTTTTCGGTTCTCCAGAACTCTTCTATGTGTATTGATAGATTATCGGATTCGCTTGAACAACATTGCTTATCTTGCTTCTTGATAGCCAATCCATAACGTCCTCAAAATCTTCTTCTAGCGAAACTAGTGTATGGTTGATTGTGCATCTTTGTTCCATCCCATCATATTTGTTTCGCCATTTCTGAAACACGGAAACCAGCTAAGTGAGATGTGGGTTCCGAAACGTAACTGTTAAGTTAGATTTATATTTACAAAAATACCGAAAATTAAATTAAATTAAAATAAACAAATTACACTATTAAAAGCGTAGATAAGTCATTAAATATTTACGCCAGCAACTTTTAGATCGCTGATACATACACATATCCTATTCAATTGTGTCGGTTATATTGGGTTATTTATCCTAACTATGGGTCGCGTAATTAAATACGCCGCCTCTTTCAAAAACTTGATTTAATCTTCAATTCTAAGAAATCCAAACCAAATACGCTCGAAAATTTTTAAACTTTCTCGAAAAACGTGCCTCTCCTTTTTTTTGAACTAACATTTGTGCAAAAATTTAAAAAATGTTTAAGAAAATCAGAATTTTGCAATTTGGACACCGAAATTCATTTTTCAAACTGAGGGACCTCCTTTTCACAACATTCTTGTGTTTGAAACCCCATGACATTCCTGCAAAAGATCATACTAGCAACACTTGTCAGTTTGTTATTTCAAAAAAAATTGAATGGCACAAGAAAAGATGTCAGTATGTTTGTCCTCTTAAATCCATGCATCCTTCTTTCAACATGCTTTCAGTGAGCTTTTTATCATGTTGTGGTAATATTGACAAAAATTGCAATGGCCCCCACTTAAGCTAGAAAGTTAGAATGTTGAGCCTGTGAGTCCCACGTCAAGACATACCCCCGCGATCAATGTATGCACAAAGATTCCTCATAGCGAGTGAGTATATAGACTTCATTCGTTTTGAATTTCAACGATAGACAATTGATCATCAGGTCAGTACTTTCGTACAGCAGAGAGACCAATGTCTAATGAGGGATAAGACAGATACCATAGACGTACGATTTAAGCACTTGAATGATTCTCAATGAGAGCTTCATCTGTGTAGGGTTTTGGCCACATTGGCTTTTTTATAAAGATATCTAATTGTGTCTAGGTCAGCATATATCTGGATGCAGCAGAAGAGCAATTATGATATCCCCGAATGATTAGTCAATATAAAGACCCGAAATCTCGGACTTTGGCAATCTATCAACGCAAGATTTAAGACCATTAAGCCATATGCCGCAATGTGTTACCCGCAAGTTGCACAACATTGTGGGTATCCAGATTCTTATGTAAGTATTAACTTTTGTCGCGTACTCGCAGTTTACTTGATGGTATTGCTGAATCTACTGACACATCGTTGCTTGGCACCTCGATTGATTTTCCTTGTTTAAAATCTTGATTTTCCATCTTTTTGTTTTAAGAACAAAGTGTCAGCAGTTTTCTATCATTTCTTAAGCATGTGTCAATTGAAAGATCAAATCGCAAAAATATGCTTATTTTCTTGAAATCTTCCCCCCTAAAATTATTTCGAAAGTCCAGTGCTTGAAAATGAAATTTTAATGTTGCAGAAAATCTTTTTGTTGGGCACAATATTAAGAGACGTATTTATTATGAAAAGGTTTTTTTTGTCATTTCCACTCAAGAAAATTGACCATTTCCAACCAGGTTATCAACTGGTTGAAACGAGTCTTGTCAAAGGCTTTTATGCAGATCAGACACGCCATATGCTCATTGGATTTAGCATTTTTCATATTGATAACATAGGTATTGTTTTGACGAGGAGCTTTGAGCATGATCATTTCTGTAGGGAAGGAGTATTCGGGCTTGAGGAAAAAGCATTCCATGTCGTTGAATAACATTGAAATTCCTTTTTCACAGACTTGTGATACGCTCATGAGATTGTAACATAATTCTGGAACATAATTTACATTCTCTAGAGTAAGTACTTCGGACACGAAGTCACCAAATCCATATATCTTTCCTCCTTTTTCATCTCCAACAAAACAATATTAATTCACCAAAGATGAATCTAAAGTTCTTTAGAAGATCCTTCAAACCCGTCATGTGCCTTGAGCATCCACTGTCCACATGCCAGATGTATTCCCTGAGCATTCGAAGCCATTTTTTTTGTAGTTGATTCTATTATACAACAAAAAACAAGAAATATATACAAGTTAGTTTTCGGAACCCAAACTTGCTTAATTTTCAATTTATCATGATCTTCTTTGATAATTTCATCTTTCCTTCTCCAAAAACAATTAGTTTTAACGAAGTTTTTGACTGATTTCTTAAAACTATCGAATTGTTCTGTGATGTTTCTAGCAAAATATTGATCTGGTTTAGAACATTTCTTGTTTTTGCAATGTTTCATTGTGTGTCCTAAATGACCACAACGAAAACATTTAATGCAACGTGTCTTTTTCCTTTTAGAGGTTGATGTGTTCGAAGATGATGTATGTGATGAGAGTCTTGAACTGCATGATATGTTGTTCGATGATGTAGTGGAGCTTGAACTCTTGATTTTCTTCATTCTCTTGTCAAGACGACTCTCATCTTCTATGCAATTTTCATCGTCCTCATTGTCTGTTGAAGCATCTGATCCTTGATCTTCACTAGAAGTATTTGATGTTTGATCTACACTTGAGCTTCCTTTGCCACATTCCGAAGTTTTTGTGCTTGAGTCTTCAATGCTACTTTCTTCGTTTGATTCCTTACTAGATTCTAACATACCTGTATGAGATGGAACAAATTCTAGAATTTCCTCAGTGAGGAACTTTCCGAATCTGTTTTGTTTCAACTCTGGAACAAATACAGGAGGTTTATGCACATCATTTTTATAACAAAAGGCAGTTTGTAAATCAAAGCATTAAACCACTACATTCTCATGGTCACGGGTTAAAGATTTAGGCTTAGGCCTCATCCAGTCATCCTGAATAGGTAGAGAATCATTACATTCATCCCGAATAGAAGTCTTGTTTGTTTTATCACTGTTCCAGGCGAACCACTTAATAGTAGTGTAACTGTCGCCTGAATACCCTATCCCTATTTTTGTGCCCCCACATTCCTCATCGCACACACCCTCATCACGCTCAATTGCATCTGCATTGCTTTCAGAAACGTTAGTATTTTTGTCATTTTCACAATCGAAACTTTGAGCAATTAAGTCATTTTTGTCAATTAAATCATTTTCTGGGAGGAGTTGGCATGGGTACATGGTTTTTGCTGTGAGGTGGGGGAAATATTTTTCTTTCATTTTCGAGCTTATCTTTGTACCCAATGCCATCTTTCATGTATGTCGGTCATTGGCAGTTTTTAATATCAACCAGTGCCTTTTTGCTTACATTCCATTTGTCGATGGTGATTTGCAATTTTGTGTTTTCAACTTCAGATTTCTCAAGTTTTTCAGTTAAATCATTTATAATGAAATCTTTTCTGAAAACAAATTCTTTTAAAGTTTGCATTTAAGCTAAAGTTGAGTTCAACGTTCTCTGATATGCAGCTTCATTCTGTTTTAGTTCTTTGTTAAATTGCAAAACTCTTTCTTTTTCTCTAATTAGGTCATGATTGAGGGATTTTTAGAGAGCCAGATGTTAACACACGGGTGTGAGCACAAATTCACTTTGAATTAGAAGGGTATGCTATTTACCAAGTCTTTTCTTCTTTATCTTTGGAGGACTCGACTTTCATTGCTGCTGCAAGAGCTTGATCTATTTCCTTCATGACACTGCTACTAGCTTCCTCCTTCATAGCTTGAGCATCACCGACCACAGTAGTCTTTTCGATAGACTGTGGAGCCTTTGTAGAGCTTGCGGAAGCATTAAAGTAAGATGCACTAGTACTTTGAGAGCTTAAACTACCGGAGGTTATGGGGGCAAGGAATGCCATGTTCTTGGGAGCAGCAGCAACGGTGGATTAGACGGATTTTTGAGAGTATCCAGCTTGATTCATCTCTCTCTTGAGCACGTCCATTTCAAAGGCCTTTAGAATGTTGATCAAATCCGAACGAGTGACTGGAGTTGTACTGGTCAAGAAAGTTCTTTTGAACATCATACACTGTAAGCACCACTCTTTTGGAAGAGAGTTCAAAAGCTTCTTGATTGAAGCATAGTTGGTGACGGGATTACCAACTTTCTTCATTTTTGTCAGCATGTTTAGAAAGCGGTTAATGTGATCTGACAGACTTTCTCCGCGAATACTTCCAAACATGTCATATTCTTTCTGAACAACATCTTCGGTTCCAGTGTTGGTTTCAAGTTCAACTTGTGCAATGCGGGTTAACAGATTTAGAAAAATTTTGATTTGGTTTAAAGTTCAATTTGTTAACAGCATGATAATTACTCATGTTAACTGGAACTGGGCACAAATACGCTGCTAATTATGCTAATATGTGTTACGAGGCTTAATTACGCTGTTAATTACATTGGTCAATCAGTTCTAAGTCCAATCAGTCAAATGCGCTCAAGAATTCATTGTCGCTGGTTTGGCTGACAAGTCTCTTGGACCGGTGACAAAAACAATTATGCTGATAGATCAGACAAACACAAACTTGGCTAACACCGCCGAACACCATGATAAAATCGTAAAAGATTTATACCACGGACCCCGAAGTCGCCTTTGGATAAATACGCTGACTCTCCTAATTACGTTGGCTTTAAAGCTGGTGTAAATATAATTACACTGCCATCAAGATTAATTACTCTGTCTTTAAGATTATCTACATTGCCTTCAAGATTAATTACCCTGCGTTCAAGATTATCTACACTGCCTTCAAGTTAATTACTTTGCCTTCAAAATAAATACTCTGCCTTCAAATTAAATACTCTGCCTTCAAACTTAAATACTCTGCCTTCAAACTTAAATACTCTGCCTTCAAACTAAGTACTATACCTTCAAATTAAATACGCTGCTTTCAAATTTAAATACTCTGCCTTCAAATTAAATACTCCGCCTTCAAATTAAATACGCTGCCTTCAAATTAAATACTATGCCTTCAAACTTAAATACTCTACCTTCAAACTTAAATACTCTGCCTTCAAATTAAATATTCCGCTTTCAAATTAAATACGCTGCCTTCAAATTAAATACTATGCCTTCAAACTTAAATACTCTACCTTCAAACTTAAATAGTCTACCTTCAAATTAAATACCCTGCCTTCAAACTTAAATACTACGCCTTCAAATTAAATACTCTGCCTTCAAATTAAATACTCTACCTTCAAACTAAATACTCTACCTTCAAATTAAATACGCTGCCTTCAAACTTAAATACTCTGCCTTCAAATAAAATACTCTGCCTTCAAACTAAATACTCTACCTTCAAATTAAATACGCTGTCTTCAAACTTAAATACTCTACCTTCAAATTAAATACTCCGCATTCAAATTAAATACGCTGCCTTCAAATTAAATACTATGCCTTCAAACTTAAATACTCTACCTTCAAACTTAAATAGTCTACCTTCAAATTAAATACCCTGCCTTCAAACTTAAATACTGCGCCTTCAAATTAATACTCTGCCTTCAAATTAAATACTCTACCTTCAAACTAAATACTCTACCTTCAAAGTAAATACGCTGCCTTCAAACTTAAATACTCTGCTTTCAAATTAAATACTCCGCCTTCAAATAAAATACGCTGCCTTCAAGTTAAATACTCTGCCTTCAAACTTAAATACTCTACCTTCAAATTAAATACTTTTCCTTCAAACTTAAATACTGCGCCTTCAAATTAAATACTCTGCCTTCAAATTAAATACTCTACTTTCAAATTAAATACGCTGCCTTCAAACTTAAATACTCTGCCTTTAAACTTAAATACGCCCAACAGGGTTTAAGCACGAACAAAAACCCTCTAATCACCCAAAAACGACTAAAAATCCATGTTTCTTTGTACCAAAATGACCTAAATGTTTACCAAAACACTGATTAACAATAACCCAATGATTAAACACACCAAATCAAGCCATTTTAAGTCCAAAAACTTGAAAAACCTTGAAACTTTGAAAACTTTTGAAAAACCTTCAAAACTTGAAGAATCTTAACAAAAAAAACTTAAACAATCAAGAGCACGAAGGCTCTGATACCAAATTGTGAGTCCCAAATCAGATTCGGATCACAGTGGTTGATTGTTATCACCCAAACAACTATAAATTAGTTACTTGAATGTGTAAAAGTTAAGAAAAACCAAAAGATGAAGATGAAGATTTTTTTTTGATCAGACAACAAGTGTTGTATATGGAATCCCAAAAGATATAATCACTAAAAGCACCTGGATGTTCGGATTTAGCACAAGAACAATAATCACAACACAAGAGAAATCACCAAAACTTGTCCAAGAACCTTAGACTAGGGTTTCATTGATCAGCATATATATACACCCTGACTACCCAGCGTAGTTATTAAATACGTTGGGATATTACATACGCCGCCCAGATACAAGTTTCACAAAATATAGATTTGGCCCTTCTAGATTTGCTAACTATTACAAAACCAGCTGTCACTATTATACTCAAATATCAAAGGTCTCAAAACGTCCTAACAATGTCAGCCTTTGATCTCCTAAGATCAATGGCTCAAAACGAGGCAATAACATTTTTTTGTAAATATGAGGTTCAAATTATTGAAGAAACAAATAAAGAAAGGGTATATTGGTCCTTTCTCACTTAAACTCCTCCTGATTTTCAAACGGCTATAACTTTTTTATAAGTTAATATTTTTTAAATTACATCAAATTAACCGGCATTTTACTCTCTTTAATTTGAGCAGCTTATAGATATAGTTTTCTTAAAAAATTTACAGGATTTGAATACCCATTATGTGATTACGTAATTTTGAATACACAGCACATGATTACGTGATTTTGAATACACATTACGTGATTACACTATATCATTATTGTATGTGAAAACACACTAAATGAATACATAATTACATAACAATAGTTAACTATGTATTATTACGTGACTACGTGATTATGAATACCCATTTTACGATTACCTAATTTTATTATAGTATTTTATGTGAAACCACACAGAGTGATTACGTAATTATGTAAAAACAAAAACATGTAATACATAGTATTCCATATGGAATACATAATATTTTAGGTCTAATCACGTATTAATGATAAATTAAATACAAAATTAGTCAAATCAACAAATAATAACCACATCTTGCCGTATATTGGAGTTTTAATCACGTAATAAGTGTAATTGTAATAACATTAGTTATAACTAATCATATTGAATCTGCAATCAGCTAATATATTTACACTGAATATGTGATCACCTAATGGTTTATAGTGAATGTGTAATCATGTAATGGGTATTCAAAATCATGTATTCATGTGCTGGGTATTCAAAATTACGTAATCACGTAATAAATATTCAAAATATATATTTTTTTAGGAAAAATATAACGATAGGATGCTCAAATTAAAGAGAATGTAATACTCGTTGTGTTATTCTTTTTTAATTTTTTAATTACTAACGTATGAAAAAGTTATAAGCGTTTGAAAATAAGCAGTGAAGGCTATTCTGTTGAGGAAAGACCAAAATTTCATTCATACCATTGATACTTGTTATCCTCTAATTCTCGCATATGCTTGGTACGTAATTGTTTTTTTACGGGATCCGGCCCCTCTCTCTCTCTCTCTCTCTCTCTCTCTCTCTCTCTCTCTCTCTCTCTCTCTATATATATATATATATATATATATATATATATATATATATATATGATTAGGATCATTTGTGAACAACTTCTTAAGAGTGAACTAATCTTGGCCTTTGATCATTTTTTAGATTAAAAGGGTAAGATTGATATTAGTCAAGTACTTTTAATTAAAATCTCCTAATTTTCTCATCTCTTAACTCTCTCTCTCTCTCTCATTTTTAATTATTTCTCTATTATTTTAATAATAAAAGATTAAAGGGATGATGTTTATTTTTAAAAAAACTGTTATGTTCTTTTTAAAATTAAATATTAGACCTAATTAAATTATGTTTTTTACATATGTGTATACAAGTCAGTATATACCAGACTTATACACTTGTGTATAATTACATCTTGTTCCCACAGGTCGGTATAAACCAGGTATATACACATGTGTATTATTCAAGTACATATGTGTATAAACTAACAGCTGTGTATCTTGTATAAATTGATATTTAGCGAGACTGTACATATGTGTATAAACAAACATCTGTGTATCTTGTATAAACTAATACTATCGAGACGGTACACATTTGTATACACTAACAACTATGTATCTTGTATATATGGAAACTAGCAAGATTTTAGGAATTTTGATTGTATTGTTTTATAAATGCAATTTACAAAAGACGCAAATACCCTTATGTCAATTAAAGGGAAGTTACAACATTAATCTTGTAATTGTTTAACAATCTCTAGATGATATAATCCAATGGCTCAGATTAGTTCACACAGTTCACTCTCAACCTAATGTTCACTCTAGAACCCTTCCTTATATATATATATATATAGGGTAGGGATCCTAAATAAAGTCAACCTTATTTGAGTATCTTGAGAAGCATTTTGAACCACAAATTTCTCTAACCTTTTGGTAATATACATATGTATAGTTTAAAATTCACTATCTACATATATGTATATTGAACTATACACATATATATAGTCAATTTTAAACTATATATATGTGTATATAATGAAAAACTTAGAAAAAATGTGTAGTGAAAAATGTTTCTCAAGTTTCTCAATTAGCATAATACTTCTTACATGATACTAATCATATACATATATAAAATCTAAGTTATCATAAAATACTCGAAATAATGTCACATCACATTCTTTCCCTCAACTTTAAATATTTTTTACGTAATTGTTTATTATTGAAATTCATTAATAATCAAGTTGTTGAAGATATGGGCATTAAAGATTCACACATTAAATTAAATCATATTAATCTATTTACGAAATAATTGTAGAAGTTGGAAACGGATTGTAGCTTCGTGATAACAACAATGATGGTAACCATCTGCTTTTTATTTTTTTTTTCATTTTGATTAATAATTTAAGTAAATATATTGATATGGAGTCCTAATCTAAGTTTCTCTCAAACCAACCATTATCATACTATAAATTAGAAATATGTTAGTGTTTCATCGAGTTTTACTCCAAGCATGGGAAGGTTTTCAAAAAAAATAGAGTTTTCACTTCTAACCCAATGTTTCACATTTTTTTGCAATTTAACTTTTTTGTTTTGCTTTTTTTACTTTTAACTTAAAACTTTTCACCTTTTGTAATTTAACCCCAACATATTTTTATTTTCAACTTTGATCCCCATATTTTTCATCAATTACTAATTTTTCATTTTAATTTTGCAAGTGATCATGCCACTACTATCGTGTGGGTTTCAACGTTTTTCGTCTATTTTTCCCGTTTGACAGTAACGTCACAACGCGTCTATTTTTCCCTGTTTGACTAGTTCGTAGCAACGCATATGGTCTTAGATCAACTTAGTTATTCTTTTCTACCTTTACGTTTCTATCTATTTTCTTTGCATTGGTTCAACGATTTTACATAGGCTTTTCTTTTGTTGTTATTTTTCTTTTTTATGTATTTTGTTTTTACGAGTTTTCCGGTGTTGCTGGCCGCTGATAGTTGTGTAGCATTAGTGCTACTTAGCATGATTTATGTTCACGCCTGCAACACGGGGGCTTAATTCTAGTACCTAATACAGATTCGGCCTTATACGCGTGTATCTACAATGTTATTTCTCGTGGTGTTTTTATTTATCGTTATAGTCCCAGTACATTTTATTAAATGAATAATAATATATAATACTACTTTTATTTATAGTGGGTTGTACAACCATTTATTGATGACGACCCCTAATAAGTTTGTTTTTTTTACGAAGACTCAACGGATAATAAGTTGATATTTATTTATATAAACGTTTATATATTCTGACAAAATATTATAATCACTCATGTGATTATATCTAGCACACTTGAGATGTGTTAAACTATTAATCTTCTAATTAATTAATGATAATTATACTAGACTAAAAAATTAGGCCCTAATTTCCGGGATGTTCATGTTTTTTTAGTTTAAAGGAGATCTTAAAATCTATTAGTGTCATCTATTTTTATTATTATCTTTGTAATTCAGATAAATAAATAAAGGTTTAGCATACCTTGTCTCTGAATCAACAATGTTGGTATCTATTACACATATTGAATATTAATCCAATCAGGGATCATAGCATTATCTTCATTATAGAGCTAAATCAGCTAATCAATCCAATCTAGCAGATCCTGTACAAACAGTGATAACTGTAAGAACCGTAAGAACAAATCTGAGCCATTAATAATTTAAATCAATGGTCGGTATCGATTAGAAATAAAACCCATATAATTATTAATTAATACTATCAAGTTATAGGTATTTTAGTCATTTAGTCATTTCTCATAAAAAAAACTAATTTCATCAAATTTTTAAACTAAAATAACTTTTATATATTTCATTTTGAAAAAAAAAACGTATACCATAAAATCAAGTATTTTTTATCTTTAATATGAGTACCATATTGCTATACTTTTTTTATTTATAGAAGTGACTTTTAGAAAAGTTACAAAAAATATTTTATAATTGTGCTAGTTATGTAATTGTAATGTGCTAATATGAAAAATATATTATGTTGATTTTAAATCTATATATAAGTTTTTATTTTGTTGTGTAATTCAAATGTGTTGTTATTTTTTTCGTTTTGTGTTGTTATTGGGAGTCTATTTAGTAATAAATTTGTTTTCTACTAGTTATGTAATAGTATTTGTTCTTTACAAATTTAAAATCAAAATATGAAATTGTGCTAATATGTAACAGTATGTGTTATTTATAAAATTTAAAAAATGAAATTGTGCTAATTATGTAATAGCATCTATTGAACGACTCTGATTTTTAAAGATTTTGCTGATTGTTGGAAACTTGAAATAAGGTACAGCTCTGAATTTGCAAGTCTTGATCTTTTTTATTCCTTTTTAGGGTTTTTTTTTAGGGGGGAGTTGTTTTGGGTATAGTTTTTGTTGAGATTGATGAAATCAAAAGTTGGAATTTCTTTTTTTTTTATGTGAGGTGAATTGATAATCGATAAATCGATTGGTGCTGAAACGAGAGTGCTGATAATGCCCGTTCGTTGGTAGGTCATTTTTTTATTGTGCTAATTTTGTTTATGTTGGTGTTACCGTCGGATGCCTTGACGGTGGTGTTAAGAGAGTGCTAATGTCGTTATTTGATTGTGCTAATGTTGATTTTTTTTATTCTTCTAATGTCGTTGATAATGGAAGTGCATTTTTTGATTGAAACGAGAATGCTGATAATGTGGATGGTCTTATGTTATGGTAATGTCGTCTTTTGATTGTGTTAAGGTCGTTGATAATGGAAGTTTCTTTTTTATTAAAACGAGAGTGCTAATAATGGAAGTTCCTTTTGTGATTGTGCTAATGTCGTTTACGTGGGTGTGCTTACGTTTTATTTGTTGGTGATTCCTGCAGGTTAGTTTGATGCATTTATAAAAATCTAATATGGTAGCTGACTGAACGTGTTTATAAATGTATCTAGCACTTTGCATTGGGGATGGTCTAATGCCTACTGAAAAAGCACCTGCAAGAACCCTATATACGTTGTAATACCTGTTTTACACATTTTAAAAGTTTCATTTCTACTTCCTATGCTTAAGTAAACCAAAGACACCTATACATATTTTGTTGAGTTATAATTGTATATAGAATATAGCATGCTATTATTAAACTGTCTCTTATATCCATTAAAAACTTACCATCTGCCAAGGGTGGGTGTTTTTATGTACATATATAACTTATATATGAATTTTTTTTAGTGTTTTCTTGTTTCAGTTATATCTTTAGAAAGTAGTTAATACATGCATTATGTGTTATATACTAATCATTTTTACTTATATCTTTTAGTTTTTAAAAAGTTGTTGAAGAAATGATTTATAATATAGTATAGATAGGAATTGAATGTGTGTTTTTTATTGTTCAACCATCGTTTCCCAACGTTGATAGTTAATTGATATTTACAAAAGAAGTTGCTATGGTTACTATTGAAATTGTATGTCTTATTATTATAACTTGTTATCTTCCAATATACCAACATGTTTGTTTTTATATCTAGAGTTTTGTTTTTCATTAAAACCCTCGCTACCAGGCTACCTGTAATCATAAGGAATCTCAACTCCACATGGAGCCATTTCATCGTATATTTCCAACAAAAGAATTCACGTGGACCCATTTCATCATCTAATTCAAACAAAAGAATTGACACCACATACATATGCATGCTTCCACTTGCTACATTTTTCATGTAAAAACTCGTACGTGTTGTTCGACAATGATCATATTACGCCACCGATTAAACTCACCTCTCCACGTATGAACCTCCACCCACCATATATACCCATCACCACCACACCCCAATTCACAAAACAACCAACACCATCTCTCTCAATGGCAAAGCTTACACTTCTCTTGCTCGCCTTAGCCGCCCTTGTAGCCTTCGCTACCGCCCACACAACCATCGTCACCACCACCATCGAAGAAGACGAGAACCCGATCTCCGAACAAAGGCAATGTAGCCGACAGGTACAGGGACAAAGGTTGAACCAGTGTCGCATGTTCCTCCAGCAGGGTCAGAACATTCCTTACGAATTCGAAAACCCTCAAATGGGACAGCAGCAGCAGCAGCAAATCCTCCAGCAGTGCTGCCAACAGCTCCAAAACATCGAAGAGCAGTGCCAATGTGAGGCAGTGAAGCAGGTATTCCGAGAAGCACAGCAGCAGGTACAACAACAGCAGGGACCGCAGTCTGTACCCTTCCTCCGTTCGCAGCAGGCCCAACGGTTGAAGCAGAAGGCTCAGATCCTCCCTAACGTATGCAACCTTCAAACAAGACGATGCGAAATCGGAACCATCACCACCACAGTCACCGAGAGCAATATCGATATCCCCTTCCGTGACAGGCCCTTTGGCACTGGATCACAGCAATGCAGCCAAAGTGAAATCCACCGACCCATCAGTACATGCCAAAGGTATACTGTTGGAAATTCATTAACAACATGTTAACAGCATACATGCATGGACATATATATATATATACACACACACACCTAACTATCTATATTGTTAGAATAATAATAATATAATAAGAAAGAAAACCTACTCATGAATTCATATATCCTAATTATGATTTTTAACAGGTTTGTGGAGCAGCAAATCCAGTCCCCGATGCCATACATACGGAGGCCGGGACAACAACAGCAGCAACAGCCAGAACTTAGGCAATGCTGCAATGAACTCCAAAACGTGAAGAGGGAGTGTCAATGCGAGGCTGTTAAAGAAGTGGCTAAGAGAGTGATGAACCAGCCACAACAGCAGCACCAGCAGCAACGACGTGGGCAGTTCCGTGGGGAGGAGATGGAAATCGCGAGGAGCGTGCTTCAGAACCTGCCCAATCAGTGCAACTTGGAAGTCCAGCAATGCAACATCCCACGGTACTGAAGTGGAAGCAAACGAATGAGTAATAAAGAGACGCTCATCCCTAGCTAGTCGATCTAGGTTTTATGGCTTTGAGATGGAAGCGTGTAGTTTCCTTTGAGAATGATAATAAAATGACCATCTTATCTTTCAATATGTTGAATATCGGTTATATTAAATGCAAGTATAAAAGTTAGAAAACATATAAAATTATGGTTCGTAACCATAGGTTAAAAAAATCTGATAATCGATTTCGGTTAATTCATTGATTATGGTTCGTTGGTGTCAATTATTTGTTGCCCAGAATCTTTTGTATGAAAAATACAATGATAAAGAACAATAAAAACAAACTAGTACCTTTGTACCTTTGATATTCTGAACGGAAAATGATTGTGAACGGATAATGATTGTGAATGTATGAGTATGCGTTTACAATAGAAATCCTAACCCTATTTATACTAATCAAAGAGGTGCGGATGGATGGTTGTGACTCCTCTTAAACCGATGTGTCTCTTGGTCGTCTGTGATGTTGCGGCCCTTTGAAGAGTTGCGACTCTAGGAGAGACTTCGCTTCCTTCAGTTGTAGGTTTCATCTTCTAACTTGTCGCTTCCGTTTCTCACACTTATCTAACTAATCTATTTATAATACAATGTAACTATCTACTAATTACATAAACTACGCGCTACTTTTTGACCCGTATGAATTAAGGAATTACATATCAATATTCCCACTAATTTCTTAATCCATGCCTTGATTATCTTCATGCTTTAGCATCTTCGTTCTCCAAGAGAATGAAGTCTTTATCTTCCACTTGAATGTTACTCTTTTTCGGACTAAATTCCTCCATTCTAATTCTTCTGTAATTGCCATAAAAGTGTTGGTTCCGCGTCCTCTTCTAGGTTGTGTGATTCCTCCGATGCGTGTTTTGCTTCCAAGCACTACAAGGCATAAGGTACAAACTCATGGCAATTTAAGACTCCACTTCTCTCATATCTTTCTTGAAACGACTTTAATCTCTAGGGTTTCTATTCTCCTATCATAACCTTCATCCTTGTTCCTGGAATTATAATGCGAGATACTTTTGCCTTTTTCTGCATGCCAAAACTTTTTATCACCCCACTTGCCTTGTGATATATTGAATTTTCCTTGTCCACAATTTCCCAAACGCCTTCCACGACCATAGTTCTTGTTGCTTGTATGAACATAAGTTTCCCTTGATTGTTTACTAGGTTTTCATCCACTAGATATGTCCCTTCTTCATAGGCTTTCAATCTTCTGATTGTCTCTTCTAGGGTTGTTGTTTCTAATTTATTGAATTGTTCAATGGTTGCAACAATTTGAACTTGTGACATTCGGCAAAATACCGTTAATATCGTACAACATAAACATTTATTATATGATTTATTTTCACAAAATTCGTCTTGATTTCCATTTAATTAAGTCTAAAAATTCTAGAAATGAAAAATATCATAGCCTAGTATGATAACAGTTTCGCCAAAATTAGAAACAGTAAATCCTATGTCTTAGACTGGTAGCATAAATGCGAACACACTATTCATGCAAAGACTAGCTGCAATACAGCCCGACAACAAATATTACATAGAAACATTAGTTGAAAACAACAAACAAATAATACTTTCCAGAAAAATATATAAACACTAAATTGTCTTGCCCGCAGACAAATTCAGCAATTATGCAGAAATGTACAGCACTCGGCAGAACAAAATAGCAAATATCCGAAATTCAAAAATAAATATTACTTATCATAAACAATATATAGGGTATTAATAACGACAAAAATCCCCATATAAACATTACCGGTTAAAGCTACACAACTCATTTGGTAGCTACACGATAACAAAGCCGGTACAAAAACTATGACCAAAATAGCAAATTTAATGGCCTAGCGAACTAGTTAACGAATTTAGAACATCAAAAATATCTTGATGATAGATATACAAACAATTCCGTAAAAAGAATAAAAATTTCTGGTATTTGACCCGGTACGAAACATGAGTCGAATCCATTGTCCGAACAACAAAACGATAAGTCTAGTAAACTAGTTAAATAAATTTTAACATCACTATAATGTATTGGATTGTTAGTTTTTATAAAAGCTAACAATTTAAATTATCAAAGTTTATAAAAGTTATAAAATAAAATAAGACCCAAAACCCCTACAAATCGGTCAAAGTGGAGCCTCCACTAACTCACATTTTTGATGTGTTGGAGCTTTTAAACTTGCTAAGTGTATGTTTACATGGAGACAAGTTTATAACTAAACCCACTAACGTATCCTCACTTGCATCTTACAACAAATCACCAACACTTTTCTCTTCATCTTCATCAACTTCATCTTAATCTTGGTCAACTTCATCTTCGTATCTTCAAATAAAACCAACTTTTTAATCTTCATAAACCACCAATTTAATTACAAGCATGGCTCCTACATGATGATCAAAGACATAAGTTATATTAAATGCAAGTATAAAAGTTAAAAAAACATATAAAAATATGGTTCGTAACCATAGGTTAGACAAATATGATAATCGATTTCGGTGAATTCAATTGATTATGGTTCGTTTGTGTCAATTATTTGTTGCCCAGAATCTTTTTGATGAAAAACACAATGATAAAGAACAATAAAAACAAACTAGTACCTTTGTACCTTTATATTTCTGAATGGATAATGAATACCTTTGATATTTCTGAATGTATAATGATTGTGAATGTATGAGTATGTGTTTTCAATAGAAAACCTAACCCTATTTATACAAATCGAAGAGGTGCGAGTGGATGGTTGTGACTCCTCTTAAACCGACGTGTCTCTTGGTCGTCTGTGATGATGCCGCCCTTTGAAGAGTTGCGTCTCTAGGAGAGACGTCGCTTCCTTTAGTTGTAGGTTTCATCTTCTAACTTGTGTTTGTGATTCTCTTTACGCTTGGGCTCAGTTTTATGCACATTTTGAACCTACTTTTGTCCTTAGTATACCAAGTATATATTGGGGCTTTGAATGGTCTGGAATGATAGCTCAAGGAAGGTGAAAATTTTGCAAGAAAGTCACTTGAAGTCATCTTATGTGAAAACTAAGAATGCAATATGTAGAGCTTCTTATTTGCTATCATTTATATCTAAACCCTCCAAAACATAATGTCCTATCTTAAGGCATGTATATAAAGAAGTTTGGATGATAAGAAGGTTGGGACATGAGTCTTAGGTGTGTTTTAGATGTTTAAATTTTTTTGATTAACTTAAGGAAAAACCTTAGTCTTAGATCTTGAGAGATGGATGGTTGTTTCGAGATACATGAAAATGAATTTAGAAACTTGTATAAAACATGTATAAGACTATGAATCACCAGATATAATAACATGTCAACATAGAATCCGAAACATGTTATTGCTTGAACATTAAATAAAATTACATGGAATAAAAAAAATGAAACAGGTTACAAAAACAGGTTGTTGACGGATGTCACAGTTTTTTTGCCAAAGCTTTTAAACAGCCCATGGGGACTAGGCCAACCCTCAACTGTCCGTTTTTTAAAAAAACATTTAGATGTGGAGGCAGATTCTTTGGTATGTCTTTTTTCGGTTATGGAGGTTAAAATGCGGTATAGGAGTGTTTTGGGGATCGGGCCCCTGGGCACAATGGTATTAACTGTTGTTTCCTAATAGATGTTGGAATTATTTACAAAATAATTTTATGAAACTGTTTGAAGATTTCTCTTATAATGTGTAACACCCTCTAAAATCGTGTCGAGTAATATAGTGACACGTGTCGTATTTTTAGTTTTTTAATCTATTAAAGATTAACAGGGACTAAAAGCGTCAACATTCTCAAACTAAGTCTCTGAGTGATCTTCTGATGTCAGCATGCATAAACCAAGCCTCTGAGTCATCATTAGTGTCAACATGCTTAAATCATAGCCTCCGAGTGACCATTAGTGTCAACATGCTAAAACTTGGCCTCTGAGTGACCGTTATGTCAACATGCCCAGCCTCTGAGTGATATCGGAGTCAACATGCTTATGTAATGAGCTTCTAAGTGATCTTTTACGAAGTCCTAACTTTCACATGTCCCATTTGTTGGACGAGAGGGATTAAATCCGTAATTATATAAAAGTTGGACAATGGAGGGATTAAAAGTGTCAACATGTTAATTTATACCTCTGAGTGACCTATTAACAAACCAAGAGCTCGACAATGTCCGGGAATAATCCCGGGTACGCCAAGTATTATTGGCTATGGAGGGCTAAAAGTGCTAAAAGGTGTTTTAGGAGGTTCTAGGAGGTTTTATAACTTTTGGGCCAAAAATGTCAAACTTTGAAACTGGCTTAAGGGTGCTCGCAGGGCACGAGAGGCAGGGCTTGTGCCTCTCGCGGCCCGCTAGAGGACTGTTTCTACCGAAAATTTGCCTTAGCCACCATACAAAGTGCCAAAAACCAATTTGCTCGAAACCATGGATTCCTAAACTGCTATGCCACATTTTGGGACACTTGTAAGCTCCCTATTATACCCCTTAACACCTGGCATCACCTCCTTTGAGTTCTCCAACTATAAATAGGTGTAAAGGTTCAACCTTTGAACTTGTACAATTCTCATTTTCAACTCCATCTCCCTCCTCTGGAAGTTCCTAACTGAAAGGAGCATCCAACTTAGTTTTATTGCATTCTAGGAACCTCTTGTAAGTGTTCCTTCCTGGTGCATTTTCGTTTATAGGCTTTTATAGCCAAAAATCAAGCGTTATACGGAAAACGCTTTGACTTTCGGTTAAGACCATTATGGTCCAGCCATTGTTCGTAACGAACATGGCTAAGTGATCGTAATAAGGTAGGTGTTAGTCCCTATAAAGGGCACCTCCTGAAGATCACGTTTGCTAGACCAATTGACGGGTCAAAGTTAAGTTATTAAAAAGTCAAACAGGCCATTTTTCAGAAAAAAATCATAAATTGATCTTATATGTGTTATGAAATCTGTTTTGACACTTAAACAAGTTAGTAATAATTATTAGAACATGTAAGAACATGTTTGGCTCGTCAATTTCAGTTCTAGGGTCGGTTCGCAACCGAAAGTCGCGAAGTTTGACTTCTACTTTGACTTTCGATTCTGACCCGATTTAGATTAGTTAGCTACTGATCTAAAGTTGCATTATGATCCTAATATAATTTAGCATAACCCTCTAAGGTTATATTACATGATCATAATCAAAATCTGAGTTTATGGGCAAATTCTGTAAATAAACCAAGGTTTTAATGATAATGAATTTGAAAATAAGTTTCCTACTGATATAATATTATAAGTAGGATTATTTGGGATGTCAAACCAGATTATAAACTGAGTTTACAAGCAGGTCCTTGAATTAGTCGATAAATGACGATTTAGCCCTTGTGGCTCATAAAATGGTTTAATTAAATCCTTTTCAAGGTAAATCTTTTACGTACTGATATGTTATATTAAATAACATATCTAATACATTTTAATCTGACCTTAACATCAATTTTATTAAACATCGTATAAAACGTCATTTTACGACATAAGCGCCGTTTTGGCGCATAGTATGGTTTTAAACCATATTATTTACCAAGACTTGTTACCTACTGATTTTAAAACTTATTTTAAATATATTTACAGTAGGTACATCATATAAACTCATAATCCCAAATAATTTATAAACTTTGTGTAAATGACCAAAATGCCCCCTCGGTGCATAGTTTGGTCATAAAAGATAAATTACACATATAATTGATATCCTACTGATATTATATCATAAATATGTTATTTTTCCAGAATACTTATGGTTATAACATTAAATTATATTCAAGTTCCTTTTATACAATATGAAATTACCAAAATGCCCTTATGAGGCATAATTTCATTTTAAATTCTTAACGAGCATATAAGTTGATATCCTACTGATATTACAACTTATTTAAAGTATAATGGCAAATAGAACTTGTCCATGACTTATCCGGTTACCCGATATCGCTAATATGCGTACGGTTAAGTATATGTAACTATTTTACGAAAATTAACCGAAGCGGGTCTCTAACCTTGTCATTTAAGTTTCAAAATCCAGAATGTTTATAGTTTACCCATATTATGCAAGTCAAAGTACTGGTCGGGTTTAAACTACATTCTATCCGATCATCGTTTAATAAAGCGCTATCGTCTTGATCCTGTACACTACTTGGTCTAAGTCTATGACTTAAATAAGACCGTTAGTATTTAGTTGGTTAGCTTATGCCATAATCCAGACTAGAGCCTTCCGGTAAACGCTATCTGCACTTAATTTGTTTTGGATACGGCTGAGATACTAAATCTTGCATTTTAAAACAAGACTAGCTCAGGTAAATACTCTTAACTTATTTTCCCTATACGGGCTTGGGATACGGTAAATTATTACCGCTTGGTTGGAAATGGGATCAATCGAATACCGGATTGTGGCTAGTAAATCCGCATATTCCGTTTTTATCAGTTTTGTTTGATAACTTAAACATCGGGTGTTAAATTACCGTGTCCTGGATATCCTCTGCTTATTATATTAGATAATGGTCACGACTTTAACGTGTGGTGTAGGCATACACCTGACAGACGCTCAAATGCAAATTACCCAAGACGTTGGGGATAACTCCTCCGTGAGTTCTAAGTGGGTGTATTTAATCATGTCTCAGTCTCTGTACTGGGCCCTGTATGTATGGACAAACATGTGAATCTGTTAACAAGGTTACAAAGTCACTTTCCCAAGTTATAAAATATTTGTGCCTTGTGCACTTAAATCTAATTTCTAAAATGTTTTCAAAATGAGTCAGTCGAGTGTATTTACCATCGAAAGCTGACGTATTTTCAAAAGACTAAGCTGCAGGTACAATACGAAATAGGCTGGAAGCTGCTCGGTAGTGAAATAAGAGGATCTTGCAAATCCTTAGATCTGCCCTAAAGTCTGTTTTATATTCTTTCTTTGTACATTTTTTGATCCGCCTGTGGATCTTCTATTTCGAGCCTGTATATTATTTTGTATTTCGAACATTCGGTTTGTGATAGTAATTTTACTCCAAGACTTCCGATGTGCCGTGTTTAATTGACTATGATGTTATCAACTTACATCACGATACTCCCCACCCGGGCCCACCGGTGTATGGACTTGGTTGGAAATCCGGGGTGTGACATAGTGCTTCCATAAGCCCCGGATGTTCCTCATCGTTTTTGGCATTGGTTCCATAGAGTAATGATTGCGGGGCCTCTAGGATTGTAGTCTCATTAGTTTGTTAGGATGCATAAATAAGGTAATCTTAAAGGTGTTGGTGAATAGAATTAAGTTTGTTACTCAAAGGTTAATATCGGAAGAGCAAACGGCTTTTTTTATCAACTAGGAGTATACTAGACGAACCACTTACATTAGATAAAATAATCCGATGGATGCGAAAAACAAAAAGGAAGGTATTGTATTCAAGGAAGATATAGAAAAGGCATATGACTCACTAGTTTGGAACTTTCTTCATTCAATAATGATGTAAATGAATTTTCCATCGAGGTTGTGAAGATGGGTTATGGCAATCGTTACATCAGCACGGGCTTCAGTCCTTGTAAACGGCTCGTCAACTCAAGGATTTTCTTGTTTTAGGGAGCTAAGACAAGGCGACCTGGTTTCCTCGTTTGTATTCATTATTGCTATGGAGGTGCTTACTTGAGTGATGAAAAGGCGGAATTAGGGGGTTTATTTAATGCATCTCTTGCACATCTCAAAGACCAACGTTTCTCATTTTTATACGAGGATCATGTCATATTTATCGGCGAATGTTCCATTCAAAACTCCTTGAATCTCAACAGTATTCTTTGGTGTTTCTGTCTTGCTGGAGGATTATGGGGTAACTTGGCAAAGAGTTGTTTATTTGGGGTTGGGGTTAATGATGAACATATTCAAGTTTTACCATCGGTATTAAGGTGTAGCAACAAGTGGTTCGCATTCAGACATTTGGTCCTCTAAGTCCGGGCCAACATGAACTTGATAAAAATTTGGGACCCAGTTAGGAAGATCTTCAAGAAAAGGTTATCCATATGATAACCAAACACGCTCTCGTTTAGCGAAAGAGTAACGCTAATTCAGTTAGTTTTGAGCGTTATACCCACCTACTATTCTCCTATTTAAGCTCTGGTTCAGGTTGTGAAGAAATTAGAACGTTTAAGAAGAGAATTTTAATGGGGATCATGTCCGGAAAAAAGGCAAAGATAAACTGGGCTTCTTGGCAAAACATGATGGCCCCTAGAGAGTATGGTGGGTTGGGGTTTGGATCATTTGGTGAAGCTAACTAAGCAATGTTGGCTATATGGTGTTGGCGATTTAAGGATGAGAAAAGCCTATGGAGGAAGGTAATATGAAGCTCAAGGTCCTGGAATTTTATCCGATTAGAGTATCGATTCCGGAGCCTTGGAAGCAAGTGGTTGGTGTAGGAAATGATCTACAAGAGATGTGTATTAATATGAATTTTCTAATTTAGGGAAAACCAGGGTGTAACCTGGAGATATGCTTTTGGAAAGAGACATCGTTAATGGATGATCCACTAAGTAGAAAATTCCCAAATCTATTCAGAATTGAAAAGTGCAAAAACGTAAATATTGCAGAGAGTGTTTTGGTGATTGACGGATAGATCTGACCCACTTCCAGTTGTCTTGTTTTCATAGGAGCAAGATGAGACAAGAGAGCTTCAGCACTATTGCAGTTGGACAGGATCCTAAGAGAGATGTAGCATTAGGTCTAGGTGAAGAGGCATGGGAATGGTCATTGTATTCACCAAAGCAGTTTTCAGGCAAAAGCCACCAAAGTTGATCCTACAACATGTTTATTCAAATATGGGTTTTGGGTTTTGTTGGAATAAACGGGTGCCTTTGAAGGTAAACTTCTTATTTGGCGAGTGGTCATGGACCGGGTTTCGTTGGCGATGAACTTGACTAGGAGAAATGTTCAGCTAGGTTCGACTCAGAGTAAAATTTGTGGTGAAGTGGACGAATCAACGGCTCATTTATTCGTTTCCTACAGATTGTTGCAGTAAGTATGGGACTATGTGGGTCATCGGTGCAAGACTAATGTGTGCTAAAGGATTTTATTAACATGCATATCCAGTCTTGTGGATCACTAGAGGAGTTTTATATTATGGATCACCAAATTATGTCGTTTTCAACGGAAGGTAACCTAGCTTGGCGAAGCTTAAAGGCAAGATAAAAACTCCTAGCTTTTGTAGATTAAAAGAAGATCGAAGGCGCAAGTGTTAACATGGGAGAATTGATGTGAATTTAATTTAGCAAGTATTGGCGTTTAAAATATAATGAGTCTTTAGTGGATGTAAGTTTATACGGCGAATTAGTTGTTATGGTTAAAAGATGGAAAAAGAAATTGGCACCTTCGGTGTAAATCATTATGCTAACTTTCTTGATTATGTATGGATTAATCTGAGTAGAGAAACTAACCAAAATATCATTGATAATACAAATTATTTTTATATAGCAAATACCAGCAAGATGAAAAGTAAAGGAGAAGAAGTTCTACTAATCATATATTTACAAATCAGGAAAATAATAGTAGATCACATAGAAATAAATTAACCAATCTTCGTAAGCCTTAACCAATACCAAAACAAAATAAGAGTCAAAAGAGTTCAATGATTATCTTGCACCATAATATTATATGCAAAAAACACATCTCACAATTTAAATTGGAAATGGTGGATTTAAACAGAAACTTTTTTTTATTTTTAATAAAAACAAAGTTTTATGTATTTACAAAAGAGTAAGACATGAAACTTTTCATTATATACGGTACTTATACTAAAGTCTTTTATTTAAAGAAAAAAAAAGAAAAGCCAAAATCATATGAATGAATAGATTGATATTAGTTGAACTTGAAGCCATAATTATTATTTTGAGTGTGGCTTCTCTACAAGACATGCATCTTGTACGAAGTATACATGACAACATGAGATCAATGCGCACAAAATAAGGTGGTGATAATTTAGTAAGGGGTGGTTAAATACACCTCCACCTTTATTGTTTATACCACTTTTCTAAAAATATTATTTTTATAATTTTTTAAGTTTCAATCTTTACCTTTTATATATAATTGTTTTATTCAATTAATTACGTCTTCTTCTTTTTTAGTTCATCCCTTGTTTGTTTTGTATCAATTCTTTTGTTTTATTTAAGTTTCTTTCTCTTTTCAGTTTTCACACAAATTTATGCTTTACATAGAAGATTTTTAACCCAATTACACCCTTTATCTTTTTATATATTACATGTTGCTGTGTATTATTTATATAAAAATAGGATGTGTTTGACAACTAAATTTCATTTACCTCACTTTATATATCGAACTATTGATGTATAAACAATATACATAAAAAATATAATACAAAATAAGAATATAATCATTAATTGAATTGAAATATAACATTTATGAATTCGATACTTAAAAAATAGGAATCACTGGTAAGTGTTCCTTCCTTGTGCATTTTCGTTTGTAGGCTTTTATCGCCAAAAGTCAAGCGTTTTATGGAAAACGTTTTGACTTTCGGTTAAGACCATTATGGTCCAGCCATTGTTGGGAATGAACATGGCTAAGTGATCGTAATAAGGTAGGTGTTAATCCCTATAAAGGGCACCTCTCGATGATCACGTTTGCTAGACCAATTGACGGGTCAAAGTTATGATATTAAAAAGTCAAACAGGCCAATTTTTGGAAAAAGTTATAAATTGATCTTATATATGTTATGAAACATTTTTGACACTTAAACTAGTTGGTAATAATTATTAGAACCTGTAAGAACATGTTCGGCTCGTCAGTTTCAGTTCTAGGGTCAGTTCGCAACCGAAAGTCGCGAAGTTTGACTTCTGCTTTGACTTTCGATTCTGATCCGATTTAGATTAGTTACCTACTGATCTAAAGTTGCATTATGATTGTAATATAATGTAGCATAACCCTATGAGGTAATATAATCTGACCTTAACATCAGTTTTCGTAAACATCGCTTAAAGACGTCATTTTACGACATAAGCGTCGTCTTGGCGCATAGTATGGTTTTAAACCATATTAATTGACCAAGACTTGTTACCTACTGATTTTGAAATTTATTTTAAACATATTTATAGCAGGTAGATGTTATAAACTCAGAATCCCAAATAATTTATAAACTATGTGTAAAATGACCAAAATGCCCTTCGGTGTATAGTTTGGTCATAAAAGATAAAATACACATATAATTGATATCCTACTAACATTACATCATAAATAAACTATTTTTCCAGAATACTCATGATTATAAATTTAAATTATATTCAAGTTCCTTTTATATGGTATGAAACTACCAAAATGCCCTTATAAGTCATAGTTTCGTTTTAAAACCTTAACGGGCGTTTAAGTTGATATCCTACTGATATTTGAACTTATTTAAAATATAATGGCATATAGAACTTTTCCATGACTTATCTGGTTACCCATTATCGCTTATAAGCATACGGTTGATTATACGTAACTAGTTTACGGAATTTAACCGGAATGGGTTTAACCTTGTCATTTAAGTTTCAAAATCCAGAATGTTTATAGTTTACCCATATTATACAAGTCAAAGTACTTGTCGGGTTTAAACTACATTCTATCCAATCATCGTTTAATCAAGCGTTATACGTCTTGATCATGTACACTACTCGGTCTAAGTCTATGACTTAATTAAAGACCGATAGTATTAATTGGTTAGCTTTTGCCATAATCCAGACTAGAGCCTTGCCAGTAAATGCTATCTGCACGTTAGTACTTTTGTATACGGCTGAGTTATTGAAATTAAAAGAAGATTAGCTCAGGTAAATACTCTCGACTTATTTTCCCTATACGGGCTTGGGATACGGTAAACTATTACCGCTTAGTCAGAAATGGGATCAATCGAATGCCGGATTGTGGCTAGTAAATCCGTATATTCTGTTTTAATCAGTTTTGTTTGATAACTTAAACATCGGGGGTTAAATTACCGTGTCCTGGATATCCTCGGCTCATTAGATTAGTTAATGGCCACGACCTTAGTGCGGGGTGTAGGCATACACCTGACAGACGCTCAAATGCAAATTACCCAAGATGTTGGGGATAAATCCTCTGTGAGTTCTAAGTGGTGTGTATTTAATCATGTCTCGGTCTCTGTACTGGGCCCTGTATGTATGGACAAACATGTGAATCTGTTAACAAGGTTACAAAGTAACTTTCCCAAGTTATAAAAGATTTTGTGCCCTGTGCACTTAAAATCATTTAAAAATATTTTCAAAATGAGTCCGTTGGGTGTATTTACCAGCGAAAGCTGATGTATCGTCCAAAGACTAAACTGCATGTACAATACGAAATAGGCCGGAAGCTGCTCGGTAGTGAATAAGAGGATCTTGCAAATCCTTAGATCTACCCTAAAGTCTGTATTATATTCTTTCTTGTACATTTTAATGATCCGCCTATGGATTTTCTATTACGAGCCTGTATATTATTTTATTTCGAACATTTGGTTTTTAATAGTAATTTTACTCCAAGACTTCCACTGTGCCATGTTTAATTGACAATGATGTTATCAACTGACGTCACGGTACTCCCCACCCGGGCCCACTAGTGTATGGATTTGGGTTGGAAATTCGGGGTGTGACAACACGTAATTACGAAAGTAATGCACAGAAGTCATACTAAACCCTATGATTTTCAATATTTTGTGATGAATGATTATTTTATGATAAGTTTTATTATTTTATCATATTCCAAGTGGTTACTATATCGTTTCGTATATAAACCACCAGAATAAATCCTTAATATTCCACGAGCTTCTAATAATTTACAAACAAATCGCCCTATCTTTTGTACCTTGTTGAAGGGTTCGACTTTGGTACCTTTGATACTCCATAATATTTTCATGTAATTTGTATTCTTGAATCATGGGATTTTCCTTAAGTTCCATGATTTCTCAAATCCGTAACTCCCCCATTTGAGCAACCAAACACCCACCTTATGATCCGACCGTATGTCTAACCAGACACTCCCTTGATGGATCAATCGACCGTACCGTATGACACCCAACTCTTTCCTTACGATCGATCCGTTCAAGCCAGTCCAGAGAACCACGATAACTAGAGGGCATGCAAATGAACACTCATCCAGTTCCAAGACAACCAGGATGCGGTCAGCAACACGACAACGTTTTAATGCGACGGTACTTCGTGTTGATTTGGATAAGGAAATCTATACGGAACACCATGAATGTTTTTAGGTTAAAGGTAAAGAGGTAAGCATCAAGATAGTGATACAAAATTTTTTTTAGTTAATTATGGGGAAGCAAGGCTACCGAAAGACTATTTCAAATCATTGTGTTTTCTCTTAGAGGTTTGGTAATGATTTTATCATTTTATTACTTTATGTTGATGACATGTTGATTATTGCAAGAATGCATAGAGAATTGTTCAGTTTAGAAGAAATAATTGCACAAGTCATTTTCTATGAAAGACTTTGGGCCATTAAAACAAATTCTTGGCATTGAGATTACCAGAGATATAACTTTAAAGAAGTGCACATGTCATAAAGAACAATACATTGAGAAGGTGCTTTGCAAATTCAACATGGCTAAAGTTAAAGCGGTTAGTTCATCTCTTACTATCAACTTTAAACTAACCGATAAAGATTGCGAACTTCTTCAAAGAAGAGATTGAAGATATGGATACGGTTATGTATCCCTCAGAAGTAGGAAGCTTGATGTATGAAACGGTGCGTACAAGGCCTTCCCATGTAGGGGTGTTGTCAATTGGTTTTTGTCAAATCTAGGTAAGAAGCATTAGCCATTATGAAGGAGCTAAGTGGATCCTTAAATATCAACATGCTACTTTCAAATTAGGTATAACATCTTGAAATGGAGAGCCGATGCTTGTTGATTATCTGTATTCTCATATGGCAGGAAATAACGACAACATGAGATGTACTTCGAGATATTTGTTGACTTTTGTAAGAGACGAGCTGTGTCATGACATTAAGGACTGCAAAAGTGTGTTGCTTTGTCCACTACGGAGACAAAGTATATGGCAGCAACACAAGCATACGAAGAACTATTTATATAAATACAATTTTTTATGATATATTTAACATGTCAAATGTTTGGTTCCCGTAAAACCTCACACTATTTATATTAATACAAGTTTTTTTATATAATAAATAATATTAACTAAATGATATATTATACTTGGTATAAAAACTATGAAAATGTGCACGCTAATTATGTGCATATAAATAAAATAATTTAATAAAATATACACCTAACTCAAACTTGAAAATTTACTCATCTAACGCTTTAGATAAAAAGCTTAATACTCATCTCAAGCTAGTCTAATTTACACCCCATTTAACTACTACACAAAACTTAGCAATTTGACGGACCCATTTTTCCACCTCTAATTTTTTTATAATCTTACTGATGCACAATACTTTCAACTTCCTATTAGACCACGAGTAATGGTTAATACCCTTAAAGACATTTTTCGCCACATTAGCATCGTAACGCCCATATAATGGTTAAAGCCCCTTAATACCCTTTCATTCATTATTTTCCATGTTTTTCCTTCTCATTGGGCATTATTCTAGAAATGTTCCTCTCTTTTCTTACCTCTATAATGCCCACGAGGATGGTGTGGGGGGCGTTATCAAACCCTTTCACGCCTCTATAATGCCCCATTACGTATGGCCTTATAGTTCATATACCAGCAAATAAAATCATGTGTTCTCTCAAACATTGCAACTTGGACGAAATAAGTAATATTTGTTACCAAAGTTAGTGTGACAGACTGACAGCTATTAGTGACTTGTAGAACCTGTTTCTAAAGCAAAACCATAGTTGATGAAAGATAGACAAGTAAATTGTTCTGAGCTAAGTTTGGATCCAAGGGTCTATGTTATACACGCGGGATCAAGCAACTGTAATCTCATCTGCAATGCCTAAATCCTCGACAAGCTGTGATTTGGGTTCCAAATCTATGAACTGATTTGACTGGCTTGCTAGATTTGCAATGCTGACACGACCTTCGCGCTTGATGTAGTCTGCAACTGCTTGCATTTCTTCATGTGATATGTATATGTACTTTCCTCTATCATCCATCACACCCGACAATCTCCCTGCATCAAGAACAAATTAATATCTAAATTAAAAAAAAGACTGCATGTTAAAAGAGTACATTGAACAAAGTGATAATAATCTGATGATTTGTTAAGATTTAACCTTTTTACGAAATGAAAGAAAAATGAAACTAGAGAAATCAATATATCATACCCATATCTTCCAATGAGGTGATTCGATTGATACAGTCCTGTAAGTATAAAACTAGATAGTATAACGATTTCATAAAAAACTCTAAAGGACTAAAACAAGAGTTCAGATATAGAGGAAATAAGATGCTAGGTTGAGTTGACCCACAAAAATTTTTTTCTCCAGCTTTTTAACTTAAATTATGAATAATTCGAATGCTAATTATGATGACAAAAACAATTTTGTTACAATAAGAATCGTAATCTTTGAAAACATTGGTTAATGAGGTTATAATATGCATTAAAGATGATTGGTGACCCAAATCAACACATATAAAAGTAAATGGATCGAAAGTGACACCTTTGTTTAGATAATTAACTCTCGCACATTCAGATATGAATACAGACTTATAAGATTTTTGAAAGTAAAGCAAACCACTTTTATGTAGAACACAATAGCTCACCTGAGTCCTTAGTTTAAATTCTGCAGCAAGATCTTCTAATGGAACACATTTCTGTTTCTGCAAGTTCAAGAACCGGTAACAAACGTGATTATGAAATCATTTTCTAACCCATTACCTTCAAGATAACACTCACACATTACATCAAATTAATCAGTTTAATAAAACCAAAGATATACCTTGATGTACTCAACAAAATCAAAAAGCAAACCCTGTGTTCCATCTTGAACTTCATTTTCTGTAGTACCTTCAGCATCTACCGAAAACTCCCCTTTCCATTTCTCGAACTCTAAAGCTGCTGCTTCCTCCTCTTTGGCCTTTCGAGCCGCAGCTTCTTCTTCCTGAGTGAACAAATTTAATTATTTAAACAAGGTAATCAAGAATAAAATGTATCATTAAAACGTAAATATAAGTGGAAATATAAACCAACCAGCATCCGTTCCCTTGCTTCATGCTCCTCATCTTTCCTCCTGCGCATTTCTGCATAACGATCTTGTTTCGTATTTCTCGACTCCCTTGCAGCCTCTTCAGCCTTCACGTTAATGATAATAAAAAATATTAACAACACTAATACAATGCTTAGTTGGAAAAATCAATCATAAAACCAATAAAACACACTCGAATGCTCGATATATCCACACCTGGCGTTGCGCTTGTCGTTCCTCCTTCTTCCTTCCTTTCTTCTTCGACGCTTTCGCATTATAATATTCCCCTTCAACCGCTTCTTCATCACTTCCATCCTCAGTTTCTAACATACAACATTTATCACTAATTACACATACCATTACAGTATTACTAGCAGTGATCATGTCAATCATAACAATACGAAAGCATCAAAAACCTTCTACATTTTGTGGAGCTGAAGATGTGCTGGCTGCAGACATATGCCGTCTGCGCATCCGACTTCGAGCACCAGTAGGTCTTACAACAGCTTCTCTCTGCTGAATCTGCTAACATGCAACACCATGAAAACATCACAATCAACAGATTTCAAATTATAACTAATAATTAATAATAATTTTGATACATCAGTTGTTACAAAACCCTAACCTGTGGTTGTTCGTCGGTTTCGTCACGTGACTGCGGAACCTGACGGCGTTTCCATAGGTAAAGTGGAATCAAAGCAACAAGAAGAAGCATTGAAAGGATTGCCACAAATACATCCTCCATTATGACTGATCAGATAACACAAATCAATTTCAGTTACATTCAACTGAGTGAATCAAGTAAAAAACACAACAATTAACTTCAAAAACGTAGAATTAACGAGAAATTAAGCATGCGTAGAACATTTGATTATCAAGAAGAATTGAAGTGTAAATAAGATTAATGTTACAAAACCTTAGGGTTTGCAGTTTTGCACGCAAGATGTGGAATCCGGAGAAAATTCAGGAAGAGGAACCAATTTGGGGAAAAACAGAGTAATTGAGACTTGAGAGGGTCAATTTGGTTTCTATTTAAAATTTACACTTATAGCACAAAACTTTTAAACATTAACATTTTGCCTTAAAAGTTAGAGAAGATATTTCAAATTAACAAACAATTTTCTCATTTGAACATTTTTTTTTTTCATAAAGTTATGTTTACTTATATTTATTGGTAAAATATATTTTGTATATCTGTTAGCCGAGTAGTTTGTTAGGGTTTTAATCCTGTATTTATAGGGAGGGTATCACTCTTTGTTAGTCTTAAGCATTATTCATCAATTTTCTTGATAAGCATTCCTCTATACTCTAGATATCATTGCCAGTTAAAATTAAGGTTGAAGATAACATGACTGAAAAGGTATAAAAATGATAAAAGACAAAGATTAGAGATATCATTAATACGACTAACGTTAGAGATATCATGAAGAGGTCTAAAAATGGTCAAATCTAACACTATAGATGTATTTAATTATTTTGTTTAGTTACTTTGTCCGTTGATACGGAAATTTCAATGTATGATTTTGGTTGCGGAACAAACTAATTATCGTAACTAGTGGGTTACACCCATGCTCTGCGACGAGGCGACCCAATTTTTAATGGGAACGTAAATGTAATAGTAAAAATAACGTTAATGGCAGGAATTCGTTTGATATTGGTTCGGTTCATTAAGATACTGAGATGTGTTTACATCGATCGAAACAATAAAAACGAATATCAATTTCGGTACTGACGTTATTCGGTCAGTATTAGACTGTTCATTTCGTTACATGTATAACACCAGGTTCGATGGAAACTTAAAAAGGAAAAAGAAAAACAAAAAAAAAACAGAAACGAAAAAGGAAAGATGATAAAAAAATTCACAAAAGACAAAAATCACAAATGACAAAGTTCATTGTATCTAAGACGTTTATAAATTATATATATAATAATGCTTGACACCAAACTTCTGAAAGCTTTGCAACTAAAGAAGGTTATATGAGAACCTATTCATATTAAGAAACGAGTCCAATCAATGAAATTATTAATATGAATGGGTAGTTTGCTAGGGTTGTAATCATGTATTTATAGGGTATCGATCTTTGTTAATCTCAAGCATCTGCGTGTAGCCTGACTTTTAAACATTCTCACAACAACCTGTTTATCAAAGCTACTTATGGGGGTAATTCGCACTTCCTTCAACATGGACATCGTTACGGAAAAACCATTGTTAGAAACACAACTTTGGATCCCATAATTGATTCACCAGTCAATTGATATTACCATAACACTATAACAACAAGATGATGATTGATTGAATGGTTTACACAAAGAACACATACACTTGAATAAACAAAAGGATCAATCTGAGATGAACGACTCAATGGAAATGACGACAAGTCAACACTCGAAGCAGTGACATCAATTTCTTTGACACCATCCAAAACATAAAGTTCACATACCCTACGGATGGTCAACGTGAATCCAATACACAACAAACAAAATCCAAAAAGAGCACCCAATGACCATATGTGCAAAGCTTACTAACTGAAACAATGTTTAAAGCAAAATTTTTATAATAGACATCAATGAGAGAAATATGAGGAATAACAAAAGGTCCAACACCTTCTATTGGCATTGATGTAGCACTAGCAGACATAATAGACGCAGATGAACCATATGTCTACAAAAGATGACAAATAAGGTGACATATGATGATATGCACTGGAATCCAAAATCCAAATAGATGAATGAATACCTAAGGTACTAGACAAAGACATGTTTGAATTTAGAAACAGTGTGAATTGCTCAAAAACCTAAGGATATGAAGAAGGGACATAACCAAGGGTGCATTCGGATTTGAAAAGTGTCATTAATGTTGTGTTGTCTTGTTAAGTAACAATCGACACTCAGACTTCCAATGGATTTTTTGTTTGCAATACGCACATTGATCGAAAGCAACTCTAAAGCCACGTGTAGGTGAAAGAGAGTTATCCATGATGAAAATAAATAAAACCCAATCAGAATAGTGTCATAAATTAGAGCAGCCAAATATGAAACTCAAATCAAACCAATCAAGTCGAACGAAGCCAAACTTTCCATCCAAACTAACTTTTCATCCTATTTAACTTTTTGTCATTGAACAACTTTTCATTATAAAACAAACTTTTCACCAAAACCCAACAATTCGCCAAAACCCAACAAATCGTCAAAGTCAAACAATTCACGAAACATAACAATTCGCAACACTCAACATTCACCAAAGTTAACTTTTAGCCAAAATCCAACAACTTAGAATAGCTTTATGATCAGATAAAAACACCCCAAACAAGTGGATCACCTTATACGAGTTCCAACAAATGACACAACACCAAATACGAACTAAAATACGGAGGCAAATACGAACCAGTGGTTAACGAAGCCAATACAAACACTTGCTAATATTCTGTTAACAAAGTTACCCACCAAGACTATAAATGATTGTGTTGGATACCCTACCAAGAAAACAATCAAAAATATTTCTTCACCTTAAGTCATCAAATATTAAATCTTCACTAAAATTATTTTTTTCAATGGATCAAGTATATTGTTCAAAACATGCTTCACAAAATCTTAGTATAAATAAAAAATAAGCAGCCTCAATGTTTGAAAAGGTTCAAACAAGGACCAAATCTTCACACCAACAACCAAATCTTGTTTGTCTGCTAGTATACTAAATATCTTAAAATATTTGGACAACTAAGTCCTAGACAAACCGACATATCTGATTATACACTTTATTTATAGCTTAAAAATAATAAGGTTTTAAACTTGAAATGTTTTGTCGTGTATGATCATGCTTTATGTTACACCCTGAACCGCAGCGGAAATGGTAGTCGAAGTATGATTGGGTTTTCATCAAAGCTCATGGCATTTACTATAAAGTTTCATATTTATTATTTCCAATTTAAAAGGATAAATTACAATAACCATGTATACATACAAGCACAATATGTTTTAAACACAACATTCATGACTTCTTTATTTTTCTTCTAAGGCAAATTTCTATGTGTTCCTTGCTTCAACCTGTCCATCTGTATCATGTGTAAAAATAGGGTTTTGGGTCAACAAAAGTTGGCGAGTGGATCTTATTTAAACATTTGAACGAATTAGTTATATAGGTTATTTAAATAAAAATGTGCATAAACCAAATATGAGTAAACTCATATGTAAATCTAACCACAAACCACATATTATCAATCAATGTACACACAATCATGACAAATGATGAACAATGAGATCAAGGCTCAATCAGACGGAGCCGATCTAATGAGGCACCTGATGCTCAAATCGTCTCCAACAAGGAACTGATGGGCCTAATGTGAATGATTGCACGCAACTGACAAAAGTGTAAACACACAATACAACAATAACATTTACATCACACGTTAGATCATATAATGGTAATAGTACAAGTGTTTGAAAAAACGAAATATACGAAACGACACATGATACACCCCAAAACATGAATAAAAAGGGGAATTTGTAAGGATTCACTCACAGAGGGTGCGTTTCCTTGAATTGATGACGAACGCGCCCGAATTTTGATTTAACCACAAGAGAAACTAACCTAAATAATAACGTAATAATTCGATAAATAAATAAATTTTATTTGAAATTAATATTTCAATTAGTGCTCTTTATTAGATTTTTAGATTTATTTTTGTGGTATTTAATGAAATTTTTAAACCTAAAAAGTCTTATTTTAATTATTTTTAAATGATTTTTGAATGAAATTAATAAAGAAAATTAAAAATTAAAAAAATGGTCTTGTCAGACCTGACCGGTCTGACCGGTTCGCGTGTGAATTTTTGGCAGCGTGTGAGGTTCGAACTCGTGACCTCCTGTTTACGTGCACGCAGATCTACCAACTGAGCTACGTGTCTAACCCGAAATAAACTCAGATTTAATTACTCTTATACACTATTTAGAATTTTCCAGAAATTATTTATTTTAAAAAGTTTTAAATCTGTTAAACCGGTGAGTATAACCCGCGTCGAACCCGTGACCTTCGCTTTGATTTGCACCCAGCCCTACCAACTGGGCTGAGTGTCTAACCCAGTATAATCCTAGATTATATTATTTTTATACACTTGTTGCGAGGTGTTCTGAACAAGGTTTAAAAATGGTTTTTATTTTAGAACATCAGCCGCTCACCAGACCGAACTCGGGACGTGTTGGATAAAAGTGCACACAGTCCACCACTGGACTGTGTGTCTAACCCGTTTAAAACACCAGATTTTATTATACTTATACATTAAAGAACTTCATCTTCTTTATTAAACCAAAACCCAGAACATGAACCTCGTCTGATAACATAGTTAATCAGTTGTGATTAACTGATTTAAACGGCTTCATTCATACAAATTAAAATCGAAAAGATTAAGGAGGTTGTACCAACTTTGAAGAATTGCTTCGGCTTTCCGGTGAGGAACTTCCGGCGAAGAAGTAAATTCCGGCGACACTTGATTCGAACGAAGGAGATTGTTTTCAGAGGGTGAAGAGTGATGTTGAGAGTGAGCGAGATTAGATGAAGGTTGGGATGTGATATTTATAGGCCAAATGATTTTAAAGTTTTCGGTTTCAAAATCTTAATTTTGAAATCATTGATTTCAATCGGTTATAAGTTTAATTGGTTTTGATTCTGCGATTGTAACTGATGGTTGATATCGGTTACACAATCGAATCCGTAATTTGAGTTTGAATGCTCGAATTGAGCTTCTCGGCTGTTACTGGTTTCTGAAAAATTTGAATTATAAGGTTGAACTTTGTTCGCGTATAATATTTATTTGTTTTGGATTTAAAACCAATAGTGTGTGTAGTCCGGTGGTGAAAGCTATGTGTGTGCTTGATGGGGACCCCGGGTTCGATTCCCGGTTACTCCCTTTAATTTTTAAAGTATCATTTTTAAAGGTTTAGTTTATATACTTGTTCTTTTTATTGAATATTACTTTAATTATTTATTATTTACTAATTATAATTAGTAATATAACCTAAATAACACTAATAATACACAACGAACTTTTAAATTAACACTAGATTCTCAAATGTTACACTTTACCCTTTCCATAAATGTTTTCAAAGAGATAGAGGTTTAACAGTGTTTGGTTTTCCGCGTGGTTGGTCGTGTTTCCGGTTCCCGCCTTTGTGAAAGCCTATCATAAACATAAAAAACATTTAGTGTTAATGTTAAACGGTCAAACGCGTTTAAAAATAACAAGAAAACGGTTTTGCTGAAACAGTGTGCCCCCATGCGTCGTGGAGGGCCACCTAGCTCCCTCGTATGGCGTGGGGGAGCAATATTTAACGTTTTGTGGACCAGACGCTCCCTTACGTCGCGGAGGAGCCTGGTGTCTCTCTAGCGTGGCGCGGCCGGGACACTTTTCTAGAACTTTTCAATGCTGTCAGTTTTTACCCTTGTCCGAAATTTTGCCAAAATTTCACAATTTTCACACCCAACTTGACTCAACTTTAAGTTTATCCTTTAAAGGAATTTCCCCCACATTTATAGGTTCAAAACATTCATCCGAACCAGAATCCTTTAGCTTTCAAATCATTCTTTCATTTTAAAGTTTATAACCCAACCAACCTGTTTGAATGCATTATGCAATCTAATTCATGCCAACTAGAATGGTCAACTTTATCAAGGGAGTAATTTCTAAATTTGCCTTTGAGTTAGTTTGTTTGAACTATTATCCGAGGGCGTTTTAATCAGTTTTTAGCCCGTTTTCAAACCTAAAAACTTTTATAAGTTTAAATGAAAACTAACGACCACATTTAGTTCGTTATTCCGTCGAAATTAATTAGGTCCCTAAGAACATAAAGATTCCCAATGGACTATTATTTTAAAACTCATTTAACCAAAACTTCACGTCGTAAGCTTGTTATTAGCTTTAGGGGCCATTTTTCCCAATTGCTAGTCATGCCTCACTTCAGGTAGTCTATTACCTAATTCTGACCCAACCATCTTTAGTCGGGCCATAAGCACTTACCGAAAGTATGACCCATTACGCATACCTAGCGCGGTTCGAAACAATGACCCGTTATCAATATTTTACGTTTCTATTTGCTAATTAATGGCAATGCATGACCATACATTATGTTTACCTGTAAGTACGAAACTTAACAAACAAAACATTAAATTTCATATTCAAATGGTGATAACATCGCCATTTGACCGCTTTGACCCGGTTGTCTGTTTGACCCATTCTTGGCTTACCCTTTAAGCATTTCAAACTAACCATGAATTGTTTATTGCCAAAAGGTGCATACTTACCATCTTACCCATTTGACTCATCATGTTTTACACAATAGGGTCTTATTTCAAAATTTTCCTTGTTTACTCACTAAAATTCATTTTACTCATTTGACCTGTTGCGGTTCACACCGTAGGGTCCCATTTTCTAAAATTCATTATGCTAATCACCTGTATGTGGTTACTCGCCATTTTGCTCGTTTGATCCGTTATGGTTTACACCATAAGGTCCTATTTCAAGAAAATTCAATGTTTAATAACTATTATGTGCTTACTCACCAATTTACTCGTTTAACCCGTTATGAGTTACACCATAGGGTCCTATTTCAAAATTCTTTGTTTAATCACCAACATGTTATCTAACTGTTATTTTGTTTATTTAACCCATCATGGCTTACGCTATAGGGTATCATTTTCAAAACTCTTTGTTTAATCACCAACATGTGATCTAATTTACCATTTGGCCCATTTGACTCCTTATGGTTTATACCATAGGGTCTTACTTCTATAATTTTTTGTTTATCACCAAATTATGATTTAACATAGTCTCAACCATTTGACCCGTGTCATGGTTTTCTCCATGGGGTCTCATCCTAACATTTTACCCATCGAACCGCAACCATTCTTTGATAACCTCGTCATTAACCAAATACTTCTTATGGCTTAAGTAATGATTTTATGCTAGGAGGTGTAAGCTTTACTTACCTTGCGTCCGTTCAAGCCTCCTCACACATTTCACTCGCTTGACCCGTTCATATCCACACTCTCACCTATCTTGTCAAGAATCAAACTAACGCATAATGCCCACAAGATAATTAGATTAGTCATCAATTACCATGACCATCACCCTTATAGACTTTTATATCTCATTTATCATTCCATTTTATTTTAGGTCAAAGTCAAACTGCCAATTGACATACATGGATACACTAATAATTTGATAAAACTCACTTGGACATTTTATCAAACACTTGGTGAGCATTAATTTTAAACCATCATATTAGCTAAGTTTACCATCCAAAATTACCATGTATCATTAGATAACACATTTCTAGTCATTTACCTACATTCAATCGTCATGATTTCAAGTTCAATGACTAGTATCTATAACTCAATCATAAAAGGCCCAAAATCTATAATGTTATGAGGGTTTTAACTTAGAACAACCATGAATATGCTTTCTACATATAGTTCCATTCATATCATGGTTCTAAACTAAATCTACACTTCAATTTCATTGTATCACAAAAATCCACTTACATCAAAACTCATCATATACAATTTCATCGCATACTTTTGGTTTGTAAAGGATTGATGGTTCAAAAGCTTCAAGCATGCAAGGATTTCATATATGATTTCATGTAATTTGGCTGAATATGTAGATTAGATTTTGGAGAGGAAACCCTCTCTTCTCCTCCTTGATGTCGCCACCCACACACACACTATAAGTGTATTTTAATTTTTCTCCACCTTACGTATTTCACACTTTCAAGGATGTCCAATTCAGCCCCTCCATGTTTTGTTATGTATTTCTCATGTCACAACTCTTTTCTTATTATAAACGAGTATACTAACTAGGTTAAATATTCCTAGTTAAAATAGTTCATGTCAATTATTAGACGAACATGATAATTTGATTTACTAAGTTCGGGGATGCTACAACCCGACTTAAATTAAGTCCCGATAGCCCGGGTATTTATAAACGTTATCCTATAAAACATTTACTCACCTATTATATAAGATTAAGTTTATTTATTTAAATCCTAATGTTTATTATTGCTTAACCCCGATTAGTTTGGTGTAATTACCGTTTTTTAGATGTTATAACTTATTAAAGCATCCACATCGCTAAATTCGGCGATGTGGTTTGGAATCCAGACGAGGCAAACGGACCAAGTGAGCGTTGGAGGTAGGTGATGTAGACAGTCGGAAGTAGGGTGGTCTGGTGCAGCAGTTTAGGGTGTGATAGTGGGTCCCTTGTGGACCCCTTTTTATTTTAAATAGAAAAGCTTTTTTTTTTTAAAAACGTAAAATTGTTTGAACTAATTTAGAATAAAAAAATAAAAGAACATAAATAAAAAAACAAATATACAAAATAAAAATAATATAAACTAAAACAACAAATTTATTAAAACTAGGGTCGTAGTTTCCTGCGCGTTGCGTAGGAATGCGAGTGGAACTCATAACGTATAGCACATCATGACAACCGACATTGTAAAATTAAATAAAATGATATTTAAATGTATTATGCTATTTGCGTCGTGACTCGGCTGATAAAAAAAAGTAAAACAATAAAGCAAATAACAAAGGTAAACGGAAAAGAAAACGACAGAAACTCGACCGTTTCGGTGCACTTGTTAGAGAAAAGAAAAGGAAAAGTAAAAAAATATGTTCAAAAGAGCATCGGCACGTTCGTTAAAAAAACTAAACTAAAAAAAACCTTCGCCGCACTCGTTATAGCAAAGAAAAAGAAATGTAACGTGTTCGTTAAAAAAGCTACTTAAGGGTAGAAAGATGTTATTTGGTTAAAATAAAAAAAATATAGTAATTAAACTACACGTAAATAAAAGTTTACACTAAATGACGAAATAAAGTAAATGACGAAAAAGTCACTATTCATCTTCTTTCGGTTTATATATAGATAATTATATATAGATAATTAAAAAGTTACACAAAGCATATAATTAAATCTTAACTAACCTAATAATTAATTTTAGGGGCAATTACATATATTTCCTTATAAACTTAATAAATTACATATTTACGCAAGTAAAAAATTAAAGTATATATTTCCCCTTTCTAAAAGTCAGAATATCAAATATATATATATATATATATATATTATATATATATATCATTAAAAATAGATTATATAATGAGTATTTTACCCTTTTTACTAAACCATAAAAATTACATATTTACCCAATTTAAGTAATATTTTTTTTCATTCTCTTGTATTACATATTTATCTGATTTAAGTAGTATTTTTTTTTTTTGTCATTTTCTTGTTTTTTTTTCCCTCGCTTTCAAGTCTTTTTTTTTCTCTTTTGCCTTGTGTTTTTTATTTACTTTCTTGAATTTTGTTCGACAATCACCAAAGTCTTAACTTGCTACGAGACAAAAAATTATGCAAAAACATTACCAAACCAAAAAAAATCATACACAAAAAAAAAATTCCAATGTTAATAACTTTTTTAAATCCAAAATAAACTAATGCCAAAGTTTCTATGAATTACATAACAAAACCAATTACTCAACCTTCAAGAGATTTTGTATTCTTTCCCCGTCTTTTTTTTACTTGACGGTAGATGTTGATTAGAATCTTTAGAAGCCGTATTTTTTCATGTTTGTTCATGGTGTCTGTACTTACTACAATGCGGACATTTGTGTCTTTTTCTAGACTCGTCATATGCTTTAATCCTATTCTTTCTAGGTCTTCCTGGAGGACGTTTAATAGTAGACGGGTATACCTTCTCCTCGGTATCTATGTGTACCCATTGATCCTTTACAGGCCTTGGAGCAACTTCTAGAGCATAAGTTGTTTTAAATTTCTCTAATGTGAAATACAAATCAGCATATTTATCCCAATTTAACTCCCTGTTGAAAGCGACAAAAACAGCTGCATGATAACAGGGAACAACTTTAACTTGCCAAACTCGACACGTGCAACTACGTTCATCAAGTGAGACCTCCAAACACTTTTCATTGCGTTTCACTTCAGCTCGATTTTCACCACTTCCACAAACGGCGTACTCACCCAAATTCTACGTACAACAAAGAAATATATTATTTTTATATATAAGTAAAAAAAACTATAAAAAGACATTACACTTACTTTAGAGAATTTGTTTAGATAGCTTTTAGTCTAAGGTACCAATGTACCCTTCCACTTACCTTAAGAGTTTCGGAACAGTGGCATCCCCATCCGATTTTAGCTTATCTCTAATCACACCAGCAATCCATCCTTGACTTGCAAGCTTATTACTACCCTTGTTGCTTCGAGTGCAAGAATGTGCTTCTACGAATCTCTTAACCTACATTATGTAAATTAAACATACAATTTATTAATAATATGAAAAATAATCTTTCTTAAACTTGTAATCATACCTCAAATGTGATTCCATTTGGCTTGACAGAAGCGTTTATTCTCCATTTGCATTCTAAGTTTGAGCATCTTGTCGTTACTCATGTGGGTTCACTTTTTCTCAACAAAGTATTGAAATTCATTTGTTATTGCATAATGGATCAACAATCTTTTAAACATGACTACATTATCAAATGTTGAGTTAACTTTAATGATTGGAGTTTTCTTGTTATATGTTTCTTCTTCGGAACTCTGTAGGCCTCATTATCGGTACTATAACGGCTATGGTAACTTTCATCTTTTAGTGAATATTCGGATTCTTCCTCATCGTGTGGTTCATCAACAACTTCATTTTGACCTTTGTAAAGAATGCCAAATTCTTATCAAAACAAAAACTCAGTATACAAGTTAAACTCTTATCAAAACAATTTTTACCTCTGTGTGTTTAAAACTGTCTCAAAATTATTACTCGTCGTCACATACACGGTTAGCTGTTTTTCCGACTCATACATATCAAACATCAATTGCAGGTAGTCATGAGAACTAAGCTTAATAAAGGATTGCTTTGTGGCATTCTTGTCAACGAAACAAATTGCAAAAATGAGATCTCTATTTGCTTGATAATGATTTGAAATCTCTACCATTAAATCATGATAGGAGTATGTGTATTTGTCCAAGTAGATACATTTTTGAAAACCAAAACAATACCATTTCCTAAATGAGTTCTTCACTAACCCAAAATAGCCTCCATATTTCAACTTTATCTTATACTTTGAGTTTAGTTGAACATCCACATTATTATCTCTCATCTTGACTCAAATTTGTTAATAGTGAAATAAGAATCATCAAATTCAATTAAATACTAATCATATTTTCATAAAATGATTTACAAAATCTAACTCAGTGTTTGAAGTAAACAAAAAACAAAAGTCAAATATCGAATTATCAATTATATATTGAACTCTTTCAGTAAGCAACAAGAATTCTATAAAGTGATTAAATATTGAACTATTTGAATTGAATACTAAATAAATGGAGTTGTGATGGACCTGTGTTCTCTACATCAATTAAATAATGAATGTTATATCATATTTTCAAGGAGAAAATGTAAATAAGTAACTGAAACTCGAAACCCTTTCAATTACGAATGGAGTTGTGATGGCCATGTGTTCTCTATATCAATTAAATAATGAATATTATATTATATCTTGAAAGAAAAAAAAATGTAAATAACTAACTGAAACTCAAAACCCAATACTAGATATCAGTCGTAATACTATGAATAGAATAATCATACAATAGTTTACCTGAATCGTCTTCATGTGTCGCCGGGTGTTGCGTCTTTGTCGCGTCTTCGTCCGGTGGTGTGCCGGTGGTATGAGTCGGCGTCCGGTGGTGTGAGTCGGCGGTTACAAACGTCAATGGAGAAGGTCGTGGGAGGGAGGCAGCGAGGAAGGCAGTGATTGAATGAAACGTCGTCGGTTTTTTTGTATGTTTGAAAGGGTATTTGTGACATTTTGCTAAAAGAAGGGTAATATGTAATATATTTTTTGGGTTGGGTAAATACGTAACTAGAGTTGAAAAAGGGGGATATATGTAATAATCTCTCAAATCTAAACAAAACAGATAATTAAACCTAATCATCAACCCATTAACCGCCAGAGTCGCCGTCTAGATGTATAACAAGTTGCATATGAGGATGGTTTCTTATTAATTGTCAGGATGAGATGTGAGCAAATATTCTATTGTACATATTTTCGTATTCTTGACGGGCCTGGCCAATCGCTTGTGCCCCTATTATGCCATCAACATGAGCCATCATGACGTTGAAAAATGCATGAAACTTGCGAACCTCCAAGAGCATATAATGAAACCTTGACAAGGTGGCATTTACAGAGCGATTGGTTTCTCCTACACGTTGACGGAATCCTTCAAATGAAGGTGCTCTAATTGAAACGACTCGTTGTCTTTTATCGGAGATATTCATCTAAGAGTTGACTGAAGTCATGTCGTCATCTTCAGTCCAAGGTCTTCTTGCTATTTTTTTATGAATCTTTGTAGTGAATTATCAGTTGAAAAGTGCACATATTGGTTAAAATACAAATTGAATTTATAGTCAGTAACAAATTGTCATTGCAAAAGTAGTTGGTTGAAAAAAGAGTTATTATAAGAATTAAATATTCTTTTGAGTAAATTGCCATTTTAGTCCCTGAAGTTTAAACAAAATTGTCACTTTAATCTAAATATTTTTGTCTCTTGCCATATTTAGTCCAAATAGTTTTTTTCTGCAATTTTAGTCCCCTGACTTTTGTCATTTTTTTCTATTTTCATCCAATCCACTAACTCCATTAAAATAATTTAGTAAACTTAGGTGAATTTTGGCCGAACCGCATTTTTCTTTCTCTTTTTGCAAGTGCGATGGTATGGGGATGGTGGTGTGCCGGTTTACAATGAAGATGATGGTGGTGGTTGCTGATTTACGATTATGGCGGTGGTGTTTGTTGATGACGTGGGTGGCGGAAAAGTGGCCGGTGGTGGTGGAAATGATGGGTGGTGATGGTGGTGGGGTGGGTGGGTGGTGACGGTGCAGGCAGATGGTGGCGATGATAGAAGGTTGTGATGTGGTTGGTGGTGAGAGGTGGTAGTGGTGGTGGTAGCTGAAAATGGCAAAAAATGACAAAAATCTGGAACTAAAATGGAAGAAAAAAACTATTTGAACTAAAATAGCAAGAAAAGAACTATTTGCACTAAAGTGATAATTTTATTCAAAACTAAGGGACTAAAATGGCAATTTACTTTATTCTTTTTCTAGTATTTTATTTGAATTTATTATTAAAAAAGTATACTAGAGAAATGAATAATAAAATAATATTAAATAAATAATACATAAATTATTCTTTTATGAATTTTATTTTTTCATATTTTTTATTTTTTATTATTTTAATAAAAAATAAATATTATCATTAAGTAAATAAATTATCTAAGTTAGATATAATTTATATAAAAGGAAAATTTGGTTGAGGTGGAGGTTTGAAGTGGTATAGTGTTGAAGGAAAAAAAATAGGGTTTACAATGATTGTAGTTTATGGTCAAAAATTTTATACTCGCCGTATATAAAGGGTCAAAAAACAACCAGGGATAAAGTGGTTCTTTACCCTTTATATACGCCGTGTATAGGCCTATACGCTGCGTATCGGAAAAAGACCATTTACCCCTGGTTTAGGGGCTAGACGCAGCCCAAACCAGGGGTAACATGTGTTTTTTGACCCTTTATGTACGCCGCGTATAGACCTATACGCGGCGTATATAAAGGGTTATTTTTTTAAGGAAACAATTATATATATTGTTTATCGTTTTAGAAAAATTCTATTATAAGTACTTAAAAAACATTTTTCAGTATTGTATCGTATAACATAAGTCTCGTATAAACCTCGTATAGACCTATGGATGTAGTATCATTTCGTATCGTATAGTGTATAGTATAAGTCTCGTATAGGTCTTGTATATGCCTATAGGCCTATACGGGACCTAAACTATACCTATAGGCTTATACGGGTGTTGTATGATATCCTATAGTATCGTATCGTATTGTATAGTGTATGGTATAAGTCTCGTATAGGTTCCCTATAGGTTTGTATGTGCCTATACTCTAGGCCTATTAAAGACTTATGATACACCTATAGGCTTATATAGGGTGTTGTATGGTATCCTATAGTATCGTATCATATTGCATCGTATCATATCGTATAGTGCATAATATAAGTCTCATACAGGTTCCCTATAGGTCTTGTATATGCCTATAGCCCTACACGGGACCTAAACCACACATATAGTCCTATACTACACCTATAGGCCTATACGGGTGTTATACGTATCCTATAGTTTCGTATTGTATCGTATAGATACTAAAAGTCTCGTATAGGTCCCTTATAGGTCTTGTATATGCCTACGATACTAGATCTATAGTTCTATACGAAACCTATGCTATACGATACTACACCTATACGGGACCTATACTACACTATACTATACGATACGATATCTCTCTTATAAGCTTATACGAGGTCAGTACGTGATCTATACTACACCTATACGATACGATATTTGTCGTATAAAAATGATTAATGTTGTATAAAAAAGTTTATAAGAAATACTTACTTTTTTATTTATTTAAAATAGAAAACTTATTTTTTATAAAATTTTTGCCAAAATGATTAATATTGTCTAAATGTTTCTAAAAGAAACCCTTTATATATGCTGCGTATAGACCTATACGCGGCATATAGGAGCAGCCACACCAGAACTGACATCAGTCAAACACTGATTTTTATGCAAACCTATACGCTGCGTATAGAGCTATATGCAGCGTATATAAACCCTAAAGTGTGCAAATAGGCACCTTCGGTGTACCAATAGTTTCAGCCTTTACAAATGGCAATGATGAACCTGCATGCAACAGCGACGTGTAAACATGAGTGTCAACAAATAATAGATGCAATCAATTTCACAGGGATTCACCACACCCTACAGCTGCATGCAACAGCAACTTTCATACCAACAAATACAACATACAATGGCAAGGTTTTCACTTGTGTTGGCAGCAGTAGCAGCAGGAGTCCTCCTAGTAGCCATGTTGACAGTTGCGGAGGCGTCACCCAAAAGCATCTTCACCACCACCACATTTGAAGAGGAGCAGGATATTTACAATGGATGCGGGTTGTACATCATCCTACTAGCTGCAGGTCAGCATTCCTCGCAAACAAATCGCAGGATATATCTGCGTCATGTGCGTGTACTTCAATTACTAAATACTCATTAATGCATTGTTTATTATGTTCAGGAGAAGCAGCCCAGACGAGAAACTAAAGAAACGCTGCTGCACCGCGCTGAAGGACGTGGAGGAGAAGTGTATGTGTTGAGGCATCATGGAAATGCTGTACAAAGAAGAACCACTATCGAGCGGGATAGTTGATGTGGGGAAGGCAAATAGCGAGGCTAGGAAGCTGCTCGTAACATGCAATCTCATGTCCAAACCGTGCAAACTATTGGAAGCCGTCATGTTTTAAGCCACATCCATGATCTAGAATAAAATAAGACTCGCTAGTCACATCTTCGAGTGTCTCGTTATAAATAAAACTGGACTATCCCTTTTTTATCTTGTCTTTCATTCTTAAATCACAACTTTCGTTACCGAGCTCTTCTCCTTGCATCTCTTCTACCATATTAATCGTGGTTTCATCCATTATTAAAATACTAGTACTAGGTTTGCAATTACTCCTGTTATCCGAGCAAATTAATGTCACTGGCATTGGATTCCTGTGAGAGAAACAAGCCAGTTGTTGAACGAGCAAGAAAATTATGCAAGTCCGAAGGTCAATAGAGACGAAAAATATCATGGGTAAGCGATCATTTAATACAGTAAGGATAATGTAATCTACATATAATAATAAATTAGCCATTTGAGTCTTGTGTCGGTAAACAAATAAAGATGAGTTTGTTTTAGTGGTGTGAAGGTTAAGTCGGGTTTGTGGTTGGGAGATGCCTGCACGTAACCAGATAGACATCAGGTGGGAAGGTGGTGGAAATGGTGGGGGAGGTAGTGGTGGCAGATGAACCAATGTGGTGGTGGGTGCAAAATGTGGTGTAGGATCGGTTGGGGGATGTAGATAAGGGTGAGGTAGGCATTTTGGTTATGGGATGAGGTTTCGTTTGTAGTTATAGTAGATTGCGTATGAGGAGGGTCTGTTGAAGGTTGAGCCAAGGATGTTGAGGGTTGGAAGATGATAGGAGATGGGTCGGAATCAAGGAAAGAATAATCATGTTTGGCCGGGTTGGTGGTATGGTTGAAAGGAAACGTGTTCTCACCACATGTAATGTAACGTGTGTAGAGAGAATGACTTTTCTTATTGAAAGCTCGCGTTATCGATACCCATGGGAATGGGATGGGTATCCTAAAACACACAACAAGTAGATCAAAAAGTCAATTTATTTGGGCAAGTGGCCGACTTGTTCGAGTAACAAGCGCATCCAAAGACGCGTAGATGATCATAGTGAGGATGTCATTGGTAAAGAGCAAAAATAGGTGTTAGGTTTCGGAGGGCTTTAGTGGGTTGGGGTGGATGTGTAAATAGACATCCATATGAAGAGCTTCGACCCAATATGATGGTAGAATGGAAGCATCTGTCAAAAGGCAAATCATAAGTTCATTTTCCTTCCTAATCATTTTCTTGGCGTTCCTATTTTGCTTGGAGGAGCGTGGACAAGAAAAGAAAAATTCAAGTCCATTTAAAGATGCAAAAGTTTTAAACTGGTAGTTGTCAAATTCCCCACCCATGTCACATTAAAACGATTTAATGGTCCAAGAGAATTATGTTCTGATATACGTATGAAAGTATGAAAATTTGGTAAAAGTTTTAGACTTGCATTTAAGAGGGGAAATCCGAGTGAATTATTTGAAGTCATCAATCAAAACCATATAGTATATGTAACCTTTATTAACAAGAAGTGTATACATCAACAAGCTATAATGTACTAAATCAAATGACAAAAATGTATTAGAACTAGAAGCTGAAAATGACAATTGTTTGTGTTATGATAACTGACAAGAATTGCAAACAAATGAATGACTAGGTTTATTACATAAAATAAACATCTAAGAACAAAGAAAATCCATAACATGAACATGGGGGTGGCCAAGATGATCTTGCCATAGAGTTGGTTGCGTACCATCCCGGTTTTCGGCTAATGGAAAAGGGTTTGGAATCCGAGTCATCACTAGACGAGCATAAACTAAGAAAATGACTTAAGGTGGCTTTAAGTCTAAAAAGGAAAGAATTTAGGCCCTAAGCCCTTGATAAAAAAATTTTATTACTCAATTGTACTTAATATGTGCATACCACATGCTCGATGAAATGCCTATGAGAGATCACGCTTTAGGGCAGACAACAGAGTGGTTTATTAGGGAGAAGGCTGCTTAGCCAGATGTGAAGAAGAAAAACATTGTATACAGAGGTTGAAGTTTTAAATCTTTCTTTTTATTTCACGTGGTACAATATTCATTATAAGGGTTGCAATTAACTAGTGTAGGTATCTTTGATTTATGCAAATGTATCTTTTAGCGACATTTTGCTGAAAAAAAAACTTGATATAGTTGTTAGCCACCCGAATTTAAGACTACCTGTAATTGTTAATCCTCCCTAAGAGGCATTTCCCGGGACATAACACCTCTTTAAAAATTGTGTAATGGTTAATGCTCTTTCAATCATTACTTTCTATTTTATTTTCGCTTTCATTTGTCATTCTCTTCAATTGACAACCCATCAAAGTACTGGGTTAGAGGTATAGGTTACATATCAAAAGATATGGCTTCAAAAGGCTTACTGCTCAAGTGACGATACACTAAGAAAACTAGAGGTCAAAAGAAAAGTATTACTAAGAGTGTGATGAAAAAGACAAGTTCTCCATTGGAAAAGAAATAAAAAAAAAGATTTAGGTTTGAAATTAGTTGATGAGCCAAAGGTTGAAGAACCAAGCACTATGAGTAGGGATAATCACAGATGAAGTTCCATTTACATCCGTTGTTGCTAAGAGTCCTATAGCATCACATTTTCTTGAAGAAGGGTATGAGATGGAAGAGGGTGAGTTTATACATGGATTGTCGAAGGCATTATCATCATCATACTCAGTGAATCCCACCAGTAACAAAGCTAAGTTAGGGTCTAAGGAGGGTAAGATGTAGTTAGCCTTACCTCTACCCCGTAGGTATAGAGAGAGTGCTTCAAGCTAGTAGTTTTGCATCAAGTCGTGGACATATGGCACATAAAGCTTAGCAATCGGTACAAAGACTGATTGGTGCATGTACCCCTTTGTCTTTCGGCTCTCAATACCACTACATGATGCATGATTTACCGTCTGCGGCTTTTAATGTTATTTTCACAAAATTAGTTTAATAACGTTAAAGTTAGTGCAATTTCACTTTTGCCCCCAAGCGCCACATATATTCATTATATGTGGTGTCGAAGGCAGAACTTGCTAAATTTTGTGAGATTCCAGTTGAAATTTTAATAGTCAGTAGTTCCAGAAGATTATCAAGAAGTCATCACTAGTTCCAGAAGATTATCAAGAAGTTCATCATCATCATCGCCGCCGTCACCGTCGTCGTCATCATCATCATCATCCCAATACAACAAGAAGTTATCTGAAGATGCTTATAACAGATGACATACTACCTTGTCATAGGTTGTTGGCCACATGGAATGATGGAACATGTCGCAGGAAGGCAAAAAATGACACTCTTAACCTTGTGTACCATAATCTCCACCACGGTTAGGGCTTTACAAATAACCTTTTTTGTTTATTGTTGATGTTTATTTGTGATGCTTCTGTGTTTTTTTTTTATTTTTTTTTCGATCTGATAAATGTTACATTAACTGCAGCTTGTGCCAGGGATCACAGTGTATGTGCTCAATGTTCGTGCCATGGTGACCGAATCGTTGGGAGGGGTTTATAACTAAATCTTGATATGTAGAAAAAAATCCCAGTTTGGAGTTGTTTGTCTGTAGATAGTACCCAGGGGTTTATAATTAAATCTAAAAACGAATAGGATACATGAATATACAGCCTATGGTAGGTTGCAATGTCGTTGTTGCATCAGTTGCAAAAAAAAATGAAAATTCTACAAATTTTCAGGTAAAGGGGATGGGAGCTCATATATTTTGTTCTATATTAGCTATGGTTTTTGTGTACAAAATTAGACGAAAACTAGGTTGATAGTTTTAACCGGAGATAAGTAGTTTTATTTCGTTTCTTTGCTTATATACATAATTATGTTGTTTTGGTAAGTATCTGGGGCGGATCTATTGCCAAAAAGGGGGTTCCCAGGAACCTGTTCGTTTTGTAATTTTTAGTGTAAAGTTATATAGAAAGTACTAAAGGGACCCTTAAATATTTTGTAGGGGAACCTTTAACCAAATGCATGTAATCGTACATTGGTAAAGCGTGTGGTATATGTGGTAGAGGTCTTTAGTTCGATATCACTTTTTTGCCTTTGCAGTTTAAATATCCAGGTTTGCATCTTTCATTATGTTATATGATATGGAAACGGAGTCTAAAAATATGGAGTATAGTTAGTGAACAAAGAGAGATAAAACAAATGAGAGACTTGTTTTTATGAACTTGTTGATATCTTATAACTTGATGTTAATATCCCATAAAAGTGGAACCTTGGCCTTTTTCATCAAAATAGGCCCAAGTTTCTGAATTTGATCACGGTGGTTTATATGAATTTGATTTGTTTTGATATAGCTTATAGATTTTGTGGGGTTACTATCATGTTTTTGCCTTCTGTGGTAACTATGATAGTGTATAATGAAGAATTGTAAATTTATAATAGCAAAAGAGTTTTAAGTAGAACAAATTGTTACTAGGGAATCCTGATCTTTTTAATTGTGTTCATAGAATCTCATATCTTATGAATTTGTTGGTTTTGATGAACCGAATGGAGCTTTGAGGTTTGAGATTTTTATTTGGTAGCATGATTAGGTTACAGATTCCATCTTTTTGAGTTTTGGCAGCATGATTTGGTTACAATTTGCATCTTTTTTTAGTCAAACTGATTACTTTTTTTTTTGGATCAAGTTTAGTGAGGAGTTCTTTTGTTGCATAATTTGTTCAAGTAGAAAAGAATTACTAAAATCTTAATTAAATGACCATAGAGCTTTTGGGATGGTTCTGCGTGACATGTTTGGACTCATGCTACAAGTTTTGAAGGTTCTCTTTGGTTTTCCATCAGCATATTATGCTAATTAATCTAAAGTCCAAAGTGTTAACACCACCATCCTTTTAGGATCTTTTATGTATATTACGTGTTTTTAAATTTATTAAGATAATGTTTTTTATATTATTTTATCATATTTTTATTATGTGATGAACCTCACCGACCCAAACCATCGAACCAACCCGAATATTTTTTATTCTGACATATGACATTGGAACATTTAAAAAATTGAACCCTTGGAAAAGGCTGGGCAAGTTTTACGCAGGCAAGTTCGCTTAAAGTAGAAGAATTGGTGGAAAATGTAGGCGATGGCGTAGGTTGTGCCATTGCCTAACTGTTTAACAGCAGCAAAAACCACCGGCTGGGTCATTTAATCATTACGCAAGGCGACATCTGGCATATGGTATGACAAGTTCTGAATTTCAGGCATTGTTTTGCGCCTTTCTTCCGTTAATTAAATGATTCGTTTGTCAAAATCACTTAGCTATGAACTAGAAGCCTTAATTTGCTGTAACTAATGGTGTTTTCTGATGTTGTAAATTGTACGTAAATCTCTCATAATCGAAAACGGAACTGATCAGATTTGGGCATGGAACAATATGGAAGCATGGACAATCTTGACGTATTATAGAAGTGTCTTCCATTGGAACTAGAGACTGGACACTAGTAGTTAGGTTGTCGTGAAGTTTGATAAACTTAAAAGAAAATTTTATATATAAACTTCTAAATGTGAAACCGAAGATGACACCATATATTTGGGAACATGTAACTAGCATATTTCAAGTTGTGAGGCCTTGAGATGGTCAATAAGTTCATAAGTTTTGTGTTTTTAAGTATATCTAAGTCTATTTGGTTACTTGTGATTTTCGGAGATGGCCCTGGCATTAAGACAGGAATTTGGTCGGTTTAGTTTATCATGGCATCGACACTCAGTATATCAACGTGACGAGAACATAAAACAAATAAAGTCATGATATGTCGAAAGCGTAGTACATTTTAACAAACTAAGTAATAGATCAATACAAAAATAAGCTAAACTACCTCTTGATAAACTATCTTTGATATCTTCTTCTTCTAAAGCTACTTATACTCTTTACGATTCGTATAAATTCAACAAGGAATGTTCTACTTCTGTTTAGATGTGGCATTTCATAGGTTTGTCTTTTACTTTGTATATAGTGAGAAAAAGATAAACGTAAGAGAAATGCTACTTCTGTTTTTGATAATAGTCTTATATGATAAGTTTATTAGGATATCAAATTGTGTCAAGAACACGGTAACAAGCAGGATGCCCAAACCAAGATTTATTACGCAAAACAGTCAGCATAGATTGACTGACTAAAGTTATCGAGTACAAAACTGAAATCAAAATAACACTCACAACCTAAGCAGAACATTAACGTGATGATCTGTACAAACTAATACGATCAACAAGATCGAATCACTCAAACAAACTAAGAAACCTAGAACGAAGATGTATGTTCTAGAGAGAGAAAGTGCATAGAGTTTGTGAGAGATGTGGATCAAAAATATATTTGAAGCTTTCTTTTATACAAAGACACATGGGCTTGGCCAAAGGCCAAAAGCCTGAAATGAAAGAGCCCAGCAACGACATCCATCCGTGAAGGCCAATGCACAACAACTCAGCAACAACAAAAAGCCCATCAAGCACCTTCATCTCAACACCCCACAAGCCTAGAGACAAAACATGCAAAATAAAATAAAAAAAGAGTAAAGTACAATTTACGTTCATGAGGTTTACACTCATTTGCACGTTCAGTCCCTAATTTCAAAAATTCAACACTCCGGTCCCTTAGGTTTGTCGATTGCTCGCAACCATTTAATCCCCCAAGCTTCTCTGGTAACTTTTCAGCTGGTGGTTTTTTCTAAACTAGTGTGATTACTCACAGTTGTAAACTTCTTTTAATTGGATGTTGTGGATCTGGTACCGACGAAGAACATGAAAGTATCAAAGTCATAATCCAAAGCAACGTCTATGGCTACCTTGGGATACTTCTAGAAGGGCGTGAACGTTTTGAAGATGATGCATTGAATGAAATTAAGAACATTGAATCTGCAGGTATGGATTAACTGTTTTGTTTCTTTCTTTTTTTGTTTTGCTATCGTACTTGAAATGATAAGCAATATCTGGTTGTCGACGGGAGATGGTGTTACGGAAACGAGGACTATATACCTTCATATGTTGACATTTGTATGCTGAACATGTTACTTCTTCAAATGTGGGCTTTCTAGTGTCAATTTCTCATTCCCGTCGTTACCGGATGTAAACAATGACACGACTGATCTACATAATTCTCAACTTAGGTTTGTTTAAAAAATCATAATCTTTACGGTTTACTTCTAAAGACAAAATCACAGTATAACCTTTGTTAACCACTATGATCAGGTTTCAATAATAAGAGTGCAAGCAAGAGGCTATGGGGAAAATTGCAAATGGCTTGAAATGTTCGAAGATGTTAGTGTTGTCATGTTCTGTGTTTCGTTGAGTGATTTCGATGAGTATGCCATTGATGCAAATGGGAACTTAGTCAACAAAATGGGAATTTAGGGAACTTGAATTGAGGATGATGGGGTAAAACTTATAAAGAAACAACATATATTCGACTTGCACTTTCAGTCCCTTAGAGCATTAAGATAAATCTCAACGTTCAACTAACGGACGTTAGTCCTCCTCATTGTGAGCAATCGACAACAACAAGAACTGGAGTTTTTTAAATTAGGGACTGAACGTGCAAGTGGGTATAAACTACAGGGACATAAATTGTACTTTACTCATATAAAAATATAACAAATATTGAAATAAGAAAAATATAAGAAGGCCGAATTATTTTTAACAAATTGATATCTAGCATTTATATTTTTCTTCTAAACTATAGTTTTCTAATTTCAGATTTATTTATCTTTTTAATTCAACAACTATATTCTTTAATCTTAAATACATGTAAATTAAAAAAGATACTGCAAAAAGAAAAGTAAATCATAAAACCAACTGTTAAAATGAGACTGCCACTAGTTTGTTTGTAACTTTTTCATGATTAAACATGATATGTTAAGATATTGTGGGCATGGACCCTATGGCTACTCGGTGTGGGTGACGGGTCTTTTTTCAGGACCACCCGTCACGTCAGCAAACGCGTCAGAGAGGTTGGAGGACGTCCCTCCAGAGATGAAAGCTTGGAAATGGGTGACGACCCGACCTCACCTAGTTTTTTTATTTCTCTTTTTAATTTTGGCGAAATATTTATAAAAACTAAAATTAAATATTAATTCAAACATTACATAAAAATAAACTAACATTATATTAAAAAACAAAAACTAAATATTAATTCAAACATTACATAAAAAATAAACTAACATAATTTGAAAAAAACTAAAATTAAATATTAATTCAAACATTACATAAAAATAAACTAACATATTATTAAAAAAAACTGCTAGTCTTCATCCGGCATGTCGTCGGTGGGTTCGTTCTGTGTGTTGTTCCAAATGTAGTCTACCAAGTCCGCTTGTAGGTTGTGATGTATGTACTCGTTACGTAGAGAGAATCTGTTTAAATCTTGTTGTTCTTCACTCACTGGAACAGAATTACCGCTAGACTCGTTTTCGTCGTAGTCACAGATCGCTCTACCCTCGTCTTCGATGATCATGTTATGCAGCAAGATACAAGCATACATAATGTATCACAACCTCTGTGGTGTAAAAGGACGTGCCGGATATTCAATGATATGCCACTTTTTTCTGTAGAACTCCAAAACACCTTTCGATATCTTTTCTCGCCCCCTCTTGAAACTTGGCAAATTTCTTTCTTTTGTCGTCTGTAGGGTGTGGAATAGTTTTAACGATTGTAGAGTATGTCGGGTATATTCTATCTGCAAGGTAGTAACCGCGCCTGTATTCCACCCCTGAAATCGTAAAACTTGTATCTGGACCTGTTCCTTGGATTACATCGTCAAATACCTGTGATTGGTAGATGATGTTAAGGTCGTTAAGTGAACCATGCAGACCAAAAATGCATGTCAAATCCAAAGATCCTGTGACACAACAGCCTCTAATACTATAGTTGGATGACCGTGATCGCCCCGAGTATACTGACCTTGCCCAGGCAGTAGGGCAGTTCTGCCAGGGCCAGTGCATGCAATCACTGCTTCCGAGCATTCCTGGAAAACCATGTCTTTCTTCGTGCGCTTGATATAATTTTTGGACGTCGTTTGCGTTTGGTTTCCGCAGATACTTTTTGCTATATAACGTCACGATCCATTTGCAAAACTTGTGCAGACATGCACGTGAAGTTCTTTCGGACATCCTTAAATACTCGTCTAATGAATCGGGTGCAGTCCCGTATGCGAGCAAGCGAATGGCCGCGGTACATTTCTGTAAAGTGGTGAATCCTCTACGACCCCTGGCGTCGTATCGAAGCGTGAAATATGGTTCAGAGTGCGCCAAGTCGTCTGCGATACGTAAGAAAAGTCGACGACTCATTCGGAACCGACGTCTAAACATCTCGTCCGTGTACACGGGTTCGTCAGCAAAGTAATCGGCTACTAAACTATCATGCCCAGCTGATTGTCAACGAGTTATATAAATTAGGAAAACACATCAAAATAAGATACACTAAAAAATTAAATACGTTAAACGATTTAAATACCTTCTCGTTGTCGATTTAAGGCGGCCGCCCTCGTTTGTGGTTGTGATGAGGTTTCTTCCTCTTCCTCCTCCTGCTCCATGATCATCTGTGCTGCTTGCATAACGAAGTTCGCAACAAAAACTTCGGCGTCGTCTGAAGATGATGAACACCACGACGAAGGTGACATGTCTATATTTTTTTTAAAAAGGTTGGAGAATTATAAAGAGACGGGAATGATTTTATAATTTTGAGAGATGGAGGTGAGTAAATTGTGTAAAAAAGTTGGATGGTATTGGTGTATTTATAGGTAAAATTATTAATTTATTTTTTTTAAATCTAGCCGTTTCAAAAAGCTATATATTTAAAATATAATAAAATAAAGCCTCGTCCCCAACGTCCGCGTAAAGACTTTGTCGCCGGCGACGTACCACCCGGCGCGGTGTCAGGGACGTCGTCGGCCAGCGACGGCCCGAAGACGACCCCTCATCAAGTGACCTAATTTAGCATCTTTCATGTAATATAATGCTTCAATGAATTGACATGTTGAGGTGTTATCATGTAAAATTCAAAATGTAGTAATGATTATTAACTCCCATATTATAAAGTAATGATTATGATATATGAAAATGACAGCTTTTCAGACTCCTATTTTTTTATATCGTTATATCATTATGACATTATAGTGTTTCTTAAAATTTCAAATAAAAGAAAAGATAAGTGAAGACTAAAATAAAGACACTTGAAAATAATGCAAATGTTGAAAAAATAAAACATCGAGAGATCAAATAAAACTCGGAAAACCTTATGGCAGAATTTTGTAAATTTTCGTTAGACAGAATTTGATTATCCTGTAATAGGAACGTTTTGTATAAATAAACGGGTATTTAATTCTCGATATTAATGTTATGACCTCGAGAGATCTATGAACATAGGTTTTAAAAGACTTAGTTTTGCTATTCAGAAAGGGGTAAAACCACAATTTGTTACGCGTTTACCTTCTATCTCGATGTAAATTGACAAGGGATTGGCAGCAAAACATATCGGTTTGAATCTAAAGATAAAAAATAAAAGCATCTATTATGCAACTTACAAGTCTTTTAAATAAGAAAGAAAGAAATATATTTTTTGTTGCATATTTATCAAAACGGATATTAACTGATTGGTCGCATGTTCAGAGTGTAAAAAAACCAAGGTGTGACACATTGCTGTATTTAAGTAAATAATAAATATATAAATATAAATTAACGGTTAAACAAGGTAGCGTGATTCATGTGATATATTAGTATAAATATTTAAATTAATGATGTTGGACAGATTTGTCGTGTCCTATGTTGTTTATGGCCTTTCAAGTTAAAAACAAAGAAAAGTCATGGGACCAACTTGTCAAATTAAGGATGACTAAGGGTACGTGTGCACACTTACACCATCCTAAAACAAAGTAACAATTTAGAAATGACAAAGGGCGAGGTGTTAACATCTGTTTCAACAAATAATACCATCCTAAAAAAAGTTACAATTTACAAATAGCAATGAGCGACGTGTTAAACTCTGTGTCAACAAATAACAGATGCAAACAATTTCACATGGATTCACCACCCCCTATATATCCCCACCAACTTTCATACCATCAATCAAACACATAATATACATGACAAGGCTTTCACTAATTGTGTTGGCAGCCCTCCTTGTATCCATCGCGGCAGTCTCGGATGGTTCACGCAAAACCATCTGTACCACCACCACCACCACCACCACGTTGGAAAAGAAACCTCGCAGTATAAGTGGAACTCAATCCAACTGCTATGAAGGTGTTGAGGATGTAGGCAACAGATGCGCTCTATTATGCAGTTACATGTCAACATTCCCTGCAAACAAATCACACATATATACGCGTCATATGCGCGCAATTCAATTATTAGTTACTCAATAATGCATGGTTTTTTTTATGTAAAGTAGATAACAGCCCAACAGAGGAAGAAAAGCAATACTGTTGCACGGAGCTTAAGAACGCAGGAGAGGGCCGGTGTATTTGTGAAGACCTTGGTTTGATACTATCGTCTGATTATTTTCGCAACCTTTATTCTGAGAACTTATATAACGTGGCTTCGAACCTGCCCATAACCTGTAATCTCATGTCCAAACAGTGCTTCGATTGCTCTAGGAAAGCCGTCTTGTTTAAGCCATCCATGATCTAGAATAAAACAGGACTCGCTAGTCGTGTAACACCCCAAATTCCATATACTAATTAATAAAAAATTTTTGGAGATATTATAAGTATGAAAATAAAGTCCTAGTCACTATTAAAATAAACACGAAACATGAGGGGCTAAAAGTGAATAGAATGAAAGTTGAAATTATATTAACTTAAATAAAAATACACACACATCATCAGAGATGTGTGTGTGTCGACCACAAGGAGCAGGAGAAGAAGAACAAACCCTTAACCTAACAAATCTGCAAAATTGGAAGAGAAAATGAAGTTAAAATCTATTCATGAGCTAGAATTTCTGATCATCTAAGTGTTTCTAACATCAAGTAAGTTGAATTTTATGTTCTAGTGATGAATGAGAAAGTGGGTTATGTGTAATCCGTGAATGTAATATGAAACTGAACATGAATGTTGGTTATTATCAATGTGTAGGAGTTGTAGTGTGCTCAATTTTGATTATGTTGATGATTTAAGATTAAACCCATTTATGTTGGTAGGTTGATGAAGGTTAAAGAAAATTCATTTTTAAGTTAGTGTAATGTTGATGTTGGGATAGTATTGTGGAAGGTATTTTGATAGATAATTTGATATAAAACATAAGATACATGATTATGATAATGATTTGTAAGAATTGAATGGTTATGATAATCCATAGATGAACTAGAAAGAATGTGCTTGAATTACTTGTATGTCATGCTTAATTGATGGTATACACACCACATGTTTGAATAAATGCCTTGAATTGAATTAGTTGGGTTTTAACGCTAAAACTTGTTAAATCGGTGAATTAGTATAGAAATGGGATTATATGCGGTTAATTAACCTTATAATCAAAAGATGGAGTATGAGTATGTAATAAATATTTTAGAAGCTAAACAAGTGATGTTGTACCCAATAGGAGTGAAGAAATAAGGGAATACAAGCCAACCGAAGGCACTCGAAACACAAGATCGCGGTAAGTTCATTTGAACTTCGTTTACTCTTAATGTGGTCCAAGATGATATTTTATTTATTCTATTACTTCCATTCAAAGGTAGAAGTATAGATGTATTAAATTGATGAGTCGAGTTGAAGTAACCGTTAAAAATGAGAAAATGAAAGATACATGTGGAACCATTATTAATGGATGAGAATGGAATAACATACTTGAATGTTGATTTCAGAAATGATATGATTCGTTGTCAGTCGAGCTATGAGAAAGAACGAATAAAAGAACGAAATAGTCAATGTGTTGACTTGATACGAATGAATCAAATAATTTAAGATAATTGTTATTGTGGTTAAGTGATAATCGATATATATATATATATATAATATATATATATATACATATATATATAGTTACTAACTATGTTTTATCTCTTGATATATGGTTGATAGGTACATCGCTTGTCTAGTGATGACGAGTTCGGGACGAACACACATTGATACTCTTATGCGCTTCCGGTTATGTTTTAAACGCCAAACGGGTCAAAAACTTCTTCGGGTTGTAAAATATGAATTTCATACTCGTGTCTTTTGTAAGTATATTAAGTTGAAACTTGTGGTTTGTTGGTATGTTAAAATGGTGCTAAATAGGTCTTAACGATGACGAATGTTAAATTTTGTTATGAGGGTATTTTGGTCAAAATTTGTGTGTAGAAGAAAGTGTTTTAAATCTTTGGCTTGATTTTCATGGAAATTTTTGGGTTTACAAGTCGCATAAAACCGGACCAATCCCTTTCATATTGTCTTTCATGCTTAAGTCACAACTTTCGAACTGAGCTTTTTATCTCATGGTTTCATCTCATTATTAAGATCTAGTGACAGGACCGTTCCTACGTTTTTTAAGACCCTACAAAAATGGAGATCCTTTTGAAAAGCTATCATTTTTAACATATTTAGTAACCCACCCTCCCTTTTTACCTGGGATTACAAAGCAGATGCCCTTTTGAAAAGTTATCATATTTAACATATTTAGTAATAAACCCCTCATCCTTTACCCTGGAGTGGAACCGACAATTATAAACTAAAAAGTTTATAGTTGGTGAAGTTAAATTTATTTTTTAAAGTTATATGTTTTATATAGATATACTTTATGTTTAAATAAAATTTATTTTTCTAGTTTTGGGATGGAGTCGAATGGTTGATAGTTACTGAAGTTATAACTGTAGTTTAATTTCAAAACTAGGCTTTAATGTGGGTCTTTTTTCCTAAATTGTTTTTCTTTGGGCTCCTATAATAAAAAACTCGTTTAGTTTTCCTTAATTTTGGCTTAACACATATAATATATAAAACTTAAATTGGAGGCCTTTAATTTTTTTATTCCCATAGGCCTGTGCTTAGGTTGAAAAGCCTTACGTACCGCCCTGTCTAGTGGAATTCCATATCTCGTCGCGGCAGGAATTTGGTTGCTACCAATTTGATTTGGTACGGTGCCGGCACTCAGTATAGAAAAGTAAACTTCTTTAAGCTAAGTTTGGTTCCAAGGGTAGGTCAGGCAAATGTAATCTCATCTACAGTGCCAAAATCCTCAACAATGGGTTCCAAATCTATGAACTGATTTGACTGGCTTGCTAGATGTACAATGCTGACCCTATCTTCTCGCTTGATATCGTCCATCACACGCAACAATCTCCCTCCAACAAGAAGAAAATAATATCTAAATCTAAAAAACAAACAATTGCATATCTAAAGATTACGTTGAACAAGATGATGTTCTATAATCTGACGATTTGTTAGGATTAACTTCTACACAAAAAAAAAAGAAAAGAAAAACTAAGTGAGAGATATCAACTTATCATACCCATATCTTCCAATGAGGTGATTCGATATCTACAGTCCTCTAGCATTAAACGAGGCATTATAAGAATTTCATAAACTACATAATATTTGGGTACCGTCCAAAAGACTAGAATATAAATTTAGAAATAAAGGCGGTAAAATGCCAGGTTAGGTTGACTTAGAAACACTTTTTCATCCAAACCTTTTCATTTTATAATGAATAATTGAAGCGTGCGTTGATTATAATTTTCGGGAAGGATTTTGGTTAGGGTCAGGGTAGCACTCCACCCCCTTTTTTTCAACTTCGAAGTGTAAATGTTACCGAAAATTTTCAAATATTGTATATGTATTGAGTCCAGTACTCTTATTTTTCCCTTTAGAAATTTCGGGGAACCCTATTTATAAGTTAAAGTTCCACCATTCAGGATTGCTTGAACAATATTATTACAACAAGAATCTTAAACATTGAACAAAATGGTTGATGAGGCTTTGGTGTCCCAAATTAACCCATTTAAAAGTTGTGAATTGAAATTGTCACCTTTGTTTATAACTAGCAATTCTTGCACATTATATAATAACTAGAGAAAACAATTTGGGTTACCTCTTTTGTTTAAAAGTCACGTCTATTAGAAAATCATGTCCATTAGAAAAATTATTTAAGGTAATATAATCTGCAAACAAAGACCACATTTTAAAATGAAAGGTTGTGACGATTAAAGTACCACACATTTAAATGTTGGCATTCTAAAAGTGACATTTGAAAACAAAACAAAACACCGTCGAGACTTTACCGTGTTAGTCACACTCCAGTGAAAGTAGAAAAAGCATGCTATAACCAAAATTAAATACTATAATAAAACAATAAAATTAACTTTATTAACTTTAGTAGTTAGTTGTTTAGTGAATTAACATCTTGTTTGAACTTCTGTATTCTTTATGTTTAACATAATATGTGTGACATATGGCCAATGATGGTTAATAATAATAAAATTAACTTTATTAACTTTAGTAGTTATTTGTTTAGTGAATTAACATCTTGTTTGAACTTCTGTATTCTTTATGTTTAACAAAATATGTGTGACATATGGCCAATGATGGTTAATAATATTTTGGGGCATGTGAGTATGAAAAGAACGTTTGAAAGTAAAATGTTTTAATATGATGATCTAGGTTGAAGGTAATTAGGCTAAATAAAAGAATGATTTATACAAATTTATGAATTTTTGCATCTCATATAAAAAACATTCACTATCAACACCCCGCTCCAATGCGTGGGTTGACGTTAACTTGTTTAGATATAAATATAGACTTGTAAATTTCCAGAAAGGAAAACAAACCACTTTAAGGGGAACACAAAAACTCGAGACCTTATTTTAAATTATGCAGCAAGATCTTCCAGTGGAACACATTTTAGTTCCTGCAAGTTTAAGGACAGGCTACAACCGTGATTATAAAAACATTTCATAACCCACTATGTACCTTTAAGATAACAGTTCACACATTAAATTATATTAATTAACTTAATTGTTGCCCAAGATCTTCAATTGAACACACAATCAATAAACACAATAATCGACACTTGATTTCTGATATGAAGCGTATGTATGATTACAATGTTGATCAGTTCTGCTGAAACATAATGGAAAACATGTATGAAATACCTGTGACAGCAGACAGCCTAGCAGAGAATCCAGTCAGAGACGCAACCATGGAGTTCGACATCTTTGTCAGTATGATCTGGTTCCTCCTTAGGGTGTAAGATTATGATGGTGATAACCGAAGTATGGATGAATTCGGTTTAGGTTATGGAGAGAGAGGTGGGGCGATAACGATGATGATGTTATGAGTAAAAGTGTCTAACCCTAAACCTCTCTAATCATCTCCTTATATATACGCCTAGAAGGAAACCTTAATTAGTTAATAAGGGTAATATGGTCCATCAACAATTACCAACTAATATATAATAGGTTTAATATATTTTGATCTATATTATATAAATGATAATGATGGCTACTAGATTAAATACATATAAGTAATTATTTAATCTTACATACTCCACTTAGTCGAATAATCATTTATTATGAGTATTAGATTAGTCTGATCAGAGTTGATATTCATTTTAGCTTTAAACCAAGAACCGTAGCAGAGAAATACAGCCGTCGAATCATCATTCGACTCAGGACCCCCATTAGTCATATTACAGGCTCAATTTAAAACCTAACAGTTATGATCAAAATAAGCAAGTAAGCCTTTTAGCGTTTGAGTTGTATTTATGTTTGTCTATATGTCATTATACTGGCAGAACATATGTTAGAGACATACAAAATCAAACTGAGGAAATTTTATTAATAAAAACATAAGTAAATACAATATGCTATTAATTAAGGTCTTTAGTAAATCCCATATTCGAAACATGTTCTTCGAAAACTTTAGGTGGGAGACCTTTAGTCATCGGATCCGCAAGCATATTTTTAGTACTAATATACTCAATACAAAGATTGTTTCCTCAACTCGTTCACGTACAAACAAGTACTTTGTATCAAGATTTAAACCAGCTCTAGTCCAACTGTTACTGTTCAAGAAACTAACGGCAACTGAGTAATCACAGTAAAGCTTCAATGGTCTAGAAATGGAATTAACAATTTTGAGTCCAGTGATCAGATTTCTAAGCAACATTCCATGACAGGTTGCATTATAAACAGCAATGTATTCTGCCATCTTTGTGGAAGTTGTAGTTAACTGTTGTTTATGACTCTTCCATGAGATAGGTTCGCCTGCTAACATAAAGATATAGCCCGAAGTGGATTTTTTGTCATCTTCGCATTTGAGAAAGTCAGAATCAGAATAGCCTAACACTTCTAAATGATCACTTCTTCTATAAGTTAGTTTATAGTCTTTCATTCCTTGCAAATATCTAAGTACTTTCTTAGCTGCTTTCCAGTGATCTAGGCCAGGATTAGTCTGATAATGGCCTAGCATTCCAGCAATATAAGCGATATTTGGGCGAGTACAAACTTAAGCATACATCAGGCTCCTGACTACTGACGCGTAAGGATCTGGCTCATCTGCTCCTTTTCAACCTCTGTTGTGGAACATTGGAATGAACCGAAAACATCTCCGATAACTACTGGAGCGACTGAGGGTTTGCACTGTTCATGTTATATGTGTAAGGACACGATCTATGTAAGCCTTTTGGGACAATCCTAAGATCCCTTTGTGTCTGTCTCGGTGAATTTTGATGCCAATGACGTAAGAAGCATCTCTGAGATCCTTCATATCGAAGTTATGCGAGAGTAACCGCTTCGACTCATGCAACATGTCTAAACTATTACCTGCCAATAGAATATCATCGACATAAAGGACAAGTATAGTAAAGTTGCTCCCACTTATATTGAGGTTGGTGCATTGATCCACTTGATTCTTTATAAAATCTTGTTTCTTCATGCCTTTATCAAACTTAAGGTACCATTGACGTGATGCTTGTTTTAATCCGTAGATGGATTTCTTCAAGTTACAGAGTAGATGTGTAACATTTGTCAAAAACGGGTTTCCAAACCCGCTCCGTTTTGTAATCGAATATCAAGTTATAAATGTCACGTTGCGTATTTATGGCTATTTTGATTTTTAATGATACATAATTAATAAACAAACTAAACTATAAAAATTATAATTGATAAAAAGTAAAAATAAAATAAATAAAAATAAAATGAGGCTGCCGGGACTCGAACCCGGGTCAGCCGGGTTGTGAACTCCAAAGACTTAACACTCACACGCATAACCACTCCGCCACTTGTTGTTTTCTGTCAACTCTAGGAAACAAATAAATCTTATCTACAAACATAAATCAACCGGTTACGCCAACTGTAACTGAAATCGGTTATCAAACGCTCAAAGACGATCTGAATACTCGCGGTTCACTGAGTATAACCGATATACCGACGTTTTCAATCAAGTTGCTTTGAATGAACTTGAATTCTAGAAGTGGATCGGTTTTTTTACCGAAAATCTTCAATTCCAGTTTTACTTCCATCTTTGTACTCCTTCACGACTCAAACATAATCTACAGACTTTCAATTACATTTTCGCTCAAGTTTCAGTCCGCCGGAGAATCAAATTTTACTCGCCGGAAAGTTTCTGCAAGTCGCCGGAAAACCGTATTCTCCATCAAAACGGTAAGTCTTTCAATACCGTCGTGGTCTAACAATTGTTAAGCTATTTTTAACTCAGACCTTTCAATTGAAATCAAATTCAGACGCTGTTAGGATAATTCCAGTTCGCCGGAAAACTTCTGGAAATCCTTATTTTCATCTGTGAAACGGTAAGGACATTCAAACACTCTGTTAACGTTTGTTTAGCACTTCAATTCCACGATTAGCTAATCAAAACGGTTAATTTGCTTGCTCAGTTGAAGTTCATAAAAACAGAGCCGACGCCTTGCCGGAATTCCGAAATAAATCGTTCACCGGTATGTTTACTTCTAAATATCGTCTCTGCCATTTCATATTAGTCTGTACAATGTTTATCAATCGAATTAAACAAGATATAATGGTGTAATCGCAGTCTGTAATTTTGAAATGAAGAAGACGATGATAGTTTGATTATAAGTTTAATAAAATCTGGATATTATCTCGGGTTAGACACATAGTCCAGCGGTGGACTGTGTGCAAATAATACGCACACGCCGCGAGTTCGATCCCTGATACACGCACCCTCTCCGTAATAAAAAACGTTTTATTTTTCTAACTGAACCGGGTTAACTTACGTTAGTTGTTAAATATAATAAAAATCTGTATATTAACCAAGTTAGACACATAGTCCAGCGGTGGACTGTGTGTAGCGTTAAAGCACAGGTCCCGGGTTCGAGACCTGTACATGGCACCAGTTCGATGATTTAAAATGTTTTTTAAAATAAAAGAATTTTTAATAAGCTGAGTTAATATATAAGTATAATTAAAAACAGAATTATTTCGGGTTAGACACGTAGCTCAGATGGTAGAGCTGCGTGCACGCGTACGGGAGGTCTCGGGTTCGAGCCTCACCCGGCGCATACAATTACACAATAAAACCGGTCAACAAGTCAAACGGTCAACGGTCAATGAAAAAAAGTCAACATATTTTTATATTTTTAATTATTTTATTTAATTTAAAAAAATTAAAAATACTTAAAAATAATGTTTTTAAAGATATGAAATAGCCTTAAACTCACAAAAATACATCTAAAAATTCCATTAAAATCCTTAATAAAATCCACTCATTTACTATATTTTTCGTTATTTATTTAGGTTAGTAATTCTCATTGTTCAACTCTTCCAACTCGTGCGCATCTCACCATCTCCAATCAAAGGCACCCAATGTGAGTGAATCTTTACAAATTCCCCGTTTTAATCACGTTTTTGGGGTGTATCATGTGTCTTGCCACTTATTATACTTAAATCATTGTGCGTACATCATATCATGAACAAATGTGTATTCAGTTTGATTCAATTGTTTGTGTGGTTATTGTTAGATTTAATTCATTATTTTCAGTACATGCAATTTCATAGGCCGCCGCTCCCCATTACATTATGAGCGTTGAGCATGTTCCCCATTACATTATGAGCGTGAACCTGGCGTGCCAACATACGATCGGCTCCGTTTGATTGAGCCTTGATCGCACAGACATTTATCATTTTCAGTACATGCAATACGATCGGCTCCGTTTGATTGAGCCTTGATCGTACAGTTTCATTCATGTTATATATTTATGCAAGTTGATATGTTATGGTATGCTGTTGGTATGTTATTGTATGTTATAGTTTGTGGTTAACATTGTTACTGATTGATTATTTACATTTGCTCACTTATGATTATGCACAATTTTTCCTTGATAAAATAACAAGAAAATCAATTATAAATGTTTATCTAACAAAGTTCACTCGCCAACTTATGTTGACCCAAAAACCCCCATTTTTACACATGATACAGGTGAACCAGCTGCAGCCAGAAACACATAGGATTGGCCTAGAAGAATAAAATGGTTTAGAGCTTGGAATTGTTTAGTTGGTTATTTTTCTTTGTATTTGTATGGACATGTTTGGATTATTGAGAATGTAATTTTGATTTAAATAAATATGAAACATAATAGTAATATCATGAGCTTTGGTGATAACCCAATTATGCCCCGACTCTTATTCCGTTGCGGGTCGGGGTGTGACAAGATGCTCCTGACCTTCAGGTTTAAAGCCTTCAGGTTGTTTCATGTAAACTTCTTCGTCTAAATCTCCGTTAAGGAAAGCGGTTTTAACGTCCATTTGATGCAGTTCTAAATCAAAATGATCTACTAGGGCCATAACGATCCTTAATGAATCTTTACGAGAGACAGGAGAAAACATCTCTTGATAATCAATTCCCTCTTTCTGAGTGTAGCCCTTTGTAACCAATCGCGCTTTATAGCGTTCAACGTTCCCATTCGGATTTAAATTTATTTTGAATACCTATTTACATCCTACTGGTTTGACACCGTTGGGTAATTCTACCAAATCCCAAACATCATTTATCTTCATGGATGCAAGCTCATCAATCATTGCTTTATTCTATTCAGAAGACTGATCACTTCTAATGGCTTCATTATATAAGATAGGATCATTGAGCTTTCCGGCATCCATTTCAGTCAGGTAGGTAACATAATCATCCCAATTAATAGGCCTTCTTTACCTGGATGACCTCCTGAGTTGATTATCGGGTTCAGCGGTGTCTTGGTTTAGAGCGTTTGATGTGCCTTCATTATGAGGTATAATGGGTTCTGGTTGTGGAGGTAAACTTGGAGTTGGTGCAGTAGCTTTAGGTGCAGTTGTTGCATTGGGTACAAGAGGAGTATACGGAGTTATGGTAAGCGACGAGTCTCCCCCCCCCACGTCTTGTACTTCTTGCAATTCTTCGTAAGGGTTGTTACTGCTCCCACTGGCCTTAAAATCCTCCAGGAATGCGGCACGCTTGGTTACAACAATACGGGTGACATGGGAAGGACAATAGAAACGATAACCCTTTGAGTGATCAGGATACCCGATAAAGAAGCAAGTAACTGTTTTAGGGTCAAGTTTCCTTAAGAAAGGATTGTAAAGTTTCGCTTCAGCAATGCAGCCCAGTACTTTCATATATTTAAGACTCGGTTTCCTTTCTGTCCAAAGTTCATAAGGATTTTTCGGGACAAACTTAGAAGGAACTCTATTGAGTATATGAACAGCTGCTTTTAACACTTCAGTCCAGAGGAATAATGGTAATTTAGTGTTGGCTAACATACTACGCACGATGTTCATAAGGGTACTATTTCTTCGTTTAGCGATACCATTCTGCTGAGGTGTACCTGGCATGGTGTATTTGTTCACAATCCCCTTGCCCTTACAAAACTCATAAAATGAACCAGGAGCTTGACCCACATCAGTATGTCTTCCATAATATTCACCGCCTCTATCTGATCTCACAACTTTAATTTTACAATCTAGTTGATTTTCAACTTCAGCTTTATAATCTTTAAAAGTTGTAAGAGATTCAAATTTTTCCTTAATGAGATACAAGTACATGTAACGAGAATAATCATCAATGAAAGTGATAAATGAAGTATGTCCTGTTATGCTAGCGATTTGGTAAGGACCACTAATGTTAGTGTGAATGAGTTCTAATAAATTAGAGCTCCTACTGACACCTTTCTTTTTCGCTAATGCATTTTACCTTTAAGACATTTGACACATGTTCCATAATCAGTAAAATTGAGAGGAGGTAAGACTTCATCCTTTACGAGTCGATTTAATCGTTCTCTAGAGATGTGGCCTAAACATTGATGCCATAACATGGATAAAGTCTCTAAGTCTCGATTTTGTTTCATCTTTGTGATTGATTCAATAATATTATATGACAACAAAGATTTGGAAAAGTCATTATCTAGTTTTAATCTATAGAGACCACCATCCAAAATGTCGGTGCCATAAACTACCGAATCATAGAGAATAGAGAGTTTGCGATGACCATGAGTAATATCAAAACTGTCTATGTCTAACTTTGGTCCTGATGCAAGGTTCCGAGTTACCTCAGGAACATATAAGGTATCATAAAGTTTAATGCATAAACCAGTTTTCATAAATAATTGTAAAGTTCCTCTGGCCCTCACTTCTAATTCTCTATCATCCCCCACTTTAAGTGTTCTTTGATTTTGTTGATACACTTTTGTGTCTGTCGCTTGTTCTTAGTTACGTCTGTAATTGTACGATCTTTGTTTACTGTGTCTATATAGTTTGGTCGTGTCGACCAAATCACGATATCCTCCTATCTTGGTTTAGTACGACGGTTAGTTTGTTTGTGTAAAACAGTTGCATGTGTGCATGCTGTTGAGTCTTGTGTACGTGATGCATGTGACACGTTCTCCGAAGAAGACTTCTATGTGCAAGTGGGAATGCTTCGTATGAGCAAGATGTTGCTCGTACGATCCACTCATCCTCCGTACGAATGAGACCCCCTAAACAAGCATACTGCTTGTTTCGTACGAGCTAGTTGATGCTCGTATGAACTAGCTTGTTCGTACGAGTATCTTTGGAGAATGTTCTTCGTGTCTTTTGGTGTTTCGTATGACCAGCAACATACTTCGTACTGTTGCTAGTTGTGGACACTATATAAGCAGACATGCACTTCTCAGTGTATAGTTACCTTCCAAAGAGACTAGAGCTATTCTAGAGAGAGACACAAGAGCACAGAGTGTGTTGCATGAACATTGTTTGTATATGTTTGTACTAGTTCTCTTCTGTTAATCAAGATATTGAATCTTTGGTTATCCTGTGTTCTTACTTTGCTTTGGTTTGCATATTTACGAGGATTTCGCACTCGTATTTGTGTTGTATAAACAGGGAAGTAGGTTGATCTTGATCCTCCAAGTGGACCTATAAGTGGTATCTGAGCGTTGGCTCTCTTCCTTGTTTTTAAAACCAAGCTTAGTGTTGTGTCTGAGCTAGTTTGAGGGTTTCTTGAAGTGTTCTTAAACTTTCAGCAGGAAACTAAAGTTTTTAAAAGATAACAAACTTAAAACTTAGTTAAAACTTGTTGTACCCAGAAAATTTTTATTAAAACCTTGTTAGAACACATGGAGACATGTTAAAATATGGTTTTTCTTAAAATTTTCATCTGTTCAAGTTGAACACATTTGCAGGAGAAACTCACCGGAATATTGTTATAGGGTTGACCAAATCTCTGACATTCTGGACTTGACTGTTAATACTGAAAAAGCTGGTATAGAATGTTTGTCTTTTTAACCAAAATTGTGTAGACAACAGACCAGTTTCGAAAACCAATCTGTGCAAGAAGAGGAAATTTTTCACCAACCAGCCCTGCAAAAAGATTCCTTTGCGAAAAAGATATGTGCGAATAACCCAGCCACATGAAGAACTAGACTATTCGTGCGAAAGACCAGTCATCCGCACGAAGAACCTGGTTCGCACGAAAGACTAAGTCATTCACACGAAAGAGTGTCCCCCATACGAAACACCTTGTTCGTATGAAGGACAACCACTCGTACGAAGAACAACTTAATCTGTTTTTCGTGTTTCAGTTTTTCAAACTTTGTGATTTTTAAAAGGCGACTGTTATTTTCAAAACTTGAACTTTAAACCTTTTAGTTTTCATAATCAAGAAAATATAATGAGTACTAATCCGTGGAATTGGAGTAGTAGTTCAAGCACAAATCAAGACTCTTCGCAAAGCTCCACAACCTCATGGGTTAAGTCACTAATGCCTCAACATACATCCATGATTACTGCAAATCAATGGGCGTGTGTCGCAAACCAGAACCAGAGCATTCAGACTCTTCTTATAAGCGAGAGTGAAACTGGTAGTAATAACCGTCCACCTAAACTGAACCATATGAATGATTATCCTTCGTGGAAAAGTCGTTTCCATACATACGTTCTCGGATAAAATACTGAATTATGGACATGTTTTACTACACCCTACAAGGAATCACTCGAAGAGGCAGGATCAAATCCAACCTCCTTAGCCAATCTAGATGAAGGCGATAAAAAGGCTTACGATCCAGAGAAAAAGGCGTTTGCTATCCTTACACAAGCACACCATAAAGATATTTATCATCAGTTTGTGTACTGTACGACCACCAAAAATCTGTGGGATACCCTGGAAGCAAGAGGAGAGGGTAATGCTGCAACCAGAAAAATACGGCATGATCTGCTAAAGAAGGAGTTTGAAGGTTTCATGTTCATGGAAAATGAAACACTGGATGATATGACAACACGTTTCTCCCATCTGCTCAGCGAAATGTACTCATACAAAGTATTAGCATCTCCACAAGAAATCGTGATGCGCTTTGCTGACGCATTACCGCCAAAATGGGGTCAATTTATTGACTTATTAAAATATACAGGTGTTTTGGATTCAATCAGTATTTATGAATTTGTGCAGAAATTGGAAAACAAAAATGAAGAAGAACTTCGAAAGGCACAAAGAATTACTGTTCCACAAAACCCTGAGATGTACGGTATTAGTGCAAATCAGCAACCAAAACTTCAAACCGCATTTGTGTCAAACATGAATCCCTTTCTACCACCACCAGTTCAAACAAATCAGCATGCAAGCTCAAGTACTCAAACCTTTAGACCAATATTTGATCCTAAAGCCTTTTTTCCACAACCACGAGATCTTGCGCCTCAAGTGCCACAACAAGCTCCTCAACAAGCTTTCTATGGTAACAACTTTCAATCTAAAAGTCCCAATACAGTCAGACTTGGCACATCACATCTTTCCAAGGTCAACGTAGAAGTTGCTCAGGAATATACGGAACTTCTAAACACCATGGTTAGTGCCTATTGGGGATTAATGGCTGGTCAAATTGGAAACATCAGTTTAACTATGAAAACTACCAACAAATAGACAGAGATGAGATGGAGCGAATGGATATCAAATGGGCATTTGCAAGTGAGTTGAGAAGAGCTAAGGATTATATGAGCAGAACAGGAAGAACCAGTTTGGAAAGCAAGAAAGATACAAAATATGGTTTTGATAAAAATGCGTTACTTGCTTCAACTGTGGTGAAAGAGGTCACTTCAAACATGAGTGTACGAGACCCAGCAAACAAGAAAATCACAACCCCTTCCGAAATTAATCACAACCATCAAACACAACTCAAGTTAACCATGATCAAAGGATAGTAGCTATTAACAAACCAAACAATACCAACCAGTCAGGACCCTCAAACAAAACAAACAGAGCCTTAGTAGTTCAGGCAGATGAAGGATGCAATTGGTCAGTACAATTGGGAAACGAGAATCAAGGAGGAACTGCATGTTATGCCAAGATTATCAATCGAATCAAACATGTTCACAGCATAGACAATTCTAAGGATGATAGTTTGGGGTATAATGGTAGTTCTGATGAAGATTGCTCGAGTTCAGGTGGTTATGGATCTAATGCAGATATTAGGGAAGGAAGTGATGCTGAGGTCAGAGAGTTGCTGAAAGAAGCAGAAAAGCTGAGAAGTAAAAAGGCTGGTTTGATGATAAAGGCAAAAGCTGCATCGATGAAAACAGAAAAATTCTTTACAAATAGTGCAACCTTCCCTCATCATACTACCTTCATGGTGAATGTTGCCGGTTCGACAAGTCAGGTAAACTCCGACCCTCCTATTAAAAACAAAATTTGAAACAATAAACAGTCACAATCAAAACCTAGTTGTTGAACTCTCAAAATGCAAAGAGGCAAACTTGGCTTTAACTCGAAACGAAAAAGAATTCAAATTTGTAATAGAAACTCTTAAGAAAAACGTTTCTGGATTAACAAAGACAGTTTTGAATAAGCAAACAGCAATTAATAACTATATTAATATCCTTGAAGAAACTAAGAAAGAGTTAGCCATCGCAAAATGCGAACATGATGCGATCAAGATAAAATTGGAAATTTACTCTAACTCCCGATATGTGCTTGATCATATCATTGACGTTCAGAAGCTAAAAGGAGATGTCAACTGCATAGGGTATAAGTCGTGTCCACCTCCGTTGAAACACAACTATACCAAATTGCCTGATGAAGAGGAAATGCTACGCTTTGAACCCTCCTTACCTCTTAATCCTGAAGAATTTGCAGCAGGATTAGGGTTCAAGCTAGACAATTCCTCAGTTGAATCAAGAAAACCAGAAAACTCATCATCAGTTGTTGATCAGAACCCCTCTACAACAGAGGAGGATGATTCGTCAGATGATGAGTCCGAGAAAAATGATCAGGATAAATCTCTTGATGAGGAAAAAGGGATAGAAATGTCTGCTACTCCCAGGTGTGAAAACTGTTGAAAATCAAGAGAATGTTCCTATGAAATCTGTCGAGATAAATGTGTCTACGGATCAAAATGATAATGTGTTGTATACTTTGATTGGAGACAAGAAAATCTATTCTAACAAAGACTTTCCGATCAAAAATGTAAATCCAACCTCTATTGATCAAGTTTTTGAAAATTCAACAACCAAATTTTTGGAGAAGAAAAACAACAAGTCACAACCATTATCACGTTCAAAAGAAAAACACCGAGAAAAACGAGTTGAAAAGCCTATGGTACCACAACCGAAGGTTGAAGCAAAAGGCACTCGCTACAAAAGATGTTTAAGAATGTCAAATTTGTGAGTTCTACTGGTACTGATAAAGTCGAGACTTTTGAAGGCATGTCTAATATAGATTTTGTAAACAAAGTCAAGATTTTAAAGCGTAACAGTGAAAACAATTACTCAACATACAAATGGGTGTGAAAATGAACCAAGTACCTCAAGACCCACTACTTCAACATCAAGTCACAGAACAGGATCTCCTAAGTTTATTGAGATGAGAACTTGTTTTAAATATGGAGAATTTGGCCACATAATCAAGAATTGTACAAACCCAGCAAAGCCTAGATTTTTTGAGAAAACCCCTTCTGAGCCTACTTGCCAACGTCAATCTATTTCTCCAAAACAAGACAAATGCATTGTTAAAAAATCAGGAAGAAAAACAGAGACGTAAACAAGTGAAAATAATTGAAAAAGCATTGAAACTGGATCCTTCAGAAAGGAAACCAAGTTCTTCAAATTTAATAAAACCAGAAGGTGTTAAAAATGTAAATAATAGTCATTCTGGTAAATTTCAAAAATCTTGGAAACCTAAGACCGGTGATGGTTCAAGAGGAGGCACACAATTTCCAAATCATCAAGAAATAGAAATCACATTTCTTGATGATAAGGGTCGACCCAAGACCACTAAGGCTTGGGTCCCCAACTCAAACTGATTGGGTTTTGAAATGTGCAGGGTGTTCCAGGAGGAATTATGAATAGTCATTGGATTGTTGACAATGGAGCATCGAGGCACATGGCAGGCGCATTCGAGGAGGCTATGTTGCTTTCGCTGGAGACAAGGGTGGATACATCACTAGAGAAAGAATGGTATCCAATGGTGTTGTTAGCTTTGATAAAATCAATTATGTTCGTCACATTGATCACAATCTTCTTAGTGTTTCTCAAATCTGCGACAAGAAGTTCACGGTTCATTTTGATGATACCGGATGTTATGTGTTGAAACCTGGTTTCAAGATTCCCAAAGAATGGATTCTCCTGTCGGCTCCAAGAATTAATGACTTGTATATTCTTGACATGAGTCAAGCTATTACCACGTCTGCACAAGTCACATGTTTTGTCTCAAAAGCCACCAAAAAGGAATCAATCTCTTGGCACAGACGAATGGGACACATTCACTTGAGGAAAATGAAATATTTGGTGAAAAAATATCTTGTGAATGGTGTACCAAGGAAAAACTTTCATCTACAAGACTTCTGTGTATCGTGCCAAAAGGGAAAGTAAGAAAGAAATCTCATCCTGTGAAGAAGATTAACACGGTGAATATGCCTCTGGAACATCTTCATATGGACCTCTTTGGACCTATGAAACACAAGACTACCTTTGATGATTCTTATAGTTTAGTAGTTACTGACGACTACTCTAGATTTTCATGGGTGAATATGTTGGCACACAAGAGTGAGGTTCCTGAAATCCTCAAGAATCTCGCAACTCTGCTTGAAAATTTATACAATTTGAAGATAAGGAGAATCAGAAGCGACAATGGCACCGAATTCAAAAATCAAGTTATGGATGAGTTCTATTCTTCTAAAGGCATTCTGCATGAGTACAGTTCTTGATACACTCCACAACAAAATGGTGTCGCTGAGAGGAAAAATAGAACTCTAATTGAAACAGCAAGAACTATGCTAGTAGAATCAGAACTTCCTGTTCAATTTTGGGGAGAAGCTATTGCTACTGCATGTTACACGATGAATGATTTCTTACGGTGAAGAGGCACGGGAAAACATGTTTCGAGTTGTTACATAAAAGGAAACCAGATGTTTCTTTCATAGAACCTATTGGAGCTCCATGCACTATGATTGATCCACATGGTAAATTTGGTCCGAAGGCTATCGAAGGTTTCTTTCTTGTATATGCTACCCCTAATTTTAGAGTGTGGAATTTGTAAACAAAGAAGATTGAAGAATGGGGTGAAGTCAAGGTTCAAAGATACACTGAATCAGTAAGAGCTCCGGGTGCTCCTTGGATGTTTGACTAGGATGGGCTGTTTAACTCATTTAATCTGCCAACTTTTGATGATGCTTCTGCAGCAGCTCAAATGCTACTGGAAAGTGATACTGTCGTTGACTCGTCATTAGTACGACCAATTATTGTTAACCCTCAAGTGTCTACTTCGGTTAACAATCTTGTTCAGAATGAGGAATTCAAAGATGCTGCTGATTGCAATATTTTATCAGAAGATGATGAGTTCCATGATGCAAATGAAGCTACTTCTGCTTCGGTTCCTGGAATTTCAGATGTCACGCCAAATATTCAGAATCTAGGGACTACTGAAGGTCATGCGTCTACGTCTTCATCAAATCCAACAAACGAATTAGTTGTTGATCTGAATATCAACAATTTGGATATAAATTCTCGAGTTCCTGATGTTCCTGAAACTCGAATCCATAATACCCATCCTCAGCAGAATATTATAGGAGATGTCCAAAGTGGTGTGCAAACTCGTAATCAGCTCAGGAATAACGAGAATGCTAGTTTGTATTCGGTTATTAGGGAATCTGGGGAACAGAATGATTGGTCTTTTGCCTGCTATGTTTGCCAAGTTGAGCCAAAATCTTGGAAGGAGGCAATGAAAGAAGACTCATGGGTTGAAGCAATGCAAGAAGAACTTCAGCAGTTTCAGAAGTTAGGCGTGTGGAAATTGGTGGACAGGCCTGACAACTACAAGAAGATTGGAACAAAATGGGTTTACAAATGTAAGAAGGATGACCGAGGTGTTGTTGTGAGAAACAAAGCAAGATTGGTCGTCCAAGGCTTTAATCAGGTAGAAGGCATTGATTACAATGAAGTTTACGCACCGGTAGCTCGTCTTGAGGCCATAAGAATTTTCTTGGCTTATGTGTCCTACAAGAAGTTTACTGTTTACCAAATGGATGTTAAGAGTGCATTTCTTCATGGTGTGGTTGAAGAAGAAGTATATGTTGAGCAACCACCTGGTTTTGAAGATCCAATCCATCCTGACAAGGTTTGGCTTCTCAATAAGGCGCTATATGGTCTACATCAAGCTCCACGGGGTTGGTATGAAACATTGTCTTCCTATATTCTGAAGAATGGTTTTCGACGTGAATTGATCGACTGTACTCTCTTCATCAAGGAACATAATGAGGACTTATTGCTGGTGCAGGTGTATGTTGATGATATTATTTTTTTGGTCGACCAACGAGAAAATGTGTAAAGAATTTGAACAGGTCATGCAGGAGAAGTTCGAGATGACCGCTATGGGAGAAATGACTTTCTTTTTAGGTTTGAAGGTTCAACAATCTAAGGAAGGGATTTTCATCCATCAAACCAAGTACGCCGGGGATATTCTCAAACGATTTCAAATAGAAGACTCAAAGCCCTTGGGAACTCCATTAGCTCAAAATCATGGGATTACTCCTGATGGAATGGGTGAACATGTGGAACCATCTCTTTATCGTTGTATGATCGGATATGTCATGTATCTTACTGCTTCAAGACCCGGTATAATGTACCCAACATGTCTTCTAGCTCGCTACAAGTCCAGTCTGAAGGTTTTTCATTTGATGGCTGTAAAAAGAATCTTTCATTATTTGAAGGGTTGCCCGGACACTGGTCTCTGATACCCTAAGGATGATAACTTTGATTTGACAACATTTAGTGATTCTGATCATGGTGGCTGCAAGATCGATGCAAAATCAACATCAGCAGGGTGTCAGTTCTTGGGAAATCGCCTAGTCACGTGGCAGTGCAAAAAGCAGACTTGTGTAGCTACGTCAACCTGTGAAACTGAGTTTATTTCGGCTTCTAGTTGCTGCTCTCAGGTTCTATGGATCCAACAGCAAATGCGCGACTACGGTTTTGAATTTCTAACTACTCCTATTTTTGTTGATAATAAAGCTGCTTTACAAATCACTCGTAATCCTGTACAGCACTCAAAAACCAAACACATTGAGATTAAGTATCATTTCATACGAGATTGTTATGAAAAGAAACTTATCAATGTGGTTAAAATCTACACCGATCACCAACGTGCCGACCTGTTTACAAAAGCTTTTGATAAATCTCGTTTTGATTATCTACTTTGGTCAATGGCATCAAGGTGAAACCCGAGTAATTCATCCTTGGCTAATCATTTTTCGTAAATATTTTCTTCTAAATCTAAAATTACAAAAAGATTTTCTATTTTCTCTTAGTTTTATATTTTAGGGGGAGAATATTTAAAGAAAATACAAAAACATGAGAAAATGCAAAAATACAAAAACATGAGAAAATGCAAAAATACAAAAATATGTCTTTTATTTAGTTTAATTTTTTATTACCTTCTTTATTTAAGGGGGAGAAAATTTAGAAAAATACAAAAACAATAGAAAAACCAAAAATAAAAAATGAGTTTCTTGGATAGATAAGTGAAGATGATGATATACACCAGTGATCTGTCATAAACAGTCAAAAACACAAAATGAAAATTGATAAGTAGCTTTACTAATGATGTATCGGTAGCCCCTCAATCAAATTAAAGTGTGCAGGTTGATATAAACATAACGGACTACAAGCCAGGTGGGAACCATTCATTGGCATATGGTCTTGGTATCGAAATTTCGTTTGATAGTATGCCAAGGATCTGAGATATGCGGTCTTTATGCTGACTTATCATCTGGGTATCATGGTTGAATATTTTGCCGAAAAATAACGGTGACGCAAGTCTAGAACTTCCATGATACCATACATACGTGTAAATACTGCATACGACCTTCAATAAGTGATAAAAATATCATATTCACCCAAAAATAAGTGATAAAATATCACAGCTTTATTCGGGAGCTAAGTTCGTCTCTTTGTCGGTACGATGGTACTAACCTGTTCACGGACTTACTCCTATGCCCTGCATGCATATGAAAATCAAGTTACTCATCAATAAAGATTTAATCACATATGGCTTGTTTTCAATCAATATAAGTGAGTATCTCACATCATATACGTCAAAACAGATGAGATTTATAAATCATACATTAATCATATCTCCTAATCATGATAAGCAGTATATTCACCGATAAGATTTTCTCTCGTGTATATCTTGATACGGGAATGTGTCGTGAAGTGGTTGAACACCGGCTAGTAAGTATAAATCATACATTAATCATATCTCCTAATCATGATTACATCTGATAAGCTGAGCTTACGTGGACAACGATACCAATAATTATAGCAGAATGCTTATTTATTTAATTTGATGTTTTTAAACAAAACTTGTTTTTGACAAGATTAAAAGTTGGTATGATTCTCTTATCTTGAAACTCTGAAAACGATTGCCTAGTAAATACATATTTTATTCTTATCTGTTACTAGTTATTTTATTTTAAGTTTACTCTGTTGTTTAATTAAGTTCTTTTTGAATTAGCCAAAGTTGAAGTTCAAAAGTTTTCTACCAAGATACGCCCTAAAAACCATTCGCTTTGATATCATAACTTCATAAAGTACTTTCAAACAACGGGTAAACTCATCTCAAAAGAACAAAGTTTGTTTAATAAGCACTTTTCCTAAACTGAACTTGTGATTAGTTTGGATATGTGCAAAGTTCTAAACAGGTCAGCGAAAGACCTGAGGTCCTCAAAGAATCGAAATTCCAGTTTTGAAAATCCTGGACTAGTATGAATCATATCATTCGTACGAGCCATTGTGCTTCGTACGAATGACCATTGGGTCTTGTATGTTTTGAGCTCTTCGTACGAACTAAGGTTGTTTTACGCGAGTATCATGATGTGATATAAAAGGTGATGAAGTTCTAGAAGTTCTTTGGAAGAACTTCACTTTCACCTTGCTCACGTCATCTTTACACCTCTCCTTAAGTTGTTTTTGATTTCCTTAAGGTATACTTGACTATGTTGGCATTCTTTGAAGATGAACAACTTAAACATTATCTGACCATGTGACCTTGACTGACTTTAACAACAAAATTTAAGCGAAGAATCATTTTAACGAAAAACAAGTAACTTCTCTTGAAGTTGTTTGTACGAACTAGATTCGTACGATGAAACATCACTCGCACAAATAACACATCGCTCGTACGAGCCAGCTATTCGTACGAATGAATCAGTTGTTTGAATTAATCAAGAGTTTGTAAAAATGAGCTGTTCTTCGTACGAATAAATTGTTACTCGTATGAGTCAGTAGTTCTTTGTTCAGGGAATATATACATACAGAAAGTTCGGAATAAAACTTTTTGTGTATATTCCCTTATGAATTTGTGTTCTTATCCTAGTTGTTGTATGTGTACAAAATGGAACAAAAGGAACATAAAAGAAAACCAGCAACAAAGAGGACTGACAAGTCAGAAGTGGAAATTATGTTGGAACCAAGACATAACATGGTGGCCTACTTGGATCCGGAAGACAAATTTGCTGAGTACAACGGTGTAATGAAGTTTTTGCGCGACTCAAGGATACATTATGCTATCACGCACAAGACTACAGTATACAAGACGTTGACCAAAGAATTTTGGGATTCAGCTAAAGTTGCTGAAGTGAATGGGCATGAACTTATCCGGGGAAAGTAAATGACTTGAACGTAGATGTCACCGTTGAAACCATTAACTCAGTATTATAGCTTGGTGATGATCCTGAAGCTCCATTCTCAGTGCCGTTGAAGTGTCAACGAGGATGTTTGCTTAGAATTAAATGTATTGGAGATTTCCTCGTGGGACAACTAAACAAAGCATGGTTGCCACTCCGATACAAGTTCTTTCTGCATGTTTTAATTCAATGTTTGAGCAACGGACGAAGTGCTTATAACATGGAAATGACGACTTGGTTGGAATGATGATAGCTTTGACACTGAACAACCCGTTTAGTGTTTCAAAGTATATTTTTGCAAACATGAAGGAAAACCTAAGAAGAACTGGATATGGTGGAAACAAGTTTTGGATGTATCCTCGTTTTCTCCAAATGATCCTGAATGAGCAACATCCGAATCTTCCAAAGAACGACAACGATGTTTTAAAAGTTGAAGTTATGATGGGAAATTCGTTGAAAATCTTTAGAGGTGTAGCAGCAAAACGTTACAAGGAAAACACACCTTCTCGTAAGTTGATCGGTTTTGTGGCAAATGAACAATATATTGCACCAGAAAATGATAAGTGGCGCCATGATGACAGTGATTCAGATAATGAAGAACCAACCTTGAAAAAGATGATGGAAGATAAGTTCGGTCATAAAAGGGGAAAGGGTAATGATGATGACGGTGGTAATGTTGGTAATGATGGTGCAAGATAACCAGTTGCTGAAGTCCAGCCTACCTTTACAACGGAGGAGACTGAACCTGTAATGATAGAACCCACTACAATTTCTGAACCACAACCTTCAAATACCACAGCAGCTGAAACACCTTCGACTGAAGATACTCCAGTTCGATCGCAACCTACTACTTCTTCAGCTTAACTATCCCAGTCTACATCTCATCAACAAAATGCAAAATGAAGCAGTCGTTTGTTCTCTGAAATGGAAAAGGATGAGAAAGTGGATTTTCTGTTCTCTCAGTTGCAAGCTGTGACAATCCAGATTAACAAGCATTCGGAGTTTATATCTTCAAATCGGAACACAGTTGTCAAACAACAGTTGGAGATAAATTATTTGAAAGAGACGTTTAGAAAACAGGATTCTGAAATTGCACAGTTAAGAAAAAAATGAGCGACTGAAAAATGCAGATGCTAAAAGAGCAACTCAGCTACAACAGATGAGGGCAGCTGATAACTCTCGGGGATTGAGATAAACAGACTGAAAGAAAGTAGTGCGGCTGTACAACGATTTGCGGAAACATTAACTGCTAAGCTTAACGACTTGAGAGAATGGTATCATTCTCGCAGTGCTACACTGGTTGAAGGCTTTAATGGTATTAAAGACGTGTTTGAAATGAGCAGAAAGAGGGTGAACATTCTATGGAATGATAGATGCAAAGCGCAGGAAATCAAGCGAAAACATGATCAGGTCAGTGAAGACACTGGCAATCCTAAAGCTTCGGCCTCGTCCTAGCAATCAAAATTTTCTGCTTCAACTCCAATGGTAGAATCTAATGCACAGCAGATCGTGGCCGATCCAGTTACCTCCAGTGGTACTCAAGAGGAAACGAAAAAGGTTTGATGTTTCTAGAAAGTTTTGAAGACCTGATGTTCTATCAACGATGGATAGCAGATCTTCAGGAGGAGTTTGTTGATACTCCAGTCCATTCAGTATGAAGACCAAAGACCGAAGACCAAGCAACAGCCAAGGGGGAGTTTGTTGATACAATTTTGTGTATGTCGCTTGTTCTTAGTTACGTCTGTAATTGTATGATGTTTGTTTACTGTGTCTATATAGTTTGGTCATGTCGACCAAATCAAGATATCCTCCTATTTTGGTTTAGTACGACGATTAGTCTGTCTGTGTAAAACAGTTGCATGTGTGCATGCTGTTGAGTCTTGTGTACGTGATGTCTCTGACATGTTCTCCGAAGAAGACTTCTATGTGAAGTGGGAATGCTTCGTACGAGCAAGATGTTGCTCGTACGATCCACTCATCTTTCGTACGAATGAGACCCCCTAAACAAGCATACTGCTTGTTTCGTACGAGCTAGTTGATGCTCGTACGAACCAGCTTGTTCGTACAAGTATCTTTGGAGAATGTTATTTTTGACTTTTGTTGTTTCGTATGACCAGCAACATACTTCGTATTGTTGCTAGTTGTGGACACTATATAAGTAGACATGCACTCCTCATTGTATAGTTAGACGAGTTAGTCACATACTAGTGCTAGTTACCTTCCAAAAAGACTAGAGCTATCTAGAGAGAGACACAAGAGCACAGAATGTGTTGCATGAGTCTGTATGAACATTGTTTGTATATGTTTGTACTAGTTCTCTTCTGTTAATCAAGATATTGAATCTTTGGTTATCCTGTGTTCTTACTTTGCTTTGGTTTGCATATTTACGAGGATTCCGCACTCATATTTGTGTTGCATAAACAGGGAAGTAGGTTAATCTTGATCCTCTAAGTGGACCTACAGGTTTCTTCCTAGCCTCCGGATTGTAAGGAATCCCTGGGTATAGTTAGTGACATGAGTCATAGCACTAGAATCTAACCACCAAGAATTAGCAGGAACATTAATATTATAGGACTCAAGTATCATGAAAAAATCGTTACCTTTCTTAGCCATCCACTCCTTAAAGTCAGGGCATTCCTTCTACTTATATCTTGTCTTTTTACAGAACTTGCAGTAGGGTTTGCCTAAGGAGTTCTAGTGCTGGAAGGCGCACATGTACTAGGATTAGGCTTTTGGACTTTAGAAACATCATTCCTTGGATAAGTGTTCTTCCTCTTCTTAGAGCTGGAGGTAGTAAAGTGTGCAATATCAGTAGTCTAATCCGTCTTCATACGTTCCTCCTCCTGCACGCACATGGCGATCAGCTCACTCATCGACCATTTTTCTTTCTGGGTGTTGTAATTGATCTTGAATGCTTCATATGACGAAGGAAGCGAAGTCATGATGAAATGAACAAGAACACCATCACTAATCGCCATGTCTAATCCCTTGACCTTATGGGCCATGTCGTTCATCATCATGATGTGTTCACGGATGCCGCTCCTCCCATCATACTTAGTAGTCACTAGCTTGAGGATTAGAGTACTAGCGTGTGCTTTAGACATTCCCTTGAACTGCTCCTCCACAGAAGCCAAGTAGGTTTTAGCATCTTCAGAATCAGGAATGGCTCCTCGAATTGCATTGCATATGGACTGCTTCATGAACATGAGAGACATGTGGTTACACCTAGTCCATTTTTCATGAGCGAGCTGCTCAGCAGCGGTACTCTAAGGAGTAAGGTCTTCAGGCTTATTCTCTCTTAAAGCGTAATCGAAATCCAGCAAAGCAAGAGTAAGGATGAGAGAGTCTTTCCATGTAGCAAAGTTATCACCAGTCAATGGTGGAATCCTGCAATTGGGCGCTGATAGTGGAAATAATATGAGCAAAATTATGATACTAAGAAAAGAAGTCTGAATGTGATCTAAGGGCAAGTTACACTAAGGCAGGCATAAGTAATGACCATTTTAATTATGAAGCTATGATATTGCCTATTACTAACATCAAAATAATAGACTTAGTTAAAATTCTACTTAAATGAAGACAGATCAGCTTTGGCCAAAAGTGTAATCATCTAAGTATGTGTGCAAAGTAATTGTGACAAATCAACTTTGGCTAGAAATGAGACAATCGCTTTAATTATGCACTTGTTAAGTATGCTAGACATGAATGAATTAGATCAGCTTTGGCCAGAAATAAGACATTCACGTTTATAATGCATAATTAACATAGCTTTTGTAATACTTGAACAATAAATAGATGCATCAAATCACATTTGGGCAGAAGTGATACATCAGAAGCTCATTCAAGTTAAGCTATTTGGTTTTGTAAAAGATTATCTGATTATGATTAATTAAGTATTTACAAAACCATTTATTTAATAGCAAACCCTCTGTTAGCGTGGATTGAACTAGTCCGAGATAGGATAAAATTTAGTTCACAATAATAGCCTAATTTAGTAATGAGATTTCGGATGAGTCTCGAATTAGTCCGAGATAGGCGTCTCGGATGAGTCTCGGATTAGTCCAAGATGCTCATCTCGGGTGAGTCTCGTATTAGTCCGAGATGGGCATCTCGGATGAGACTCTGATTAGTTCGAGATGGGCATCTCAGATGGATCTCTGATGAGACAGACTTGAAGTAGTTCGAGATGTTCATCTCGAATGGATCTCGGATCCATCTGAAAATTATCCTCCAAGATTTCGAAATCTCTAATAATGGGAGTTAGTTTTGATAAGTTTGAAGTTCGAAAATTAAGGGATTATGGGCTAATTTGTTTCCTTTTAAATGTCAATTAAGTTTATCTAATTGTTTCGAAAATTATATCCTTTTATAACAGTAACAGATTTCGAAAATTTTTAATTAGATAAAATAGATCAAAACCAAGAAAAACACCCCATAATCCGAATTACATTCCAAAATATAGGAATTTCTTCGATTTTTTTATAAGAACATAATTGATGAACCCTAAAAATATAAAACCAAATTCTAGAATCCGAAAACTGAAACTTTAATATATTATACAGATTTCGGAACACTGGCATTTCGGATGTGATTAAACATCCATTTAAAACATAAAATCCGATTTTTTTTAACTCACAAGTTATGTGATTTCGAATTATTATTAGATTTTCAAAATTCTGTTTTCCAGATTTTTAATCCCAGAATAATGGATACAAAATAGAACTAATTTATCAACATATGCTCTGATACCACATGTTGATTAGTTCTGTTTAAACATAATGGAAAACATGAATGAAATAACTGTGACAGCAGACAGCCCAGCAGAGAATCCAGTCAGAGACGCAGCCATGGAGTTCGACATCTTTGTCAGTATGATCTGGTTCCTCCTTAGGGTGTAAGATTATGATGTTGATAACCGAACTATGGATGAATTCGGTTTAGGATATGGAGAGAGAGATGGGGCGATAATGATGATGATGTTATGAGTAAAAGTGTCTAACCCTAAACCTCTCTAATCATCTCCTTATATATACACCCAGAAGGAAACCCTAATTAGTTAAAGGTAATATGATCCATCAACAATTACCAACTAATATATAAAAGGATTAATATTATTTTGGTCTAATATAATATAAATGATTATAATGGCTACATGATTAAATATTATAAATATAATATATTTAATCTTGCATAACTAATAATTAATCAATTAGAATTTGGTTAAAGATGCATGATTTTGGTTGCTACCCATTTTTTTATTCCCATAGGCCCGTGCTTAGGTTGAAAAGCCTTACGGACCGCCCTGTCTAGTGGAATTCCATATCTCGTCGTGGCAGGAATTTGGTTGCTACCAATTTGATTTGGTACGGTGCCGGCACTCAGTATAGAAAAGTAAACTTCTTTAAGCTAAGTTTGGTTCCAAGGGTAGGTCAGGCAAATGTAATCTCATCTACAGTGCCAAAATCCTCAACAATGGGTTCCAAATCTATGAACTGATTTGACTGGCTTGCTAGATGTACAATGCAGACCCTATCTTCTCGCTTGATATCGTCCATCACACGCAACAATCCCCCCTCCAACAAGAAGAAAATAATATCTAAATCTAAAAAACAAACAATTGCATATCTAAAGATTACGTTGAACAAGGTGATGTTCTATAATCTGACGATTTGTTAGGATTAACTTCTACACAAAAAAAAAGAAAAGAAAAACTAAGTGAGAGATATCAACTTATCATACCCATATCTTCCAATGAGGTGATTCGATATCTACAGTCCTCTAGCATAAAACAAGGCATTATAAGAATTTCATAAACTACATAATATTTGGGTACCGTCCAAAAGACTAGAACATAAATTTAGAAATAAAGGCGGTAAAATGTCAGGTTGGTTGACCTAGAAACACTTTTTCATCCAAACCTTTTCATTTTATGATGAATAATTGAAGCGTGCGTTGATTATAATTTTCGGGGAAGGATTTTGGTTAGGGTCAGGGTTGCCTCCACCCCCTTTTTTTCAACTTCGAAGTGTAAATGTTACCGAAAATTTTCAAATATTGTATATGTATTGAGTCCAGCACTCTTATTTTTTCCTTTAGAAATTTCGGGGACCCCTATTTATAAGTTAAAGTTCCACCATTCAGGATTGCTTGAACAATATTATTACAACAAGAATCTTAAACATTCAACAAAATGGTTGATGAGGCTTTGGTGTCCCAAATTAACCCATTTAAAAGGTAGTGAATTGAAATTGTCACCTTTGTTTATAACTAGCAATTCTTGCACATTATATATAACTACAAAAAACAATTTGGGTTACCTCTTTTGTTTAAAAGTCACGTCTATTAGAAAATCATGTCTATTAGAATAATTATTTAAGGGAATATAATCTGCAAACAAAGACCACATTTTAAAATGAAAGGTTGCGACGATTAAAGCACCACACATTTAAATTTTGGCATTCTAAAAGTGACATTTGAAAACAAAACAAAACACCATCGAGACTTTACCGTGTTAGTCACACTCACGTGAAAGTAGAAAAAGCATGCTATAACCAAAATTAAATACGATAATAAAACAATAGAATTAACTTTATTAACTTTAGTAGTTATTTGTTTAGTGAATTAACATCTTGTTTGAACTTCTGTATTCTTTATGTTTAACAAAATATGTGTGACATATGGCCAATGATGGTTAATAATATTTTGGGGCATGTGAGTATGAAAAGAACGTTTGAAAGTAAAATGTTTTAATATGATGATCTAGGTTGAAGGTAATTAGGCTAAATAAAAGAATGATTTATACAAATTTATGAATTTTTGCATCTCATATAAAAAACATTCACTATCAACACCCCGCTCCAATGCGTGGGTTGACGTTAACTTGTTTAGATATAAATATAGACTTGTAAATTTCCAGAAAGGAAAACAAACCACTTTAAGGGGAACACAAAAACTCGAGACCTTATTTTAAATTATGCAGCAAGATCTTCCATTGGAACACATTTTAGTTCCTGCAAGTTTAAGGACAGGCTACAACCGTGATTATAAAAACATTTTATAACCCACTATGTACCTTTAAGATAACAGTTCACACATTAAATTATATTAATTAACTTAATTGTTGCCCAAGATCTTCAATTGAACACACAATCAATAAACACAATAATCGACACTTGATTTCGATATGAAGCGTATGTATGATTACAATGTTGATCAGTTCTGCTGAAACATAATGGAAAACATGTATGAAATACCTGTGATAGCAGACAGCCTAGCAGAGAATCCAGTCAGAGACGCAACCATGGAGTTCGACATCTTTGTCAGTATGATCTGGTTCCTCCTTAGGGTGTAAGATTATGATGGTGATAACCGAAGTATGGATGAATTCGGTTTAGGTTATGGAGAGAGGGGTGGGGCGATAATGATGATGATGTTATGATTAAAAGTGTCTAACCCTAAACCTCTCTAATCATCTCCTTATATATACACCAAGAAGGAAACCCTAATTAGTTAATAAGGGTAATATGGTCCATCAACAATTACCAACTAATATATAATAGGATTAATATTATTTTGATCTAATATAATATAAATGATTATAATGGCTACATGATTAAATATTATAAATATAATATATTTAATCTTACATAACTAATAATTTATTAATTAGAATTTGGTTAAAGATGCATGATTAACGTGAAATAAAAATTTGGATTTACATGTAATTAGTGTGAAAGACTAATTTACACTTTTTTTAGGGTTGTACTTTATGCATTAAACTAAAAACTTTCTTAACTTTCGGTGTATTATAATAAACCTCCCTCATGCATTATATATAGTATTCATAGAATTATCTTTATATTTATTTATTATTGTTATTAGAAGGGTTAAAATGGACGTTTCATACCCATTTAAGTGATATTTTAATAGCATTATCTGGTAAGGATCACCATAGTTATGATAATTATACCACAAAGATCATCAAGTAATAAGTTTATAACCATCGAAACCAATTATGTAACTATTAAGGGATGAATACCAACGCTGCAAGATCTGCAAAGCACATGAACCAACGATTAACTCGTAAAGTTTTGTAACTTCTAGGCATCTTATCCTACGCATCAAGCCTTAGCCTCTCGAAAACCACCTTACGAAACCCAAAGATTTGTGACACTACACTTGTGATATCATTTTGGGTATACCACCGTTTTAGTTTTTTATTGATGTTTATTTCTATGGGCTTTGCTTTCACTATGAGTCAATTAAACAAAAAATATCAAAAATGTAGACTATAAAATTTCAATAGTTTTGCACTCATATGGTATATATATATATATATATATATATATATATAATATGGATTTATGCATAAAGACCAATATTTAGAAAACTAGATTTTAGTAATTCAAATTATGACCCATGAACTCTTAGGGATTCGTACTGGTAATGTGATAATTACATTTTCAACTTCCAAATTCATTGTTAAGGTTGAGTGTAGTTTTGGTAAAGGGTGTTAGTTAAAGCGTTAAATTGCTATCACGTAGACAGTGGGGCTTTATCTAATCTATCCATTCACTAGTATGGTGTGGGTTAACTAATATTGTTGTGTTTTTGGTTGTATGGCTTAGGCCTGTTTTGGCTTGTTAATAAAGGTTGTCTTTTAAAAAAACTATATTTAAATAAAATAAGAAAAAGGTTACTAGTCTAAGTAAATAAAAACAAAATGAAAGGAAAAGAGGAGAAAATTTGATGATTATTGCAAGACCATATGTTCCCCATCTTTTTCTTTTTCTCCTTCACGCCTACTAAGGGCTTGGCTAAGCCTCCTTTGGTTAACATGGGACAGTGTTGGGGGGTTTAAAGTGCTAAAAGCATTCGCAATTGATCCCCAATCTTTATTTTTATAATTATACTAAAAACGATTAGTTTTTTTCTATACTTTTTAATTAAATAATAATTTTTTTATACTTTTAACATTACATTCTCTCTTTCCTTCACTTATAACCACTTTTAAAAATATTAAAAAAAATTAAAGGGTGAACAGTTTTCTCAAAATTTATTGATGAACAGTAACATTTCTCTCTTCTTCACTGACAACCACTTACAACTATTCTATATAATATAGAGACGCCACTCATGTATATTTAAACGCTACAATGTGAATACTCTAAGGAGGAAGGGGGTGCTAATCCACTCTACCCAGCCTATGGGCAATATCGCTCCAAAGGGAAACTAACTTCGATATCACCAGAGTTTACAATTCACAAACTCCCAGAGTTTACAATTCACAAACTCTGATTAGTATAAAACTCATATCAAATTTCCGAGTAGTATAAAACCACAATCATATTTGTTAAGGTATCATACTTCTCTATTTTTAAAGTGAGATTACCTCTGGCAAAGAAAGTAAAAATCAGTATAGAACTCAAATCATATTTGTTCAGGTATCATACTTCCCTGTTTTTAAGATGAGATTACCACAGACAAAAAAAGTGAAACTTAAGCGTGATTGATAACATTATCAAATATGAATTATTATCGACCATCTATATGAATTAATAATTATTATCAATAAGGGTGGAAGGGGCAGTGACCCCTTCGGCAACCCCACTTTATCACGCGGGTGGAAGGGGCACCTTCGGTGACCCTTTCGGCAACCCCACTTTATTGCGCGGCAATGGGCCGCCAGCCCTCAATTGGGTTTTCGGTGAAGGAGCAAGTTGGTGAATACTCACCGATGCGGAAAGAGAAGAGGTATTCACCGATCCGGAAAGAGAAGAGATAGAGGAGAGAGGGGGTGTTAATGGTGGGCCTTACACTTTTTCAACTAATCACAAATTTTTCTTTTTTTAGAACAGAAATTGTTTATCACTCTCCTCCATGTGTTTGAACACCACTTGTGTTTGAGTGTAAAATAAAAAATGGAAAGAAAAGTTGACATGACATGATATTATTGGTAAAAAGAAAGTTTACTAATCCTTATTTGAAGAGTACCCTTTCCACCCTAACTGGTATGAATTATTATCTACTAGCAGTTTGTAGCTTATAGCTTAGATTATTAATTTGTATAATATTTATAAATTAGTTTTATTATTAAACTACTATTATTAGTTCACAACATGGACTAGCAATACCGTAACAGTAAAAAGGAAAACAAAGGCATCATCTTCCATTCATAGCCAACCACATAAAAAAACACAATGTCCTATCAAACGACATTGATTTATTCAAACCCCCAATTTCAACTTCTAAATATTTACTACTTCATCTAGGCATCCACACTCTCACCAGGATCAGCAGCAGCAAGGATCAACTCTGGTTGCATGGTTCCAACGAGTGTTCCGTCCAACGCATTTGGTAGCCCCAACGCCTTCAACGCCAAGTGAGCTGCCTTCTGACCAGATATCATCATAGCCCCAAACGTTGGTCCCTGTATATCACACATCATCAATTAAATAATCATTTTTAATCAAACCTTTAAAAAAACCAAACTTATATAAGCCACTGATATATGTACCCCACTACACCAGAAATGAAACAAGCCGTATAACAAGCCAGTTCTAAGTCATACGGCTCGTATCACTTGTGAGAGTGGCGTACCTGTATCAGGAACATTAATAACTAATCATACCATTCTTGGAGATCCGTCGATCTCGGCAACCTCCATTCCGGTGACAATCATGCCGGGAACAACCTCTCTGGTCATCTTCACAATTTCATCCTCGGCAGTGTTCATGTCGAGAGCCTTCATTCCCGGAACGCTCTCAATCATCCCAACGCTCCTGAGACGCTTCACCCCGGTTGCACCCATGGGACCATCGTGACCGCATGAACTCACAACCACCTTAGCCTCCATCACATTAGGGTCCATGCAGGATTGTGTGTCATGGTTCATAGACACCAAAGCCCAGTTGGTCACAACACCACCTACTCTTCCTTCCTTGATGATCAAGTCCTCTGCTGCAACCGCGTTGAAGAGCTTCACATTTGGTCTAGCCAAAAGCTTGCTCATGATGGTGGAGGTGAACAGAGCAGCGTGTTTGATGACTACATAGTCTTCTTGCTCGTCGTACTCGATCTCAAGCTCGTCGAGGAAGTGGTGCGCTGGTTTGCGGACAACCATGGCGGAGAACAGTTGTCCTCCTAACCACGCTCCACCACCGGGGCTCACAGACTGCTCGATGATGGCTACCTGCAATTATTAACTGCTAATTAGCACCAACTTTTATTAATATTTTCAAAAAGACACCGTCCACAACAAGACTCGAACCCTCACAACGCTAGACCAAAGCGTCAAATTATTTCAGATAATCATCAATATTATTTAAAATTATTTCATACAATCAGCAATATTCTTTTAAATTAGTATCACATCTTCAATCATGATTAACAAACAAACAACTGCTGGTTGTAGATTCGTTTATACCGATTAAATATGGATAAACTATGCAATATTAGATTGAAATCCATTTCTCAGTCTAATCGTGTATATCAAATCAAAACAACCACAATTTCATCAAAATTGGACAGATTGTACTAAATCAAACATGCAGAGTATCCGTACAATCGACAATGATCTAAATAATATTAGATTGAACAGCACGAAAGTGAAATCGATTTCTCTGTCTAAACATATATAATCGGATCGTAATAAGCCAAAACTTCATCAAAATTAGATAGGTTGTAGAAAATCAAACATGCAGAGTATAGATACACTCGAAAGTGAATCAGTGCTAGTATTAGATTGAGCGCATATATACATACATACATATATATACACACAAAATTGAAATCGATTTTGTATGTCTAAACAGATTATATCGGATCAAAATAACCAAAATCTCATCAAAATTATAACAACCTGTACCAAATCAAACGTGCAGATATTAAAACAAACAAAACCGGCTAAAAAACAACAGATACCTGAACGTTAGGGTTTTTGCTAAGCTCATAAGCGCACGAGAGGCCAGCAGAGCCAGCACCGACGACAACCACGTCAGTATCGGCGTACGTAATCATATCCGTCATGTACCGTCTGGTCATTTCACGAGATACGATCGACTCCTTGATCGGTTGAAAAGTAAACGATCCGAGATCGTACGGAGATGCAGACATCGAAATCTGCATGTTCCTGTTCTGGCTCGATTTGACCGGCTGGATGCGGACCGGAGAAGAGACCGGAACGCCATAAAAGGATGATTGATCGAAGCAAGAAGTGTTGGTTTTGGTGGAGAGAAATGAGGCGAAGGATGTAGCCATGGACGCCATTGATGAGTTAGAAGCTTGAATTTGTTGTGAAGAAGATGAGTGAGGTGTGTGGGGTTATATGGCGGTTGAGTGGAAGAAATATCATGAGGGGCACGTGTGAGGAGGGGAGGGATAGGGTGTGAAGGGTCTAGAATAAGTTATGGTGGGGTCTTTTTTTGCAATTTGGTTGCAAGATATTTAATGCGAAATATATCGTCCACAATTTCAATCGGGTCCTTCTTGTAATTTAGTAATGCATTCGTCATTTTCATACACTTTTGATTTGGGAGACAAAATAATAATATACTTTATGCAAAATATGAATTTTCATATATAATTTTAACATTAAACACTTGATGTATATAAATTATAACATAAGCCACATGTTTTGAAAAATAAAAATAAACGGGTTAACTCAAGAATTGAGATTGGCGGTGAATCTTCGACTAACGGTCAATCAATCGATGACTAGGGGTAATATGTGACGCTGTATGAGAATAGTAATCGGGCCCGATGTGAAAGGAGGTTGTCTAATTATGGTGGGGTTAGTGCAACTTTATTTGGATTTACTTGTAAAATTGTTTCACATGTTTGTCGCTTTGGGAGCCACTGACTGGGTGAGCAGGACTGCACTTCCAAATAAATATCTTTGTTTTTATTATTATTATTGTTATATTTTAAAAACTAACATTTGAAGAACAGTAAACTTATGTGCATATATATATATATATATAGGAAAGTTTATTTGAGAAGAAATTTAATGTGAGAAGAAACAGAAGAAAGTGCATAATGGTAAAACATTAAATAGTTTATAACTCCTCTCATTAATTATGTTATCTTTTATTAATAAAGCAAAAACATTTTATCCTACACATTTCGAAATTTATCATACATATGTCTTACATTTACCGGAATTTACCCTACACATATGTAAATTTACCCTACACATTTCAAAATTTATCCTACACATACTAAAATTTATCCTACACATGTCGAAAATTGTCCTACACCATAAATTATTTTATCTTGAAAGAGTATATGAAAAAATGAGTTACAAGTTTAATTAATTAGCTAATTAATAACAATTGTAGATTTACATATATGCTCTTTCTTCATAACATTAAATACACACATTAAATTAAGTAATGAAGAATTTCTATTTGTTTAAAAGTTATTCTTTTTATTTTTACAAAATTTTTGTTCTCATTTGAATTTTCCAATATATATATATATATATATATATATATAACTAGTCTTAAGTCCCCACGTTGCAGGACAGGGACATAAACCATGCTACCAGCGTTACGGGGTTAGCGGAGTAAAAAACGAGTTAAGAAGCAACTGAACGACGTTCAAAACCGAGAAAAAACGTAATGCAAAAGCACAAATTTTTATCACCAAGCGACTCACATTATGTAAAAAATAGAAAAAGTAGATGAAGTCGTATATATACCGACACGTTTAAAAAAGTCGATGGGAAAGAAAACCCTAAGGACCATATGTGATCCACCAAATACCGTACTAAGTACCAACCGAATGACGACCAAATCCAAAAAACGTAAAATAAAAACTAATAAAAAAACTAAACTTGTTTAACTCATATGGCAAAATGGTAAAAAGAAAAAAAAAAGAAGAAGAAACCAAAATTTTGTTACAAAATAAAAAAAATCATAAAGTTAAAAAAAACAACAAAGATGCTTACAGATTAATAGATATTGATACACCTTCATTTGCAAATAAATATATTTGGTGGGTAAATTACTATTTGTACCACATGTCATATAATAAATGAAATGAAATATATTATTGGTTCACTCAAGGTATTTATACAAGGCAAGAGCACACTTTATGATAGATAGTAAGGGGTGAAATTCAGAAACATAAAACCATTGTGTCTGAAACAAAAAGCTATAAAATTGATTGTAGTTAATGAGTTGGTTTGCTATATTTATATATATATATATATATAAAATATTATATTATATATATAATATATATATATATATCGAGAAAAAACGTAATGCAAAAGCACAAATTTTTATCACCAAGCGACTCACATTATGTAAAAAGTAGAAAAAGTAGATGAAGTCGTATTTATTGTCACACCCCGACCTGCAGCGGAATAAGAGTCGGGGCATAATTGGGTTATCACCAAAGCTCATGATGTTTACTAAAATGTTTCATATTTATTAAATTCAAATTACAACTTAAATATTCAAATCAAATCCATACAATTACAAGGAAATGAAACTAAGTAAAACAATCCCAAGCTTAAACTGATTTATTCTTCTAGGCCTTCCTGTTTGTTTCTTGCCTCAACTGGATCACCTGTATCATGTGTAAAACGGGGGATATTTTGGGTCAACAAAAGTTGGCGAGTGAACCTTGAGAAAACATTATTATTAATTTCTTGTTGTATTTAATATTGAAAATTTGTGCAATAATCACATGTGAGCAAACATATATATATAACAAAAACACAAACCACATTGGATGAGTAAATGACATGAATGATGATGTATATGAGATCAAGGCTCAATCAAACGGAGCCGATCGAGTGACATGAATGATGATGTATGTGAGATCAAGGCTCAATCAAACGGAGCCAATCGAATGAGGCACCTGATACTCAACCCGTATCCCACGGGGAGCTGATAGGCCTAATGAAATGCATGCACTGAAAATGATAACTTCAAGCTAAACATAATTCACACAACAATTGATACATATTTGATACACATTTGATCACGGATATGATGGATGCACAAGTGTTTAAATATAATAAGGAATTAAACGACACATGATACACCCCAAAATGTGATTAAAACGGGGAATTGGTAGACATTCACTCACATTGGGTGCGTTCTTTGATGACGTTGGATGCGCACGAATTTTAGGATTTGATCGACGAGGAAAACTAACCTAAAATAATAACGAAATGATTCGGTAAATTAGTACTTTTAATTCATACTCTTAATGTGATTTTTAGATTTATTTTTGTGAGTTTAAGGAGGTTTTCTAACTTTAAAATCTTATTTTTAAGTATTTTTAAATGATTTTCTGATTAAATAAATTAATAAAAATAAATAAAAATTTTTGACTTTTTGACCGTTGACCGTTGACCGGTCGGTTTGTGTTTAATTATGCGCTGAGTGAGGTTCAAACTCGGGACCTCTCGTATACGTGCACGCAGCTCTACCAACTGAGCTACGTGTCTAACCCGAAATATTCTCTGTTTTAATTATATATATATACTAATTAACTGTTATTTTATTTAGTTTATTTTAAAACGGATTTAATATGGACGAACCGACTTCAGTGACCCGGAGTCGAACTCGGGACGTTCGGTTCGAGTGCGCACAGCCCAACCAGTTGGGCTGTGTGTCTAACCTTGTTTAACTACAGAATTATATTATATTTGTATACATGTTGAAGGATGATCTGAATAGGTTTTAAAAAGATTGGTTTTATTTCTGGAAATCGGTAACATATGCGATTCGAACTCGTGACGTGCGTGTTATGTTGCACACAGTCCACCGCTGGACTGTGTGTCTAACCCGGTTAAATATTCAGTTTTAATTAAACTTATACACATGTTCAACTTCGTCTTCTTCGCTTAACATTTCAGAACAGCGAATTCCGATTGTTCTGTTTAATCGATCTTAACTTATATTTGATTGAATTTGAAAATAGAAATGAGATGACATGGTATACCAGAACAGCGAGTTTGCTTCAGGTTTTCCGGCAAAGACTCGTCATCTCCGATTTGCGGATTCCGGCTGAGGGAAACTGTTTAACAGTTTTGATTACTGAATTGAGTAATTAGCTTATAAATTGAAAGATAGCAAGAGAAATTCAGAGGATTGTACCGTCTGAAGAAAAACGCGGTTTTCCGTTCAGTGATTCCGGCGAAATTAAAATTTCCGGCGACGTGCTAAAGCTTCGAGAGATTGTGCGATTTTGAGCGAAAAGGTTACCAGAGGTTTGGGTGAATATTAATAGGGAATAACAGGATGTATTGGGTCCGAATTTTGGTCTTGATTCGCGGTCAAAGTTTCCCCGGCGGTTACGACTGAAATTGAGGGCCGGTAACAGTTATGATTTGTATCGATGATCGGATATCGCGTTTTAGTCAAGAGAGGAATGGCCAAAATCATGGATTGCCGGATTTTCCGGTGATTGCGAGTTCTGAGCGCGGTGATCTCCGATTTTGAATTCGGGTTTTATTTTAAGTATTATTTGTTTCAGTATTTTCACAAAGGAGGCGTGTGTGGAGCGGTGTGTTGTGTGTTTGAGTTTGTGGGTGACCCGGTTTCGAAACCCGGCGTCCCCATTTTATTTTTTTCTCACTAATTAATATTATTTATAAATTATGGTTTTTAAATTCTAATATAGTTATTAATTATGTATCGTTTAAAATTAATTTGAGCAATAAATACGCAACGAAAAATTATAACTGGATATTCGATTAATAAACGAAGCGGGTTTTGGAAACCCGTTTTTCGACGGATGTTACAGTATCCCCTACTTTTAGAAATTTCGTCCCGAAATTTAAGTAGTAGTGGTAACAGGAAAAAGATGCGGATATTTCTCGCACATTGAGTCTTCACGTTCCCAAGTAAACTCAGGTCCTCGTTTCGACTCCCAACGTACCCTGACAATTGGAATACGACTTCGTCTTAAACGCTTCTCTCCGAAGTCCATGATTTCTACTGGTCTTTCAATGAAGTGCATAGATTCATCGATCTGAATGTCTTCTAGAGGAATATGGAGGTTTTCATCGACGAGGCACTTCTTCAAGTTTGATACGTGGAATGTGGGATGAATTCTGTTGAGCTCTTCTGGTAGATCAAGCTTGTATGCTACAGGACCTACTCTTTCGAGTATCTGGAAAGGTCCTACATAGCGTGGTGCTAGCTTGCCCTTCTGGCCGAAACGAATCACTCCCTTCCACGGTGATACTTTTAAAAGTACTTGATCACCAATGCCAAACTCCAAGGGCTTTCGTCGTTTGTCTGCATAACTCTTTTGACGACTTTGAGCCGCTAGAAGATTGTTTCGAATTTGAATGACCTTGTCGGTTGTTTCTTGAATTAACTCTGGACCGGTGATTTGTGATTCTCCAATTTCGTGCCAACATACTGGAGATCGGCACTTACGACCATATAAAGCTTCGAAAGGAGCCATGCCGATACTTGAATGATAACTATTGTTGTACGAAAATTCAACTAATGGTAGATGCGCGTCCCAATTCCCTTTGAAGTCTATGACACATGCTCGAAGCATGTCTTCAAGAGTTTGGATGGTGCGTTCAGATTGTCTATCAGTTTGAGGATGAAAAGCGGTACTGAGGTCTAATCGCGTACCCAAGGCGGTTTGTACGGCTCGCCATGTTCGTGAAGTGAAACGACCATCACGGTCTGAAATGATGCTTAAAGGTACACCATGACGGCTTACGATCTCGCTGATGTAGATACGAGCTAACTTCTCGTTCTTGAAGTCCTCGTGAATCGGTATGAAGTGAGCTGATTTTGTAAGACGATCAATGATTACCCATATGGTGTCATACCCACTGGAGGTGCGAGGTAACCCGGTAATGAAGTCCATGGTTATGTTTTCCCACTTCCATACAGGTATTTCAGGTTGGATTAGAAGTCCTGAAGGTCTTTGATGTTCAGCCTTTACTTTGGAACAGGTAAGGCACTTGGAAACAAAAACAGCGATATCCTTTTTCATGCCCGGCCACCAGTATGTGTATCGTAGGTCTTGATACATCTTGTCGGCTCCTGGGTGTACAGAGTACCGTGTTTTGTGCACCTCATTCATGAGGAAATCACGATCGGGAATCCATATGCGATTTAAATAGTATAGAATACCGTCGGATTTGGTTTCGATTTTGAGTTCAGCTCCACATGACAGCTCATCGCGTACGTCATTTTCGGTTACAGAAACATGTTGAGCTGCTCGGATTCGATCTTTGATGTCGGTTATGATTTGCGAACATAGAAGACGAATGGAGTTCGCATAACCTTTTCGACTGAGTGCATCAGCCACCACATTTGCCTTGCCAGGATGATACTGAATTTCACAGTCGTAGTCGTTAAGAAGTTCGACCCATCTTCGTTGCCTCATATTCAACTCCTTTTGGTTGAAGATATGTTGGAGACTTTTGTGGTCAGTGTATATTTCACACTTGGTACCGTAGAGGTAATGTCTCCATATCTTGAGAGCGAACACAACGGCTCCAAGTTCCAGGTCGTGGGTGGTGTAATCTTTTCATGAACCTTGAGTTGCCTAGAAGCGTAGGCTATCACTTTTCCTCTTTGCATTAATACACAGCCTAGCCCTTGCCCTGATGCGTCGCAATATACTACAAAGTCATCGCAACCCTCAGGGAGTGTGATGATAGGTGCGTCACAAAGTTTTTGCTTTAGAGTTTGGAAGGCTTCTTCTTGTTTAGGTCCCCATATGAAGGGTTTTCCTTTATGAGTCAAAGCCGTGAGTGGTACAGCAATACGGGAAAAATTGGCAATGAAGCGGCGATAGTAACCAGCCAAACCAAGAAATGATCTTACTTTGGTAGGGGTACGTGGCGCTTGCCATTCTTGTACTGCCTTGATTTTTTAAGGATCGACATGTATTCCCTTGTCATTGACGACATGTCCAAGGAATTGCACTTCTCTTAACCAGAATTCGCATTTTGAGAATTTAGCGTAGAGCTTTTCAATCCTTAAGAGTGTAAGGATGAGTTGAATGTAACATTTGTATAAATCGGGTCTCCAAAACCCGCTCCGTTTTGTAATCAAATATCAAGTTATGAAACTACATTAATTATTTATGATTATTTTGAGTTTAAACGTTACATAATTAGTAAATAAACTAAACTATAAAAATTAAATTGGATAAAAAGTTAAAATAAAATAAATAAAAAACAACTGAAGCTGCCGGGACTCGAACCCGGGTCAGCTGGGTCTCAAACGACTTAACCATCTCTCACCAAACCACTCCGCCATAATGTATTTTCTGTTATCACTAAGAAAGCAAAAGGATCTTATACACAAACTCGATTTAACCGTTGATACTATCTGGAAACCGATAATCGGCAAACCAAACGTTAAATCGATTGTTTGCCTCACAATTTCAGTTATAACCGATGTGCGACGGTTTCTAATTAAGCCAGAATTGATTAAACTTTAAGCTTCATCATTTCGGCTTTTGAAACCGAAATTTTATCCAGCTTTGATTTAATTCAAATTCTGATCATTTGCGCGATTCATAACCATCACAACAACCCTCAATTTCATTTTCGTCAAGTTTCTGAGCCGTAAGATTCTCTGAATCAGATCGCCGGAATTTTTCTGCAACTCACCGGAAAACCGGGACTCGCATTCTCACGGTAATTCCTTCGACTCTTTTTGTTTTAAACATGTGATTAGTCAATCTCTAACACAACTCCATCATCAGAATCAATCTTAGCCAACGTTTATCAGAAATCTCACCTTCGCCGGAAAGTTTCTGAGATTGCCGGAATCCCACTGTGAACTGGTAAGATATCCTGCACTTCATTTAAACCTTGTTTAGGTGATTTAATTCTATAAATAATCGATCCACACTGTTAATTGTTTCAACAGTCGGACTTCATTTCCTGTACCGACAAAACTTTCGCCGGATTTCTGTGATTATCTCCAATCGGAATTCTGTTCTTTAAACTCTCTCCATTCCTTACTCTTGAATTACTGTTAGTGTCTAAGATCTTTGTAAATCACAAAATCAACTTTAACCAGTCGAATTACGCTGATCGTGTAATCCGACGAGGAAGATGAATCTATTTCAGAATATAAGAGTAATTAAAATCCGGTTTATAAACGGGTTAGACACACAGTCCAGCGGTGGACTGTGTGCAAATTTCATAATCACGTCACGAGTTCGATCCTTACTACGCACACGCGTTACGTAATAACATTCCTTTTTATTCATGAACTAACCGGGTTAGAGCGGGTAGTTGTTAAGTATAATATAAATCAAGAATATAACCGGGTTAGACACACAGTCCAGCGGTGGACTGTGTTCAAAATAAACTTCACGTCGCGCGTACGAGTCCCGTCACAAGCACCGGTCCTTGGAATTAAAACGTTTTTGCAAAATAAAGGAATTTTCGGTAAATTCGAATAAGTATATAAATATAATTAAAACTGAGTTTCTAACAGGTTAGTCACGTAGCTCAGTTGGTAGAGCTACGTGCACATGAACGGAAGGTCACCGGTTCGAATCCCGCTTGGCGCAATATTTACCGCTGACCGAACCGGTCAACGGTCAATGGTCAAACAGTAAAAAAAATAATATTTTTTATATATATATTTGTTTATTTTAATTTAAAAATCAATTAAAAATACTTAAAAATAACATTTTTAAAGATAGAAAATAGCCATAAACTCACAAAAATATATCTAAAAATTCCATTAAAAATCCTTAATAAAATCCATCCATTTAATATACTTTTCCATTATTATTTAGGTTAGTATTCCTCGTCGATCCGCTCATCTAAATCGTGCGTATCTCACCATCTTCAATTCAACGCACCCAAGGTGAGTGAACCTTTCAAATTCCCCGTTTTAATCACGTTTTGGGGTGTATCATATGTCTTTGTTTATTTACATATTATAACGAAATTATTGTGCATATATCATATCATGACATGTGTATTAGTTTGTTGCTGTTAGGTAGTTATTATTGGATGCAAATTATTATATCAGTACATGCAATTGCCGAGGCCGCAGCTCCCCATCCATCGAGGTTGAGCTTGATCCCCATTTAATTATGCGGTTGATCTTGGCGTGCCCGCACGATCGGCTCCGTTTGATTGAGCCTTGATCGGTCATTTCATTTTACATTTCAATACATGCAATACGCTCGGCTCCGTTTGATTGAGCCTTGAGTGCACAGTTCAATTTATATTTCCAATTCATGCAATACGTTCGGCTCCGTTTGATTGAGCCTTGAGCGCACAGTTCAATTTACATTTCCAGTTCATGCAATACGATCGGCTCCGTTTGATTGAGCCTTGATCGCACAGTTCATTTATGTTAGTTATCATATGATATTGGTATGTTCATGTATGCTATCAAATGATAATGTATGTTATAATTGTAACTGCTAAATGCCAATGTTTGATTACTTACATGTGCTCTTTTATGATTATGCACAATATTTTATTGAAAAACTAACCATATAATCAATATCAAAAGTTTTCTATGAGGTTCACTCGCCAACTTATGTTGACCCAATACCTCCCATTTTACACATGATACAGGTGAACCAGCAGCAGCTAGGAACACTTAGGACCTGGACTAGAAGAAATAAAACGATTTAGTATTTGGATTATTATGTTTGGTTATTTTCCCTTGTATTGAATGAACATGTTTGGATGTTTGAGAAATGTAACTTTGACTTCATTTAATTATGAAACATAATAGTAAATGTCATGTGCTTTGGTGATAACCCAATTATGCCCCGACTCTTATTTCCGCTGCGGGTCGGGGTGTGACATTGAAGGTGTCGTTCATGATCGGTTTTAGACTTGGAGTAGATAAGGATATCGTCGATGAAGACTATGACGAAACGGTCAAGGTAGGGTATGCATACCCTATTCATTAGATCCATGAATACAGCGGGGGCGTTCGTTAAACCGAATGGCATGACCATGAATTCGTAATGACCATAACGAGTTCGGAAGGCGGTCTTTGGGACGTCTTCTTCATGTACTCTGAGCTGATGATAACCAGAACGAAGGTCGATTTTTGAAAAGCAGGTGGCGCCTTGAAGTTGATCTAGGAGGTCATCGATGCGAGGTAGTGGGTAGCGATTCTTAACCGTTAACTTGTTGAGTTCTCTGTAGTTGATACACATGCGAAACGTTCCATCTTTCTTCTTCACAAAAAGGACAGGCGCACCCCAAGGCGAGGAGCTAGGACGTATGAATCCTTTGTCAGTCAGTTCTTGCAGTTGACTAGCCAGCTCTTGCATTTCGGATGGGGCTAGCCTGTACGGAGATTTTGCGACTGGTGTAGCGCCAGGTACAAGATCGATGCGGAATTCGACTTCTCTCACAGGAGGGAGTCCTGAGATGTCGTCGGGAAAGACTTGTGGGAGTTCCTTCACCACTGGTATATCTTCGAGTTTCTTCATCTTGTTTCCTTTTTTGACGACGTGAGTTAGGAATGCGACATAGTTATTGCGGAGATATTTTCGGGCTTGAAGGAAGGACATTAATTTGAGTCCTTTCGAAGGGGTTTCCCCAAAGATACGTAGGGTCTGACCGTCTGCAAGAGGAATGAGAATGAACTTTTCGCGGCATACTACTTCAGGGTGATGCTGGCTGAGCCAGTCCATACCGATTATAATATCGAAACTTCCCAACTTCATAGGAATGAGGTCAACTGGAAAATCGTGATCGTTTAGAGTGAGGGTACAATCTCGTATAATAGAATTTAATGAAACGGGCTTTCCGTCAGCAACTTCCACCGTTAGAGATTCCATGAGATTATCACGAGTTTGGTTGAGGATAGGTTCAAATTCTAAAGACACAAAACTCTTATCCGCACCAGTATCGAATAACATGGATGCATAACTACCATTGATGAGAAACGTACCGTTAACCACGTTGTTGTCAGCCCTAGCTTGGTTGGCATTGATGTTGAAAGCTCTTCCTCTAGCAGGTGGAGGAGCTTGGTTAGCTTGGTTTACCGGATTTGCTTGAGCTTGGGCATGAATGATGTTCACTAAGCGTGGACATGTGTTCCTGAAGTGGTTTGGGTCTCCACAGTTGTAACAAGCTCGCATAGGTTGTATCATGGGGTAGTTGGGTTGGTAGTAAGGTTGAGCTATGTGTTGTGCGGATGGTAGGAGTAAGGGTTGTTGGGCTTGACCCACTATCTGATGGTGGTTTGGGTTGGGGGTTGATTGCGGTTCATTCGTTGGAGTGTGCGACAAGTTTGAATGGTGTGACCCGCACGGCCACAGCTGGTGCAATGTTGGCAAGGAGTTTCGGGGAGGTGATGGTACTGACAACGGTTGCATTTTGGGTATGGGCCGGTGTATGGCTTTTTAAATGGTGCAGCTGAGGGAGCAATTTGGGTAATTGGTGCGGCAGTGATAGGAGGGTTTGTTTGTGTGACGACAAAATTTCTGCTGTTTCGTTTCCTCTTACCAGCAAACTTTGAAGAGGAGACGGAGTGATTTGGAGTTTGGGCCTCAATGGGGGCTTTCTTTTTCTCGTCCTTGAATTTGCCGTTTCGGATGCAATTCTCGGTAAGTTCGGTAGCTAGTTCCATTGCGGCTTCAAGTGTTGCAGGCGAAGTGCTTAGAACCGAGTCTTGAATTTTCGAGGGAAGACCTCGAATGTAGTGTTCAACCAAACGGTACAGGGGGGTGAACAGATTAGGGATCATTTGGTTCAGTTCGAGAAATCTCTTGTTGTAGGAAGTGTGATCTCCTTCCTTTTGTTTCAACGAGTGGAATTCATCTTCCAACTTTTTGATTTCGCTTCTTGGACAGAAGCGCCTTGTCATGAGTTCCCTTAACTCTTTCCCATGTTAAGGCCATGGCATCTTCGGCTCCTCGCTTACCCTTTTCTGTGTTCCACCAGGTAAAAGCTACCCCAAACAGTCTCTTAGTTGCGTAATGTACCTTGCGATCATCGGGACAATCGCAATTGAGGAAGGTGTTCTCCATTTCTTCAAACCAGTGAAGGAGGGCAGTAACACCTTCGGTCCCTTCATACTTTGGGGGATCGCAAGATTTGAAGTGTTTGTAGGAGCACTTTTTGGAGTGAGGGTTGGCGATGCTCTGGTCTTCTTGATTGGGAGGGTTGATGGGATTTGCGGTGAGAGCTTGTTGAACTTGAATCACGATGTCAGGAAGCACCGCGGCCATTTGTTTAGCAATTTGAGTGGCCAAGCGTTCATTGGATCTTCCTGACTTTCTACCTCCACGTAGTTGCCTAGCCGACATCTACGGGAACATACATAGGAAAATTATAAGTTTAAGAAGTTTCTAGGTGTCATGTGTCGTTAAAAGAATGATAAAAAAATAACATAACTAACAATAATGCAACTACATCCATAAGATGTCTTGGGTTTGCTCATGTTTGGGCCTCCAATGTCCCCCATACCATCGCCTGTATAGTCATGTGGGCCCCCAGGACTATTGGCTTAGTAGGATTCACATTGGTGTTGGCGGATTAACACTCGCATCACCCGAATGAAAACCATGAAATATGATTGCGAGATGTATGGTAGGAGGGTGTCCAGGTGTAGACACAATGACAACTCAAAGTGGGGTTAGCTCACACGACGTTTGGTATAGCATGCTTTGGCCTAATAGGTCCTTCGTACTCTCATCGTTAGTCCCCAGGTAGGCAAACTGGTCCTTTTATTTTGGATTTATACGAATGCCAAGCCTAGACAGGACGTTCCGACTACCGGTACTCGTATCCTTCCAGTTACAACATGCCCGTCATGAGAACTCACTTTGATGTGATTTGAAAAATACAAAAATCGTTGCAAAAAATCATGGGAATTGTGAGGTGTGTGCTCTCATGGATATGATATGTTATGAGGATATGATTCATGATGAGTATTGTATAATAATATGTACTTATGAACATGCTTGCATAACATTGCGTGTAACAATAAACATAAAGCATATAAACATCATGAATTTTGTATGTAACGCATAAACAATTTAAATTTTTTAATCAACTATAGTATAGGCTCTAAGGGTCTAATAACCTATCCTATATCCCTATAGTCATGGCTCTGATACCAATCTGTCACACCCCGACCCGCAGCGGAATAAGAGTCGGGGCATAATTGGGTTATCACCAAAGCTCATGATGTTTACTAAAATGTTTCATATTTATTAAATTCAAATTGCAACTTAAATATTCAAATCAAATCCATACAATTACAAGGAAATGAAACTAAGTAAAACAATCCCAAGCTTAAACTGATTTATTCTTCTAGGCCTTCCTATTTGTTTCTTGCCTCAACTGGATCACCTGTATCATGTGTAAAACGGGGGATATTTTGGGTCAACAAAAGTTGGCGAGTGAACCTTGAGAAAACATTATTATTAATTTCTTGTTGTATTTAATATTGAAAATTTGTGCAATAATCACATGTGAGCAAACATATATATATAACAAAAACACAAACCACATTGGATGAGTAAATGACATGAATGATGATGTATATGAGATCAAGGCTTAATCAAACGGAGCCGATCGAGTGACATGAATGATGATGTATGTGAGATCAAGGCTCAATCAAACGGAGCCGATCGAATAAGGCACCTGATACTCAACCCGTATCCCACGGGGAACTGATAGGCCTAATGAAATGCATGCACTGAAAATGATAACTTCAATCTAAACATAATTCACACAACAATTGATACATATTTGATACACATTTGATCACGGATATGATGGATGCACAAGTGTTTAAATATAATAAGGAATTAAACGACACATGATACACCCCAAAATGTGATTAAAACGGGGAATCGGTAGAGATTCACTCACATTGGGTGCGTTCTTTGATGACGTTGGATGCGTACGAATTTTAGGATTTGATCGACGAGGAAAACTAACCTAAAATAATAACGAAATGATTCGGTAAATTAGTACTTTTAATTCATACTCTTAATGTGATTTTTAGATTTATTTTTGTGAGTTTAAGGAGGTTTTCTAACTTTAAAATCTTATTTTTAAGTATTTTTAAATGATTTTCTGATTAAATAAATTAATAAAAATAAATAAATTTTTTTTGACTTTTTGACTTTTTGACCGTTGACCGTTGACCGGTCGTTTGTGTTTAATTATGCGCTGAGTGAGGTTCGAACTCGGGACCTCTCATATACGTGCACGCAACTCCACAAACTGAGCTACGTGTCTTACCCGAAATATTCTCTGTTTTAATTATATATATATACTAATTAACTGTTATTTTATTTAGTTTATTTCAAAACGGATTTAATATGGACGAACCGACTTCAGTGACCCGGAGTCGAACTCGGGACGTTCGGTTCGAGTGCGCACAGCCCAACCAGTTGGGCTGTGTATCTAACCTTGTTTAACTACAGAATTATATTATATTTGCATACATGTTGAAGGATGATCTGAATAGGTTTTAAAAAAGATTGGTTTTATTTCTGGAAATCGGTAACATATGCAATTCGAACTCGTGACGTGCGTGTTATGTTGCACACAGTCCACCGCTGGACTGTGTGTCTAACCCGGTTAAATATTCAGTTTTAATTAAACTTATACACATGTTCAACTTCGTCTTCTTCGCTTAACATTTCAGAACAGCGAATTCCGACTGTTCTGTTTAATCGATCTTAACTTATATTTGATTGAATTTGAAAATAGAAATGAGATGACATGGTATACCAGAACGGCGAGTTTGCTTCAGGTTTTCCGGCAAAGACTCGTCGTCTCCGATTTGCGGATTCCGACTGAGGGAAACTGTTTAACAGTTTTGATTATTGAATTGAGTAATTAGCTTATAAATTGAAAGATAGCAAGAGAAATTTAGAGGATTGTACCGTCTGAAGAAAAACGCGGTTTCCGTTCAGTGATTCCGGCGAAATTAAAATTTCCGGCGACGTGCTAAAGCTTCGAGAGATTGTGCGATTTTGAGCGAAAAGGTTACCAGGTGTTTGGGTGAATATTTATAGGGAATAACAGGATGTATTGGGTCCGAATTTTGGTCTTGATTCGCGGTCAAAGTTTCCCCGGCGGTTACGACTGAAATTGAGGGCCGGCAACGGTTATGATTTGTGTCGATGATCGGTTATCGCGTTTTAGTCAAGAGAGGAATGGCCAAAATCGCGGATTGCCGGATTTTCCGGTGATTGCGAGTTCTGAGCGCGGTGATCTCCGGTTTTGAATTCGGGTTATATTTTAAGTATTATTTGTTTCAGTATTTTCACAAAGGAGGCGTGTGGTGGAGCGGTGTGTTGTGTGTTTGAGTTTGTGGGTGACCCGGGTTCGAAACCCGGCGTCCCCATTTTATTTTTTCTCACTAATTAATATTATTTATAAATTATGGTTTTTAAATTCTAATATAATTATTAATTATGTATCGTTTAAAATTAATTTGAGCAATAAATACGCAACGAAAAATTATAACTGGATATTCGATTAATAAACGAAGCGGATTTTGGAAACCCGGTTTTCGACGGATGTTACATTTATACCGACACGTTTAAAAAAGTCGATGGGGAAAGAAAACCCTAAGGACCATATGTGATCCATCAAATACCGTACTAAGTACCAACCGAATGACGACCAAATCCAAAAAACGTAAAATAAAAACTAATAAAAAAACTAAACTTGTTTAACTCATATGGCAAAATGGTAAAAGAAAAAAAAAGAAAAAGAAACCAAAATTTTGTTACAAAATAAAAAAATCACAAAGTTAAAAAAACAACAAAGATAGCTAGTATTCATTATCATGTTACAGATTAATAGATATTGATACACCTTCATTTGCAAATAAATATATTTAGTGGGTAAATTACTATTTGGACCACATGTCATATAATAAATGAACTATATTATTGGTTCAGTCAAGGTATTTATACAAGGCAAGAGCACACTTTATCATAAATAGTAAGGGGTGAAATTCAAAAACATAAAACCATTGTGTCCGAAACAAAAAGCTACAAAGTTGATTGTAGTTAATAAGTTGGTTTATTATATTTATTTATATATATATATATATATATAAACTTCTAGAAGCGGTCTATCTATCCCTTAGAGATAAATGTATGGTTTTTTTAAATCCTACTATCTCCAAACCTTATAAATGGCTTTGTTTTTTTGTAAGATTTACTAGGTTTGTCTAAATCCTACTCTCTCCAAACCTTACAAATAGCTTTGCTTTTTATAAGATTTACTGGGTACGGTTGATATATATATATATGAACTTGTTTAGTGTTTTACACATTAAGTTTTTCTTCTATAGCTTACGTTTGTGAAGTTTAAAAAAAAAGTAAATATACCATGGTGTTATGATTTTTTTATTCTTTGAGTTCAGGTATAAAGTTTGTTGAAAAAAGGATTATGTTTGAAAGAGTATCTATATCAAGTGGTACTGTCGTAACGGTAACTTGACAAACGAAACCAATGACAATCGAGTAACGTCGATACTGGTATCAAAATTACAAGTATCCGTTGTTTGGTCTACAACTGATGTAAACACAACATTATTTTTTTTGGTTCTACAGCTTTTTTTTCCGTTGCATGACTTTATTTTTGTTTATCTTTTAGTTAAATGACTTTATTTTTTGGTATACATCAAAGAACTTTTATGTAATTAAATTGTTTTAAACTAACTTTTTTTCATCATACAAGCTATGTTCAAAATAATTTATATCTTTTTGTTGTAAACTATACCTAATTGCGAGTATCATACTGACTAGTGAAACAAACCGACTCAATCGTTACTGAACAACATTAGTATCATTGTTTATCGGTGTATGGGTTGATATTGATGTAGCGTGTGATATGATAATGAAGAGCAAATCATGTTGATTCTATGAATACTCGTGATGATCTTTCCTAAAACCCTCAAAATTCAACACAAAGGTTAGAGAATTTGAAGTGAAAAGTGATTAAACTCAAAATTGATAACTAACTGTTCGAATTACATGATATATATAAATAAAGACAAAAATCAAAACTTGGACAAGGCCCCTCTAGGGCCTTGCCACGATCTCCACTGGCCCAATCTTTTTGGCTGACAACTTATTATACTCTCCAACTGAAAAACGATCCTTAGTCAAAATGGCCCAAACAAAGTCACCCTCTTCAAAATCAACTTGCCTAGCTTTTGGTCTACAGTTTGCTTGTACTTCGAATTAATGTGGGCTAAGTTGTCCTGCACGGCTTTATGAACTTCATGTAACCCCACCACAAAATATAAGACAGGAAGTGACATCAAATCAAGAGGCCCCCGGTGTCACATCCCAACCGATGGTGGAAACATCAGAGTGAGACGAACTAGATTGTTCGAGACCTCATAACACTATTTGTGACAATATTTAATTAAACAACTCATTTTATTTCAAAGTATCGAATTGTCAAATTACAACATAATCGAAATACAAAGTAACAATAACAAAAATAAGTTCAACAAAACATAATAATCATCTTAGCATTCTACGTGTGTTTCAAAGCCGTTCCTACTAAGTTTCATCATACCACTTCATCAACCTGCAACATGTTAAAAAGTATAGTTCAATAACAAAGTATTGGCGAGTACACAAGTTTGATATCATAGCATAAGTATAAAAATCGATTAAACAAATCCACATGAATAGCTAGCATACGAGATAATTGTAAACGAGGCATGTGAACTACAAGTCAATCCTCTAGTGTACCGCATAATAGATTAAAACTTAACATTGACCACAAGAATACGGGCGGTGCGTTACTCCTATAGCGCTATACATGTTAAGGGAGGCTTGATTGAAGTGAATGACATTTAGATCACATAAGAATAGACCAAGTAACAAGTCAAGTAGCACATAACTAAAGCATGTTTGATGGATTGTTTGTGTGATTTCGTAGAATAAAAGTGTGATTTAGTGTAGTTTGATAAACTAACATATTGCACCAAAAAGTGTAAAGCATAAAAAGGGTTCGAGTGTACTCACGGTTTTGCAAGCTTTCACTTGTTACTTCGCGAAGGGTTTGGAGGGTTGGAGGAACGCCAAGTTATCTTTTGAAAACCTTGAACCTTTATATAGGGAGAGCTTTAGAGCTTTAGAGAGAAAAGAGAAGTGTTTGAGGTGTGAAATGAGAGTGGGAGGAGGTGGGTATTTATAGTTGAGGTTTGGGAGTTGAGTTAGGTGAGTATTAAATGCAAGAAACACAATCCAACAAGCACAAAATGGACCAATCAATGGGCAAGAAACCACTTTCTTTATGCTATTTTTAGTCCTTGAACTTAGTTTATCTTACATTTCATGGTAAAACTTGATATTTTTGCATGTTTTCAAGTGTATAAAGTATATGTAAGTATATTTTAGTTATCAAGTATGAATGTATGAGTATTTTCACGTATAACAAGTATCGGTTTGTATGTAAACACGTATTTAACAATTAAATGCATGTAAGACAAGTATGTATCAGGTATGAATTTTATTACGATCAAAGTCTCAGATTATAAGATTGGGAAATGAAATACGAATGCGATACGAATACGAGTTTCCATAAATAGAAATACGATTACACTTTCTAATTAAAGAAAGTACAAAAAAGCGAGGCGTTACAGCCGATCTGTTTAGTAACACGATGCTCTACTCGTATCCAACGAGGAGCTGATGGGCCTAATGTGACAGCTTGACTGAAATGAAAAAAAAAGTATAACCACAAAACCTTAAACAAATTATCACATAGCACGTTAGTTCACATAATGGTAATAGCAAAAGTGTTTGAATAAATGATTTAAATAAACGACACATGATACACCCCAAAACATGAATAAAGAGGGAAGTTTGTAAGAATTCACTCACAGTGGGTGCGTTTCTTGAGTTGATAACGAACACTCACGATTATAGATTCCGACTGACGAGAAAACTAATCTAAATATTCACGTAATAATTCGGTAAATATATCTCTTTTATTTGCAATTAGTATTTTATTTAAAGACTTTTATTAGGCTTTTTAGACAAATTTTAATATTATTTATTACTAATTTTTATGTTTAAAAAATCTTATTTTTAAATATATTTTTATGGTTTTTGGATAAAAATAAAGAAAAGTTTAATTAAAAATATACCCTTTCAGCGGGTCGAACCGGTATAATTCGTATGGATTTGGCATCGTGTGAGACTCGAACGCGTGACCTCCCGTATACGTGCACGCAGATCTACCAACTGAGCTACGTATCTAACCCGAAGTAATCTTGATTTTAATTAATTATATACACTTACTGAGTCAATTATATTTTGGTTTTATTTTAATAATGTTTGATTTATTTCAGAAAACGTATCACTATGCATCAAACCGGACTCGAACCCGCGACATTAGCTTCCTGTTGCACACAGCCCGACCAACTGGGCTGTGTGACTAACCCGGGATATTTATGATTTATATTAAATTTATATACTAACTGAGAGTTAATATATATAAGTATTAAAAAAAACTTTGGTTTAAATTCGGAAATTGGCATCGTGATAAGACTCGAACCCGGGACCTCTGCTTTAACTTTGCACACAGTCCACCACTAGACTGTGTGTCTAACCCGGTATAAACCTTGATTTTAATTATATTAATATTCTAACTCGACTTCTTCTTCATGTTTAATACCAGAATAGTATACCCGACTGATTAATCTAATTATACCTATTGGATTTACTGACTTATTATAACTAATCATGAAACAATTGAAAATAAAAGGATTCAAGTAATTGTACCGAAACAGAAGGGTGTTATGATTTCTCCGGTTGAATTCCGACGAAGACACAGTTTCCGACGAAGAGCAATTTGGAGCATAGAGCTTCTTTCGAGAGTTTTAGAGAAATGTTTAAGACTTAGCGAGTTCAAAAGAAGCTTTGGATCGCTATTTATAGAAGAATGTTAAATTTCAGTTTTTATAAGTTTCGGTCAAAAATTGATGACCAATTATTGTGTAACCGAATTGGTTTTAATTAACCTCATGATTGAGTCCAACTCATAACTGGGAACGATTCTTCAGTTTTAATTCGAAACAGAATCGGAGATTGATGATGGATTGGAAGATTACAACCGTTACAGACGGTTGTTCTTGAACTCAGTTTCAGTTGTTGTTTTAGTATAAACTTATTTGATTTAAGATTATAGCAGATATGTGTGTGTTGGTTGGGTGGAGACCCGGGTTCGATACCCGTGGTCTTCACTTTTTGATATTTTATTTTTATTATTTATTATTTATTTTTTAATTTTTTTATTATTTTTTTATAATTAACATTTATCATTTTACTTTATTATTTTAATGGAAATAATATATAAGTTTTAAACATTTAACATAAACACATAACGAACATCATAATGTATACTTTTCTTACAAAGCGGAGCAGGTTTTAGAACCCGTTTTTCGTCAAATGTTACAGTATCCCCTACTTTTAGAAATTTCATCCCGAAATTTAAGTAGTGGTAAGTTTAATTTGAAAGAGGTGATGGTATTTTTGGCGCATTGAGTCTTCACGTTCCCAAGTAAACTCAGGTCATTGTTTTGACTCCAAACGCACTCTGACTATCGGAAGTCGACTTCGTCTTAAACGTTTTCTCACTGAAGTCCATGATTTCTACAGGTTGTTCTACGAAATGCCTCGATTCGTCAATCTGAATATCTTCCAATGGTATATGGAGGTTTTCGTCGACAAGGCACTTTTTCAAGTTGGATATGTAACCGGGTGGGTGTGAAAATTTTGGATTTTGATTGAGGCGGCAACGTTCCTAGTAAGGGTTGAATACCCTGTTACAGGAATCGTTTTTTGATGCATGAGGTGTAGAAAAGAGTTGTATTTTGGAGATGACTGACTGAATATGGTCTCATGATTAAGGGTTTTGAGGGAAATCGTCGAAAGGATAAAGTTATATCACAAAGCTAAGTCTTCAACCATATCGCTAACCAAATTAAGATCTACACTAACTACACGGAACTTCTCATAACCGTCTAACTTTGCTTTTGATCATTTGATAAGAATACTTATATATAGGAAGTACCAGCGGCGTATCCACCATATCCTTGTCAAATTTTCATTGGCTTTGTCAGCATGTCACAATTAGTTCTATGTGACTCGTCCTAAAATCTACAAAACATAATCAAAACACAACAGCCAATGCTTGAGTCTCAATTTTGAGGGATACAAGACTAAATGACAACGGTACCTCTCTCGTGTGTTATGAGGAAGTGGTCAGTCTATGAATAAGTGATACACGACCCAACTCCTTTAAATGATGAGACGAGGTTCGTCGTGATGACATGAATTTTAATCGATGAGTAGAGACATGCAATGAAACAACTTGACATAGTGTGATATAAATTGCGTTAATGGCATTAAGATTTTGATACATTATTACCCAAAATTGAAAACAAAGATATCTTGAATAATTAAACAAAGAATGAAATTTATAGAAAACATTAAGAATTAAAGGTTGAAGCGGAGCCTTGTTTCTTTGTGGTGGAAGACTAGTTGGGTTTCTCGTTCGCACCATTGTTGACCTCAACTAGGTTCGCGTTGATGTTGTAGGCTCTTCCTCTTGCCAGTGGATGTGCTGGATTTTCCTGGTTCGCTTGGTTAACTGGGTTTGTTTGGGCTTGAGTGTTAATGATATTAACCAACCTAGGGCACATGTTTCTAAAGTGGGTAGGGTCACCACAATTAAAGCAAGCTCTAAACGTATGGAACCTTGGGAGATTGAGGTTGTTGATAGGGTTGAATCATAATTTGAGCAAGGGGTGGAGCTTGGTTTTGAGGAGTACGACAAGTTTTACTCAGATGACCATATCGCCCACAATTAGCACACAGTCGGCAGGGTATGGTGGGTTGATGGTGATAATGGCAGGTGTTGCATTGAGGATGAGGACCAGTGTAAGGTTTCTTGTTTGGGCATGCTAGGTTGGGTGCCACTTGGGTGATTGGGATAGCTTGAAGGGGTACGGCTTGTGGAGTTGGTTGACTTGTTTGAGTAACAGTAAAATTGTTCCCGTCTCGCTTTCTCTTGGTAGTGAATTGAGAAGAGGGTTCGGCTTGAGATAGATTAGGGGTTTCGGTTGGTGTTTTGCTACTTGCATCTTTCTTCGTCTCGTCCTTGAAATCCCCATTCCTGATATGATTTTCGGTGAGTTCAGTAGCTAGCTCCATTGCTGCTTCCAAAGTTGCAGGCACGATACTCATCACAAGATCCTGAATCTTCGAAGGAAGACCCGAATGTAATGCTCGATTAAACAGTATAGAGGAGTGAATAAATTAGAAACCATCTGATTCAACTCAAGGAACCTCTTGTTGTAGGTTATGTGATTTTCCTCTTTTGCTTCAAGAAATAGAACTCATCCTCTAGCTTTTTAATTTCGCTTCCTGGGCAGAAGCGTCTTTTCATGAGTTCTCGAAGTTCTTCCCAAGTTAGGGAGACTGCGGCTTCGGCGCCTCTTCTGCTCTTTTCGGCATTCCACCAAGTGAGTGCTACCCCATACAGACGTCCAGTAGCATAGCGCACCTTGTGGTCGTTGGGACAATCACAGTTGAGAAAGGTACTCTCCATCTTTTCGAACCAACGAAGGAGAGCAGTGACTCAGTTCCTTCGTACTTTGGAGGGTCACATGGGTTGAAGTGCTTGTAAGTGCACTTGGTGGTGTTTGTGGGAGGGTTGGCAGCATTTTGTCCCTCTTGATTATTTGGGTCGACAGGGTTTGCGAAAAGAGCTTGTTGAACTTGAATTATAATATCGGGAATTACGACGGCCATTTGTTGGGCTATTTGAGTAGCCATGCCTCGTCTGATTTTCCTGATCTCCTACCTCTACGAGAGTGAATAGAAGACATATACAGGAAATACGTAGCGAGATTATGAGTTTGGCATTTAGGTGTCACGTGTCGCATTAAGAAATTAACATAAAAAAAATCATTTGAGAAAAGTAAATTCACTACATCCATAGGATGTCTTGGGCCTTGCTCATGTTTGGGCCCCCATATGTCCCCCATTCTTGGCCTAGGTAGTAATGTGCGCCCCCATGACTACTAGGCTTTGTAGGGTTCACATTTGTTTTGGCCTGTTAACACTCGCACCACCTGAATGAAAATCGTAAAACAGGATTGCGAGATGTAAGGTCGGAGGGTGTCCTGATGTAGACACATTGACAACTCAAAGTGGGGTTAGTTCATACGACGTTTGGTGTGGCATGCTTTGGCCTAATAGGTCATTCGTACTCTCATCGTTAGTCCCCATGTAGGCAAACTGATCCGTTACTTTGGATTTATACGGATGCCAAACCTAGACAGGACGTTTCGACTACTGGTACTTGTACCCTTCCAGTTACTACATGCCCGTCGTAGAACTCACTTTGATGAGATTTAAAAAAAATGAAAACATCACAAAATCTTGAGAAAGGAAACATGAAAATGTTTAAACATGTGAGAATTGAAACGTGCGTGATGCGTATATATGTAAGCATGTTATGTTTGACAATATGTATAACACATTAAATATCACACAAAATCATATGATAGTAGGAGTGCTTGCATGCATTTGTGTGTGAAATAAATGTAAAACAAGTTAATATCATGAGTTTGCATGTAACCAAATAACAAGTAAGCAATTAAAATCTAATCGACTATAGTATAGGCTCTACGGGTCTAATAACCTATCCTATATTCCTATAGTCAAAAGCTCTGATACCAATCTGTCACACCCTGACCCGCAGCGGATATGGTAGTCGGGGCATGATTAGGTTTTCATCAAAGCTCATGACATTTACTATAATAAAGTTTCATATTTATTATTCCAAATAAAAGGAAAATTCCAACAAACACATAAACCATAGAAGCACCAAATGATCTAAACAAGACATTCAAATAATGCTTTATTTATCTTCTAAGGCCCAATCCTATGTGTTCCATGCTTCAACCTATTCACCTGTATCATGTGTAAAAATAGAGGTTTGGTCAACAAAAGTTGGCGAGTGAATTCCGTTTCAATATTTGAAAGAAAAAGATATGTTGATTAATTTAATAAAAATGTGCATAAACCAAATATGAGCAAACATATATGTAAACTATTCACAAACCACATAAGCATCTAGCAATGTACACATGAGCATGATAAATGATGAACTGTGAGATCAAGGCTCGATCAAACGGAGCTGATCTGATAAAGCATGCGATGCTCTACCCGTCTATACAGGGAAGTGATGGGCCTATTGTGAATGCTTGACTGAAATGAGAAAATAAATGATGAGCTGTGGAGATCAAGGCTCAACCAAACGGAGCCGATCTGTTTAGGCAACGCGATGCTCTACTCGTATCCAACGAGGAGCTGATGGGCCTAATGTGACAGCTTGACTGAAATGAAAAAAAAAGTATAACCACAAAACCTTAAACAAAATATCACATAGCACGTTAGTTCACATAATGGTAATAGCAAAAGTGTTTGAATAAATGATTTAAATAAACGACACATGATAGACCCCAAAATATGAATAAAGAGGGGAAGTTTGTAAGAATTCACTCACAGTGGGTGCGTTTCTTGAGTTGATAACGAACACTCACGATTATAGATTCCGACTGACGAGAAAACTAACCTAAATATTCTCGTAATAATTCGGTAAATATATCTCTTTTATTTGCAATTAGTATTTTATTTAAAGACTTTTATTAGGCTTTTTAGACAAATTTTAATATTATTTATTACTAATTTTTATGTTTAAAAAATCTTATTTTTAAATATATTTTTATGGTTTTTGGATAAAAATAAAGAAAAGTTTAATTAAAAATATACCCTTTCAGCGGGTCGAACCGGTATAATTCGTATGGATTTGGCATCGTGTGAGACTCGAACGCGTGACCTCCCGTATATGTGCACGCAGATCTACCAACTGAGCTACGTATCTAACCCGAAGTAATCTTGATTTTAATTAATTATATACACTTACTGAGTCAATTATATTTTGGTTTTATTTTAATAATGTTTGATTTATTTCACAAAACGTATCACTATGCATCAAACCGGACTCGAACCCGCGACATAAGCTTCGTGTTGCACACAGCCCGACCAACTGGGCTGTGTGACTAACCCGTGATATTTATGATTTATATTAAATTTATATACTAACTGAGAGTTAATATATATAAGTATTAAAAAAAACTTTGGTTTAAATTCGGAAATTGGCATCGTGATAAGACTCGAACCTGGGACCTCTGCTTTAACTTTGCACACAGTCCACCACTGGACTGTGTGTCTAACCCGGTATAAACCTTGATTTTAATTATATTAATATTCTAACTCGACTTCTTCTTCATGTTTAATACCAGAACAGTATACCCGACTGATTAATCTAATTATACCTATTGGATTTACTGACTTATTATAACTAATCATGAAACAATTGAAAATAAAAGGATTCAATTAATTGTACCGAAACAGAAGGGTGTTATGATTTCTCCGGTTGAATTCCGGCGAAGACACAGTTTCCGGGGAAGAGCAATTTGGAGCATAAAGCTTCTTTCGAGAGTTTTAGAGAAATGTTTAAGACTTAGCGAGTTCAAAAGAAGCTTTGGATCGCTATTTATAGAAGAATGTTGAATTTCAGTTTTTATAAGTTTCGGTCAAAAATTGATGACCAATTATTGTGTAACCGAATTGGTTTTAATTAACCTCATGATTAAGTCCAACTCATAACTGGGAACGATTCTTCAGTTTAATTTCGAAACAGAATCGGAGATTGATGATGGATTGGAAGATTACAACCGTTACAGACGGTTGTTCTTGAACTCAGTTTCAGTTGTTGTTTTAGTATAAACTTATTTGATTTAAGATTATAGCAGATATGTGTGTGTTGGTTGGGTGGAGACCCGGGTTCGATACCCGTGGTCTTCACTTTTTGATATTTTATTTTTATTATTTATTATTTATTTTTTATTTTTTATTATTTTTTTATAATTAACATTTATCATTTTACTTTATTATTAACTTTTAAACATTTAACAGAAACACATAACGAACATCATAATGTATACTTTTCTTACAAAGCGGAGCGGGTTTTAGAACCCTTTTTCGTCAGATGTTACAGACCTATTGATGTTGGTCTGATTTACCTTTGCGCTGAGTGCGCAAGGGTTCATTGTATGACCTATTGGTTCCAAGGAAGGTGCACCATTGCTCATTGTGCGCAAGATTATCATTGTAGTAAGCTGTTGAGGGTATGGTTCCTTACGTAGGCTTATGATTTTTGGGACCATACCCCTCCAGGTTAGTAGGTAACTAAGGTAACTTAATATCTATAAATTGGCTTCCCTCAAATAATATTTTGGCCTCTCTATCTATATATCTATACATTCTAATAAATTAGACTCTTTTGAGGACATATGGCACTCAATGAGGTCATCTCCAATCAGTTCCCAATCGTTTGCATTTTCTTTGGCTCGATGGCTACTTTTCCGGCATAGACAGCTACTTCTTCGGCATCTATTGTATCTTCGTCTTTTTGTCAAGCACCTATAACAAAGGTATATTATACAGAGTGGATCTCGATATCCAGTGAATCTTTGAAATTGCATTCTCAATTAAGTTTGAATGTAGAACCATAGATTCTTTCAATCAAATTCTTTCATTTCAATGTTTGCCCATCACCTGTTCGACCTTTTGTCTCAGATAGAGATGCGGATCATGTTACTTGGTTTTGTATTTTATTGATTATTATATTTGTTTTTGTAAGTTAGCACTATGTTCATTGATTAGAGTCTAATTTATGTACATGTGAGGTCTAACAATATGCAGCACACTACCATACTATATCTGGATCCTCTCTCATAAACTAGGATTCTTGATATTCAAGTTTTAGGAATTGGATCGTTAAAAAGCAGGATAGGTGCTTAACATTACATTTCTAGCATTTATGTTTCAAATACATCTATCTTAGGCAGTGTTGTAAAAATCGCGACTAGTCGGCGATTAATAGCTAGTCGGTCAGTAACTAAGTAGTTTTTCGTTAATTAGTCCATTAATCACTAGTCGGCTCTAGTCGCGCCTAGTCAGACCTAATCATGCCTAGTCGGCCGGCCAAAAATCAGCAATTTCGGCCAGATTGCGGCAAAAAACCTATATGTTCCGGCCAAAACCTGTATATACCGGCCAAAACCTCTAAATTCCGGTCAGTATCCAACCAAACCACGTGAATTCAACATTTAATCTTGTATACTTTAAAAAAATGAGTTGAGTAAAAGTTAAAGCCTAGCTACTTAAAATATTTACCTATAAAATATGTATATGTATACATAAAACTGCAAATTACATATAAAAACCCAATCCGATTAATCCCGAATAATCGTATTCCCCACCTCACCGGCCGACTAGCGACTAGCGAGTTTTCAAACCTTAATTTTTAAGTGTTTATTAAGCATAATATGTCAATGGAAATTTTGTAGATGTGTGCTTATTTTATGAATTATCTATATTCTCAATTCAGTTTTTCATAATATGTCAAAGCAGACGATTGCGTTGACGAGGTACATCCCTTCGTTTTATGTGAATTCTTTATAATTTTCATAATAAATTTAGTAACAACTAGTGGGATTTCTTGTGCTTCGTAGTGGGTTTTTAGTCGGTATCGGCATGGCTAGTTAAAGTATTGGTACGGTACCTGCACTCAGTAACTAAAAAAAAGATAGTCCAAAGCATATCGAAACATGTTTTACATCGATCGAAAATCATAGAAACATATACCGGTATCGGAACGATGTTATTCGGGTGGCATCAGTTTGGTTAGTAGCACTCGCTATAGCATACGATAGTAAACGTATACTCCGATTTGGATACAATTTGTTTCCAATTAATTTTATATGGACACGTCGAGAAACTTGCAAAAGCTAATATAGTACCAGTACTGATGTAGATCGAACAATATGGGTTCAGTTAGTCGTGTTAAAGAACAATAAAAACCAACTATATTTAACCCGTTTAAGTAAACCTTTTATCAAATCATAGATTAAAATAAACATGTTACAATAATATATTCAAAATGTGTATAAAACACTATATTGTGTTATTCAAATAACCAAAAAGAAAAGGAAGTAACTTTACATAAAAAAACTCAACGAATTTTGTTTTATGTCAAGAAGACTATACAAACAAATACACCATGGGTATCGATGTTCATAACATTAAAGAACAAAAAACCATCTATGCTTGACTTGTTTGTATAAAAAAATTAGTAAACTGTAGATAAAAATTAATACTTCACAAATTGTGTATTCAAAATTTTATATAATGTCATATTATATAACTCAAATAATGAAAAAAGTAAACACTTATAAAACATTATATTGTATTATTCAAATAACGGTAATAGTAAATAATGCCACTTTATATATTTAAAATAAACTAAAGCGCAAGTCAACTTTGATGACAAGTATATTTGTGTATTGATCACTTATACATTATAGTATACAACTCAGTTTTAAGTAAAATTTACATCTAATATAGAAATAAAGATTGATAACTTAGAATGATTAAGTTATATATGAAGGTAAAACTGTGAGAAGTTGTTTTTATACTTTTATATTTATAATTATATATATTATATTTGCGGTTAAGATAAAAGATTAAATACAAATTGAGTTATCGTACAAAACGTACATATGGTATTGAAAATTAAAAAAATGCGGTGACATTTTCGTAAGTATTTTATTCGTAGAGTAATTATCTTAATAAACTAGTAGAGTAATTATGATACACTTGTATAGTAATTTTGAATTTTGTGTCGTTTAAAACACTTGTAGAGTAATTTTGAATTTTATTTTGTTTGACGAACTTTTAGAGTAAATGTGTCTGTTATTTTTTTATGAACTGGTAGAGTAATTAAGATGCACTTGTAGAGGAATCATGATGAACTGGTAGAGTAATTTTGAATTGCATGTTGTTTAATGAATTTGTGGAGTAATTGTTTATGTTACGTTAGTAGACTAATTCTTATGCACTTGTAGAGTAATTTTAAGTTACTAGTTGCTTGATGCACTTGTAGAGTAATTTTGAATGATATCTTATTATAGTGTATTAATAGTAAACTAGTAGAGTAATTATTATTCATTTGTAGAATAATTTTGAATTGTATATTATTTGATAAACTAATAGAGTAATTGTGTATGCTATGTTATTTTGATTAACTAGTAGAGTAATTATCATATATTTGTTACTCTATTAATAGATGCAGTTGTAGAGTAATTTTGATAATTACTCTACGAATAATATTATGTTTTTCTTTAATTTTTCACTCTATTGATACATATGGTATGATAAATTTATTTGTATAGAAATTTTACTCTTGTGGTTAATTGGTTATAATATCCCTTGCTTTGATATTATTTATCAGAAAAAGTTGAGTCAAGAATATCCGTATAAACGTTGCTAATATATTATTGTTATTATTTTTATTTTTTTTATTTTTAGTTTGTCATTATTATATGTAATTAAAATAATTTTATTTTTTATTTTCATATATTATTATTTTAATAATTAATTTTGAGCATATTTTGTTTTCCGCTTATCACTTTATTAAAACAGGTCAGATATAGTTGGGTTGTTTTCTTTGCCATGAGGAATCGAATAGATACATTTGGAACAACATCAATATAGGTACTATAATCGTTTTTATGGATGTGGCGGTAAGTGTTTCTTGAAATTGGAGTTACATTTACAATAAAGTACTTTTTAGTACCGTAGGCTACAACGGGTGTCGGTACGGTAACGTACCGTGACAAACTGAACCCGTTATTTGGTTTTATGATTTTCGAACGCTATATATCGAACCAAATTGATACCGATAAAAAACCGACCACCGATCACGGGTAATCTACTGGTTTTCATACGTATAAGATACCAATTTAATACTTGATTTAAAATTCAATTTTGAGTTTAGTTAAAACCCTTGATGATCATAATAAATCCCTAGTCAACGTGGAGCCACTTCATCATATAATTACAACAAGAGAGTTGACACTTCATACATACTCCAAAAACCCATTCCACTTGCTACATTTTTCATGCAATATTGCGCCACCGATAAACCTCACTAGTATCAGTGAACCTCTCCATGCACCATATATACCCACAGCCACCACACCCCAATTCACACTACAATCCACAATGGCAAAGCTAACAGTTCTCGCGCTCGCCTTGGCCGCCCTTGTAGCGTTCGCTACCGCCCATACAACCATCTTCACCACCACGATTGAGGACGAGAACCCAATCTCAGAACAAAGAAAGGCAGTGTAGCCAACAGTTACTGGGACAAAGGTTAAACGAGTGTGACATGTATTTCATGAAGGGGATGGATGACTATTGACGAAGGATACTCCATTCCGATGAGGTGGCTCGAGGAAGTTATCCAGCAGGCCTGCTGCAAAGAGCTCCAAAACGTGGACGAGCAGTGCCAATGAGAGGTGGTAAGCAGATGTTCCAAGAAGCCTTGCAGATGGTGAAACAACAACACTCTGTACCCTTCTTGGGCTCTCAACGACAGAAGATGCAAAAGCTGAAGCAGAGAGCGCAGGTTCTCTCTAACGTATGCAAATTTCAGTCAAAACCATGCGAGATCGGAACCATCACCACTACCATCACCAAGAGCAATATGGAAAGGGAGTTTAGTTATAATAATAATAATAATGAGCACATAGGGTTATTCATTTGTAATCGTGGTTCTCATCCTATCTTTTGGTATGTTGAATGACACATATGAGTTAAAGAGAAAAGTGACCCGATGTTCATGAAGATCTTATTAAAATTCTAAAGTTAATGCTCAAAACCGATTTTTCTATCTATTTAACAAATAGAGTACATGGCCGCTTTATAGCCCAGTGACATTTTTAGGATGGGATAAGGCTTTAGCACCAATAGGATCAGGGTTTGATTCTTATAAGGGGATTTTTTCATATTTATTGGGTTTCTTCCTGAGTTACTGTATAGGCATTATGCTTAGTGGAGATGGATATGATCGGCTGGTTCCGCTAGTGACACAATGATACTCCAATAGTTCGTCAGTAATACAAATTTGCCGTTAGAAAAAAATTAACAAATAGATATATCTTGAGCATAGAAAAAACTTGAGTTGAATATAACGTTAAAATTCTATATAAAGAATGTTTCATTTACAATAAAAATAAGGGGCAACTGTTTGGATGGTTGATGTGCTTGTTTCAAATTTCACCCTTAATCTTCTAAATTACATGTTTGTTCTATGTGATATTCTCAGTTCTTTGGATAGTCTGTTAATGTATAAACGTTAATTTTTTACTGTATAAACCTTAATTTTTTCGGTGATTAAATAACTAAATTAAGCTTTTAACATTCAATTTGCAAATAATTTACAAGACTCGTATATATCTTACCTAGTAACTTACCTATATCTGTAATTTGTTTCAATTTAAATTTGAAATCATAAAAGCTGTGCTGCTTGTAATCATATACGTGGAGCCATTTCATGATACACATCCAACAAGAGAAATGACACCTCATACGTATATATGTATAGCTCGTTCATGTGTAACCGTGGCTGAATTATATTTTATCTTTTTATAAAACGACAGATGAAGTGAGAAATAGTTTCTTTTAATTTTAACCGCATTACGCAAAGAGTTGCTTTTGATTTGAGATGTTATTAGGGGTGGGGTGCTCCACTAGCCATCACTCATTACATTCAATCAAGTTTCGCCATCTCATCGAGCATCCTTTCATCACCAGTGATAGAAATTAGTGGGGTGCCTTACCACATTCACTTAAGTTCCGCTACCTCATCAAGCATCCTTTTATTACTAAGATGGAATTTAGTGGTAGTGGGGATGCCTATCACTAGTGGGTGCCCATCACAGTCAAATTTGCAACGGATATATCGATTCTTCAACGCGTGATGAGTTTGACGTGTTTTCTTCACCATGCTTGACCACGGTGTTCCACGCGTGGTGCATGTTTTCTTCACCACGCGTGACCACGGTGTTCCACGCCGCATGGTGCACGGAGGCGCCCCACTCCCCTTATAGTGACCCATCTTTGCCCCTATATGTAAAAGATAATGGTACACCGAGACGCAGATCCACGAAATTTGTTATAGGGGAGAAATTTTAAGGATGGTTTATTAAACGATATATTATTTATCTATTTATTTATTTTTTCGGTATAGTTCAACTTAGATCGGTTCAGGTCATAATAAAAAATAAGAATAAAAAGTAAGAAAACTAAATTTTATATGATAACTCTAAACTACAGCAATCATTCAAGTATTCAATATCAATCACAAACTTTTTGTAAACCTTACCTTAAACAAAGAAACCACTCTTTGGTTAGAGGCGTCAAAGTAGGGCTATGTGGTATGGGCAACAGAGACGCATCCACACCGCTTCCCACTATGCGGTATTGGGGACGGCGATGGCTGTCGAGCCCGGTGGAGGCACGTCCACACCGCCTCCCACTACTTCGTCCCGTCTCCATCGTCATCTCCAAGACGCCAACGATAGTTCCTTCCTTATCCAACAAAGACACGTATATAAAGGGGTTCATTATCATACATTTGGCCTATCTTTTGGGGCTCTTCCTACATCAGATGACTTGGCCGCTTACGTAACAGATCATCCTTAAAGGACTACCCTTCTTCACATTCACCAGCCTAGCGATCCGAAAATATGATCGGAATAGTGCCAAAGTTGAGGGGTTTTTTGGATCGGAATAGTTCCATAGTTGAGGGGTCAAACTGCAATAGATGATAATAGCGATCAGCGATCGCGACCCGAAAATACTATTGGAATAGTGCCATAGTTGAGGGGTCAACATTAATAGATGATAATAATGATCGTAATTAGTGCCGTAGTTGAGGGTTAACTGTATAATAGCAATCGCAATTCGTTCGTTTCTTTGTTTTTTAATAATAAGGTTTAAAAATTAAATTTTTAACAAGGTTTAAAATTAACGATCACAGTCGTCGCCTGTTTGCTTTTTTATAAGGTTTAATAAAAAATTAACATAGGTAGTGGCCTCATTGGCTTAAGCCTTAACTCATTTAAGAGGGTTTAGATTGGGCTTTAAGACTTTAACTACTTACACAACAAATCTTATGTATAAAGATTTCTAATCTCCCTTTTCTTAGGAGTGGGCTTCATAAAATTTAATGGAGATCAATTTAGGGAGTTAATTGATAGAGATTGCAAAAACTTTACAAGGGAAAAGCAAGATTTTAAGAGGTATAACACTCATTTTTTAGGAGGGCGGCTACCCTTTTATAGAAAGTTAGACCACTCGGTGTGGGGTCGTCCAGGCCCGGTCTGGTCCGGCGACGCTCCCCAACACCACCCCGAGTGGGCCGGCGGGGTCAAGGAAGTCTTCTAGGGATGTTGGAGACGGGGCGAGTGGGACAAAAAGTAGCCGGCGTTCCTGTACGAAGTCGGAGAAAACTTAACAACGAAAATGAGATCGGAGAAATTACCATGCAAGAAGGAGAGACATAATTCGGGCCGCCGTTGAGGTGGTCAGTTCGACAGATGGATACCGGAGCATGGAGACGAGCGGCGGTATGACGTCGGAGAAGTGGCGACGGAAGCGGTGGGATGTTCTGGTGAGGCGTCGGATCTCTTTAGCGGCTTTGAATTTGGAAGAAGGATCTTGGTTGTGGGTTTGAGTCAATGACGGAGGTGGTGGGAATGGGTGATCTCCGGTGACAGCGGTAAGATAGCGTATAAAAATTAAGCATGTAAGCATGATTGTATGTATGTATGAGTGTGTCGAACGTAGGCGAAAACACTCGGGTTATGCCTACTTATAGATTTCAAGTATGACTACCAAGTAGTGCGAATGCATAAATTTTCAGTATGATTGAAGACAAATACGTATAACATTAGCATGCAGTATTGAGCTTATAGGTGGAATAAAATGGGATTTAACATATATACGTTACTATGAAGTTGCGAGTGTGTAAAATACGAAGTGTAATGGTGATATGTATAATATTGTTATGTAATATTGATTGTATAAATAGAAACGTGTATGGCGATATGCATGTGTATGGTTGCTTGAGTCAAAACATTGAGTTGGTTGAAATAAAATAAGTCGGGGTTGTCGGGAATGAAGGACCAAAATTGTGAATGCCGGGTGAATATTGAGAATAGTATTATTTTTTTTATGTAAGATGTGGTTTGTAAAAAAATGTTACCTTGGTTTAAAAAAAAATAATTATGATTTGAGTATGTCGAAGATTGTCCGACCTAATGAGTCTTCCATGCCCACGTGTTTAGATTTAAAATTGCTTACTAACATTCTTGAAAAAGACTTTAAAATAGTGAACTTGCTTCATTGAAGATGTTATATATCGAAATAAGGAAAGTTGCGTTTGAAAATTCCATGGATAAACTTGGATTTTTTTGAAAGGATTTTTGCAAAAACGTACTTGTATGTATGTGAGAGAAAGTTTTCATTGGTTCTTCGTTGGGAACAAAATGTCTTTAGAATGATAGTATAAAGTGAGTGTGTTCTAGTGATTGGACGAATTATGAAAATCATGGGCAAGAGGTTCATTAGACCGTGTAAGTTTAATAGATAGCTTTTCATAAGATTTTGAAGATTTGGGAAAGAAACATTTAAAGTATCATTAGGAGTTTCGTATATGTGATTTACGTAAATAGGTTGTATGGTGAGAAATTGTTTGGATAAAATAGTAAGGTTCGAGGTTCATGCATAAGTGAGGAAATTCACTTAATGATAAAAAGGTTTAGGTATAAATCTAAATCGATTAGTTGTCATGAAAGTGGTCGACAATAGGGAAAGGGTGAGGCTTTATCGTGAAGTGATTATGAAAGTTACGTTTGAGCATATACGTATTGTATAACACGTATGAGTTCACATAGGTGACATAAGCATAACAAGTATTCAATAGTATAATCACGTATGATTGCGTAAGGAGTATAAATTTAGTTGGTTTACGAGAATTACTATTGTTTTTTTTATTGCGAAAGATGTGCGAATTATGCATCGGGTTCGAAATGAACGAGATAACAAGTATTAAAACACATAGAAATTGAGATAACATAAAAGATAGACTTAGTAAAATATTGGAGTGCTTTGGGTTGAGAAGCGTCGACTATTCCAAAACGAATCGAAGATCCTTTCAAATTAGAGGAACGTGTTTTGGCCTATAGGTAAAATGCTCTCGTCGAGAAGCGATTAACGGCATTTTACCCTTCAGTTTCTAAACGTCTCTAATTTGATCGAAAAATTGAAACTTTGGCGAGATTGAAAGTATAGGAGTGGGACTAGTTGACAAGGTGCGGGTTTCACCCCTAACTTGGCAACATCGTATCCTAAGTGTGGTTGGTACTTACCAAACGAGGAGCGAATTCCGACTCGTTGGTAAGAGTCCACTAGAATATGAAATGGGAAATTTTCCATCAAGGTATAGATATCACTCCTAACTTGATGGCGTAATTTCGTGAAAAATCAAATATGCGGATTGAGAGTGATCACCAAAGTGCGGGTTTCACCCCTATTTTGGTGAGATCGTCTCGTTTATAGTATGAGTGTCTTCAAGTCTTCAAGCGTGTATATTGTGTAAATGTCTTAGGAAAGACATATTGCATATATTAAGACCAAAGGAAATAGGAAGGAGCAAATAGGAAGAATTAACATTTTTAAGCATGAGTCAAGAAGGGTCAAGTTGGACACTTAAACTATAGACTAGGTCGAACATGGCAATTCTACCTAATTCATTATAGTTATGGCTCTGATACCAATCTGTGACACCCAACCGATGGCGGAAACATCGGAGTGAGACGAAATAGATTGCTCAATGCATCATAACACTATTTGCGACAATATTTAAAACAAAACTTGTTCATTTCATATATCGAATTGTCAATTACAACAGAAATCAAAATACAATAACTTCAACAAAATTACAACATGAAAGCCTAACATTCTAGGTGCGTTTCTATGTCGTCCCTACTAGATTTGTCATAAGCATCCTCATCAACATGTAACATGTTAAAAGTATAGTTCAATACAAAAGTATTGGCGAGTACACAAGTTTAAGTACATAGCATAAGTATAAAAGAATTTACTCAAATCCACATGGCAATTGTATACAAGGTAAGCTAGCATGCAATACTAATTGTCAAACCCAAGTGTCCACAAGAATGAATGTGTCCCTCGTCACACGAAGTAACGAGACTAAAGTATGAATTAAGAATGAATAAGCTTAAAGCTTAACAATACCCCGATGGGCGGTGTGCTACTATTATAGCGCTATATATGTTAAGTTGGGGCTAGCTAAGTTAATGACAATAAGTATGTATGAATTTAGCATGAACCTAAGCATGAAAACAAGCATGTATAACGGATCGAGTGTATAAAGCATGTAGTGTGTGTATTCGTATATTTTTGTAAGTTCACATGTTACAACCCAAATTGTGTAAAAAGGAAAATGGGTCAAGTGTACTCACGGGTTTGCAAGCTTTCACTTGTTACTTCGCGAAGGGTTTGGATGGTTGGAGGAACACCAAGTTATCTTTTGAAAGCCTTGAACCTTTAGATAGAGAGAACTTTAGAGCTTTAGAGAGAAGAGAACAAGTGTTTGAGGTGTGAAATGAGAGTGGGAAGGTGGGTATTTATAGATGGGGTTAGGGGGTTGTTAGTTGGGTGCATTTAATGCAACAAACACAAAATGGACCAATCCATGGGCAAGAAACCACTTTTCCGGATTATGCTATTTTTAGTCCTTGAACTTAGTTTATCTTTCATTTCATGGTAAAACTTGATATTTTCGCATGTTTTCAAGTGTATAATGTATATGTAAGTATATTTTAGGTATCAAGTATGAATGTATGAGTATTTGCACATATAACAAGTATCGGTTTGTATGTAAACACGTATTTAACAATTAAATGCATGTAAGACAAGTATGTATCAGGTATGAATTTTATTACGATCAAAGTCTCGGATTACAAGATTGGGAAATGAAATACGAATGCGATACGAATACAAGTTTCCATAAATAGAAATACGATTACACTTTCTAATTAAGGAAAGTACGAAAAAATGAGGCGTTACAATTCTTATCAGGATGAATTTAACCCCAACCAATACTTTAACACACCCCTAGCTGATCAGAATCCATTGATTAGCCAAACCAAAAGGACGAGGACTCCGATCCAGAGATGCCACGGTCAGGTTCAAATGCGCACCCCATTGAAATCTCAAGTGATTCGAACTCTTATGCCGGATCACCTTATCAAGGTCCTAATGAGTGGGACCAATATTGGAACCAATTTACCTTTGCCAACACTCCTTCCCATCACTCTCAACCACCTCCTATATAAGAAGATGTTCACATGGAACCAATGGAACATCATCAGCCGCCACCTGAGCCGCCAAGGAGGAAACGAGTAGCACGCATGTCAGTACGTGCAGGTCAATGGTCGGGTTCGATACCACCATTGCCTAAACCCTACCCCACCATTCAAGAGGACCCACAAATGGGTGGACCCTCTAACACCTCAACTGTGGTGGAACCAACACCAACACCTACAGTTCAACCACCACCATCGGGTTATAGTAACCCTATCCCAACGTATCCGGATATGCCTTGATATGATCCATTTAACCCATCGACACATGTTGATTACCAAGCATGGTCGCATGACCCTTACATGCAAGCGGTCATGCATAACGCACTTTACCCGTCTCCTTTCCCACCTGCTTATCCACCTACTAGATATCCAAGTTATGGATACCAGTACCCTATTATGCCACAACCACAACCACAACCTCCGCCACTACTTGAGGCCATTAACGAAGCCTTAGAACGACTGAAAGAGGCACTAATGAAGGCCACTAGTTAAGGATAAAAGGCTCTTATATCATGATAACATTATAAATGATAGTTAAGGATAAAAGGCTCTTATATCATGATAGTTAAGGGAAATTATCCTGCTATCCAGAGGTGGTGGACTTAAGTTCAAGCCTCCAAGTCATTAAGGTCAATGTGACCAGGACTATTAATCAACCATTAAGGTACTCTTATGTTAACATTCAGGAATGTTCATACTCTTGGTAGTGTGACTTGAGGAACCACACTAGCCTTCAAGGTAATGGACTATGTCCTAACCTTATATAGCCTACGTGATCAAATTTGATCCCGGCTAACATCATCAGTGCGATGATTAAAACATCCATTAGTGACGTATTGCCCTTGGGGCTATGATTAAACATCCATTAGTGATGTATTGCCCTTGGGGCTATGATTAAACATCCATTAGTGATGTATTGCCCTTGGGGCTATGATTAAACATCCATTAGTAGTGATGTATTGCCCTTGGGGCTATGACTAAACATCCATTAGTGATGTATTGCCTTTGAGGCTATGATTAAACATCCATTAGTGATGTATTGCCTTTGGGGGCTATGTTTAGCATCCATTTAGTGATGATTTGCCTTTGAGCAATAATATATTGTCAAAATGACTGACATCTGTGGTTAATATACCCATGTCCATATTTTATGTCCATTAGTGACAGGCCAATGTGTCATATTTCATGTCCATTAGTGACAGGCCAATGTGCCATATTTTAATGTCCTTTAGTGACCGGCCAATGTGCCATATCATATGTCCATTAGTGACAGGCCTATGTGCCATAAATTTTATGTCCTTCGTGACAAGCTTATGAGCTAAATATAATTATCAATTATGACAATGACGGTTGTGACAATGCGATCCACTGTCCAATATCATATATGGACTATGTCCAAATTGTAATTTGCCTTTGATGGTCCTATGAAGACCTAGGCCAAATATAGATATGTTAAGCCTAAGAGTTGTGATGTTATTCACACTAGAATAGGCTATGGATTGTTATATCCAATGTTTGAAGCCAATATGGTTATTAATACCATGGCTAAGGGAAGTTTTATTTGGTATTTAGAACCAAAGCTTTAAAGAAATGGCTAACTCGAATGAGGCACAAAGTAGCCACCGGGATGTTAACTCTAATAACGCAGAAAATATAGCCATTAATTATGACAACTTCCAAGCTCGCATTGATGCATCCGTTGAAAAGGCCATAGCAAAGGCCATAGAAAAGCTTAAAGAGTCGAGTGCTACTCTCTCTAGATCATTATCGATTACCCCATCCTCAGCTCATAAGGAGAGCTTCGTTCACTCGAATGCGAAGAGTAAACCAAAGAAAATGGATTTTGCTGATAGGTCCCGTTCTATTAAAGACGGGTGTACCTATAAATATTTCGTCTCCTGCAAGCCCTAAGATTTTAATGGAGAAAGGATTTGTGGAAGCCCTAAAGTGCCTGGATGAGATGGAGACAATCGTAGATATCAGCAGCTGTGCTGATAAGAATGTGGTCAAATATGTATCACAGTACTTTAAGGGGGATGCCCTAATCTGGTGGAAAGCTATGATCTAATCTATGGGTAAAGTCCACCTATACAACTTAGGATGGCCTAAGTTTGTCGAATTAGTCAAGGAAACTTACTACCCACCTCATGCGGTGGAGAAATAAAAGACAGACTTTTTGTCTCTTTCAATGAAGAACCTAGATTGTCGGAAGTACGTTTCTGACTTTAACTCCCTATCTAGGTTAGTTTCCTATCTGATCACCCTTGAAACCAAACGCATTGCGTGTTTTATCAATGGGTTAGCACCTGAAATTAAGGGTATGGTAAAGACTGCTCAGCCTAGTACCTATAGGTCCGCTGTTGACCTATCTCTCTCCCTTACCCTTGATCTAGTAAGGCAACAGTCAGTTAAGTCTGAAGCTGACGGGAAAAGAAAGAGAGAAGATGACAACTCCTAAAGCTTTAATGAGAAAAATAAAGGAAGATTCGGGTTCAAAAGGAACCAAGACAAGTCAGCTGTAACGCCAACATCCAAGACTTGCAACCGCAGGCACTGGGGACAGTGTAATTATGGTCCACAAGACAAACCATGTGGTATCTGTAAGAGAAAGGGGCATAAGACCCTAGAATGCAAGGATCTTAAGGATGTTGTCTGCTACGTCTGCAATGAAAAATGGCATATTAAGACTAACTGCCCTAAGAATCTTAAGAGTAATAATGCGAAGCCTGGAGAGGCTAAGAAGGGAAATGCATGTGCCTTTCAGATGATTGCAAGAGAGGTTGTTAACGACAACAATATCATAACAGGTACATTCCTCATTAACGATATTTATGCTAGAGTTCTTTTCGATTCGGGTGCAGATAAATCTTTTGTTGATCATAAGTTTAGTGAACTATTAAACTTGCCCATAAGAACTCTAGATATACCATATGAGGTAGAACTCGCTGATGGAACATTAGAGATATCATCTTCCGTTCTTGATGGATGCTCTATATCCATTAAGAATCATTCTATCCCCAGCACTCTTTTAGGCATGGATTGGTTATCCCATAACCAAGCCTGCATTGTCTGCAATAAGAAACTCATCGAAATTAAAATCCCATCTGGTGAAATAATCACCATCACTGGCAATTCACACTATGGATTGCCAGACAAAGTGTCGTTCTTTAAGGCATCCAAGAGTTTAAGGAAAGGTTGTGTCATTTACATGGCACAAGTCACTATCAACGAACCTAAGCCGAATATTCAAGACCTCCCAGTTATTTTGGAGTATTATGATGTTTTTCCCGAAGAACTACCAGGTCTACCTCCGGATAGGCAAGCAGAGTTTAGGATTGATATCCTACCTGGATCAGCACCCGTAGCTAGAGCTCATACCTATTAGCACCAATGGAAATGAAGGAGTTGAGGACTCAGTTAGATGAACTTTTAGAGAAAGGCTTTATTCAGCCAAGTTCCTCGCCCTGGGGAGCTCCAATTCTTTTCGTTAAGAAAAAGGACGGTTCAATGCGGATGTGCATTGACTACCGAGAGCTAAACAAGATAACGATCAAGAATCGATATCCTCTGCCCAGGATTGATGATTTATTCGACCAACTTCAAGGGGCTAGTTATTTCTCCAAGATTGACCTAAGATATGGATATCACCAGCTGAAGGTTAGGAGTGAGGATGTTCCTAAGACAGCCTTCAGGACCCGATATGGTCAATTTGAATTTCTAGTGATGCCATTTGGGCTCACAAATGCACCTGCAGTATTCATGGATCTCGTGAATAGAGTCTGCAAACCGTACTTGGATAAGTCTGTCATTGTCTTTATAGATGACATACTTACCTATTCTCGTAATCAAGTTGAACATGAGAAACATCTTCGGCGCATCATAGAACTGCTAAGGCAAGAGAAGCTTTATGCCAAATTTTCTAAGTGTGAATTTTGGCTTAGAGAAGTCCAATTTCTTGGACACATTGTAAGTGAGCGTGGTATCCAAGTGGATCCTGCCAAAATTGAGGCCATAATGAATTGGGAAGTGCCCAAGACTCCATCAGAAATGCGTAGCTTCTTAGACTGGCTGGTTACCACAGAAGGTTCATGAAGAACTTTTCAAGAATAGCCACTCCTTTGACTACCTTAACCCGTAAAAATGTTAAGCTTAATTGGGGTCCGAAACAACAAGAATCCTTTGAGATTCTAAAACACAAGTTGAGAACTGCTCCTGTGTTATCTCTACCTGAGGGTATTGAGGAATTTGTAGTCTATTGTGATGCCTCGCACACTGGCATGGGCTATGTGCTAATGCAAAAAGGCAAGGTACTTGCTTATGCATCACGACAGTTAAAGGTGCACGAAAGGAATTACACCACCCACGATTTGGAATTGGGTGCCATTGTATTTGTACTAAAACCGTGGAGACATTGCTTGTATGGCACAAAGTGTATTATATACACTGACCATAAAAGTCTCCAGCATCTGTTCAATCAGAAAGAATTGAACATGCTACAGCGCCGTTGGATGGAAACACTTAATGACTATGATTGTGAAATTCGCTATCAACCCAGCAAGGCAAATGTCGTTGTTGACGCCTTAAGTCGCAAGGAAAGAGTTTAGCCCATTAGGATTAATGCGAAGAGCATTGAGCTCAGAAATAGCTTAAGTGAGAAGCTATTAGATGCGCAAAAGCAAGCCCTATTAGAAGCTGACATTCCTAATGAGGGATTAGGCAGAACTGTTGATCAGTTAGTGCCTGGAAAAGATGGAATCCTTAGATTTAATGGGAGAATCAGGTTTCCAGTCTTTGGGGGACTTAGAGATCTAATCCTCCAGGAAGCACACAATACGAGATACTCAGTTCACCCTGGAGGTGACAAAATGTATCAGGATAAAAAAGGAATTATTGGTGGATGGGTTTGAGAAATCCATAGCCACTTATGTAGCTAAGTGTCTGACGTGTTCGCAAGTTAAGACCGAACATCAGAAGCAGTCAGGACTTCTACAACAATTGGAAATTCCCACATGAAAATGGGAAATGGTAACTATAGACTTGATCACCAAGTCACCTAAGACCAAAAGTGGAAATGACACTATTTGGGTCATTGGGGATAGGGTGACTAAATCAACACATTTCTTGCTAATAAAGGAAACGTATAATTCAGACAAATTGGCTAAGTTGTATCTGGACAAGATTGTGTCCCTACACGGTGAGCCGGTATCTATTGTATCTGATAGAGATACTAGATACACCTCTCATTTTTGGAAAAGTTTCCAACATCATTAGGCACAAGATTAAACTTTAGTACGGCTTACCATCCGTAGACTGATGGTCAAAGTGAGCGTATTATTCAAACTTTGGAAGACATGCTCTGGGCATGTGTGATTGATTTAGATGGAAGTTGGGATGACCACTTACCACTAATATAATTCTCCTACAATAATAGTTATCATACAAGCATCAAGGCTGCTCCTTATGAGGCCTCGTATGGGAGAAAGTGCCAAACCCCCGTGTGCTGGGCAGAAGTTGGGGAAGCCCAACTATCAGGACCTGAAATCGTCCTGGAGACCATGGAAAAAATTGTGCAAATCCATGATCGTCTCAAAGCTGCCAGGGATAAGCAGAAGAGCTATGCTGACAAGAGGCGAAAACCTCTTAAGTTCGAAGTAGGGGACAAAGTCATGTTAAAAGTGTCACCCTGGAAAGGTGTGATGCGCTTTGGGAAGAAGGGCAAGTTAAGACCAAGATATATCAGACCATTCGAGATAGTCGAATGTGTCGGCACTGTAGCTTATAAGCTCAGATTGCCAGAGGAGCTTAGTGGAATTCATGATGTGTTCCACATATCTAACCTTAAGAAATGTCTAGCTGATGAATCGCTAGCAATGTCACATAAAGATGTGCAAATAGATGAAAACCTGAGGTTCGTTGAGAAACCAATTTCGATCGAGGAACGAAAGGTCAAAAAGCTCCGAAGGAAATTAATACCTATAGTAAAGGTTAAATGGGATGCCCTTCGAGGTCCCGAGTATACATGGGAGGTTGAGTCCACTATGCGACAAAAGTACCCCCATCTTTTTGAATAAAATCCCGAGGTCGAGATTTCTTTTAAGGGGGTGAGGATGTAACACCTCATAAAATCGTGTCCAATAGTATAGTGACACATGTTGTATTTTTTTAGTCTATAAAGACCAATAAGGACTAAAGGTGTCAACATGCTCAAAACTTGGCCTCTGAGTGACTGATATGTCAACATGCCTAGCCTCTGAGTGACTGATATGTCAACATGCTTAAACATTAGCCTCTGAGTGACTGATAACCATTGGCCTCTGAGTGACTGATATGTCAACATGCATAAAATGAGCCTCTAAGTGATCCTTTACGAAGTCCTAACTCTCATGCGTGCCTGTTGTTGGAAGAGAGTGGTTAATTCTGTAAAAAAATGTGAAAGTTGGATAATGGAGGGACTAAAAGCGTCAACATGTTAATCTATACCTCTGAGTGACCTTTAACGAACCGAGAGCTCGACAATGTCCGGGCATAATCCTGGTACGTTGTCACACCCTGACCCACAGCGGAAATAGAAGTCGAGGTATAACTGGGTTTTCATCAAAGCTCATGACATTTACTATAATTAAGTTTCATATTTATTACTTCAAATTTAAAGGGAAATATCCCAACAAACACATAAAAACATACAAACACAAGAAAAATGTTATAGACAAGATATGTTTTATTCTTCTTCTAAAGCCAAATCCTAAGTGTTACTCTCCTCAACCTGCCACCTGTATCATGTGTAAAATCAAGATTTGGGTCAACAAAAGTTGGCGAGTGAATCTCATTTAAACATTTGAAAGAATTAGTTATATTGATTAATTAAATAAAAATGTGCATAAACCAAATATGAGCAAGCGTCTATGTAAATCTATCCATAAACCACATAACATCTAGCAATGAACACATGAATATGACAAATGATGAACTGTGAGATCAAGGCTCAATCAAACGGAGCCGATCTAATGAGGCACGCGATGCTCAACTCGTATCCAACGAGGAACTGATGGGCCTAATATGAATGATTGCACTGATATGAGAAAATGTAACCACATATAACAACAAACAACATTACATAACACATTAGATCATATTATGGTAGTAGCACAAGTGTTGAATAAACGAAATATATAAACGACACATGATACCCCCAAAACATGAAAAAGGGGAATTTGTAAGGATTCACTCAGAGTGAGTGCATTTCTTGGGATTGATGACGATTGCGCACGATTTAGGATTTAACCGACGAGGGAAACTTACCTAAATAAGCACGTAATAATTCGATAAATATATAAATTTTTATTTGAAATTAATATTTCTAATTAATGCTTTTTATTAGATTTTTAGATCTATTTTTGTGGTATTTATTACAATTTTTAAACTTAAAAATCTTATTTTTAAGTATTTTTATATGATTTTTAAATAATAATAATAAAGAAAATCGTTATTAAAAAATATACCCTTTTACAAGGTTGACCGGGTCAACTGGTTTGACTTAGGAATTATAGGCAGCGTGTGAGGTTCGAACTTGTGACCTCCCGTATACCTGCACGCAGCTCTACCAACTGAGCTACGTGTCTAACCTGAAACATTGTCTGTTTTAATTATATATATATACTAATTAGCTTATCTATATTTTGTTTTTATTTGAAAGGGTTTAACAATTGCCAAAACCGTTTTCAGAAGCCGGATCGAACTCGCGTCTCTCTGTTCATGTGCACACAGCACAACCAGTTGGGCTGTGTGTCTAACCCGTTTAAACACTGAATTATATTAATTATATATACTAATTGAGGGGTGATCTGAATAGGTTTATAAAAAAATTGTTTTTATTTCTGAGAGTCGGAGACATGTGCGATTCGAACCCGAGACATATGCTTTGTGATTGCACACAGTCCAACACTGGAATGTGTGTCTAACCCGATTAAACTTCTGATTTTAATTATACTTAAACACATTATAAACTTCATCTTCTTCACCATAAAAACCCAGAAATCATACCCGATTGTTAAATTCTAAAACTGTTTTGTATTTGCTGATTAATTACCCCAGTTATCAATAACACATAAAATAAAAGGTTTAAAGAGATTGTTGTACCGAAAAGAAGATGGCCCGACTTCTCCGGCGATACTTCCGACAACAACACAAGATTCCAGCGAAGTAGAATTTGAAGACAGAGAGATTTTAGAGAGGTTTGTGAGAATGAGCGAGTTTAACAGAAAGATTGTGAATCGCTGTTTATAGAGAAGAAGTGGTTTTAAATTGATTTCCGTTTTTGTTCGTTTCGGTCAAGAAATTGACGATTCTTAATGATTTTATAATTGATTTGCATCATATTTGAGCCTTAATGTGCGATTTGAAACAGTTTTGCAGCTTAAATTTCTAGATTGAAACGTTGATTTGATGAAATTCTTGGAGTTACAGATGTGGTCTGGGCGGTTAGTTTGAACTGGTATAGTGCGCTATTCTTAGTATAAGATTTATTTGATTTTGAAATGAATTAGATGTGTGTGTAGTGTAGTGGAGTGGTGTAAGCTGTGTGTGCGCTTGATGGGGACCCGGGTTCAAACCCGATTGCCCCTTCTGTATTTTTTTTTGTTATTTTTAAACTTTATTTGTTAATATTATTTTTAATTTTTATTTATTTATTATTTTAACTCTATAATTAATTTATTTATTTACCATAAAAATTTATTAACTCAATTATAAGATGAATAAATGCGTAACGAACATTTAATAAATACTTTAATTTTAAACGGAGCGGGTTTTTGGAAACCCCTTTTACAACGAGTGTTGCAAACGCCAAGTATTGGCTGCGGGAGGGTTAAAAGTGAAAAGGTGTTTTTAGAAGGTTTAAAGGGGTTTAATAAGTTGAGGGGCTAAATGTGGCAAATTTTGAAATCTGACATGGGGCGCGAGAGGCCTGTGTCTGCAGAAAATTTGCTTGGCCTCCACACATGTTTCAAACAGCTTTGTCACGTTTTAGGACACTTGTAAGCTTCCCCTTACACCCCTTAACACCTGGCATCACCTCCTTCAAGCTCTCCAACTATAAATAGGTGCCAAGGTTCACCATTTGAACTTGCACCTTTCTCATTCACAACTCTATCTCCCTCCTCTAGAAGTTCCTAACTGAAAGGAGCATCCAACTAAGTTCTATTGCATTCTAGGAACCTCTTGTAAGTGTTTCTTGCTCTTGCATTTTCGTTTATAGGCTTTTATAGCGTTTTACGGAAAACGCCTTGACTTTCGGTTAAGACCATTATGGTCTAGCCATTGTTCGTAATGAACATGGCTAAGTGATCATAATAAGGTAGGTGTTAGTCCCTATAAAGAGCAACTCCTGAAGATCACGTTTGCTAGACCAATTGACGGGTCAAAGTTATGATATTAAAAAGTCAAACAGGCTATTTTTCGGAAAAATCATAAATTGATCTTATATATGTTATGAAACCTGTTTTGACACTTAAACAAGTTGGTAATAATTATTAGAACATTAAGAACATGTTCGGCTCGTCAATTTCAGTTCTAGAACAAGTTTGACTTCTGCTTTGACTTTCGATTCTGACCGGATTTAGATCAGTTAGATACTGATCTAAAGTTGCATTATGATCGTAATATAATGTAGCATAACCCTTTGAGGTTATATTACCTGATCATAATCAGAATCTAAGTTTATGCACAAGTTCCGTAATTATGTCATTTTGACATAATGCCCTTTTGGCATAAAATAAGGTTTAAAAGATAATAAGCTTGAAAATAATTTTCCTACTGATGTAATATTATAAGTATGATTATTTGGGATGTTAAATCAGATTATAAACTGAGTTTATGAACAAGACCTTGTAATAAGTTGGTAAATGACGATAAAGCCTTTATGGCTTATAAAATGGTTTTAATCATATCTTTTCAAGGTAAATCTTTTACCTACTGATTTAACATATCTAAGATATTTTAATCTGACCTTAACATTAGTTTTCGTTAAACATCGCATAAATGGTCATTTTACGACAAAAGCGTCGTTTCGGCGCATAGTATGGTTTTAAACCATATTTATTAACCAAGATTTGTTACCTACTGATTTTAAAAATTATTTTAAATATTTTTACAGTAGGTACATGATACAAACTCAGAAACTCAAATAATTTATAAACTATGTGTAAAATGACCAAAATGCCCCTTTGGTTCATAGTTTGGTCATAAAAGATAAATTACACATATAATTAATCTCCTACTGATATTATATCATAAATAATTTATTTTTCCACAATACTTATAGTTATAACATCAAATTATATTCAAGTTCCTTTTATATGGTATGAAATTACCGAAATGCCCTTATGAGGCATAATTTCATTTTAAAACCTTAATGGGCATATAAGTTGATATCCTACTGATATTACAACTTAATTAAAGTATAATGGCGTATAGAACTTGTCCATGACTTATCCGGTTACCCATTATCGCTTATAAGCATACGGTTGAATATAGTAACTAGTTTACGGAATTTAACCAAAACGGGTGTAACCTTATCATTTTAAACTCAAAATCCAAAATGTTAATTGTTTACCCATTTTATAGAGGTCAAAAAACTTGTTGGGTTTAAACTACATTCTATCCAATCATCGTTTAATCAAGTGTTATACGTTTTGATCCTATACACTACTCGGTCTAAGTCTATGACTTAAATAAGACCGTTAGTATTTAATTGGTTAGCTTATGCCATAACCCAGACTAGAGCCTTCCGGTAAATGCTATCTGCACTTAGCTCATTTTGAATACGGCTGGGTTATAATCTTGCATTTTAAACAAGGCTAATTCAGGTAAATACTCTTGACTTATTTACCCTATACGGGCTTGGGATACAGTAAATTATTACCGCTTGGTCGGAAATGGGATCAATCGAATGTCGTATTGTGGCTAGTAAATCCGTATATTCCGTTTTAATCAGTTTTGTTTGATAACTTAAACATCAGGGGTTAACTACTGTGTCCTGTTTATCTCGGCTCATTACATTAGATAATGGTCACGACCTTAGCGCGGGGTGTAGGCATACACCTGAAGACGCGCAAATGCAAATTACCCAAGACATTAGGGATAATTCCTCTGTGAGTTATAAGTGGTGTGTACTTAATCATGTCTCGGTCTCTGTACTGGGCCCTGTATGTATGGACAAACATGTGAATATGTTAACAAGGTTACAAAGTAACTTTCCCAAGTTATAAAAGATTTGTGCCCTGTGCACTTAAATCTAATTTCTAGAATGTTTTCAAAATGAGTCTGTAGGGTGTATTTACCAACGAAAGCTGACGTATTTTCAAAAGACTAAGCTTGCAGGTACAATACGAAATTGGCCAGAAGCTGCTCGGTAGTGAAATAAGAGGATCTTGCAAATCCTTAGATCTACCCTAGAGTCTGTTTTATATTCTTTCTTTGTGCATTTTATGATCCGCCTGTAGATCTTCTATTACGAGCCTGTAAATTATTTTGTATTTCAAACATTCGGTTTGTAATAGTAATTTTACTCCAAGGCTTCCGCTGTGCCTTGTTTAATTGACAATGATGTTATCAACTGACGTCACATACTCTCCACCCGGGCTCACCGGTGTATGGATTTGGATTTGGAAATCCAGGGTGTGACAATATCTAAACTCTTGTTTTAGTCCTTTAAATCATAACCAACTATTATGTTTTTTTTAATGAAATTATTATACTATCTTGTTTTATACTACAAGACTGTATCAATCTAATCACCTCATTGGAAGATATGGGTATGATACGTTGATATCTTCTTTTTTTAAGTTAGATATTAGTTTGTTCTTGATGCAGGGAGATTGTCGGGTGTGATGGACGATAGAGGAAAATACATATACATCTCTCATGAAGAAATGCAGGCAGTTGCAGATCACTACATCAAGCGCGAAGGTCGTGTCAGCATCTATGAAGCACAGAAACGGCATGGAGCAGCCGTCTCCCGTCCCGGGGACTGCAAGGGGACGGAAACGCGACGGGTACGCCTGGGAAACGTCCCGGGCGATTAGGAAACGTGGAGGAAACGGTCAGGCGAAGGGGACGGCCAAGAAACGTCAAACCGAAACGTTTCCTGTGCGTTTCCGGGTAAACGTTTCTAATTTCTTATTTCACAAGTCAAGACTATGTCGGAGTATGGTGATGATTCGAGGCGGGATTTTAAAGGAATCGAGGCATTTAGAACGGTTAGTGGTGGAAATGGTGGCTGCAGTATCAGGAGGGAGAGCTTTTCGGTGTCCAAGATTTGGCTTAGAGGGAAGAAAGAGAAGCCCAATTCGACGGCAGCTACCATTGAGCCACTGCCGAAGGGGGCTTTCTCGTTGCAATTTTTGCTTCACCAGAACGTTATTGGAGATGAATCAAAGGCTTCTGAGATGGGTTGTGAAGATCAAGAAACACATTGTAACAATTTTGATCAACAAGGGACTTCAAATCCACCATCTTTTGCAAAAAGGAGTTTGCTTTGGCTTGTGGGTAGGCAGAAAAACAAGGTTGTTCATTCATCTATGTCCAGTAATGTTGAAATTTTTTGCACCCAACTATGTTGCTATCTTTATGTTAGATAATTTTTTGCACCCAACTAATTTGAGTTTTTGTGTTACATTATCTTTGATATATATTTATTTTTTTATATGTTTTTTTTTCCCGTACCCATCCCGTCCCCGCTTCTTAAATTTTTTAGTTTTGCCGTTTCCCGTGCCCGTCCCCGTACCCGTACCCCGTCCCCGTACCCGTCCCCGTACCCGTCCCAGTGCATCCTAGGTCAGCATTGCACATCTAGCAAGCCAGTCAAATCAGTGAGGATTTAGGCACTGCAGATGAGATTACAGTTGCTTGATTCAGCATGTATGACATAGACCCTTGGATCCAAACATAGCTTACTTGTCTAACTTTCATCAACTCTGGTTTTGTGTTAGAAACAGGTTGTACAAGCCAGTAATAGTTGTCACACTAACTTTTGGTAAGAAATATTACTTATCTCGTCCAATGTTGCAATGTTTGATAGGAATGTGAAAGTATCGTGCATTGGTAAGATTATAAAAATTAGAGGTGGAAAAACGGGTTTGTCAAATTGTTTAATTTTGTGTAGTAATTGAATTGGGTGTAAATAAGTCTAGCCGAATTTGAGTTCTTCTAATCTTAAGCTGAATTCATTTAAAATTTGAGTTCTTCTAATCTTAAGCTGAATTTATTTTAATAATAGTGTTTGAGCTTGAGCTCGAGCTTGTTTTGAACTTTTTATCTAAAGTTGAAGCTCGACATGAGTAATCTTTTGAGCTTGAGTTTGGTTTATTTTTTATTTATTAAATTTTTCTATTGATATACATATAACTAGTGTATACATAGTTGTATTTTACATACAAAGTATTATATAAATTAATTATTTAGTTAATATTACTTATTATGTAATAATGTAATTATTATATAAAATAACATAAAAAACTTCTATTTATATATAAATAATAGTTTTGTTTGATTTGTAAACTATTCAAAATTACAATACAAGGCTATGTGTAGTAGGTTAAATAAAAAGTAAAAAAAAGTAATTGTCATATCACTATCACGTAGACGGTAAGACTTTAATTAAATCACCTGACCTTCACAAGGGTGTAGTGAGTTTGCCAAACACAATTAATCTTTAATTGTTTATTTTTATAAAAATGAGGAACATTTTTTAATTGGTTAAATTGTGAGATCCTCACACCCAAGCCCTCACACCCATTAATGGTATAACAAAAAGGGGGCGTGAGGCCGTTGGCCCCTCTTTTGATGATAGTAATGGGTTAACGGTGCAATGGTGGTGACGTGGAATTAGTGTTAACGGCCACTAGGTATAGACTAAAGCTTGTGTTTGAAGTCCTTCATTAGACGAGCTTTATTTTAGACTCGAGTCAATTAGAGCTTTTAGTGACTCAATCTCAAGTTGTTCATAAACGAGTCAATCTTGTGCAGTATGAACTACTCGACTCGTTTACATGTTTCATTGTCACTTTTTTGCTAATTTTTTTATTTTAATTATTTGAGCTTTAAGAATATAACTTATCTCAAATATAACTAATTAAAATGAATGTTGTTAGTCTTCAGGAACGAGAAAAAAAAAACCCAATATATCCAAAGGAATGTCACTTATTTTCTTTGGGTAGATTATTATTATTAACAAATAAGAAATAAAATATTTAAATTAAAATACATCCAATGAAAACCTGTAGAAAATATTCAGCAAAGTTATATAATGTCATGGGACAAATGTGCAGATCTGATTCCTAATTAAACGCTAAAACTGGGGAAGAGAATGCAGCTGAAATGGTCTCACTCCCAACTTTCCATTAATAACAATCCATTTATCTCCTCACTCTTCCGCCGGACCGCCGCTGATCCCCTCTCCACCACCACACACACTGATCGCAACCACTTAAACCACCGTGTGACGTTGTTAAAAGGGTGGACGCATCAGATAAAGTTGTAGTGAATCTTGAATACCAATAAAACAAGGATATGGGAGTGCCATGCAAATCATGGCTTCTCCTATTTCTTTCCCACATTTATATAACTACCGCTCAGGATGAGGCAATCACCCTACCAAAGGTGGTCGAAACATGTAACGGTATCTTCTTACAATACACCTTTGATTCATGACAAAAAGAGTACCCACATGTCAAAAACGCCACAGCGCAATCATGGGCATTCAAATCGCAATTAATAGTCGTTAACACTGGCACAACCGAGTTGAAATCATGGGAAGCGCTTATCGGTTTTCAGCATGATGAGATCTTGGTGTCTTTTGATGTTGCAACGGTTCTTAATGGTGATAGTTTTCCAATGAAGGTGGACAAGAATGGGACGCGTATGACTGGCTATCCGCAGGCGGATATGAAGACCGCCATTGATGCTGCTAACGATTTAGCGCAGATGTCCGCTAAGGTTAAGATCAAGGGGACCATGTTTGGAGTGAAGATTGGCGGGAACGTTATGCCTAAGAATATTAAGATTAAAAACGAAGGGTTAAGTGTCCTAAAGCTACAACCAAAGACAGTATGTGCTTCTTTCTAGATGTGTATATTGTTCTTTCTAGACAGTATGATCTATAAACATTTATGAGTCTGAAACACTACTAATTTTGTTTCTTGATGAAACAGAATTGATGCATGTATGTTGCACAAAAGATCCCAAATACAAAAAGAAGAAAAAGACAGCACTCAAGTTCTTCCCTCGTCAAAAAGCCGATCTCTCCATTATATACGACGTTAAACAGGCGTATAAAAGCAGTTATCAAGCTGAAGTAACCATCCAGAACCACCACCCCTCGGCCGCCTTGACCACTGGAACTTAACCTTCGAATGGATGCGAAACGAGTTCATATACGACATGCGTGGTGCCTTCACACGTCGCAAAGATGCTTCCGAATTCCTCTACAGTGCCGCCGGACAATACTACCAAGACCTTGATTTTTCCAACGTCATGAACTGTCAAAAAAAACCTGTAATTTCCGACCTCCCGTCCACCATGAAAGACGACAAAAAGGTCGGAAAATTACCATATTGTTGCTGTAACGGAAGCATACTTCCGAAAATCATGAACCCAATGAAAGACAGATCGGTTTTTCAGATGAATGTTTGGAAACTTCCTCCTGATATGAACCGAACCGCAATCAACCCACCGCAGAATTGGAAAATCGAAGTGTTTGTGAACCCGCATTACAGATGCGGGCAACCTGTTCGGATCGACCCGACAGAAACACCCGACCCGAGCGGGGTTGAAGCCGTAGTCACCGCAATAGCTACTTATCAAGTGGCTTGTAACATAACAAAACCAAAGCGGAAAATGGCAAAATGTTGTGTGTCATTTTCGGCTTATTATGCCGCATCAGTTGTCCCATGCAACACGTGTACATGCGGTTGCGACGATGAAGATACGAGAAAATGTGCTGAGGACGCACCAGCGCTTCCACTTCCTGCGGAAGCGCTGCTGGTCCCGTTTGCTAACAGAACTATTAAAGCGAGGGCGTGGGCAAAAATCAAGCATTTTGATTTACCAAGAAAGTTACCGTGCCCGGATAACTGCCCGGTTAGTTTGAACTGGCATGTTGATAGTGATTATAAAACCGGGTGGACCGCGCGGGTGACCATGTTTAACTGGAACCGGCGGCCGTTTGAGGACTGGTTCATGGCTGTTCATATGAAGCGCGCGTTCGTAGGGTTTGAAAATGTGTACTCGTTTAATGGGACGAAATTGCCGAAGGTGAACAAGACCATTTTTATGCAGGGGTTGCCGGGTTTGAACTACTTGGTCGGATTGAAGAACGGGTCGAAGAAGGGGAACCTCCGGTGCCCGGTAAGCAACAATCAGTGATATCGTTTTTGAAGAAACGTACACCGAGAATCCGAGTAGCACGTGGAGATGGGTTTCCGACGAGAATAGTGTTTAACGGTGGAGAATGTGCGTTGCCTAGAAGATTGCCCAAACGTTCCGGTGGAAGTCGCGGATCTCCGATCGGTTTCTTTCGGGTTGGTCTTGTTGCGTTTCTGACGATCACTATGATTAGTTATTCTCTTCCGTTAAACCCATATATGTAGTTTGTAAAAGGAATCTAGTCTTCCAGGTCTGCATTCTTCTTGGTACAAAGTACTCTCAGATGCTTATTTAGTTTGTAAAAATATTCCAGTTTCATAAAAAATGAATGTATTTGATTTATTTATTTATTTATTTTGCTGTTTGTATTTATTAATTAATAATTAATATATGACTAAAGTGGAACACGTGGATTCATTCCGATCTTATGTTATGTAACGTTGGTCTTCATATATATGTTGGACAATATAAGCTAACCGGTGACTTATTGTGATGACTTATGCACAAATTCAAAAGCAAGCTTAGGAATTTTATCTTTAATCTGATTAAAAAACGTAAGAAGTTATTTTATGAGTCAAGTTTACCATGTATCACTGGTGGATTCAAGAATTTTTTATAGGGGTTTCTTTTGGTTGATTCTTACTATTTTTCTCGAATCGTACAACGTTTCCACTAATTTTTTCGAAGTAAAGGGCACTTACTTTCTATAGTTGGTTAGTACTTGAAACAACCTGTTTTCTCTCATTGTCAATTGTATTTGCTTTATCAAGGGTAAAAACACGAAATGAAGTCAAACTACTAATACTTGACAACAATGGTAAACCTACATATAAAACAACTAATGTGGTTTGTAAAGAGACTTTTAACGAATAGTGATCGTTGCATATTCATATATTTTAATTTGTCGTTATAACTAATATATTTATGTTTTAACGTGTATAAAATCATAATATTTATGTCAACGATTATATTAAAAATATTTTCTCTTAGCAACCCGTGAAACTCACAGGTTGTTAAACTAGTTTATTAATAAATTCAATTGGGTTTACTAGTTATCTAAATATTACGTAGTACGTACCCAATATTTAGCGGTCTATTAGTGTACTGTTACCCCTTTAACGGGTGTGAGTTAGAATTTCTACATTTTTGAGATTAAGTTAGTATTAAATGTAAAAAAAAATGTTACGAATCAAATCAACAATACAACTTAGGTTGCTTCCATTAATTATATATATGTATATATATATTCGGTTAATTCTTAAATAAAGTATAAAAACTCAAACACAGTACGCAACTATATATGCAACGTATTCTCTTTCAGAAAACACCAAACAACAAGGAATAGAACAAAATTACATTTACAAATGGCTTTGATGAACATGCATGCAATGACGACGTGTTAACATTTTTCCTCCAACCCTAACAACTTGATACAAGCAATTACACGTAGACACCATGCAGTGGCCCAACCCCCCTATAAATCCACCAACTTTCATACCACATTATGCATCAAACTACATACCTATTACATCAAACACATCCTACAATGGCAAGGTTTTCGATTGTGTTCGCAGCAGCAGGAGTACTCCTCCTCGTAGCCATGGCGGCAGTTGCCGAGGCTTCCACCACAACTATCACCACCACCACCATTGAGGAAAACCCCTATGGCAGAGGTAGAACTGAATCCGGCTGCTATCAGCAGATGATGAAGGAGGAGATGCTCGCCCACTGCGGGATGTACCTCATGCAAAATTTAGGTCAGCATTGTAAATATTTTTCGGTGAGACTAAAGGTATCTCTATATGTTGAACGTACTCCCTATGAGTAAAAGTAGCGAGGTGACGTGCCTGATTTAGTAGGGGTACCTTCAGTATAAACAACAGGATAGTGTACGTTTAGCACAACCACCTTTGTTAAAAAAAAAATAAATAAATAAACAATCGCACACACACGTCATTTGGTGTGCTACATTTACTACTAACTCACTAGTGCATGTTGGTAGTTTAAAAATGCTGGAAATTTATATGAGCTGTGGTGATTTGTTTCTGATCAGGACAAAGGAGCCAAGTTACTCCGAGAATGAGGAAGAGGATCACAAGCAACTTTGCTGCATGCAACTGAAGAACCTAGATAAGGAGTGCATGTGTCCGGCAATCATGATGATGTTGAACGAACCAATGTGGATGAGGATGCGAGATCAAGTGATGAGCATGGCTCATAACCTGCCCACAGAATGCAAGCTCATGTCCCAACCATGCCAAATGCAAACCGGCTGGTTCTAAAATGCATGAATCACTAGCTAAGTCCCCTGTGGAATAAAATGAGATTCACTGTCACACCGTCGTGTGTTGTCGTTTCAATGTAATATAGTCCATCGTGTGTCTCGTTATTAATAAATCGGACTTATCCTTTAGATTTTCATTCTTATTTTCTTTAATTATTTGCATTTGATTTGTACAAATAACGTCAGAATAATTTTTTTTATTTTACGTTTTCTACCAATAGTATTACGAAACTTACTATTACAAAAATCAGTAATAAAGGATGCAACTGATAACATTAAAAGCAACCATTCAACTTTCGAAATTCCATAACATCTAAGCAGAAATTCAAAACTTATTCATAATATTTATTGCATTAGTAAGAATACTATAGGTTGTCTAACGAGTAACGACTCTATTTTTTTCTCCTCACTACATGCCGCAATTTATGTCCATGGAAAACTGGCATGCACGAGAACAGAAGTAAAAGAGATTAGAAATTACATAGATATAACACGTATTAAAAATTAGTAACATTGATATCAAGTTGTCAACACGAATGCAAATACACATGTAAACCTTATTGAATCATTTCGGATGTTCTAGAGCAGAAATTGTAGATAATTTTAGTGTTATCAACGGATTTTAGTGGTATTGGAATAACTTGTCGAGACAAGTTAATCTTATTATTAATAGTAAGATTTGACGTATTTATCGGTTTTATTTTATAATTAATACATAAATTAAGTGTTATATATATATATATATATATATATAATAACTAATAAGTTGGGTTTGTTTATAATTAATTGGGTTTTAATGAACCTGCTTGTTTTCAAAATAACTTAAATTCAATTGGGCCTATTATGTTGGATCATATTATTTAAACAATAATGTGGATCTGATTAATTTATAGCCTAATAAAACCGATGGGCACTGTGAATGTGCATAGAATAAAAGGCAAATGATATACACCTTTTTTCTTGGTCGAAAACTAAAAAAAAACAGGGGACACGGTTTGTTTTTCCTGGTCGCATATTGGAAACTGGTCAACATTGATCAGTAGGGGTACGGTTCCTTCTCAACATCAAAAACAAAGCTCATATTTGCATGTGCTGGTAAACATAATTACTCCAGATACAGTTAAAAAACAAGAGCACCTTTGTATTTTTACAAGATTGTTGCTTACATATACATTATACATTATATACAAAGAGGACTTGTTCATTTGTCTTGTAAAAAGAAAATCAAAGGGTCAATGACCATCAACTCACAAAAAAAAAAGATTGCCTCCAACACTGCACTTATCGTTTTCAAATGCGAAAACTAATAGATTAATGTTGACCTAGCATATTCTGTTTTGTCAAGTCTCGACCAAGTAATATGAAGTGGAGTAGTTGAGATCATGTGAGCGTGCAACATGGGACTACGTGGAAGACGTGGTACATAACAGCCTAGTTTTCAGCTTTAGTTTCTCATTCTTAAGTACTATATAAAAAACAGTAGGCTAGTTTGTTTCAGCACGAGTGGTTTCCCTTTCAGTATTTTGTTTCTTTATAATCGTTGATTTCTTTGAGTTATAAAAGTCCAAAAATTGCCCCACCTGTGAGTTTTACCACTCCCTTGTAATTTAGAACTTCTTATATTGTTCTAATAACATAAATTAACGAACGAGTGAATTATTATTTTGGCTACTCAATATAAAGCAACCCTAACTAACTTCTAAACCCTTCTAATTTGATTCTTCCCATAGGTGACCTGTATGAATTACCAACCCTTGAATAAGCTTATCCTTTACCTACTAAGTTTCCAACCCTAGACTAACGATCAATATATAGACCCAAGATGGATAAAACAGATCTAACATGCATAACCTCGTAGAAAGACCTAGCTTATCCACACAAACTCCTTCAAAGATCCATACACATCATATAGATTAACACGATCACAAGTTCATCAATAAACACTTACTAAAAACACAACTTCCATAACAAAATCATCCAACTTCACATAGTATCAAGATTCATCCTAACCTAACTGGTTATACAGCGGTTAACTACTCATAGGAATAATTAAACACAAGAACTCATTGAATACATGATCAGATCTAAAGAAAATTGAAAATACAAAGGGTCTAACTCAATAAGGATCAATAACTCAACCTCATGTACACTATTTTTCCTTGAATCCTCTTCTTGTTGATCTTCTCTTGAATCTCTCCTCTTGAAACAACCCTTTTTCGCTCTTCCTGACTACTTATTTTGTAACTTAGGGTTTCCTCGACATCTTATTCTATTTATACGATCCATGCTAGATCCAAGTAGGATACGACCCGTACTCAACTCCATGAATATTACCTGTAACTCTACCATGTCATAAATGGCCCACTAAGGATCTGGCTTAATAAGGCGGTGTAGTCCAAATCAAGGCCTGATGACTCGTACCACCTCCAAACCGTACGGCTCGTATGGTCTTCAAATGACTGATCTTCTCAGTTCTTCAGTTAAGCTCTTAATCTGACCTAGAAATCCAACATTTCAACTAGGAACCTGCAAAACACTAAGAAACAAACATTTAATCTATTCAAAGTGAAACTTGCAATAAACTGTAAAAATGAGAGTTTTAGACTTTAAAAGCATGTTGCCTTTCAGACACAACAGTTAAACTATCACGAATGTATTCTACTAACGGGACACCGAAACATATGTGATGAAAACAGATGAAACATCATGAACAACTCAAGAACGATCCAATAACGATAGACGTGCCGAGAAAAAAATAGGGATGACAAAGAAAAGTGTGAAAAGTGATAAACAACTAATGGGGTCGTATAAGCAATTATATGACCCAAAAAACACCTATACGTCTTGTATAACGCTATACAAGTCGTATATGTTTTTTTATTCGCTCGTATGATGTAACACCCTGTAAAATCTGTCCAATAATATAGCGACACATGTCGTATTTTATTTTAAGTCTATTAAAGACTAACAGGGACTAAAAGTGTCAACATGCTCAAACTAAGTATCTGAGTGATCTTCTGATGACAACATGCTTAAAACCAAGCCTCTGAGTGACCATTAGTGTCAACATGCTTAAAACATAGTCTCTGAGTGACCATTAGTGTCAACATGCTTAAAACATAGCCTCTGAGTGACCATTGGTGTCAACATGCTAAAACTTGGCCTCTGAGTGACCGTTGTGTCAACATGCCCAGCCTCTGAGTGACTGATATGAACATGCCCAGCCTCTGAGTGACATCGGAGTCAACATGCTTATAATGAGCCTTTGAGTGATCCTTTACAAAGTCCTAATTCTCATATGTCCCATTTGTTGGATGGGAGAGATCAAATCCATAATTATATAAAAGTTGGACAATGGAGGGGTTAAAGTGTCAATATGTTAATTTATACCTCCGAGTGACCTTTTAACGAACCGAGAGCTCGACAATGTCTAGGCATACTTCCGAGTACGCCAAATATTGGTTACGGAGTGTTAAATATGCTAAAAAGGTGTTTTAGGAGGTTTTATAAGTTGAGGGGCTAAAAGTGTCAAACTTTGATTCTGGCAATGAGGCACTCATGGGGCGCGAGAGACAAGGCCTGGGTCTCTCACGGGGCGCGAGAGGCCTGTGTCTGCAGAATTTTTGCTTGGCCTCCACACATGTTGCCAAAAAAACCATTAAATCGAAACCATGGTCTTCCAAACTGCTATGCCACATTTTAGGATACTTGTAAGCTCCCTCTTACACCCATTAGCACCTGGCATCACCTCCTTCAAGCTCTCCAACTATAAATAGGTGCCAAGGTTCACCATTTGGACTTGCACGTTTCTCATTCACAACTCTATCTCCCTCCTCTAGAAGTTCCTAACTGAAAGGAGCATCCAACTTAGTTGTATTGCATCCTAGGAACCACTTGTAAGTGTTCCTTCCTCTTGCATTTCATTTATAGGCTTATATAGCCAAAAGTCAAGCATTTTACGGAAAAAGCCTTGAATTTCGGTTAAGACCATTATGGTCCAGCCATTGTTCGTAACGAACATGGCTAAGTGATCGTAATAAGGTAGGTATTAGTCCCTATAAAGACACCTCCTGAAGATCACGTTTGCTAGACCAATTGACCGGTCAAAGTTATTGTATTAAAAAGTCAAACAGGCCATTTTTTCGAAAATGTTATAATTTGATCTTATATATGTTATAGAACCTGTTTTGACACTTAAACAAGTTGGTAATAATTATTAGAACATGTAAGAACATGTTCGGCTCGTCAATTTCAGTTCTAGGGTCGGTTCGCAACCGAAAGCCGCAAGTTTGACTTCTGCTTTGACTTTTGTAAGTCCCGTTAATCGGGATCTATCAATGATATCACACAATCACCAAGGATGGGCAGAATCCAAACTTGGTGATCTTCAAGAAAACCGAAAAGATGAAGAACAACACGAATCAACTTTAACCTTGCACATGATTTTATTACTTGAACAAGCAAAACCGTTTGGTACAAGATGGAGGCTCTCTCTAGAGAAATCCCAAAGTCTTAACCCTAGGAATGACATAATATTCTATTTATACCTAGGGTTTGCCCATTCCCCTCATGGGCTTCCCTTGGGCTTGCCTGGCCCACATGGCCTGTGGCATGCCCAGGTGACCTATTCAAGGTCCAAAACTAATACAAACTAACCCAGTCAATCCCAGTTAACTACCATAGACTGTTGCGTATATTTGATGCTTCAGTCTCACACTTCTAGGACCTAACAATCTCCCCCAGACTGATGCATCAAATTGTCTTGATAACATAAATTCAGCAACGTCTTCAACAGAGACTATGGTTGTCGCTATGCTGTAAGTGTCGTGGAAGTCAGTCTCATACTTCTTGGACCTCATACTGCAACGAACTTTCAGCACTGGGTATATTTCTTCAGCTGTTGTGGTTAGCTTCATATCAGGATCTTGATCAGCTTTGCTTGAAACATCTTTGTCAAAAAGAATATGAGAGGAGGAACCTCAGCAACTCTTTTCTTCTTCAATCTTTCTCTTTCAAGCAAGCAGGTTCACAGGTACTTCTTCAAATGTACTATCACTGTTAGACGATGACTGACATCTGGTTCTTCTGACTCAGGTACACTTTGCTGTTGTGATGCCTCATGCTTTGTCGGCAACTAACATCATCTCAATTTTCAGCAACCCCTATTTCTTGATCTAAATCAAGATCTGCACATTCTCAGAAACTTATAAGAAAACATTCTTATGCAACAGGGAGAGTTACGCATGAACACTTGGTACAGCCAAGTACTTGTACGCGGATCGAAATTCAAATTTCTTTCATCCTTTGATGATTAGCCAAATCTTCAAGAACAGTTAATAATTTTTAATAAAACAAATAAAGCACTCTATTTTTGGATTTTTGAATTTTCTATTTTTTAATTTTTAAAATATAAGAATATAAACAGAAACACAAATAAACAAAGAAACTAACTCAATAGTTACAACTCTACAATTACAATGGGATCAAAATCATTTTCAGACGGACCAAGGAACACTTTTCAGTGCGAACTTATTCAGACTGGTCCAAGTGATTGCCAATATGTTTGTCTACTTAAACTTTAACGCTCAACTTTCATTTTTCAACTTCGTGATTGCTTAAGGTAATATTATACTATAATACCCATGCGTCCCATACCATGACATACCCCCACGATCAAGGTAAGCACAACGATTCATCGTGGCAGGTGAGTATACTGAGATCATCCTTTATCTTTTACAACGTCAGACTATTGCTGAACAGGTCAGTACTTTCGTACAGCAGAGAGACCAATAGTATTTGATGAGGGTTAGGCAAATACCTTATGTGGTACGTAAGAACTTATGGAATATTCTCATGAAGAAACTTCTGTTCTCTTAGGTTTTGGCCTTTCTATTTTGGCTCTTTTAGAAAGATATCCTGACTGTGCCTAGGTCTGCATATAATCTGGATGCAATAGAAGGGCAGCCAAGATATCCCCGGATGACTCAATAGCATAAAAACCCGAAACCTCAGACGTTGGCTATCTAGCAACGTAGGATTTAAGACCATAAAATCATACGCTGATGGTATGTTACCCACAAGATACATAGTTCGTTATGTTTATATCACTTAGTATCTTCTAATCACTTTGAGCGTTAAGCCTATCGACATATCACATTAGATCCTAGTCTTTTTAGCTACGACACCTTACATGTGCCAGCCACACCCTTTATCAAGAATATTCATTTCATTTCCCATTTGATGCAAAAAGACCTTTTGTATTTTGTTTTTAGTTTGTTAAATGTTTTTGTATTTTTCTGATTTTCTCCCCCTCAAACAATACATATATACATATATCGCTCTCTTCCCCCCTAAATTTGTGCATCATACTTTATGCACAAATTTACCTAATAAAGAAAACATATGCACAAAGTTTTAAACGAAAGGAAAAGGAAAATACTTTTGTTGTTTTTGCTTAACCGTTATGTCACTAGATTTAAGACTAATCACTCTCAAAATTAAAGCACAAAATTTAAATTTTTACCTTTTCGCTGATTTTTTCTTACCTCATCTCCTCCAAAGGAAATATCACCCTCGTAAAAAAATTTGAACTTTTTGCAACAGTGAGATGTTATCCGATATGACCCTGGAACAACCGGTATAAACATTCCAGAGATTGTCAACAACTCCTCCTTGGCTATTCCTAAAAAATAAGAAGATTAGTAAGACAGTGGGACCCAGGCCATTGTGGTCTTGGGTTTCCCTGAAGCATCAAAATAAGACACTTCTTTCAAACACAAATCCCCTTTTGTTTCAAGGATTGGTGATGTTGCTACCACTTTGGATTTGGGTTTCGAAATCTGTTTAGTTTTAGCAAACGCGGTTGTTGCCTTTGATTGAGCAACTTTGGTGTTTCAGGTTTAGTCGTTTTAGAAAAAGATTTTTGTTTCTGAACAACCTTGCGTTTGTTTTTTGGCAACATTCCAATCCCCATCAGATGGTTTAACCTTGGGATTCACATTCTTCATTGCCTTAGGTGATGATGCCTTGATCGGCTTGGAATGATAGTTATCCTTAGGTGTAACCTTTTGATTTTTAACATGATACGGAACATGGGGACTATATGTGCAGTTTCGAGCGATGTGACCAAGAATGCCGCAATTGAAGCACGTTTGTCTCTTTACATGTAAAGCATTCTGATCAGGTTGATTTGCTATTGCAGGCCCTGAAGGATGAACGGATCCCTTCTGTGGTCGATTTCCTTGCACGTTTCTTGCAGACGGAGATGAATTTGGATGTCTTTACTTGTCGTTTGCAAGGGCCTTCTTCTGTTATGGAGATTTCTTTGGATTTTTCTTTTGTTTAGACTGCAAGTCTTGTTCAGAAATCTCCCCAACCTTTCCAAAAGCTTTGCTAGCACGGTCAAAAGCGTATTTTTCACATTTGCCATTGAAGACCGGCTTAACAAAAGCATTTTTCACAACACTAGCCTTTTGAGGGCTATTGCTGCCCACTGATGATTTTAGAGAGCTTGATTGTCCTTGACGTTTGGACTTCTGCTTTCTTCGTCTCTGATTTGCTCGTTTCTGCTCTTTTAGCTTGCTCTGAACCTTTTTATCAGAAGTAGAAGGTTCAGATTGTTCAGTTTGCGCACTCGGAACCTTGTTCACGTCAGCTCTCTCTTCATCAGCTTTGATAAAGTCAGAGAGTCCTGGTTTAGCAGATGAAGGACCAGACACTCCAGCTGAATCATTAGAATAGTCAACAGCACCAGATGGTTCCCGTGTGTCTGACGTATAATCACTTTGTTTGTCGTACACCATATGCTGTGCTTTCTCAATATCTTCGATGGTTTCAGGCATTGCTGTGTAGTTGTGATTATACAGTGGGGCAACCTGATTGAATCCCAAACCCTTCCCTTTGTTCCCCTTATGCCAGCTGCATATTGCACACGTCTTGAACAAGCTTGCTGGATGTATCAAACTTCTTTATATTGACTTTGTTTTGTTGATATTTTCCAGTAAGAAGTCCCAGCTCAACTCTTACCAAGTCGCATTCCATGGTTTTTGAATCTAATCTGGTTTTGTAATCATGGACCTAACATTTCTGTTGATTTACATCCAGGTGGAGCTGAGCTATGTCTTTCTTTTGAGCTTCAACCTTTTCTTTGAGTAACTTGTTACTTTCTCGAAGGATGATGAACTGAGCCATTGCATTGTTGTATTCATCAGTCATTTTGGAATTAAGAGCCCTGAGTTGAGCAACCCTATTCCTGCAAGGTTCAGTGCAGAAAAGATAGTTGACTGTGTCAATGGACGAGCTTGATTTGTCAGCGTTAGTTTGGGCTTGAGGTCGAGTTTGGGGTGCTGGGCTGCTGATTCCTGCTTGCTGGGCTGTTGATTTCTGTTCGGACACTTCTTTAGGATGAGACTCTGTTGATTTAGGGTATAGATCTTGGAGATCTTGGTTTGATTGTAAACGATCCCATAACCAAGATACAAAGGAGTCTTTGTCATCTTCTAAAATGCTATCCAACTCATCTCTTACTTCCTCTTTTCGCCTCCCACGTTCAAGCAAACGCATCATATAGTTAGCAATCGGATCAACATTGTAGTCTCCGATAAACTCATTCAGCTTTTCCTTCACTTCATCCCGCAGTCTTGGATTTTGATTTTGTGTCTGGGGTGAGGTGTTGTTAATGGAAGCTTTGATTAGTGGGCTGAAGACAATGTTTGGATTTGCATTCGGTTTGGAATTGAAGACTGGGTTGAAGACTATGTTTGAGTTCTGATCTTGGGATGTAAACATTTTTGGATAATCGAAACTGTACCGGTAAACATGATAAAAATGTCCGAAAACTGTTTTTACCAAAATGTACCGTTAGACTCGTCTCGACGATGCGATTCCAATGATATATAATGTCCGATTGTGATTTTAGGTATTTTCGTGCCTTCTTTTTTGCCCTAAAAATCACACGAGTCTAACTGTGAAACCGGTTTGTTAAGATTGTCTGTGGATCAAATTCTGTGTGCGAAAACGTTTAACTCCAGTTACCTCAGCTGGTTAACTCTCCACCTTTGTGGGTGTAACTCGGAACAGTACCAAATTCGATACAGTAACTCGGATTAACAATCCGAGATGGAATCTCAAACAGTGATGGAGATGCTAATCTGAGATGGTGATTCAAAACAGTGTCCGAGATGGTATCCGAGATGCACTGTTTCAGTCCGGAATGAGAATCCGGAACAGTAATCCGGAATACTATCAGATATACAGCAACGGTGAGAATCCGGAACAGTAATCCAAAACAATAATCCGAGATGGATGATCTTCTTCGTGTTCTTCGTGATCTTCAACGAATTTGGATCCGAAATTCAACAGATTAATCCGAAATCAATCCGAAATTCAAGATATTAATCCGAAATACAAAAGATTAATCCGAAACCAATCCGAAATGCAGCAGAATGATCCGAAATTTGTTCGAAATGTAACTAGAAAATCCGAAATCCTTGAATGTTGATCCGAAATGCTTGAATCTTTTCGTGTTCTTCTTGTTTTTTCAGCAGAAACCGAACAAAATCGTGTAATATCAGATCTGAGCCTGGAAAACATGTTCAACAGCTCTGATACCACTTGTAAGTCCCGTTAATCCGGATCTATCAATGATATCACACAATCACCAAGGATGGGCGGAATCCAAACTTGGTGATCTTCAAGAAAACCGAAAATATGAAGAACAACACGAATCAACTTTAACCTTGCACACGATTCTATTACTTGAACAAGCAAAACCGTCTGGTACAAGATGGAGGCTCTCTCTAGAGAAATCCCAAAGTCTTAACCTTAGGAATGACATAATATTCTATTTATAACTAGGGTTTGCCCATTCCCCTCATGGGCTTCCTTTGGGCTTGCCTGGCTCACATGGCCTATGGCATGCCCAGGTGACCTATTCAAGGTCCAAAACTAATACAAACTAACCCAGTTAATCCCAGTTAACTACCATAGACTTTTGCTCTGTTTCACATTTCTAGGACCTAACAACTTTCGATTCTGACCCGATATAGATTAGTTATCTACTGATCTAAAGTTGCATTATGATCGTAATAATATGTAGCATAACCCTCTGAGGTTATATTACATGATCATAATCAGAATCTGATTTTATACACAAGTTCCGTAATTATGTCTTTTTGCATAAAATGAGGTTTAAATGATAACGAACTTGAAAATGAGTTTTCTACTGATTTAATATTATAAGTAGGATTATTTGGGATGTCAAAACAAAATATAAACTGAGTTTATGAACAAGTCCTTGTAATATGTCGATAAATAACGATAAGGCCCTTGTGGCTTATAAAATGGTTTTAATCACATCTTTTTAAAGTCAATCTTTTACCTACTGATATGTTATATTAAATAACATATCTAAGACGTGTTAACCTGAACTTAACATCAGTTTTCATTAATCATCGCATAAATCATCATTTTACGACATAAGCGTCGTTTCGGCGCATAGTATGGTTTTAAACCATATTTACCAACCAAGACTTGTTACCTACTGATTTTAAAACTTATTTTAAATATTTTTATAGTAGGTACAAGATATAAACTCAGAATCCTAACTAATTTATAAACTATTTGTAAAATGACCAAAATACCCATTCGGTGCATAATTTGGTCATAAAAGACAAATTACACATATAATAAATATCCTACTGATATTATATCATAAATTAATTATTTTTCCAGAATACTTATGATCATAACAATAAATTATATTCAAGTTCCTTTTATACGGTATATAATTACCGAAATGCCCTTATGAGGCATAATTTCATTTTAAAACCTTAACGGGCATATAAGTTGATATCCTACTGATAGTACAACTTATTTAAAGTGTAATGGCATATAGAACTTATCCATGACTTATCCGGTTACCCGATATCGCTAATATGCGTACGGTTAAGTATATGTAACTAGTTTACGGAAATTAATCAAAACGGGTCTAACCTTGTCATTTAAGTCCCAAAATCCAGAATGTTTATAGTTTATCCATATTACACAAGTCAAGGTACTTGTTGGAATTAAACTACATTCTATCCGATCATCGTTTAATCTAGCATTATACGTTTTGATCAAATACACTAGTCGGTCTAAGTCTATGTCTTAAACAAGACCGTTAGTATTTAATTGGTTAGCTTATGCCATAATCCAGACTAGAGACATTCCGGTAAATGCTATCTGCAATTAGTACTTTTGTGTACGGCTGAGTTAATAAATTTTGCGTTTAAACGAAGACTAGCTCAGGTAAATAGTCTTGACTTATTTCCCATATACGGGCTTGGGTTACGGTAAATTTTACCGCTTGGTCAGAAATGGGAACAATCGAATGCCGGATTGTGGCTAGTAAATCCGCATATCCTGTTTTACTCAGTTTTGTTTGATAACTTAAACATTGGGGGTTAACTACCGTGTCCTGTATATCCTCGGCTCATTACATTAGATAATGGCCACGACCTTAGCGCGGGGTGTAGGCATACACCTGACAGACGCTCAAATGCAACTACCCACACTTGTTGGGGAGATCGTGAGTTCATAAGTGGTGCGTACGTTAATCATGTCTTGGTTTTTGTACTGGGCCCTGTATGTATGGACAAACATGTGAATCTGTTAACAAGGTTACAAAGTAACTTCCCAAGTTATAAAAGATTTTGTGCCTTTGTGCACTTAAAATCATTTTAAAATGTTTTTAAAATGAGTCAGTTGGGTGTATTTACCAGCGAAAGATGATGTATTTTTAAAACACTAAGCTGCAGGTATAATACGAAATAGGCTGGAAGCTGCTCGGTAGTGATATAAGATGATCTTGCAAATCCTTACATCTACTCAAAGTCTGTTTTACATTCTTTCTTTTGTACAATTTATGATCCGCCCGTGGATCTTCTATTACGAACCGCCTGTATATTATTTTAGTACTTTGAACATTTGGTTTGTAATAGTAATTTAAACTCCAAGACTTCCGCTGTGCTGTGTTTAATTGACTATGATGATATCAACTTATGTCACGATATTCCCTACCCGGGCCCAGCGGTGTATGGATTTGGTTGGAAATCTGGGGTGTGACAGGTTGATATCAGAGCCAACGTTTGAGAGAATTAAACACTAGCCTTTTTGTGTTTAATCTCAAACTTACACAAGCACATTCCTTAGACTTCCGAGTCTAGGCTTTGACCTAGGATTTACTCATCTCATTATTAAGTTATTAGTATTGTTTTTGAAATGATTTTAATAGGAAAATGCCGCCACATGTAAGAGGAAGAGGAAAAGGAGCAATGAGGGGAGGACCTTTAGGACATATCCCTTCACATCCCCATCACCAAAACCCCTATGAAGATTCGGGGGATTCATGGCCATTACGCAACATTCACCTTCTCATACTCAAAACTCTTATCACTCGTATCATTCACACCACTCTCACCATTCCCATCATTCTTATCAGGATGAATGTAACCCCAACCAATACTTTAACACACCCCCAGCTGTTCAGAATTAGTTGGATCAGCCAAACCCAATGGACGAGGACTCCGATCCGGAGATGCCACCGTCAGGTTCAAATACGCATCCCATCGAGATATCGAGCGATTCAAACTCTTATGCCGGATCGCCATATCAAGGTCCTAATGATTGGGACCAATATTGGAACCAATTTACCTTTGCCAACAGTCCTTCCCATCACTCTCAACCACCTCCTATACAAGAAGATGTTCATATAGAACCAGTGGAACATCATCAGCCGCCACCTGAGCCACCGAGGAGGAAACGTGGAGCACGTATGCTAGTACGTGCAGGTTAACGGTCGGGTTCGCTACCACCATTGCCTAAACCCTACCCCACCATTCAAGAAGACCCACAAATAGGTGGACCCTCTAATGCCTCACCTGTGGTGGAACCAAAGCCATCACCCACAGTTCAACCACCACCATCGGGTTATAATAACCCTATCCCAACATATCTAGATAATACTGGATATGATCCTTTTAACCCATCTACACCAGTTGATTACCAAGCATTGTCGCATGACCCTTACATGCAAGCGGTCATGCATAACGCACTTTACCCGTCTCCTTTCCCACCTGTTTATCCACCTACTGGATATCCAAGTTATGGGTACCAGTATCCGATGATGCCACAACCACAACCTCCGTCGCCACTAGAGGCCATTAATGAGGCCTTAGAACGAATGAAAGAAATGCAACAACAAGCGGAGAAAATGGAGAAGAAGACGAACAAGTTCTTCAAGAAACTCTCCAAGTTGGTTAAGGGAAGGAAGGACGAGTGAAGTCCTTTTTCTAAATATATTTACTCCCTACGAGGACATTGTTATTTCTTTAGTCCCTACGTGGACATATTTATGTCTTTTAGTCCTTGCATGGACAATTAGTTTTATTTATTTATTTCTATTAATGTAACTTTTATTGACTTTTAATGAAGTATTTTTGGAATTATATATATATATATATATATATATATATATATGTATGTATGTATGTATGTATGTATATTCATCCTCTTCAAAAAAACGTCTCGATTTTACTCGAAATTCATGCTCTGCGATATAATTCCAAAAAGATCTTAATGGTTTTGATTAGCCAAGTGGCACAGACCACATATTTGGCCAGCTTATAAATGATAGTTAAGGATGAAAGGGCCTTCTATCATGATAGTTAAAGGAAGTTATCATTCTATCCAGAGGTGGTGGACAAAGATCAAGCCTCCAAGTCGTTAAGGTCAAATATGACCAGGACTATTAATCAACCATTAAGGTACTCTTATGTTAACATTCAGGAATGTTCATACTCCTGGTAGTGTGACTTGAGGAACCACACTAGCCATCTAGGTAAATGGACTATGTCCTAAAACCTATTATATAGCCTATGTGATTAATGTGATCCCGGCCAATATCATCAATATGATAATAATTGACATCCATTAGAGATGTAGGCCAATGTGCCATATTTTATGTCCATTAGTGAAAGGCCAATGTGCCATATTTTATGTCCGTTAATGACAGGCCAATGTGCCATATTTTATGTCCATTAGTGATAGGACAATGTGCCATATTTGATGTCCATTAGTGACAGGCCAATGTGCCATATTTTATGTCCGTTAGCGACATGCCAATGTGCCTTATTTTAATGTCATTCGTGACATTCCTATGAGCTAATTATAATTGCTTAATAACAATGATAGTTGTGATATTATGATCCACTGTCTAATAATATATGGACTACGTCCAAATTGTAATTTGCCTTTGATGGTCTTTTTGAGACCTAGGCCAGAAATAGATATAATAAGCCTAAGAGTTGTGATGTTATTCACACTAGCTTGATTAGGCGATGGATTGTCATATCCAATGTTTACAGCCAATATGGTTTTTAATACCATAGCTAAAAGAAATTTAATTTGATGTTTAGTACCAAAGCTTTAAAAAATGGCTAACTCGGATGAGGCGCAAAGTAGCCACCGGGATGTTAACTCTAATAACGCTGAAAGTATAGCCATTAATAATGAAGATTTCCAAGCTCGTATAGACGCAGCTGTGGGAAAGGCAATGGAAAAGGCCATAGAAAAACTTAGGGAGTCGAGTGCTACTCGCTCCAAACCATTATCAATCACAGCAATCTCAGCTCATAAAGAGAGCTCAGTTCACTCTTCAAATGCGAAGAGTGAGCCAAAGAAAATAGAATTTGCTGATAGGTCCCGTTCTTCTAAAGACGGATGTACCTACAAATATTTCGTCTCCTGCAAATCCCGAGATTTTAATGGGGAAAAAGGAGTTGTAGAAGCCTTGAAATGGCTGGACGAGATGGAAACGATTGTGGATATCAGTGGCTATGATGATAAGGATGTGGTGAAGTATGTATCACAGTCCTTCAAATGTGATGCCTTAATTTGGAGGAAGGCTATGATTCAATCTACAGGTAAAATATACCTGTATAATTTGGGATAGTCCAAGTTTATGGACCTTGTTAAGGAAACTTACTACCCACCCCATGAGGTGGTAAAGATAGAGTCAGACTTCCTGGCTCTCACAGTGAAGAACCTAGATTGTCGAAAGTATGTTTCCGATTTCAATTCCCTATCTAGGTTAGTTTCCTATTTGATTACCCCGGAACCCAAACGCATTGCGCGTTTCATTAAGGGGTTAGCGCCCGAAATAAAGGGCCTCACCTTGGATTTGGTGAGGCAAAAGTCAGTCAAGACCGAGACTGACGGGAAAAGAAAACGGGAGAATGATAACTCCCAAAGGTTTAAGAAAAAGGGAAATTTTGGGTTCATGAAGAACCAACATAGGTCTGATGATAGACCTTTATGCAAGACCTGTAGCCGCAGGCATTGGGGGCAATGCAATACCGACCCTCAGATTAAACCCTGTGGTATGTGCAAAAGAAGGGCATAAGACCCACGAGTGCAAAAATCTTAAAGATGCCGTCTGTTATGGCTGTAATGAGAAAGGGCATATTAAGCCTAATTGCCCTAAGAACCCCATAAATAATGATGCAAAGCCTAGAGAGGCTAAGAAAGGGAATGCTCGTGCTTTCCAGATAAATGACAGGGAGGCCGTTAATGACAACAACATCATAACAGGTACTTTCCTCATCAATGATATATATGCTAGAGTTCTTTTTGATTCGGGTTCAGACAAGTCTTTTGTAGACCATAAGTTTAGTAAACTATTAAACTTAACCATAAGAACTCTAGACAAAACTTATGAGATAGAATTTGCTGATGGAACTTTAGAAATAGCATCTTCCGTTCTTGATGGATGCTCTATATTCATTAAGAATCATTTCGTTCGTATCTCTCTTTTGCCAATGAAATTGGCAGGGTTCGATGTAGTTTTAGGCATGGATTGGTTATCCCATAACAGAGCCCACATTGCCTGTGATAAGAAACTCATCGAAATTAAAACCCCATCTGGTGAAATGATCACCATCACTGGAGATTCACACTATGGATTGCTAGATAAGGTGTCGTTATATAAGGCATCCAAGTGTTTAAGGAAAGGTTGTGTCATTTACATGGCACAGGTCACTATCAATGAACCTAAGTCAAATATTCAACACCTTCCAGTTATTTCAGAGTATTCCGATGTCTTTCCCAAAGAACAACCAGGTGTACCTCCAGATAGACAAATAGAGTTTAGGATTGATATCCTACCTGGATCAGCACCTGTAGCTAGAGCTCCATACCGATTAGCACCAACGGAAATGAAGGAGTTAAGGACGCAGTTAGATGAACTATTAGAGAAAGGCTTTATTAAGCCAAGTTCCTTGCCCTGGGGAGCTCCAATTCTTTTCGTTAAGAAAAAGGACGATTCAATGCGGATGTGCATTGACTACAGCGAATTGAACAAGATAACGATCAAGAATCGTTACCCACTACCCAGGATCGACGATCTATTCGACCAACTTCAAGGGGCTAGTTAAACATCGGGGGTTAACTACCGTGTCCTGGATATCCTCGGATCATTACATTAGATAATGGTCATGACCTTAGCGTGGGTGTAGGCATACACCTGATAGACGCTCAAATGCAACTACTCACACTTGTTGGGGATAACTCCTTCGTGAGTTCATAAGTGGTGTGTACCGGTTTTTGTACTGGACCCTGTATGTATGGACAAACATGTGAATCTGTTAACAAGGTTGCAAGGTCAACTTTCCCAAGTTATAAAAGATTTTGTATTGATACGCACTTAACACATTTTATTTAAATGATTTCAAAATGAGTCAGTTGGGCGTATTTACCAGCGAAAGCTGATGTATTTTCAAAAGACTAAGTTTGAAGGTACAATACGAAAATAGGCTGGAAGTGCTCGGTAATGATAAGAGGATCTTGCAAATCCTAGATCTGCCCAAAGTCTGTTTATATTCTTTCTTGTACAATTTATGATCCGCCTGTGGATCTTCTATTACGAGCCCGTATATTATTTTGTATTTCGAACATTTGATTTATAATAGTAATTTAAACTCCAAAACTTCCGATGTATCGTGTTTAATTGACTATGATGATATCAACTTACGTCACGATATTCCCCACCCTGGCCCACCGGTGTTTGGTTGAAAATACGGGGTGTGACAGGTTGGTATCAGAGCCAACGTTTGAGAGAATTAAACACTACCCTTTTGTGTTTAGTATCAAACTTACACAAGCACATTCCTTAGACTTCCGAGTCTAGGCTTTGACCTAGGATTTACTCATTTCATTATTAAGTTATTAATATTGTTTTTGAATTGATTTTTAATAGGAAAATGCCGCCACATGTACGAGCAAGAGGCAAAGGACCAATGAGGGGAGGACCTTCAGGACATATCCCTCCACATCCACATCACCCGAACCCCTATGAAGTTTCGGGGGATTCATGGCCATTATCGCAACATTCACCTTCTCATACCCAAAACTCTTATCACTCGTACCATTTACATCATTCACACCACTCTCACCATTCCCATCATTCTTATCAGGATGAATTTAACCCCAATCAATACTTTAACACACCCCCAGCTGATCAGAATCAGTAGGATCAGCCAAACCCAATGGACGAGGACTCCAATCCGGAGATGCCGCCGTCAGGTTCAAATGCGCATCCCATCGAGATATCGAGCGATTCAAACTCCTATACCGGATCGCTATATCAAGGTCCTAATGATTGGGACGAATATTGGAACCAATTTACCTTTGCCAACACTCCTTCCCATCACTCTCAACCACCTCCTATACAAGAAGATGTTCATATGGAACCAGTAGAACATCATCAGCCACCACCTGAACCGCCAAGGAGGAAACGTGGTGCACGTATGTCAGTACGTGCAGGTCAACGGTCGGATTCGCTACCACCATTGCCTAAACCCTACCCCACCATTCAAGAAGACCCACAAATGGGTGGACCCTCTAATGCCTCACCTGTGGTGGAACCAATGCCATCACCCGCAGTTCAACCTCCACCATTGGGTTATAATAACCCTATCCCAGCATATCTAGATACGTCTGGATATGATCCTTTTAACCCAACTACACTTGTTGATTGTCAAGCATTGTCACAAGACCCTTACATGCAAGCGATCATGCATAACGCACTTTACCCGTCCCCTTTCCCACCTGCTTATCCACCTACTGGATATCCAAGTTATGGGTACCAGCATCCTATTATGCCACAACCACAACCACAACCACAACCACAACCACAACCACAACCACAACCACAACCTCCGCCGCCACTAGAGGCCATTAATAAGGCCTTAGAACGAATGAAAGAAATGCAACAACAAGCGGAGAAAACGGAGAAGAAGACGAACAAGTTCTTCAAGAAACTCTCCAAGTTGGTTAAGGGAAGGAAGGACGAGTGAAGTCTTTTTCTAAATATATCTAGTCCATGCGAGGACATTGTTATTTCTTTAGTCCCTGCGTGGACATTTTTGTTTCTTTTAGTCCTTGTATGGACAGTTAGTTTTATTTATTTATTTCTATTAATGTAACTTTTGTTGACTTTAATGAAGTATTTTTGGAATTATATATATTCATCCTTTTCAAAGCGAGCGTCTCGATTTATTTGAAATTTTTGCTCTACGATATAATTCCAAAATAATCTTAATGGTTTTGATTAGCCAAGTGGCACAGACCACATATTTGGCCAACTTATAATTGATAGTTAAGGATGAAAGAGCCTTCTATCATGATAGTTAAGGGAAGTTATCCTTCTATTCAGATGTGGTGGACTAAGTTCAAGCCTCCAAGTCGTTAAGGTCAAATGTGACCGGGACTATTAATCAACCATTAAGGTACTCTAAAGTTAACATTCAGGAATGTTCATACTCCTGGTAGTGTGGCTTGAGGAACCACACTAGCCGTCTAGGTAAATGGACTATGTCCTAAAACCTATTTATAGCCTATGTGATCAATGTGATCCTGGCTAATATCATCAATGAGATGATTGTAATTGACATCCATTAGAGATGCAAGCCAATGTGCCATATTTTATATTCTTTGGTGACATGCCAATGTGCCATATTTTATGTCCATTAGTGAAAGGCCAATGTGCCATATTTTATGTCCATTAATGACAGGCCAATATGCCATATTTTATGTCCATTAGTGACAGGCCAATGTGCCATATTTGATGTCCATTAGTGACAGGCCAATGTGCCATCTTTTATGTCCGTTAGCGACATGACAATGTGCCTTATTTTAATGTCCTTCGTGACAAGCCTATGAGCTAATTATAATTGCATAATGGCAATGACAGTAGTGACATTACGATCCACTGTCTAATAATATATGGACTATGTCCAGATTGTAATTTACCTTCGATGGTCCTTTTGATACCTAGTCCAAAAATAAATATAATAAGCCTAAGAGTTGTGATGTTATTCACACTAGCCTGATTAGGTGATGGATTGTCATATCCAATGTTTACAGCCAATATGGTTATTAATACCATAGCTAAAAGAAATTTAATTTGGTATTTAGAACCAAAGCTTTAAAGAATGGCCAACTCGGATGAGGCGCAAAGTAGCCACCGGGATGTTAACTCTAATAAAACATAGTCATTAATAATGAAGATTTCGAAGCTTACATAGACGCAGCTGTGGGAAAGGCCATGGAAAAGGCCATAGAAAAACTTAGGGAGTCGAGTGCTACTCGCTCCAAACCATTATCAATCGCGCCATCCTCAGCTCATAAAGAGAGCTCAGCTCACTTTTCAAATGAGAAGAGTGAACCAAAGAAAATAGAATTTGCTGATAGGTCCTGTTCTTCTAAAGACGGATGTACCTACAAATCTTTTGTCTTCTGCAAGCCCCGGGATTTTAATAGGGAAAAAGGAGCTGTAGAAGGCTTGAAATGGTTGGACGAGATGGAAACGATTGTGGATATCAGTGGTTGTGCTGATAAGGATGTGGTGAAGTATGTATCATAGTCCTTTAAGGGCGATGCCCTAATTTGGTGGAAGGCTATGATCCAATCCACAGGTAAAGTATACATGTACAATTTGGGATGGTCCAAGTTTGTGGACCTTGTTAAGGAAACTTACTGCCCACCCCATGAGATGGAAAAGATAGAGTCAGATTTCCTGACTCTCACAATGAAGAACCTAGATTGTCAGAAGTATGTTTCCGATTTCAATTCTCTATCTAGGTTAGTTTCCTATCTGATTACCCCTGAAACCAAACGCATTGCGAGTTTTATTAATGGGTTATCACCCGAGATAAAGGGGATGGTAAAGGCTGCTCAGTCTACTACCTATAGGTCTGCTGTTGACCTATCTCTCTCCCTCACCTTGGATTTGGTGAGGCAAAAGTCAGTCAAGACAGAGACTGATGGGAAAAGAAAACGAGAGGATGATAACTCCCAAAGGTTTAAGAAAAAGGAAATTTTGGGTTCAAGAAGAACCAACATAGGTCTGATGATAGACTACTACGCAAGACTTGTAGCCACAGGCATTGGGGGCAATGCAATACCGACCCTCAGATTAAACCCTGTGGTATGTGCAAAAGAAAAGGGCATAAGACCCACGAGTGCAAAAATCTTAAAGATGCCGTCTGTTATGGCTGTAATGAGAAAGGGCATATTAAGCCCAATTGCCCTAAGAACCCCAGCAAAGCCTAGAGAGGCTAGGAAAGGGAATGCTTGTGCTTTCTAGATAAATGCTAGGGAGGCCGTTTATGACAACAACGTCATAACAGGTACTTTCCTCATCAACGACATATATGCTAGAGTTCTTTTTGATTCGGGTGCAGATAAGTCTTTTGTAGACCATAAGTTTAGTAAACTATTAAACTTACCCATAAGAACTCTAGACAAAACTTATGAGATAGAACTTGCTGATGGAACTTTAGAAATAGCATCCTCCATTCTTGATAGATGCTCTATATTCATTAAGAATCATTCTGTTCCTATCTCTCTTTTGCCAATGAAATTGGCAGGGTTCGATGTAGTTTTAGTCATGGATTAGTTATCCCATAACCAAGCCCGTATTACCTATGATAAGAAACTCACTGAAATTAAAACCCCATCTGGTGAAATAATCACCATCACTGGAGATTCACACTATGGATTGGCAGACAAGGTGTCGTTATTTAAGGCATCCAAGTGTTTAAAGAAAGGTTGTGTCATTTACATGGCACAAGTCACTATCAACGAACTTAAGCCGAATATTCAAGATCTTCTAGTTATTTCGGAGTATTCCGATGTCTTTCCCGAAGAACTACCAGGTATACCTCCAGATAGACAAGTAGAGTTTAGGATTGACATCCTACCTAGATCAGCACCTGTAGCTAGAGCTCCATACCGATTAGCACCAACGGAAATGAAGGAGTTAAGGACGCAGTTAGATGAACTCTTAGAGAAATGCTTTATTCAGCCAAGTTCCTCTCCCTGGGGAGCTCCAATTCTTTTCGTTAAGAAAAAGGACGGTTCAATGCGGATGTGCATTGACTACCGCGAACTGAACAAGATAACGATCAAGAACCGTTACCCATTACCCATGATCGACGATTTATTCGACCAACTTCAAGGGGCTAGTTATTTCTCCAAGATTGATCTAAGATCTGGATATCATTAGCTGAAGGTTAGGAGTGAGGATGTTCCTAAGACTGCCTTCAGGACCCGTTATGGTCACTATGAATTTTTGGTAATGCCTTTTGGGCTCACAAACGCACCTGCAGCATTCATGGATCTCATGAGTAAAGTCTGCAAACCATATTTGGATAAGTTTGTCATTGTCTTCATAGACGACATACTTATCTACTCTTGTAATCAAGTTGATCACGAGAAACATCTTCGGTGCATCTTAGAGCTGCTAAGGCAAGAAGCTTTATGCTAAGTTCTCTAAGTGTGAGTTTTAGCTTAGAGAAGTCCAATTTCTTAGACACATTGTAAGTGAGCATGGTATACAAGTGGATCCGGCCAAAATAGAGGCCATAATGAATTGGGAAATACCCAAAACCCCATTAGAAATGCGTAGCTTCTTAGGATTGGCTGGTTACTATAGAAGGTGCATCGAGAACTTTTCAAGGATAGCCACTCCTTTAACCATCTTGACCAGTAAAAATGTTAAGTATATATGGGGACCAAAACTGTAACATCTGTCGTAAAACGGGTTCTAAAACCCGCACCATTTTGTAATCAAGTATATGTATTAATCTTTTGTTTCAAATTTATGTTTAATAGACTTTGATATATTAAATAATAATAAAGAAAATAAAAATAATAAATAATATATTAATAATACAAAAAGGATTAAAAAAATTTTAAAAAAATAATGTGCTGACCGCGGGACTCGAACCCGGGTCGCACAGGTTACACACACACAACACACCACTCCATCACCCACACAACATCTGAATAAACCCAGCGAGTAAATCTTTTAAACCCTTTTTACTTGAGTCGCCTTCCTCCGCCTGTAACAGCCGCATACAATCCGACAGACCATCAAATTGCTGTTTATCCCTACAATTAACTAATGTAACCGTTTTCTAAACATGTATCTAGACACGAAATCGAGTAAATCACATCCAATCATGAGCTACAGTCTTCTCGCTCATAACTTTCTTTGACCGAAACATCCGAAACTGGAATCCAATCTCTGTCACTATCCTCACGTATAAATAGGAGCTCTAGAACTCATTTGGAACGCACACACACTCCCAAAACTTCTTGCAACTCTTTGTTTATCAGAACTCTCGCCGAAAACATCTTCAATCACCGGAATCCCCGCTGGAAGTCGAAGGAACCGTCTGTTCGGTATACCAATCCATTTAATCCTTTTATTTTTGTTTACAAATCTCATTCGTAGTTGTTTAAAGATTAAATTGTTAATCTATTTAGTACCATCGGGTTTAACAGATTCAATCTATGTTTCATAATGAAAAAGATGAATTGATCATATGTCTAAAACAATTTAAAATCTGTATTTACACCGGGTTAGACACACAGTCCAGTGGTTGGACTGTGTGCATTCGAAGTCAAGGTACCGGGTTCGAGTCTTGTATACGTTTCTGATCCGCTGAATTAAACAAATCTTTTTATAACCCACTCATGAATCGACTCAGTTAGTATATAAGAATAATTAAAATCTTATATCCTTTGGGTTAGACACACAGCCCAATTAGTCGGGCTTGGGGGCACACGAAGCAATAGACGCGGGTTCGAAACCGGTTCCATATGCGGTGCCTGAAATTGATCAAACTTTTTTATTAAATAAAATTATGGTTAGAACTAGTAAGTGTAGTATAATTAAAATCCAATATATTCCGGGTTAGACACGCAGCCCAGTTGGCCGGGCTGCGTGCACGCAAACGAGGGGTCACGAGTTCGATCCCCACACGCTGCCTAGTCCGACCGGTTTTATCCGATTATTCTGGAAAAATAAAACATTTTTTAAAATCAATTAAACCCTTATTTTTTCTCCAAATATATATTATTTTAAAATATGGTCAATTAATAAATGCAAGTTAAATCAAATTAGTATAATAATAAAATTATCTAAATCTAATAAAATTAGGTAAATAAAAGTTAATTAAAAATATTAAAATTCAACCAAAGGAATATTTTTTTAGCTAAATCGTTGTGTAAATATTTAGGTTAGTCGTTTCATCGTTTGGTATCTCAACCACTCAATCGTGTGCAATCTCCATCAAATCGTAAACGCACCCACTGTGAGTGAATCTTACAACTCCCATTTTATCAACGTTTTTGGGGTGTATCATGTGTCGCTTTTATTATCTTGTTATTATCAATCTCGTGCTATTACCATTTTGTGATCTAACGTGCTATGTGATATATTGTTTATGGTGATTTTGTGTTTATATTTCTCATTTCAGTCATTCTCTCACATTAGGCCTATATGTTCCCGTTACTTACGGGTGGAGCGTCGCGTTGCCTAATATACTAGATCGGCTCCGTTTGATTGAGCCTTGATCTCGCAGCACATTACTTATCGTGCTCACATGTACATTATTAGTTGAAGATGTGGTTTGTGATTTAGATTACATACACGATGTATTTCTCATATTTGGTTAATGCACATTTTATTAAAATAATAAACACATCATTTTTCTTAATGATAAAATGAGATTCACTCGCCAACTTATGTTGACCCAAAAATTTATTTTTACACATGATACAGGTGAATAGGTTTGAAGCAAGGATCACATAGGACAAGGGCCTTAGAGGAAATAAACTGTTATTTGCAAGCTTTGTTTGGAACATTATTGTGTTTGTATGAATTATGTGTTCATTGGAATGTTTTATTTAAATTTGAAATAATAAATATGAAACTTTTATAATAGTAAATGTCATGAGCTTTGATGAAAACCCAATCATGCCCCGACTACCATATCTGTTGCGGGTCAGGGTGTGACAAAAACAACAAGAATCTTTTGAGATTCTGAAACACAAGCTGAGCAATGCTCCTTTGTTGTCCCTACCTGAGGGTGTTAAAGACTTTGTTTTTTACTGTGATGCATCGCACACGGGCATTGGCTGTGTGCTAATGCAAAAAGGCAAAGTGATTGCCTATGCATCACGATAACAAAAGGTGCATGAAAGGAATTACACCACCCATGACTTAGCATTGGGTGCCGTTGTATTTGCACTTAAGTTATGGAGACATTACTTGTACGGCACAAAGTGTATTATATACACTGACCATAAGAGCCTCCAACATCTATTCAATCAGAAGGAATTGAACATGAGACAGCGTCGTTGGATGGAAACACTTAATGATTATTATTGCGAAATTCGCTACCATCCGGGCAAGGCAAATGTAGTTGTTGATGCCTTAAGTCGCAAGGAACGGGTTAAGCCTATAAGGATTAATGCCAAGAGCATTGAGCTCAGAAATAGCTTAAGTGTGTCACACCCCGGATTTCCAACCAAATCCATACACCGGTGGACCTAGGTGGAGAGTATCGGGACGTCAGTTGATAACCATCATAGTCAGTTAAACACGGCACAGCGGAAGTCTTGGAGTAAAATTACTATTACAAACCAAATGTTCAAAATACAAAATAATATACAGGCTCGTAATAGAAGATCCACAAGCGGATCATCAATTGTACATGGAAAGAATATAAAATAGACTTTGGGCAGATCTAGGATTTGCAAGATCCTTTATCACTACCGAGCACTTCCAGCCTATTTTCTTATTGTACCTGCAAGTTTAGTCTTTTGAAAATACGTCAGCTTTCGCTGGTAAATACACCCAACTGACTCATTTTGAAAACATTTCAAAAAAATGTTTTAAGTGCGTATCAGCACAAAATCTTTTTATAACTTGGGAAAGTTGACCGTCCAACCTTGTTAACAGATTTACATGTTTGTCCATACATACGGGGCCCGGTACAGAGACCGAGACATGATTAATGTACACACCACTTTGGACTCACGAAGGAGTCAATTCTTCCCAACCTTGTGGGAATGCATTTTTGAGCGTCTATCGGGTGTATGCCTACACCCGCGCTAAGGTCGTGGCCATTTCTATTGTAATGAGCCGAGGATACCCATGACACGAAAGTTAACCCCCGATGTTTAAGTTATCAAACAAAACTGATTAAAACAGAATATGCGGATTTACTAGCCGCACTAGGCATTCGATTGATCCCATTCCAACCAAACGGTAGTAATTTACCGTAACCCAAGCCCGTATAGGGGAAATAAGTCGAGAGTATTTACCTGAGCTAGTCTTCTTTTAATTTTTAATAACTCAGTCGTACACAAAAGTACTAAGTGCAGATAGCATTTACTGGCAAGTCTCTAGTCTAGATTATGGCATAAACTAACCAATTAAATACTAACGGTCGTATTTAAGTCATAGACTTAGACCGAATAGCGTACTTGATCAAAACTTATGACGCTAGATTAAACGATGATTGGATAGAATGTAGTGTAATCCCAACAAGTACCTTGACTTGTATAATATGGATAAACTATAAACATTCTGGATTTTGAGACTTAAATGACAAGGTTAAACCCGTTTCGGTTAATTTCCGTAAACTAGTTACATATACTTAACCATATGCATATTAGCGATATCGGGTAACCGGATAAGTCATGGACAAGTTCTATATGCCATTGTATTTTAAATAAGTTGTCATATTAGTAGGATATCAACTTTTATGCCCATTATGTTTTAAAATGAAACTATACCTCATAAGGGCGTTTTCGGTAATTTCATACCGTATAGAAAGGAAATTGAATATAATTTAGTGTTACAAGTACAAGTATTCTAGAAAAGTAACTTATTTATGACATAATATTAGTAGGATATTAACTTTATGTGTAATTTATCTTTTGTGACCAAACTATGCACCGAAGCGGCATTTTGGTCATTTTACACCTAGTTTATAAATTATTTGGGATTCTGAGTCTATAACATGTACCTACTGTTAAAATGTTCAAAATAAGTTTTAAAATCATTAGGTAACAAGTCTTGGTCAATTAATATGGTTTAAAACCATACTATGCGCTGAAACGGCGCTTATGTCGTAAAATAACGTTTTATGCGATGTTTAATGAAAACTGATGTTAAGGTCAGATTAAAATGTCTTAGATATGTTATTTAATATAAAATATCAGTAGCTAAAAGATTTACCTTGAAAATATTTGATTTAAACCGTTTTATGAGCCACGAGGGCTAAATCGTCATTTATCGACATAATTCAAGGACCTGCTTGTAAACTCAGTTTATAATCCGGTTTAACATCCCAAATAATCCTACTTATAATATTACATCAGTAGGAAACTTATTTTCAAACTCATTATCATTTGTACCTTGTTTTATGCGATAAGGGCATTTTAGTAAAAAATGGCATAATTATGGAACTTGCGCATAAACTCAGATTCTGATTATGATCATGTAATATAACCTCAGAGGGTTATGCTACATTATATTATGATCATAATGCAACTTTAGATCAGTATGTAACTAATCTAAATCGGGTCAGAATCGAAAGTCAAAGCAGAAGTCAAACTTTGCCACTTTCGGTTGCGAACGACCCTAGAACTGAAATTGAAGAGCCGAACATGTTCTTACATGTTCTAATAATTATTACCAACTTATTTAAGTGTCAAAACATGTTTCATAACATATATAAGATCAAATTATAATTTTTCTGAAAAATGGCATGTTTGACTTTTTAATATCATAACTTTGACCCGTCAGTTGGTCTAGCAAACGTGATCTTCAGGAGGTGCCCTTTATAGGGACTAACACCTACCTTATTACGATCACTTAGCCATGGTCGTTATGAACAATAGCTGGATCATAATGGTCTTAACCAAAAGTCAAAGCGTTTTCCGTAAAACGCTTGACTTTTGGCTATAAAAGCCTATAAATGAAAATGCACAAGGAAGGAACACTTACAAGAGGTTCCTAGGATGCAAGAGAACTAAGTTGGATGCTTCTTTCAGTTACGAACTTCCAGAGGAGGGAGAAGAGTTATGAATAAGAAAGGTGCAAGTTCAAATGGTGAACCTTGGCACCTATTTATAGTTGGAGAGCTTGAAGGAGGTGATGCCAGCTGTTAAGGAGTGTAAGAGGGAGCTTACAAGTGTCCCAAAACGTGGCATAGCTGTTTGGGAAGCCATGGTTTCGAGAAAATGGTTTTTTTGGCACTTATGTGTGGTGGCCAAGGAAACTTTCTGCAGACATAGGCCTCTCGCGCCCCGCGAGCGCCCCATGTCAGTTTTCAAAATTTGCTATATTTAGCCCCTCAATTTATTAAACCCTCCAAAGACCTTCTAAAACACCCTTTTTGGCATATTTAGCCCTCCGTAGCCAATATTTGGCATACCGGAGATTATGCCCGGACATTGTCGAGCTCTCCGTTCGTTAAAAGGTCACTCAGAGGTATAAATTAATATGTTGACACTTTTAATCCCTCCATTATCCAACTTTCACATATTTACAGAATTTAACCCTCTCGCCTATCAATTGGCACGTATGAGAGTTAGGACTTCGTAAAGGATCACTCAAAGGCCCACTATAAGCATGTTGACTCCGATGTCACTCAGAGGCTGGGCATGTTGACATATCAGTCACTCAGAGGCCAAGTTTAAGCATGTTGACATATCAGTCACTCAGAGGCTACTGATTTAAGCATGTTGACATATCAGTCCCTCAGAGGCTGTTATTTATGCATGTTGACATCGGCCAGTCACTCAGATGCTTAGTTTGAGTATGTTGACGCCTTTAGTACTTATTAGTCTTTAATAGACTAAATTTAAAAATACAACACGTGTCACTATACTATTGGACACGATTTTTACGAGGTGTTACATCCTCACCCCCTTAAAAGGAATCTCGACCTCGAGATTTTATTCAAAAAGATGGGGGTATTTTTGTCGCATAGAGGACTCAACCTCCGATGTATACTCGGTACCTCTAAAGACGTCCCACTTAACCTTTACTATAGGTATCATTTTCCTTCGGAGCTTCTTAACCTGTCGATCCTCGATCAAAATTGGTTTCTCAACGAACCTCAGGTTTTCATCAATTTGCACATCCTTGTATGACATTGCTAGTGACTCATCGGCTAGACATTTCTTGAGGTTACTAATGTGGAACACATCATGGATTCTACTAAGCTCCTTTGGCAATCTGAGCCTATAAGCTACAATGCCGACACATATCTCTAATGGTCCCATATATCTCGGGCTTAACTTGCCCTTCTTTCCAAAGCGCATCACACCTTTCCAGGGTGACACTTTTAACATGACTTTGTCCAATACTTGGAACTTAAGAGGTTTACGCCTCTTGTCAGCATAACTCTTCTGCCTGTCCCTGGCAGTTTTGAGACGATCACGGATTTGCACAATCTTTTCCGTGTTCTCCAGGACAACCTCCAGTCCTGATAGTTGGGCTTCCCTAACTTCTGCCCAACACACGGGCATTCTACAGTTTCTCTCATACAAGGCCTCAAAAGGAGTAGCCTTGATGCTCGTATGATAACTATTATTATAGGAGAATTCTATTAAGGGTAAGTGGTCATCCCAACTTCCACCTAAATCAATCACACATGCCCGGAGCATGTCTTCCAAAGTTTCAATAGTACGCTCACTTTGACCATCAGTTTGTGGATGGTAAGCCGTATTAAAGTTCAATCTTGTGCCTAACGATTGTTGGAAACTTTTCCAAAAATGAGAGGTATATCTAGTATCTCTATCAGATACAATAGATACCGGCACACCGTGTAGGGACACAATCTTGTCCACATATAACTTAGCCAATTTGTCTGAATTATACGTTTCCTTTATTGGCAAGAAATGTGCTGACTTAGTCAGCCTATTCACAATGACCCAAATAGTGTCATTTCCGCTTTTGGTCTTAGGTAACTTGGTAATCAAGTCCATAGTTACCATTTCCCATTTCCATGTGGGAATTTCCAATTGTTGTAGAAGTCCTAACGGCTTTTGATGTTCGGCCTTAACTTGCGAACATGTCAGACACTTAGCTACATAAGTGGCTATGGATTTCTTCAAACCCATCCACCAATAATTCTTCTTCAGATCTTGATACTTCTTATCACCACCTTGGTGAACTGAGTATCTTGAGTTATGTGCTTCTTGGAGGATTAGATCTCTAAGTCCTCCAAAGATTGGAACCCAAATTCTATCATTAAATCTAAGGATTCCATCCTTTCCAGGCGCTAACTGATCAACAGTTCCGTCAAATCCTTCATTAGGAGCATTAGCTTCTAATAGAGCTTGCTTTTGTGTATCTAATAACTTTTCATTTAAGCTATTTCTGAGCTCAATTCTCTTGGTGTTAATCCTTATTGGCTTAACCCGTTCCTTGCGACTTAAGGCATCAGCAACTACATTTGCTTTGCCTGGATGGTAGAGAATCTCGCAATCATAGTCATTAAGTGTTTCCATCCATCGGCGTTGTCGCATGTTCAATTCATTCTGATTGAACAGATGCTGAGACTTTTATGGTCAGTGTATATAATACACTTTGTGCCATATAAATAATGTCTCCATAATTTTAGTGCAAATACAACGGCACCCAATTCCAAGTCATGGGTGGTGTGATTTCTTTCGTGCATCTTTAACTGTCGTGATGCATAGGCAATCACTTTGCCTTTTTGAATTAGCATGCAGCCCATGCCGGTGTGCGAAGCATCACAATAGACTACAATGTCCTCGATACCTTCTGGTAGAGATAACACAGGAGCATTGCTCAGCTTGTGTTTTAGAATCTCAAAGGATTCTTGTTGTTTCGGATCCCAAATATATTTAACATTCTTACGGGTCAAGATAGTTAAAGGAGTGGCTATTCTTGAAAAGTTCTCAATGAACCTTCTGTAGTATCCGGCCAATCCTAGAAAACTACGAATCTCCGATGGGGTCTTGGGTACTTCCCAATTCATTATGGCCTCAATTTTGGCGGGATCCACCTGGATACCATGCTCACTTACCATATGTCCAAGAAATTGGATTTCTCTAAGCCAAAATTCGCACTTAGAAAACTTCGCATAAAGCTTCTCTTGTCTTAGTAGTTCTAGAATGCACCGAAGGTGTTTCTCGTGATCATCTTGATTACGAGAATAGATATGTATGTCGTCTATAAAGACAATGACAAACTTATCCGAATACGATTTGCAGACTCTATTCATGAGATCCATGAATGCTGCAGGTGCATTTGTGAGCCCAAAAGGCATCACCAAGAATTCAAAATGACCATATCGGGTCCTGAAGGCAGTTTTAGGAACATCTTCACTTCTAACCTTCAGCTGATGATAACCCGATCTTAAATCAATCTTAGAAAAATAACTTGCCCCTTGAAGTTGGTCGAATAAGTCATCAATACTAGGCAATGGATAACGGTTCTTAATTGTTAACTTGTTTAGTTCACGGTAATCAATGCACATCCGCATTGAACCGTCTTTCTTCTTAACAAAAAGGATAGGAGCTCCCCAAGGCGAGGAACTTGGTTGAATAAAGCCTTTCTCTAGGAGTTCATCCAATTGTGTCCTCAACTCCTTCATTTCTGTTGGTGCTAGTCTATATGGAGCTCTGGCTACGGGTGCTAATCCAGGTATGATATCAATTCTAAACTCCACTTGCCTCTATGGAGGAAGGCCTGGTAATTCTTTGGGGAAAACATCGGAATACTCTGAGATAACTGGAAGGTCTTCAATACTTGGCTTAAGCTCATTGATAGTCACTTGTGCCATGCAAATGATACAACCTCTCCCCAAACACTTGGATGCTTTACATAACGACACCTTGTCTGGAAATCCGTAGTGTGAATTTCCTGGGATGGTGATTATTTCACCAGATGGGGTTTTAGTTTCGATGAGTTTCTTATCACAGGCAATGCGGGCTTGGTTATGGGATAACCAATCCATGCCTAAAACTACATCGAATCCTGCCAATTTCATTGGCAAAAGAGTGATGGCGATAGAATGATTCTTAATGCATATAGAGCATCCATCGAGAACGGAAGATGCTATTTCTAACGTTTCATCAGCGGGTTCTATCTCATAAGTTTTATCTAGAGTTCTTATGGGTAAGTTTAATAGTTTACTAAAATTATGATCAACAAATGATTTATCCGCACCTGAATCAAAAAGAACTCTAGCGTAAATATTGTTAATGAGGAATGTACCTGTTATGACATTATTGTCATTAACGGCCTCCCCGGCATTCATCTGGAAGGCATGAGCATTCCCTTTCTTAGCCTCTCCAGGCTTTGCATCATTACTTTTGGGGTTCTTGGGGGAATTGAACGTAATATGTCCTTTTTCATTACAATTGTAGCAAACTGCATCCTTAAGATCCTTGCAATCTAGGGTCTTATGCCCTTTTAGATACCACAGGGTTTAGTCTGTGGATTTATACTACACTGTCCCCAATGCCTATATTTACAGTTTTTGCACAGAGGTTTGTCATTAGACACGTGCTGGTTCTTCTTGAACCCGAAATTCCCTTTCTTTTTTAACCTTTGGAAGTTATTATCCTCCCGTTTCCTCTTTCCGTCTGTTTCAGTCTTAACTGACCTTTGTCTTACCAAATCAAGGGTGAGGGAAAGAGATAGGTCTATAGCGGACCTATAGGTACTAGGCTGAGCAGCCTTTACCATGCCCTTTATTTCAGGCGCCACCCCATTTATAAAAAGCGTAATGCGTTTGGATTCGGGTGTGATCAAATAGGAAACTAACCTAGATAGGGAGTTAAAGTCAGAAACGTACTTTCGACAATCTAGGTTCTTCATTGAAAGAGACAAAAAGTATGTCTATAATTTCTCCACCTCATGAGGTGGGCAGTAAGTTTCCTTAACAAGGTCCACAAACTTGGACCATCCCAAATTATACTGGTGTACTTTAACTGTAGATTGGATCATGGCTTTCCACCAAATTAGGGCATGGCCCTTAAAGGACTGTGATACATACTTGACCACATCCTTATCAGCACAGCTGCTGATATCTACGATTGTTTCCATCTTGTCTAGCCACTTTAGGGCTTCCACAGCTCCTTTTCCCCATTAAAGTCTCGGGGCTTGCAGGAGACGAAATACTTATAGGTACATCCATCTTTAATAGAACAGGACCTTTCAGCATAATCTATTTTCTTTGGTTCACTCTTCGCATTCGAAGAGTGAACGGAGCTCTCCTTATGAGTTGAGGATGGGGTAATCGATAATGGTCTAGAGCGAGTAGCACTCGACTCTTTAAGCTTTTCTATGGCTTTTCCCATGGCCTTTTCAACAGCCGCATCAATGCGAGCTTGAAAATTATCATTATCAATATCTTTGTTTTCGGCTTTGTTAGAGTCAACATCGCGGTGGCTACTTTATGCCTCATCCTAGTTAGCCATCTTTGAGTTTTGGTTCTATGCATCAATAAAATTTCCCTTAGCCATGGTACAACACAATGTTGTCTTTAAACATTGGATGTAACAATCCATTGCCTATTCAGCTAGTGTGAATAACATCACAACTCTTAGGCTTATCATATCTATAGTTGGTCTAGGTCTTAATAAGACCATCAACGGCAAATTACAATCTGGACATAGTCCATATATTATTAGACAGTGAATTGTAAGGTCACAACTATAATTGTCATAATTAACAATTATATAGCTCATAAGCTTGTCACTAGTGGATGTAATAATTGGGCACATTGGCCGGTCACATAGGACATTTAAAAATTTGGCACATTGGTCGGTCACATTGGACATAATATATGGCATATCAGCCTGTCACCTTGGACATAAATTGGGCACATTGGCCTACATCATAAGAGATGTAAATTTATGGCACCTTGGCCTACATCATAACATATGTAAATTATGACATATCAGCCTACATCATAACAAATGTAAATTCATGGCATATCAGCCTGTCACATTGGACATAAATTGGGCACATTGGCCTGTCACCTTGGACATAATTGGGCACATTGGCATGTCACCTTGGACATAATTGGGCACATTGGCCTGTCACCTTGGACATAATTGGGCATATTGGCCTACATCATAACAGATGTAAATTTATGGCATATCAGCGTGTCACATTGGACATAAATTTGGCACCTTAGCCTGTCATTTGTCATCACATTGATGACGTTAGTCGGGATCACATTGATCACATAGGCTAGTTAATAGGTCTTAGGACATAGTCCTTTTACCTAGACGGCAAGTGTGGTTCCTCAAGTCACACTACCAAGAGTATGAACATTTCTTAATGTTAACATAAGAGTACCTTAATGATTGATTAACGGTCCCGGTCACCTTCGACCTTAACGACCTTGGAGATTTGAACCTAGTTCACTACCTCTGGATAGAAGGAACTTCCCTTAACTATCCTGATAGAAGGCTCCTTGTCCTTATCTATCATTTCTTGGTCAATATGTGGTCTACGCCACTTGGCATAATCAAATCTATTAAGGTCTTTTGGAATTATATAGCAGAGTCGAGACGCTCGTTTGAAGAGGATGAATACATATATATATAATTCCAAAAATACCTCATTAAATTCCAAATAGAAATTACAATACTAGAAACAAAATGAAATAAATTGTCCATGAAAGGACTATTGAAAACAAAAATGTCCACGCAGGGACTAAAGAAATAACAATGTCCTCACAGGGACTAACATATATTAGAAGAGACTTCACTCGTCCTTCTTTCCCTTAACTAGTTGGGAGAGTTTCTTGAAGAACTTGTTCGTCTTCTTCTCCGTTTTCTCCGCTTGTTGTTGCATTTCTTCCATTCTTTCTAAGGCTTCGTTAATGGCCTCAAGTGGTGGCGGAGGTTGTGGTTGTGGCATAACCGGATACTGGTACCCATAAGTTGGATATCCAGTAGGTGGATAAGCAGGTGGGAAAGGAGACAGGTAAAGTGCGTTGTGCATGACCGCTTACATGTAAGGGTCATGTGACCATGCTTGATAGTCTACTAGTGTAGACGGGTTAAAAAGATCATATCCAGACGTGTCTGGATATGTGTGAATTGGGTTACTATAACCCGTTGGTGGTGGTTGAACTGTAGGTGTTGGTGTTGGTTCCACCACAGGTGATGTATTAGAGGGTCCACCCATTTGTGGGTCCTTTTGAATTGTGGGGTAAGGTTTGGGCAATGGTCGTAGCGAACCCGACTGTTGGCCCGCACGTACCGACATACGTGCTCTTTTTTTCCTCCTTGGCGGTTCTGGTGGCGACTTGGGTTGTTCCACCGGTTCCATGTGCACATCTTCTTGCACGGGAGGTGGTTGGGAGTGATGGGAAGGATTATTGAAGAAAGTAAATTGGTTCCAATATTGGTCCCACTCATTAGGACCTTGGTAAGGCGATCCGGCATAGGAGTTCGAATCGCTTGAGATTTCAATGGGATGCGTATGCGATCCCGATGGCGGCATCTCCGGGTCGGAGTCCTCATCCATGGGGTTTGGTTGGTCTAACTGATTTTGATCGGCTGGAAGTGTATTTAAATATTGGTTTGGGTTAAACTCATCATGGTAAGAATGATGAGAGTGATGGGAGTGGTGAGAGTGGTGCGAATGATACGAGTGGTAAGAACTTTGAGTGTAGGTAGGCGAATGTTGGGAAAAAGGCCATGAATCTCCCGAGTCCTCATAGGAGTTCAGGTGATGTAGATGTGAAGGGATGTGTCCTGATGGTCCTCCCCTCATGAGTCCTTTTCCTCGTCCTCGTACACGTGATGGCATTTTCCTGTTAAAATCAATTCAAAAACAATACTAATAACTTAATAATGAAATGAGTAATCCTAGGTCAATGCCTAGACTCGGAAGTCTAAGGAATGTGCTCGTGTAAGTTTGAGATTAAACATAAGAAGGAAAGTGTTTAATTCTCTCAAACGTTGGCTCTGATACCAACCTGTCACACCTCGGATTTCCAACCAAATCCATACACTGGTGGGCCCGGTGGGGAGTATCGTGACGTCAGTTGATAACCATCATAGTCAATTAAACACGGCACAACGGAAGTCTTGGAGTAAAATTACTATTACAAACCAAATGTTCGAAATACAAAATAATATACAGGCTCGTAATAGAAGATCCACAGGCGAATCATAAATTGTACATGGAAAGAATATAAAACAGACTTTGGGCAGATCTAGGATTTACATGATCCTTTATCACTACCGAGCACTTTCAGCCTATTTTCGTATTGTACCTGAAAGTTTAGTATTTTGAAAATACGTCAGCTTTCGCCGGTAAATACACCCAACTGACTCATTTTGAAAACATTTCAAAAAAATGTTTTAAGTGTGTATCAGCACAAAATCTTTTTATAACTTGGGAAAGTTGACCGTCCAACCTTGTTAACTGATTTACATGTTTGTCCATACATACGGGGCCCGGTACAGAGACCAAGACATGATTAACGTACACACCACTTTGGACTCACGAAGGAGTCAATTCTTCCCAACCTTGTGGGAATGCATTTTTGAGCGTCTATCGGGTGTATGCCTACACCCGCGCTAAGGTCGTGGCCATTTCTATTGTAATGAGCCGAGGATACCCAGGACACGAAAGTTAACGCCCGATGTTTAAGTTATCAAACAAAACTGATTAAAACAGAATATGCGGATTTACTAGCCGCACTCGGCATTCGATTGATCCCATTTCCGACCAAACGGTAATAATTTACCGTAACCCAAGCCCGTATAGGGGAAATAAGTCGAGAGTATTTACCTGAGATAGTCTTCTTTTAATTTTTAATAACTCAGCCGTACACAAAAGTACTAAGTGCAGATAGCATTTACCGGCAAGTCTCCAGTCTAGATTATGGCATAAACTAACCAATTAAATACTAACGGTCTTATTTAAGTCATAGACTTAGACCGACTAGCATACTTGATCAAAACGTATGACGCTAGATTAAACGATGATTGGATAGAATGTAGTTTAATGCCAACAAGTACCTTGACTTGTATAATACGGATAAACTATAAACATTCTGGATTTTGAGACTTAAATGACAAGGTTAAACCCGTTTCGGTTAATTTCCGTAAACTAGTTACATATACTTAACTGTATGCATATTAGCGATATCGGGTAACTGGATAAGTCATGTACAAGTTCTATATGCCGTTGTATTTAAATAAGTTGTCATATCAGTAGGATATCAACTTTTATGCCGTTATGTTTTAAAATGAAACAATACCTCATAAGGGCGTTTTCGGTAATTTCATACCGTATAAAAAGGAAATTGAATATAATTTAATGTTATAAGTACAAGTAATCTGGAAAAATAACTTATTTATGAAATAATATCAGTAGGATATTAACTTTATGTGTAATTTATCTTTTATGACCAAACTATGCACCGAAGCGGCATTTTGGTCATTTTACACCTAGTTTATAAATTATTTAGGATTCTGAGTCTATAACATGTACCTACTATAAAAATGTTCAAAATAAGTTTTAAAATCAGTAGGTAACAAGTCTTGGTCAATTAATATGGTTTAAAACCATACTATGCGCCGAAACGGCGCTTATGTCGTAAAATAACGTTTTATGCGATGTTTAATGAAAACTGATGTTAAGGTCAGATTAAAATGTCTTAGATATGTTATTTAATATAACATATCAGTAGGTAAAAGATTTACCTTGAAAATATTTGATTTAAACCTTTTTATGAGCCACGAAGGCTAATTCGTCATTTATCGACATAATTCAAGGACCTGCTTGTAAACTCAGTTTATAATCCGGTTTAACATCCCAAATAATCCTACTTATAATATTACATCAGTAGGAAACTTATTTTCAGACTCATTATCATTTGTACCTTGTTTTATGCGATAAGGGCATTTTAGTCAAAAATGGCATAATTATGGAACTTGCGCATAAACTCAAATTCTGATTATGATCATGTAATATAACCTCAGAGGGTTATGCTACATTATATTATGATCATAATGCAACTTTAGATTAGTATGTAACTAATCTAAATCGGGTCAGAATCGAAAGTCATATCAGAAGTCAAACTTCGCGACTTTCGGTTGCGAACCGACAGGTTTCATAACATATATAAGATCAAATTATAATTTTTCCGAAAAATGGCATGTTTGACTTTTTAATATCATAACTTTGACCCGTCAATTGGTCTAGCAAACGTGATCTTCAGGAGGTGCCCTATATAGGGACTAACACCTACCTTTTTACGATCACTTAGCCATGTTCGTTACAAACAATGGCTGGACCATAATGGTCCTAACCGAAAGTCAAAGCGTTTTCCGCAAAACGCTTGACTTTTGGCAATAAAAGCCTATAAATGAAAATGCACAAGGAAGGAACACTTACAAGAGGTTCCTAGGATGCAAGAGAACTAAGTTGGATGCTTCTTTCAGTTACGAACTTCCAGAGGAGGGAGAAGAGTTATGAATAAGAAAGGTGCAAGTTCAAATGGTGAACCTTGGCACCTATTTATAGTTGGAGAGCTTGAAGGAGGTGATGCCAGCTGTTAAGGAGTGTAAGAGGGAGCTTACAAGTGTCCCAAAACGTGACATAGTTGTTTGGGAAGCCATGGTTTCAAGAAAATAGTTTTTTTTGGCACTTATGTGTGGTAGCCAAGGAAACTTTCTGCAGACACAGGCCTCTCGCGCCCCGTGAGCTCCCAATGTCAGTTTTCAAAATTTGCCATATTTAGCCCCTCAATTTATTAAACCCTCCAAAGACCTTCTAAAACACCATTTTTGGCATACTTAGCCCTTTGTAGCCAATATTTGGCATACCCAGGATTATGCCCGGACATTATCGAGCTCTCGGTTCGTTAAAGATCACTCAGAGGTATAAATTAATATGTTGACACTTTTAATCCCTCCATTATCCAACTTTCACATATTTACAGAATTGAACCCTCTCGTCCATCAATTGGCACGTATGAGAGTTAGGACTTCGTAAAGGATTACTCAGAGGCCCACTATAAGCATGTTGACTCCGATGTCACTCAGAGGCTGGGCATGTTGACATATCAGTCACTCAGAGGCCAAGTTTAAGCATGTTAACATATCAGTCACTCAGAGGCTAATGATTTAAGCATGTTGACATATCAGTCACTCAGAGGCTGTTATTTATGCATGTTGACATCGGCCAGTCACTCAGAGGCTCAGTTTGAGCATGTTGACACCTTTAGTCCTTATTAGTCTTTAATAGACAAAATTTAAAAATACAACACGTGTCACTATACTATTGGACACGATTTTTACGAGGTGTTACAAAGTGAGAAGCCATTAGATGCGCAAAAGCAAGCTCTGTTAGAGGCTAATGCTCCTAATGAAAGATTAGGCGGAACTGTTGATCAGTTAACACCTAGAAAGGATGGGATCCTTAGATTAAATGATAGAATCTGTGTTCCAATTTTTGGAGGACTTAGAGATCTAATCCTCCAAGAAGCGCATAATACAAGATACTCAGTTCACCCAGGAGGTGACAAGATGTATCAGGATCTGAAAAAAAATTATTGGTGGATGGGTTTGAAGAACTCCATAGCCACCTATGTGGCTAAGTGTCTGACGTGTTCGCAAGTTAAGGCGGAACATCAGAAACTATCAGGACTTCTACAACAGCTAGAAATTCCCACTTGGAAATGGGAAATGGTAACAATGGACTTGATTACCAAGTTACCTAAGACCAAACGTGGTAACGATACGATTTGGGTCATTGTGGATAGGGTGACTAAGTCAGCACTGTAACATTCGTGTAAACGGGTTCCACAAACCCGCTCCATTTGAGAATTTAGATTTGAAAGTTCTTTGCGCATTTAATGGTGTTATTTTAATATATGTGATAACTTATATTTAGTAGATATTGCATAACTAAAATTAGTAATTAATAAAAAGAATAAATGAATTAAAAACACTAACATAGTAAACTAAAAATAAAAGAGAGTAACCAGGAATCGAACCGCTGGTCTCCTGCATGCACACACACAAAACCCACTACTGCACTACACATACAAGTGTGAATAAACTTGAAAACAAATAGGTTATATGACGAAACAAAAAAAAAGAACCTGCAAGAGCAAATTTCGCAGGAATCTGAAACTGTCAAAAAACAAAATTGGTGCAATCAAGTAAATTACGTTTCTCCTTATGATTAAAAACTTATTTTCAATATCGGTATAACCGAAATCGAAATCAATTGAGTTGAAACAGAAAAGAATCATTAGTCTAAAAATCATGGTTTGAAAGCAAAAACATAACCGATCTTGATACTCTATAAATACAAACCAATTGAATCCCACACAGAACTCGTACACTCTCTCAATCATCACTCGAATTCTCTGAAAGACTCTGTTTATATAAGCATCGCTGGAGAATAATAGCTCGCCAGAAAACTCCGCCGGAAAACCGAAAGCCTTCGTCGTTGCAATCCTTTACTCTTCGTTTTATAATTGGTTTATACATGTGCTAATTTTAATCGCGAAACAGAAAAGTTGTTAAACATATTCCAACCAAGAATTTTAATTCGGGGATGTATTTTTGAGGAAGAAGATGAAGTTTTAAAGATGCATAAATTTAATTAAAATTGTATTTTTAACCGGGTTAAACACACAGTCCAGTGGTGGACTGTGTGCAAAATATGCCAACGTGCTCAGGTTCGACTCTCGTACCTAACCGGTTTTTCGGCAATAAAATTCTTTTTCAAAAACTTGAATAAATCAAGGCTCAGTAAGTTGTTAAGTATATTAAGAATTCTATATTAAACGGGTTAGACACCCAACCTAGTTGGATGGGCTGGGTGCAAAACAACACCGAGGTCGCGGGTTCGAGACAGATCCCTCACACCGGTTCATTAATTTAAAAATCTTTTTAATTAAATAATATCTGGAATAATCTAATAAGTATATAAGTATGATTAAAATCAGTTTACTTCCGAGTTAGACACGTACCTCAGTTGGAAGAGCTGCGTGCACGTAAACGGGAGGTCACAAGTTCGAGTCTCACAACACGCTGCCAATAACATCCATTGAACCGGTCAGACCCCTTGTCAGGTCTGACAAGGTTTTTTTAATTTTATTTTATTTTATATATTATTTTGTATTTATATTTTAGCTAAAAATCAATTAAAAAACACTTAAAGACTCGATTTCGTAGGTTTAAAAATCCCAATAAATACCACAAAAATAACCTAAAAACCTAACAAAATGTATTAAATCAAAATATTAATTTTATATTATCGAATTACTGCATTATTATTTAGGTTAGTCTCCTTCGTCGGTTAAATCCTCAATTCGTGAGCACTCTTCATCAATCAAGGAAACGCACCCACTGTGAGTGAATCCTTACAAATTCCCCTTTTTAATCATGTTTTGGGGTGTATCATGTGTCGTACATATTTATTTAAACACTTGTGCTAACACCATTATGTGATCTAATGTGTATATTTGTTTTGTGTGGTTACATCTTATCAGTTCAGTGCAATCATTCATTTAAGGCCCATCAGTTCCTCGTGAGATACGAGTTGACCATCAGGTGCCTCATTAGATCGGCTCCGTATGATTTAGACTTGATCTCAAGTTCATCATGCATCATGTTCATATGCTCATTGTTGATATTATGTGGTTTGTGGTTTAATTACATATACATAAGTTCATATATGGTCCATGCACATTTTATTGAAACAACCAAAATATTAAACTGTTTATTATTAAATCTAGATTCACTCGCCAACTTTTATTGACCGAAACTCTTGTTTTATACATGATATAGGTGGGCAGGTTGAGGAAAGGAACAGATAGGATCGGCCTTAGAAGATGAATAAAATATTTTTTGTTAAGAACAATGTTTTCTTGTGCTTGAATGTTTCCTTGTGTTTGAATGTTTGTCCTTAAATTTCTAATCAATAAATATGAAACTTAATTTTAGTAAATATCATGAGCTTTGATGATAACCCAATTATGCCCCGACTTTTATTTCCGCTGCGGGTCAGGGTGTGATAGATTGGTATCAAAGCTCTTGACTATAGGGATATATGATAGGTTATTAGACCCTTAGAGCCTATACCATAGTTGATTAGATTTTGATTGCTTATGTGTTACATGCAAAACTCATGATGTTTATTTGTTTCATGTTTATTTCACACCCAAATGCATGCAAGCACTTTCAATATTACATGTTAATGTGTGATGTTCATTGTGGTCTATATATTATTAACATATAATGCCTACGCAAGCACGCATATCACCATTTCACAATTTTCAAGATTTCTTTCTCAAAGATTTTGTAATGTTTTTATGTTTTCAATCTCATCAAAGTGAGTTCTACGACGGGCATGTAGTAACTGGAATGGTAAAAATACCGGTAGTCGGGACGTCCTGTCTAGGGTTGGCATTCATATAAATCCAATATAATGGACCAGTTTGCCTACCTGGGGACTAACAATGAGAGTACGAAGGACCTATTAGGATAAAGCATACCACACCAAACGTCGTGTGTGTAACATCCGTCAAAAACGGATTTACCAAACCCGCTCCGTTTATCAACCGAACAGTCAGTCAAATTTTTCGTTGCGAATTAAATGCCCAAAATAATTTTAAACGATCCGTAATCAATTATTATGCGGGGATATATATTTGGTTTTTGAAAAACTGATAAAAATCGCAAAATAAAAATATTTTACTCATGCCGGGTTTCGAACTCGGGTCCATACCGGTTCAAACAAACACTTATCACTCAACCGAACAACCGCTGCGCCACTTGTGACTTTTGTTTAATATTAGAATTATTTAATTGATATCATGTTTTTCCGAATTCGATATCGGCGCCCTGTATCAGCCGAACTTGAAATCAGGCATCAATCAAGTTTCCGTTTCTGTTCTTCGCGATCAAGAGTCTAAAGTTTAACCGTTTTCAATCAATTGGTCAGACTTAATCGAACAGTCAAAGACCAATCCCGGAAATCAAGTCGGCCGAAATTTTCTTTACCAAATTCAGGGAATCACTTGTTACTCTATAAATACAACCCAACCTATCACAAGAGAACTCGCACCACACACTTCTTCATCACTCAAAATCTTTGTTCTGTTCGTCGGAAGTCCCTTCAGTCGCCGGAATTTTTCTGCTTTTCGCCGGAATTTGGCCACCGGAAAACCGAAACCTTGCTTCCAGTTGGTATAAGCCTCTAAACTCTCATATATCTTATGTTTAATACGTTCTAAACTTTTATGCAACCCAGATTCTGTTAAAACGTTTTTAACAGATCAGATTTCCGGTTTCTGGGTTTATGTGCGAAGAAGAGGAAGTATCTGTATCATATATGTATAACTAAAATCCAGTTATTTACCGGGTTAGACACACAGTCCAGCGGTGGACTGTGTGCACTTTTAACGCTAAGGTCACGAGTTCGATTCCGGTATCACACACGCCGCCTTGATAAAAATTCTTTTTTCAGCAAACTGAACCGGAGTCGCCTTGAGTATATGTTAAGTATATTGATAACCGAGTTTATAACCAAGTGGGACACACAGTCCAGTGGTGGAGTGTGTGTCCGCTAACCCACAGGTCCCGGGTTCGAGACCTGTGGAGCGCACCGGTTTGTGAATTAATTCATTTTTAAAATAAAAGGATTTATGTTTAACTCTAATTAATATATATATATAATTAAAATCGGATATATAACGGGTTAGACACGTAGCTCAGTTGGTAGAGCTGCGTGCACGCGTACGGGAGGTCTCGGGTTCGAGCCTCACCCGGTGCACAACAATATGCCTTCGAACCGGTCAACGCTAGTCAAAGTCAACGGTCAAACGTCAACTGTAGCAAAAATAAAATATTTTTTTTTATTATTTTTATTTAATTATTTTAATTAAAAATCAATTATAAATACTTAAAAATAACATTTTTAAGGTTAGAAAATAGCCTCAAACTCACAAAAATACACCCAACAATCCTACTAAAATAGATTAATAAAACCCGTTTACTTACCAAACCATAATGCGATTTATCTAGGTTAATTTCACTCGTGGTTAACACCATTTCGCGTACATTCAACCTCATCAACCGAACGCACCCAATGTGAGTGAATTCTTACAAACTCCCCTTTTTTATTCATGTTTTGGGGTGTATCATATGTCGTTTAAACTAATTCTCTTATGCAAATTTGTGCTATACCATTATATGAACTAAACTAGAATGTAACTATTATTGGTGGTGATGTATTCATATTGTCAATGTTGTATACAAATTATTTAGGCCCATCAGTTCCTCGTGTGAGACGAGAACAACGCGTGCCTTAAAACTCATACATTAGGCCCATCAGTTCGTAAGAACAACGCGTGCCTCAAAACTCATTCATTAGGCCCATCAGTTCCTCGTGGGAGACGAGAACAACGCGTGCCTCAAAACTCATACATTAGGCCCATCAGTTCGTAAGAACAACGCGTGCCTCAAAACTCATTCATTAGGCCCATCAGTTCCTCGTGGGAGACGAGTCGAACAACGCGTGCCTCAAAACAATTATTTGGTGATGTGTGTTCAATATTCGATATTATGTGTTGTGTGAATAAATTTACATCTACATTTACTCATATATGGTATGCACCTTATTTATAATCAATTGGATAAACTTGTTCAAATGTTTTCCATAGGATTCACTCGCCAACATTATGTTGATCCAAAAACCTTTTTACACATGATACAGGTGAACAGGTTGAAGCAAGGAAAACATAGGATATGCCTTAGAAGAGAACCAAAAAGCTTAGATTGATAGTTAGAACACGTTGTATCATTTATTGTAATTTTCCATTAAATTGTATTAATGAATATGAAACATATAATAAATGTCATGAGCTTTGATGATAACCCAATTATGCCCCGATCACCTTTTTCCGCTGCGGGTCGGGGTGTGACAGATTGGTATCAGAGCCATGACTATAGGGATATAGGATAGGTTATTAGACCCTTAGAACCTATACTATAGTCTGCCTAAATTTTAATTGATTAGGTGGTTACATACAAACTTGTGATATTTAATTGTTTCATATTTCAGTCAAACATACATGCTTATATACATATTCGTTATATATATATCAATGTTCATATATTCAATTCATTTTTCATACTCTCATTATTCAAGGATTTTGTGCAATTTTCAAATCCCATCAAAGTAAGTTCTGCGACGGGCATGTAGTAACCGGAAGGGTACAAGTACCGGTAGTCGGGACGTCCTGTCTAGGTTGGCATTCGTATAAATCCAAAATAACGGACCAGTTTGCCTACCTGGGGACTAACGATGAGAGTACGACGGACCTATTAGGCCAAAGCATGCCACACCAAACGTCGTTCGAACTAACCTCACTTTGAGATGTCACCGTGTCCATGCCTGGGCACATTCCGAACATCACACGTTGTATACATATTTCTCGATTTTCTCCGGGTTTTTGTGTACGCAACCAGGCAGAAACCGTGCGAACCATATGAAAAACCGGTATTCATGGGGGCCCACATGATTACACAGGTAAAGTATGGCGGCATGAAGGGCCTAACAGCAAGCAAAACCCAAGACATCCTATGGATGTAGTAGATTTTTTTTTTTTTTTCTATATTTATTTTATGAACGTTCATTCCCAAACTCGACCCACGATCCCAAAGGCATTCAACTCATACTCTTGACATGTATTCCTTGTAGATGTCTTCTAGCCTCGCTCGTAGGAAAATGAGAGCAGGAAAAGCCCGTGAACGCATGGCTACCCAAATCGCTCAGCAAATGGCGACCGTAATACCAAACATCGTAGTACAAGTTCAACAAGCCCTTACCGCTAATTCCGTTAACCCAACCCAACAAGAAGATCCAAACACTATCAATCCTTCAGTCACTAAATGCACCTACAAACATTTCAAATCCTGCGATCCTCCAAAATACGAAGGTACTGAAGGTGTCACCGCTCTCCTCCATTGGTTCGAAGAAATGGAGAACACTTTTCTAAATTGCGATTGCCCCGATGATCGCAAGGTGCGCTATGCTACCGGTCGTTTACTTGGAACGGCACTCACATGGTGGAATACAGAGAAGACCAAACGTGGTGTTGAAGAAACTATGACCTTGACTTGGGAAGAGTTGAAGGGAATCATGACAAGACGGTTTTGCCCAAGAAGTGAAATCAAGAAATTGGAGGATGAGTTTCACGCTTTAAAACAAAAGGAAGGCGACCACACCACATACAACAAGAGATTCCTTGAGTTAAATCAAATGGTTCCCAATTTGTTTACTCCCCTCTATCGTTTGATCGAGCACTACATTCGTGGTCTTCCATCAAAGATTCAAGACTCTGTAATAAGTACCTCGCCTGCAACTTTGGAAGCAGCAATGGAGCTAGCAACCGCGCTCACTGAAAACCGAATCCGAAACAAAGATCTCAAAGAAGAGAAGAAGAAGGATAAAGCATCAACCGAAACCTCAAACCCCACCCGAACCGAATCCTTTACACCATCTACTTCTAAGAGAAAACGTGATGGGCAAATCTTTGCCGTCACCCAACGCAACCAACCCGCTTCACAAGTTGTACCTCCTCAAACTATCCCAAACGCCCAAATAACACCTAACTCAACTTACCCAAACAAGAAGCCTTACATTGGACCTCACCCTCAATGCAACACCTGTTTCTATCACCATCCATCTACTTTACCCTGTCGGCTATGTGCGAATTGTGGACGCTACGGTCATTTACTGCTCAAAACCAAACCTCAACCCCTACTCAACCCATGATCCAAACATATCAACAACCTCAATACCCCATGTACCCATATGTTCGAGCTTGTTTCAATTGTGGCGACGCTACCCATTTTAGAAACACGTGCCCTCGTTTGGTTAACATCATAAACGCCCAAGCTCAAGCAAACCCAGTTAACCAAGCAAACCAAGCAAACCCAGCTCCACCGCCAGCAAGAGGAAGAGTTTATAACATCAACACCAATCCTGTTGAAGATATTAACGGTCCAAACCAACCACTTAACTAGCCTTCTCTCACCAAGAATCAAAATTCAACTCCAACCACTTAGTTTTTATGTTTTTCTCTATGTTATCTCAATTTTCACGTATCTCAATTGGAGTTTTATCCAAGAATTTTAATGCAAATTACTAGTTCAGTTTGTTTTATACTCATTGATTTAATATTCATATCATCATACTTCACGACATATCTCAGTTTCATCGTTTAAAGAAGTTGAGTTGTGTCTCACCTCTACATAGACTAACCTCTCCATCATATTAAACGAGAAAGGTTTTGTCAAACACGGATGCTATCAGAATTAAGACTCAAGCGCTGGTTGTTGTGTTGTTTATGTTGTAGAGTCGCATAGAACTAATCATAACTTGCGGATAAAGTCAATGAGAATTTGACAAGAATATGGTGGATACGCCGCTGGTACTTCCTATATATAAGTATTCTTGTCAAAAGATCGGAGGCATTATCAGGCGGTTATGAGAGGTTCCATGCATAGGTTGTTGTGTGATTAAGTTTATTCATTTTCAATACATGCAATAAGCTCGGCTCCGTTTGATTGAGCCTTGAGCACACAAACAATTTCATATTCAGTACATGCAATAAGCTCGGCTCCGTTTGATTGAGCCTTGAGCACATAGACAATTTCATTTTTCAGTACATTCAATACAATCGGCTCCGTTTGATTGAGCCTTGATCGCACAGATATATTTCATTTCAGTATTTTTTATGTTTGATGTATTGGTTGTAGAGTTATAGGACTAATCATAATTCACTGATAAAACCAATGAAAATTTGACAAGAATATGGTGGATACGCCGCTGGTACTTCCTATATATAAGTATTCTTGCCAAAGGATCAGAGGCGTTATCAGGTGGTTATGAGGAGTTCCATGTAGGATTTAGTATTGCCTTGGTTGAAATTTGTGTTACAATTACATCATCTCACTATTTAAAGAAATTGGATTGTGTTCCATTTCTACATAAACTAACCTCTCCATCATAACAAACGAGAGAGAAACCATCACCATTCAAACATATATGCTATCAGAATATGGATACAATTGATAGTTGTTGTGTTTATTTGTGTAGATTGTAGAATTTCTGCCTTAGGATATAACCCAAAGCATATTCAAACTTTTATGCATGATATCATTTTAGCGAATCATTCCTGCTTAACAATACTTATACAGTAGGCAACAAAAAGCGATTCCTGTATTAGGATACTTAACCTTTACAAGGAACGTTACCGCCTCAAACCAAAAACTTAAACCCTTATTTCTTCTAAAGCATGTAACTGTCAAAACTAAACACCATCATTCTTGTAGTCAATTATATCCCTATTTAAATTTCGGGACGAAATTTCTAAAAAGCAGGGGATACTGTAACATCCGTCAAAAACGGATTTACCAAACCCGCTCCGTTTATCAACCGAACAGTCAGTCAAATTTTTCGTTGCGAATTAAATGCCCAAAATAATTTTAAACGATCCGTAATCAATTATTATGCGGGGATATATATTTAGTTTTTGAAAAACTGATAAAAATCGCAAAATAAAAATATTTTACTCATGCCGGGTTTCGAACTCGGGTCCATACCGGTTCAAACAAACACTTATCACTCAACCGAACAACCGCTGCGCCACTTGTGACTTTTGTTTAATATTAGAATTATTTAATTGATATCATGTTTTTCCGAATTCGATATCGGCGCCCTGTATCAGCCGAACTTGAAATCAGGCATCAATCAAGTTTCCGTTTCTGTTCTTCGCGATCAAGAGTCTAAAGTTTAACCGTTTTCAATCAATTGGTCAGACTTAATCGAACAGTCAAAGACCAATCCCGGAAATCAAGTCGGCCGAAATTTTCTTTACCAAATTCAGGGAATCACTTGTTACTCTATAAATACAACCCAACCTATCACAAGAGAACTCGCACCACACACTTCTTCATCACTCAAAATCTTTGTTCTGTTCGTCGGAAGTCCCTTCAGTCGCCGAAATTTTTCTGCTTTTCGCCGGAATTTGGCCACCGGAAAACCGAAACCTTGCTTCCAGTTGGTATAAGCCTCTAAACTCTCCTATATCTTATGTTTAATACGTTCTAAACTTTTATGCAACCCAGATTCTGTTAAAACGTTTTTAACAGATCAGATTTCCGGTTTCTGGGTTTATGTGCGAAGAAGAGGAAGTATCTGTATCATATATGTATAACTAAAATCCAGTTATTTACCGGGTTAGACACACAGTCCAGCGGTGGACTGTGTGCACTTTTAACGCTAAGGTCACGAGTTCGATTCCGGTATCACACACGCCGCCTTGATAAAAATTCTTTTTTCAGCAAACTGAACCGGAGTCGCCTTGAGTATATGTTAAGTATATTGATAACCGAGTTTATAACCAAGTGGGACACACAGTCCAGTGGTGGAGTGTGTGTCCGCTAACCCACAGGTCCCGGGTTCGAGACCTGTGGAGCGCACCGGTTTGTGAATTAATTCATTTTTAAAATAAAAGGATTTATGTTTAACTCTAATTAATATATATATATAATTAAAATCGGATATATAACGGGTTAGACACGTAGCTCAGTTGGTAGAGCTGCGTGCACGCGTATGGGAGGTCTCGGGTTCGAGCCTCACCCGGCGCACAACAATATGCCTTCGAACCGGTCAACGCTAGTCAAAGTCAACGGTCAAACGTCAACTGTAGCAAAAATAAAATATTTTTTTTTATTATTTTTATTTAATTATTTTAATTAAAAATCAATTATAAATACTTAAAAATAACATTTTTAAGGTTAGAAAATAGCCTCAAACTCACAAAAATACACCCAACAATCCTACTAAAATAGATTAATAAAACCCGTTTACTTACCAAACCATAATGCGATTTATCTAGGTTAATTTCACTCGTGGTTAACACCATTTCGCGTACATTCAACCTCATCAACCGAACGCACCCAATGTGAGTGAATTCTTACAAACTCCCCTTTTTTATTCATGTTTTGGGGTGTATCATATGTCGTTTAAACTAATTCTCTTATGCAAATTTGTGCTATACCATTATATGAACTAAACTAGAATGTAACTATTATTGGTGGTGATGTATTCATATTGTCAATGTTGTATACAAATTATTTAGGCCCATCAGTTCCTCGTGTGAGACGAGAACAACGCGTGCCTTAAAACTCATACATTAGGCCCATCAGTTCGTAAGAACAACGCGTGCCTCAAAACTCATTCATTAGGCCCATCAGTTCCTCGTGGGAGACGAGAACAACGCGTGCCTCAAAACTCATACATTAGGCCCATCAGTTCGTAAGAACAACGCGTGCCTCAAAACTCATTCATTAGGCCCATCAGTTCCTCGTGGGAGACGAGTCGAACAACGCGTGCCTCAAAACAATTATTTGGTGATGTGTGTTCAATATTCGATATTATGTGTTGTGTGAATAAATTTACATCTACATTTACTCATATATGGTATGCACCTTATTTATAATCAATTGGATAAACTTGTTCAAATGTTTTCCATAGGATTCACTCGCCAACATTATGTTGATCCAAAAACCTTTTTACACATGATACAGGTGAACAGGTTGAAGCAAGGAAAACATAGGATATGCCTTAGAAGAGAACCAAAAAGCTTAGATTGATAGTTAGAACACGTTGTATCATTTATTGTAATTTTCCATTAAATTGTATTAATGAATATGAAACATATAATAAATGTCATGAGCTTTGATGATAACCCAATTATGCCCCGATCACCTTTTTCCGCTGCGGGTCGGGGTGTGACAGTGTGAACTAACCCCACTTTGAGATGTCATTGTGTATACACCTGGACACACTCTGACCTTATTTCTCGCAATCATGTTTTAAGATTTTCATTCGGGTGATGCGAGCGTTAACAGGCTAGAACCAATGTGAAACCTACAAAGCACAGTAGTCATGGGGGCCCACATGACTACCTAGGCCGAAGTATGGGAGACATTTTGAGGCCCAAACATGAGCAAGCCCAAGACATCCTATGGATGTAGTTAAATTCTTGTTTCCATTTATTTTGAATATTGTTTTCACTTTTTACGACACATGCCACCTAAAAACGTTCAATTCATAATCTCGCTGCGTATTTCCTGTAGATGTCTGCAAGACACTCTCGAGGTGGTAGAAGGTCAGGAAGATCTAGCGAGCGCATGGCCACTCAAATCGCTCAACAGATGGCTACCGTACTTCCTGACATCGTCGTACAAGTTCAACAAGCTCTTGCCGCCAATCCCATCAACCCCACCAATCAAGAAGGTCAAAATGTCGCCAACCCCTCCCTAACACCACCAAATGCACCTACAAGCATTTCAAATCCTACGATCCTCCAAAATACGAGGGGAATGAAGGTGTCACCGCTCTCCTCCGTTGGTTTGAGGAGATGGAAAGCACTTTTCTCAATTGCGATTGTCCCGATGGTCGCAAGGTGCGATATGCTACCGGACGTTTGTACGGGGTACCACTTACATGGTGGAACACAGAGAAGGGAAAGCGAGGTGCTGAAGTAGCTATGGCCTTGACTTGGGATGAGTTGAGGGAAATCATGACGAGACGCTTCTGTCCAAGAAGCGAAATCAAGAAATTGGAAGATGAGTTCTACTCATTGAAACAAAAGGAGGGAGACCACACAACATACAACAAGAGATTCCTTGAGTTAAACCAGATGGTCCCCAACTTGTTCACTCCCCTATATCATTTAATTGAGCACTACATTCGAAGTCTTCCCTCAAAAATTCAAGATTCTGTGTTGAGTACCACACCTGCAACACTTGAAGCTGCAATGGAGCTGGCTACTGAGCTCACGGAAAATCGCATCCGAAATGGCGATTTTAAAGATGAGAAGAAGAAGGACAAGACACATGCTGAAACCCCAACCCCGACCCAAGCAGGTCCATCTTCTAAGTTTGCTGGTAAGAGAAAACGCAATGGCAAGAATTTCGCCGTTACCCAAACCAATTCCCCTATCACTGCTGCACGCATCACACAAGTCGCTCCTCCGGCTGCTCCATTCAAGAAACCATACACTGGTCCTCATCCAAAATGCAACCGATTCTAATATCACCACCCTCCTGAGAACCCATGTCAATACTGCACAAGTTGTGGCCGTGCAGGTCACACAATTCAAACATGTCGCATCCTTCAAAAGCCAAACCGCAATCAACCCCAAGCTCAAATCAACAATCAAGTGGTAGGCCAAGCCCAACACCAACAGCCTTTACTCTTACCACCTGCTCAACCCATGGCTCAACCCTACTACCAACCTAATTACCCGATGATGCAACCAGTTAGAGCATGTTTCAACTGTGGCGATCTAACCCATTTTTGAAACACCTGCCCACGCTTGGTGAACATCATAAATGCCCAAGCTCAAGCCAACCCAGTGAATCAAGCCAATCAAGCTAATCCACTTGCTAGAGGAAGAGCTTTCAACATCAACGCCAACCAAGCTATGGCCGATAATAATGTGGTCAACGGTACGTTTCTTATTAACGGTAGTCATGCAACCATACTATTTGATGCTGGTGCGGATAAGAGTTTCGTGTCTTTAGAGTTCGAATCCATTATTGATTTACCTCGCGTTAGTCTCGTTGAATCATTCACGGTGGAAGTTGCTGATGGTGAACTTATTACCTTAGATTCGATTATTTGTGATTGTACTCTTACCCTTAATGATCACGATTTCCCAATTGATCTTATCCCTATGAAATTGGGTAGTTTCGACGTTATCATCGGTATGGACTGGCTTAGTCAACATCACGCGGAAGTTGTTTGCTATGAGAAGTTTATTCGAATTCCTCTCACTGACGGTCAAACATTACGTATTTTTGGTGAAACTGCTTCCAAAGGGCTCAAACTGATGTCCTGCCTCCAATCTCGAAGATACCTTCGCAAAGACTATGTCGCGTTTCTAGCTCATATCGTCAAGAAGGAAGGCAAGGAAAGGAAGCTCGAAGATATACCAATCGTTAAAGAATTTCCTCAAGTTTTTTCCGACGACGTTTCAGGACTTCCTAATGTGCGAGAAGTCGAATTCCGAATCGATCTTGTACCTGGTGCTACACCAATCGCAAAATCTCCATATCGGTTAGCCCCATCTGAGATGCAAGAGTTAGCTAGTCAGCTGCAAGAGTTGACTGACAAGGGATTTATACGTCCTAGCTCATCACCTTGGGGTGCACCGGTTCTATTCGTAAAGAAGAAAGATGGAACTTTTCAAATGTGTATCGACTATAGAGAGCTCAACAAGCTGACCATCAAGAACCGCTATCCTTTACCTCATATCGATGATCTTCTAGATGAACTACAGGGTGCCACCTGTTTCTCCAAAATCGATCTTCGTTCTGGTTATCATCAACTTAGAGTACGTGAAGAGGACATCCCAAAGACTGCTTTTCGAACTCATTATGGCCACTATGAATTCATGGTTATGCCTTTTCGTTTGACCAATGCTCCTTCTGTTTTCATGGATTTGATGAATAGGGTGTGTAAACCCTATCTCGATCGTTTTGTCATAGTTTCCATTGATGATATTCTTATCTACTTCAAGACCAAATCCGATCATGAGCGACATCTTCGACTTATCCTAACACTCTTGAGGACCGAAAAGCTTTATGCTAAGTTCTCGAAATGCGAGTTTTGGTTAAAAGAGGTACAATTTCTTGGTCATGTCGTTAATGACAAAGGGATTCATGTCGACCCTGCGAAGATCAAAGCAGTGCAAGAATGGCAAGCGCCACGCACTCCTACTGAAGTTAGGTCATTTCTTGGTCTAGCTGGCTGTTATCTACGTTTCATCGCAAATTTTTCTCGTATCACCATTCCACTCACAGCCTTAACTCACAAGGGCAAACCCATTATTTGGGGGCCCAAGCAAGAAGAGGCTTTCCAAACTTTGAAGCAAAAACTTTGTGATGCACCTATCCTTACACTTCCTGATGGCTGCGAAGACTTTGTGGTTTATTGTGACGCGTCAGGGCAAGGTTTAGGTTGCGTTCTAATGCAAAGAGGAAAGGTGATAGCCTATGCCTCAAGGCAACTCATAGTGCATGAAAAGAACTACACCACTCACGACCTAGAACTTGGAACAGTCGTGTTCGCTCTTAAGATATGGAGACATTATCTCTATGGTACCAAATGTGAAATTTACACTAACCACAAGAGCTTTCAACATATATTCAATCAAAAAGAGTTGAACATGAGGCAAAGATGTTGGGTCGAACTCTTAAATGATTATGATTGTGAAATTCGATATCATCCTTGCAAAGACAATGCTGTAGCTGACGCTCTCAATCGAAAGGAGTATGCGGAACTCCATCCGTCTTTTGTGTTCTCAAATTGTGATCAATCTTCAAAACCGAATTAGAACAGCTCAACATATTTCTGTCACGGAAAATGATGTGCGAGATGAATTGTCTTGTGGAGCTGAAACCAAACTGGAATCCAAGTCGGGTGGTATTCTCTATTACTTGAATCGTATTTGGGTACCTGGTCGTGACGATCTTCGTGCTTTTCTCATGAACGAGGCTCACAAAACACGATACTCTATACATCCAGGGGCCGATAAGATGTATCAAGACCTAAGATACTCATACTGGTGGCCTGACATGAAGAAAGATATCGCCATTTTTGTTTCCAAGTGCCTCACGTGTTCTAAGGTTAAATCTGAACATCAGCGACCTTCAGGATTACTCGTCCAACCCGAGATACCTGTTTGGAAGTGGGAAAATATAACCATGGACTTTATTACCGGGTTACCTCGCACCTCCAGTGCGTATGACACAATTTGGGTTGTCATTGGTCGTCTCACCAAATCAGCTCATTTCATTCCAATCCGCGAAGACTACAAGAACCAGAAGTTAGCTCGTATCTATATCAATGAAATTGTAAGCCGTCATGGTGTGCCTTTAACTATCATTTCAGATCGAGATGGACGTTTTACTTCACGAACGTGGCGAGCCGTATAATCCGCTTTGGGTACACGACTAGATCTCAGCACTGCCTTTCACCCTCAAACTGATGGTCGACATGTTGCGAGCATGTGTCATAGACTTAAAGGGTAATAGGGACACTCATCTACCGTTAGTTGAATTTTCGTACATCAATAGCTATCATTCAAGCACTGGCATGGCTCCCTTTGAAATGTCTAGCTGATGAGTCGCTAGCAATGTCGCATAAAGATATGCAAATAGATGAAAACCTGAGGTTCGTTGAGAAACCAATTTCGATCGAGGATCGACATGTCAAGAAGCTCTAAAGAAAATTAATACCTATAGTAAAGGTTAAATGGGATGCCCTTCGAGGTCCCGAGTTTACATGGGAGGTTGAGTCCAATATGCGAAAAAAGTACCCCCATCTTTTTGAATAAAATCTCGAGGTCGAGATTTCTTTTAAGGGGGTGAGGATGTAACGCCCTGTAAAATCGTGTCCAATAATATAGCGACACGTGTCGTATTTTATTTTAAGTCTATTAAAGACTAACAGGGACTAAAAGCGTCAACATGCTCAAAATAAGTCTCTGAGTGATCTTCTGATGTCAACATGCATAAACCAAGCCTTTGAGTGACCATTAGTGTCAACATGCTTAAAACATAGCCTCTGAGTGACCATTGGTGTCAACATGCTTAAAACATAGCCTCATCTACCGTTAGTTGAATTTTCGTGCAACAATAGCTATCATTCAAGCACTGGCATGGCTCCTTTTGAAGCCTTATACGGTCGTAAGTACCGATCTATTGTATGTTGGCACGAAATTGGTGAAGCACAAATTACTGGACCTGAATTGATCCAAGAAACGACTGACAAAATCCTTCAGATCCGCAATAATCTTTTAGCAGCTCGAAGTCGTCAAAAGAGTTACGCTGATAAACAACGAAAGCCACTGGAGTTTTGTGTTGGTGATCAAGTGCTTTTGAAGGTATCCCCGTGGAAGGGAGTGGTTCAGTTTGGTCAAAAAGGCAAACTAGCACCACGCTATGTGGGAACATTCAAAATACTCGAAAAAGTCGGTCCTGTAGCATACAAGCTTGACTTACCAGAAGAACTCAACAGAATTCATCCCACATTCCATGTATCAAACTTGAAAAAGTGCCTCGCCGATAAAAGCCTCCATATTCCTTTAGAAGATATTCAAATCGATGAATCAATGCATTTTGTTGAAAGACCGGTAGAAATCATGGACTTTGGTGAAAAGCGTTTGAGACGAAGTCATATTCCAATAGTTAGGGTGCGTTGGGAGTCAAAACAAGGATCTGAGTTTACTTGGGAATGCGAAGACTCAATGCGTGAAAAATACCCGCACCTTTTCCCAATTACAACTACTACTTAAATTTCGGGACGAAATTTCTAAAAGTAGGGGATATTGTAACATTCGTGTAAACGGGTTCCAAAAACCCGCTCCATTTGAGAATTTAGATTTGAAAGTTCGTTGCGCATTTAGTGGTGTTATTTTAATATATGTGATAACTTATATTTAATAGATATTGCATAACTAAAATTAGTAATTAATAAAAAGAATAAATAAATTAAAAACACTAACATAGTAAATTAAAAAAAAAAGAGTAATCGGGAATCGAACCCGGGTCTCCCGCATGCACACACACAAAACCCACCACTACACCACACATACAAGTGTGAATAAACCTGAAAACAAATAGGTTATATGACGAAACAAAAACAAGAACCAGCAAAAGCAAATTTCACAGGAATCTGAAACTGTCAAAAAACAAAATTGGTGCAATCAAGTAAATTACATTTCTCCTTATGATTAAAAACTGATTTTCAATATCAGTTATAACCGAAATTGAAATCAATTGAGTTGAAACGGAAAAGAATCATTAGTCTAAAAATCATGGTTTGAAACCGAAAACATAACCGATCTTGATACTCTATAAATACAAAAAAATTGCATCCCACACAGAACTCGTACACTCTCTCAATCATCACTCGAATTCTCTGAAAGACTTTGTTTAAATAAGCATCTCCGGAAAACCGAAAGCCTTCATGGTTGGTAACAATCCTTTACTCTTCGTTTTATAATTCGTTTATACATGTGCTAATTTTAGTCGCGAAACAGAAAAGTTGTTAAACATATTCCAATCAAGAATTTTTAATTCGGGGATGTATTTTTGAGGAAGAAGATGAAGTTTTAAAGATGCATAAATTTAATTAAAATTGTATTTTTAACCGGGTTAAACACACAGTCGTGGACTGTGTGCAAAATATGCCAACGTGCTCAGGTTCGACTCTCGTACCTAACCGGTTTTCGGCAATAAAATCCTTTTTCAAAAACTTGAATAAATCAAGGCTCAGTAAGTTGTTAAGTATATTAAGAATTCTATATTAAACGGGTTAGACACCCAACCTAGTTGGATGGGCTGGGTGCATAACAACACCGAGGTCGCGGGTTCTAGACAGATCCCTCACACCGGTTCATTAATTTAAAAATCTTTTTAATTAAATAATATCTGGAATAATCTAATAAGTATATAAGTATAATTAAAATCAATTTACTTCCGGGTTAGACACGTAGCTCAGTTGGAAGAGCTGCGTGCACGTAAACGGGAGGTCACAAGTTCGATTCTCACAACACGCTGCCAACAACATCCATTGAACCGGTCAGACCCCTTGTCAGGTCTGACAAGGTTTTTTTTATTTTATTTTATTTTATATATTATTTTGTATTTATATTTTAGCTAAAAATCAATTAAAAAACACTTAAAGACTCGATTTCGTAGGTTTAAAAATCCCAATAAATACCACAAAAATAACCTAAAAACCTAACAAAATGTATTAAATCAAAATATTAATTTTATATTATCGAATTACTGCGTTATTATTTAGGTTAGTCTCCTTCGTCGGTTAAATCCTCAATTCGTGAGCACTCTTCATCAATCAAGGAAACGCACCCACTGTGAGTGAATCCTTACAAATTCCCCTTTTTAATCATGTTTTGGGGTGTATCATGTATCGTACATATTTATTTAAACACTTGTGCTAACACCATTATGTGATCTAATGTGTATATTTGTTTTGTGTGGTTACATCTTATCAGTTCAGTGCAATCATTCATTTAAGGCCCATCAGTTCCTCGTGAGATACGAGTTGACCATCAGGTGCCTCATTAGATCGGCTCCGTTTGATTGAGCCTTGATCTCAAGTTCATCATGCATCATGTTCATATGCTCATTGTTGATATTATGTGGTTTGTGGTTTAATTACATATACATAAGTTCATATATGGTCCATGCACATTTTATTGAAACAACCAAAATATTAAACTGTTTTATTATTAAATTTAGATTCACTCGCCAACTTTTATTGACCGAAACTCTTGTTTTATACATGATACAGGTGGGCAGGTTGAGGAAAGGAACAGATAGGATCGGCCTTAGAAGATGAATAAAATATTTTTTGTTAAGAACAATGTTTTCTTGTGCTTGAATGTTTCCTTGTGTTTGACTGTTTGTCCTTAAATTTCTAATCAATAAATATGAAACTTAATTTTAGTAAATATCATGAGCTTTGATGATAACCCAATTATGCCCCGACTTTTATTTCCGCTGCGGGTCAGGGTGTGATAGATTGGTATCAAAGCTCTTGACTATAGGGATATATGATAGGTTATTAGACCCTTAGAGCCTATACCATAGTTGATTAGATTTTGATTGCTTATGTGTTACATGCAAAACTCATGATGTTTATTTGTTTCATGTTTATTTCACACCCAAATGCATGCAAGCACTTTCAATATTACATGTTAATGTGTGATGTTCATTGTTAACATATAATGCCTACGCAAGCACGCATATCACCATTTCACAATTTTCAAGATTTCTATCTCAAAGATTTTGTAATGTTTTTATGTTTTCAATCTCATCAAAGTGAGTTCTACGACGGGCATGTAGTAACTGGAATGGTAAAAATACCGGTAGTCGGGACGTCCTGTCTAGGGTTGGCATTCATATAAATCCAATATAATGGACCAGTTTGCCTACCTGGGGACTAACGATGAGAGTACGAAGGACCTATTAGGATAAATCATGCCACACCAAACGTCGTGTGAACTAACCCCACTTTGAGATGTCATTGTGTATACACCTGGACACACTCTGACCTTATTTCTCGCAATCATGTTTTAAGATTTTCATTCGGGTGATGCGAGCGTTAACAGGCTAGAACCAATGTGAAACCTACAAAGCCCAGTAGTCATGGGGGCCCACATGACTACCTAGGCCGAAGTATGGGAGACATTTTGAGGCCCAAACATGAGCAAGCCCAAGACATCCTATGGATGTAGTTAAATTCTTGTTTCCATTTATTTTGAATATTGTTTTCACTTTTCACGACACCTGACACCTAAAAACGTTCAATTCATAATCTCGCTGCGTATTTCCTGTAGATGTCTGCTAGACACTCTCGAGGTGGTAGAAGGTCATGAAGATCTAGCGAGCGCATGGCCACTCAAATCGCTCAACAGATGGCTACCGTACTTCCTGACATCGTCGTACAAGTTCAACAAGCTCTTGCCGCCAATCCCATCAACCCCACCAATCAAGAAGGTCAAAATGTCGCCAACCCTCTCCCTAACACCACCAAATGCACCTACAAGCATTTCAAATCCTGCGATCCTCCAAAATACGAGGGGAATGAAGGTGTCACCGCTCTCCTCCGTTGGTTTGAGGAGATGGAAAGCACTTTTCTCAATTGCGATTGTCCCGATGGTCGCAAGGTGTGATATGCTACCGGTCGTTTGTACGGGGTAGCACTTACATGGTGGAACACAGAGAAGGGAAAGCGAGGTGCTGAGCTTCTATGGCCTTGACTTGGGATGAGTTGAGGGAAATCATGACGAGACGCTTCTGTCCAAGAAGCGAAATCAAGAAATTGGAAGATGAGTTCAATTCATTGAAACAAAAGGAGGGAGACCACACAACATATAACAAGAGATTCCTTGAGTTAAACCAGATGGTCCCCAACTTGTTCACTCCCCTATATCATTTAATTGAGCACTACATTCGAAGTCTTCCCTCGAAAATTCAAGATTCTGTGTTGAGTACCACACCTGCAACACTTGAAGCTGCAACGGAGCTGGGTACTGAGCTCACGGAAAATCGCATCCGAAACGGCGATTTTAAAGATGAGAAGAAGAAGAACAAGACACATGCTGAAACCCCAACCCCGTCCCAAGCAGGTTCATCTTCTAAGTTTGCTGGTAAGAGGAAACGCAATGGCAAGAATTTCACCGTTACCCAAACCAATTCCCCTATCAGTGCTGCACCCATCACACAAGTCGCTCCTCCGGCTGCTCCATTCAAGAAACCATGGACTAGTCCTCATCCAAAATGCAACCAATTCCAATATCACCACCCTCCTGAGAACCCATATCAATACTGCACAAGTTGTGGCCATGCAGGTCACACAATTCAAACATGTCGCATCCTTCAAAAGCCAAACCGCAATCAACCCCAAGCTCAAATCAACAATCAAGTGGTAGGCCAAGCCCACACCAACAGCCTTTACTCTTACCACCTGCTCAACCCATGGCTCAACCCTACTACCAACCTAATTACCCGATGATGCAACCAGTTAGAGCATGTTTCAACTGTGGCGATCCAACCCATTTTTGAAACACCTGCCCACGCTTGGTGAACATCATAAATGCCCAAGCTCAAGCCAACCCAGTGAATCAAGCCAATCAAGCTAATCCACCTGCTAGAGGAAGAGCTTTCAACATCAACGCCAACCAAGCTATGGCCGATAATAATGTGGTCAACGGTACGTTTCTTATTAACGGTAGTCATGCAACCATACTATTTGATGCTGGTGCGGATAAGAGTTTCGTGTCTTTAGAGATCGAATCCATTCTTGATTTACCTCGCGTTAGTCTCGTTGAATCATTCACGGTGGAAGTTGCTGATGGTGAACTTATTACCTTAGATTCGATTATTCGTGATTGTACTCTTACCCTTAATGATCACGATTTCCCAATTGATCTTATCCCTATGAAATTGGGTAGTTTCGACGTTATCATTGGTATGGACTGGCTTAGTCAACATCACGCGGAAGTTGTTTGCTATGAGAAGTTTATTCGAATTCCTCTCACTGACGGTCAAACATTACGTATTTTTGGTGAAACTGCTTCCAAAGGGCTCAAACTGATGTCCTGCCTCCAAGCTCGAAGATACCTTCGCAAAGACTATGTCGCGTTTCTAGCTCATATCGTCAAGAAGGAAGGCAAGGAAAGGAAGCTCGAAGATATTCCAATCGTTAAAGAATTTCCTCAAGTTTTTTCCGACGACGTTTCAGGACTTCCTCAGGTGCGAGAAGTCGAATTCCGAATCGATCTTGTACCTGGTGCTACACCAATCGCAAAATCTCCATATCGGTTAGCCCCATCTGAGATGCAAGAGTTAGCTAGTCAGCTGCAAGAGTTGACTGACAAGGGATTTATACGTCCTAGCTCATCACCTTGGGGTGCACCGGTTCTATTCGTAAAGAAGAAAGATGGAACTTTTCAAATGTGTATCGACTATAGAGAGCTCAACAAGCTGACCATCAAGAACCGCTATCCTTTACCTCATATCGATGATCTTCTAGATGAACTACAGGGTGCCACCTGTTTCTCCAAAATCGATCTTCGTTCTGGTTATCATCAACTTAGAGTACGTGAAGAGGACATCCCAAAGACTGCTTTTCGAACTCATTATGGCCACTATGAATTCATGGTTATGCCTTTTCGTTTGACCAATGCTCCTTCTGTTTTCATGGATTTGATGAATAGGGTGTGTAAACCCTATCTCGATCGTTTTGTCATAGTTTCCATTGATGATATTCTTATCTACTTCAAGACCAAATCCGATCATGAGCGACATCTTCGACTTATCCTAACACTCTTGAGGACCGAAAAGCTTTATGCTAAGTTCTCGAAATGCGAGTTTTGGTTAAAAGAGGTACAATTTCTTGGTCATGTCGTTAATGACAAAGGGATTCATGTCGACCCTGCGAAGATCAAAGCAGTGCAAGAATGGCAAGCGCCACGCACTCCTACTGAAGTTAGGTCATTTCTTGGTCTAGCTGGCTGTTATCTACGTTTCATCGCAAATTTTTCTCGTATCACCGTTCCACTCACAGCCTTAACTCACAAGGGCAAACCCTTTATTTGGGGGCCCAAGCAAGAAGAGGCTTTCCAAACTTTGAAGCAAAAACTTTGTGATGTACCTATCCTTACACTTCCTGATGGTTGCGAAGACTTTGTGGTTTATTGTGACGCATCAGGGCAAGGTTTAGGTTGCGTTCTAATGCAAAGAGGAAAGGTGATAGCCTATGCCTCAAGGCAACTCAAAGTGCATGAAAAGAACTACACCACTCCCGACCTAGAACTTGGAACAGTCGTGTTCGCTCTTAAGATATGGAGACATTATCTCTATGGTACCAAATGTGAAATTTACACTAACCACAAGAGCTTTCAACATATCTTCAATCAAAAAGAGTTGAACATGAGGCAAAGATGTTGGGTCGAACTCTTAAATGATTATGATTGTGAAATTCGATATCATCCTTGCAAAGACAATGGTGTAGCTGACGCTCTCAGTCAAAAGGAGTATGCGGAACTCCATCCGTCTTTTGTGTTCTCAAATTGTGACTGATCTTCAAAACCGAATTAGAACAGCTCAACATATTTCCGTCACGGAAAATGATGTGCGAGATGAATTGTCTTGTGGAGCTGAAACCAAACTGGAATCCAAGTCGGATGGTATTCTCTATTACTTGAATCGTATTTGGGTACCTGATCGTGACGATCTTCGTGCTTTTCTCATTAACGAGGCTCACAAAACACGATACTCTATACATTCAGGGGCCGATAAGATGTATCAAGACCTAAGATACTCATACTGGTGGCCTGGCATGAAGAAAGATATCACCATTTTTGTTTCCAAGTGCCTCACGTGTTCTAAGGTTAAATCTGAACATCAACGACCTTCAGGATTACTCGTCCAACCCGAGATACCTGTTTGGAAGTGGGAAAATATAACCATGGACTTTATTATTGGGTTACCTCGCACCTCCAGTGCGTATGACACAATTTGGGTTGTCATTGGTCGTCTCACCAAATCAGCTCATTTCATTCCAATCCGCGAAGACTACAAGAACGAGAAGTTAGCTCGTATCTATATCAATGAAATTGTAATCCGTCATGGTGTGCCTTTAAGTATCATTTCAGATCGAGATGGACGTTTTACTTCACGAACGTGGCGAGCCGTACAATCCGCTTTGGGTACACGACTAGATCTCAGCACTGCCTTTCACCCTCAAATTGATGGTCAATCTCAGCGCACCATACAAACCCTTGAAGACATGTTGCAAGCATGTGTCATAGATTTAAAGGGTTATAGGGACACTCATCTACCATTAGTTGAATTTTCGTACAACAATAGCTATCATTCAAGCACTGGCATGGCTCCCTTTGAAATGTCTAGCTGATGAGTCGCTAGCAATGTCGCATAAAGATATGCAAATAGATGAAAACCTGAGGTTCGTTGAGAAACCAATTTCGATCGAGGATCGACATGTCAAGAAGCTCTAAAGAAAATTAATACCTATAGTAAAGGTTAAATGGGATGCCCTTCGAGGTCCCGAGTTTACATGGGAGGTTGAGTCCAATATGCGACAAAAGTACCCCCATCTTTTTGAATAAAATCTCGAGGTCGAGATTTCTTTTAAGGGGGTGAGGATGTAACACCCTGTAAAATCGTGTCCAATAATATAGCGACACGTGTCGTATTTTATTTTAAGCCTATTAAAGACTAACAGGGACTAAAAGCGTCAACATGCTCAAAATAAGTCTCTGAGTGATCTTCTGATGTCAGCATGCATAAACCAAGCCTTTGAGTGACCATTAGTGTCAACATGCTTAAAACATAGCCTCTAAGTGACCATTGGTGTCAACATGCGAAAAACTTGGCCTCTGAGTGACCGTTGTGTCAACATGCTGTCACACCCCGACCCGCAGCGGAATAAGAGTCGGGGCATAATTGGGTTATCACCAAAGCTCATGACATTTACTAATATGTTTCATATTTAATAAAGTCAAAGTTACATTTCCAAAAATCCAAACATGTTCATTCAATACAAAGAAAATAAACCAAACATAACAATCCCAACTCTAAATCGTTTTATTCTTCTAGTCCAAGTCCTATGTGTTCCTAGCTGCTGCTGGTTCACCTGTATCATGTGTAAAAATGGGGGTTTTTTGGGTCAACATAAGTTGGCGAGTGAACCTTATTAGATAAACATTTATTAATGAATTACTTGTTAGTTTATCAATGAAAAATTGTGCATAATCATAAATGAGCAAATGTAAATAATCAAGCAGTGGCAAATAGCAATCACAACTATAACAAACATACAATAACATATGATAGCATACATGAACATACCAACATCATACAATAAATAACATAATTGAAACTGTGCGATCAAGGCTCAATCAAACGGAGCCGATCGTATTGCATGTACTGATAATGTAAATTGTCTGTGCGATCAAGCCTCAACCAAACGGAGCCGATCGTATTGCATGTACTGAAAATGTAAAATGTCTGTGCGATCAAGGCTCAAACGGAGCCGATCGTACGTGGGCACGCCAGGTTCAACCTCATAATGAAATGGGGAACATGCTCAACGCTCATAATGTAATGGGGAGCGGCGGCCTATGAAATTGCATGTACTGAAAATAATAAATTTGCATCCAACAATAACTACACAACAGAAACAAACTGAATACACATTTTCATGATATGATGTATGCACAATGGTTTAATTATAATATATAATACAAGACACATGATACACCCCAAAACGTGATTAAAACGGGGAATTTGTAAAGATTCACTCACATTGGGTGCGTTGGATTGGAGATGGTGAGATGCGCACGAATTAGATGAGCGGAACAACGAGAAATACTAACCTAAATAATAACGAAAAAATATATTAAATGAGTGGATTTTATTAAGGATTTTAATGAAATTTTTAGATATATTTTTGTGAGTTCAAGGCTATTTTCTATCTTTAAAAATGTTATTTTTAAGTATTTTAATTGATTTTTAAATTAAATTAAATAAATAAAAATATAAAAAAAATTGTTTATATAGCGTTGACCGTTGACCGTTGACCTGTTGACTTGTTGACCGAGACCTCCCGTCAGCGAATTAGTTTGCGCCGGGTGAGGCTCGAACCCGAGACCTCCCGTACGCGTGCACGCAGCTCTACCAACTGAGCTACGTGTCTAACCCGAAATAATCTTGTTTTTAATTATATTTATACACCTATTCAGTTTAACCGTAATTCTTTTAATTGCAAAAACATTTTAATTCAACGGACCGGTGCTAGTGACGGGTTTCGAACGCGCGACGTATGTCTTAATGTTGCACACAGTCCACCGCTGGACTGTGTGTCTAACCTGGTTATTATCTCGGTTTTTATTATACTTAACAACTAACTGAGTTAACCCGGTTTAGTTTTTAAACAAAAAGGCATTTTATTACATAAGGAGTGCGTGTAGCAGGGATCGAACTCGGGACGTGTATGATTTTTGTTTGCACACAGTCCACCGCTGGACTGTGTGTCTAACCCGTTTATAATTCCGATTTTAATTAATCTTATGTCATCTCTGAACTCGTCTTCTTCATTTCAAACAATGACATCAATCAAAGCAACTGATACGTGGTTAATTTAGTTGATGAACAAGATGATCAATTTGAAAGCATTGAACCAAAACGTTTGGGGAAAGAAAATACCGAACAGATCGTCTTCTTCAGAGACTCCGGCGAAGCTCGTCGGCTCTGTTTTGGAACCTTCGGCTGTGAGAATCAATTAACAGGTTTAAGGGTTTAGATGTGAAATTGAACTAATGAGTATTGATTATCAGCATGTTTGAATGATCATACCGGTAATCAGCGAGTTTCCGACAAATCAAGGAGTTTTTCCGGTGAGAACATAAAGTCCAGCAATGTCGTCTGTGGTTGATTATGAGCGATGGGTTAATGTTAGTAAAGTTCTAACAATTGATTGAAACAGTAAACTCGAGGTATTTTACCGGTTTGAGTTGAATCTCGGTTTTCCGGCGACTTGCAGAAAATTCCGGCGAGTTGATTTAAGCTTCTCCGGTGGACTGTAAGGTTGCGGAAATGTAATTGAAAGTCTTGCAGAGTGTTTTGAGTCGCAGGAAGGGTCTAGGATTGAAGTAATCCGAGAATTGAAAACTTTCGGTTATTAAACCGATCCACTTCCGAATTCAAGTTACATTCACGGCAGCATTGATTGGAATCGTCAGTTTATCGGTTATACTCGCTGAATCGCGAGTATCCAGATCGACTTTGGGTGTTTGATAACCGATTTCAGTTACAATTGGTAAAATCGATTGATTTACCTTAGTCCATAAAACCTATTTGTTTCCTAAAGATGACAGAAAACAAACAAGTGGCGGAGTGGTGATGTGTGTGTGTGTAAAGTCTTTGAAGTTGTAACCGGCTGACCCGGGTTCGAGTCCCGGCAGCATCATATTTTTTTTTATTTATTTTGTTTTAGCTTTTTATCAAATATTCTTTTTATAGTTTAGTTTATCTATTAATTATATATCATTTTAAGTCAAAATAATCATAAATATATTCAACGTGATTTTTATAACTTGATATTCGATTACAAAACGGAGCGGGTTTTGCAAACCCGTTTTTGACAATTGTTACAGTATCCCCTACTTTTAGAAATTTCGTCCCGAAATTTAAGTAATAGTAGTAGGAAAAAGGTGCGGGTATTTTTCGCGCATTGAGTCTTCACGTCCCCAAGTAAACTCAGGTCCCCGTTTCGACTCCCAGCGTACCCTAACAATTGGAATGCGACTTTATCGCAGACGTTTTTCCCCGAAGTACATGATTCTCTACAGGTCTTTCAATAATATGCATAGATTCATCAATCTGAATATCTTCCAGAGGGATCTGGAGGTTTTCGTGACACTTCTTCAAGTTTGATACGTGGAATGTAGGATGAATCTTGTTGAGTTCTTCTGGTAGATCAAGCTTGTAAGCTATAGGTCCTACTCTTTCGAGTATCCTGAAAGGCCCTACGTAGCGTGGTGCTAGCTTGCTCTTTTTGACCAAAACGAACTACTCCCTTCCACGGTGATACTTTTAGAAGTACATGATCACCAATGTTAAACTCTAAAGGCTTCCGTCGTTTGTCTGCATAACTCTTTTGACAACTTTAGGTCGCTAAAAGATTGTCTCGGATTTGATGGATCTTGTCTGCGGTTTCTTGGATCAATTCTGGACCATGTTTTTGAGCTTCCTCAATTTCGTGCCTACATACAGGAGATCGGCACTTGCGACCATATAAGGCTTCAAAAGGTGCCATGCCGATGCTTGAATGATAGCTGTTGTTGCACGAAAATTCAACTAATGGGAGATGAGCGTCCCAATTTCCCTTGAAATCTATGACACATGCTCGAAGCATATCTTCAAGAGTTTGTATGGTGCGTTCAGATTGACTATCAGTTTGAGGGTGATAGGCGGTACTGAGATCTAATCGTGTGCCCATGGTGGCTTGTACTGCTTGCCATGTTCGTGAAGTGAAACGACCATCACGATCAGAAATAATGCTTAACGGTACTCCATGTCGGCTTACGATTTCGCGGATATAAATACGAGCTAGCTTTTCGTTCTTAAAATCTTCGCGGATAGGAATAGAGTGAGCTGATTTTGTAAGTCGATCAGTTACTATCCATATAGTGTCATACCCAACAGAAGTGAGAGGTAACCTGGTAATGAAATCCATGGTTATATTTTCGCGCCTCCATATAAGTATTTCAGGTTGGACCCGAAGTCCTGAGGGTCTTTGGTGTTCAGCTTTTATTTTGGAACATGAAAAGCACTTGGAAACAAAATCAACAATACCCTTTTTCATTCCAGGCCATCAGTAGGTGTATCAAGAGTCTTGATACATCTTGTCGGCTCCTAGGTGTATAGAATATCGTGTTTTGTGCGCCTCATTCATAAGAAAAAAAAATATCACGAAGGTTATTGTGGTCAGGAATCCATATGCGATCTAGACAGTATAGAATACCGTTGGATTTAGTTTAAATTTTAAGTTCAGCTCTACGAGACGGCTCCTTGCGGACGTCTCCTTTCTGTTACTGAAACATGCTGAGCTTCTCAGATTTTGATCTTTGATCGCTTACGATTTTATGTATAATTGTTTTGAGGGAACCGATGCATTTGTAATGATCATAAACAAAAACTTCAACCATGACGATATTTAAACCTACACGGAACTTTCATAACCTCCTGGTAATGCTTTTGATTCTTTGCCAAGAATACTTATATATAGGAAGTACCAGCGGCGTATCCACCATATCCTTGTCAAATTTTCATTGGCTTTATCAGTAAATCATGATCAGTTCTATGTGACTCTAAAACATAAACAACACAACAAACAAAACTTGAGTCTCAATTCTGAAATGATACATGACTAAATGTTGACTGTACCTCTCTCGTTGGTTTTGATGAAGGGGTCAGTCTATGTAAAAGTGTGACACAACCCAACTTCTTTAAATGATGAGATTGAGATACGTCGAGATGTATGATGATATAAATGTTAAATCAATGAGTATAGAACAAAACTGTAATATCAAATCGTATTAAAATTCTTGGATACATAATTTCCAAATTTTACAACTGGAAAACGGAAAGATGGAGATAACATAAAGAAAAACATTAAAACTAGACGATTAGAGTTGAGTCTTGATTTTTGGCGAGGAGAAATTCGTTGGGTGATTCGTTTGGGCCGTTATTATTTTCAACAGTATTGGTGTTGATGTTATAAGCTCTTCCTCTTGCAGGTGGTGGAGCTTGGTTAGCTTGATTCACCGGATTTGCTTGAGCTTGGGCATGAATGATGTTCACCAAACGTGGACAAGTGTTTCTAAAATGGCTTGGATCTCCACAATTGTAGCAATCCCGCATAGGTTGTACCATGGGATAGTTGGGTTGATAGTAGGTTTGGGCTAAATGTTGGGTAGGTGGTAGTAGTAGGGGTTGTTGGGCTTGACCCATTATTTGTTGGTGGGTTTGGGTTGAAGACTGGTGACGGTTCGTTCGCTGAGGTATGCGACAGGTTTGAACAGTATGACCTGCGCGACCACAGCCGGTGCAATATTGGCAAGGATGATCAGGGGAATGGTGGTATTGGCAACGGTTGCATTTTGGTAATGGGCCAGAGTATGGTCTTTTGTATGGTGCAGGTGAAGGGGCGACTTGGGTAATGGGTGCAGCAGGTTTGTGTGACGGTGAAGTTTCTTGTGCTTCGATTCCTTTTACCAGTAAACTTCAAGGAGGAACCAGAATGGTTTGAAGTTTGAGCCTCAATGGGGGCTTTCTTCTTCTCCTCTTTGAATTTACCGTTTCGAATGCGATTTTCGGTCAGTTCAGTGGCTAGTTCCATAGCAGCTTCAAGTGTTGCTGGTGAAGTGCTGAGAACTGAATCTTGAATTTTCGAGGGAAGACCTCGAATATAATGCTCGACCAAGCGATAAGTTGGGGTGAACAAGTTAGGGACCATTTGGTTCAACTCTAAGAACCTCTTGTTGTAGATGGTATGATCTCCCTCCTTTTGCTTTAAAGAATGAAATTCGTCCTCCAACTTTTTAATCTCACTCCTAGGACAGAAACGCCTAGTCATGATTTCCCTTAACTCCTCCCAAGTTAAGGCCATTGCATCTTCAGTTCCCCTCTTCCCTTTCTCAGTATTCCACCAAGTGAGAGCTACCCCAAATAGTCTCCCGGTGGCGTATCGAACCTTGCGATCCTCAGGACAATCGCAGTTTAGAAAGGTGTTTTCCATCTCCTCGAACCAATGTAGGAGAGCAGTGACACCCTCGGTCCCTTCAAATTTAGGAGGATCACAAGACTTAAAATGTTTGTACGAGCACTTGCTAGTAGGAGGGTTGTCGATGTTCTGGTCATGTTGTTGGGGAGGGTGAGTAGGATTTGTAGCGAGGGCTTGTTGCACTTGGACCACAATGTCAGGCAGTATCGTGGCCATTTGTTTCACGATTTGTGTGGCCAAGCGTTCCTGAGACCTTCCTGATCTTTTACCCCTTCGTTGTTGTCTAGACGACATCTACAGGAACGTACATAAGAAGATTGTGAGTTTATGGAGTCTTTTTAGGTGTCATGTGTCTTTAAGAAAATGAAAATAACATAAATATCAATAATGCAACTACATCCATAGGATGTCTTGGGTTCGCTCATGTTGGGCCTCAAATGTCCCCCATACCTTCACCTACATAGTCATGTGGGCGCCCATGGCTATTGGCTTGGTAGGATTCACATTAGTATTGGCAATTTAACACTCGCATCACCCGAATGCAAACCAGAAAATATGTTCATGAGATGTTTGGTCGGAACGTGTCCAGGTGTAGACACAATGACAACTCAAAGTGGGGTTAGCTCACACGACGTTTGGTATAGCATGCTTTGGCCTAATAGGTACTTCGTACTCTCATCGTTAGTCCCCAGGTAGGCAAACTGGTCCTTTATTTTGGATTTATACGAATGCCAGCCTAGACAGGACGTTCCGACTACCGGTACTAGTACCCTTCCAGTTACTACATGCCCGTCATGAGAACTCACTTTGATGAGATTTGAAAACACGAAAATCATTGTAAAAGCAATCATGATGTGGTGTGTGCTTTCATGGATGTGATATGTTATGAGTATACGATTCATGATAGGCATTACATGATAATACATACTTATGAACATGCTTGCAAAATATTAAATGTAACATTTAACATAAAACATATAAACATCATGAAATTTGGTATGTAACACACAAAAATCTTATAAGTTTCTAATCTACTATAGTATAGGCTCTAAGGGTCTAATAACCTATCCTATATCCCTATAGTCATGGCTCTGATACCAATCTGTCACACCCCGACCTGCAGCGGAATAAGAGTCGGGGCATAATTGGGTTATCACCAAAGCTCATGACATTTACTAATATGTTTCATATTTAATAAAGTCAAAGTTACATTTCCAAATATCCAAACATGTTCATTCAATACAAAGAAAATAAACCAAACATAACAATCCCAACTCTAAATCGTTTTATTCTTCTAGTCCAAGTCCTATGTGTTCCTAGCTGCTGCTGGTTCACCTGTATCATGTGTAAAAATGGGGGTTTTTTGGGTCAACATAAGTTGGCGAGTGAACCTTATTAGATAAACATTTATTAATGAATTACTTGTTAGTTTATCAATGAAAAATTGTGCATAATCATAAATGAGCAAATGTAAATAATCAAGCAGTGGCAAATAGCAATCACAACTATAACAAACATACAATAACATATGATAGCATACATGAACATACCAACATCATACAATAAATAACATAATTGAAACTGTGCGATCAAGGCTCAATCAAACGGAGCCGATCGTATTGCATGTACTGATAATGTAAATTGTCTGTGCGATCAAGGCTCAACCAAACGGAGCCGATCGTATTGCATGTACTGAAAATGTAAAATGTCTGTGCGATCAAGGCTCAATCAAACGGAGCCGATCGTATGTGGGCACGCCAGGTTCAACCTCATAATGAAATGGGGAACATGCTCAACGCTCATAATGTAATGGGGAGCGGCGGCCTATGAAATTGCATGTACTGAAAATAATAAATTTGCATCCAAAAATAACTACACAAAAGAAACAAACTGAATACACATGTTCATGATATGATGTATGCACAATGGTTTAATTATAATATATAATACAAGACACATGATACACCCCAAAACGTGATTAAAACGGGGAATTTGTAAAGATTCACTCACATTGGGTGCGTTGGATTGGAGATGGTGAGATGCGCACGAATTAGATGAGCGGAACAACGAGAAATACTAACCTAAATAATAACGGAAAAATATATTAAATGAGTGGATTTTATTAAGGATTTTAATGAAATTTTTAGATATATTTTTGTGAGTTCAGGGCTATTTTCTATCTTTAAAAATGTTATTTTTAAGTATTTTTAATTGATTTTTAAATTAAATTAAATAAATAAAAATATAAAAAAATTTGTTTATATAGCGTTGACCGTTGACCGTTGACCTGTTGACTTGTTGACCGGTTCGGTCAGCGAATTAGTTTGCGCCGGGTGAGGCTCGAACCCGAGACCTCCCGTACGCGTGCACGCAGCTCTACCAACTGAGCTACGTGTCTAACCCGAAATAATCTTGTTTTTAATTATATTTATACACTTATTCAGTTTAACCGAAATTCTTTTAATTGCAAAAACATTTTAATTCAACGGACCGGTGCTAGTGACGGGTTTCGAACGCGCGACGTATGTCTTAATGTTGCACATAGTCCACCGCTGGACTGTGTGTCTAACCTGGTTATTATCTCGGTTTTTATTATACTTAACAACTAACTGAGTTAACCCGGTTTAGTTTTTAAACAAAAAGGCATTTTATTACATAAGGAGTGCGTGTAGCAGGGATCGAACTCGGGACGTGTATGATTTTTGTTTGCACACAGTCCACCGCTGGACTGTGTGTCTAACCCGTTTATAATTCCGATTTTAATTAATCTTATGTCATCTCTGAACTCGTCTTCTTCATTTCAAACAATGACATCAATCAAAGCAACTGATACGTGGTTAATTTAGTTGATGAACAAGATGATCAATTTGAAAGCATTGAACCGAAACGTTTGGGGAAAGAAAATACCGAACAGATCGTCTTCTTCAGAGACTCCTGCGAAGCTCGTCGGCTCTGTTTTGGAACCTTCGGCTGTGAGAATCAATTAACAGGTTTAAGGGTTTAGATGTGAAATTGAACTAATGAGTATTGATTATCAGCATGTTTGAATGATCATACCGGTAATCAGCGAGTTTCCGACAAATCCAGGAGTTTTTTCCGGTGAGAACAGAAAGTCCAGCAATGTCGTCTGTGGTTGATTATGAGCGATGGGTTAATGTTAGTAAAGTTCTAACAATTGATTGAAACAGTAAAGTCGAGGTATTTTACCGGTTTGAGTTGAATCTCGGTTTTCCGACGACTTGCAGAAAATTCCGGCGAGTTGATTTAAGCTTCTCCGGTGGACTGTAAGGTTGCGGAAATGTAATTGAAAGTCTTGCAGAGTGTTTTGAGTCGCAGGAAGGGTCTAGGATTGAAGTAATCCGAGAATTGAAAACTTTCGGTTATTAAACCGATCCACTTCCGAATTCAAGTTACATTCACGGCAGCATTGATTGGAATCGTCAGTTTATCGGTTATACTCGCTGAATCGCGAGTATCCAGATCGACTTTGGGTGTTTGATAACCGATTTCAGTTACAATTGGTAAAATCGATTGATTTACCTTAGTCCTAAAAACCTATTTGTTTCCTAAAGATGACAGAAAACAAATAAGTGGCGGAGTGGTGATGTGTGTGTGTGTTAAGTCTTTGAAGTTGTAACCGGCTGACCCGGGTTCGAGTCCCGGCAGCATCATATTTTTTTTTTTTTTTTTGTTTTAGCTTTTTATCAAATATTCTTTTTATAGTTTAGTTTATCTATTAATTATGTATAGTTTTAAGTCAAAATAATCATAAATATTCAACGTGATTTTTATAACTTGATATTCGATTACAAAACAGAGCGGGTTTTGGAAACCCGTTTTTGACAAATGTTACACATGCCCCGCCTCTGAGTGACATCGGAGTCAACATGCTTATAATGAGCATCTGAGTGATCCTTTACAAAGTCCTAATTCTCATATGTCCCATTTGTTGGACGAGAGAGATCAAATCCATAATTATTGAAAAGTTGGACAATGGAGGGGTTAAAAGTGTCAACATGTTAATTTATACCTCTGAGTGACCTTTTAATGAACCGAGAGTTCGACAATGTCCAGGCATACTCCCGGGTACGCCAAATATTGGTTACGGAAGGTTAAATATGCTAAAAGGTTTAGGAGGTTTTATAAGTTGAGGGCTAAAAGTGTCAAACTTTGATTCTGGCCATGAGGCGCTCGTGGGGCACGAAAGACTAGGCCTGGGTCTCTCACGAGGCGCGAGAGGCCTGTGTCTGCAGAATTTTTGCTTGGCCTCCACACATGTTTCCAAAAACCATTAAATCGAAACCATGGTCTTCCAAACTGCTATGCCACGTTTTAGGACACTTGTAAGCTCCCTCTTACACCCATTAGCACCTGGCATCACCTCCTTCAAGCTCTCCAACTATAAGTAGGTGCCAAGGTTCACCATTTTAATTTGCACCTTTCTCATTCAAAACTCTATCTCCCTCCTCTAGAAGTTCATAACTGAAAGGAACATCCAACTTAGTTCTATTGCATCCTAGGAACCACTTGTAAGTGTTTCTTCCTCTTGCATTTCGTGTATAGGCTTATATAGCCAAAAGTCAAGCGTTTTACGAAAAACACCTTGACTTTCGGTTAAGACCATTATGGTCCAGTCATTGTTCGTAATGAACATGGCTAAGTGATTGTATAAGGTAGGTATTAGTCCCTATAAAGGGCACCTCCTGAAGATCACGTTTGCTAGACCAATTGACGGGTCAAAGTTATTGTATTAAAAAGTCAAACATGCCATTTTGTTCGGAAATGTTATAATTTGATCTTATATATGTTATAGAACCTATTTTGACACTTAAAAAAGTTGGTAATAATTATTAGAACATGTTAGAACATGTTCGGCTTGTCAATTTCAGTTCTAGGGTCGGTTCGCAACCGAAAGCCGCAAAGTTTGACTTCTGTTTTGACTTTCGATTCTGACCCGATATAGATTAGTTAGCTACTGATCTAAAGTTGCATTATGATCGTAATAATATGTAGCATAACCCTCTGAGGTTATATTACATGATCATAATCAGAATCTGAGTTTATGCACAAGTTCCATAATTATGCCATTTTGACTAAAATGCCCTTTTTGCATAAAATGAGGTTTAAATGATAATGAACTTGAAAATGAGTTTTCTACTGATTTAATATTATAAGTAGGATTATTTGAGATGTCAAATCAAAATATAAACTGAGTTTATGAACAAGTCCTTGTAATATGTCGATAAATGATGATAAGGCCCTTGTGGCTTATAAAATGGTTTTAATCACATCTTTTTAAAGTAAATATTTTACCTAATGATATGTTATATTAAATAATATATCTAAGACATGTTAACCTGACCTTAACATCAGTTTTCATTAATCATCGCATAAATCATCATTTTACGACATAAGCGTCGTTTGGGTGCATAGTATGGTTTTAAACCATATTTACCAACCAAGACTTGTTATCTACTGATTTTAAAACTTATTTTAAATATTTTTACAGTAGGTACAAGATATAAACTCAGAATCCAAAATAACTTATAAACTATGTGTAAAATGATCAAAATGCCCCTTTGGTGCATAGTTTGGTCATAAAAGACAAACTACACATATAATTAATATCCTACTGATATTATATCATAAATTAATTATTTTTCCAGAATACTTATGATTATAACAATAAATTATATTCAAGTTCCTTTTATACGGTATATAATTGCCGAAATGCCCTTATGAGGCATAATTTCATTTTAAAACCTTAACGGGCATTTAAGTTGATATCCTACTGATATTACAACTTATTTAAAGTGTAATGGCATATAGAACTTGTCCATGACTTATCCGGTCACCCGATATCCCTAATATGCATACGGTTAAGTATATGTAACTAGTTAACGGAAATTAACCAAAACGGGTCTAACCTTGTCATTTAAGTCTCAAAATCCAGAATATTTATAGTTTATCCATATTACACAAGTCAAGGTACTTGTTGGGATTAAAATACAGTCTATCCGATCATCTTTTAATCTAGCGTTATACGTTTTGATCAAATACGCTAGTCGGTCTAAGTCTATGACTTAAACAAGACCATTAGTATTTAATTGGTTAGCTTATGCCATAATCCAGACTAGAGACATTCCGGTAAATGCTATCTGCACTTAGTGCTTTTGTGTACGGCTGAGTTAATAAATCTTGCATTTAAACGAAGACTAGCTCAGGTAAATACTCTCGACTTATTTCCCCTATACGGGCTTGGGTTACGGTAAATTATTACTGCTTGATCGGAAATGGGATCAATCGAATGCCGGATTGTGGCTAGTACATCCGCATATTCTGTTTTAATCAGTTTTGTTTGATAACTTAAACATTGGGGGTTAACTACCGTGTCCTGGATATCCTCGGCTCATTACATTAGATAATGGTCACGACCTTAGCGCGGGGTGTAGGCAAACACCTGACAGACGCTCAAATGCAACTACCCACACTTGTTGGGGATAACTCCTTCATGAGTTCATAAGTGGTGTGTACGTTAATCATGTCTCGGTTTTTGTACTTGGCCCTGTATGTATGGACAAACATGTGAATCTGTCAACAAGGTTACCAAGTAACTTTCCCAAGTTATAAAAGATTTTGTGCCTTTGTGCACTTAAAATCATTTTCAAATGTTTTTAAAATGAGTCAGTTGGGTGTATTTACCAACGAAAGTTGACGTTTTCAAAAGACTAAGCTGCAGGTACAATACAAAATAGGCTGGAAGCTGCTCGGTAGTGATATAAAAGGATCTTGCAAATCCTTAGATCTGCCAAAGTCTGTTTTACATTCTTTCTTCTGTACAATTTATGATCCGCCTGTGGATCTTCTATTATGAACCGTCTGTATAATATTTTAGTACTTTGAACATTTGGTTTGTAATAGTAATTTAAACTCCAAGACTTCCGTTGTGCTGTGTTTAATTGACTATGATGATATCAACTTACGTCACGATATTCCCCACCCGAGACCACCAGTGTATGGATTTGGTTGGAAATCCGGGGTGTGACATATGAGCATTATACGACCCATGTTTTTGGTATATATGAGTCATATAATGCTATACGACTCGTATACTTTTAAATATTTTTTTTATTTGTTTATATACGATTAAAGTCAAATGTTTGATTAAACGATTATAACAACATGGTTAGAATTAAACAATCGTAAAACGATAATAGAGTAGTGATTTCATTAACAATACAATTATATCGTCCCCATATCCACATAATCCACAATTTATAAAGATCAACCATCTGTTTATATCAATCTATATGTTTCTTATAGATGGTCGCCCAACTCTCTACTTCTGAATTTCTAATTTCCTGCCAAGAACCTGGTTGGGTAGTCATTGGATAATCTCCCTCTAATTTGATCAATTTAAAATGGTTTCTGAAAACGTGAACAATTTAAACGGTTTAATGAGGGAGATGAGCTTTGACTTTTGCAAATAAAGGGGAAAATGTAGCACACCTAAAGTCACTTATTAAGTGAAGGATGATATTCCATTTGTTAGCTATCATGATTCCCCTATATGGCATTTGTAACAACTTATTAGGTAATGCATGCGTAGTGTTGTTCCAACCTAGGGAATGACGAACCTCCGCATAGCCAACATTGTTTATCCTATTGTATAACTCGTGGTGTCGATTGCACTCACCTGGAAGTTCCTTTGAATTAACAGCCACTCTATCTCATGAGAGCGATGATCCCACAGCTATAGTTCGAAAACTACAATTTCCATCCAGCTGAATGAAACTCTTGTAATAGTTGAAGATGTTGACTTGCGGTAGAGGCAAGTAAGGTAAAGGTTGAATCATTTGTATTGATAAGCTTTGTGAACTTTTGCCCCTTCCTTTCCTTTGTTTAGAGCCCTTCACAATCAGTTGTGTAAGCGTCCAAAGCTTCTATCTTCTTTCTGAGTGTCCCAATCAGTTGGAACTTGCACCCGATTTTCTTAGTTCCACCATGTCTAACCATGGTTGTTTGCTTGTGCTCGCCGCCACAATTGCACCTAATCTATAGTTTTATTTTCTCGTTGGTTTTCTCCTTGTTCTTCATTCATTGGGTGACTATGACGTATCCATTATCACGTCTGATTACTTTGCACCAACTCATCAAATCATCCATGCTATCGATTCTCTGAAAAACACTTTGTGGTTACGAAACAATTCTATTAAGCTTGCGACAAATAATTGTATAATCAAATGTTATGCCTGGTCGGTTTTAAACTAACTAGGTTTGTCATCACTAGGCCCCTCGGTTGGTCCACTACTGGGCGATGGTGGTCCGATAGTCACCAACCCCAAAATAGTTAGGATTTTCACCAGGATAATTACCCTGATAGTCACCTGATTCGACTCTCTAGTCTAGTCACCACCCAAATAATAATTGTCGCCCCAAAATGACATTGTTAGCATAACATAAGTTGAATATAAAGAGAATAAGGAAGATATGAATAGAAATTGAATGAAAAATGAAAAAGATTATTGTTGTTTATATAGTAAGTTTAGCAGAATATTATGGCATATCAAATAATTAACAAGCGAACCGAGGAATATTACGTATACTCAAATAATTGGTACACATTACGATGAATATTACGTCAAATCAAATAACTCGCACGTTAATCGTAGTCTTACGTCGAATCAACGTATAAAAAAATTCCGCCCAAATATATGACCTCTATAAATCATACTATAGGTCGTATAGGGCATCCTATAATCCCTTACGACACGTATAGAGGGTATCAGAACAAGATAATAAGGTGCATGTTAATGTATATAAACTACACGTTTTACAACTTATTTTGTTTGGCGTGGTGACCTGTATAAATCATACTATAGGTCATATAGGACATCCTGTAATCCCTTACGACCCGTATAGAGGGTGTCAAAACAAGATATTAAGATGCATGTTAACGTATATGTTGGGTATCAAAATTGCAACAGCAAGAAACAGAGGTGAAATAAAGAGTAAAAATGGGTAGCCGAAAGCTTTGTATATCATTGAATGACAAAAGTTGGTTAACAAATCAACACAAATTACAAAGAAGTATTTTTCGACTAATTTATTCCGACTAACAAGCACTACTTATATAATAAATAACACAACTGAAAATGCAGAAAAAATGCAACGTTAACCATAAGACCTGGTACCCCCACCAACGGTCATCTCCAAGTGCTATTTCCATTAACTTCGGTCAACATTGACCAACAGTATAGAAACTACATGTTTTTATAACTTATTTTGTTTGGCCTGGTGACCCTTCCAATCTAAATTGTTCAGTTTTCCACATAAATTCAAAGAACATATCAGATCTGAAAAAAGAAGTGGGTCAATCAACAAACGAACAAATGAAAATTAGAAGGGGCAGAAAGTTCAGCATGGCTGCTAGTGAGTAGGAATGAAAATAGAACAATCATCTTAGCTCAACCAAGTATAAGTTCGACTCAAGCTTTACACGAGTCTATCTCGAGTAACTCATGGATAACTTGAGTCATTTACACGCCTTCTTTATTTTCCTGATAAAGCTCATATTTGCATGTGTTGGTAAACATGATTACTTTAAATACACTTAAAAAACAAGAGCACCTTTGTATTTTTACAAGATTGTTGCTACATATACATCATACTTATACAAAGATGACTTGTTCATTTGTCTTGTAGAAAGAAAATCAAAGGGTCAATGACCATCAACTCACAAAAAAAAATATTGCCTCCAACACTGCAGTTGTCGTTTTCAAATGCAAAAACGATCATCAAAACTCAAACTTGACGGGATTAAAAGAAGCCATGGAAGCTCGTTCACTGAATGCTATCATCATTTTTGTCTGCAATGACCCGCAAATCACGTTTATTTGGCCGAAATTGCCTAAAATATCATTAATATAAACTCAAAAAAATACCTTTTAAGATACTTTTTGTGAATTTTCATAGCTCCTCTGCAAGCTTTCTTGGCATCCATATTCCCAGAAATGTCATTTAGTATCTACAAAAATAAATCAAAATTATTTTAAAGTTTTTAAAACTAGCATCATGTAAAAGACGGAACATTTTTGTTTAGCAAAAACAAACACAGGCTGAAACAGGTAATTTCAATGTGACCAGCAAAAAGACTCGGTCATGTCGGTTGACCGGTCAACATTTTTGTTCACTTTTAATTTTTAAACAGAACTAAGTTGTTAATTTATTAAAAAATGTTTATAGAAGCTATCATACAAAATATATCTATTTTATTAGAATCAATCCATCTAAGCAATTGAAACATTTTAAATAACAATTTGACTGACTTTCAACTCATTTTGACCCACTCGACCCATCTCATACTCAAGTAAAGCTTTTAAACTTGACCCATTTAACCCATCAACAACAAAATCCAGCCCAAATCAACCCATTTCAAAAGTAAATGGGTCGAATTCACCCCTGTTTTCCAAATAAAGTCAAAAGGTCAACCTTCACAACATCATCTAGTCCCCGAGCTTCTCTCAATAACTTGTCACTCCTGTCCTTGAGGACACTTGCTACAACAAAGACAGATATGGGAAGTGACGCACCCGACTCGGCCCCAGATTTGCTTCTGGGCCCGGCCCGATTTCTCTTGTTTCGTCTCTCATACTTGCCATATTGTCGTCTCGATTGTCGTGTTGGTTTGTGAGCATCATATTTATTGTGTGTTTCCGCTCCCTCAAACAATGAGAACAATTCGGGATCATACTCTAAAGCCCACATCATCTTGTTCAGTTCAATATGCAAAATTAGTTTTCTTGAATCATAAATATATTTTTGAGTAAAGTACAAGAATGCTCCCTGTGGTTTACCAAAATTTTGGGTTTGGTCCCTAGCTTTCCAAAAGTACGTGGATGGTCCTTGTGGTTTGAACTTTGTACGCAATTTTGTCCCCATCTTCTTCCAAAAGTACATAGATGGTCCATATCGTTTGCACTTTGTAACGCATTTAGTCCCTAACTTGGATATGCTAAAACCTTTAGATTTGTTGGCTAGGGACTAAATGCGTTACAAAGTGCAAACCAAAGGACCATCCATGTACTTTTAGAAAGCCAAGGACCAAATACAAAATTTTGGTAAACCACAGGGACCATTCATTTACTCTATATTTTTTACTATGCTTTAAAAGTAAAATTTGGATGAATATTGATAGTTTTACCACGTTTTCTACTATTTATTACCTCCCACAAGTACAATGAATCGCCAAAAGAAAATTCTCTACGAAACAACACCATAAGCATCCGGAACGCAAATAGATAACCGCCTCCACCAAGGTGTTCTACATTTGTATATGTAAACATGCAAATTATTTTTCTACAATTTTATCAGGGTAACTTTATTTATTTAATATTTAATTATCTGAAAATACCTAGATGCTGGTGAAGTTTAGGATTAACAACTTGATTTACGTTAGCCAAGATGTCAAGTTGTGCTTCAACCCCCACAGAGTTCCCCGTGCACCTGAAATTCCCTCTCTTTAAAGGGGCATAAATAAATATTTAACCGTTAAGACGATCCAAAATAATTACATGAAAAATAATTTACTCACCAATCTCTGCATTAATCGTTCAAAGCACCAAAATGCATCGGCTTCATGTTCAAGAAGCATAATCATGGGGGAGCAAATATCACTCATTCCTGCATGGGGTATTCAGTTTAAAATTGGAACCTTGAAGCGAACTATATTTTTTAACGGGTTAGGGCTGAAACGAGCCGTTTTAGCATGGTGGAACAGCCCGGGGCAGGTTTGACCTGCAACCACGTTTTTGCCCCTTGCTCAATAAATAATTATTATTACAAAAGCAATACTAATACAAGAGTAAAATGTCATTTTCGTCCCTGAGGTTTGGCGAGTTTTGCGACTTTCATCCAAAGGTTTGCTTTTCCGCATCTGGATCCAAATGGTGTGGAATCTTGCCATTTTCATTCTGCTCGTTAACTCCATCCATTTTTCTAGTTAAGTCTGGGATCTTTCCGTCTTTTTTGTCAACTTAAAGGGCAATTCCATCTTTTTTACTTTATGTAAAAAGACCGAATACCCCTGAAAAAGGCCAAATTGCCCTTTAAGTTGACAAAAAAGACGAAAATACCCCTGACTTAATGGAGAAAATAGATGGAGTTAACGAGACAGATGAAAATTGCAAGATTTCAAACCTTTTGGATCCAGATGCGGAAAAACAAACCTATGGACGAAGGTCGCAAAACTAGCCAAACCTCGGGGACGAAAATGGGATTTTGCTCTTAATACAAAAATAATCAAAATCTTTGAATACAAAGATTCAGAAGGTTGTATGCATTAAAAATAGACGTTCAACGGCTTTCAAGTTTCAACTGGTATGACCTATTTAACCCGTTCCCCTTTTAGCAAATTATTTTAATTGGAGCCATTGAAAACTAAACACAAACCAAATTGACCCATTTGTAAGTAAAAGACGGTCGAAAGACCAAATATAACCATTGGATATATTAGTTATTACCCACCTTGCCCATAACCAACATCTTTATCATACCAAGCATAAACAGCAAGAACATCCCAAAGTTTAGCAAGATTCTCTTGCTTCTCGTAAAACGTTAGTGACCTGTCCGTGCGAACCACGTCAAGACCTGCCGTAAGGTTGTAATTCAACATGACAAAGTTTAGTAGTTTTTCTTATTAATTAAAGTTACTAAATTGAGAGTTGTTAACTCATATATCAACCTATTTGATGTAGAGCAAGCTTCCATTGAATTATGTCTTTATCATGCTCCCGAGAATCCACTGTGTCTGGAATTGGATCAACTGCAAGTACGCAACCCGCTTTATTATTAATAAGCAACGATTTATGGATGGCAATTTCAACTCATTTACTTATGAATGGGTTGGTCAGAGGTTCAATATCTCTAAGTGGTAGAAAGGGTAAATAAGATAACTATAACTTAACAAAGACGTAGGTCAAACGGGTCAAAACCCGCCCAAAGGTATGTTTAATACAAAAATGTCCTAAATTATTTTATTCATATATATTTAACATTACCACTTTCTTGAGATTGTGGTGTCGGAAGGTGTTCAAGATTTGTCTCCAACATTACAACTGGATCTTGAACTGGATCCCCGTTTGCTGTGATCACACGTGCAGTGATGAACTTGCCGCTTCCAACAACAGGAAACATACGGCTGCAAGATTCTTTCACCTCAGCATATTGATCCCTGAAGGCATAAAAAATTTAAAAAATAATCACTCTAAAAACTTCTACGAAACGAAGAAACCAAATGTTTCCTAAAACTAAATAGTAGAATATTCATCAGACATTGTAGGCAGGAATTGTATCTTCAACGTATCATATAGGTTTAAATAAGTAGCATGTACATATCAAAAACATTTCAAATGATAAAAATCTTGCACGTTGCACCCATGTAGTGAAATGGTGGGAAATATCACAAAGTATAAACAAAAGAAAATAAATGAAACTTCACAGGATACATCTCTAACATGACCACGATTTCTAACTTACATATTAAACACATAGATTGAAAAGATTCACTACTCTATGCCAAATAAGAAGAGATATGTTACCATCGCCTTTGTCGTATTTTTTCCCGTTCATCAAATGTGCTTTTAGGATCATAACAACCAAGAAGAAATTCCCATACTTCTCCTCTAATTGATGGATGAATTCCCTAATTATCATCAATGAACATTAAAAAAAATGAATTTACCAATAAAAACTTACTCCGTGATACAATAGGATAGGATTCTTATAGTAAAGCGGAACAGATAAACTATGGACATGAACAATTCCATGATCTTTTAAACGTTATATTGTCAATGTACCTTGTGATAACAAATAAAAACTTACTCCGTGATAAATTCGATTAAGGCACTTGCTTATATCAAGATAACCTTCGGGAGTAAATGCAGACCGCCACCTTTTTACACTGAGAGTCTTTCCAGCCTGGACAAGTGAAAAGGAGTTTATATTTATAACAACTTCAAGAAACCGATCATTAGAGTAGAATAAATAGGTAAGAAATATTGTCCAGACTCCAGAGAATATTTCCTAAAATGCAATAAAAAAAGTATAAACTCTTCTGTCCCAAAGAAAATGCAATATATCTTTTTTCTAGTAAGATTTCAATCCAAATTTACCTATTTAGCAATCATCACAAGATATTCGTTACTTCGATTATTATCCACAAGCTTTCTCAATTTTGTATATTTAAAGGGCACTTTACTTATGGGATTATTAGTCAACGATCCCCATTAAACTACAAGCCAAGAGCCTTGCATTCTGCCAAGTGGGCGTAACAATTGAGAGAAAAGGTCTTTTTGCTATCAAATACCGTTAAGACCACTTTTGTTATAAATCAGAAGCTAGTAAAAGATGGTGTTCCAAGTAATTCAACAAACTATTGTTTCAGTGATCACTCACATATGATCATCGAGAACCAAGACGATGAGAAATGATTAAACTTTTAAAAATAAATGTAGAAACAAATGCCATTAATTAGCTTTATTTAAACCAAAACTCAGCCTCCACAAACTTTTATGATCCTAAATTCTTGAAAGTAAGCCTATAAATAATCACTAAATGAAGTAAATATTAATCAAATTTAGAACCAATAGTTATTGCAAGTACCAAATTTTCCTGCTATATAAAACTTATTCATGCCAAAAAAAATCATCCACTTTGTATCCTATCAAACAAAAAAGGTGATCAAGAATCCAACAAATCAGAGATCACACATTATATGTCACTAAACATCAAAAGTTTCATAAAGAAAGATCAAGAAAGCTAAAACACAATAAAATGAACAAACCACAGGCCACAAATTCAAGATCGTTAAAGAGAAGAGGCATCGAAGTGATCTGGTTCTTCAAATTACAAAAGGGTTTTAGAATTAACCTTGATCCTAAACTTGGTTGCAGGAACATCGGTGCATCCAGCTCGAATTTCATAGAAGGAATCAGTTGGTAGTCCGGGGTCTTTCCGGCACATGTTCATCATCAATTGTTTGAACCCAGATCTCAAATTTGGGCAATGTTTGGTTTATTATATGAAATGGAAAGAAAACCCAGATGAGATGTTTCGATTCGATTCGATTCGATTCGATTGGGTGGCGAAAGGGAGGTCGTTGGTGGCTGGTTAGTCTCACTGGAGGAGACGTGGCCGCGGTCAACGTAGATCTGTTGACCTCCTTTTGTTCCCACCACCAAAGTGATGGTTTATTCTTGGTTTACCTTCGAGCTCAATTTTTAATTCTACTAATCACTTTTTTTGAGCCAGTTTAAGTCCCCCACGCTGCGGGACCGGACGTAAAACCGTGTTATCAGTGTTCTCAGGTTAACAGCGTAAAAACCATGCTAAGTAGCAACCGAACGACGACCAAAACGGAGAAAAAACATAATGTAAAACCACAAATTTTAATACCAAGTGACTCACGTTATGTAAGAAGTAGATGAAGTCGAATTTATACCGACACGTTTAGAAAGTCGAGGGGTAAAAAAGCCTCTGAGGGACCAAATGTGACCACCAAATAGCGTACTAAGTAGCAACCGAACAACGACCAAATAAAAAAAGTAAAATAAAAACTGATAAAAAAGAAACTAAACTTATTTAACTTATATGGCAAAATTGTAATAAACCAAAATTTTGTTACAAAATAAAACAAAAAAATCATAAAGTTAACTTATATTCCTTTATAAGATAATTTTTACGTTTCAGTAGAAAATTTACGAGTTAACATGCTACACACATGTGTGGTTCAACGTTTTTACTTTTTTTTGCAGTTTAACGATGTCGTAGCTACAAGCAAGTCACATGTCGACTTAGTTATTTTCATCTATGTTTGACATTTTGGTCTATTTTTTATGAGTTACACACGTTTTTTATATAATAATGTTTTACGTCTCGGTCTTAATTTTGCGAGTTAACACGTCGCAATACGTGTGCATGGTTCAACGTTGTTCCGTCTACTTTTTGTTCGGTTCAACGAACCCGCTATAAAGTGCAGGTCCTAAATACTAGTTAGATTAAGTTTATAAACTTATTTATTTTCAATACCATATTATCATACTTATAGACTTAACCTATTTAGCCTGATTTTAAAAACCAAACCAACTTTGTAACATGACATGAAGTTAAGAGGTTACAATAATGACATTTCATGTCTTTATTGTTTACTTGTTTATATCATAAAGCCTGGACAAAAGAGTGAACCAGAGTAAAACCGATTTATATTTGAATATTATAGACGATCACGTATCTCTAAAGATCCATCCAAGTAACACGAAACATGATTCTTCACAGGTAAAGCATTATGAAGTAACGCTAGTTATGGTCAGTGGCGGATCTAGAAAATATTTTAACGTTTTATAAAAATGGGTAATGAAATCGACAAAACGTAAAAAAATCAAATAATACATAGATAACATCATATCTTCATGATTCATTAAGATTCTAAATATTAATCTGTCACAATCTTCATGACAAGAAAGATTAAGCCCAAACCCTAGGGACCAGAAATTAAGCCCAACCCGGAAGCCCATGAAAGTTGTATGGCTCCTAATGTCATTTAGAAGCTTCTCTTTTTTGCCATGATCGTTATGTTGATGGGTCCATGTTTCATATTTCTTATTTATTACATGTTTTTGAGTCTCCAATCAAAATGGGCATGTTGTGATCACAACTATGATGTTATTTACCCCAACTTGGGCCTTGAGCAATTTATGACTAATAAACTATATTTCTGTATCCCTTTTTCCTCATGTACTGCTTTAGAACTTAGCATAAAAATGCTAAACAAATGAGTAATTGAGTACCAAAATCAAAGAATTTTCATTGGAAATGATTAAATTAGACGATATTATATCTCAATCATGTCTCTTTGACATGGATTTAGTCGTGGCTATGCTTTTGATTTAAGGGGTACTCATACAACATTGTCATATAATGAATAAGATGCATACCTTTGAAAGATATGTCCATTATATATTCATGTGTCCTAAATGAAGTAAAATCGTACCAATAGGTGGTAAGCATGGTTCTTACTTCGCAGACGCATCCATGTCTCACACATACGCATTGGGTATATAATATAATTGATTTAAGGGATAACTCCAATTGTATGCTCAGTACACATTAAGTCTTTGATACGTAAGACTTTTACGTTGTTGTGTTTAGCTCATTCGTTATTTCTTTGTAAACTAGTAGATGAGTTTAGTTTTTCAAAATTATATAGCTTTTTTATATTTTTCACTTTTTTGGAAAATAAAGTTAATACTCTAAAATTCAAAAAAAAAAAAAGAAATCAGAAAGCATAGAGGGCCTACGTTGGGGGTTCACTTGGTAAATCTCCTCTAATCCACAAATCAGTCATTGAATGTTAAGTGAGCTTCTCTATTGTTTATCAACTTTTTCATCTCCTCCATTTCAATGTTAATCCTATGTATTGTATAAACTTGAATGAAATTATCAAGATCTCAAATACGAAAATATCAAGAGAAACTCTCTAATGACTCTTTTTCAATCTAAACTAACATTCATCATATAAGAGTCGTCTCAAACACAGTGAATACCAAATAAGACCTAAACTCGTATCGATGTGAATTCATGAACTACAACCCATTAAAACAAATAGAAACGAGCAAGATATCTAACAATGAAATTGATAGAAACCCTAAAATGTGAGAATGAATGCTTGTCTAGTTGTCTAATAGTCTAATCCAAACGCCTCTCATCGTATTTATATTATGAACTTTGCTACATCAACACCCTCAACTATTATAGCTGCCACATTAGAGCCCTTGCAAATCGTGTAAGGTTATGATAAACAAATCATGTTCAACATGACATGTTTAGCGTGACCATTAAACACAAACAGGATATGTTTAGCTAAACGCGTCATTTTCTTTAGAATGATGAGTGGGTTACGTGATATCGCATATTAAACACAATTAAATGTAAGAAATTCAACAAACAACATAACATGTTTAGCACGATATGATACATTTAACACGATCAAACAAGCAGTTCAATAACACGCATGGCACAATTTTTAAAACAGTACTAACACGACTCACTAAACAAAGTCAAGAAACAATAAAATACAATTAACTCAATAAAATAAAAGTTACCCAATTTACAATATTTATTTAATTAATTATAAAACTATAAAACACGTCATTTGATAAATGGGTCATAAAGTGCCGTTTTGACCGATTAACTTATTTAACACAATAAGTTAAACGTGTTATTTGTGTCACAAACAACTTAAGCATATTGAACCCGTTTAGACAAGCAATTAATCGTGTCATGTAAGTGTTGACTCGTTTAAGATCTGAACTCAGTTATCCAAAACAATCATCCATTTAACTTTATACAAAGTCATTTCATGTTAACAGAACATGTAATAAATTTGGACCTCATCCTCTAGGATTTTTAATTTTCTTTGAACAACAATGAATATATGTTATATTCAAAAGGCAAAGACCAGCGGGATGCTGGACCATTACATCATCAACCAACAAAAAAGAGGGAAGTACAATTAGGTTTCTACCACAACAAGTATGGCTTTTGACACTAAATATCCTTCTCATTGAGATGCTTTCCAAAAATTGTATATGAAACTTTCATCTCGTACATATCATATCAAGCCTCAAATACTCAATACATTGAGTAATTAGTTTGAGATATATCTGTGCCATTAATACCTTTAAGCTTTAAATTATATACCACTAAAGTCTAAACACTCATCATTTATTCAAAAATAATATATCTTCATCTTTATTAATAAATTAATATAAAGATATATGTAAATTGTTTTTGCTTGATAATTGAAAATGAAAACTGTAGTCCCTCAAGTCCCAAAATATAAACATGTTTAAAAATATCTACCATTCAAAATATAAGTGTGTTTAGTTAAAGCATAATAACCAAAACTGTTATTTAAGAAAAATCGTTGATATGTTTAACGTGTTATATCAAATTTTAAATTCAATTAAATTTTAATTAAGCTTGTTTAGAATTATAAGGTATAGTTAATTCTATTTCTAACAACTACGATAACAAGTTAGGAATATTCTAAAAGATGTGTAAAGCAAAGTATAACCCTCAAAAACAAGTATTGACATTTTTTACCTCAAAACTAAATATTCTTTGCACTCCCACCCAAGAAACCTTATTACAACCAAAAGCTTCTTCTACAAATACCCAAATCATATCTTAGATCCTCACCTTCAGCTTCTTGTGAACATTTTCAATGGCGAATTCAGTCATAGTTATCGGGATGTTAAGTCTTTCGTTGTTGATCCAGACTAACGATGCATACGAGTTTTTGGTTGGAGGTTATGGCGATTGGAGTCTTGCATCAACCAGCTATAATCAATGGGCCGAAAAAAGCCGTTTTCAGATTGGTGACACCGTTTGTAAGTTCAGTCGTTACAAATTCAACATAAGTAAAAAAAACTACAGAAACCATATAAACACTTGCATCCTTGCCTTAAATATGATGCATAAAACGGTTGTGTCTATCTCACATTATATTTGTCAAGCAACTATATACAGTTTTGAGTTCCCTTTTAAAAATTAATCTATAATAAACGCATCCTTGTATATATTAACTATTGCATTATTAATGATTGTGAGTTTTAAACCTTGTTGTGTTAAGTTCTTATTATCTTTGTTCGGATTGTAGTATTCAAATATGAAGCCGAGAAGGACTCGGTGGTTGAAGTGAGCAAAGATGATTACAACAATTGCAACGCAGCATCACCCATTGCAAAGTATAGTGATGGTCACTCAATGGTCAAGTTGAACCAATCCGGGCCTCACTATTTCATTAGTGGACTTGTTGAGAACTGCAAAAACAACGAGAAAGTTGTGATTGTTGTCATGGCTGATCGAAGCAAACACCACCAATCGCCGCCAAGCTCACCACCGTCTCCAGCTCCAGCAGTTGACGAGTTGCCATCTCCTCCACCCGCTCCAGCAACAGAAGATAATAACCCGACTCCAGCCCCGAGTGCCGCTTCTTCAGCTGTCATGAGCTTCCTGTGTTCTGTCATTGCTTTTGCTGGCTCTTCCGTTCTTTATGTTATTTGATTGCGCAAGTGATTTGTTTGTCTTGTTTATTGTTGTAGATTTCTGTATGATACATGAATAAGTTGTCACTTTGATTATATTATTTCCAACAATATTTGTATAGGTGTTCATAAACCATTAAAACTAACTAGACCGTCAAAAACCAAAGCATATAGTTTGACAATATCTTGAAGCATACAGTTCTGCCCAGTGTTTGCGATTTGAAAACCAGATTTAACATTTCACACTAGAACATGTGCGAACTGTACCAACTGTAAACTAAATCGTTTTATGTCGGTTCAACTCACCCAAACGGTTTGGTTGGCTGTAGACTCGCAACAAAACACTTAAAATATTTCTTTTCATGGGCATTTCGAGCACATTTCGGATATATAGATAGATGTAATTCCAAAATTATCTAACAAAATATATAAGATTCAGATGTATATAGTAACAATTGTCTTTGATGGGTAGATGCTAAGTTCTTGGTATTCACTAAAAGTTCTTCCCCAACTCAACTTTTTTCACCAGTCTCATTGTGTTGTGCAGTATCGAATCCAGTATCCCAGCAACCTGATCAATCGCACAGTCAAGCAATAATCTCACAATCCAACCACATTAAAAAAACAAGCGAGATAAAGACGAACCGTGAAAACACCACCAATGATGGCACAAACGTTGGTGATAAAATGAGAGAACGATTTGGGATTTTCTGTAACCAAGACCTGGGCACGAAACAAAGATTAAGATAACTTTAAAAATTAATAAAATAAAACAAAACGAAATTGGAAAGTCGATATGGTAAAGCTGGTAAAATTTCGAAACCTGCATCGGGGATGGCTCGTAATGGAACTTCACAACAGGGATCGATAAAGCATGTACCAAACTGCTATGTGCTGTGAACTCGTAATCCTCAATCAGTTGGTGAGTTGACCTCATTACCTCAGTCTTCACAAGTTGAAGATAATGCTCTACCTACATCATTTCAGTTATAAAAAAAAAAACTAATTAATTATTACAAAAAATGTACTCTTTTTGTTAAAAAAAATGTGTTATGAGAGCTTACAGTAACGTTTGCATGATCATCAGGGTCTGTCAGATATGACTTGCCATTTAATTTGGCATGACTTGCACCAATATAAGGTAGTATCCTTTTGACATCACTCATCACTCTTGGAGTGATTTTCTTACCAAAAGAGAAATCGGTAATTACATGTGACATGTTCATCAGGGAAGAATCGAATGAGTGGGCCCCTGAACGGGCAGAAATTACAAGATTACCAGGAACCTGTGTTATATAAGACGTTTAAAATTGGTATTCAAAGTGTACCCAAATGTATAAAACCTCCCAAACTCCTTTTACCAAATATAAAGAGTAAAATGCCATTTTTGTCCCTAAGGTTTGGCCAGTTTTGCAACTTTCGTCCAAAGGTTTGTTTTTCCACATCCGGATCCAAAAGGTTTGAAATCTTGCCATTTCACCCGGCTCGTAAACTCCATCCATATTTCTCGTCAAGGCATGGGTATTTTCGTCTTTTTTGTTAACTTAAAGGGCAATTCGGTCTTTTTCACTTTTTGTACAATCATTTAGCATAATGTACAAGTATTCAAAAAAGATGAAAATACCCTTAAGTTAACAAATAGGACGAAAATACCCCTGTCTTAACGGAGATTAATGGATGGAGTTAACGAGCGGATGAAAATGGCAAGATTTTAAACCTTTTAGACCCAGATGCGAAAACAAACATTATGACAAAGTCGCAAAACTGGCCAAATCTCAGGGACGAAAATGGCACTTTACTCAAATACAAATTAAGATTCTCATAATATATTTATTGACGTTTTCCCACCTATAGTGTAGGTTTACCTTTTTGACTCTAACGAACCCTTCAATTCTACATCCTGCTTCATGTGGGGCGGGTCTTTTTGCTTTCTCTGTAGTTGTGCCAGATTTATCCTCCAATGCCAAATTTGGTGACCCCAATGCGATTGGCGCAACTAATTCCTCCATTGTCTGTAGGGGTACCAGATCTTGAATCAGCATTTGTTTATATGTTTTTGCATAAAAATAGTGAAAATGAAAAATGTTATTCTTACCTTCACCAAGGTATCAGTGTCTCTGTCCCCATAATAGGATTCATGTTCATGGTGCCCATGCTCATCCCTGATTCATAAAAATATTACGTAACCGAGTATAATATATAGGGGCGGGATCAAGCGAAAACTCCTTTTATCGCAAGAACTCGAAAACTCCCAAAAAAACCTTAAAAACAGCCCCCCCCCCCCCCCCCACCAAAAAAAAAAAAAAACCTAACCTATTTTTTCGATTTGTGTTAAATATTAATATTTGTCATTCTGGTTTATATTTTTAGATTGTATTTACAATAGAATATTTGAATTGAGAAATTTTAAACTTTAAAAACAATTTCATTGTTTGAAGAATAAAAATGTACTTTCTTTAACAATACCTCAAAATAGATTTATGAATTAAACTGATAAAACTTCACAATTACATTACATGTAAAAATAATTTAGCTCCATAGCTATACTATTTAAAAACCATCAAATTAACATGTGTGTAGGACTATATAACCATCAAAGGGAGATGAATTATGCTGAAATTGGCAAGTATATAAAAAGAATACACAAGTTATTTACCTAACATCACTGCCCTTACGGAATATGCGAATAGATGGATAACCTTGTATGTGGTGACTGAAATCCAATTGAAAAAAATTAATAAATAACAATTTATATAAGTAGAAAAATAGAGAGCAATGAAACCAACAACTGGAACCACAACTAACGTGCAGAAAACAGAATAACACGATAACCAATGGTGTCCGAAAACATAATATAAATCAAATAATGCATCAACGTGTACTACCAAAGAGGTGGTAGAAAACTAAATTAGCTTGGATAATCAAATAGAATAAGTTAATATAATCTAAATACTTATAACCAAGAATCTGAATCTGAATATTAACCTTCTACAAAGATCAACTTCTTCAGTGCAGTCAACCTTCCCCATAATGATACGGCCATCCACTTCAGGATCATGTCTGGTAACACAAAGATGAGTAAGAAGTTTATATAGTAAACCAAAAATGGCTTACAATTAAACAAACACAAATTTCTTCACAAAATAAAAGGAATATAATTTAGACCTTTCTCTTATAATTTTGGCAGCCTTCTCCCATGAGGGTTTCTAACATAATTATAAAAAAGGAAAATGTTAAGTGTGTCATGATCAAATGAACATGTAAAGGGTATTTTGGTCAATTCAAGAAATACCAAGCGGTTGCTCCAGTAGCACCAAGGAGCATAGAAATTTACAACCAAAATTGCATGCCTGCATTTTTACCAAAACAATATGTTTCTAAAGTCAAACAACATATGAAGTGCATACATTGTTTAATTTTGAGATTTGTCGAGTCACGTACTGATGAGAAATCCTATCAAAATTATCTGCATTTAGAGTGACGGATCCTTCACCGTATTCTTCGTCATTTTCCTCATCATGTTTGACTCCATGAGTTACTGGTCCAGAGTCAAACTCAGAGCCAGTAGTTTGTAGATGTTTATTAATTGAATATTTGCGCACGGTTTTTGTTATATTTAATCTGTTCTGTAGATAAGAGAAACAAAATACAGGTGTAAGAGAAATGAACATGTAATCCTATAGTTTAAAAAAACAATGACAAATCACACAATAACATAATTAATAAGTAATAACAATATTTTTTTTTAAATCTTCGATATTTCCAGATCAACTTTTCTAGATACTTTGTACACTGTACCTGTCATTTCAAAATACTAATCGGTTCTTTTTTATTTCGTCTACAAGGCATTTCAGACAGTTTACCAATAGTCATATTCTTATTAAACATATGTACACATTACTATAATATTGCTTTTCATATCAAAAGACAGCAAAATAAATAAGACATTGAAACTTACGGTTCCCAGAACATCACTCACGTCCACGGATGCAAACTCACAGGATAAAGCCGGAAAACTGCAAAACAAAATAGACACATGTGATTCCTTATGAAAAAGGACAAAATAAACACCAATAGTTAAGATGAGAGATATATTGAGTGCAATAGAAATTATCGTTCAATAGCGACTAACATCTACAAAAGGAATCAAACAGCATACCTAAGATTAAAGTCAATCCGTAAGTAATCCTCATCATGACTTCTGTCGACTATGACAGAAGTCGAGGTACTGATACTCAAATAATTATGTAGCTCCTGCAATTAACGCACGGTAAGCAATAGCAGAAAACAAGTCAATAAACGATCATAGCGATTACATGTGGCCAAAAAATTAAAAGAAAAGTAAACCACAAGAAATAAAAGATAATCCAAAAGAACTGCAGCATATCAGCATATATGAGAAGATAGAAAGGCTGTTCTTTACCAAGAAAAATTCTTGAAAACTCAATATGCATGCATCAAGAATAGATTAATTAACAATTTTTTTATGTGTGTATTGAATTAATCTACAGAAATTAGGTTAAAAGATGAATTTCCTAGTCCCTACCATTCCAAATAAAAACATCATGGCAAGAGCAGCTATGATAGACAAGCCGGCACCTGACAGTGACGCCTCCGTCAAGTCTCTTGGAATTTTCCTGCCATACAAGAATTTGATATTATAAATAGAGTAAAACAAAGTATAGTTTGACCTAAACAAACTCAAATATCCATCCATCAAGAATGGGGATCCACTACAACTCACAAACCCAAAATCAAAAAGTCAGTAGATATGGAATCATACATTCACTTTTACACTGACCATTCATGAGTATAATATTGTGCGATTGTTGATAAAGACAAGGAATTATGGCAGATTTGAGAGAATTGTGTCTTACTCAATGACAAATAAATAAAACAAATCAACTTCCCTTTCGAAGTTTTTAGTATATTGAAACTGAAAAGAGACAAACAATTTAAGCTATATAACTCCAAAATGCATTTTGTTATAGTTAACAGATACTTTCAAGGTTTAGCTACTCACCCAATATCTTTGACAGAGGACTAACAATTTCTGCCATATTAAGCTTTAAAAGTAACAATTCGACCCTCAAAAGTCAAATATGGACTCCTATTGTTATTTTTTTAGTTTTATCTATAAATATAGAGGCATCTTGGTTCTAATCGGTGCACAGTTATAAAATCCATATAATAAGACAATTTAGCTTGCTGTTATTCCTCATAACTGAATACAAACCGTTCTTATCTCTTCTTTCTGTAAGTCTGGTTCACATGAATTCTGATTAAAAATAGTCATCCAGTCTACTCACCACTCTATTACCCTTGCAAAAACATTCATGCATAACAGTCTGATCATAACATCAAGAATAATAGAAATTCAACAATTTCAAGTCTCCTATTAGAAATTAAAAAAAAACACTAGTATATCTAATTAGGTTAAATTTGGGAACTCAATCGCTACAGCTTCATATCACAATCAGCATGCAGAAATCGGTTCAAATGCAGAAGCAACTAACCTATAATTCCAGACCTCCAGTTCGAGATCTAAACCTCATGCTCCCGAACATCAACTACACGAAGCAACTATACAAATTCGATGCCTAATAACAACTTCACCAGCAGCACAAACAAATTCACACGCACATCAATCAAATCGATTACATTCATCAAACATAACGCATATATACACACAAAACCTCTGCAAATAGTAATCAAACACAAAATAAACACTAAACATCACAAGCAGGCATCTACAACAAACGCATACATTCAAACTTACAAAATTCACAACAACGGAAGCATAAACAGTAACATTAATTGAATAACACATACGAGCATCATTTTACAACAATTTAAGTTGAAATTGATCGAATTAACACCTGTAGAAATCAACAGATTTGATCTTGGCCGTTGAAACCATGGCGGTGAACTGGATCTGAGAAACGAGACCAAAAGATTGAATTCGGTTAGGGTTTCCTTTTGGTGTTATTCTCAGTAGTTCCAGTTTGAATATGTGCTTCCTGTTGATGAAGAAGAAAACGTAACAGTAAGTTTTTGGAAAATTTATCGTTCTGCCTGAAATTTAGGGGTTTCTATTCGGTACATGTGAGTACAGGGTACCGTAACATGGGCCGCTTTGAGTACGACACACAGCAACACGTTGAAAGGGTTAAAACTAAAAATCATATAAGTGGAAAATTTTAGGAAAATATGGAGAGTGGAGACAACTCCTTTGACTTTATTATTTTGAACATGGTTGAAAAGGCGACGTTTGATGTTTGTGTATTTTTCAACATCACTTGTTAGATCGAGTGATCTGGTGGGGTTTGGATTAACATATAATGGGGATTGACTTCATCAGACCATCTTAAAAAAGATGAGGTGTAAGAACGATATAGGCTAGTCAGCGTGGATGACCATATGGGTATTGTATATATATATTCTTTATATTTTGATTTTTTTATAAATAAAACACACCATTACATTATTAAAGAAAAGTTACACAAAATCCTAAAAAATTAAAACAACTTAATAAATTCTAAAAAATTAAAAAACAACAAAAACTAAGAACAATTATTAATTTATAATTAATCACTGAAAAAAACTAACAACAATTATTATTATTATTATATTTTATATTTAATTATTGAATTAGATTTAAAAAGAAAAATAAATTTAAAAAAAAACATCCATTTTAATAAATAGATTTTAAAATACCAATTTTAATAAATAATTTTTTTAACTACACCTATATAAGAAAAAACTCCCACTATTGCCTACAAAACCATTATAGCATTGTGGGGATCCACTTTTGTCTTTTTTCAGGTAGTCTAAAGTCAACAAACCACAGTCACAGACTCAGCAGTGGTCTGAAAAAACAATTTATATGAATTTAATATATATTTGCTTTTTATTATTAAAGTAAAAAGTTTATAATTTTGTTTGTTATTAAGGGAAAATAATAATAGACTTCTTGTATCCTTGTCTGGTTTAGTAGTATTAGGTTGAGCTGGAATCTTACATTCACCCACACACAAGTCAATTACCCCAAACTTGTACCTTTTGTTCGGGACCTACACCTAACTTTTTATATTTTATTATTATACTTTATTTAAATTTAAAAAAAGTATACAAAAAATAAAGCAAGTATTAAAAAAGTATACATAAAATAAAGCAAGTATTGTTATTTATTAACTTAATAAATCCAAAAAAATTTAAAAATTACAAAGTACGATAAATATTAAGTGGAGAACCCAACAAATTCCGGGTTCTCATCGTGCCTATACTCGATTTGGGCGATCTCCACTCGATCGTCGTGGCTAAGGAGCTCGCAGGGACACGGTTGAAGCATGCTCTAAACCGATCCAGCTTCGGTTTTAGCTTCCGGCACTTATGTTGACACGCATTCAAGTTGTGACGAGATTTTCCAACATGTTGTTGGTATTGACTAAACGTTTGTGTCCAGTACGCGGTTTGACCACGTCACAAGCGCGATCTCCTCCTCTTCGGTCCAAGTAACCATTTTCTTTTTTTTTGGTTTTGGATGTGGATTTGCGTTTGAAGAAAGTAGATGTGAAAAAAATATGTTGGGGTAGGTATTTATAGGTAAAAAATAATAAAAAGATTTTAAAAGTTTATTTGGTTGGATAAAACCACCATCCACAATGGCTAGCCAAAACGGCTAGTCCAAACGGTCTGATTCAGCCACCCAATCCTAGTCAACCACGTTGTCGCCCCAACCCGTCCCACACCAGGCACCCTAGCCACGCCAGCGGGGCAACGCCACTACCCGCGCTGGCTCGGTGTGGCTAAAATTGTGTTACTTGGCTACCCACGCCCTCCAAGCCCACATCCCGTGGTCCTTATAATTGATGTTATTACAATTATTTTTATTACGTATTATATATTCAATAATAAAGCTTGATTGCTTATACTTTATTATGTGACTAAATCTCTAATATAAAACACTATCTGGTTATTATAGGTTGATTTGGTTAATGTTTTGTATATAATTTATTCTTAATATGTGAATAGACCTGAAATGTTAGGTATTCCATATGAAAATCATGTATTGCATATTTTTGTTTTTATGGAATCACTTAGTGTGGTATCACATAAAATACTACAATAAAATCACGTAATCACGAAATGGGTATTCAAAATCATGTAGTCATGTAATAAGACATAGTCAACTATTGTTACGTAAACACTTAGTATGGTTTCACATGCTATAATGAAATCACGTAATGAGTATTTAAAATTACGTAGTTATGTGTTGGATATTTAAATCACATAATCAAGTAATGGGTATTCAAAATCATGTAAAATAATTTAAGAAAACTAAAGTAATAGACTTCTCGAATTAAAGAGAATGAAATGCTCGTTAATACGATGTAATATAAAAAAAATATAGTACCGTATGAAAAAGTTATAACAATTTGAAAATCAAGTGGTGAATGAACTTAAGTGATAATGAACCAGAATACCCTTTTTTTATTTATTTCTACAATTGTTTAATCTCATATTTACAAAAACATCACCGTCTAATTTTGAGTCATTAATGAAGATTAATGGCTCACATGATTGCCTATCCTTCATACAAGAACTTTCTTATCATCTAACTTAAAGTAAATAACATAAATTAAAAATATAGTTTGCTATCACATAACTTAAAAAGTAAATAACATAAATTAAAATTATAGTTTACATGAAATTCAGTTTGCTCGTTATATATGTAAATCATATGTTTACCTTGGAAAAAGATAAACAAAATAAAATACCAAATTCCATAAAAAACCATTATTGTGAAATCTATAAGTTGTCATTATTCATATTATTCTCGACATAGTTGTGTATCACTTTTTTTATATATTCCTAGCTTGATGTCAAAAAGTTTTTTTTAGTAGTGATACAAAACAACTAGATTCACGTGTGTTCACACTATCGTACCAAAACATATTATACTAGCTTAAGAATGCTTTTATACCCCGTATGTGTGGTACCAAGGGTTTATTGTTTACCCATTCTGGGTAGGGTTTGTTACGAAAAAATATTACATGTCTATGTACCTTATTATTGTGGCAATCACATGTTGATTCTGAGAATGGATATAACATAACAGTTTTATTGTAATATCACCATATATTGTTAGGTAATGCATAATTGCATATGATCAATTAGATGAAAGGCTTTGTAAACTTACTCTACGTATATTTTATGGCTATTTTACATTTTCTTTATTTTAACTTATATAATTTTGTATCGAATAAATAAAAAATTATATCAAGATAGAAGGCAAACGGGTAATAAGTGCGCCACTACCCCTTTTGAATAGCAAAACTAAGTCCTTTAGAAACTACATCCGTAGATCACGGAGTCATAACATTACTGTGTATGACCCTTTGAACTCGGCTAAGTATGTCCCAGCTTTTGGCGCAAGGAAATCAAAAGTATCAAAAGCGAATGAGATGAATACGTGTTGGTTGTAACGACACGCTTTCTCGTGTTTGGTCACTTTGCCCAAAGCAACTTTCAAAGCAGTCTGACCCAACGTGAAAACACTACCCCCTAAGCTCACAAGGGGGAACCCATGTTAGATCCACACACGCGTGTTTTCCTTCTATCCATCCGAATACCAAAATGTCGGTTGGTCTAAGGGTAGATCTTTCTTCCAATTGGTCAGTTAAGAAATTCACGGATGCCTCTTTCTTAGCAGAAGTCTCAGCGCGCCTGAATACGTTAAAAAGGACATCTCTAACCAAATCATGTCGGTACTTAAACCCTGGAGAGCTCTCTACAATGAGCTGCATGCTCCCTAAAAGAATCCAAACACACCTTATGACAAACATCTCTAATTATTTTGTTATTGATTTCCACATTGTATATGCTTTATTGTTTGATTAATTTCATATCATCAAACTCACTTGGATTATAAAAACACCTAGATGACACGATCAATTTTCTATTATATGTGGATGTATTCAGTAGATAATGTGCAAAACCAACAACATTATGATATCATTGTATATATCATACGGCACTAAATGGTCACGTTAACAACCACAAGACGATCAAATAATATTCATATGATAATACTATTAAGGATTAGTTTATTAGAGATTGCCATTAGTTAGAAAATGAGATACAATCACCCATCAGGACAAATATACTTTCTCAAATATAACCCGTCTCACTTACCATTTAAGCTCAAAAAGTATACCAACTTTCGATTACAAACCTTTTAAATCGAAAACTGACCCGATCCGAATTCATCAGAAACCAAATCGAATTAGTTATTCGGTTTTCGGTTTTAAGAAATCAGTTCGGTTAACTAAGGAAATCGAATTCATATATTTAGTAAATTAAAAAAAACTAGGACCCCGGATTGAACAACCCCGAACAGATAAACACCCCCCTTGTTAAAAATTTCGTTTAGAAATTGATACCGAAACGAACTGATTATATTGAATTCAGTTCACTGTCTGTTTCGGCCATAAAAATTTCCGAGCCAAGGAAACCGAAATCTGAACACTTTCGTTTCAATGTCGGGTGTTAATGTGTTGATATTGACTAGTTCTAGCGTTTGAATCTGTATTCTGGTGTATTATTATAAGAAAACCTGTTTATAATCGTCAAAGCGCATCTAGTGTAGTGGTATCATAGTACCCTCCCACGGTACTGACCGGGGTTCGATTCCCCGGATGCGCAACTTTATTATTTTTGTTTTATTTGCACTTGTGGTTATATTACAGTTCCAGGCTGTAATTGTGGGTTTTTTTTTTTTTTGTGAATATGCACACGTTCATTCCATAAAAAAAATTGTTTGTATCTTTAAGACATTAATATAAACTATAAAGGTTTTCAAATGGTTAGAACTTATAGATTGAATAAAATATATAAAGGTCCAAAAATATCAAAACATACTGATTAAAAAATAACTAGTTATTAAGACTTGCACGTTGCAGCGGCGTAGAAAACGTACAACAAAAAAAAACTGATGTCGAAATGTTGATAAAATTAATTGATCTTCATGAGTTGCAGCGTAGGACGTTAGTAATATTCAAAACTTTATATAAAAAGCGAAATCTTGACGTAAACCCACGTGTTGTGTAATAAACAAAACGTTAAAAAGTTCACTTCGAAACCTTCACAAAATTCATAATTTTAGTATTATTAACATGTTACTAATACCAAAATTTGATGTTTTACATCTACCAATAAGCTCTCCGATATATATTGGGCACGATGAAAGAAACCATGGTTCTTGTTAAGATATAACTTAAACTAAATTCAAGGATTAAAAGATTTAACAAAATACTTTATAATAATGAAAATGTCACACCCCAAACAAGGTGAAAACATCGAAGTGAGACGAAAACGAGATTGCAAGAAACTTCATAACGGCTAATTGTGACAACTATTTAAAGTAACGATTTCATTTCATGCTAAAAGAAATACATTGTTTCAAAGTGGAGATACAACATTTAGAACATAACAAATTAAACAACAAAACATAACTTTAAACTAAGTGCATTTCTAGTCCTTCTTACTAGATTTTTTTTCAACGCATCAACATCAAGTTCCTGCAATATATATTAAAGTAACATGTCAACACAAAAGCATTGATGAGCATACAAGTTTAGTGTACTAGCATATGTATAAAAGAATTTTAACGAGATCCACATGGCAAAAATGTATACCAAGGCATAACATAACATGAACTAGCATGCATCATATACGTATCAACCCAAATATTCCACTAGCGTAATCTTATCGTTACAACAACAAGACCGTTTGTATGATTACTTAACATAGACTCAACAAGGGCGGTGTGCTATCCTATAGCGTTATACATGTTAACGTAGGCTCGTACGAAGTTAATGACAAAGTATGATGCAAGAATGGCTTCTAGCATGCATATATTTCTAAAGTATAAACGTATAAAGCATTTATGTTGGATTCGACTGTATGAATAAAGCACTTACGTATGTGTGTTTGTGTTAGTTTTAATATGGTAATACATATTGCACCAAAAAATGTAAAAACGGAAAGAGGGTCATGTATACTCACGGTTTGCAAAGCTCCCAAAAACGAGAGTCGAGAGTCTTGAGAGTTTTTTGAACACCGAAGTTGCCCTAAGAGAGAAATGAAGGTGTGAGAGTTGCGGTTTTTGTTTAACGAATTGGATTCGGAATTTAGGATGTATAACATAAATTAATGTAAAGTACGGAGCCACGAATGTGGTCATGCAAGGAGGTAGGATGATGAACATCCATTTAACCTCATTATATGTTTCACTAAAGCACAAAATCATCAACTTAGTTGATGATCTCGGTTGGTCATGAATATAGACTAAAAATGAATAACACATAAACTACTAAATTTTAAAACAACCAACTGAGCAAGCTGGATGCGTGCATCCCAAACATGGAGAGTGTTTAGGGACGTGATGTAGCCTTATCCCTAAGTTGGGAATTGTTTTAAGACTTGGTGTATGAATCTATCTAAAAGTTTGAACAAGGTAGTGGAACAAGGTTGGAGAGCCAAGGCTTCCATGGTTCACACTTTTACTAAACACACAAATTAAACCATATTGAAGATGATGAACTTGGATGGTTTTAACACTTGTAAGTTGTTTGTAACCTTTTGGGCAGTAGCTCAAGCAAGGTTTTTAGGCCTTTAATCATCTAGAAACTAACCATACACAAGCCCCACAACCATGAGTTTGATTGGAAGCAAGGTTGGTGTAAGATTTCCACAAGATGAAACAAAAATAAACATGCTGTAAAAGTTTTATGAAAACATAATTTTCATCCTACTTTGGACATCAATTATGGAGTTGTACCACTTTGTTACAGCTTGGTGAACATTGGGTAACAATCCTTGATGTTATCCAAGAGGTTGAAGCAAAAAAAAGTAGGAGAAGAAAGGAAGAAAAGTGTTCAAACTCACCGATTTGAACACAAGTGTAATCAATCTACCAAGAACTTGAAGAATTTGAGATAGTTTGATGCTTTGAAATTGTTTAGAGTGTTTGGAAAGTGTTTAGGAGTGTATGGAGGCTCCTATTTATAATGGGTTTGATTAGTATTAGTGTTAAAAGAGGTTAGAAATTGATTGGAAGAGTTTGGACGTCGAAAGGCATGAATCTCGATTGGGCTAAAATGGGGTCTGCAGATCGTCATGGTCGCGCCACGTGACCAGGCAACACTTCCCCATCGCGTGGCGCAATGGGAGCGTTTCCCTAATTTTGGTTTTCGTTCACTTTTATCCCAATGTACTTCGTAATTATGTTATTTTATATCGTTTTCTTGTATTTTGACCTATTTTTAGGTATTCAAAGCGCATCAAAGTATTGTATGAGTGTGATGCATGTATGATTGATAATTCCAAGTATTTCGAGTCTCGGTTTTGCGTATAGATACGTATTCGGTGATTGATTTGCGTATAACACAAGTATGTAAAATGTATAAGTATAAAAAATGAATTTCCATTATGATCAAAGTCTCGGATTACAAAACTGGAAAAGAAATACGAATACGATACGATTACAAGTTTCTAAAAATAGAACTACGAATACAAGTTTCTAAATAAGGAAATTACATCATGCGGATCGTTACAGAAAAAACAACATAAGAAAATGAAAAACTTAGCAAAAGGAAAATAGTATGCTTTACCATTGTACAATAACTTCTATGTGTGAGGGAGAAAGAGTGGTTCCTACCACACAGGAAAAGAAATGGTTATTTGATAGTCTACAGGTCGTCCCGTGCACTTAAGTAAAATTGAAAAGTCAACTTGTAAGGCAAATTAAATTTGTTAAATTATACAGGGGAAATAGATATTCAAAATATCAATATGTGTTAATTGTTAGGTAACTTGACTCTTAACCATCGCCTAAATCTGTCTTGTAATTTCTTTAAATTTATTACATTTATGTAGAATCTACAAAAGAAATAAATGACTATTATTATTTTTAAAATGACATCAACGTTAGCTTAAAACATAGTTGACGCTTCTTTCTTTCCTAAGCAACATGAGCAACTGATCTAGTTTGTTGCATATCTTTTTCTATTTAACTACTATGTTATCATTCGGGATTGCTTCCTGGGTTCAAGAAAGCTACTTTTATTAAAAAAAACATTTATGATTAATACACACTTAAAATCATACAAAAAGTATAACATTTTAATTTCTTCGCTATAAGAAGAGTTATAAAGTTTTCCTAAACTTAATCTTGGGTTGTATAGTTGTAGGCATACTTATTTAACTTATTTCTGCTTAAAATTTATTAAAGATTATCACTTTTAGTTGTCGAGGCGGTCCCGCATCTATTATAAATTATATTCCTGTAGTCTATTCTTTATTGTGTGATTGTCAGGCTTTCTTGTGGTAATAAAAACTGAAAAATGTGAGTATAACATATCATATCACTATTATGTGTTTAAAAAGGTGTTGGCTTTGACTCAAAATGCATCTTGACTATCATAGCCATAACAATAGAGCCATATTCATCAAATCCAACCAAATAAAAGAGGGAAAGCATGCTAGATCAAATCCAATGCACGATTTTATGCATGCCCAAGCCCAGAAATTAAGCCCAATGTATAACCAAGCTTCATGTTGCAAATGGCATAGAACAATCCTTCTAACAATTAATTATGCATTTAAATATCAAATTTTAATAATAATAATAATAATATCGATTTAAACTATTCACTTCATTTTTAAGTTACATAATCAAAAGAAAAGAAACCTATACAGGTTCACAACCAACTAAATGTCGAATAATTTGTGTAATAGTTGGCTTATCATTATGACAATAAAAGCCACATAATATAATAAGTCCTAGAAACACTCAAAAAAAGGATAGACACATAGTATACCACCGTCGGTTTGGACCTGTGTTGTCCATGGCTTCTATCTAACCTTCAAGACAATGGGTTGTGACCCTAGCCTATTTTGGCCCATACTAAAAAAACCGTTTACCCGTTACTCAACCCATCCATTTTACCAGCCCATTCGATGAAAACAAATTAAAAACAAAATACACTGAAGTTCTAAACTATACTAAAAGGTAAATTTTGCAATTCTTGGTGAAAACTACTTTCACACAACAAAGAAAGTCAACAACTTTACTCGAAATTGGATCTTCACTTGCAAATCTTTGATTCAGGGGTCTGGTGTTTTTGTCTTTTCCTTTTTTCCAGCAAATGATATATAAGTAACTACATCATCCATGCTCTGGCCTTACATCAACAAAACCATAAAGGGAATTGACTTAGTTAACAAATTAATCATATAACCTGATAAAATAAACATGATAAAATGGATTATTTATATGATCTGTCCTCACATCTTCCGATTTACTTGACATATATAATTGATTTGTACAAACTAGGCAATTTTATATATGGTTAACCAACACTTTTTACCATATCAAAGGGAACTTTTAGGCCTAAAACTTGGCCAACCACTGAAAACCATGATATCAAGTATTGCTCGGCCCTATTTTCGGCTGTTGAATTCTCACCAGCAAGAAGTAGCTTCAACCGCTCGCTTGTTCCACATGGATGTAGCATTTACCATGGTTTATTCAAGTACGGGTGCTCCTACAGTTGAAAATATTCACAAGTAAACATCAAATCATCATGTGAAATAGAGCTTGTTATACTATATGCAAAGAATCAATGAACTTAAGAAAGATAAGAATTTACTTCTTGAGTTGTGATGGTCCATTTAGATTCTGTTAGCACCATAGCAGATTCTGTTGGTAAATTCTTTTCAAGTTCATCCTGGTTCAAAGGTTGTCCATCTACACATTTGACATAGCTTTGGAAATCATAAAGGCCAAAAAATTAACTAATTTTGAATATAAATACAGATCAAATAACTAAGTTACCATTACAATCATGCCAATTAGTTTAAAAAAAATAAACCAAAAACAAAATTACAATTCAGGAAGCAATTTAAGAACCCATGAAGACCCATTAGGGCATATACTACAAAATGACCCGTTCTCAAACCCAAGCTACCCAACCCACTCATTTTGCCACATGTACATATCAAGTCACATACATAAGAGATTCTCATTCACCTACTGTGTACATATCAAGTCACATAAATGACCCGTTAACAGTATACCTGCTTTCGTCCCATTTGCCAATTAAAGTTGTTGCAATAAAATAAAGAAAAATAACTTGAATACGCTAAAAAACAATAAAATATATATTACCTATAAAAAAGGGTGCAAGAAAATGTTTTGTGCCCTTTTTTTAAGTTTGTAGACACTTAACAAGTGTTATTTTACACTTGTAAAATTTGTCTCACACTCTTTCTTAGTCATTATGTGGATATTGAAGTAGGCAACTTTAGGGTCTTTTGGAACTATTTTGTAAAATACTATGTTATACAAATATCTTATATCAAACAAGAAAAAAAGTTACAAGGTTAAAAATAAAGAAACTCAAAACTTGAATTATGATATATCACCTAGGTTTAATATCTGTTTATAGTTCATATGCACTTCTAAATAGTGTATAAGGCTCTCTACAAATTATAGCTAGAGTGTAATCTCATTTAAAAAAAAATATGTTATATGGAATGGATTTCACGTTAATATATAAACGTTCCTTGTTGAACATTGGATCCAGGCAACTGTCCATATCACTTACCATTTAAGGTTAAAAAAGTTTTACAAATTAGGTTACAAACCTTTTGAATCTAATACAGAATCGAACCGAAATCATTGAGAAACCAAACAGAATTAGTTAGTCGGTTTTTGGTTTTAAGAAAGTCAGTTCGGTTAACTGAGGAATCTTAATTCATATATTTAGTCAGTTAAAAAACCCGAGAACCCCGAATTGATTGTTAAAAACCGAGTTTTCAGTTTGAAAATGAAACCAAACCAAATTCAAATTCTGTTTTCGGTTTTGAATCTATTGAATTCAGTTTAGTTTCCATTTCGACCAAGAAAATCTTAAGCCATGGAAACTGGATAAACACTTGACATTAAAACGCATGTGTTAGTTTTTATCGGACTAATTCTAATATTTTATTTAACAAAACCTGTAAACTTGCATCGAAGCGCATCTAGTGTAGTGGTATCATAGTACCCTCCCACGGTACTGACCGGGGTTCGATTCCCCGGATGCGCAATTGTCGTTTTATATTTTTACTAATTTAAGCTAAGCAGATTCGGAAGATGCAATTGTCGTTTTCTTAGGATGAATATTCACACTTCCAATCTATACTACATATTGATTTTTAACCCAAATTGAAAGAAATACAAAAATCCTTTCAACACATCATCCTGATTAAGTTATCTAGTTTGTTCTATAGTTTTTAAATTCATTGTTAGTTCTACAACCCACTCCTTATGGCCTTGTAATATTTACAAAATTTTGACTACAATTCGGTATTTGATAAAGTTGTAATAAACGACCGACAAACAAAACCAATGTTTTAAAATCTGGTTTTTATAACGTATCGGATTTGGTTCAGAAACGTTTTAAACTACTACAAAAATTATTTGTTTGGGCGTTAAAAACAATGATTCTGGGCATGTTTGGATCGCCCAAACAAATGACCCTGGAAAAAATAAGTGATTCATTTTGGGCATTGATTAACCTGCCCAAAATAACTTGAAAACGCCCAAAAAAACACCCCCAAAACCTGCTCCAAACTGCCCTAAAGAATATGAAAGTGCCCATAAAAACTTTCATAAATCACCAAAAAAACCTCAGATTCGCCCAGAAAGACTTCTTCAAAATCGCCCAAGAAACCTCAAAATTTGCCCAGAAAGACCTGAACCATAAACGCCCAAAAATCCTTTAATAATGCTTAAAAGATCTCTTTACAATGCTCAAATAAATCCCTATAATGCCCATAATTTTCATTTAAATGCAACCATCAAAGAATATATAAAATAAAAACACAAATGCATATAAATAGAACCAGAATTACATTAAACATCAAAACAAACATCACAAACGTATTTCATCAACAAACTCAAACAAATATCCAAAACATGTTTGATATCGGACATAGTTCACAAAAATTGTTCAAACACAATACTTAGCTATTCCATTTCTTTGTCGTATCATTAAACACTTCTCTGAAAAACCGAAACATGATGTTTTTAACCATCTCGTCGATTTCTGCTTCTGTGACATCTTTTGTGTCGTTCCAAATCTAAAACAACAAGTAAACAAAGTGAGATACATATGTATAGCTTAAGAAGCTCAACATATTATTAAATCTTAACCCACTACCATTTAAACATAACTAACCCGAACAACAAGCTTCATTCAAAATATGTAAATTAAAAATAAAACACTTACATTTTTGGAAAATCATATTGCCTTTCAAGAACAAAGTTAAACATGTTTCTTATCACCAAGAATCCACACTCCCAAGAGCCTCGTTGTTACACTACATTGAATTAAACGAAAATACATTAACAAAATATAATCAATTAATTTTATAAAATACAATATATATATATGAATAACATACCATTGCCATCTTCCATGTAAATCAACTTCCAAAGGAAGTTTCAATTGCCTCTGTTAGAGGATAGTGGTTTTTATTCTTTTTGGCTCTAATCGAGATTGAATCCAAAATCCAACCTTTCCGATCCGAAGGGATATAATAAACCACACCCAATGACTACTTCAAAAAAGTAAGCTATAGTCATTATAAAAGATCAATAACAAAATAAAGTTTAAATATAAAACACTAAAACTACAATAATATATATCACCTATAGAAAAATGGAGCAAGGAAATGCTTTTTGTCCTTGTGAAGTTTGTAGACCTCAACTAAGTGTTCTTTAACACTTGCTAAATTTTTCTCACATTCTTTCTCGGTGATGTATTGGGTTTTGAAGTAGGCAACATGAGTTTTTTCTTTTGTATTTTCTTTTTTTTTACCGTTTGTGGTTATACAAAAACCTAATCTCAAGAAAATAAACAAAATGTTAAAAAACTCAACCATATTTAAAAAATAAAATATAGATGTACGAGATAACGACGACAACAAAAACAATAATAATAATAATAATAATAATAATAATAATAATAATAATAATAATAATAATAATAATAATAACGATGACGATGACGATGACGATGACGCCCTTTAACACCCCCTCATATTTGACGTAGTCAAATGAGTGACTGGAATCGGTAGTGGGGTACATCCCAGTAGGCCTCTTCTCGCCGCCATAGTGTTTCCTTAATCGTTCAGCCAATGATTTCATACTTTCAGAGCGCAAATTCTCGATATTCCACACGGCCTCCTGTATTTTTTGTTGTTCCTTTGACAGCATTGAAGCTTGAGGTTGTTCAACATGTTCGGAAAACTACATTATTTAGTAAACAATTTTTCAGAAAAATGGCACTTACACACACACACACATATATATATATATATACACACCATATTTGAGTTTTTTATTACCATCATATCTAGTTCTTCTGATTCGTCAACGTCATGTTCAGTTAAAACATCATGTGCACCAAATATAAACTACATCAATTATAAACATATTATTAGTATATAGATTTTATTACCTCGTCAATCTAAGTGTTAGAACATGTTACCTCATCGTCAACATTTTCGACCATAGTCTTATCAATTTGAAGATTTTCATGAGTTTGGTATTGTTCAGGGGCATCCTCAAACTATAAAAGCCAACGGAATTGTTATAATATAAAACACAAAATATATATATATATATATAAATAACATACTACCCGGACCCGAGTAACCTGACCCAAGACCCAAACAAGACTCCTAACCTCTGGTGAATAACATGTGTTGTCATGAGTTGGTTGTGTCAAGGTTGAAATCTGATGAGTTGCCTCTGTGCTTAAAATGTACAGATTAACAAACTTATTAGTAGAAGTCTTACTAAAAGTAAAAGAAAGTAATATATAATTCGTACATTAAACTACCTTTATTGCAGCCAGTGGCCACTGAATGAAATGACCAACTGATCACCATAATCTTCAAGTTCATAGTAGCATGAACAGGAAGCGGCGTTTTCTTGTATTCGGGGTATATTTCAATTACTTCGATTTTCACATAACCACCAGCCATTGGCCCATTATGTATAATCCTAGCCGAACTAGGATGAAGATATGCCGTACCGGCTACTTTTTTTTTCTTTTGGAAGGGTGCGTGTATAACAACTCCCAATAAGTCGGCTCCTGCAAAACGATATTACATTTTTTTAAAACAAATATTATATATAAAACAATTGGTATATTATTATTGTACAAATATAGTTACCTCAATGGATGGATACTGAATACTAGATCCACCAGGCACATCACTCGCGCGACTCGTCGGCACGTTATTTTCACTATCTTGTCTCCCACCTTGAAACAAACCTCCAACCTTTGTGTGTCCTATAATCAAGAAATTTTTAGAAAATTAGTTAATATGTATAAGAGTTAATTACTGTTTTCGTCCCTGTGGTTTGTCAAAAACTCGTATATCATAAAAGGCCTACATCTGATCATTAAATCTAATAAGACTCTTGGCGATTTCTAACCTTATATTGTTATTCACCCACTTACATTTAAAAACATGGATAGTGAAAGTTTTATAGTTCAGTTCCCAAATTTCTTTGATGAACAAAACTCTTTGGCGATTTCTAACTTTATATCAGGATTCGTGCGATCAAATCTAGTTGTTGATGCTATTACTGTAACTCTGCTATTCTGCATTATACTTTTCTCATCTTGTACTTTTGTGTGAAATGTATATCCATTCATGACATACACTTGGTAAGATTTTACTCTATAGTCCGGATCTTGCCCTAATTTTTCCACAAGTTGTTCAACAACTAATTCAGTTACCTTTTTCATCCAAGAAGAAAACTCTTTGTTATGCTTAATTTCATGCCACATTTTGCTCTTGTTTGGGTAGGTTGATTGTAATAACTTCAAGTGTTCATTGACATACGGAGCAAAACAGGTCATGTGTTTTAGGACATAAAAATGTGCAAGTTTTAAATCATCGTTACCTGGGTTCAATATTTTCATACCCACGCCTCCTACCCCTTGAAGTTTACCGGACTGACGAGATTCAGGATGACCAATACTTTTGGCACCTTCCACATAACTTGTACAAAATTCAATCACCTCCTCGGCAACATGACCTGTAACAATACTACCCTCAGGATGACGGTGATTTCTTACAAAAGCTTTCATGACACTCCTATACCTTTCAAAAGGGTACATGTAATGCAAAAATACAGGACCACAAGCCTTGATTTCTCCAACGATATGAATCACCAGGTGTTATCACATCAAAAAAGGATGGTGGAAAGTACTTTTCTAGTTCACATAGCGTGATGATAATTTCTTTTTGCCATACATCCAATTCCTCGGGATCAATAACTTTTGAGTAAATCATGTTAAAAAACAAACAAAGTTTTGTGATTGTGTGTCGTGTGCTCTCTGGTAACAATCCACGGATAGCAATAGGAATCATATGTGTCATCAAAACATGGCAATCATGAGACTTCATACCAAGTAATTTACGGTCTTTCATCGACACCAACCTTCTAATGTTTGCAGAGTAGCAAGATGGAACTTTAATAGTGTGTAAACACGTACAAAACTTTGTTTTCTCTTCCTTTGACATTGTGTAACACTCAGGTGGCAGATAAATACAATTGCCTTTTTCAACAGGGGCAAGCTCTTTACGTATTCATATTTCTTTCATATCTTTACGAACATTGATACCATCTTAAGTTTTTCCAGGAATGTCTAATAATAAGCCTATAAAGCTATCACATACATTTTTCTCGATATGCCTAACTTGTAAATGCCTCCATTATGGTAGATCCCAAAAGATTGACCGTTTTTTTCTAATTGACACCTTGCTCTCCACGAGTTCTTTTTCCCAACACAGTTTCTAGATTTGTAACTCGTGAAAATGCATCAAAATTCTTTGGCGCTTTTCTAGTATTAGTACTTCCATTAAAGTCTCTCGTGTTAAACAGATAACTGTGACCATGTGGAAGGAATCTTCGATGTCCCATGTATACTATTTTTATGCAATTATTTAACCACACCAAACTTGTCTCCTCTTCACAAACAGGACAAGCTTTTTTACCTTTCATACTATATCCTGATAAATTAGCGTACGCTGAGAAATCATTTACTGTGCAAAAGATCATGGAACTCAATTTAAAATATTCCTTCTTATAAGCATCATACACATTTGCACCGGAACTCCATAGAGTTTTTAGGTCACCAATCAGAGGGGACAAATAAGTATCAATCTTATTACCAGTTTGTTTCAGACCCTGAATCAACAACGACATCATTATGTATTTTCGTTTCATGCATAACCAAGGTGGAAGATTGTAGATGCAAAGAAGAACCGGCCAAGTACTATGACGACTACTAGTATTTCCGAAAGGATTAATTCCATCGGAGCTAAGCCCAAACCTTATGTTCCTAGCCTCGTTACCAAATTCTGGATATTTCCTATTAGAATTTCTCCATTGAAGCGAATCTGCCACATGTCTTAATTTCCCATCTTTTATACGCTCATCGGAATGCTAACATAACAATTTTGCTTCTTTCTCGTTTGAAAATAATCGTTTCAGTCTCGGTATAATTGGAAAATACCACAATAATTTAGCCGGTGGTCCATTTTTCGTCACATTATTATGATATTCACCAGTTTTACTTTTTCTCTTGTACCTAGATTCGTCACATACAACACATTTGGGCATACATGTATTCTTTCAACTTCCAATCCGATTGGATTGATCATTTTTTTGGCTTGGTAAAACGAAATTGGTAACTCGTTATCTTTAGGAAGTATGTCATGCAATACAACTAGTAGATCTGTGAAACTTGTGTCACTCTATATGTTTTTTGCTTTCAAGTTAAACAACTTCAACAAAACTTTAAGTTTTGAAATCCCACAACTGCTATATAAGGAATAGGGAAAATACATACACGTCCTAATGAGATAGAATATTTCATGCATGAACTAGCATGCATCATATACGTATCAACCCAAATATTCCACTAGCGTAATCTTATTGTTACAGCAACAAGACCGTTTGTATGATTACTTAACATAGACTCAACAAGCGCGGTGTGCTATCCTATAGCGTTATACATGTTAACGTAGGCTCGTACGAAGTTAATGACAAAGTATGATGCAAGAATGGCTTCTAACATGCATATATTTCTAAAGTATAAACGTATAAAGCATGTATGTTGGATTCGACTGTATGAATAAAGCATTTACGTATGTGTGTTTGTGTTAGTTTTAATATGGTAATACATATTGCACCAAAAAATGTAAAAACGGAAAGAGGGTCATGTATACTAACGGTTTGCAAAGCTCCCAAAAACGAGAGTCAAGAGTCTCGAGAGTTTTTTGAACAACGAAATTACCCTAAGAGAGAAATGAAGGTGTGAGAGTTTTTTGTTTAACGAATTGGATTTGGAATTTAGGATGTATAACATAAATTAATGTAAAGTACGGAGCCACGAATGTGGTCATGCAAGGAGGTAGGATGATGAACATCCATTTAACCTCATTATATGTTTCACTAAAGCACAAAATCATCAACTTAGTTGATGATCTCAGTTGGTCATGAATATAGACTAAAAATGAATAACACATAAACTACTAAATTTTAAAACAACCAAGTGAGCAAGCTGGATGCATGCATCCCAAACATGGAGAGTGTTTAGGGACGTGATGTAGCCTTATCCCTAAGTTGGAAATTGTTTTAAGACTTGGTGTATGAATCTATCTAAAAGTTTGAACAAGTAAGGTAGTGGAACAAGGTTGGAGAGCTAAGGCTTCCATGGTTCACACTTTTACCAAACACACAAATTCAACCATATTGAAGATGATGAACTTGGATGGTTTTAACACTTGTAAGTTGTTTGTAACCTTTTGGGCAGTAGCTCAAGCAAGGTTTTTAGGCCTTTAATCATCTAGAAATTAACCATATACAAGCCCCACAACCATGAGTTTGATTGGAAGCAAGGTTGGTGTAATATTTCCACAAGATGAAACAAAAACAAACATGTTGTAAAAGTTTTATGAAAACATAATTTTCATCCTACTTTGGACATCAATTATGGAGTTGTACCACTTTGTTATAGCTTGGTGAACATTGGGTAACAATCCTTGATGTTATCCAAGAGGTTTGAAGCAAAAAAAAGTAGGAGAAGAAAGGAAGAAAAGTGTTCAAACTCACCGATTTGAACACAAGTGTAATCAATCTACCAAGAACTTGAAGAATTTGAGATAGTTTGATGCTTTAAAATTGTTTAGAGTGTTTGGAAAGTGTTTAGGAGTGTATGGAGGCTCCTATTTATAATGGGTTTGATTAGTATTAGGGTTAAAAGAGGTTAGAAATTGATTGGAAGAGGTTAGACGTGGAAAAGCATGAATCTCGATTGGGCTAAAATGGGGTCTGCAGATCGTCATGGTCGCGCCACGTGACCAGTCAACACTTCCCCATTGCGTGGCGCAACGGGAGCGTTTCCTTAATTTTGGTTTTCGTTCACTTTTACCCCAATGTACTTCGTAATTATGTTATTTTATATCGTTTTCTTGTATTTTGACCTATTTTTAGGTATTCAAAGTATGTCAAAGTATTGTATGAGTGTGATGCATGTATGATTGATAATTCCAAGTATTTCGAGTCTCAGTTTTGCGTATAGATACGTATTCGGTGATTGATTTGCGTATAACACAAGTATGTAAAATGTATAAGTATAAAAAATGAATTTCCATGATGATCAAAGTCTCAGATTACAAAATTGGAAAAGAAATACGAATACGATACGATTACAAGTTTCTAAAAATAGAATTACAAATACAAGTTTCTAAATAAGGAAATTACATCATGGGAATCGTTACAGAAAAAACAACACAAGAAAATGAAAACCATATTCGCGTTACAGAAAAAACAACACAACAAAATGAAAACCTTAGCAAAAGGAAAATAGTATGCTTTAGCATTGTACAATAACTTCTGTGTGTGAGGTAGAAAGAGTGGTTCCTACCACACAGGAAAAGAAATGGTTATTTGATAGTTTATAGGTCGCCCCGTGAACTTAAGTAAAATTGAAAAGTAAACTTGTAAGGCAAATTAAATTTGTTAAATTATATAGGGGAAATAAATATTCAAAATATCAACATGTGTTATTTGTTAGGTAACTTGACTCTTAACCATCGCCTAAATCTGTCTCGTAATTTCTTTAAATATATTTTATTTATGTAGATTCTACAAAAGAAATAAATGACTATTATTATTTTTAAATGACATCAACGTTAGCTCAAAACATAGTTGATGCTTCTTTCTTTCCTAAGCAACATGAGCAACTGATCTAGTTTGTTGTATACCTTTTTCTATTTAACTACTAGGTTATCATCCAGGATTGCTTCCCCGGCTCAAGAAAACTACTTTTATTAACAAAAAACATTTATGATTAATACACACTTAAAATCATACAAAAGTATAACATTTTAATTTCTTCGCTATAAGAAGAGTTACAAAGTTTTCCTAAACTTAATCTTGGGTTGTGTAGTTGTAGGCATACTTATTTAACTTATTGACTGCTTATGATTTATTAAAGATTATCACTTTTGGTTGTCGAGGCGGTCCCGCATCTATTATAAATTATATTCATAAAAATGTGCAAGTTTTAAATCATCGTTACCTGGGTTCAATATTTTCATACCCACGCCTCCTACCCCTTGAAGTTTACCGGACTGACGAGATTCAGGATGACCAATACTTTTGGCACCTTCCACATAACTTGTACAAAATTCAATCACCTCCTCGGCAACATGACCTGTAACAACACTACCCTCAGGATGACAGTGATTTCTTACAAAGACACTCCTATAACTTTCAAAAGGGTACATGTAATGCAAAAATACAGGACCACAAGCCTTGATTTCTCCAACGATATGAATCACCTGGTGTTATCGCATCAAAAAAGGATGGTGGAAAGTACTTTTCTAGTTCACATAGCGTGATGATAATTTCTTTTTGCCATACATCCAATTCCTTGGGATCAATAACTTTTGAGTAAATCATGTTAAAAAACAAACAAGGTTTTGTGATTGTGTGTCGTGTGCTCTCTGGTAATAATCCACGGATAGCAATAGGAATCATATTGTCATCAAACATGGCAATCATGAGACTTCATACCAAGTAATTTACGGTCTTTCATCGACACTAACCTTCTAATGTTTGCAGAGTAGCAAGATGGAACTTTAATAGTGTGTAAACACGTACAAAACTTTGTTTTCTCTTCCTTTGACATTGTGTAACACTCAGGTGGCAGATAAATACAATTGCCTTTTTCAACAGGGGCAAGCTCTTTACGTATTCATATTTCTTTCATATCTTTACGAACATTGATACCATCTTAAGTTTTTCCAGGAATGTCTAATAATAAGCCTATAAAGCTATCACATACATTTTTCTCGATATGCCTAACTTGTAAATGCCTCCATTATGGTAGATCCCAAAAGATTGACCGTTTTTTTCTAATTGACACCTTGCTCTCCACGAGTTCTTTTTCCCAACACAGTTTCTAGATTTGTAACTCGTGAAAATGCATCAAAATTCTTTGGCGCTTTTCTAGTATTAGTACTTCCATTAAAGTCTCTCGTGTTAAACAGATAACTGTGACCATGTGGAAGGAATCTTCGATGTCCCATGTATACTATTTTTATGCAATTATTTAACCACACCAAACTTGTCTCCTCTTCACAAACAGGACAAGCTTTTTTACCTTTCATACTATATCCTGATAAATTAGCGTACGCTGAGAAATCATTTACTGTGCAAAAGATCATGGAACTCAATTTAAAATATTCCTTCTTATAAGCATCATACACATTTGCACCGGAACTCCATAGAGTTTTTAGGTCACCAATCAGAGGGGACAAATAAGTATCAATCTTATTACCAGGTTGTTTCGGACCCTGAATCAACAACGACATCATTATGTATTTTCGTTTCATGCATAACCAAGGTGGAAGATTGTAGATGCAAAGAAGAACCGGCCAAGTACTATGACGACTACTAGTATTTCCGAAAGGATTAATTCCATCAGAGCTAAGCCCAAACCTTATGTTCCTAGCCTCGTTACCAAATTCTGGATATTTCCTATTAGAATTTCTCCATTGAAGCGAATCTGCCACATGTCTTAATTTCCCATCTTTTATAGGCTCATCGGAATGCTAACATAACAATTTTGCTTCTTTCTCGTTTGAAAATAATCGTTTCAGTCTCGGTATTACTGGAAAATACCACAATAATTTAGCCGATGGTCCATTTTTTGTCACATTATTATGATATTCACCAGTTTTACTTTTTCTCTTGTACCTAGATTCGTCACATACAACACATTTATGATTGTTCTCATACTCATTTCTATACAAGATGCAATCATTTGGGCATACATGTATTCTTTCAACTTCCAATCCGATTGGATTGATCATTTTTTTGGCTTGGTAAAACGAAATTGGTAACTCGTTATCTTTAGGAAGTATTTCATGCAAAACAACTAATAGATCTGTTAAACTTGTGTCACTCTATATGTTTTTTGCTTTCAAGTTAAACAACTTCAACAAAACTTTAAGTTTGAAATCCCACAACTGCTATATTGGGAATAGGGAAAATACATACACGTCCTAATGAGATAGAATATTTCATGCATGAACTAGCATGCATCATATACGTATCAACCCAAATATTCCACTAGCGGAATCTTATCGTTACAACAACAAGACCGTTTGTATGATTACTTAACATAGACTCAACAAGGGTGGTGTGCTATCCTATAGCGTTATACATGTTAACGTAGGCTCGTACGAAGTTAATGATAAAGTATGATGCAAGAATGGCTTCTAGCATGCATATATTTCTAAAGTATAAACGTATAAAGCATGTATGTTGGATTTGACTGTATGAATAAAGCATTTACGTATGTGTGTTTGTGTTAGTTTTAATATGGTAATACATATTGCACCAAAAAATGTAAAAACGGAAAGAGGGTCATGTATACTCACGGTTTGCAAAGCTCTCAAAAACGAGAGTCGAGAGTCTTGAGAGTTTTTTGAACACCGAAATTACCCTAAGAGAGAAATGAAGGTGTGAGAGTTGCGGTTTTTGTTTAACGAATTGGATTCGGAATTTACGATGTATAACATAAATTATTGTAAAGTAAGGAGCCACGAATGTGGTCATGCAAGGAGGTAGGATGATGAAAATCCATTTAACCTCATTATATGTTTCACTAAAGCACAAAATCATCAACTTAGTTGATTATCTCGGTTGGTCATGAATATAGACTAAAAATGAATAATACATAAACTACTAAATTTTAAAAAAACCAACTGAGCAATCTGGATGCGTGCATCCCAAACATGGAGAGTGTTTAGGGACGTGATGTAGCCTTATCCCTTTGTTGGAAATTGTTTTGAGACTTGGTGTATGAATCTATCTAAAAGTTTGAACAAGTAAGGTAGTGGAACAAGGTTGGAGAGCCAAGGCTTCCATGGTTCACACTTTTACCAAAACACAAATTCAACCATATTGAAGATGATGAACTTGGATGATTTTAACACTTGTAAGTTGTTTGTAACCTTTTGGGCAGTAGCTCAAGCAAGGTTTTTAGGCCTTTAATCATCTAGAAATTAACCATACACAAGCCCCACAACCATGAGTTTGATTGGAAGCAAGGTTGGTGTAAGATATCCACAAGATGAAATGAAATCCGTTTGAAAAAAAAAAACAGTTCAGGGTACGAATCGTTTTCTTGGCTAAAAATCCCAACCCTATACGGATCAATTCGGGTTGGTTTCTAAACCAGTGTTTTTCTTATTCAAACCGTTTTTATTGGTGTCAATCACTTGTAGCACACGTTCTAAACAAGTTTTTCTCTTATTCCCAAACCATTTCTATGGGCGCCAATCGCTTGTGGCACACGTTCGAAAAACAATTTTTAACCACTTCGCATCTATTATTAGATGAGTGTCCATTACTTGTAGCGTGTCGATTATTCACCGCTTGTAGCTATTTGCCGATTAATAAAGTGTAGCAGGAAACCAAAACAAAATGATTGCCCGCGACGACAAGCTGGCGGGTGACCTGGATCCTTCTGTTGAGATCATGCTGGAAGACGTTGTTCATGATGCGTATCACGTATGACTTCCCAGGGGTCGGCCTTCACTTTCTCAACTGCAACGGGCACATTTTTGTTCCCCCGCCCGTTGCTGGAGGTCATACTTCCTATTGTGGAGCGGGTCGAGCTCGTCGATGAGGCTGACGTTGAGGATGACTCGGTCGATTGAGACCTCTGATATATGTTTCCAATGTATAACGTTTTTGCATGTTAAGTCCCGTTTTTATCATTAAATGCACGTAAAAAACAAGTTACCTTGTCAAGTTTATATGTGCAAGTTTCAGATGATGTTTGGAGGCATTTTGGGTTGATTTAGCATCATGGAACAAAGCGAAAACATGCGGGACAAGAAAGGGAAGCAAAAGAGGCAAAACAAGGTTCAGGAGCCATAAAATTCGCACAAGGCCGTATTTTCCGGCCCTCCCTAGCGTCAATTGGGACCGTATACAGTTCTTGGAGTGAAAAAAGAAGCAGGCAGAGCGGAAATTCCGCCCTACGCCAGAAATTACGGCCTATTACGGTTCTTTGACGGTTTTTCATATGTTTGGACGATTCAAAAAGAAAGGTCCATTTTTTAGCAATCCCACACCATTGGAAACTAGGAGTCAGCAAAGGACAAGGAAGATTAAGTGACAAAGTGTTCTAACATCAAGATTTCTCCAATTGCTACCGAAATCGCAAGATATTTTCATCAAGCATGATCATGTGTGGCTAAAACCTTTGTAATCACAAGCAAGGGCTAGGGTTTGTATGCCATTTAGTTCAATTTGAGTTGTTATCTATGTTGGACATGAATTCATGGTTTGTGTTAGAGATCTATGACATTTGCTTGGTTTTTCATGTGTTATTTCATGTGTTGATTGTTCTTAAACATTGTTTCCTAGAATCACTTCATGTATTTTGAGTTAATCGGTGTTTAATCGTTGAATGTCAAGATATATGATTGAAGGTTATGTTAACATGTTTGTATTTGATGGTGATTATTTTGTGATAATCTAATTACGCCGGTGTTTAATTGTAGTAAGCTTAGGTACACAAGTATAGGTCTTTCAATACTCAATTAACATATGATTTCACAAGGTTATGTCTATATAATCTTCCAAACCGGATTTACAAAATCATATTACTAATTGTGTTATCGAACTTGATGCTTGGTTGTGCTCATTTCTCACTTTATTGAATTTACAACTTTAGTTTAATATAAATTTCTGAAATCAAACATAAATCCAATTTCAAGTTTTTATTATGTTTTGCAATCGATTGAAGTCTTACACCAACCACTAGCTCTTTGTGGTTCGACACCCTAATTGCCACTACTAATCTAAGGTATTTAGGAACATTTAATCTTTTATCTTTGATCGCTACTCCAAAGTCGATCAAATTTTAGCGCCGTTGCCGGGGAGCACGTGCGTTTGGTGTTTGTTTTTAGTTGATTGCTTTTCTGTTAAATATTGCTAAAAATCCAAAAATATCCTAAGTCTTGTATCTTTTTACTCTTTGTTATGTTTGGTGTGGTGATTGCGTAGGTAGTAGTTTCATTGCATGCACACTAGACATTCTAGAAGATCATCACCATTAGCATTTGTTATGGAGATAGAAAGATTTGCAAGACAAAACCGAGTTGTTCATCGCACAAACTTGACTCCAATCTCAATTTAACAATATGTTTCAGAATTGGAAGAAAGTGATACCGAAAGCATAAATATGGCAGGTGGTGAAGGTGATCCACCACTACCCGGAGTAGACACTCATTTCAGGCCGACTATCTTTAGAAACCCATCTCCAATTGTTCACCGGTTTTAAATGGGAGAGTTTTTGAAATCCGGCCCAATACTTGGCTATTTTACCTACCTTTAGGGGAGTTGATTCAGACGAGCCTTACGCACATTTGATTGACTATGCAGCTGTAACATCCGTAAAAAACCGGATTTACCAAACCCGCTCCGTTATCAACCGAACAATCAGTTAAAAAATTTCATTGCGTATTTAATGCCCAAATTAATTTTAAACGATACATAATTAATTAATATATTGGGATATAAAAGTTATATTTGAAAAAGTATTAAAAATAGTGTTTTAAAAATAAAAGGCTGAAGCCGGGTTTCGAACCCGGGTCAACCAGATACAACAACGACTTAACTTACATCCCTACAACCGCTCCGCCACTTGTGATGTTTGTTTATATGTTGAAACAATTAATACATAAATAAATCTCGAATTCAAAACCCAGTTACTCAAACGCGCCCAAATCATTCTCGCCGGAAATCCCGACGAATTCAATCATTAACGTTTTTTTTGGTTATAACGGATGCATTTACAACTAACGTCGGTTATAACTGACGAACATTAAGATCACTCATTCAAATTATAAAACCATAACCGAATTATGTTAATGCGAAACTGGAAATGCAATTAAATCTGAAGTTATGCCTTATGCACCGGTTGAGCTCGCGAGTTTATCTAGATTACGCTATTCATTTCGCACAGAAAACTTCGTCGGAACTCGCCGGGATTCTCTGAAAAATTACCGGAAAGTTTCGCCAGAAAACCGAATTCAATCCACATTTTCTTCTTACCCAAAAATAAGATCATAGAACTCGTACTGACATCACTCCCACTCACCTTAAACCACTGAAGACTCTCGGTCGCAAGAAATTTCACTCGCCGGAGAACTGTTGCAACTCGCCGGAAAACCGAGCCTTTCACCTCTGTGCCTTACTGAATACCCAGAGCTCATACCGAAGCCACCCACACTTGTCACACCCCGACCCGCAGCGGAAATAAGAGTCGGGGCATAATTGGGTTATCACCAAAGCACATGACATTTACTATTATGTTTCATAATTAATGAAGTCAAAGTTACATTCTCAAACATCCAAACATGTTCATTCAATACAAGGGAAAATAACCAAACATAGCAATCCAAATACTAAATCGTTTTATTTCTTCTAATCCAGGTCCTATGTGTTCCTAGCTGCTGCTGGTTCACCTGTATCATGTGTAAAATGGGAGGTTTTGGGTCAACATAAGTTGGCGAGTGAACCTTATTAGATAAACATTTGATAATGATATTATGGTTAGTTTATCAATGAAATATTGTGCATAATCATAAAAGAGCACATGTAAGCAATCAAACATTGGCAAATAGCATTTACAATTATAACATACATTAACACTTGATAGCATACATGAATATACCAATATCATATGATAACTAACATAAATGAACTGTGCGATCAAGGCTCAATCAAACGGAGCCGATCGTATTGCATGAACTGGAAATGTAAATTGAACTGTGCGCTCAAGGCTCAATCAAACGGAGCCGAACGTATTGCATGAACTGGAAATGTAAATTGAACTGTGCACTCAAGGCTCAATCAAACGGAGCCGAGCGTATTGCATGTATTGAAATGTAAAATGAAATGACCGATCAAGGCTCAACCAAACGGAGCCGATCGTGCGGGCACGCCAAGATCAACCGCATAATAAAATGGGGATCAAGCTCAACCTCGATGGATGGGGAGCTGCGGCCTCGGCAATTGCATGTACTGAAATGATAATTTGAATCCAATAATAACTACTTAACAGCAACAAACAAAACACATGTCATGATATGATGTATGCACAATAGTTTCGTTATAATATGTAAATAAACAAAGACACATGATACACCCAAAAAACGTGTAATTTAAAACGGGGAATTTGAAAGGTTCACTCACATTGGGTGCGTTGGATTGGAGATGGTGAGATGCGCACGATTTAGACGAGCGAGTCGACGAGGAATACTAACCTAAATAATATGGAAAATATATATTAAATGGATGGATTTTATTAAGGATTTTAATGAAATTTTTAGATATATTTTTGTGAGTTTATGGCTATTTTCTATCTTTAAAAATGTTATTTTTAAGTATTTTTAATTGATTTTTAAATTAAAATAAACAAATAAATATATAAAAAAAATATTATTATTTTACTGTTGACCGTTGACCGTTGACCGGTTCGGTCAGCGGTAAATGCTGCGCCAAGCGGGATTCGAACCGGTGACCTTCCGTTCACGTGCACGTAGCTCTACCAACTGAGCTACGTGACTAACCCGTTAGAAACTCAGTTTTAATTATATTTATATACTTATTCGAATTAACCGAAAATTCCTTTATTTTGCAAAAACGTTTTAATTCCATGGACCGGTGCTTGTGACGGGATTCGAACGCGCGACGTGAAGTTTATTTTGCACACAGTCCACCGCTGGACTGTGTGTCTAACCCGGTTATATTCTTGATTTATATTATACTTAACAACTACCTGCTCTAACCCGGTTAGTTCATGATTAAAAAAAGGAATGTTATTACGTAAAGCGTGTGCGTATTAAGGATCGAACTCGGGACGTGAATATGAAATTTGCACACAGTCCACCGCTGGACTGTGTGTCTAACCCGTTTATAATCCGGATTTTAATTACTCTTATATACTGAAATAGCTTCATCTTCTTCGTCGGATTACACGGTCAGCGTAAATCGACTGGTTAAGTTTGATTTTGTGATTTACAAAGATCTTAGACACTAACAGTAATTCAAGAGTAAGGAAATGGAGAGAGTTTAAAGAACAGATTTTACCGATTGAAGATAATCACAGAAATCCGGCGAAGGTTCGTCGGTACTGGAAATGAACTCCGACTGCTGAACCAAATAACAGTGTGGATCGATTATTCACAAAGTTAATTCACCTAAACAAGGTTCAAAAGAAGTGCAGAATATCTTACCAGTTCACAGTGGGATTCTGGCAATCTCAGGAACTTTCCGGCGAAGGTAAGATTTCCGATAAACGTTGGCTAAGATTGATTCTGATGATGGAGTTGTGTTAGAGATTGACTAAACACATGTTTTAAACAAAAAGAGTCGAAGGAATTACCGTGAGAATGTGAGTCCCGGTTTTCCGGTGAGTTGCAGAAAATTTCCGGCGATCTGATTCAGAGAATCTTACGGTTCAGAAACTTGACGAAAATGAAATTGAGTGTTGTTGTGATAGTTATGAATCGCGCAAATGATCAGAACTTGAATTAAATCAGAGTTTGATAAGTTTTCGGTTTCAAATACCGGAAATGATGAAACTTTATGTTCATTCAATTCGGACTTAATTAGAAACCGAAATACATCGGTTATAAGTGCAATTGTGAGGTAAACAATCGATTTAACGATTGATTTGCCGATTATCGGTTTTTAGTTGGTAATATTGATTAAACTGAGTTTGTGTATAAGTTTCTTTTGTTTTCATATAGTTAACAGAAAATACATTGTGGCGGAGTGGTTTGGTGAGGGATGGTTAAGTCGTTTGAGACCCAGCTGACCCGGGTTCGAGTCCCGGCAGCTACACATGTTTTTTTATTTATTTTATTTTAACTTTTTATCAAATATAATTTTTATAGTTTAGTTTATTTATTAATTATGTAACGTTTAAACTCAAAATAATCATAAATAATTAATGTACTTTCATAACTTGGTATTTGATTACAAAACGGAGCGGGTTTTGGAGACCCGATTTTTACAAATGTTACAACACTCACCTCAAGCTCGCTGAAGACTCTCTGCCGCAAGACACACGTCGCCGGAATCATCTACTGTCATCGGAGTTTCGCCGGCGAAACAGAGGAGCCACTGTTCTGTATATCTAACACTTAACCTCTCATTCTTTTTATTTATCTCACACGTAATTAATCGCAACACACTAAAAGAACTAGATTATAATCGTTGAACCAGTCGGACACCGATTCTGGTTAAGTCCAACGAAGAAGATGAAGTTTCCGTTGTCTATAAGTTTAATTTAAATCAAGATATATCTCGGGTTAGACACACAGTCCAGCGGTGGACTGTGTGCAAATAAACACGCATACGTCCCGAGTTCGATTCTTGTCCCACGCACACTCGCCTTAATAAAAATGTTCTTTTTTTTACCGAACCGGATTCACTGCAATAGATGTTAAGTTTAATAAAAACCGGAATAATAACCAAGATAGACACACAGTCCAGTGGTGGACTGTGTGAACATTTAATCACACGTCACGAGTTCGAGTCCGGACTACCGCACCGGTTCGGACAATTATCAAACTTTTTATATAAAGCAGAAACGAAATTATGTAGTTTGTATATAAGTATAATAACAATCAGATTATTCAACAAGTTAGACACACAGTCCAGCGGTGGACTGTGTGTTAACCCAAACCACAGGTCCCGGGTTCGAGACCTGTGGAGAACACCGGTTCGATGCATTAAAATCGTTTTTAAAAATAAATGATTTTTGGTTTAATTCAATTAGTATATAAATATAATTAAAAACAGAAATATTTCGGGTTAGACACGTAGCTCAGTTGGTAGAGCTGCGTGCACGCGAACGAGAGGTCTCGGGTTCGAGCCTCACCCGGCGCACACAATTACACAGTCTGACCGGTCAACAAGTCAACGGTCAACGGTCGCAAAAAGTCAACATTTTTTATTATTTTTACTTATTTATTTTATTTAAAAATCAATTAAAAAATACTTAAAAATAACATTTTTAAGGTTAGAAAATAGCCTAAAACTCACAAAAATATATCCAAAAATTCTATTAAAGTTGTTAATAGAATCCATCTATTTACCTTACTTTTCATTATTAATTAGGTTAGTTATTCCTCGTCGAGAAATCCTTTAAGCTCGTGCGCATTCATCATCATTCACCGAACGCACCCACTGTGAGTGAATCTTTACAAATTCCCCGTTTAAATCACGTTTTTGGGGTGTATCATGTGTCTTACTATTTACTATATTTAAATCATTGTGCATACATCATATCATGAATAAATGTGTATTCACTTGGTATAAACTGTTTGTGTGATTATTGTTTAGATTAAATTTATTATTCAAGTACATGCAATTTCATAGGCCGCCGCTCCCCATTACATTATGAGCGTTGAGCATGTTCCCCATTACATTATGAGCGTGAACCTGGCGTGCCAACATACGATCGGCTCCGTTTGATTGAGCCTTGATCGCACAGACATTTTTCATTTTCAGTACATGCAATACGATCGGCTCCGTTTGATTGAGCCTTGATCGCACAGTTTTATTTATGTTATATATTTATGCATGTTGATATGTTGTTGTATGCTGTTGGTTTGTTAATGTATGTTATTGTTGTTGTGGCTTGTTATTGTATGCTAATTGTTGTTAATGTATGTTATTGTTTGTGCTGATTTGTTATTGTATGCTAATTGATGTTATTGTATGTTTATTTACATTTGTTCATATATGAATATTGCACGATTTTTCCATATTAAATACAACCAGAAATAAATAATAAATGTTTTCTAACAAGGTTCACTCGCCAACTTTTTGTTGATCCAAAAACCATTTTTACATATGATACAGGTGAACAGGATGAAGCATGGAAAACATAGGAAATTGCCTTAGAAGAAAAATAATGAACTTTAGAAGGATGAATAGAAAATGTTGTATTTGTTTAATTATGATTGTATGGTTCCCTTTAAATTGAAATAATAAATATGAAACGTTATAATAAATGTCATGAGCTTTGATGATAACCCAATCATTGCCCCGATCACCTTTTCCGCTGTGGGTCGGGGTGTGACAGCAGCAATATGTAGCACCATTGGGAAGCAAGGCTTTACACCTGAAGAGATAAAATTACGTATTTTTCAATTTTCACTTACAGATAGGGCTAAACAATGGTTCTCAACTTTACCATCTGATAGTATTCGAACATGGGATGAAATGCAACGAACCTTTCTAGAGGAATACTACCGATGAGTAAAACTAGTGAAGCTCGAAATGCTATCAGATCTTTTAGTCAACATGTTGGGGAAACATTTCATGAAGCCTTCAAACGTTTTAATGAAATGCTTAGAATGTGTCTCATCATGACATCCCTAAATGGGATTTGGTCAAAATTTTTATGATGGTATAGTTACCGAGGATCAAAAAGTTTTCTTTACATGTAGCGGTGGAACCTTTTTAACTCATGATGAGAATTTTGAATGGAACTTTTTAGAAACTTTAAGTAAAGGTTCAAAAACTCAAGCTTCGGCTAATCAGAGTGTTAAACCACATCAAATTAAAGTTGTAAATTGTCACACCCCAACTGATAGCAGAATCATCGGGGCGGACGTAAATAGATTGCTCGAGACTTCATAACACTGAATGTGACAAGTATTTAATAAACGAATTTCATTTATTGCTAACATTAAGTACATTGTTTGAAATAAAATTACAACAAATTTGAAACAAAATAAGTACAACTAGTATCGTATGACTAATCTGTCAACAAGAATTAAAGTTTGTTGCGTTTCTAGTCTTTCCTACTAGATTCTTTTCAATGCGCCACGAACACAATCCTGCAATATATAGTAAAATAACATGTCAACACATAAAGTATTGGCGAGCATACAAGTTTAAGTGTAGCATAAGTATAAAAGAGTTTAACGAAATCCACATGGCAATAACGTATACTAAGGCATCATATACATATCTAGCATGCAAAACATACTTGTCAACCTAAAGTTTACCGCTAGCGTAATCTAATCATAGCAATGAATAGACCGTTTTGTTTACCTAACATGACCTCACGAATACCATCGATGCATTACTCCTATAGTGTTATACATGTTAAGGGAGGCTTGTACGAAGTTAATGACAAAGCACTATGCACGTAAAGTTTCTAGCATGTATGTATTCCTAAGTATAACATGTAAGCATGTAAGTTGGATTCGATTGCATGTATAAAGTGTTTGCGTATAAGTGTTTGTGTGAGTTTTTGTATAGTGTATATATTGCACCCAAAAGTGTTAAACCAAAAGGGATCATGTATACTCACGGTTTTGCAAAGCTTTCCTAGCAATCCGCAGGTCGTTAGGTTGGAGAGTAGGACACCGAGATCATTCAATATAAGGGAAACGGAGGTGTATGAATATTCTGAGTTTGTGCAAGGTTCAGATTCGAAACAGAAAGATACGGAACACTTTGTTTTGTATTTTTTATTCATTGCGTTTCAAAAAAGACATTTTCTTGTGTTTTTTGTCCATTGCGTTTTATAAACAACACCTTGTTTTGTGTTTTTAGTCTATTGCGTTTTAGAAAGAATACTTTGTTTTATGTTTTTGATCCATTGCGTTTTAGCAAAAAAAAAACACTTTCTTTTATGTTTTTTGTCCATTGCGTTTTAGAAAAAAAAATCATTTTTTGTGTTTTTTGTCCATTGCATTTTACGCATCTGGGTTATCGAAAACTTTATTTTCAAAAGTATAGCAATTGTGTGCTCGTTTTAATGATAAAAAACGTCCATTTTATGGTGCATTTTTAATAAAAAAATTATGTCGTATGAAAAAGTTATTAACGTTTTAAAAACGAGGATGAGAGAAAAACTATTGACTTATGTGTACTAGAATACCCTTAGAAATTTCACGTGTCTCCTTGTTTTTGTTCAATTCTATCCATTTAATGTAAACCATTGATTACTCAATTGATGGTGAAAGTTAGCTCCTATTTTTGCTACCTAAACAAACTTTCTACTATATCCTAAATTCAAGAATATCAATATATTTTTGAGCTGTTGGAGTAAACAATAGTAAGCAAGGGATGGATGAAATATGAATAAAAAGTTAGGGTGGGCAAAAAAAGTAAAGGTCAATCAATAAAAGTTATTATGGTATATTTCCACTAAATGAAACTTTTACTAAAATATAGGGGCCAAGGATGAAAATGTTATATCGTCATCCGTATAACCCCGCCCAAATCAGACAGTTACTCAGTATCCTAACAGAAAAAAAAAAAAACAGTTTTCTCTCTCTCTCTCTCGCTGTCACCATAAAGAAAAACATGCAAATCAGCTTTTACAAGAACAAGAGTAGTGTGCATTTGTTTAATTTGTACATATTCTCCAAGTTAGTTGAAATAATCACAAGGAACTTTGTTTATGTCCCTTGCCTACATTATTAGTGTATTTTAAGTTGTTCATTTTAATTAAAATAATCACTACTGAATCTTATCATTTTAACTAATGAATCTTGTTTTGTTTATGTACCTATAACTTGTATCGTTATTACTGTGTTTAGGTTGTTCATTTTAGTTAAAACAATCACTATTGAATCTTCGTCATTTTAACTAATGAATTTTGTTTTGTTTATGTGCCTACAGGTTACACACCCAGTATAACAACTTGGACGATTGCATGTTCTTGAACGTGTTAGGATGTGCATTTGATTTCAGGCACTCTAAATCCAGGGATATTCTGTAGGTGTACATATTGGCACACCAAGCTGTCTATTTGCACCGCGTATAGAGTTATGCATAACGTATATACGCGGCATAGGTATGGGTTAGCTCTACCTACACCGTGTATGGAGTTATACGCAAACAGTATAGTATGGAAACGGTATAATATATTCAAACCATACCCGGGTATTTCAAAATAATTAACGGTATAAAATTTTTAAACTGGTATAATATTTTAATTTAAACAGTATAGTATGGAAACACGGTAGAATATATTCGAGTATTTCAAAATAATTAACGTTATAATAAAAATTTTAAACGGTATAATATATTCGAACCGTATCCGGATATTTCAAAATATTTAACGATATAATATTTTAACGTTATAGTATTCGAACCGCATCCATACTTGTTATAGTATTTTAATTTAAACGATATAATATTCAAACTAGAGGTGTACAAATCGGTTTTTTTTTAATAACCGGTTTCAGTTTTTAACCGAACCGGTTTTTTACATCAAAAACAAAAACCGGTTTTTCTTATAAACCAGTTTCGGTTACTAACCGATTTTTAAGTTAAAACAATAACCGGTCCAACCGGTTAGGGTCGCTTATTAACCGGTTTATTTTAAAAAACACCAAATTCACAAAACATAATTCTGATGGCCCCTAGTATTCTGTGCTGATAATTGCTACTTGCGTTGAAATCCATGCATTCTATACGTTGCGTATAGCTCTACACGCAGCGTATATAAACCTTAAGTGTGAAATAGGCAGTAGCAGTGTGCCAATAGTTTAAGTCATTCTGAAATAATTCAACTCTGAAGGTACAAGAACAAGCACCGTGCTTACAAAACTGCCATTATTGTCTGAACACCTGATTACGAAACTTGCTAGTAACAAAATTGAAACCACAACCAGGTTTGGATTTTTCTATGCTTATGAGACAACCATAAGAGATGAGACAGATTATGTAAAGGTGAATGAAATATTATCTCATATAGATAAGGGTCTTGTTGGTTTCCGTGCCATTTCGAATAACATTGCTCTTGTTGTGATGCGCATAATATTTCATCGTTCATCTCTAATCGTCACAAGAGTCAAGTCAGATTTGGAAATTTCCAAAGTTGAGTTAAAACGCTTTGAAAGAATATATTATCCAGTTAGTGATGCTAAAGCAGATATTATATCGATGGTGGATTCAACAAGTAGTTCACTTCGCAAGTTGTTTGTAGCACAAGACTACGAGGAATATCACAATGGCAAGAAATGCACGCCGCTACGTCGATTGCAAGCAAATTTGAGATGCTGAAAAAAAGTTTGCAAGATCTGAAAATCAACTCAAGGAAACCTTTTCTTATGTTCGAGATTGGAATTCTCGAAGAATGAAATTGGCCTAACCCAAAGACTCTTGTTTTCTCTAGCTTTGCCAAACCTTTATTCGAGGAGCAATTCTCGTTTGCTTCCAACGCCATAGAGGATTTCATGACCAAGCTGATGTTTTACCTTGAGGAGGTAGTAGTTAGGGTCTTTCTTGACCATGCAAAGGAGCATTTGCAAATACATCAGTCGTTGAAGATGATGGGTAGGGCAGTTGTTGTTGATGTGTTGGGGAGCAATTTCAAAAAAAAAAATTGCAAGAGCTTATAGACCTTGAAAAGAGTTTTCTGTACACATGTAACGATATCCAAGTGAATAAGCTAAAAGAGCTTAAGTTGAAATTTACAAAGGAAGATAAGCTTGTAGAAATTAGTGGTCTAGCAAAAGACATCAAAGTAGATCATTTGGCAATCCACACAGAAGAACAAGTAAAAACAACTTTAGATAATAAAAAAACTATTGTTGTCTACTTTGACTATGTAGTCAAAAGATTAGTTGACTACTCATTTTTGCATCTTCATAGAATAATAAGTGATATGTGGACTTTCAGGAGTGGAAAAAGTGATGCAACAGTTTATCATAGATGACCATATGCTACCTACTGTAGCACCTACTCTGATAACCACAAGGTGCAACCTGGAATATCGGATTGCATGTTTGAACAAGGCAATGAAAGACATTGAAAATTGGCAGGTGGAATTCGAGTTTCTAATGTAGTTTGCTTATTGATATTGGTTGGATGATTCAAAGAACTTTCCAAATGATTGTTGATGTTGCTAAATGTAAACTCAAATGAAGCATGTGTTTAATGAAAGTTGAATTGATTTTGTTCAGTTCTTCATGTTTTATTAAAAAGTTATGCTATTAGTTACATACTTTACATATTACTAGTGGGAATAAATCAATTTATGTACAGTATATAACGATAAGAGATGGTATGTGTTAAAAGTAGACTCATGCCAAATTTCATCTTATTGAGCCATTTGATTTGTTCCTATTTTAGCTACCAGTTTGAGATAAACACACAACTCACATGCCTCAATTCACAAGTAAATGATTTATAACTGCCACATCACCGTGAAAAAATCAAGTTGTATACATCCTTTTTCAAAGCTTAATATAATGCAACATGTAGTTTTTATGATCAAACTTGCATATTTCCTCAAAAGTCGATCACAAAAATTTGTTTTAAAATGTTACACACAAAAAAATATATAAAAATAAAACAAAATAAATAATGAAACCATAAGTAGCATAAAAGTATCCATCTCATGGAGCTCATCATGCAAGGGAGTTGTACATTATATAAAATCATAAGTTTCCAAGTACAATCTATTTGCTACAGCTTCAGAATCACAGTCATTAGAATCATAAGCATTACAATTCGCAATCAGAAAAAGAGGACATGTGGCACTAAAGTTATTGATGTTTATTTAGTAGTATAGATTTGCTAGAAAATTAGAAGCTACTCCAAACATAAACATCATAAGTTTACCAAGATCATTTACCAAGAAATCGATAAAAATCTTCCGCATACATTCGCTGCTGTGGTCTTATTTTTCATTCAATTCACTTTCATCACACCTCATTCGCCCCTCTATCACTACATATCAAAATTTGCCACCCAACATACACTAAATATTCACAATCGTGTTACGTAATTAGTGTTTCTTAGTATTCATTTAATGCATCTCGTTTATATTAAGAATGCAAAATTATGTTCTTTTACCAGTATATTTATTTATTTTTAACTGCGGTTGAAGCTACCCCAGGGGCGGAACTAAAGGTTTGTTAGGGTTGCACGGGCTATGGCTCAACCCCTTCTTCGTAGTGTAATTTTTTTATTTTCGGTTTTATACAAAGGATACCACTGTTGAACAAAATAGGCTACTTGAACTTTTTAAAATCTCTAATTTTTTTAAGCCCAAACTGTAAGATTAAATATATTATTTATAATATTTAATCATGTAGCCATTATAATCATTTATATTATATTAGATCAAAATATATTAATCCTATTATATATTAGTTGGTAATTGTTGATGGACCATATTACCCTTATTAACTAATTAGGGTTTTTTTCTGGGTGTATATATAAGGAGATGATTAGAGAGGTTTAGGGTTAGACATTCACAATAACATCATTATCATCAAAGTCGCCACCCACCTCTCTCCATAACCTAAACCCAATTCATCCATAGTTCGGTTCTTACCATCATAATCTTACACCCTAAGGAGAAACCAGATCATACTGACAAATATGTCGAACCCCATGGTTGCGGCTCTGACTGGATTCTCTGCTGGCCTGTCTGCCATCACAGGTATTTTATTCATGTTTTCCATTATATTTAAACAGAACTGATCAACATGTTGTATCAGAGCATATGTTGATAAATCAGTTCTGTTTTGAATCCATTATTCTGGGATTAAAAATCTGGAAAACAGAATTTTGAAAAGACTAATAATATTTCGAAAACATTGTTCCGAAATCACATAAATTTTGTGAGTTAATAATTCGGATTTTTTGTTTAATGGATAAATAACTATTCCGAAATCATTAGAATCCAAGATTTCGGATTACTATTCCAGAATTTAAGTTTATGTTTTTTAGGGTTCATCTTATGTTCTTATGAAATTTGAAGAAATTCCTATATTCTGGAATGTAATTCGGATTATGGTGTGTTTTCCTTTGTTTTGATCTATTTTATCTAATTAAAACTTTTCGAAATCTGTTATTTTATAAAAGGATATAATTTTCGAAATAATTAGATAAACTTAACTAACATTAAAAAGGAAAAAAATTATCCAATAATCCCTTAATTTTCGAATTTGAAAACTTATCACAACTAACTGCCATCATTAGAGATTTTGAAATCTTGCAGGATAAGTTTCGGACTCATCAGAGTCTAATCCGAGATGACCAATTCGAACCCATCAGAGTCTAATCCGAGATGACCAATTCGAACCCATCAGAGTCTTATCCGAAATGACCAATTCAGACTAATCAGAGTCTTATCCGAAAGTCCATCTTGGACTCATCAGAGTCTTATCCGAAATGCCCATCTCGGACTCATCAGAGTCTTATCCGAAATGACCAATTTGGACTCATCAGAGTCTTATCCGAAATGACCAATTCGAACTCATCAGAGACTTATTCGAGATGACCAACTCGGACTAATTAGAGTCTCATCCGAGATGACCAACTCCGACTAATCCGAAACTTATCCGAGATGATCATTCGGACTCATTCAAGACTCATCCGAGATGCCTATTTCGGACTAATTTTGAGTCTTATCCGAGATGCCTATCTCGGACTAATTTTGAGTCTCATCCGAGATGCCCATCTCGAACTAATCCGAAACTCATCTGAAATCCAAGATTTTATCTGAAATCTCATTACTAAATTGGGCTATTACCGTGAACTAAATTTCAGCTCAAAAATGGTTTTGTAAACACTTAATTAATTATAATAAAATAACTTTTTACAAAACCAAATAGCTTAACTTGAATGAGCTTCTGATGTATCATTTTTTCCCAAAGGTGAGTTGATGCATCTATTTATTGTTCAAATATTACGAAAAGCTATGTTAATTATGCATTATAAACGTGAATTGTTTATTTCTTGCCAAAGCTGATCTAATTCATTCATGTCTAGCATACTTGACAAGTGCATAATTAAAGGGATTGTCTCATTTCTGGTCAAAGCTGATTCGTCACAATTTCTTTGCACATATACTTAGATGATTTCACTTCTTGCCAAAGCTGATTTGTCTTCATTTGAGTAGAATTTTAACTAAGTCTGTTATTATGATGTTAGTAATAGACAATATCACAGCTTCATAACTAAAATGGTCATTACTTATGCCTGCCTTAGTTTAACTTTCCCTTAAATCACATTAAGACTTTTTTTCTTAGTATCATAATTTGCTCATATTATTTCCACTATCAGCGCCCAATTGCGGGAATCCACCATTCACTGGTGATAACTTTGATGCATGGAAAGACTCTCTCATGCTTACTCTTGCTTTGCTGGATTTCGATTACGCTGTAAGAGAGAATAAGCCTGAAGACCTTACTCCTCAGAGTACTGTTGCTGAGCAGCTGGCTCATGAAAAATGGACAAGGTGTAACCGCATGTCTCTCATGTTCATGAAGCAGTCCATAAGCAATGCAATTCGAGGAGCCATTCCTGATTCTGAAGATGCTAAAAGCTACTTGGCTTCTGTGGAGGAGCAGTTCAAGGGAACATCTAAAGCACACGCTAATACTCTTATCCTCAAGCTGGTGACTACTAAGTATGATGGGAGGAGCGGCATCCGTGAACACATCATGATGATGAACGACATGGCCCATAAGCTCAAGGGATTAGACATGGCAATTAGTGATGGTTTTCATTTTCATTTCATCATGACTTCACTTCCTTCGTCCTATGAAGCATTCAAGATCAATTACAACATTCAAAAAGAAAAATGATTGATGAGTGAGCTGATCGCCATGTGCGTGCAAGAGGAGGAGCGTATGAAGATGGATCGAACTACTGATGTTGCACACTTTACTACCTCCAGCTCTAAGAAGAGGAAGAACACTTACCCAATGAGGGATGTTTCTAAAGTCCAAAAGTCCAATCCTAGTACAAGTGCGCCTTCCAGCTCTGAGAACTCCTTAGGCAAACCCTACTGCAAGTTCTGTGAAAAGACAGGACATAAGAAAAAGGAATGCCCTGACTTTAAGGAGTGGTTGGCTAAGAAAGGTAACGATTTTTTCATGATACTTGAGTCCTATAATTTTAATGTTCCTGCTAATTCTTAGTGGTTTGATTTTGGTGCTATGACTCATGTCACTAACTCTACTCAGGGATTCCTTACAATCCGGAGGCTGGGAAGAAACCAAAGAACACTTAAAGTGGGGGATGATAGAGAATTAGAAGTAAGGGCCATTGGAACTTTACAATTGTTTATGAAAACTGGTTTATGCATTAAACTTTATGATACTTTATATGTTCCTGAGGTAACTCGGAACCTTGTATCAGGACCAAAGTTAGACATAGACGGTTTTGATATTACTCATGGTTATCGCGAACTCTCTATTCTCTATGATTCTGTGGTTTATGGTATCGGCATTCTGGATGGTGGTCTCTTTAGATTAGAACTAGATGATGACTTTTCCAAATCTTTGTTGTCATATAATATTAACGAATCACTCACAAAGATGAAACAAGATCGAGACTTAGAGACTTCATCCATGTTATGGCATCAACGTTTAGGCCACATCTCAAGAGAACGATTAAATCGACTCGTAAAGGATGAAGTCTTACCTCCTCTCGATTTCACTGATTTTGGAACATGTGTCAAATGTCTTAAAGGTAAAATGACATTAGCGAATAAGAAAGGTGCCACTAGAAGCTCTGATACCACTTGTAGGTCCACCTGCGGATGGTGTTAAACCTGTTCCTTGTTCATATAACATACACACAAGTGCGGAATCCAAGTGTGCATGCAACCAAAGCAAAGTAAAGAACACGGGGTAACCAAAGATTCACTATCTTGATTAATGATTAAGAACAAGTACAAACATATACACACAATGCTCGTATGACTCAAACAAACTTGTTGTGTTCTTGTGTCTTCGTCTTCAGAGATATCCAACTGAAAGGATAACAATCTCTCTGGTCAGTCTGATGAGTAAGTTAGTCCATTGACTGAGAAGTGCATGTCTGCTTATATAGTGTCTGCCTATATATTTCGTATGAACCACCAATCTAGACATACTGAACATAATATATCACAAGAAACACATCTCCACAATTTGGTACGAGACAGTGTTTCGTACAAAATGCTTGTTTCGTACGAAATACTCTTTGTTTCGTACGAAACCCTGTGTTTCATACGAAATCTATGACTCGCACAGAATTCTCATTCTTGTAGAACGTGTGTAGACTTGACATACACAAGACTTATCAGTATGCACACATGCAACTGATTAACACAGACAAGCTAAGATGTCATACTAGATCAAGATAGAAGGATATCTCGATCTATTCGACACACCAAACCTATACAGACACTTGAGCAAAGACCGTACAATTACAACTGTAATTAAGAACAAGCGACAGACATAAAGTTGTATCAACACTACTAATTGGGATGATTATGTTACCTACCTGACTGAAATGGATGCCGGAAAGCTCAATGATCCTATCTCTTATAATGAAGCCATTAGCAGTGATCAGTCTTCTGAATGGAATAAAGCAATGAATGATGAGCTTGAATCCATGAAAAAAATGACGTTTGGGATTTGGTAGAATTACCCAACGGTGTCAAATCCATAGGATGTAATGGGTATTCAAAACAAAACTAGATCCGAATGGGAACGTTGAATGGTATAAAGCAAGATTGGTTGCAAAGGGCTACACTCAGAAAGAGGGAATTGATTATCAAGAGATGTTTTCACCTGTCTCTCGTAAAGATTCATTAAGGATCGTTATGGCCCTAGTAGCTCATTTTGATTTAGAGCTGCATCAGATGGACGTTAAAACCGTTTTCCTTAATGGAGACTTAGACGAAGATGTTTACATAAAACAACCGGAAGGTTTTGAACCTGAAGGTCAGGAGCATCTAGTCTGTAAGTTGAAGAAATCCATTTGCGGGTTGAAACAAGCATCACGTCAATGGTACCTTAAGTTTGATGAAGTCATGAAGAGGCAAGGTTTTATAAAGAATCAAGTGGATCAATGCACTTACCTCAAGATGAGTGGGAGCAACTTTACTATACTTGTGCTTTACGTAGATGATATTCTATTGGCAAGTAATAGTTTAGACATGTTGCATGAGTCGAAGCGATTACTCTCGCATAACTTCGACATGAAGGATCTCGGAGATGCTTCTTACGTCATTGGTATCGAAAATCACCGAGACAGACACAAAGGGATCTTAGGATTGTCTCTGAAAGGCTTACATAGATCGTGTCCTTGCGCGTTATAACATGCAATAGTGCAAACCCTCAGTCGCTCCAGTAGTTAAGGGAGATGTTTTCGGTTCATTCCAATGTCTGATAACAGAGGTTGAAAAGGAGCAAATGAGCCAGATACCTTACGCATCAATATTCAGGAGCCTGATGTATGCTCAAGTCTGTACTCGCCCAGATATCGCTTATATTGCTGGAATGCTAGGCCGTTATCGGACTAATCCTGGCCTAGATCACTGGAAAGCAGCTAAGAAAGTACTTAGATATCTGCAAGGGACGAAAGACTATAAACTAACTTATAGAAGAAGTGATCATTTAGAAGTGGTAGGTTATTCTTATTATGACTTTGCCAAATGCAAAGATGACAAGAAATCCACTTCGGGCTATATCTTTATGTTAGCAGGCGGACCTATCTCATGGAATAGTCATAAACAACAGTTAACTTCAACTTCCATAATGATGGCAGAATACATTGATGTTTATAACGCAACCTCATGGAATGTTGCTTAGAAATCTGATCACTGGACTCAAAATTGTTAATTCCATTTCTAGACCATTGAAGCTTTACTGTGATAACTCAGCTGCCGTTAGTTTCTCGAACAGTAACAGTTCGACTGGAGCTGATTTATATCTCGATACAAAATACTTGTTTGTACGTGAACGAGTTGAGGAAAATAATCTTTGTATTGAGTATATTAGTACTAAAAATATGCTTGCGGATCCGATGACCTAAAGGTCTCCCACCTAAAGTTTTCGAAGAACATGTTTCGAATATGGGATTTACTAAAGACCTTATTTAATAGCATATTGTACTTACTTATGTTTTGATTAATAAAATTTCCTCAATTTGATTTTGTATGTCTAACATATGTTCTGCCGGTATAATGACATATAGACAAATATAAATACAACTCAAACGCTAAAGGGCTTATTTACATATTTTGGTCATGACTGTTAGGTTTGAAATTGAGGCTGTAGTATGACTAATGGGGGTCCCGAGTGGAATGATGATTCAACGGCTGTATTTCTCTGCTACGGTTCTTGGTTTAAAGCTAAAATGAGTGTTTACTCCTAATCAGGCTTATTCTAATACTCATGATAAATGATTACTCGGCTAAGTGGGAGAATGTGGGATTAAATATATTATTTATAATATTTAATCATATCATTTATATATATTATATCAAAATATATTAATCCTATTATATATTAGTTGGTAATTGTTGATGAACCATATACCCTTATTAACTAATTAGGGTTTCCTTCTGGGTGTATATATAAGGAGATGATTAGAGAGGTTTAGGGTTAGACATTCACAATAACATCATTATCATCAAAGTCGCCACCTACCTCTCTCTCCATAATCTAAACCGAATTCATCCCTAGTTCGGTTCTTACTATTATAATCTTACACCCTAAGGAGGAACCAGATCATACTGACAAATATGTCGAACCCCATGGCTGTGTCTCTGACTGGATTCTCTGCTGGCCTGTCTGCCGTCACAGACATTTTATTCATGTTTTCCATTATGTTTAAACAGAACTGATCAACACAAACATTTTATAACCTCAAACTTGTATAATTAATTAGTCTAAATGATAAAGTTAGTCCAAACTAAAAATAGTTTAATTAAAAGGAGACCCATTTGATAAACTTAACCCAAGGCCCAAAGTCCAAAACAATAAAATATCTATTATTGATCAATGGACTAGCTCCGCCACTCTCCAATACCCAAGTGACCCTTCTTGAGACGGGATGTCAACCTTCCATAACACACAAATTTTATTTACCTTAAACGACGGGAAAAATTACAAATAAGGGTTGAAGTGTAAATATAAAGTTAGAGCTCTGTTGATAAGCATGTGGAACCATGAGGACTGCATGTGCAATTCTTGGATTCTTGAATATATGGAAGTATTAGGAGAAAATCCGTTGTTCCCTAATGTTGTTGTTCTTGGTGAAGCATCTCCAGGAGCTGGTACCGTTATTGGCACATTGGTCGGCCTTAATTTGCCTAATGGTTTAGAATTTCCCATAGTTTTGAAGTTTCAAACTAACTCTACTCTTTCTTCTTGAAAGATATGTTCTTTAAGTTTGAACGTAGTTGTTGTGAGAAGGAAGTATCCAAAACTCATTTGGAAAACGAGATTTTGAAATTAGTGGAACCGGTACCTGAAGACAGAAGATCCCGTATAGAGATCACTTTGACAGTTATTCAACCACAAGTATCTCGTCTCATGGTTATCCTTTTACTGGAAATTTATACACACCCTCATAATGATATTGTGATTTTTTTTTAATTTGTAATTATTCAGATTCTGTTGTTGACATGAGCATTTATGAATCTTGTGTGCAGGTTATAGTAACCAGTATAGCACATATAATGAATGCCTGTTTCTAAATGTCATGTCATGCTCATCAAACTTCAAGTCGTGTCTATCGAGGAAGGTTCTTAAACGAGTGGACTGTTTTGGTACACACACTATTTCTATTTTCACAAAACTGGATTTATCTTTGATTACACATTGAACCTGCAACAAAATTGAAAATACCATTGGTTACTTCTTTGTTGGTAATATAATTGAAGATGAAGAGAAATCAGAACAATGTGTTTTGCTATCTATGGTTGATCAGGCTTATATTGGCTTTGATGTCATTTCTAAAACTACGGTTGTTGCTATGTTATCTATCCCTTTTAACCCTTGGTCTCTAATTCTCAAAAGAATTGAGTCTGATCTGGAAAAGTCTGTGGTTGAGTTAAAGCAGTGTCAAAAAAACGTTTGATTATGTAAGTGATGCTGTTGCAAATAATGATAAATAGTTGAGTGATTAAAGCAAATGAATGAGAGATCGTAAGCTTTAATTGTGTGTTAAAACTTTAAAGTGTGGGAAGTTGTGTTTGTCCCACATTGGTGGGGAGATAAATCATGTGTTGATTTATATCTATAATTTTCTACATGAATGTATTCTTATGTAACAAGTTACACTCGGTTGTGCGAAGCACACGGCACGCGCCCGAGCACGGGACTGGGACAAGGGCGATGGGCGCAATGTGGTGCTTTGATGGCTCACTTTGCACTTGAGCCAGTGGTCTGGTGACTGTTTACATTCCTACTGGTCAAGTGTATTAAGTCCTCAGAATTCAATTGAGACTTAATTTTTTTATTGAATTATGTATTCAATTGAGACTTGTGGTATTCTAAACAGTAGATACAAAGCCTGGTGCTTTGTTTAGAAAAGATACAGCCAAAAAAATCGCATGGTTGATTCTACACACACATCCAAAATTCCTAACTTTGAATCTCTGCACAGTCTTGTTTCAGGTATTCTTTCAGGTGCTAGGCTAATCCCAGCAGTGCAATCTGCTTAGGCTGTTGTACCCTGGGAAACAGACGGGTTTACCTGGGTGACCCGAAATCTGTTTAAGGGAAGCGTGATCTTCACGTGCCTCAGTCACCTTCGTTTTCATTTTTGTTGTTTCTTTATAATGTTTTCTCAGTTTAGTTTTCTTACGTATTTCCTTTCTGTATATTTCAATTTCGTATATGTCATGTATTCAGAATTTCATTAATAAAATTATTATTTTACTTTGTATTGTGAACGGTTTCCCTACAAGCTTAAAACAGATTTTAAAAACCCGTTCACAGTTTTGGTTCAAATTTTTGTGAAGTGTTTCTGTTGATTATTGCAAAACTTTTGTAGTTTGCATTGGTTTTCTGTAAACCAATTTGTTTCTACCATAATCTGATTTTTGTTACTCTTGTTTCAGAAATGGCTACTGCTCAATCAAACACATCAACCACTGTTGGATCCACATCCACTACCATGGACCATTAGTTGGTACCCAAGCGGCTCAAGCGGTTGCTAACCATGCTGAGAAACCAGAGAAGTTTACTGGTTTAAATTTTAAGAGATGGCAACAGAAGATGTTGTTCTATCTGACGACTCTAAACCTTGCGAGGTTTCTGACTGAGTCTCCTCCTGTTCTCGCAGAAGGGACATCTGATGTTCAATCTGTGAGTGCTGTTGATGCATGGAAACATTCTGAGTACCTATGTCGCAACTATGTGTTGAACGTTTGTCAGATGCATTGTATAACGTGTATCTCAAAGTTCCAACTGCCAAAGAATTATGGGAGTCGTGGGAACGCAAATACAAGATTGAGGATGCGGGTACTAAAAAGTATGTTGTGGCTATATTTTTGGACTACAAAATGATTGATTCAAAGACTGTTATGAGTCAAGTTCAAGAATTGCAGATTATCCTTAGTGACATTTTGTCTGAAGGAATGAATCTTAGTGAAACATTCCAAGTGGCAGCAATTGTTGAAAAGTTGCCTCCAAGTTGGGTGGACTTCAAGAATTACCTTAAGCATAAGCGAAAGGAAATGACCATTGAAGACCTTGTGGTTCGTCTTCGTATTGAAGAAGACAACAGGCTGTCACACAAAGGAAGTTAGGTTGAAGCGTCTGCAAAAGCAAACCTTGTGGAACATGGTCAATCCTCAAGGGGTTACAAGGGTAACAAAGGCCACAAGTTTAATGGCAAAGGGAAAAACAAAGGTGTTGACCTTGGGCCAAAGAAAGGTGGTGTGAAGAAGAAGGTTAGTCCTTTTAAAGGGAAATGTTACAACTGCGGACAAACTGGTCATTGTGCTGACCAATGCAAAGAGCCTAAACGTAACACGGCTCTTATGGTTGATGATGATATGCCTTTAGTGGCCATGATTTCTGACCTCTCTGCTATGATGGAGGAGGTAAATTTGGTGGCTAACGAGCCAAAAGGGTGATGGGTTTACACTGGGGCAACCCGCCATGCCCAGACACGACCCTCTTTAATACGTTTAAAGAGGTGGTGGGAGAAGAGAAGCTGTACATGGGAAATTCTGCTATAGCCAATATCAAGGGAGAAGGTGATGTGATCTTAAAGTGGACTTCTGGGAAAGAGCTCACTTTGAAGAATGTGCTTTATGTTCCTGATTTGCGCAAGAGTCTTGTGTCGGGTTGGATGCTTAACAAGTTTGGCTTTTGTTTGGTTTTTGAAAGTGATACTTTTGTTTTAAGTAAGCGTGGTATGTTTGTTGGAAAGGGTTATGCCCAAAATGGCATGTTCAAACCTAATGTAATTTCTATTAAGAAAAACATGAATAAAAGTTCTAGTACTTCTGCTTACTTGGTTGAGTCTCCTAATGTTTGGCATGGACGTCTTGGTCATGTAAATTTTAATTCGATGCGTCGTTTAATTAAATTAGATTACATACCAACTTTTTCCATTGACTCTAAAACAAAATGTAAAACAGGTGTTGAAGCCAAACAAACAAGATCATCCTTCAAATCAGTTGAAAGAATAACTGAACCCCTTGATCTGATACACACTTATGTGTGTGATTTAAAATCAATTCCTACCAGAGGTGGTAATAAATATTTTATTACTTTTATCGATGACAATACAAGGTATTGTTATGTATACTTAATTAAGAGTAAGGATGAAGCAATTGACAAGTTTATCTTGTATAAAGCTGAAGTTGAGAATCAACTAAACAAGAAAATAAAATGTGTTCAAAGTAATAGAGGAGGTGAATATGTATCACCATTTGGGGAAGTGTGTGCAAAAAGTGGCATAATACACGAGTGTACCCACCTTATACACCCTAATCAAATGACAACGCGAAGCGAAAGACTCGTACACTAAAAGAAATGATGAATGCCATGTTGATAAGTTCTGGGATGAGCCAGGACATGTGGGGGGAGGCTATTTTGTCAGCCAATTTTTGTTAAACAAAATACATTTCAAGAACAAGGATGTAACACCTCATGAGTTGTGGTGGGGACATAAGTCATCCTATAAATACTTGAAAGTGTGGGGGTGCCTGGCTAAGGTGATAGTTGCACCCCCTAAGGCTCTTAAAATACGGCCCAAAACTGTTGATTGCATTTTCATTGGATATGCCAAAAATGGTAGTTCACATCGGTTTCTTGTACATGAATCCAAGAATCCTGATGTGCACAAGGACTCTATCATAGAGACAAGGCCAGGAAATGTGACTTACTTTGAAGAAGAGTTTCCAATGTTACAACAAACTATTGCGAGTTCTTCAAATCATGCAAATTCGTCAACAATGGTTGATGAGATTGTTCGAGAGAAAACTCACGAACAATCAGAGGCTGAAGAAGGTGAGCCAAGAAGAAGTAAAAGGCAAAGGACTGAGAAATCCTTTGGGCCTGACTTTCTTACATACATGGTTGAAAGTGAGCCTCAAACCTATCAAGACGCAGTCACCTCTTCAGACGGACCTCAATGGAAAGAAGCCATCAAGAGTGAAATTGATATATCTTACAGAATCATACATGGGAGCTAGTAGATCTTCCACCAGGGTGCAAGCCACTTGGATATCGATGGATATTTAAGAAAAAGATGAAAGTTGATGGCTCTGTCGACAAGTATAAGGCAAGGCTTGTGATCAAAGGGTTTAGACAGAAGGAAGGTCTTGACTATTTTGACACATACTCGCCTGTAACTAGAATAACCTCTATTAGATTGGTTCTTGCAATTACAGCTTTGAGAAATTTGGAAATACATCAAATGGATGTAAAAACTGCATTTCTCAATGGGGAATTAGAGGAAGAGATTTACATGGAGCAACCAGAGGGTTTTCTCTGGTCCTAGCCAAGAGGGTAAAGTGTGTAAACTCGTCAAGTCATTATATGGCTTGAAGCAAGCTCCAAAACAATGGCATCAAACGTTTGACCAAGTTATGCTTAACAGTGGTTTCAAAATAAATGAATGCGATAAATGTGTCTATGTGAAAGACACTTCTAAAGGATATGTGATCTTATGCCTTTATGTAGATGATATGCTTATCATTGGGAGTGATGATAAGATGATCAGATCTACTAAAGACATGTTGAAAGCGAGATTTGACATGAAAGATATGGGTCTACCTGATGTGATTCTTGGAGTAAAGATCATTAGAACCTAAACTGGTTTGGTGCTAAGTCAATCTCATTATGTTGGTAAGATCCTTCAGAAGTTCAATCCAGAGGACACGAGTGTAGCTCAAACTCCAATTCATACCTCTCAACATTTGTCAAAAAACAGAGACGAGAGTGTTGCTCAATTGGAATACTCAAGATCATTGGCAGTCTAATGTATCTCATGTCATGTACTCGGCCAGACTTAGCATATGCTGTGAGTAGGCTAAGTAGATATACTAGTAATCCTAGTTCAAAGCACTGGAAGGGTATGACAAGATTATTAAGGTATTTGAGATACACAGGAAACTATGGACTGCATTATGGCCAAAATCCAGCGGTTGTGGAAGATTCAGTGATGCCAACTGGATATCCGATACGAAAAATTCCAGAGCTACAAGCGGTTATGTGTTTACCCTCGGATGAGCAGCTATATCTTGGAAGTCGTCCAAACAAACACTTATAGCTAGATCCACGATGGAATCTGAGTTTATCGCGTTAGATAAAGCTGGAGAAGAGGCAGAATGGTTACTTCAATTCTTGGAATATGTTCCAAGATGGCCTAAGCCTGTGACGGCTATTTGTATACATTGTGATTGCCAATCAGCTATTGGTAGAGCTCAAAATGCAATGTATAATGGCAGATCAAGGCACATACGACGTAGGCATAACACGATACGACAACTACTCTCAACTGGAGTTATCACGATTGACTATGTGAAGTCAAAGGATAACATTGCGGATCCACTTACAAAAGGCTTAAGCAGAGAGGTAGTACATAAGTCGTTAATGGGAATGGGACTAAAGCCCTTGGAGTAAGTTTGTCCAACGGAAACCTATCCTAGAGGATTGGAGATCCCATGATCTAGGCTCAATAGGACCACCTAACTGTACGAACTGAGGTCACTGTGGGGGAGCCTCAACATACAAATAGAGTTACAAACTTCCTAGTTCGTTCCTACTTAAATCAGTGATATCAAGAGAAGTTAAGCATATGGCTTTTAACAATTTGTAAATCACCTATGTTAGAGAGAAGTGGGGTCGCTTCAAATGGAATTGGGGGCATAATTCCTAGAGCTCTCGCAGAACCAGGATAGTGTTTCATGACCATAACGGACACAACTATGAGGGGTTAGCCAGACCAGGAAGAGTAATGTGTGATGTGTAATAACGTCCACGTAAAAAGGAATTGGTTCAAGGACATCGCGTCTACTAACTGCTAGGAGACTAAGTATATGTCACAAAGGAGGGTTCAAAAGGAAACTTACCTATCCTGCATTACTTAACCGCTGATCGTGACACTTGAGTGTGTGGGATGATCTCCATTCACGTGGGGGATTGTTGGAAATTATGATAAATAATTTAGTGATTAAAGAAAATGAATAAGAGGGCATAAGCTTTAATTGTGTGTTGGAACTTGTGTTGGAACTTTAAAGTGTGGGAAGTTGTGTTTGTCCCACATTGGTGGAGAGATAAATCATTTGTTGATTTATATCTATAATTCTCTACACGAATGTATTCTTATGTAACAAGTCACACCCGGTGGCAGCCAGGAGGGTGCGAAGCACCCGACACGCGCCCGGGCCCAGGCCCGGGGACGGGCACGGGACCGGGACGAGGACGATGGGCACAACGTGGCGCACACTTTGCACTTCGCACGCTCGCATCGCTGCGAGCCGCTTGGAGCCGCCTTTGCTATTTTTTAGATGTGACTTGAGCCAGTGGTCTGGTGACTGTTTACATTCCTACCGGTCAAGTGTATTAAGTTCTCAGAATTCAATTGAGACTTAATTTTTTTTATTGAATTCTGTATTCAATTGAGACTTGTGGTATTCTAAACAGTAGATATAAAGCCTGGTGCTTTCAAAAAAATCGCATGGTTGATTCTACACACACATCCAAAATTCCTAACTTTGAATCTCTGCACAATCTTGTTTCAGGTATTCTTTCAGGTGCTAGGCTAATCCCAGCAGTGCAATCTGCTTAGGCTGTTGTACCCTGGGAAACAGACGGGTTACCTGAGTGACCCGAAATCTGTTTTAATGGAAGCGTGATCTTCACGTGCCTCAGTCACCTTCGCTTTCATTTTTGTTGTTTCTTTGTAATGTTTTCTCAGTTTAGTTTTCTTACGTATTTCCTTTCTGTATATTTCAATTTCGTATATATCATGTATTCAGAATTTCATTAATAAAATTATTATTTTACTTTGTATTGTGAACGGTTTCCCTACAGATGCTACATGGGTAATCGTTTCAATTGTTCAGTCGATAAGCTGGTCCATCTACAAACTGTTTATAGCAAAAGACTATCAAGAGTATCAAAAGGATAAATATATGCATGCGGGTTCCAATGTGGCATTACGGTTTACAAGATTTAAAGCAGATCTTCAAGAACTTGATAACAGCATGCCATTTCGCAAGAGGAACTTGAACTTTTGAAAAGTGATTGGCCAATGCCAACCATTTTTGTTTCTTCTAGCATCTTCAAATCACTTCTCAATAGACAATATTCATATGCTTCCAGTACTATCAATAAACAGATAGCAAACAATATTCATATGCTTACATATACGAGTGGTGGTGAAAGTCCTCCAGGACCATGAAACAGATAGTAAACAGCTCCGTCCGTTTCTGAGAACGATTGGTAGAGAGTTGGTTGAAGGCGTGCGAAAGAGTTTTAAAGAAAAGGTGCATGAAATGGATGAAAAAGTTTTCATTATACTTGTAGCGATGATTTTAGAAGAAAAATGGATGAAATGGAATCAGTCAAGCTCAAGCTCGATTTTGGAAAAGAATTCACAAGTATTGAGGGCATAGGAAATAACATAAGGGTTGACCCTTTGAAAGATTATGATGTGCACCAAATAGAACTAGCTTTTGAACTGAAAAAACATCTCGTCGTGTGTTGGGAGTTTGTTGCCAATAGGTTTGTCGACTATTGTGTTTTAAATCGACGCGATGATAACTGTTGGGGTTGGAAGGGTGGTGGGAGAGTATCTCAAGACGGGTATTAAAGATGAGAGCAAGTTACCAGATGTAGAGCCTATAGTCACTTACAACACGGCCATTCTAGAATGTAGGGTTGGTATTCTGCAAAGAGCCAAGAAAGACATTAAAAAGTGGCAAGAAAAGTTTCAGTATCTTCTTAAGTGTTTTGTTTGATGGTTTTGGTTAGGGTGATGTAAAGAATGTTTGTTACCAAATTTGACTTTGTTTCTAACATGTTGGAAAATAATATTCTTCTTTGTTTGTTTCAGTAATTTGTTTTATGTTTGACCAGTATATGATTACAATAGGATTAGAAATAACGAATGTTTGTTAGTTTTAGACAAAGCGACACACAGATTGAACACAAGGTTTTCTAAGAGAGATAAGATGCTAACCACATACATTTGCATTAACAAATGAGATATTACAATAGTGCTTATACTAGGGATTTTGTCGGTTATAAACCAACCGACACATCCTTCTAAACAGGCGGGAAAATAACCGTAAATAAATGTTTAACGACTTGCCTAATTCATATATTAAAAAGGGTGAGTTGACAGAAGACTTGTATATTAGCAAGTTTTGGTTTGTTCTATTTATTTGTCTCCAACTACTGTTCAGCGTCGAAATGGATGTTTTGTTGAAGAAAGATGCGTGACTCGCCTAGTGGCGATTACTTTAGCTGGAACTGGGGGCAGCATTCGGGTAACAGCTCCTTTGTTTCTGAGTTGGCGAATCTGGAGAACAGCTTAAACGCTATTCAATTTGGTAATGGTGAGGACCAATGGCTGTGGGCTGCAGACGGTTCAGGGGAATTTTCTGTGGTGGCTGTCAAGTTGTTGCTAAACACTCGTATTAACACGCCTCAACAGCCTTGTTTTGAATGGAATAACTAGGCCCCGCCAAAAGTAAACGCATTTGGGTGGAGGTTATGCTCGAAAGGATTACCGACATCTGATGAGTTGACCAGAAGAAATATTATTCCAGCTGTATCTACTTGTTTATGCGGTGATGGAAACGACTCACTGGAACATATTTTTATCTCATGTGCGGTAGCTACCATTGTTTGGCAGGGTATTAGTAAATGATGCAAATATCCGTTTTTTTCTTCTCCATCCGTGACATCCTGAAAAGCCATAACAACTTTCCAAGCCAAGGTCATTGAAGTAACATCATTCAGATTATTTTGATGGTCTTTTGCTGGAGCATATGGAGGACTAGGAACAAGCGTTTATTTAAAGGCGAGCCTGTGAAGATCATGGGTGAGATTGAATCTCTTAGCTTCCTTTGGATTTCGAATCGGTCCAAATGCCTTTGTTTAGATTGGAACAAGTGGTGTAGTTTTGAATTTTGATATGTAAGTTGATTGTTGTTTTGCTTTTCTAGCGGGCTCATTAAAAGTTGCCGTTAAAAAAATATTATTAAACTAAAGTGTTTTGAAAATATTATTAAACTAAGTGTTTTGAAAGTTCATTTTGATTTGTTCTTTGTATTAAAGTTCTGTTAATGTTTTCAAATTTTACATACAGGTTAAACCTTTGATGTTATTGTTACCTGTGAAAAAAGGTAAGTTGTGTTGTATTAAAGATTTGAAGGGACAAAAAAATGAAATGTGCCCTGCAATTATTTATCGATAAAACAAGATCCAGAAAATGGCTGAAAGGAAGTGAAAACATGAACACATCATTAAAGCAAATATCACATACAAAACCTTTTCACATTACTCTTGAGTTAAAAATAAAAAAACATGAGGATCATAGTTTCATGCTGATAAAACCAGATCCAATACCGATCTTCAATCAAACATTATGAACCAGAATAATAATAATAATAATAATAATAATAAAAATCTGAGTGAAAAAAATTATATAAATATGCAATCACTTCTCTAGCTGCTGCAAATCGATATCCCAAGCCGATGCCAACTGTAACAATAGCTGATCTGGCACCATACCTTCCCAGTCATCAGGTGGCTCAATAGTTGAAGCAGCCTCGTTCAGATTCACCAAAATCTCCCTTTTCAATTCATTCGGGATTTCCACATTATCCGTTCCGTTCTCTACAATCATATCCAGCAACTGTACACACACAAAAAAAAGTACAAATGAGAAAATAATAATGAACCTGACTTTAATATGTATGTACGTATGTATATATATACCTGTTGAAGCCAAGACAAGCAGATATCAAACACATTTTGATCTGGAAGAAATTGCGCAACAGCATGCAAAACTTCAGTCCCGACTTCACTAGATAACTGATCAATTACTGGGCCGGTCCGGTCCATTAACTTCACAAGCAATAAATCATCACCAGTAGACAAAACTTCAGCAAAAGCCGTATCGGCATCACCCACATGAACCGCATCCATCGCATTACTCCAAGCGGTCCAAACAGGGTCCCGATCCTGCACATTCTCATCTCCCATCGCTTCAGCAGTCATTTCCGGAACCGCCACTCGGGTAGTTCGGGCAGGCCCGTTGTCTTCACCAGACGCCACCCTGATTGCTTCCAATGTGGCTTCATCTTTTGAAGCTTGCCAAACACTTCTAGCCGATGGTCCCTCCCCGAACCTAGCGGGCCCGGGCCCAGGCCCAACCCCTTTATCCCCCCATCCTCTCCTGTTAACAGGTTCGGTTTCGGGTTCTGATTTAGGTGACCTACCATCCATACCTCTCCTTAAGCCCATTTGCGGGTTTCTGCCATATGAATGGTAGTCCCAATTTTCGGGCCCGTCGGATCTCCACGAAGATCCTCTGCCCCGCATAGTTGAGCCCATGTAAGACATCGAGTCATCGTTTCTACTCAACTTTGTATTAGGGTAGTCGGAGAAACCGTTGTATTTCCCTAATGGTCTACCGGCTTCCTCAAATCCCATCTTGTAGTTACCACCGCCTCTTCGATTATTAGCTGATAACGACAGATCACGGGCCATGTCTTCGACAACGCGTTCAAGACCCCGCACTCTGTTCTCGAGAGTCATCATGCCATCATGAGATCCACCCATGAAATCCTGCAATACCAAAATACCTTTTGAGATAACATGCAAATAAACATATGAGTAGGTTTAGGTGACGAATGAAAACAGGTAACATTTTTGGTCATGTCAAAACGGGTGTTGGCCTGAAACATATTTTCCTCCTGATTTTTGTTTTCTACAAACATTACGCATTTAGTTTGGCAAATATGACCAATTGGTGTTTGATCTGTGGATTGGTGATTAGGGTTTTAAGAACAAAGAGGGTCGGGATTTTAATATTACAAGGGTTTCTTTTTAAAAGAAATGGACGAGAATGCCCCTGCATGTGCCAAGCACGTGGTCTGACTAACGGGTTAAATGGACGGTGTTAAGTGAGGTGGACTGTAATTGTTAGAAAAGTGAAAGTATTGGTACTGTTTTAACAATTTTTATTCTGATGGACCGTAATGGTTATTTTCAACAAACCACGGGAACGAAAAACGTAATTAACTCTATTTAAAAAGAAAATGTATTTTCTCAGTCGAAAAAAAGGGTTTTATATATAAAAAGCAGTATGGACGACTGAACCATTTGGCCGGTTTGACCGATTTGACGTGCTTCTTCTTTAGCTATTTTTTATTTATTCTGAGGTGGCAATTTCAACCCATTTACTTATGAATTGGGTCGATTTTGGTAGTGTTTTATCTCAAAAGATCATATAAAAAACTAGCAAAAAGGAGGAATCGGTTGAAAATCACCTGAAGTCTATTATCAATGCAAAACTTTTGTGGGTAAATTGCAAAAATTTATTTTTTTCATTTATTTAAAGGTATAAAAGGAAATTAAGAAATAAGCTGTATATATATAAATATGTGTGTATGTATATATATCATATTTATAATTATTTTTAACATTTTTATTTAAAGATTAAAAAACAAAATTTTAAAAACTAAAAAACATAAGAAAAAATTAGTAAATTGCCAAAACCGTCCTTGAGGTTTGGGAATTGCCAAAACCGTCCCTTAGTTAATGATACATTTTAACTGGGTTAATCATTTGGATGGAAATGGCAATAAAGTTCAAACCTCATGGCCCAGTTACCAAAAATTCTTATTTTGGATGTAACATGCAAAAGTGCCCAAAACTTAGGGACGATTTTGGCATTTTACTCTTGAAATAACATTACTTTTGTAGTCATAACAAAGTAACAAACACATCAATTATGTCATACAAATATACAAGAAAGGGTTACGTGATTCAAGATCAACCCCACCTAAACCGGTCCATTTCAAACTAAAATAAACATGACCCATTTTAACTTGTTCCTGACCCACCCATGTTGCCATCTCAAACTTTACCCATTAGAGCTTAAACATAACCAGATTTACCCAATCATAAGTAAACTGGTCCAAATTGTCACCTTTAACTTGTAAATACACGAAATCTTTCTAAAAAAAATCTGAGAATGTAATACCTGCAACATGTTCATAAGATGAGCCTGTTGTCTCTCCAATTGTAGTAATTGCCTCTGAATAGCCAACCAATTCCCTTTGTTACTCCTAAACCCCTCCCGTTGATTCGAATCATTCATATCTTCAAGCTCCCGCCTTCTAGAAGGCCCACCGATTCCTCGGTCCATTTTTTGGTAGCTCTCTTTTGACTGTGACCCGACATCTGTCTCATTTAAACCCGACACTTCTCCGTTATGCTCATTTGATGACTTCACAAATCTTCGAGGAACAACCACTTCAACTTCACCGGAAACCCGTTTTTCAAGTCGTTGAAAAAACTCGGGGTTCAATTCTTTATCGCATAAAGCAGGTGCTTTCTTTTTTAATATTCCAACCGCCTTCTCGGGTATGTTGCTACCCTCGGGTTCAGCATTCTTTGGTGGGGCCTCAGGCTTTCTTTCACCTGATTTAGCGGGTTCCGAAGCTTCACCATCTAAAGAATTGGCATACACGAGCACATTATATAAACAACATTTATAGCACACTTTTTACTGTAGCGGTTGTCAAATCGGCTACGATAGTTTTTTTTGTCTTTTGTATACCTTAATCCCTCAACTTTCAGCATTGTCTATCTAAAAACTTTGTCCCCCCCGGGCGAGTGTTACGTGCATTTTTATGTATGAGTTGGGTTAAATATAATACGTTTTCACTAGACAGTATAAATTCGAGTTACTTTACGTTTCGATGCCACCACAACGCATAGTACCATTCTTTAACTTAAAAAAGCATTTTTTTTCTCGATAATGAGTCGGGGAAAATATAATATGTTTTTGTGCTTAGTTTTATGTGCGTTTTCAGTTGGTGTAAGTTTTGACGTAAATTTTGTGGAAACTAGTTATACACAAAAAATGAGCAAATGGGTTACAAGTCAAACTGGGTATTGGTCAAAACTCAACAAAGAGGATAATATTTTTTGTGCTCACCATGAGCCGGTGCTTTTTGATCTTCAGAACCTCCTGCAAGACGTTGCCATTGTTGCAAAGCCTCTACGATACTGTCTCTTGCGGGTTTTATCTGTAGAAATTAAACCAAAACAAATCAAAAACTTTATTTTGTTTTGTTGAGTAAAGTTTGAGTTGATTTTTTTTGGTTATTGAGTGTAGCATTTCAAAACCTTATCAAAGCGACACTCCTCAAGGGCAGTTATTGTGGGACCCGTTTTTCCTGTTATCAAGTTGGCTGAATGTGATGCTAAGGCAATTAATGCATCAGCAGCTGCCTTTCGAGCTGCCCAGTCCGAATTTGTCAAACAATCGTGAATACTTTGAAGCAGTGGCTCCAAGCCTTGTGGAGAAATAGCACCAACCTGTGACAATTAATATAAAGTCTTATATGCACATCATGCTATTAGCACCCCAGATTTCTTCAGCGCAATCAAATAATAAACTAGTTAAGGTGTGTGATTTGCTAACGATCCTATGATGCTCAATAATCATAATCGGTTCTAAGAAAGATAGTGTTTGGATGTGCTTTTGTTGTTTGAAAGATAATGATCACATAATCTGATTTTTAAGTGTTCGACAAATATGTTCACGTAAGGAATTAATAACTATTAACTAGAATGACCAAACAAAAGATTATCGTAAACAAAGGACAAACATTCTGTTAAAGGAAGTAAAATTTTAGGTTAAAAGAGGGATACATAATTTTACTCTTAAATTATCTGTTTTGTTGATAACGCGACCTAAGGCACAAACCTTTGCGCCTAGTGTGACATAAGGCGCACAGTGCACAAAAGGCGTAGGTGAGGCGCACTTTTTAGGCTAAAAATTGACATGAGGTGCAGGTGAGGCGTGCGCCTTTTGTACTTGGCTTGTTTTTGTGCAGCTGAGTGTTGTACAACAGGCTTTTTATGTTGTACATTTATGTTTTTTTCATTTTTAAACATATGTATAGCTTAATTATAGTTAAATCATAGGTCGGGGATGCTAAAAAACTATGGGATATATAAAATAAATTATATAATCACTTCGCGTCTTACGTACGTAAAGCTCACCGCTTTTGCGCTTTGCGCCTCGGTTTTAGACCTCATCGCTTTTGTGCGCTTCACGCTTTTTTAAACCAAGTAGGGTGGCCCTATTGGTTTCCGCCTTAACCCCTGAAGGCAACGTGACAAGCACAAACTGCGTCTTACACGATCCTATTGGTTAGGAGTGTGGTGGGTACCGTGAGTTTTCTGGTAACGGGTTCTCACAAACACGATTACCAAAAAAAGTCTAGTTATTGAGACCTCAAATCACAATAATCACATAATCAGGCAATCACCCTTAAAACCCTTTTCTAATCTTATCGATTACAAAATACACAAATATATAATGATCTAAAGGTATGATTTAAATTTTCATGTATCTCCTACAACTATCAAATATCAAAAAACTGTCACAAACACAATGTAATAGTCAAATTAATCAAACCTGAGAAAGACTAGAAACCACTTGCAAAAGAGCAGCCTTAGCCAAAAAATTAGGGTTATTAAGATACTTGCAGATCCTAACACATAGCTTCTGAAAGGCCGAAATCGGTGGGTCAGAAGCCATCTCAACCATCTTAGCCAAACACATAGCAGCCCCAGATTGGACCCCTTTATTCTGATCATTCAAAGCCTCAAACAACGGCTTCACAAACAAAGAAACAACAGACCCAACATTCTCCCCAACATCCCCTTTCAAATACAACCCAGAAAGCTCACCAATAGCATCTCTACACGCATCTTTAACCCCTGAATCTGAATCTTTCAACCTTTTAACAACATGGGCAATGATTTTTGTCAAATGGGTAGCTGCAGAATCAGTGTGGGTAGCACAGAACAAGTAAAGCAACCGAATTGACTCTTTTTTTACTGCGGGTTTGTTCGAATCACCGGTGGCTTCGTAGAGGGAGTTTAACAGCATTGTTGTGCCATCTGGGGTTAGGGTTTGGATGATTTTTTCGAGGTCTTCAACGGCGATCTGGTGGGTGTCTCTGTCGGAGAGTTTGGAGAGTGAAGTCAAGATTCTGTGCTTGAGTTCGATCATGGCGAGATGGGATGAAAGAGAGGATCTTGAGGAGGATGTGGGTTGTTTAGGGGGTGAAGAGGTTGATGGGGGTTTCTTGGACTTCAAAGATTTGGTCGCCATTGTTGGTGGTGTGATGAGAGCTTGAGTTTGGAAATGAGATTCAAGATTTTGAGAGGGTTAACGGTTGAGAGAAGAAATTGGGTGAAAGAAGATCTTGGAAATGGAATTGAACAACATAGACCCTAGAGTTGTTTAATTATTGTTTAATATATATATATATATAAATATATATATATATATATGTAACGCGTGTGTTGAATTTTTTACATCTACATACATAGACGTGACATATAAAATACATGTAAGTTGAATTTTTTTATTTTTTTTGAACCGCGATTTTATTACCAAAGCTTAAACAAGTCGCTAAAGCATGAAAATATGAAGTAGAAGAAAATGAAATAAAAAGATTTCTTTATGTTTACAACATTTAGAGTTATTGAGCTTAAATAAGTTGAACTTTTTTTAAGAAGTACATCTAGGAAATTTGAAAAGAAAACTTATTTTTTTAATTATTTTAGTGTTTTTCTCGTACTCGTATCGGATCGTTACTTAATTGAAATTAACTCAATTAAGTTGTATCATATTGTTACTTAATTGAAATTAACTCCGCTAAGTTCGGTTCAAATTAGTTATTTGATACAAAATTTTGAGTTGAATTTAAGATGAAATGAACAATAACTAGTTGGTGTATAAACAATAATTAGTTGGTATACAATCATTTATGTAATGTCAAAAGTAAGAAAACTTATTTAAAAGAAGGTCAAGCCTGCTTTTTTTTTTTTTTAAATCTCCTTATTTGGGTGTGAGTTTGTGTATTTGTGACTTCTCAAAGCTCTCTTTTGTAGTTTTACCCTTATTACATATATTAAACTTTATAAACACTTATTTATTTCTTGTGCCACTATCAGGGAGATCTCTTGTCTCCACATCGAGCTTGTTGGTGCGCCAAGCCACCACCTCAACGTCGCTCCAGCACCTCCCTCACACTAGAGGACCACCGTAAACTAAAATATTGTGGTTGCTTTTGGCTATGTAATTATAACCATCAATCGGCCTTCTCTTCGTTTTTATGCTTTTTATCTCTTTATCTCATGTTGAGAGTTCGTTCCTTGACAAGAAAAACTATTAGCTAAAAATAGTGTAAGACAGGCATAAGTTGTAATTGTTTTCAATGATGCCTAAAATCAGGGAAAAGGAAAAAAACTTGGTGTGGAATATGTATCATAACATCATTTGATTATCTATAAACTCGATGATATTTAGATGTATAAAACATATAAATATACTAAAATCTTAAAAGTAAACAAGTCTACTCATTGAACCACAAACTCACGGCAAGTTGATGTTGACTCGACTTAATTTGTTCGTTGAATAACCTTAAAACGAACCAGAAGAGTGATGGTCTCTTAACATTATGATTGACAATGATTTTCATCAATAAACGAACTAGAAGAGTAATGGTCTCTGAAGGTTTTGATTGACAATGATTTCCATCAATAAACGAATATTCAACATTCTCGATTAATTCTTTAAATTTAATAAATAAAATATCGACACAAAAATAAACAAATTTCTATTATTGACATAGTTAAAAGTTTACGTTTCTTTCACACCATTAAAAACTTTTTTTAACTTTAAATTTACATTTTAATAACTTTATACATTAATACTTCTTATTTTTTTATATAACATATAGAAAACATTCATTTATTTGCTATTGATCTATTCATGTGACTAGTGATTAGCATTTAAACGTAACAAAAAAATTACATTTCAATAAACTTTATACATTAATACTTCTTATTTTTTTATATAGCATATAGAAAACATTCATTTATTTGCTATTGCTCTATTCATGTGACTAGTGACTAGCATTTAAACGTAACAAAATAAAATTACCGTGAAATTTCATTTTCCCCTCCTTAAAGCCAAAAAAGGTTTGCTTAATTGCTTGCTCATTTTTCTAAATGATTGATATGATATGATATTTTTATATATTAATTAAAGCCAAAAAAGGTTTGCTTAATTGCTTGCTTTTTTTCTTAAATGATTGATATAATATTTTTATATATTAATACTTCTTACTTTTTATAGAGAAAATTGCTCATTAGTTTCAAAGTTTCATCAGACGGTGTTCTTTAACTTCAAAAATTACACTAGATGTCATTTACGTTTGCACATGATAACAGGTGGTGTTCTTTGACCCTAACTCAATTAAAATTTTAAATTAAGTCTGATTATATACTTCTCACATAAGACTATTTTGGTCTTTTTACAATTTTTTTTTTTAAATCTTATTAAATTTCAAACGAAAATTAGAAAAGAAATAAACAAAAAATAGAAAATAATTAAATAAAATACTTTCTCTCCCTCTCTATACTCTTCATCTACCCCCTCTCTCTCTCCATAAAAATTAAGAATATATACATACATATATATATATATATATATATATATATATATAAAGCGACAACCCTAGCTCTAGCGACTCGAATTTTTTCATGAAATTCCCCAAATTAATAAACAACTACTTTGCATAATTTTCGTCATTAATTTTATCTAAATCAAGAACGAAACAATCTAGCAGTAACCCACCTCTAGTTTCTTCAATTTTTAACAATTTCATCAACAGATCAGTCAATCAGTTGAAACAGGTCACCCTATGTGAGTCATGATACATATTAACCTCTCTCTCAATAACCTTCATTGTTATTATTATTATTATGCTTCCTGTTACTATAGTTATATTACTTTATATCAAAATTATTGGTTTTTTCATCTTTCATATTCTTTAACTTTCTAAAGAAGGTTAAAGCCATAAATCTGATTATCCACAAATCTAATCACCATTGTATATAGAGGTGCTTATAAGTTTGACATTTTTAAAACGTGCTTGTTGTTTTGGTAGCTAGACACGCCTATATGAAACATATTTAGCTATTTTAATTATTTTTAATCTTAAGTGGTTCATTGTTATGATTGGTTCCATTGTTTTTCAGCATCAAAAAGCAGTGTAGAACTCATACCTAAGCCTTATATCGAGAACATCATGAGACATTAATAAAAAGTTTATATAAAAAACAAAGAAAAAACATATTTTTAATGTTATAATCGTATGTAATTGATTTTATTAGAATAGGAAATATGTAACTAGTCATTTAATAAACTTATTAAGGGTAAAATAGTAATCCTATAAGAGTATTTTTAATGAAATTGATAAATATATAATATATGAAGTTTAGGTAGGTGAAATATGTAATTAAATTTAGAGATTAGGGAAATATGTAATAAGACTTCTTTAAGAAAGGGAAATATGTAATAAGGTTTCTTTAGAAAGGAAAATATATAATTAAATTTAAGGATTGGGGAAATATGTAATAAGGCTTCTTAGGAGGGGAAATATGTAAAAATCCCTAATTTAAAAAATTATTTGGGTTAGGGTAAAAGGACACCGTCTGTTATCATGTGCAAACGTAAAGCACATCCTGTAATTTTTGAAGTTAAAGAACGCTGTCTGATGAAACTTTGAAACACATAGGATGAAAAGTGCAATTTTATCTTTTTATATAACATATACATAGGAATCACATGATTGTTGGGTAAATCGGATATTAGTAGCGAGGGATATTGGATGGTAGGGGCATGCACGGTTTGGTTTGATTTTTAGGAAAAACCGAAACTGAAATGTCAGTTTTTGGTTTTTTCACTTTCGTTTCTACACCGGTTCAGTTCGATTTTCGGTTATTTCGGTTTTTAGAAAAAAAAATATGTAAGGTTTAAAAAATAAAATTATATTTCAAAATTTAAGAATCTTTCTTAAGTTATATATAACCTTCTTAATTAATATTGCTCACGTAAATCTAACCTTCTAATCTATATTTATGTTTCTTCAAAGTTTTATTAAGACATTTTCTTTTTTAATACTTTGAAGATTATTTAATTTTTATATTAATTTTGTTATTTGTTGTAGGCAATAGATAAATCGTTTCAATTATAATTAAATATGTTAATGTTTTTATTAAAAATACTTAACATTTAAGAATAAAATTAATAATTTCTACTAGGATGGGTTAACACTTAAACAACTTAACCTTAAACATAAAAATATATGGACTAGGCCTACTATTGTAACTTATTGGTTCGGTTTTTCCGGTTATTGAAATTGGTTATCAGAAAACCGCACCAAAACTTTCGGTTATTAAAAATCCAAAAACCGAACCATCGGTTTTTGTTTTGGTTCGGTTTTTTCGATTCGGTTATTTCGGTTACGGTTAGGTTATTTCGGTTTTCGGCTCACCCGATGGTGGGTATGTTAATCTCAAATAAATAATTCAAATCGAATCAAAGTTGAAATTTGAATCGAATCAAATTAATTTAATTCGATTTTAGAGTTTTTGAATCACATTATCATCTAATTTGAATTCTTGTTTGATATTGGAATCGAAAGAAAATTTGTGATTTCCATCGATTTGACCCAACTATACAAAGGGATATGGTGTTGAACTCAGTATGCCGCCCATGGAATCTTGACATGTCGGGTTTAGATTGTGTCGTGCATTCACTATGTTTGGCTCATGTGGCAAGTTATGTGGAATGCTTGCTAGATGACCACCAAAGTACCAATCACATGCACCGTTGTTCCTATAACTAGTCGAGCTGAGTCGGGCCAAGTTGTATGTGAGTCCGAGCTCGAACTAAACCAAGCTAGCTAGGCTCGACTCGTTGATTTTTCAAGTTGAAAAATCAAATTTGACGGCTTCTAAAAAGCTCGAGCCATCTGATGACTCGTTAAACCGGCCCGTTAATATTTTTTACAAATATTGATATATAAAAGACAAAAAAAATTAACATATACATATGTATTATTTTTGTTTTTTTGAGTATTATTATTATTATTATGTTCATTATGATTATTAATTTAAAACTTGGGGTTTAACTTTAATAAGCCATGAGTCGAGCCAACCTTGGCTCGGGCTTAGCTTGATTACAAACGAGCTTTTTTTAGCCGATTTTTTTAGAAAGTCGCAAGCTTTTTGAAAAAAAAAACTATCATAAATATGGTTATACCATTTGGGACCCACTACCATTTGACAACAACACGCAACATTACCTAGTGTATATACATGTAAAGACACACGATTCCGGTAATACCATTTTGGAACCCACTACCCTTTCACGTTGTTTTACAGACTTGCATTCTTGTTATTTCGTTTAATTCCGATATTTATTCTCACACCGGATGGTAGTTACAATAAGAGCTCCCTTTCTGTGATGAGGCTAACTCCATTATGTTTACAAGATCACCTAGTCAGTTCAGTCCAAAAGCGTTTGTAGTTCAACCCTAGAGAAGTATGTAGTTCGACTCAAGTGATGGTTGGTATTTGCTTCAAAATTTATATACCTTAAAAATCATATTTTTATTCATTATTATACATATTATGTATATGTATGTATTTATTTATTTCTTTTTTAAAACCAATTCATATATTTTCTATAATAAATACATCACAATTTGCATCGTATATGATTTGAACTTCAATCTTTCGGTTGTGAAGCATACCATTTAACGACCAGGAAGACAGGATGTTCCCTTGAGGACTATTTTCTTATTTACTTATTATTATTACTAGGTTTGAACCCCGTGTATTACACGGGCTGCATAAATGTAATGCCATATGTTAAAAAATACGGTCGTCAATATTTATATTTTAAAAATAAACTTTGATTTACTATTTACTTACTATAACATTTTAGTTTGTTTTTTATTTAGTATTAGATAAAAAAAACACATGTATTACATGAGGTTGAATATCGTTTTTATGATACACTCGAATTATGAGATACAATGAGTTTAATTAGTTTTATGCATCTTCGTACTTATTTGTTTATTTCATTCATAAAACACCCATCTCCAATTTCTATTCAAGAGAGTTTAGGGTACAAAAAGGTGGAGGTTGATCCTCAGGTTTTATATATTTCATCATTTTTTATGCATTATACGGTAAAATCGAGAATTAAATTCTCTTTAAATGTAGTATAGAGGTTAAAATGGTGTTCTTTCTTAAAGTTGATGCAATGTGCGATAAATGATAAATTTAAACCGATTATAACAGTAACATTACAAAGTATATATATCTACTCATCATACTGGGGATACAACTTTATGATTATATAAATATATAAATGTTTATCCATATCTAAATTTTTGTTTAAAATTATTTATAGAAAAAACAAATATGTATTCTTAAGTGGTTTTTGTTTAAAATTATTATTATTATTATTATTTGTTTACTTCTCGCAAAACCTACTGAAATCAAATTTTGGAATTTAAATCATTTTGTCACGTTTTTATTAATAGTCAGTTGCAAATTATAGATTCGAATAATAATTTAAAAATCTACTAGGCAAACGCACTTCTTGGGAGCATGTCATATCATTATCAATTGTAGATAATTACGTTCTGTGGAGGCTTTTTGTTATTTTGTTGTTAATCTGCTAAACATGTATCAGTATCTAACCCACTATTGAGTACCTAATAATTAACCAGTGAAGAAAAAGTTAAAATTAGCAGGTGAAGAAAAAGTTGCGTGTTCGTTAGGTTGTTACATCATAAGTGTTTCATAACACAATTCACTTCATCTTGACAACCACTTTGCACCGGTTTTTATTTCGATTGCACGTATAACACACTCTCTTATATCAAAAACCTCGTTTCTATACGTTTTGTAATCATTTTAACACAATAAAACATATTAGTTTTATTATACTAGTCGGAATATAAAGTTAGTTTTGGCCGTTAGGGGATACATTTTTGACAAAAGCGTTAGACCAAAACAGCTAATTATGATTTTGGGGAATGACAAACCAAACTAACCGGCCTGGGTGGCTTCGCGGACCAGTTTGGATATTTAGTTTTGACGGTTTTAATCGTTTTTTTTAATAATGGTCCCACATTTTCACATATTGTAAACCAATGGACTTTTACCAACAAAACCTTAATTTTTTTTTGTCCCATTTTCTTTGTCTGTAAGTAAAGTTTCATTGGTTTACAATATGCGAAAATGTGGATCACTACTGATTATTTTTTAAGCTAGGACCATTGTGGGCCAATGGCTAATAGTTGAGATTATTAAAATCCATTATTTTTTTTAACATCAGTTTGTCCTAAAAGTTTTAAAATGATAGATTTAGTTCATGATTATAATACATAACTATATATTTTTTTAAATATTTATAAATATAAAATTTTTACGAGAACATTGAGCGGATAGCCTCTTAGCATAGTGGCCCCGGGTGTTTATCCCCGTCATAGTGGCGCAGATTCTGATTGGTTGTCTGTCCTAGTCGCAACAGTTGGACAGTCTTTGTCACCAGTGGTGGACAGCTGAACCATGACACCTTTCTTCACCTTACCTGAGCAAATGTGATCAGAATATGTGTTTTAATATGGTTCTGATGTCTAGCTTTATCGCATTTAGATGTGATTATCCTTATTATTAATAACAAGATTAATAAGTGTTCTATACTAGTCTGTAACAAAACACCATCAACTATCTAATGGATTAGCTGGTCAAGGTCAAGAAGGTTGATTCTGAGTGCAGTTTTTGGAAATTGACGATTTTTATTTGAGGTGGCAAAATGGGCAGGTTGCGGGTTGGTCAAGATGTCAGTTGGGTAGTTTTTTGGTATCCGAATTCTTGAATGGGTGTCGCGGACATGAAATAGTTAACGTGTCAAAAATGACTACAAAAATCTTATTCTTTCAATATAATTTAACATTTCGATTAAAATGAGGTATGCGGTTTTATGCATTAAAGCTACAAGTTTTAATCCGTTTGACCCATTTAACGCATTCTTTTTCAGCAAAACTTTTTTATTTTACCTTTTTGGCCTACTGATGATAAAGCTAATTTGAATCAACCGATTCATAAGGGAATGAGTTGAATTTGACACCTCTAGTCTTAGGTTTTTATGAGGCTGCAGGATTTCCTTTTTGCAGGAAGCATATACAGTTTATATGGCAACACCAGCAATCCATATGAACCCTTTACGTGTTCATGGAGGGCCTGATGGTATGTCACAGATTCACAGGCATTAGAGGATGGGCTTCAATATCTTTTAGGGGAAGATGTGGTGAAAAATGAAACTGCTTTATAATGATAATAAGTTATTATAGGAAAGTGTTAACTCAGATTGCCCACATTGCCCTTCATTGCTAAGAAACTGTATAATGTGATCGATACAGATTATGACAGTTTCGCCCCTAATTCATGAGCAAAAGATAAGAGCTTTGCTCAGGTACATATATTGCAAAGCATTTGCATGAACACATATAATTCTGTATTTATTAATCTTTACAATGTTGCACTAATGATATAGATTTTCTTTCCTTCCAAATTATGGGAACTTTCTTCTCATAATCATGATGTTTGACATCTGATTTCCTGTAGTTGTTTACGGTAGATACACGATTATCAAGGTGCCGTAATATGAGTAGCTTTTTTTTTTTTTTGTAAATTTCAGCCTCATGAGCAAGACAGTTGGCCATTGTATTTGTTTGTGTGTAACAATATTTTGCAGTGTAATAATCTGTTTAATTTTTGTAAATAAAGTTTAAGATCTGAATACTTTCCCCACCAGATGTGTGTCATGTGTGACGACGAGTAAAGTGGATATCTTGACCCGTTTGGTTAAATGGGTCGAAAGATGTGCAAAGTCCATCTTAAATCTGCATTAACCTCCTATCTCCTTATTTATTCAAAGGTATAAGATGATGTAATATTACTTTTTTGTAATCATATCACATTAATTGTATATTAACCTTCTTTTCTCGAGATGGTCAACCCAAACTAGCCCGACCAGGCGACCATTTCAACATTAATTAAATGGCCCATTTAGACCATAATCGGTTTTTGTTATCCAACTGGTCCGACCCACCTATTTTGCCACATCTAACAATCAGCTATCTTTTATTTATTTCTATTTGACTGATGGATTGTTGGGTCAACACCATTCTTAACATTAGTAGGGGTGGCATCTTTCTTGATTACTTTTTATAGATATCCTTTCATAGTATCATACACTTAAATTGATGGTATTAAAATCTTTCATTTGAGCCAGAAAAGATAAGACATGTCAGCTCTACATAGGATAACATGTTTTAAAGTAGTCAAATTTGGGTCAAAGATTAAAAAGGACAAGACTGTAATTTCCCACATCACCACCCAAAAGGACAAATGGGATAACTACCAATTTGACCAAAAGCAAAAACACAACTCTCAATTGTTATCACTCATCATTCATCAACTCATGATGGACAAAACATGTATTGGCTTCATGTTCACATCTCCACATGACATGTTTTCATATCCACACAATCATTTGCTTCCACACAAAGATATTTAGAAGTTTGTGGATAAATAAATTAAAATTAAGGAGTCAACAAAAACCCTTTATTCAACAATTTAGACAGCTAAAATATAAGAAAGTAACGACATTAGATACCCTTATTAATCTATAATTCAACCGACCAAATGGTCATCAAACCTGAATCCACGTCTAGTTCCGCCCATATTCCCAAACTTTGGAAATGTTTTACAAACAAATCGCATTTAAAAGGCGAAACTTGAGTCATCCGTGTCATTATACACTCTCTCCGAATCCTTTCTCTTTTACTTAACACCGTTGGCATCAGAAAGCTTCGAGAAAGTAAGTTTCTTCAACCGATTCGTTATCGGATTCGCCCACATTTTATCAGGAACTCCGCATTTTACATCAACTATTTCAACCAAGCAAGATCCCTTTTTGTCACTCTTTCTTCCATCATTCCTTCCATTTCCATTTCCATCCACAGACACACTATCGGACCGAAGAAACGGATTCTTGCTATCTCTCCTAGCATGCTGGTGCTTAGTTTTCTGGTCAACAGTACTATGTTTACGACTTGTTGTGTTACCGCTGCTGCTGCCGCTAGTGCTTGCTTCATCCGCTTGTACTTTCGCCTTCAAATTCGTACCCGTTGCAGCTTCGTTAGGCAACGGGACCGCCCTTGGAGATCCAACTTTAACAGACTGCAGTTCCCTTGACATCAAAGCATTGATGGTGCCAGTGGTTCCAACTTTTATGGACCCACCACCACCCTTGATGGCTTCCAGTGTCTGACCCTCAACCATGATTAATCCTATATTAAATTCCCTAAACTTATTCAAAAGATTCCACACATGATAAACATTAAACATGTTAAAAAGGTCAACAGTCGAAATTATATGAAATCTAACAACTTAAACAATAAGGAAGCAGGTAATAATTCTCTGGATGAACCTCAATCAGATTCATTACAAACTTATAAACAAATCAATCTGTTAGTGATAAATGACAGTTCATAGTTAAGTAGAACATGAAAAAGACAATGAACAACAAAACATGTTATAACAAGAGAACACTAATTGTATGAGATTAAGAAGGCTTACACACAGTTGCACAGGATTATGTTTTCAGATTTAAGGATGATGAACTGAAGAAGATATGTGTATGCAGAAAGATTGATAGTGAGAGCAGTGTGAAAGGAAGACTAGACAAGATCCGGTATTAAATATTGTATATACATTGGAAGTCACAGACAGATAACCAAAAACCCATTTTTTTAAATATTTTTTCAAGTGTTTGTGTTCCATCTTTCTTTCCTGTTGCTTTCATTGACTACTGGAGCTATTCAAATTATCATTTAATAATGCACTTGGTAGTATGATATCATTTAATACTGTCACTCTCAATATAGAAAACATAATTATGAAAAAGTTTAAATTTCTTTGTGTATGTGACATGTTAGTTAATATATAAAATAGGAGTGTACTGTTTGCCCAACTTAGGGTGGATTCAATATACACTGTTTGAACAAAACTAGTCATGTGGACAACTAGACAAGAACAACCACTTATTATAGAGCTTTAAAATACTCGTCATAAAATTAGCTAAAACATGTGGTTAGTAGGGGCATGGTCAACCCCTTCGACTGTTTCTTGTCTCACACAAACTATCCTACATCTTCTAAACATGATCGAAAATGAAAAAACCATAGGTTAGTTGCTGTGTTGCTTATTCTTTTCAGATCGGCGTAACCACTTGTACTTGGTGTTGACCAAACATATAGAGAGAAAAAGAGACGGTTATGCGAAAACATAACCATGTTACGTAGGGGTACAAATGAGCCGAACGGCTCACGATCTGCTCGAGAAAAAGCTCGAAACGAGCCGAGCCTTATCGAGTCTTAGCCGAGCTTGAGCCTAAAATAAAGCTCGTCAAGCCTTAGTGTAATATTAGTTTTTATTAATATTTAGTAGCATTTACCCCTTATTGAAAGTTGTCTCGTAAACAAGCCGAGCTTATTAAGACTTGTTTACGAACCGAGCCGGGCCCGAACCTAAAAATAAGCTTGTTTAGTAAAACGAACCCAAGCCCAAGCTTCACTTATCAAGCTCGCAAGCCTAAACAAGTCTATTATTTATATTAATTTTATTTAATATACTAATTAATAGATAATAAACGAGCCAAGCCCGAGAAAGTACCAACGGGCCGAGCTCGAGCTTTGAAAACAAAGCTCGAACCGGCTTGGCTGGTTTGCACCACTAATCTTATGTGTCACATTAACTACATGTATTCATACAGTTACTACAGTCATCACATTTAAAGCATAAACTTTATAGTTACTGAACCAAAAAATAAGGGAATTTTTACCTAAAACATCCATGTATGAAACAAAAACCCCCAATACAACTACCTCAACTGTCAAAAAAAATTATCCTTCTAGATCCCACCAGTGAGCAAACTAAAAAATGAATCTTCTTTCCCACCATTACCCCTACTATCATCACTTAACTTCTTAAGAAGCCCTGTGTCATTAGCTTTTGAAGCCTCCGGTTTCTTTACAGATATAAACGCCACTTTCTTGGGTTTTAGTTTCGGTAAATCTTGATTAGCCACCGAACTTGAACATGTAATCTGTTCCGGTTCTGGGTTCTTTATTGAAGCTTCTAAAACATCTGATTGATCTTTCACGTCTTCCGCTTCTTCAACTTGTTTACAATCATTACTAAGACCGTCCGTTAAAGAAACATTATCGGTCCTCATGGTAGCAGGGTCTTCTTCACAAGTTTTGTCCACAGTTACATCCGCCGGTTTATTGACTACTACAAAAAAGAAGGTATAACGTCGGCTTATGAACAGTTTTAGATGACTCACAATTAGGGGTGAGCATGGATCTGGTCGATTCGGTTATGGGCTAAAACCGAACCAATAACAAAAGTTTCAATTTTCAGATTTTCATAACACCAATCAGTTTCGGTTATAAATGTTTCAGTTAATACGGTTATTAAAAAAGATGGTGTGGTTAATTCGGTTATTGGAAAAGATGACTTGGTTCATTCGGTTAACTGCCAACTATGGACGTGGATGGATTCAAACTAATTTCAATTAATTAATCCAATGATTAAAAAAAACAACCACTAATATGTTATTCGGTAAAAAAATTATATCTCTTTTTGACATATACATGTTATTTATAGAAAATGTTAAGTTTTTTTTAGTGTCGGATCAATTTGGTTATCTAATCACATATAACCATAACCGAAAGTAAAAATCGGTTATCAAAAATTCAAAAGCGAACCATTGGTTTCATAATCGGTTCGGTTATTCTGTTTTTCTACTCACACCTACACAATTTCAATATTAGTACGGAACAGATAACCTTACCGCCAAGAGTGGTTTCAATACTTTCATACTCTACTGTAGATGAACCTTGACATAAGACACCATCGTTTACTGTCTCGGAATTTGTGTTCTCGGGTTCAATCATTTTCTCGAGTAAAACGAATTTGTCAGTCTCCCATACACATTCCAAATAGACAGCTTGCTCATTTGTCGGGCAGTATTCTCTATAGACCTGAAAGTCATTCACACAAAAGGATAGTTACAAAGATACGTTAATAATATATAACGACATAAAGTGGTTATAAACGAACATATTAATAGAGGAGTGAAAATGTGAAATGCCTCGATTCCTTCTTGGTTAAGTTTGATGGATTGTCGCTTTCGAGATAAGGAGGAAACCATGTTGAATGCTGCAACAACGTCGAGTAGCATCTGTTCGAAATATGAAATTAGGCTAAAAAGTTATACAAGATTATCATGATGATACTGATGCAGTGCTTACTTGCTGAGTCAAAACTCGAAGGCGTGCAAGCAGAGCCAACAGAGTTGTAGAAAATCCCATAAAAAAAGATCGAGCAAGCAAAGTAGATAACTCTCTGTGCAAAGTCAAGGAGATGAACATGAAAAATGTTACCAAAGTAATTAAAATCCTAAGAGGAAAATGTCATTTTTGTCCCTAAGGTTTGGCCAGTTTTGCGACTTTCGTCCAAAGGTTTGTTTTTCCTCATCACGTCCAAAGAGTACTAGCCAACAAATGAAAATTGCAAGATTTCAACCCTTTTGGATCCAGATGCGAAAAAACAAAACTGTGGACAAAAGTCGCAAAACTGGCCAAACCTTAGGGACGAGATGGCGTTTTACTCAAAAAAAAAAAAAGTATGTATATTGGAATGAAGGATACATAGCTGCCTTCAGCATTGGCTCCACCATCTAAGGAAAAAAGATTGAAAATGAAACTACATTCTGGAAAATAAAATTCTCGGGATGTTTGAAATCGTAAGAATCACCTGTGAAAGCAAACGTGCGGCACCCTGAAGTCGCGCCAGAAAATTATGTTTTCCACCATCAAATTTTCTTCTTTTCAAACTGTTAAACATAAATAAGGTCAACCTCAAGTCAAAAGATTGCACTATTGCGGTATATAAAATTGTTACAAAAGAGGACTAGTAAGTAACTCGAGTGGTAAATGGTAATACCTTTCCAACAGTTGAACCTTTTGCCTAGGTCGATTACCGTTGATGATGATAAAAGAGGAATTAACAAGTTCCAACAAGTTAGTGGATTGAAGAAGCTTACAGTCTCGCCTAACCTACATTAGAATAAACCTGGTCACATATACCATAAATGTAACCAACCATGGTTAAGGGATAGTAAACACCACCTTCAATAAGTACTGGAAATATGAGCTTCTGCGATGTTGGTTCTTGTTTTTGTGGATGATTCTATCAAGAACGCCTACTTCTGATTGGAGTTGACCGAGGAAAGATTGTAGTCGTGACTCGATGGTTTCAGCTTGAGCATCCATATCCTCAACTGTTAAATGACATTTTAGCAACAAAAACAAAATGAAATTTAAAAAATGATTGAAATGGTATCATCAATTTCACACTGGTTGTCAAGAAAAACAGCTTGAAGCATGCATGCTAAACATAATAAAATTTTCCGTCACCACTCACAAATACAGGTATTCCAAATTGTGTTCAAAAGCTTAAAGAACAAATACGCAAAATACTAGTCTAAATAGGTCTAACGAATTGGGTTTCGACAGCAACGGAAGAACCCAAAAATTAAAAACAGAGGATATGGCAAACTGAAAAAATGCATTAAGTAAACACTAAACAGCATTAATGTTATTAAGAAAAACTTCAAAAGTAAAACAACAAAACACAATACTTGCTCATGAGTTAGTTCACAACGCCACACGAAACCCTTCGTTCGGATATTAAAATTAACCTAAACTACAACAAATGGTAGCAAAAAACACTAGACTCAGTTCTCCTTGTAGTTTTTGAACAAACACATATAACACAATCACAAATCCAATGTTAGTTTAGTAAACGGATTATCTCACAAGATAAAACATTTTAGCTTGTATTAGGAATGCAATTCTAAACTCATGTTTTCATCAAACGACAAGTTCTTATTTCAACAACCCAAATGTTTCAATTTAGCATCCATCATAATAAATACCATATTAAGACCAATCACCGGAAACCAATCAATCATTCTCCTTACAAAAATCAGGAATTCCATATTCATAAATTAAGAAAAACCAGTAAAAGCCCTAACTAAAACAAAAATAATAGATTGCAAATTACCCCTTGTGGTCATGTGGTGGCGCTGTGTCCGACTGCCGTTTGTAGTTGAAAAGTGAAGTGAAGGTTCGTTGATTTCTTCATTGCCTCCTAGTCGATCTTTGGGCCCACCAGCCCAGACTGATATTTTTCGAAAAAAATATTCAATTTGTTCATTTAAATAACTTTGGTTCTCTTATTCGGCCACCGTAATATTTGTATTAAAGTTTTATAAATTTAGTATTAAAGTTGTATAAAATTAAAAGAATGTACTTTTAAAGTTTTATTGTGACACCTCATCTTTATCACTTGAACCCCACAAGATCAGATCAGTTACAATTGGGTGTTCTAACTCGTCACTTGAACCACCTCCCCGTTTTCTAGAAATTCCTCGTACTTCCTTCTACCAACCACATTGAAACACGTCTTCTTTCCCACCTTTTTTCTACATCATGACAGGGTTCATGAACCCATGAAGTCTTATCACGCAAAAGATAAAAAGGGTTGCGTCAGTTAAGTAGTTAAACCCGTTAAACCTAAGACTGCCCCATCCCACAACCAAGATCAAATAGTATATGAAAATCAGAAAACTCCATATACATTTCATTGGCTGAAATTTGAGTTGGTAATTTGCTTACGAATAATTCAGTTTCGATTGTATTTTATCTTAAACAAATTATTTATATATATATATATATATATATATATATATATATATATATATATATATATATATAATTTAAGAAGTTGTTAGCTATAATGAAAATTAAATTGACATGTATGTAACTCACAAACATAATGTTATCTAACTATGTGTAACGTGATATCATCTCATTAATTAATACATATTTTACATTAAAAAAACTAAATTAATATTGTTGTAATTTTCATGACTTATATATTTATTTAATTGATTATATTTTTTAAGGTAACATCCTTATTTTATAATTAAAATAATAAGTAGAATTAATTTTTATGAAGTCATATGAATTTAGTATTTGTGTCGTGTGTATATTTATAGAAGTCTATAATTAATTGAAAAGTTCGATTTGAAATAGTCCATGAAATCGAACTACGATTAATAAATACAAAATTGCAGTAAGATATGAGTTCAACCACATTAACACACCATGAGATTCGTCTACAATTGATTTCTCAAACAGCTTTGAAAGTATCTAAAGGGTAAGAAATGTAATCGCTAAATTTTTTTTCTCAAAAACAATTGAAAAAAAAAACATACGCTCAGATCAGACTAAAAAACTGTCGTTCAACACGGGGAATCAGTTCTAGTTAAATTAAAAAATAGCTGAAAGAGAAACAAGGTCGAACAAGCAAAAAAGTATCTTTGATCTATTATTGTGTCCTAATGGGGTGTTTGGCACTAATTAAAATTGTTTATTGCTTCTTGACTACGCAGATAAAATAGTTTTTAAGTGTCTGGGTTAGCTAATCGAAAATCCAAAACTGCTATCTAATCAACTGGGAGTCAAATAAGTAATATGAAGTTTGATTTTTGTTTCAAAGCGCAATAAGCAGATAAGTTGTTATCAGGGGTGTGCAAAAAAACAAATTAACCGATAAAATCGAACCAAATAAAAAACGGATGGGTCAGTTACTTGTTTTTCTGAAAATTAAAAGTAGCGGGTTGGTTATGGTTATTAATGTTTCCATACCACCATAACCAAACCGAACCGAGATATAGTAAAATCTTTGTCGGATTTTGGACTTTTCACCATTTTTTTTTCAATTATTGATGTTTTTAGTCAAATATTTGTTAGAATTACGGGTTGTATCATATCATTTTGGTTGAATGTTTGTTTAAATTTATGGATTATCATATTGTTTTGTTTGAATATTCATTAATAATTGGTATTAGTGTTATAGATTATACGTATTTTTTAATCTATGTAATATACTACTAATATATAGAAATGTGTAACAATTTTTTTCATGGTCAAAAACAAAAAGCTAAGCTATTTTTTGTTAGGCCTAAATTCACAGTTAACTTATTCATCACCGACTCGCTATAAACATCAAAACCGATTAACCGAAACCACCGTAACCGATCGGTTATAGTTATCCAACATTGCGGTTATGGTCTTTTTAGAGTCAAAACCGACCCATGCACACCCCTATTAATTAAAGTTTTAGATTGTAATTATCCGTAATTAACACATTAAGATGTTTAATACAAAACGAATTCAAATGTGATCATAAGACACTTTTCTAACCACCTCACTCTTATCATTCTTTAAGAACTTCTGAATTTTGACCTGTTTCAATTCAAAATAACAAGCTCAAAAACAATATTCAAAAATAGTGTTGAAACCAGAAACCTCATCTTCATATTGTACCTTCTGCTACACCTGCAAATCATTAATAATGGATGGCCTTACAAATGTAATCAAAAGCTCTTTCTTGTACAAAACATTGAACAAAATCCAACATTTATCAAAACACCAGAGGATGCATTGTGAAAATACAAAAAAAAAGACATTAAAATTCTAAACATTTCATAAGAAGTTGATTATACATGCTGCAGAACTCTTTTCAATAATTTCTAATTCCTTCCTCACATCTCTTCGCTTCTTTAGATCTCGTGGCTCGGTTTTACACCACCAGACATCCATCTTCTCCAAAACACGTGCATACTTCAAAACACATTTGAGGAAACATATTTCTGAATCATCAGCATGAAAGTTCTTAAAAGTCAAAGTCTTGAGATGATGTGATATTCATATTGGTACCCGTAACCAGATCAAATCATTTTCACCAAGCCGCATGCACCGATCAAATCCCTGTACAGTGTTTTACAAAACCATACATCAACATGATACTTTCATATAAATATAACCTTATAACTTCTTGTTATCAAAAGATTAGATTGCTACGGTGAATTAATTATCATTTTTTTAATGGACAGTGTTGAAATGTGTAACCTGAACCCAACCCATATTAATGATTTATTATCTGTGTCAAAAATTTAATCCCTAACCCACACAAACATAAAATCGGGTCAACCCGAACACGACCCGTTTATTCCGTATTTTATATGAGTCATACATGTTGACGAGTTATAAGCGGGTTGTAAGCAGGTTATCGATAACGTTTCTATGGTGAGTATGAGTGTGACAAGTAAATAATATGATGTGCCACAACTAACATTATTATGACTAACCATGTAAATTGAAGGGGCGGCAATTCTGAATTCGACCCGAACCCGACACGAAAACAAACAGGTTTGAGTCAACTAACATGACCTGTTTAGAAAAAACGGGTCAGATTCGGGTAGATCCGTTTAAAAACAGGATGGGTTTGGGTTGACCCGTTTACATACTAACCATGTAAAATGGAAACTATAAAAACAAAAATATATAAGTTTTTTTTTGTAAATACCTAGACGGGTTAACGGGTCAACCCAAACCCAACCTTTTTTTCGGGTCGACTCGAACCTGACCCATTTTTTAACGGGTCATGCTAGTTGACCCAAACCTGTTTTCTTTTTCGTGTTGGGTTCGGGTCGAATTAAGAATTGACTACCCATCTTGCTAGATAGCATGCTAACGTGCCAACCCGTTTTTATATGGGTCAACCCCTATCAAATACTTTACCTCGGAGAGATTAATAGCTTGTAGAGTTGGACAGAAGTTGAGCAAATCCATAAGTGCTCCAAAAGTGTAATTCCCAATTTCCATAGTCAAGACTAGATGGGTCAAATTTGAAAATACGGGAAAACGGTTCAACATGCTACCTGCATACATAAGACCCTTTGAAAAGCAAAGAGATCACAACCACAAAAAAATCAGTGTGAACTAGTTCTGACTATTCATTAAAGTCATATTTTGGCTTGCTAATTACCTCCATAGTGCGATTAGATACCTTCAAAAACACAACATTCCTTAGCCCTTTAAGTGGATCAACAGCACGACACGCAACTTCTTTTTGTCTCCCATGTAGAATAGGAATGTGAATGCATGCTTTAACCAGTGACGGTACATTACTCAAGAAAATCTCATTTGATAAATATCCAATGTACTTCAAACATGTAAGGTTTTTTGCATCGATCTTGATTTTACAGACATTAGGTTCATAAACCGGGAGGTCGTCTATGGTCAACCTTTTTAAGGTCGAACTGGAAATCGTAAAATTCTTCAAGTTCACGCAATCACAATCCAACAAAACCAATTCTTCTAGAACCGCACAGCTTGAGAATAGTTTTTCCGTACAATCATCACTCGGGAATGTAACTAGTGATAGATGCAAAGCTTTTAGGCATGGAAAAGAAACACGAGGCGGGATTTCAATTATACAATCCATTTCGATTTTCAAGATAACCAACGATTTGCAGTCGAACATAGATTGAGGAATTACGGATGCGTCCTCTGCAAAGATACAAAGATCAAGCTCCCGAACGTTATGCATAATTGCACTAGAAATCCATGAACTTATTCGCAGCGAATTAAACCAAACACGACATGATAAACGGAATTTTTCAATTTTTGATGCATCTCGTAACCTGAGGATTCTTTCTACAAAGTTCATGAAGGAAGTTGATTCAGAAGAATGTTGACAATCCACCTCACTTGCATACAGCAAAGTATCATCAAAATCGAGATTCGGAACTGAAGCCCATATGTTCTTCCATCTTTTGGATGACACGGAGGTCTTTACAACTTCTTTTGTGGCAAAAACGATAGTATGTGATGAAGTATACAATCCGGCAGATTGCTGATATAATCAATCATATCATCTCTATGTTCAACTTCAAGTTGCTTGTGGTGTTTGCTTTCACTCATGGTTAGCCTCTTTGATTTCCTAAACACTCAACAAATTATCATACAAGAAATCAGTGCTACTTATATAAAATAATCCTTTCAAGTTTCAACCACATATTGTAATTATGTGCTGAAGGTGAATCAACATACAATAGAACCGTAACAACTAACCTAAATTCACGTATGCAATAAATAACATAAACCCTAGGTAGCACTATAGAACAAGAAATAACAAATAGATTGACTTCTGAATCGTTTCGATTTGATTTCTCGAAATTACTAAGAGTAGCAGGTCAATCGATTAATCAGATAAGTATGATGCACAGCAAACATTCTAAAGCAGATCATAACAAGTGTGTATCATCAAAAGTTCCATTTGTACTATATATATATGTTATCCGATGCTAAGGATTCTTGTCATCAATTATCACAAATAATCAGTATAATGTATGCATAAACAGCTAAAAGAGTTGATGAAGTTGTAATTTATAAATACAATAGTGAATAGATAACATAAACCCTAGATCTACAAGATTGGAAGAAACAGACTGATTGATTGATTGTTGTTCGATTCTTTCAAAATGAATTGGAGAGAACAGGAAGAGTTATAGGATTCATGTACGAAGTCAATTGATTAAGTATCATACCACACTAATAATCAGGTTCTTATTATATATAATAATCGAATAAACGAACTACAGAATGTGTTGAAAATAATCATGGCAATGTTTATGAAGATAAACATATAAAGAAGGCTAACTTGTGATTGTGGATTATCGGATATTGCCCTTCGTTCATGGAAGAATCATACTGGAAATATATCTTGTGTTCACGAGTACTAACTAATGTTCATTAACACAAATGAAAACAAACGAACACAAAAAAAGTTCACAAAAAAAATATATAATACCCTGACACTTATTAAATATTTTATTTGTGAGAGAATTTTGAAATATTTAAATAAAATATAAAACCAAAAACACTAATGAACTATCAAACACAATCAAATACGTTACCGAACATTCACAAACATAAATGAACGAACATGACCTCTGTTCATGTTCCTTCATTTAACTAAACGAATGAAATTTATTGTTCGTGTTCGTTTGTTTAATAAACAAACGAATTTTCCGCCGAACGATTAACGAATTATTCACCAAACCTTTGGTTCGACACTTATTTCTTTCTCCGTCTCCCCACTTAACTTTTAACTCTAACATCGTTGCAGTCCACCGTCATCTCTTCCCAACACTCGTCGTTTACAAGTTTGGTCTTCGTCATCCCCATTGTAGGTGGTTTACATTACACAGGGGTTTTGTATGTTCATCGTTCACCCCATCCTACACCTATGTAAACATCATGTATAGAGTTTTTGATGGGAGTCCAGGTTGTTTAGTGTTAGGATTTTAATTTGCAAGTGGTTAACGAAAGTGTAATGATAGGATTTAAAGGCATAATGGTGAACTATTTAGAGGGTTATAATTTGTGTCATAGAGGTTCACTAGAACCCTCTCATATTTCCCTAATGTCAATGCATTTTGAGTTTGGCTGGGAAAGTGGCTTCTGTAATGCGCTTAGAACACCCGTAGTGGGGGGGGGGGGGGGGTTTGGGTGTTCTTTCCTCAAAAAACGCTGCCAAACCGCCCCATGGGTATTTTCAAAAAAATTGTTTTGACGTCCTTTTTTCCACGTCTTCTTCATTATGTTTTGGCCATTGACAGGTTGAATGGTTTTGTTTGCTCAATAACATTTTTTGGATGGTTTTTTTTTTATTTAATTGTTTAACACCACAATGCCCACATCTCACTACACCCATTTTATAAAAACGCCTCATAATGTCCCTTTGTTGACTGGACTTCCACGTGTCGCAAAACGCCCAAGGGTAGGGGCATTATTTATGTGTACCACTACACATGGTCTTAATGAACTTTGATTTACATACTAACGCTATAGGGCGATATGGCTTGTTGAGGTCATCTGCCTAGGAGTTACTTGTTGGCGCACTTATGTGTATGGCCTTGTCATCTCATCTTGTGATGTTCGGCTCCCCGTTCAGTTGAGTGTCATGTTAGCAGGTGTGTTGTCGACACAACAGTGTTATTGATGCAGGGTTATCTACGAGATTAAATTGAAGATTATTTTTATTATCTATCATTTGAATTTCTTATTTTATTTTTATTTAGTTTCCTATTCAGATGATTCCTATTCTATATAAACAGATCTAGGGTTATTGTTTTAGTAGTTTTTTGTTGATTGAAGAACATTCTTTCTTGTTCTTGAACCTTTGGGTTCCTTTTATACAACCTACATTTTTAGCTGTACTTTTGTATGCTTTGTTCTTCTGCAGAAAAAAAAATTGTAAAAAGTTGAACAAGAAACAGAAAAGAATATGGGATTGCAGACATATGACATATCCCAACTAAGGTAGCAACAATAAACTTATAAGAATAGGGGAGTGTGATACACGCACAGACGTTAGACCTAATTTGAGATTTACCTCATCGATCAGTATGCTTCGAAAGCAAAAGCAACATGTTGAAAGAACCATAAACGATGAACAAATCGATATTACACAAGCATCATCAAAATGAACTTACTTACTCGCCTTGATCAGATTAATGATGAACAAATCAATATTACACAGGCATCATCAAAATGAACTTACTTACTCGCCTTGATCAGATTAATGCTCGAAAAAAAAATTACAGTGTTGCTTTCAAAAGTTGTCCAAGAGAACTAGATATTTTTTAATGAGAAGGCAAAAAAGCGAGTAAAGGAGCATGAAAAAGGTGTACGACACCCCTCTATACGATGCGTATAAAGCAACAAGTGTCGTATTACTTTTTGTGATTCCCACGCCAGACAACGTCATAGCAAGGTCAGATCTGTCATGCCATGTATTGGCCAATACGTGACGTATACACTGACACCACTTCAAACTTTCACTTATGTTAGCCTCTCTTAACAAATAAGTACTTCCATTCGCCCAAAACTTCCATTTATGTCATTTCAAAACAAGTTTTAACATTCTAATATGGATAAAAATAAGGCAATTGTTCATTAGGGGCAGACGAAGTTATTTTTCCGTTGGAGAGTTGCAACTTGCAAAGCGAAAGCTAGCACTGTCATTAGTCATATCGCCTATATGAATTATTATCGACAAAAAAGTTAATAGTTTGGATTATTAAATCCAATTTGCCTTTCTTTAATCATCATACAATTGATCAATTATCAACATTCCAAAGAAGGAACAACCAAGGAGTGGAACACCAGTTAGTTTACACATTAGTAATTTACATAACAATACCAAAACATCATATTCAAATTTAAAACCTCTAAATATGATCAGTCTTTTTACTACTCCAAAAGCTTGATATTAATCAACTATGATGACACCACCTGCATCATTCCCTAATCCACTTCCCAGCTTTCCCTTTTTACTTTGTGGAACACCAACACATGACTCTTTGAGTGAATCAATCTTCCTCTTGGTGGCATTGCATATCTTCTTCAAACTCACCAAAATGTCATCAAACTCATCTTCAGCAAACTCAAAATCACATTTGTATCACAATTTTCTTGTTCAAACTTCCCACATTCCACTGATGCATTCACCCTCTCACCTAAAGATGAATCTTGCTCGTTTTCGACACCCATTCGATCCACATTCTTCCACCAATCGTAGTACCGCTTTGAAACCCCGGGTTGGAACAATCTTGATGGAATGAAAAACTTTCCAAACGTACTTAATTTGTAACCAGAGAGATCATCACCAGGAATGTCTTGATCAAACCCAAATTGCATAGCCACACGGTGAGGATGATATTCCGCTTTACAACCCAGCCCTTTAAGCTCACAAGGCGTTATAAAACGAACGAAAGACTGCAAATCATCATCTAAGACCAGCGAATCAGATATAATCTGTTCAGAATCTTGGTAATACAATGGCTGCTTCCAGTTTTGCATACCAACAGCATATGGTCTCCAAATGAAACTCTCAAGATTGATCATATGCGAATGCAACAACGGTAAACTAACATTCGAATTTAAAGCGTGCCAACACGCTAATCTTGGCTCACAGGGCCTAAGCTCATTGGGCCCTTCTGGTTCTACAACTGGAAACCTTTCATACCCCCAAATCTGAACCAACTGAAATGGTCCCAAAAGATTCACACAAGTACTCGATTTCGATTTCGAATAACTCGAGTCCACATATTGTTCTTTCAACTTTGACAAACTATGATAAATATACGCAAGAACCGCAGGCGCGAGAGCCAGTTTAACCCCTTGCGATAGTCTCACCGCAATTGGGATCACATGTTTCCCTACCGAATCTTGATCACCCGAAGGAAAAACAAACCTAGACAACCACAATGCCAAGAACCCAACATGTTCATATTCTTGTTCGTGTTCGTTAGTGTTCGTCATAAACATTTGTATCCACTTGGAATGCGAAGCCTTTTTCGACTTACTTCTAACTAACTCTAACCGAAACCGGTCCATTTTCTCAACTTTTCCCGCCAAATCCGGGTTAAAGCAACATCGTTATTAACAGAATCACCAACAACTGAAAACCCACCAAGAATCATAACATCTTCTAAAGTAACAGTGGCTTCACCCCATGGGAACACAAATGTGTTGGTTGGTGGGGTCCAAAAGTGTGGCAATGTTGAGATTATGTTAGGGTTGCAAGGGGTTTTATAAATGGAACTCATGATGGGGTTGAATATACCGGATTTTATCCACGTGGTGCTGTGTTTTTGGGCCATTTGATCGACCCATCTGGCCCATTTGGCTGGTGGGTGTCTCCATGGTTTGAAGTTGAAGTGTGGGTTGGGTTGTTTGGAGATGGGTGCGGGTTTATGGAGGGTTTTAGCGAGTGGGTTTAGGAATGTTGCGAGTCTTTGGGGGAAGTGGTGGTGAATTGTGGAACCCATGAGGTCGAGCTTTTGTTGGTAGATGGAGAGTGGTGGTTCGTTCGCCATCACTGTGTGGTGGTGGTGGTGGTGGTGGGTGTGGTTGTGATGGTGGGGGGGAGTGGAACGGTGGTGATATGAAAAACGCCGGCCCTTTTGGTGTTATTGATGACTAATGAGACTTTGAATTTCAAAGTTCGAGTATCTATCCAAAATCTCTATTTCAAACTAATTATTACTTTTGGAAGTGCATTGGTCTAACGAAAAAGATAGCTTTTGGTAGGTAGGGTAAGTGAATTACCTTCTATATAACTCATTTTTAATCTATCATTTAAAATTATTATTTTAAGGTTATGGTTATGATTCAAACCATTATTTTTTTATTTTAATATACTTTTGCAAAAAGGAAAAAGAGATATTAAAAAAAGATAGAAAGTCTATGGTTTAATCCATGAAAATCATAGTGAATGAGATAAAGAGGTGATGTAACAATCCATCAATAGTCCTACGTGACACAGATAACCTAACCCATGTCTCACCCACACCCTTCAGGCTAATAAAAAACTGAAATAACGAACTGTAACTGAAAAAATTAAACCGAGACAAAAATCAATGGTTTGATAATCACATTGTTAACAACGAAAAGTATTTATTCGGTTTTCGGATAATTATTTTCAATAACCAAATTGAACTCAAAAGTTATAATAATATGTCAAATTCATATATTTTATGTTTAAGTTTAAGTTAGTTAAGTGTTTAACCCATGTTACTAAGATTTTTTTATTTTATTCTTAATTGTTAAATATTTATAATAAGAACGTTAACATGTTTATTTATCATTGAAACAACTTATCCATTCTTACAAGAAATAACGAAATTTAATATAAAAATTAAATGATTTTCAAAGTATTATAAAAAAAACATTAAAAAAGAATAAGAAAAAACTTTGAATGAACATTAAAATAAATTAAAAGGTTAGGTTTATATTAATAATTTTAATTAAAAAGAATAAATATATTAACTTAAATATAAACATTTAAAAAAGATTCTTAAACTTGAGTTATACTTTTTGTTTTTTTTATCTTACCTAATTTGTTTTAAAATTCGAATCGTTGCTAAAACCAAAAAAACTGAATCCGAACGGTTTCAAAAACCGAAAACGAACTTTCGATTACTGTTTCGGCTTTACCCAAAAGCCAAACCGTACACACCCCTAGCTTTTGATAATTGAGTAAATGATAGCTATAGTCAATTTGTCAACAGTATAAGATGAGATTATAGTTTTTCATTAACTAAATAAACACACATTCACCATTGCTCCAAATCTTTTTTTTTTTTATTACAGCAAGGTTTCTTACTTCTGAACCACACTAAATTATACTAATTACGCTCTATATCAGAATCTGAATCCGAATCTTTTTCAAAAGCCTCTATCACTCACTCAAAGCTAAAATAGCAAAAGAAATGCTACAGGCTTTTTAAATGGATCACTTGAATCTCAGAAGAATCAGCTTGCAATTTTGCATAGTTAGTGACTACTTAAAGGTATGTGTTTATTAATTATCTTAAGTTCTAATTGTCATTCTCACAAAATCAGATAAAAAGAGCATGTTAATAAAATAATGACGTAACTAACAAGTACGACAAACTTAAGTAGAATATATAATTATTCTTAGTTATAAAAATAACCACATTAACCTTTGTGGCAACTTGATTCACATTTTTATTAAAATAAAGTAAAATATATATAATAACGATATTTTCGTTATTCGTTGGAAATGAACAAGTATCATATCATATATAAAGACCAAACGAACATGAAGGTATAATAAAATACAATGTAAATAGATTGATTCAAATTTCAAACCATTGTTTTGAATAATGTTCTTGACTATAACTTATGCAACTATAACAATGAATGAACTAATCCATTAGCGTTGGTTGATTCAAATTTCAAACCCAATGTACAACAACCGAAACAATATGTGCACTGCTGGATATGGCTCTCGCACTCGAGATAGCACCGGGTTATTTTATGTTTTCGGTTTTTTGAAAAACAATGCAGATAGATGAGTTTTGAGAGTACTTCTCTTAAGTTGCTGGAAAAATTACAGACCCTGTATGTATTATCTTTTGCATATATAGAATAGAATGAACCATTGTTCATCTTATACACAGATAGTAAGAAAGCAATTTAAACTCATTGAATCTTATAAAAACAATATAAACAAGCATGTAATAAACAAGGTTTAATTTCTTTTAAATTGATTTAAGTTGTAAGAAAATCTACCATTGGTTCCGACCCAACTCTGCACCTGACCCAAACCATTGTTCAATCACACCTAAGACAATCTACCTTGAGCTAACCTTCAAATATACAAAGGCGGCTCTTGGCGGCGTGCGTGTAAAAAGTGCAAAGTACGTCATCAAAACAACACATTGGGCCCCTTTGTGACAACTTAGATTTTTCAGGTTAACTCCGTTAGCATAACCCCGTTATCTTTAACATGATTTAAGACATTCATTATAGCATTTCACTTCATATTGGTTGGTTAAGTGTGTCAGTTAGTACATGAACACTCACGTAACAATAATTCGACGAATCAACCGAATTAACAAACTGCACATAAGTCTGACCCCGAACGTTAGTGAAACATGGATATGGAATTGCAAACATATAAATAATAATATAATTGAGTGGAATTATATGTTATTTGATTACATGGACTACTTGTTAGTTGTTTCTCGTAATTGCGAACAATGTGCGTTTTTGTGTGATCTAGGGTTATAAAAATATTTATTTTTATAAAGAAACTAGTGGGTTTTATTTTTATAGACTTGAGCTATTAAAAATTAGTAAAAATGGTTTAGTGGGCTTGTGTTAGCTAGAAAGGGCAACCAAAAGTTACAAAAGCCCACCAAAAGGCCCACCCATGGGTTTTAATTAGTCAAAAAAATACATAACCTAACCCTAAATCCCCAAAATACATATGCCAACCCCACCTCCACCATAATTTCAAAATTTTGCCTTTAAAACACCATTCCACTTTGATTTGTTGCTTGGATCTTTCAAGAGCTGGCTTGATCGATTTCAATACCCTTAACGCTTACAAGTAAGTTTTCTAGATCAATTTGATGTTTCTCATGAGTTAAACATTAGGGTTTTGATTATAACTTGATATTGATGATACTTGGTTATTTAATCTGATGTATTTGGGGTTATGCATGATGTACGGGTCGGATTTGGGGTAAACAAGATCATAAACACGTTTTTGGAAAGAGCTGAAAGTAAACAGATTATGTCCAAATCTTTACAGCCGACTTTCGTTGGCTGTAACAAGGTCAAAACTTAAAGAAATCCATTCTTTCTTTAGTCTAAGAAGAACTTTCAGGAAAAACCTTTCAAACCCCGTTGGAATGGCATTTTTTCGACGAAGAATGAATATTTTATGAATTTTTCCGTATTGAAGGTTCAGGCTGCGTTTTCTGGTAGAATTTGCAGCCCATTACGAGTGTCATAACTCAATGTAGGAATTGATTTATAATCTCAAATTTTTACTGTAGGAAGTTCCGATAGGTCATAAAAATCTCCAACTGGAATTTCGTAAAAAGAATAAACGAGGATTTTTAAATGATTTTTGGCGTAAACTGTCATCAGAAAGTTGTTGATCAGATCTAGGTGTAGAGAATGATTTTTATTGATTTTTGTGAAAAGATTCAGGTTATGAAAAAAAATTCGCAAGTATTCGGGAACTAAATGACACGTTGTATTAAAATATCATAATTTTATGATTTCGTTTAGTTTTTTAAATAAATTCCGAAAAACTGTCTTATAACTGACATGAAACTGCATTAAGCTGAAAGTATTTGTGAACGTGTTAAATATGATTATATGTTGCAACAAAGTGTTGTATGTTATTAGAAACGTTAACGGATGTCTATGAATGCACCTTATGTAATTAGACGATCATATGCCTAAACTTATCTAAATGAGTAATTGTATGACAACGTGATTCGGTGACTATGTGTTAGACTACGTGTAGGATTCATAAATTAAACTAATTGAAACAGTAAACATATCAGGAGGAGATTGACTTTCCTGATTTGTAACATTTGTGTAAATCGGGTTTCGAAAACCCGCCTCTTTTATCAATCAAAGAACATTTGTTTACGTGTTTAGTTATTTATTTATATATAATGATTAAATTAAATGTTTAAAAATAAATTTATAAATAAAATTTAAAGATCTAAACCATTAATTAAGAAAAACAAATCAACTAATTAATAATTATTTATAATAATAAAAACAACTAAGGAAAAGCGGTTTTAAAAATAAATGGGTGAACCGGGAGTCGAACCTGGGTTCCCCCGGATACACACGCACAACAAACACCGCTGCGATACACACACAAGTTGTGTAAATTCTGGTTTCTTATTATATCTATATTGAGGCTGAGAAGAACCTGCAATCCACAACCACACCTCCTCGCCGGAGATTCACGCGTGTTTCCTAAACAAATTCGACAACTGTCCGTCTAAGTTTGGTAAACGCACAGCCGCGATTGAACTGGCAATCAATTCGAACCAATTACCAAAACCGAGCTCTCGACTCTCCACTATAAATACCAGTCGAATCCCCCTTCAGAACTCGCTCATATTCTCTATTTACTCTCTAAAACTCGGTCGTCGGAAAAGCTCTGTTCCACCAGAGACCCACCGAAATCGTCGGAATCCACCCACCGGAATCGTGCCGCCACCTCTGTTACGATAGACCTCTTCTACTATTCTTTTTAAATTTCACCTAATTAACATCATATGCGGTCGATCGCTAACAAAAATCAGAATGAATAAGAAAATCTATTCAGGCGGGTATAAGTTCTGGTTTAATTTTTAAATGAAGAAGACGAAGGGGTTAAGTGTTTTTACGTAATTAAAACGAATGTTTCAAACGGGTTAGACACACAGTCCAGTGGTGGACTGTGTGCAAGCACAATATACACGTCCCTGGTTCGAATCTGGCTCATGACCGCATAAATACACATAACCGTTTTTTATTTGGGATGAAATATATCAGTGGAAGTATGTATACAAATGTAATTAAAATCGGGTTAGACACACAGTCCAGCGGTGGACTGTGTGCATTACACGTGAATGGTACCGAGTTCGACCCTTGTGCCTCACCGACCCCCCCCCCCCCCCCCCCCGCGAAATAAAATCCATTTTTTAAGCCAAATTTCATTGACGCACAGTAAGTTGTTAAGTATAATAATATTCCGATATTAAGCGGGTTAGACACCCAGCCCAACTGGTTGGGCTGGGTGCAAAATAACACTGAGGTCGCGGGTTGGAAGCCGACCCTTCACACCGGTCCGATAATTTAAAAATGTTTTTAAATTAAATGATTTCTGAAATAAATAAATAAGGGTACAAGAATAATTGAAAACAGAATCCTTACGGGTTAGACATGTAGCTCAGTTGGAAAAGCTGCGTGCATACAACCGCGAGATCTCGAGTTCGAATCCTGTCACATGCATTCAATTTCGCACACAAACCCTGTCAGATCTAACTGTCAGATCTGATAGTTTTATTTTAAAAAGAAAAATTAAATTATATGTCATATATCCTTATATTTTAGCAAAAAGTAATACATCAAAATATAACTTTGGAGGCTATAAAATCTCAACAAAATACCATAAAAATAACCTAAAAACCTAACCAAAAAGTAGTAAGTCCAAATATTAATTTGTTTATATTTTTGTTATCGAATTATTATCTTAGGTTAGTATTCGTTCGTCGATCAAATCCTTTCCTCGTGCGCTCTCCCTTCCACTCAAGAATACGCACCCAAAGTGATTGAAACTCTACAAATTCCCTGTTTTAATTACGTTTTGGGGTGTATCATGTGTCGTACCATTCCTTTATTTTATTTAAACACTTGTACTTATATCTTTTTGTGATCAAATGTGTATTGGTTGTTGTGTGGTTTATATGTGGATTAAATTTATCATTTCAGTGCACTCATTTCATTAGGCCCATCAGTTCCTCATGGGATACGGGTTGAGCATCAGGTGCCACATTAGATCGGCTCCATTTGATTGAGCCTTGATCTCAGATCCATCATCATTCATGTCATATATTCATTCAATGTGGTTTGTGATTGATTGCATATTTATATTTGCTCACATGTGATTTATGCACGAATTTTCTTTAATAAACAAAACAAGCAATTATTTAAAATGTTTTATCAAGGTTCACTCGCCAACTTTTGTTGACCCCAAAATCTCCTCTTTTTACACATGATACAGGTGATCAAATTGAGGAAAGAAACACTTAGGATGGCCTAGAAGAATAAGTTATTGCGTTGGAATAAACATTTAGATTTTTTTTATTTGTATTTGTATGAATTTTGTTTGTTTTTAAATTTGTAATTTGAATTTAATAAATATGAAACTTCTTAGTAAATATCATGAGCTTTGGTGATAACCCAATCATGCCCCGTCTTTTATTCCGCTGCGGGTCGGGGTGTGACAGATTAGTATTAGAGCTTGTGACTATAAGGATATAGGATATGTTATTAGACCCTTAGAGCCTATACTATAGTTGATTAAATTTTAATTGTTTATGTGTTACATGCAAAATTCATGATGTTTATATGTTTCATGTTTATTTTCACACACAATAGTATGCAAGCACTCTCACAAGTACATGTTAATATGCAATGCTCATCATAGTTCATATCCTCATAACATGTCATACCTATGAAAGCACACACCTCACGATTTCCATGATTTTTGCAATGTTTTCGTGTTTTTCAAATCACATCAAAGTGAGTTTTCACGACGGGCATGTAGTAACTGGAAGGGTACGAGTACCGGTAGTCGGAACGTCCTGTCTAGGCTTGGCATTCGTATAAATCCAAAATAAAGGACCAGTTTGCCTACCTGGGGACTAACGATGAGAGTACGAAGGACCTATTAGGCCAAAGCATGCTATACCAAACGTCGTGTGAGCTAACCCCACTTTGAGTTGTCATTGTGTCTACACCTGGACACCCTCCGACCATACATCTCGCAATCATGTTTTACGATTTTCATTCGGGTGGTGCGAGTGTTAACCCGCCGCCACCAATGTGAATCCTACCAAGCCCAATAGTCATGGGGGCCCACATGACTACACAGGCAATGGTATGGGGGACATTTGGAGGCCCAAACATGAGCAAACCCAAGACATCTTATGGATGTAGTTAAATTATTTTCAGTTATGTTGTTTTCATTCTTTTTACAACACATGACACCTAGGAAATTCTTGAACTCACAATCTTCCTACATATGTCCTGTAGATGTCGGCTAGGCAATTACGTGGAGGTAGAAGGTTTGGAAAGTCAAACGAACGCCGGCCACGCAAATTGCTAAACAAATGGCCGCAGTGCTTCCTGACATCATGCTACAAGTTCAACAAGCCCTCACCGCTAATCCCATCAACCCTCCCAACCAAGAAGACCAAAGCGTCACCAACCCTCCTCCCAAAACCCCCAAATGCACCTACAAACACTTCAAATCCTGCGATCCCCCAAAATATGAAGGGACTGAAGGTGTCACAGCTCTCCTTCACTGGTTTGAGGAGATGGAAAACACCTTTCTCAATTGCGACTGTCCTGAGGAACGTAAGGTATGTTACGCGACTCGAAGGTTGTTTGGGGTAGCCCTTACCTGGTGGAACACGGAAAAGGGTAAGCGAGGTGTTGAAGATGCATGGCCTTAACATGGGAAGAGTTAGGGGAAATCATGACGAGACGCTTCTATCCAAGAAGCGAAATCAAAAAGCTAGAAGACGAGTTTCACGCATTGAAACAAAAGGAAGGAGACCACACTTCATACAATAAGAGATTTCTCGAGTTGAACCAGATGATCCCCAATCTGTTCACCTCATTATACCGTCTAGTTGAACACTACATTCGAGGCCTCCCCTCGAAAATCCAAGATTCGGTTTTAAGCACTTCGCCTGCAACACTTGAAGCCGCTACGGAACTCACTGAAAATCGCATTCGAAACGGCAAATTCAAAGATGAGAAGAAGAAAACACCCATTGAGACCCCAACTCCAAATACCCAGGTTCATCCTTGAAGTTTGCTGGTAAGAGGAAGCGAAATGGCAAGAATTTTGCTGTCACCCAAACCAACCCTTCCATCAATGCTGCCCCAATCACCCAAGTTGCCCCTCCAGCCGCACCATTCAAAAGGCCATACACTGGCCCACACCCGAAGTGTAACCGTTGTCAATACCATCACCCTCCTGAGAACCCCTGCCAACATTGCAGCAGTTGTGGCCGTGCGGGTCACACCATCCAAATCTGCCGTACCCTTCAGCGATTGAACCGCAGTCAACCTCCAACCCAAACCCAAACCCAAAATCAAATAGTAGGCCAAGCCCAACAACCCTTACTTCTACCGCCTACTCAACTCGCAGCCCAACCATACTACCAACCCAACTATCCCATGATGCAACCCATGCGAGCCTGTTTCAATTGTGGGGACCCAAACCACTTTAGGAACACTTGCCCTGTAACATTTGTCGAAAACGGGTTTTCCAAACCCGCTCCATTTGTAATCGAATATCAAGTTATAAATGTTCGTTGCGTATTTATGCCTATTTTGATTTTTAATGTTACCTAATTAATAAACAAACTAATCTATAAAAGTTATAATTGATAAAAAGTAAAAATAAAACAATTAAAAATAAATTGAGGCTGCCGGGACTCGAACCCGGGTCAGCCGGAAGAGATCTCAACGACTTAACACACACACGCATAACCACTCCACCGCTTGTTGTTTTCTGTCAACTCTAGGAGACAAATGAGCTTTATAGTCAATCATAGATCAACCGGTTGCGCCAACTGAAAACCGTAATCGGCTATTCAACCGTCCAAAATGTTTGATTAAACGCGAATTCTGGTTTATAACCGATGCACCGACGATTCTAATCAATTCAGACATTGAATTAACTTAAATTCTAATGATGATCGGTTTTATAACCGAAGATATTCAATACCTGAATTACTTCAATCAAAGACCTCTTTCGCGACTCAGAAACACTCTACAAACCCGCCATTTCATTTTCGTCAAACACTCAGTTCATCAGAAACATTTATTTTACTCGCCGGAAAAATTCTGCAGTTCGCCGGAAAACCGTATTTTTCATTAAAACGGTAAGTCTTTCAATACCGTCGTGGTCTAACAATTGTTAAGCTATTTCTAACTCAAACCTTTCAATTGAAATCGAATTCAGACGCTGTTATCGAATAATTCCAGTTCGCCGGAAAATTTCTGGAAATCTTTATTTTCATCTGTGAAACGGTAAGGACATTCAAACACTCTGTAAACATTTGTTTAGCACTTCAATTCCACGATTAGCTAATCAAAACGGTTAATTTGCTTGCTCTGTTGAAGTTCATAAAAACAGAGCCGACACCTTGCCGGAATTCTGTGAGAAATCATTCACCGGTATGTTTACTTCTAAATATCGTTTCTGCCATTTCATATTAGTCTGTACAATGTTTATCAATCGAATTAAACAAGATATAATGGTGTAATCGCAGTCTATAATTTCGAAATGAAGAAGACGATGATAGTTTGATTATAAGTTTAATAAATTCTGGATATTATCTCGGGTTAGACACACAGTCCAGCGGTGGACTGTGTGCATTTACATATCACACGCCGCGAGTTCGATCCCTGATACACGCACCCTCTATGTAATAAAAACATTTTATTTTTCTAACTGAACCGGGTTAATTTACGTTAGTTGTTAAGTATAATAAAAATGTGTATATTAACCAAGTTAGACACACAGTCCAGCGGCGGACTGTGTGTAATGTTAAAGCACAGGTCCCAGGTTCGAGACCTGTTGGTGACACCGGTTTGAGGATTTAAAATGTTTTTGAAAATAAAAGAATTTTGAATAAACTAAATTAGTATATAAGTATAATTAAAAACAGAATTATTTCAGGTTAGACACGTAGCTCAGTTGGTAGAGCTGCGTGCACGCGTACGGGAGGTCTCGGGTTCGAGCCTCACCCAGCGCATGTATTTACACAATAAACCGGTCAAACAGTCAACAAGTCAAACGGTCAACGGTTAGCGAAAAAGTCAACACATTTTTATATTTTTATTTATTTAATTTAATTTAAAAATCAATTAAAAATACTTAAAAATAATGTTTTTAAAGATAGGAAATAGCCTTAAACTCACAAAAATATATCTAAAAGCCTATTAAAATTATTAATAAAATCCACTCATTTACCATATTTTCCGTTATTATTTAGGTTAGTAATTCTCGTTGTTCAACTCTTCCAACTCGTGCGCATCTCACCATCTCCAATCAAACGCACCCAATGTGAGTGAATCTTTACAAATTCCCCGTTTTAATCACGTTTTGGGGTGTATCATGTGTCTTGCCATTTATTATACTTAAATCATTGTGCATACGTCATACCATGAACACATGTGTATTCAGTTTGATTCAATTGATTGTGTGGTTATTGTTAGATTTAATACATTATTTTCAGTACATGCAATTTCATAGGCCGCCGCTCCCCATTACATTATGAGCGTTGAGCATGTTCCCCATTACATTATGAGCGTGAACCTGGCGTGCCAACATACGATCGGCTCCGTTTGATTGAGCCTTGATCGCACAGACATTTATCATTTTCAGTACATGCAATACGATCGGCTCCGTTTGATTGAGCCTTGATCGCACAGTTTCATTATGTTATCTATTTATGCAAGTTGTTATGTTATGGTATGCTGTTGGTATGTTATTGTATGTTATAGTTTGTGGTTAACATTGTTACTGATTGATTATTTTCATTTGCTCACTTATGATTATGCATAATTTTTCCTTGATAAAATAACAAGTAAATCAATTATAAATGTTTAACTAACAAGGTTCACTCGCCAACTTATATTGACCCAAAAACCCCCATTTTTACACATGATACAGGTGAACCAGCTATAGCCAGAAACACATAGGATTGGCCTAGAAGAATAAAATGGTTTAGAGCTTGGAATTGTTTTGTTTGGTTATTTTCTTTGTATTGTATGGACATGTTTGGATTATTGGGAATGTAATTTTGACTTTAATAAATATGAAACATATTAGTAAATATCATGAGCTTTGGTGATAACCCAATTATGCCCGGACTCTAATTCCGCTGCGGGTCGGGGTGTGACAGATTGGTATCAGAGCCATGACTATAGGGATATAGGATAGGTTATTAGACCCTTAGAGCCTATACTATAGTTGTTTAGAAATTTTTAAGCTTTTTGTGTGTTACATGCCAAATTTCATGATGCTTATATGTTTTATGTTAAATGTTACATTCAATGTTATGCAAGCATGTTCATAAGTATATATTATCGTATAATGCCTATCATGAATCATATTCTCATAACATATCATATTCATGAAAGCACACACCACATCATTTTCATGATTGCTTTTACAATGATTTTTATGTTTTCAAATCTCATCAAAGTGAGTTCTCATGACGGGCATGTAGTAACTGGAAGGGTACCAGTACCGGTAGTCGGAACGTCCTGTCTAGGCTGGCATTCGTATAAATCCAAAATAAAGGACCAGTTTGCCTACCTGGGGACTAACAATGAGAGTACGAAGTACCTATTAGGCGAAAGCATGCTATACCAAACGTCGTGTGAGCTAACCCCACTTTGAGTTGTCATTGTGTCTACACCTGGACACATTCCGACCATACATCTCGAAAACATATTTTGTGGTTTGCATTCGGGTGATGCGAGTGTTAAAACGCCAATACTAATGTGAATCCTACCAAGCCAATAGCCATGGAGGCCCACATGACTATACAGGTGAAGGTATGGGGGACATTTGAGGCCCAACATGAGCAAACCCAAGACATCCTATGGATGTAGTTGCATTATTGATATTTATGTTATTTTCATTTTCTTAAAGACACATGACACCTAAAAAGACTCCATAAACTCACAATCTTCTTATGTATGTTCCTGTAGATGTCGGCTAGACAACAACGAGGGGTAAAAGATCAGGAAGGTCTCACGAATGCTTGGCCGCACAAATCGCGAAACAAATGGCCACGGTGCTTCCTGACATTGTGGTTCAAGTACAACAAGCCCTCGCTACAAATCCTACTAACCCTCCCCAACAACATGACCAGAACATCGGCAACCCTCCTACCTTCAAGTGCTCATACAAACATTTTAAGTCTTGCGATCCTCCTAAATTTGAAGGGACCGAAGGTGTCACTGCTCTCCTCCATTGGTTTGAGGAAATGGAAAACACCTTCCTCAACTGCGATTGTCCTGAGGATCGCAAGGTTCGATACGCCACCGGGAGACTATTTGGGGTAGCTCTCACCTGGTGGAATACTGAAAAGGGGAAGAGGGGAATTGATGATGCAATGGCCTTAACATGGGAGGAGTTAAGGGAAATCATGACTAGGCGTTTCTGTCCTAGGAGTGAAATTAAAAAGTTGGAGGACGAATTTCATTCTTTGAAGCAGAAGGAGGGAGATCATGCTTCCTACAACAGGAGGTTCTTAGAGTTGAACCAAATGGTTCCTAATTTGTTTACCCCAACTTATCGTTTGATCGAGCATTATATTCGAGGACTTCCCTCGAAAATTCAAGATTCAGTTCTCAGCACTTCACCAGCAACACTTGAAGCTGCTATGGAGCTAGCGACTGAACTTACGAAGAGAAAAAGAAAGCCCCTGTTGAGGGACAAACTTCAAACCATACCATCTCCTCCTCTAAGTTTGCTAACAAGAGGAAGCGCAACACCAGAAACTTCGCGGTCACTCAAACCAATTTCCCTATTCCTGCTGTACCCATTACCCAAGTCGCCCCTTCACCTGCACCATACAAAAGACCATACTCTGGCCCGTTACCAAAATGCAACCGTTGTCAATACCACCATTCTCCTGATCATCCTTGCCAATATTGCACCGGCTGTGGTCGCGCAGGTCATACTGTTCAAACCTGCCGCATGCCTCAGCGAACGAACCGGCACCAGCTTTCAACCCAAACCCACCAACAAATAATGGGTCAAGCCCAACAACCCCTACTATTACCACCCACCCAACATTTAGCCCAAACATATTACCAACCCAACTATCCTATGGTACAACCTATGCGGGCTTGCTACAATTGTGGAGACCCAAGCCATTTTAGAAACACTTGTCCAAGGCTGGTAAACATTATTCATGCTCAGGCCCAAGCCAATCCGGTGAATCAAGCGAACCAAGCTCCTCCACCTGCAAGAGGAAGAGCTTTCAACATTAACGCTAATCAGGCTAGAGCTGATGGCAATGTGGTTAACGGTACGTTCCTTATTAATGGTCGATATGCATCCATGTTGTTTGATACTGGCGCGGATAAAAGTTTTTGTGTCCTTACAAAATCATGATAAGCTCATGGAATCCATAACAGTAGAAGTTGCTTACGGGAAACCGGTCTCATTGAACTCTATTATACATAATTGCACTCTTACTCTAAACGGCCATAATTTTCTAGTTGACCTTATTCCTATGAAGATGGGAAGTTTTGATATCATAATCGGTATGGACTGGCTTAGTCAACATCAGGCAGAAGTTGTATGTCGCGAAAAATTTATATGTATTCCTCTTTCAAACGGTCAGACTCTTCGAAACCTCGTCGAAAGGGCTCTGCTTAATGTCTTGTCTTCAAGCTCAAAAATATCTTCGCAAGAATTATGTCGCGTTTTTAGCTCATATCATCAAAAAGGGAACCATGGAGAAGAAACTTGAAGACATTCCAGTAGTAAAAGATTTCCCGCAAGTTTTTCCTGACGACATTTCAGGACTTCCTCCAGTTAGAGAAGTCGAATTCCGTATTGAACTTATACCTGGTGCTACACCAGTTGCAAAGTCTCCTTATAGGTTGGCCCCCTCTGAAATGCAAGAGCTAGCCGGTCAATTGCAAGAGTTGACTGACAAGGGATTCATACGTCCTAGCTCCTCGCCTTGGGGTGCACCTGTCCTTTTTGTAAAGAAGAAAGATGGATCGTTTCGCATGTGCATCGACTACAGAGAACTCAACAAGTTAACAATCAAGAATCGCTATCCATTACCTCGCATTGATGATCTTCTTGACCAACTTCAAGGTGCCAGCTGCTTTTCAAAAATCGACCTTCGATCTGGTTATCATCAACTTAGAGTGCATGAAGAAGACGTCCCAAAGACCGCTTTTCGAACTCGTTATGGTCATTATGAATTCATGGTTATGCCATTTGGTTTAACCAACGCTCCAGCTGTCTTCATGGATCTAATGAACAGAGTCTGCACACCTTATCTCGATCGTTTTGTTATAGTCTTCATCGACGACATCCTCATTTATTCAAAGTCTAAGTCTGATCATGAGCGACATCTTCGACTCATCCTTACACTTCTAGAGAATGAAAAGCTTTATGTCAAATTCTCCAAATGCGAATTCTGGTTAAAAGAGGTGCAATTCCTCGGACATGTAGTCAATGACAAGGGAATACATGTCGACCCCTCAAAGATCAAAGCGGTACAAGAATGGCAAGTGCCACGTACACCAACTGAAGTAAGATCTTTTCTTGGTTTGGCTGGTTATTATCGTCGTTTCATTTCAAACTTCTCTCGCATTGCTGTACCACTCACGGCTTTAACTCATAAGGGAAAACCTTTCATATGGGGACCCAAACAAGAAGAAGCTTTCCAAACCTTTAAACAAAAGCTCTGTGATGCACCAATCCTCACTCTGCCTGAAGGTTGTGATGATTTCGTGGTTTATTGCGACGCGTCGGGGCAAGGACTAGGCTGTGTCCTAATGCAAAGGGGAAAGGTTATAGCTTATGCTTCGAGACAACTCAAGACTCATGAGAAAAACTACACCACCCATGACCTAGAACTTGGAGCCGTTGTGTTCGCTCTTAAGATATGGAGACATTATCTCTACGGTACTAAGTGTGAAATATACACTGACCACAAGAGTCTTCAACATATCTTCAATCAAAAGGAGTTAAACATGAGGCAACGAAGATGGGTCGAACTTCTAAATGACTACGAATGTGAAATTCGGTACCACCCTGGCTAGGCAAATGTGGTGGCTGATGCACTTAGTCGAAAGGGTTATGCGAACTCCATTCGTCTTCTATGTTCGCAAATCATAACTGACATTAAAGATCAAATTCGAGAAGCCCAACATGTTTCAGTAACGGAAGATGATGTACGAAAGGAGATGTCCTGTGGAGCTGAACTTAAAATTGAAACTAAATCTGATGGTATTCTGTACTATCTAGATCGTATATGGATTCCTGACTACAACAATCTTCGTGAAATTCTTATGAATGAAGCTCACAAAACGCGATACTCTATACACCCAGGAGCCGATAAGATGTATCAAGACCTACGATATACCTATTGGTGGCCTGGAATGAAAAAGGATATTGCTGTTTTAGTTTCTAAGTGCCTTACATGTTCCAAGGTGAAAGCTGAACACCAAAGACCCTCAGGACTTCTGGTGCAACCTGAAATACCTGTATGGAAGTGGGAAAATATAACCATGGACTTCATTACCGGGTTACCTCGCACTTCTGGTGGGTATGACACTATATGCGTAATCATTGACCGACTTACAAAATCAGCTCACTTTATTCCTATCCGCGAAGATTTCAAGAACGAAAAGCTAGCTCATATTTATATCAACGAAATCGTAAGCCGACATGGTGTACCGTTAAGCATTATTTTAGATCGTGATGGTCATTTCACTTCACGAACATGGCAAGCAGTACAAGCCGCTTTGGGTACGCGATTAGATCTCAGTACCGCTTATCATCCTCAAACTGATGACAATCTGAACGCACCATTCAAACTCTTGAAGATATGCTTCGAGCATGTGTCATAGACTTCAAGGGAAATTGGGACGCTCATCTACCATTAGTTAAATTTTCGTACAACAACAGCTATCATTCAAGCATCGGCATGGCACCTTTTGAAGCCTTATATGGTCGTAAGTGCCGATCTCCAGTATGTTGGCATGAAATTAGGGAAGCTCAAATCACTGGTCCAGAATTGATCCAAGAAACCACAGACAAGATCCATCAAATCCGAAACAATCTTCTAGCGGCTCAAAGTCGTCAAAAGAGTTATGCAGATAAACGACGGAAGCCTTTAGAGTTTAACATTGGTGATCATGTACTTCTAAAAGTATCACCGTGGAAGGGAGTAGTTCGTTTTGGTCAAAAAGGCAAGCTAGCACCACGCTACGTAGGACCTTTCAAGATACTCGAAAGAGTAGGACCTGTAGCATACAAGCTTGATCTACCAGAAGAACTCAACAGGATTCATCCCACATTCCACGTATCAAACTTGAAGAAGTGCCTCGCTGATGAAAACCTCCACATTCCTCTGGAAGATATTCAGATTGATGAATCTATGCATTTTATTGAAAGACCAGTAGAGATCATGGATTTCGGAGAAAAACGTCTACGACGAAGTCGCATTCCAATTGTTAGGGTACTCTGGGAGTCGAAACGGGGACCTGAGTTTACTTGGGAACGTGAAGACTCAATGCGTGAAAAATACCCGCATCTTTTTCCTACTACTTCTACTACTTAAATTTCGGGACGAAATTCCTAAAAGTAGGGGATACTGTAACATTTGTCGAAAACGGGTTTTCCAAACCCGCTCCATTTGTAATCGAATATCAAGTTATAAATGTTCGTTGCGTATTTATGCCTATTTTGATTTTTAATGTTACCTAATTAATAAACAAACTAATCTATAAAAGTTATAATTGATAAAAAGTAAAAATAAAACAATTAAAAATAAATTGAGGCTGCCGGGACTCAAACCCGGGTCAGCCGGAAGAGATCTCAACGACTTAACACACACACGCATAACCACTCCGCCACTTGTTGTTTTCTGTCAATTCTAGGAGACAAATGAGCTTTATAGTCAATCATAGATCAACCGGTTGCGCCAACTGAAAACCGTAATCGGCTATTCAACCGTCCAAAATGTTTGATTAAACGCGAATTCTGGTTTATAACCGATGCACCGACGATTCTAATCAATTCAGACATTGAATTAACTTAAATTCTAATGATGATCGGTTTTATAACCGAAGATATTCAATACCTGAATTACTTCAATCAAAGACCTCTTTCGCGACTCAGAAACACTCTACAAACCCGCCATTTCATTTTCATCATACACTCAGTTCATCAGAAACGTTTATTTTACTCGCCGGAAAAATTCTGCAGTTCGCCGGAAAACCATATTTTTCATCAAAACGGTAAGTCTTTCAATACCGTCGTGGTCTAACAATTTTTAAGCTATTTCTAACTCAAAACTTTCAATTGAAATCGAATTCAGATGCTGTTATCGGATAATTCCAGTTCGCCGGAAAATTTCTGGAAATCTTTATTTTCATCTGTGAAACGGTAAGGACATTCAAACACTCTGTAAACGTTTGTTCAGCACTTCAATTCCACGATTAGCTAATCAAAACGGTTAATTTGCTTGCTCAGTTGAAGTTCATAAAAACAGAGCCGACACCTTGCCGGAATTCTATGATAAATCATTCACCGGTATGTTTACTTCTAAATATCGTTTTTGCCATTTCATATTAGTCTGTACAATGTTTATCAATCGAATTAAACAAGATATAATGGTGTAATCGCAGTCTGTAATTTCGAAATGAAGAAGACGATGATAGTTTGATTATAAGTTTAATAAATTCTGGATATTATCTCGGGTTAGACACACAGTCCAGCGGTGGACTGTGTGCATTTACATATCACACGCCGCGAGTTCGATCCCTGATACACGCACCCTCTATGTAATAAAAACATTTTATTTTTCTAACTGAACCGGGTTAATTTATGTTAGTTGTTAAGTATAATAAAAATGTGTATATTAACCAAGTTAGACACACAGTCCAGCGGCGGACTGTGTGTAATGTTAAAGCACAGGTCCAGGGTTCGAGACCTGTTGGTGACACCGGTTTGAGGATTTAAAATGTTTTTGAAAATAAAAGAATTTTGAATAAACTAAATTAGTATATAAGTATAATTAAAAACAGAATTATTTCAGGTTAGACACGTAGCTCAGTTGGTAGAGCTGCGTGCACGCGTACGGGAGGTCTCGGGTTCGAGCCTCACCCAGCGCATGTATTTACACAATAAACCGGTCAAACGGTCAACAAGTCAAACGGTCAACGGTTAGCGAAAAAGTCAACACATTTTTATATTTTTATTTATTTAATTTAATTTAAAAATCAATTAAAAATACTTAAAAATAATGTTTTTAAAGATAGGAAATAGCCTTAAACTCACAAAAATATATCTAAAAGCCTATTAAAATTATTAATAAAATCCACTCATTTACCATATTTTCCGTTATTATTTAGGTTAGTAATTCTCGTTGTTCAACTCTTCCAACTCGTGCGCATATCACCATCTCCAATCAAACGCACCCAATGTGAGTGAATCTTTACAAATTCCCCGTTTTAATCACGTTTTGGGGTGTATCATGTGTCTTGCCATTTATTATACTTAAATCATTGTGCATACGTCATACCATGAACACATGTGTATTCAGTTTGATTCAATTGATTGTGTGGTTATTGTTAGATTTAATACATTATTTTCAGTACATGCAATTTCATAGGCCGCCGCTCCCCATTACATTATGAGCGTTGAGCATGTTCCCCATTACATTATGAGCGTGAACCTGGCGTGCCAACATACGATCGGCTCCGTTTGATTGAGCCTTGATCGCACAGACATTTATCATTTTCAGTACATGCAATACGATCGGCTCCGTTTGATTGAGCCTTGATCGCACAGTTTCATTATGTTATCTATTTATGCAAGTTGTTATGTTATGGTATGCTGTTGGTATGTTATTGTATGTTATAGTTTGTGGTTAACATTGTTACTGATTGATTATTTTCATTTGCTCACTTATGATTATGCACAATTTTTCCTTGATAAAATAACATAAATTTTGCATGTAACACACAAAAATCTTAAAAATATAAAACATCATGAATTTTGCATGTAACACACAAAAATCTTAAAAATTTCTAATCAACTATAGTATAGGCTCTAAGGGTCTAATAACCTATCCTATATCCCTATAGTCATGGCTCTGATACCAATCTGTCACACCCCGACCCGCAGCGGAATAAGAGTCGGGGCATAATTGGGTTATCACCAAAGCTCATGATATTTACTAATATGTTTCATATTTATTAAAGTCAAAATTACATTCTCAATAATCCAAACATGTCCATACAAATACAAAGGAAAATAACCAAACTAAACAATCCAAGCTCTAAACCAGTTTATTCTTCTAAGCCAATCCTATGTGTTTCTTGCTGCAGCTGGTTCACCTGTATCATGTGTAAAAATGGGGGTTTTTGGGTCAACATAAGTTGGCGAGTGAACCTTGTTAGTTAAACATTTATTATTGATTTCTTGTTATTTTTATCAAGGAAAAATTGTGCAATAGTCATATGCGAGCAAATGTAAATAATCCAACAATAGCAATAACAACCACAAACTATAACATACAATAACATACAATAACATATGAACTTGCATGGATGTATAACATGAATGAAACTGTATATGTTGGCAACGTCACGTTCACGCTCATAATGTAATGGGGAACGGACGGCCTATGATAAATGTATGTACTGAAAATGATAAATGTCTGTGCGATCAAGGCTCAATCAAACGGAGCCGATCGTATGTTGGCACGCCAGGTTCACGCTCATAATGTAATGGGGAACTGCTCAACGCTCATAATGAAATGGGGAGCGGCGACCTATGAAATTACATGTACTGAAAATAATAAATTTAAATCTAAACAATAACCACACAACAGATGATACAAGTTGAATACACATTTGTTCATGATATGATGTATGCACAATGATTTAAATATAATAAATGGTAAGACACATGATACACCCTAAAAACGTGATTAAAACGAGGAATTTGTAGAGATTCACTCACATTGGGTGCGTTCGGTTGGAGATGATGAGATGCGCACGAGTTGGAAGGATTGAACAACGAGAATTAACTAACCTAAATAATAACGGAAGATATAGTAAATGAGTGGTTTTTATTAATAATTTTAATAGGATTTTTAGATATATTTTTGTGAGTTTAAGGCTATTTCCTATCTTTAAAAACATTATTTTTAAGTATTTTTAATTGATTTTTAAATGAAATTAAATAAATAAAAATATAAAAATATGTTGACTTTTGCGTTGACCGTTGACCGTTTGACTGTTTGACCGATTTTATTGTGTAAATGTATGCGCCGGGCAGGACTCGAACCCGAGACCTCCCGTACGCATGCACGCAGCTCTACCAACTGAGCTACGTGTCTAACCCGAAATAATCCTGTTTTTAATTATATTTATATACTAATTTAGTTTATTCAAAATTCATTTATTTTTAAAAAGGATTTTAATTATCAACCCGGTGCTGTCAACAGGTCTCGAACCCGGACCTGTGCTTTAACGTTACACACAGTCCACCGCTGGACTGTGTGTCTAACTTGGTTAATATACAGATTTTTATTATACTTAACATCTAACGGCGGAAAGGATCCGGTTCAGTTAGAAAAATAAAACATTTTTATTACAGAGCATACGTGTATCAAGGATCGAACTCGCGGCATGTGATATGTATGTGCACACAGTCCACCGCTGGACTGTGTGTCTAACCCGAGATAATATCCAGATTTTATTAAACTTATAATCAAACTATCATCGTCTTCTTCGTTACAAAATTACAGTCTACGATTACTCTATTGTTTCTTGTTTAATTCGATTGACAAACATTCAACAGACTAATATGAAATGACAGAGACGATTTTTTAGAAGTAAACATACCAGAGAACGATTTATCTCAGAATTCTGGCAAGTCGTCGGCTCTGTTTTTACTGATTTCGACTGAACGAATAACTTAACAGTTTTGATTAGCTAAGCGAGGAATTGAAGTATTAAACAAGAGTTATCCGAAGGTTTGAATGTCTATACCGTGTTACAGCGGAAGATAAGAATTTTCAGAAGTTTTCCGGCGAGCTGGAATTATCCGATATCGACGTCTGAAATTGATTCCGATTGAAGGGTTTGAGTTAGCAATAGCTTAACAATTGATAGAAAATGAAAGAATTGAGAGACTTACTGATTGGATGGAAAACACGGTTTTCCGGCGAAAGTCCGGCGAGTTCAAATAGCTTCTCCGGCGGACTGAAAGTTGTGCGAAAATGCAATTGAAGGTTTGCAGAGTGTGTTTGAGTCGTGAGAGAGGACAAAGATTGAAGTAATTCAGGAATTGAAAGTTTTCGGTTATTAAAACCGATTCACTCTAGAATTCAAGTTCCTTCAAAGCAAAATTGATTGAAGGTGTCGGTGTATCGGTTAAACTCAGTAAACCGCGACCAATCAAACGTCTTTGGACGTTTGGTGACCGATTTCGGTTACAGTTGGCGTAACCGGATTAATTTATGATAGACCATAAAATTCAATTGTTTCCTAGTATTTACAGAAAACAACAAGTGGCGGAGTGGTTATATGTGCGTGTGATAAGTCTTTGAGATTAAACCCGGCTGACCCGGGTTCGAGTCCCGGCAGCCTCATTTTCTTTTTAATTATTTTATTTTTATTTTTTATCAATTATAACTTTTATAGTTTAGTTTGTTTATTAATTATGCATCATTAAAAATTAAAATGGACGTAAATACGCAACAAAACATTTATAACTTGATATTCGATTACAAACGGAGCGGGTTTGGAAAACCCGTTTTTGACAAATGTTACACCCACTATCTTCATGGATTTAATGAATAGGTTATGCAAACCCTACCTCGACCGTTTCGTCATAGTCTTTGTCGACGACATTCTTATCTACTCCAAGTCAAAATCCGATCATGAGCGACACCTTCGACTCATTCTTACACTCTTAAGGATTGAAAGGCTTTACGCTAAGTTCTCAAAATGCGAATTCTGGTTAGGAGAAGTACAATTCCTTGGTCATGTCGTCAATGACAAAGGGATTCATGTCGATCCTTCAAAAATCAAGGCAGTACAGGAATGGCAAGCGCCACGTACCCCTACCGAAGTTAGGTCATTTCTTGGCTTGGCTGGTTACTACCGACGCTTCATTGCCAATTTTTCCCGTATCGCCGTCCCGCTCACGGCCCTGACTCACAAAGGAAAACCCTTCATTTGGGGACCTACGCAAGAGGAGGCCTTCCAAACTTTAAAGCAAAGGCTTTGTGACGCACCTATCCTTACACTCCTTGAGGGTTGCGATGACTTTGTGGTTTATTGCGACGCATCAGGGCAAGGATTAGGCTGTGTGTTGATGCAAAGAGGAAAAGTGATAGCCTATGCCTCTAGGCAACTCAAAGTTCATGAGAAGAATTACACCACCCACGACCTGAAACTTGGAGCCGTTGTGTTCGCTCTCAAGATATGGAGACATAATCTTTACGGTACCAAGTGTGAAATATACACTGACCACAAGAGTCTCCAACATATCTTCAACCAAAAAGAGTTGAATATGAGGCAACGAAGATGGGTCGAACTTCTCAACGATTACGACTGCGAGATTCGGTACCATCCTGGCAAGGCAAACGTGGTGGCCGATGCGCTCAGTCGAAAGGGATATGCGAACTCTATTCATCTTCTATGTTCGCAAATCATAACCGATATCAAGGATCGAATCCGGGCAGCCCAACATATCTCTGTAACGGAAAATGACATACGCGATGAGCTGTCATGTGGAGCTGAACTCAAAATTGAAACCAAATCCGACGGTATTCTATATTATTTAAACCGCATATGGATTCCCGATCGCGACAACCTTCATGATTTCCTCATGAAAGAGGCACACAAAACCCGATACTCTGTACACCCAGGAGCCGATAAGATGTATCAAGACCTACGATACACCTACTGGTGGCCTGGCATGGAAAAGGATATCGCTGTTTTTGTTTCCAAGTGCCTTACATGTTCCAAAGTGAAAGCTGAACATCAAAGACCTTCAGGACTTCTAGTCCAACCCAAAATACCTGTATGGAAGTGGGAAAACATAACCATGGACTTCATTACCGGGTTACCTCGCACCTCCAGTGGGTATGACACCATATGGGTAATAATCGATCGTCTTACAAAATCATCTCACTTCATTCCGATTCACGAGGACTTCAAGAATGAGAAGTTAGCTCGTATCTACATCAGCGAGATCGTAAGCCGTCATGGTGTATCGTTAAGCATCATTTCGGACCGCGATGGTCGTTTCACTTCACGAATATGGAGAGCCGTTCAAACCACTTTGGGTACACGGTTAGATCTCAGTACCGCCTTTCACCCTCAAACTGATGGTCAATCTGAACGCACCATCCAAACCCTTGAAGACATGCTCCAAGCATGTGTCATAGACTTCAAAGGGATCTGGGACGCTCACCTACCGTTAGTCGAGTTTTCGTACAACAATAGCTATCATTCAATTATCGGCATGGCTCCTTTCGAAGCTTTATATGGTCGTAAGTGCCGATCTCCAGTATGTTGGCACAAAATTGGTGAAGCGCAAATCACGGACCTGAATTGATTCAAGAAACAACCGACAAAATCCTTCAAATTCGAAACAATCTTCTAGCGGCTCAAAGTCGTCAAAAGAGTTATGCTGACAAACGACGAAAGCCCTTGGAGGTTGACATTGGTGATCAAGTACTTTTAAAAGTATCACCGTGGAAGGGAGTGGTTCGTTTTGGCCAGAAGGGCAAGCTAGCACCACGCTACGTAGGACCTTTCAAGATACTCGAAAGAGTAGGTCCTGTAGCATACAAGCTTGACCTACCAGAAGAGCTTAACAGAATTCAGCCCACATTCCACGTATCAAACTTGAAAAAGTGCCTCGCCGACGAAAACCTCCATATTCTTCTAGAAGACATTCAAGTCGATGAATCGATGCACTTCGTTGAAAGACCAGTGGAAATCATGGATTTCGGTGAGAAGCGTTTAAGGCGAAGCCGTATTTCAATCGTCAGGTTGCGTTGGGAGTCAAAACGAGGACCCGAGTTTACTTGGGAACGTGAAGACTCAATGCGCGAGAAATACCAGCATCTCTTTCCAGTTGCAACCACTACTTAAATTTCGGAACGAAATTTCTAAAAGTAGGGGATACTGTAACATTTGTGTAAATCGGGTTTTGAAAACCCGCCTCTTTTATCAATCAAAGAACATTTGTTTACGTGTTTAGTTATTATTTATATATAATGATTAAATTAAATGTTTAAAAATAAATTTATAAATAAAATTTAAAGATCTAATCCATTAATTAAGAAAAACAAATCAACTAATTAATAATTATTTATAATAATAAAAACAACTAAGGAAAAGCGGATTTAAAAATAAATGGGTGAACCGGGAGTCGAACCTGGGTTCCCCCGGATACACACGCACAACAAACACCGCTGCGATACACACACAAGTTGTGTAAATTCTGGTTTTTTATTATATCTATATTGAGGCTGAGAAGAACCTGCAATCCACAACCACACCTCCTCGCCGGAGATTCACGCGTGTTTCCTAAACAAATTCGACAACTGTCCATCTAAGTTTGGTAAACGCACAGCCGCGATTGAACTGGCAATCAATTCGAACCAATACAAAAACCGAGCTCTCGACTCTCCACTATAAATACCAGTCGAATCCCCCTTCAGAACTCGCTCATATTCTCTATTTACTCTCTAAAACTCGGTCGTCGGAAAAGCTCTGTTCCACCGGAGAACCACCAAAATCGTCGGAATCCACCCACCGAAATCGTGCCGCCACCTCTGTTACGGTAGACCTCTTCTACTATTCTTTTTAAATTTCACCTAATTAACATCATATGCGGTCGATCACTAAAAAAATCAGAATGAATAAGAAAATCTATTCAGGCGGGTATAAGTTCTGGTTTAATTTTTAAATGAAGAAGACGAAGTGGGTTAAGTGTTTTTACGTAATTAAAACGAATGTTTCAAACGGGTTAGACACACAGTCCAGTGGTGGACTGTGTGCAAGCACAATATACACGTCCCTGGTTCGAATCCGGCTCAAGACCGCATAAATACACATAACCGTTTTTATTTTGGATGAAATATATCAGTGGCAGTATGTATACAAATGTAATTAAATCGGGTTTCTAATCGGGTTAGACACACAGTCCAGCGGTGGACTGTGTGCATTACACGCGAATGGTACCGAGTTCGACCCTTGTGCCTCACCGACCCCCCCCCCCCCCCCCCCCCCCCCGAAATAAAATCCATTTTTTTAAGACCAAATTTCATTGACGCACAGTAAGTTGTTAAGTATAATAATATTCCGATATTAAGCGGGTTAGACACCCAGCCCAACTAGTTGGGCTGGGTGCAAAATAACACTAAGGTCGCGGGTTCGAGGCCGACCCTTCACACCGGTCTGATAATTTAAAAATGTTTTAAATTAAATGATTTCTGAAATAAATAAATAAGGGTATAAGAATAATTGAAAACAGAATCCTTACGGGTTAGACACGTAGCTCAGTTGGAAGAGCTGCGTGCACACAACCGCGAGGTCTCGAGTTCGAATCCTGTCACATGCATTCAATTTCGCACACAAACCCGGTCAGATCTAACTGTCAGATCTGACAGTTTTATTTTAAAAAAAAAAATTAAATTATATGTCATATATCCTTATATTTTAGCAAAAAGTAATACATCAAAATATAACTTTGGAGGCTATAAAATCTCAACAAAATACCATAAAAATAACCTAAAAACCTAACCCAAAAGTAGTAAGTCCAAATATTAATTTGTTTATATTTTTGTTATCGTATTATTATCTTAGGTTAGTATTCGTTCGTCGATCAAATCCTTTCCTCGTGCGCTCTCCCTTCCACTCAAGAATACGCACCCAAGGTGATTGAATCTCTACAAATTCCCCGTTTTAATCACGTTTTGGGGTGTATCATGTGTCGTACCATTCCTTTATTTTATTTAAACACTTGTACTTATATCATTTTGTGATCAAATGTGTATTGGTTGTTGTGTGGTTTATATGTGGATTAACTTTATCATTTCAGTGCACTCATTTCATTAGGCCCATCAGTTCCTCGTGGGATACGGGTTGAGCATCAGGTGCCTCATTAGATCGGCTCCGTTTGATTGAGCCTTGATCTCAGATACATCATCATTCATGTCATATATTCATTCAATGTGGTTTGTGATTGGTTGCATATTTATATTTGCTCACATGTGATTTATGCACGAATTTTCTTTAATAAACAAAACAAGCAATTATTTAAAATGTTTTATCAAGGTTCACTCGCCAACTATTGTTGACCCCAAAATCTCCTCTGATTTACACATGATACAGGTGATCAAGTTGAGGAAAGAAACACTTAGGATGACCTAGAAGAATAAACAAGTTATTGCGTTGGAATAAACATTTAGATTTATTTTATTTGTATTTATATGAATTTTGTTTATTGGATATTGAAATTTGTAATTTGAATTTAATAAATATGAAACTTCTTAGTAAATATCATGAGCTTTGGTGATAACCCAATCATGCCCAGTCTTTTATTCCGATGCGGGTCGGGGTGTGACATGATTACCTTTCAAGTTTACTACCGAGCAAACTAAGGTGAGTTCACAACTCTTTTCTAAAAGCATGTGTCCCTGGTTTGGGACAATACTTTTTACGGTATCCCTGGTTTGGGCTACGCACGCGTCCCTTGTGTGGACCACTGAAACATGCTATCCACTGGAGATGGATAGTACACTTAGACTAAACGAAAACTCTATCATGAAAGTCCCTACATTTTACCGATTGGATTGCTGGGTGGGCATACGCGGGGTATTAGTTGATAGCGCTATTAGGTTTGACAAACCTTACACCGTGCTGGAGGCCGGGCGTGAACTTCTAACCTTCAGTCTTGCTTTAATGTTGATAGACATTATTGAGGGCACAAACGAAACGTCAGCATTCGGTACATAATTTAGTCATATGATGAGGGTTAGCTACCCGAGTCATACGTTGTGAACTTTACTTTTACTAAACTCAAATTTTGTGAATTCATCAACTTTATTGTTGACACGTAGTTGCATGTTTTACAGGTTAGTAGGTACAGCTTTGGACAGGCATTGCAATCGACTGGAGTGGGTGGTTTATTTAAACGTATTGTTTTGAACATTTATCTAACTTGTTCCTGATGGTTTTTTTAACTTTATTTTCCGCTGCAACACAAACTGTCTTTTAAACAAATTAAAACCTTATCGCTAATCATGTTGATAGTGATGCTTTTATTATTTTAAATGGTTGGTTCAACATGATTAGTGGCTAGATCCTGGTCAGTCACACGCCTCGCGGTAAAACCCCGCATGTGGAATTTGAGGGTGTGACAAATTGGTATCAGAGCCATTGGTTATAGTGAACTAGGTTTAATGACTTTTAAAAAACCAGACTATAACCGTTCTTTGTTGAAAAACACAACGACACCACACTCTAGATTGCAAGGTTCGTCATACTTAGATACATACATGGTAATTGTATTACTTGGCATCTACACGTGCATTATTTATTTACAGCACCATGACTTATGTGCGAACTAAATATGTAAACATAATATACCATAGGATCCGGTTGTTCCTGAACCACCGACCCAATCACAATACCCAACCCATTTATCTATATCAAAAGGTTACAAGTTCGGCTTAAAACCACTCCAAACCATACAACCAAAGCGTCCATTCGCGTACAATACACATGATTTAACGTTACTGAAAAATGTTCCCAAAAGTCGTCCTCGACATTTTTCTCACATTTCAATAAACCCTAACAAAGAATATAAGCTTCTACGGAGTCATACCTTTGCGTACGTGACATTCTTGGCGCGTCTATTTTACTCTGAACTCTCGACACAAATTGCGAGTAAAATCTTGTTCCACCCATAACTTAACCATACGACTTCCGTTTCATGTGTTCTACCTATCTACGCGATCGTCTCGACATGCCCGACATCTAAAAATTATTGGGGTCATCCGCCGACGCCGCCACCACTACTGCCAGAACACAGATCTGACTCTCCGTTTGCAACCAACTACAACCATAATACCATGATTGATACCTACCAAAAATCTCATTTCCCTCTGCATGAATGCGGCAGACGCTACCATTCTGAGCTAAAGGGGCATGATGCCTGACTGGAGCTAGACAAGGTGACTGTCAAGAACTGCTATCCACTCCCACGCATTGATGATCTATTTGACCAACTGCAAGGGTCAAGCTTTTACTCCAAAATCGATCTAAGATCGGGCTATAATCAGTTGAGAGCCCGAGATGAAGACATCTCCAAAATAACATTCAGGACTCGATACGGCCATTACAAGTTCCTCGTTATGCCTGTTGGGCTAACGAATGCACCCGCGGTTTTCATGGATCTTATGAACCGAGTGTGCAAGCCCTACCTTGACAAGTTCGTCATTGTTTTCATTGACGACATTTTAATCTACACTAAGAGCCGGGAGGAGCACGAGTGACATCTGGGTCTTATATTGGAACTCTTACGGAATGAACAAGTTTACGCTAAATTCTCGAAATGCGACTTTTGGCTTCGTGAAGTCCATTTCCTCGGTCACATGGTCAATGAAGCTGGGATTCACGTTGATCCAGCCAAGATCGATTCTATCAAGAATTGGCCTACGCCCAAAACTCCAACAGAAATCCGCCAATTTCTTGGCCTGGCAGGTTATTACCGTAGATTTATCGAGGGTTTCTCGAAGATTGCACAACCTCTTACTGCCCTAACACAAAAGGGTGTCACCTACAAGTGGGATAATGCTCAAGAATCCGTGTTTCAGCATTTGAAAGAGAAGCTATGTAGTGCACCTATTCTATCTCTACCATGACTTCGTTGTCTACTACGACGCGTCCATTCAGAGACTCTGTTGCGTGTTGATGTAACGCGAGAAAGTCATTTCTTACGCGTCCCGACAACTCAAGGTCCATGAAAAGAACTACACTACTCACGACCTAGAGTTGGGAGCTGTAGTATTTGCACTCAAGATATGGAGACACTACTTGGTACGATACCAAGTGCACGATATACACCGATCACAAAAGTCTCCAGCACATACTCGACCAAAAGGAGTTGAACATGCGACAACGTCGACGGGTTGAACTCCTAAATGATTATGAGTGCACAATCAAGTAGCATCCGGGCAAGGCAAACGTTGTAGCCGACACCCTCAGCCAAAAAGAAACCAAGCCCAAACAAGTTCGTGCTCTACAGCTTACGATCCATTCGAACCTTCCCAAGCAAATTCGTAACGCTCAAGTTAAAGCACTAAAGGAAGAGAATCTCCTAGCTGAATCCATGAGGGGCATGGAGAAACAACTCGAGCTCAAATCCAATGGAATTCATTACTTCATGGAATGTATATGGGTTCCATCCTATGGAAATTTACGAGAGCTTGTGATAGACGAAGCACACAAGTCTTGATACTCAATACATCCTGGTTCTGATAAGATGTATCACGATCTGAAGGTATTGTACTGGTGGCCTAACATGAAGGCAATTGTAGCAAAGTATGTCAGCAAGTGCTTGACTTGTGCTAGAGTCAAGACCAAGTATCAAAAGCCGTCTGGGTTACTTCAGCAACCAGAAATCCCAACATGGAAATGGGAGAAAATTTCCATGGACCTTTTCACTACGCTACCGAGAACGCAAAGCGGAAGTGACACCATCTGGGTGATCGTGGACCGCCTAACTAAATCTACTCACTTCCTCGCGATCAAAGAAACCAATCAGTTTTCCAAGCTTGCCAGCATATACTTAAAGGAAGTAGTCTCTAGGCACGAAGTGCCGATCTCCATCATCTCTGATCGTGACCCACGTTTCACGTCTGATCAGTAGCAAGCTATGCACAAATTATTCGGCTCACATCTAGACATGATCACAGCCTATCACCCATAAACCGATGGTCAAACTAAGCGCACCATCCAAACCCTAGAAGACATGCTGCGAGCATGTGTTATTGATTTTGGTAACGGTTGGGAAAGACACCTACTTCTGGTGGAATTCTCTTACAACAATAGTTATCACTTGAGCATACAGGCCACGCTGTTCGAAGCATTATACGGACAGAAATGTCGATCACCTATTTGTTGGGCCGAAGTTGGAGATAGTCAAATCACTGGCCCTGAACTTGTACTAGAAACATCGGAGAAGATTGTTTAGATAAGAAACTGAGTGGCGGCAGCTCGTGACCGTCAGAAAAGTTATGCCGATAAACGTAGAAAACCATTTGAACTTCAAGTGGGTGATATGGTTTTGTTGAAAGTCTCACCATGCAAATGTGTGATTCACTTCGGGAAGCGAAGCAAATTAAATCCGCGGTACGTTCGAGCGATCATAATAGTAAAAAGAATAGGCCCGATGGCCTATATACTGGATCTACCCGAGGAATTCAGTGGAGTTCACAATGTTTTCCATGTTTAAAAAAAATGTTTGGCGGATGAAACACTAGTCATTCCATTGAACAAGAGTCAAGTGGACGAACAGCTACGGTTCATTGAAGAACCAATCGAAATAATGGACCGGGAGGTCAAGACTCAGAGACACGGCAAGATACCGATTGTTAAGGTTCGTTGGAATTCAAAGCATGGACCAGAATTCACATAGGAGCGGGAAGATCAGATGATGCGTAAATACCCTCAATTGTTAAAAAATAATGCATTAAACGTTGAAGTTACTACTGAATTTTGGGACGAAATTCCAAATCAAGTTGGGGATGATGTGACGCCCCATGAAAACGTTCGACCACACTAGCTTCTTCAGCGACGGTTTGCAAATTTTCGGGACGAAAATTCTATCAACTTGAGGAAGATGTGATAACTTAGATTTTTCAGGTTAACTCCATTAGCACAACCCCGTTATCTTTAACATGATTTAAGACATTCATTATAGCATTTCACTTCATATGGTTGGTTAAGTGTGTCAGTTAGTACACGAACACTCACATAACAATAATTCGGCGAATCAACCGAATTAACAAACTGCTCATAAGTCTGACCCGAACGTTAGTGAAACATGGATATGGAATTGCAAACATATAAATAATAATATAATTGAGTGGAATTATATGTTATTTGATTACATGGACTACTTGTTAGTTGTTTCTCGTAATTGTGAACAATGTGTGTTTTTGTGTGATCTAGCGTTATAAAAATATTTATTTTTATAAAGAAACTAGTGGGTTTTATTTTTATAGACTTGAGCTGTTAAAAATTAGTAAAAATGGTTTAGTGGGCTTGTGTTAGCTAGAAAGGGCAACCAAAAGTTACAAAAGCCCACCAAGAGGCCCACCCATGGGTTTTAATTAGTCAAAAAAATACATAACCTAACCCTAAATCCCCAAAATACATATGCCAGCCCCACCTCCACCATAATTTCGAAATTTTGCCTTTAAAACACCATTCCACTTTGATTTGTTGCTTGGATCTTTCAAGAGGTGGCTTGCTTGATCGATTTCAATACCCTTTAACGCTTACAAGTAAGTTTTCTTGATCAATTTTGATGTTTCTCATGAGTTAAACATTAGGGTTTTGATTATAACTTGATATTGATGATACTTGGTTGTTTAATCTGATGTATTTGGGGTTATGTATGATGTACGGGTCGGATTTGGGGTAAACAAGATCATAAACACGTTTTTGGAAAGAGCTGAAAGTAAACAGATTTTGTCCAAATCTTTACAGCAGACTTTTGTTGGCTGTAACAAGGTCAAAACTTAACGAAATCCATTCTTTCTTTAGTCTAAGATGAACTTCCATGAAAAACCTTTCAAACCCCACTAGAATGGCATTTTTTCGACGAAAAATGAATGTTTTATGAATTTTTCCGTATTGAAGGTTCAGGCTGCGTTTTCTGGCAGAATTTGCAGCCCATTACGAGTGTCATAACTTAATGTAGGAATTGATTTATGATCTCAAATTTTTACTGTAGGAAGTTCCGAGAGTCATCAAAATCTCCAACTGGAATTTCGTAAAAAGAATAAACGAGGATTTTTAAATGATTTTTGGTGTAAACTGTCATCAGAAAGTTGTAGATCATATCTAGGTGTGGAGAATGATTTTTATTGATTTTTGTGAAAAGATTCAGGTTATGAAAAAAATACACAAGTATTCGGGAACTAAATGACACGTTGTGTTATCATAATTTTATGATTTCGTTTAGTATTTTAAATAAATTCCGAAAAACTGCCTTAAAACTGACACGAAACTGCATTAAGCTGAAAGTATTTGTGAACGTGTTAAATATGGTTATATGTTGCAACAAAGTGTTGTATGTTATTAGAAACGTTAACGGGTGTCTATGAATGCACCTTATGTAATTAGACGATCATATGCCCAAACTTATCTATATGAGTAATTGTATGACAACGTGATTCTGTGACTATGTGTTAGACTACGTGTAGGATTCATAAATTAAACTAATTGAAACGGTAAACATATCAGGAGGAGATTGACTTTCCTGATTACCTTTCAAGTTTACTACCGAGCAAACTAAGGTGAGTTCACAACTGTTTTCTAAAAGCATGTGTCCCTGGTTTGGGACAACACTTTTTACAGTATCCCTGGTTTGGGCTACGCGCGCGTCCCTTGTGTGGACCACTGAAACATGCTATCCACTGGAGGTGGATAGTACACTTAGACTAAACGAAAACTCTATCATGAAAGTCCTTACATTTTACCGATTAGATTGCCGGGTGGGCATACGCGGGGTATTAGTTGATAGCGCTATTAGGTTTGACAAACCTCACACCGTGCTGGAGGCCGGGCGTGAACTTCTAACCTTCACTCTTGCTTTAATGTTGATAGACATTATTGAGGGCACAAACGAAACGTCAGCATTCGGTACACAGTTTAGTCATATGATGAGGGTTAGCTACCCGAGTCATACTTAAATCAAAACGTTGTGAACTTTACTTTTACTAAACTCAAATTTTGTGAATTCACCAACTTTATTGTTGACACGTAGTTGCATGCTTTACAGGTCAGTAGGTATAGCTTTGGACGGGCATTGCAATCGACTGGAGTGGGTGGTTTATTTAAACGTATTGTTTTGAACATTTATCTAACTTGTTCCTGATGTTTTTTAACTTTATTTTCCGCTGCAACACAAACTGTCTTTTAAACAAATTAAAACTTTATCGCTAATCATGTTGATAGTGATGCTTTTATTATTTTAAATGGTTGGTTTAACATGATTAGTGGCTAGATCCTGGTCAGTCACACGCCTCGCGGTAAAACCCCACATGTGGAATTTGAGGGTGTGACACCCTTGCCCGCATCACGCGTGTACATATGTTTGTAGATGTGATTGCGAGTTAAGGTGCTTCACACCCTTTTAGGGTTCCCACCAGCAGGGGAATAATTATTTGAGAAGAAACTTACTATGAGAAGAAATGACATAATGGTAAAACAATAAATAGTCTATAAATCTTCCCATTAATTGTTTTATCTCTCATTAATTAGGGAAAAACAATTTACCATACACATTTCAAAATTTATTATACACAAATCACAATTTATCATACTTATGGCGTGCACATATCAAAATTTATCTTATACTTCCTCATACACATACCGAAATTTATCATACATATATCAAAAATTATCCTTTACCATAAATTAGGTTGTCTTAAAAGAGTATATTTTAAAATGAGCTACAAGTTTAATTAGTTATCTAATTTAAGAGATACAATAAATAATTAAAATTATAACGTTATATACATGCCCTTACAATATCATTATATATATACATATTAAATGAAACATTTATGTTGGTTTAAAACTTATTTTTTTCATTCTTGCAAAAACTTTATTCTCATTTGAGTCGTCCACCCCGCTAGTAATTGTATAAAAAGAAACAATATACAAGGAGTGCTTCTCTCTATAAACCACTTCAAGTTGTCATTGCATCTATGTCGGGCAAATTGACAAAGTTTATTCCATTTATTCCATATTTCACATATTTGGTTGTTCCAACCACACAACTTCGAACATCAATACCTCATTCATCTTAGCTTAATTTTGGATATGATTTGGTCCGTTGTGATGCTCTCACAAAGTAGAACACAAACCTATGAATAATTAATAAGCAAACCAAAATAAATTATATGTATCTAAAATATTTACTGAAAAACAAATTTTTACTAAAAAGTCCAACAAAATTTGTCCGGAAGAGGGGGGGGGGGGGGGGGGGGTTGTGGTCGGTATCAAGATGCCACATAACTCATTTCTTTTTCTTTTCCTAACCCTTGGTATGTACCCTAATGGTGATGAGAAATTCGAATTGATTGAATGAATTCGAATTCTTTACATAGATTTTTATTATTATTTGATTTATACATATCATTTTGACCTCGAATTCACAACTCAAAGTTCAAATGGTTTGATTTAAAATAATCGAATAACCCAAATACCCATACATCTAAACCTTACTTTTATTTATATATATTAAAATACAAATGTTTATAACTTTATATACTTTTTAGAAAGTTTCATCAAGGGGAAGGTGGGGAACTAGGGGTTATTAGATATTGGATAGATATTTGAATGGGTGAACGCTCAAGGATAGGTGGCCACACCTTTTTGGCCTTGAGGTGGATAAAACGTGTAAAGTGGTGGATAAGATCGCATTAGCTCCTGATAGGATAGTGAGATCTTGGCTCTGGCTTAAGGAGCAGAGTCGGAGGTTGGAATGGGTGGATTACCAAGATACAATCGTGGGAGTGCGGTTATCAGATGGGAAGGATGAGTGGAAATGGCTGAGTGATAAATTAGGTATTTTTCGGTAAAGTCAATTAAAAAATGAAGGATGAAGATAAAGGAAGCGGTACAGTATCGGTTTTCAAATGGTGTAAGTGGGTGCCTCTAAAATGCAACATTACGGCATGGATGGCTAACTTCGACAGGTTAGCCAATTGAGTGAACGTTTCATCGGTCATGTGCTTGCTTTGTGAAGACTATGAGGAATCTACAGAACATTTATTCACAGCGTGCATATTCTCAAATCGTGTTTGGATGAACTTTAGCTCTTGGTGTCAAATCCCTCCTGTTTATGTGTTCGTGGTCAAAGATCTAATAGAAACTTACGGTTTCTTAAATATGAGTAAGAAAGCAAAAAAGATTATCCATGGCTTAATTTTTATAACAATGTGGTGTAATTGGAAAGGGAGGAACGAGGTTATCTTTCAAAATAGAAAATGCAGCCTGCAAGATGTGATATGGGAAGTCAAGTATAGAGGTTTCGTTTGGTTGAAAAATAGGTCTTCCTTTAAATCCATTAGATAGAAAGATTTGTATAAATTTCCTCTGTATATATTGTAATTTGATCTCTTTCTCGTTTAAGTCGAGTGCATATATATAGTTTAACCTTTTACCCGTTCAGACCACTGGTATTTCATTGAATTTTACTTTTAAAAAAAATATATAATAAATAAAATATTTCAGGAAACAGACAATTTTACCCATTTTAAAATTCTCAAGTATTCAATCCAATTTAACAGAAAAATAAAAGAACATTAATGAAAGTGGACCGGTCGGTACGTATGTATGTATCCGCCCCATTCTGATGACAACCGACGACCCGACCCGACCCGACCTTGTACCACACCATTGCTACAAATCAAGAAAACAACTGCAGCATCAACAAATCAACAATGGCGAACCTCTTCATCACCCTCTTCATCTTCCCACTCATCATCACTTCCAAAGCATGGACCGGTGAAATTCACGGCAGAGTTGTCTGCGACGTCTGCGCCGATGGTTCCGTCGGCCCTGAAGATCATGTCTTAGAAGGTCCACACCAAACCAAACCCAACCCGACCCTCTCTCTTCTTCTCTACCTTTATTCGCATATCATGTTTTTCTAATTGTTCGATTTGGTCTACTACACTTTGCTGCATTAGTTTTTTTTTTGCTGTCGGTGCTAGTTGAGGTGGTGGTTTGGTTGTAAATTGCTTTAATTGATGGTGTAATTAAGTTCAAAATGTTCGTGAATTTCAATCATTTTTGCCTGTGCTCTCTGCTCGGTAGGGTTTTTTTAATTGAAGTTTGATCATCTTGTTTAGCGATGGCAAAGTGTTGTTATAAGATCCCCAATTCAATGCTTAATTTGTAAATTGCTGTTATGTTCATGTGATACGGGTGATTGATGTGCCTAATTTGGTTGAATTCTTAGATTGTGTGTTAGGCTGAAGTTGAATCACGGATCACCTAATCTATCACCTTCATTTATGTCACCTCCCTTGCATCCCTTGTGGATTTCTGACACCACATGAAAACTGACATGAAATTCACTGGCTTTGGGTTTTTAGTCGGGTGATTTTGTTTACACCTAACTTTTTGCTATTTACACTAAATGATGTGACATTAACGAGTACATATTTGTGTTTTTTTCTTTTATAACTTCCGATATATAATGTTTTATTAAAAAACGAATCTGGTTTCGTGATGTGCTTATTTATATCTACGTTTAGATGTAATTTATAAAAAACGGATATTTATAAAACGTTATATTTGATACGATTCCATTTTTATAAAATTTACATCAAAACGTAGATAAAAATAAGCACATCGAAAAAACCATATTCGTTTTTTGATACAACATTATATATCGGAAGTTATAAAAGAAAAACACAAATATGCACTTATTAATGTCACCTCACTTGTGCAAATAGCAAAAAGCTTGGTGTAAATAGTAGGACCTTTTAGTCTAAACATGTTCGGGTCATTTTCGGGTTGAGTAGCCAGCACGTTTAACCAATAAGTCTTGTTCGGGTCGACCTGACGGGTTCACAATAGACCTGTTTAACTAGTTTATGTTTGTATAATTTTGAGAAAAAAAAACATGTTTTTTACGTTATAACTTAAACTCATTGGGTACTTTATACCCAAATTTAAAGATAAACGAGAAATGAGCCATATGTTTTATTGTTTAAACGTAATTGTATTATATACATTTGCATTTTTGGTTGTATATTTGTAATTTTCATGTATTAACATGCAAATAAAATAAGATTTCAGTTTAAACAGGCCGTGTTCAGGTTCGTGATAAATTTTCGGATTTGAGCTGACAACCCCACAAACACAGCCGATTTAACATCCGTAGTTTTTCCCAATTCAACAACTATGAAACTTTACTTGTTTAACTTCCAATTTGGGTAAGCCCAATTATGCCAAGTGAAGGTTCTCATGATTCATGAACCCACGAACACGGTTAAGTCCTGCAATAAACAGGTGCATTTATGTCACTACAGGTGCAGAGGTTGCGGTTCTTTGCATAACAAAATCTGGGGAAGTTTTAAATTACCAAGCTTTTACAAATTCAAGGGGAATATACACAGTCGCTGAAACGATGCCCGAGAGTGAAAGGTGGGATGCCTGTTCGGCAAGGCCTATTAGCAGTTTCCATGAACACTGCACTCATCTTGGAGACGGGTTTTCAGGCGTCAAATTTAGCTACAATCATGTATCGGGCTACTCGCATGCTGTCAAACCGTTTGTGTATCGGCCCGCAAGTATTCCAATCTACTGTGGTTGAATCTTGAATGCATGTTTATGGCTTTATGCTAATAAAATGGCACAGGTTGGTTGTTTGTATTTAGTTTGTAAAAGGGAAGTGGATAGATAGATTGGAGTAGGGATATGGCTTGTTTGGCTGGGTTTATGTTGTCAACAGCTTGCCTGTGTGGAAGGGCTGCTGATGACGGAAAATCTTGTAATAAGTAGTTTAAAATTGTGAAGTTTTATATATATAAACTATTTCTATGTCTAAAGCATATAGCCATGACTTATATGTATACCTGTAAGTGACATAAAGTAATATTAAACTGTACATTTGATCTTGCTTGAATTACATTGGAGAAAATCATACATCATTCTGCGGGCGAACCTGAACATTTAAATTATGGGGGCCAAAAGTATATGTTTAATTGGAGTTTTCGGATTAGGAGGGGCCCAACCAAATATATGTTTTATAAAAAAAAATTGTATCCGCCACTCCATCTATACCATGTTATACTATGTAAAACATTGTTTTATTATGTAATGGTGATGAAGATAGAATTCAAACATTACATACTATTTTCATCATAAGTTATACATTACATATTGTTTTCATCATAAGTTATACATTACATATTGTTTTCATCATAAGTTATACATCACATACTGTTTTCATCATAAGTTATGTTCGTTGTAATTACACCTTAAGGTTTTTTGCTTTCATTAACATCTTATATTGCACAATGTTATGTATATTGCATCTTTTTTGCAAAAGAACATATGTTGGTGTCTAAGCATACCTCACATTTTCAAAGCAATATGTAATTATGTATAAAATGTCTATGCGGTTCTCACAATTTTATGAGCGATACTTATTATTGTTTATACGAGTATCACAGTTCTCTCCTTAAATTTAGTTATGTACCACACTCTCAATGGGAAAAGAGAAAATGCACTTCTTTGTGTACACTTTCATAAGTTATACATTTCTATACTTTTCCATCTTACAATCATTCTAGAGTTCTTAAGTTTTAGCACTAATCTTGTGTTTATTTTATTATATATTATAACATCCGCATTATGCCAAAGGTTATATTCACATATGATACGAATAACATTATATATCTTTTTTTTATTAAACAACAACAATGCTAGCGGGAAACTAGCAACAACCAGAACCACAAACCAAAGGACCCAAAACAACCAAAAAGAAGCGACAAAGCCAAAAACTAACAACCAAATGACCCCTATCAACCGAAACAACCAACAAAAGCCGTACAATAACCTGAACCAAAAAAAGACTAAACCTTTGTCACTGAACAATATTATATTTTCATACTTTTAACACAAGCGTGGTTCTCTTACATAAGATCTATAGTGTAAGAAAACTAAGGATAATTAATTATTGAGAAAAATGTTGGGATAGTCCTGTGCTTTAGTGAAATTTCACCTATAGTTCTCGTCTTTTTAAAATTACTGGTGTAGTCCTCAACTTTTGCACACTCGTTAGGATGATCTATGAGATGAATGAGGTTAGTTTTCTCTAGTCAGTAAGTGTGAAATGATAAATAAAAACCCTTTATTAAAAAACTAAGAGACGAAACATTAAACTAAAAGAATAAAACATCAAGATTTTTTGGCGCTCGTTTTCCCTGTTAGGTTAGGTGGTTAACAAGGTGGTGGTGGTGGTGGTGATGATTGGGAAATATTTGGAGAGGGGTTGGATTTAATTATGGAGGTGGGTGATGATACGGTGGTTTGTAGATGGTGTTGGAGCCTAAAAAGGTTTTTTTAATTAGTTTGTTTTTATTATTTTGGTGGGCCCTACTTAAGTTTAATTTTATCTTTTATTGTTTTACTTATTACTTTTTTAATATAAAGGTTATTTTGTCATATTTTCTAACACTTAACTAAGAAAACTAACCTTTATTCATATTAGGAGCTATATGAAAAATGAGTGTGCAAAAATTAGGAGCTATAGCTGTAATTCTAAAAAGATGAGGACTATAAATAAAATTTAACTAAAGCAAAAGAACTACCTAGAGAGCATATTTTTCTCTTAATTAATTTATTTTATGTGTATATGTTTTAAAGACTAAATATCAAATATAAATACCTTTAACGTACAAAACGTACGAACTGAATGGTTTGCTGAAAAAACGCGGTGGCATTTTTGTAATTATCTAAATTACTCTTCAAATGATATTATAAGGAAATTTTTAAAACTATCTAATAGGGTAATTTTGATCTTTATAAGGTAATTTTGAAGAGTATCATAATTACTTTACAAATGATCCTGTAAGCTAATTTTGATCTTGTATGGTAATTTAGTAGAGTATCATAATTACTATACAAATGATCTTGTAGGGTAATTTTGAAATATATGTTGTTTGATAAACTAGTAGAGTAATTTTGATAAGTACTCTACAAGCACATTTTACAAAATTACCCTGCAAGATCAAAACTACCCTACAAGCTTAGTTGTCGAGTAATTTTGATAATTACCATACGAGCAAATAATTACGAAAATGCCACCGCGTTTTTTTGTTTTTTCATGCTTGATACGTGGTTGAAAACCGATGCTTTATTGAGTTTAAGTTAAACGTTTTACGTAACTTTTAGTTTTGAATAGCCTACTTTTGATTGGATTTGCATTTTGCAGGTTTACGGAGTTTAAGGAGCTATTCGGGAGCGTTTCGGAGCATCGAGGCGGAAAACGGGTAAACCGGGAGCGAAAAATGGAAAAACAGAAAAACATGATTTAGGGAGGTCGTCGCCGACGCATATATGGACCGTCGGCGACGCCCCTCAGATAGTCCCGTCGGCAGAAAATGTTCGTAGACAGTGAATTAAGGCGTCGGAGGAAAACTGAAGATCTAGGGGCCGTCGGCGACGCCCCATTGGGCCGTCGACGACGCCCTTCCTATTATACTGTCGCTGAAATTTTTTTTGAATGGGTTTTTATGTTGGTGTTGACCCATTTGTGAGGAGTTACGAGTTGGAGAGCTTAAAAACACCTCTTGGGAGCCAAGAACACATCATCTTTGATCTACAACATCACCAATCCATTATCAATCATCCGAATCATCATCCTCATTATTCCTAACCCTAATCCACTACCATCATCATCTCCAATCATCCATCATTCCATTCATCATCACCATCAACCCTAAAACCAAATCACCATCCATCATCATCATCACCAAGATCGAGATGTCAATGTTCAAGACTTATTCTTCCGTTGATCAAGTCTCGTTCACCATGAGCGGCTAACTTCCGAAGGTTTCACCCGGTGTAGGTTTTGTAAGTTCTAGGGTTTGACATTGTTTTAAGTTTCGATTTGTGACAAATTGTGAATTGATTTGAAAACCTATGATAATTGTCTCGCATTGGTATTGTATTTGTGAATTGTCGAATGAGTTATGAAATTTGACTTTGCGAAATGTTTATGTGCGATTATGCCTTGTCTAGGTTAGGGTTTACATGTTCTTGGTAATGAGGTGTATTGTTGTCCATTGTCTATGATGTTGATAGCTTTTGACACCTAAACCACGCAACACTAAATTCGTTGATCGTTGTTTACAATTGAGTTGAAATTAAAAACATGTAGGAACCCTAGGATTTACATTACCGAACCGGGTGTGAACTTTGTTTTCAAACTATTGTGTTTCATCAAGTTAATTAAAGCTTTCTTGCAATTAATTGAGTTTTCAAAATTAGTAAAGTAGAAACAAAAATTCGTCGGACCATTCCGACATTCTTTTAAACCAAATAACCAAACTAAACAACCAAAATAGCAAGCTTCATAAAAAGTGACAATCTTATTAAAATCAATCACATCCATTCGCAAACCATAAACTCTTCGTAGTTCGACCCCTTACTACTACTAACGCATTGTTGAGGGTAATTTGGGCATATAAATTTTTTCTTTGACTGGGGCGCGACACTCTGATCAAATTTTGGCGTCGTTGCCGGGGAGTTCGTGCGCTTTGTGTCTGGAATTGTTTGATTTTCTGATTAACTGTTTAAGTGCTTATTTCTGATTGTCGTCTTTGCTTTTGTGTTATACGGGTGTGTTACTTGTGCAGGATATAGGTAGTGCATGCATACACGGAATTCCGGGAGGACATCACCATTAGTGTTCGAACCGGAAATCGAGCGGGTCGTGAGAAGGAATTTAGCCAACCGATTAGAGGCAACTCTTGCTTCTAATCCTCTCAACATCAATTCACCATCTACATCATCCATTGGACCCATTCCAATGGATCCTCAAAATTCTAACCAACCCAACACCCAACACCAACAATATGACTACCCACCTCAAAACTAAACCCATCAATCGGGTGGTGGTCACAACTCTAGACCACCAACACCACCATTCCAAAACCGAAACCGAAACCCAAGAAATCGCCAACGCACACCTCCACCTTCAAACCAAAACCGACAAAAACCCAATACCACCCAATATCAACAACCGAAACATTAACGCCAACCGTGGAGTTAACAATAGTCGTGGCAATCCCACGAACGAAGCTCAGTTCATTGACCTTGAAGAGTTAAGGAACAATATTCCTGATGATGCACCATACAGCGTTCCTGGTTATCAATCACCGGATCACATGAGCATTCATTCGGAATACTCAGACGACGGGGGGAATCATGATGAGAGGATCGAAGATGATGAATGGGGGGATAATAACATGGGAAACTTCTACAACGCGCGGGGGTTTGATTATGAAGAATTTGGTTATCAAAATGCCAATTTCGTAGGGAACGATGGCGGCTATGGGAGGAATGATGGTTATGGGAATGACCGTCAGCCAAGGAATGATAGACAGAATCGGGATTATGGTAACAACAATGGTAACCGTGCTCGAATCCCACAATTTGTAGGCGGCGGAAATCAAGGTGGGAATGGGGGTGGTGATAGAAGAGGTAACTATGGGCCAATGAATCAAGAGGTGAACGGTCCAAGACGCCAAGTAAATCAACAACCTCTGAGGGGTGTTAATGGGCGATTCAGGCCGGTGGTCACCGATAATGACTCATCGATTGTGCCTACACCTCGAGGAAGAAGGGCATTCGATTGCAAGCCGAACTACATCAACATTTTACCCCACTTCAACGGTAGAACCAATGACGAGCCTTATACCCATTTGGGGGAATTCTCGGCCATTTGTGGCACAATTGGAGGTCATGATTTTGCCTTAGAAGAAGTGAAATTGAGGCTGTTTCAATTCTCATTAAAAGACAAGGCGAAGCAATGGTTTCTCACATTGCCGGCGAATAGTATTCATACATGGGCAGAGATGCAACAAGTATTCTTAGACGAATATTATTCTATTGCCAAGGCCGACGATGCAAGAGATGAGATCCGTTCGTTTAGGCAATTACCGGGGGAGTTGTTACATGAGGCTTTGACCCGTTTTTAAGGAATTGGTTAGAAAATGTCCTCATCACCAAATTCCAAGGTGGGAGTTGCTTAAGTGCTTCGTAAGGGGGTTAGATGCCGATGACCATAAGTGTTTACAATCGGCTAGCAATGGGACTTTGTTGAACAATCACGAGGAGGATGATTGGGAATTTTTGGAGCAGATGAGTAAAAATTCAAAAGCGGTCGCTATGGCAGACCGATCGAAGAAGCATCCAACCTCTTGATCTCTTCCCAATCTTGATTCAAGCGCTAAGGATAGAATTGCCACATTAGAGAGAGAGTTGGCACGGATGAAAAAGAAAGATGTTGGGGCGGTTCAATTTGCGGTGTGTGAAGAATGTGGAGATATTGGACATCGAACTGGGGAATGTCAAGTGGGCATGGTACAAGCGAGTGAAGAGGTGAATCAAGTCTATGGTGAGAGAAAACAATTTGATATGAACTCAAATACCTATCACCCGGGGTTGAGAAATCACCCCAACTTTCGCTTTGGAAATGCTTCAAACCAAATGAACCCTAATTTTCAAACGAATAATCAAGGTGGGAATCAAGGGGGTTCGATGTACCAAAACCGCCAAGGCGGTAATCAAGGAGGATACCAATGAAATTATAACCAAGGGAGTGGCCAACATTATCAAAACCACGAAGGTGGGTATCAAAGGGGTTACAACCAAGGTGGTAATGGTGGTGGTAATGCAAATCCTCCGATGGGTGGTGAAGACTCCGTAAGCTCCAAGCTAGATGCTATCATGAATGCCATCACAACTTCGAATCAAGATGGAAATGAAGAAAGAGTTCGAGGTTCGTGACAAGTCGCATAAAGCTTTGGAGAAGCAAGTGGGGTAACTTGCGGAGGAGATGGCGCAATTGAGAGGCAATGGAGGAAAGCTACCTAGTGATACGACCGTGAATCCAAAGCATCATAGCTCAAGCTCAAACACGTGATGTACCTATTAATAAAATTTCTTTGCGTAGTGGTCGAGTCGTTGATAATGGTGTCGTGTCACCACCACCTCAGTTTGTTGAAGGGGTGGTGGAAGAGGCTAGCGATGATGAGAATGTTAACGGTCAACCGGGTCGAAAAGAAAATGTTTTAAAAAATGAGCAAAGTACACCCGTTGTGACCGTCCCCGTCCCAAAAGCTAAGGACAAGGATGTGGAGGTTAATACCGCCCCTTATCCCGAAGCCTTGTTGGGACCATCCAAAAATGTGGTAAACAAAAAGAGGTCCCCACCAAGAAGAAATGTGGGAAATTTTCAAACAAGTAAAAATTAATCCACCTCTTTTGGATGCCATTAAGCAAGTTCCGTCCTAGGTGCTAAGTACTTGAAAGATTTGTGTACCCAAAAGCGAACTCACAAATTTCCTAAAAAACTTGATTTAACTGAAAATGTGAGTTCTATTCTTTTGGGTGCACTTCCACCTAAGCTATAAGATCCGGGGGCGCCTATTATCTCCATTCAAGTTGGAGAATTTAAAATGAAAAGGGCACTTTTGGACCTTGGGGCTAGTGTGAGTATTCTGCCGGGTAGTTTATATGACCAATATGAGTTTGGTCCATGAGAGCAGCAAACACTACTGTAGTGTTGGCTGATCTAACTCCTAAGCTACCCCGTGGAATAGTCACGGATGTAATTGTTAAAGTTGAGGACTTTTACTATCTGGTGGACTTTCTTGTACTCGATTATGTCTCATTGGACCTTACCAAGCAACCCACGGTTATTTTGGGTCGATCGTTTTTTGCTACATCAAATGCTCAAATAAATTGCAAAACGGGAACGGTCAACGTGACTTTTGGTAACCGTCGGTTGTGGTTAAATGTTTTTTTCCGGATTAACGGATCCTCTAGTTAATGATGGATGCTATATGGCGGACGTCGTTGACGCGTGTATACCCCTTTGCGACATGGGTGTCGAGGAGGAAAACACAACAGAGGAGTGCTTTATGTTTGACAGGTTGCAAACGGAGACGAATCGAAGCATGGATGAGGAGGAGAAGAAAATGGAGGTAATGGCGGTAAGGGAAGGAAGACCACCTTGGACACACCAAGTGGAAAGTCTTCTCGAAAAGATTGACACCAAGTTAAAGCCGTCATTGGAAGAACCTCCTACTATTGAGTTGAAGGTGTTGCCTAAGCATTTGAAGTATGCTTTTGTGGGTGAGGGCAACACACTGCCGGTTATCATTGCGGCGGATTTGACCGTGGAGCAAGAAAAGAAGTTGATGAGTGTGTTGGTCACCCATAGAGCCGCTATTGGGTGGACCATTGCGGATTTCAAGGGGATTAGCCCTTCGGTAATGATGCACAAGATCATCATTGAGGATGGCACACCTTCTCGCGATACACAACGGAGATTAAATCCAAACATGAGAGAAGTGGTCAAGAAGGAAGTGCTAAAGTGGCTAGATGCGAGTATTATATACCCCATTTCTGATAGCCAATGGGTGAGCCCAACACAGACGGTCCCTAAAAAGGCAGGCATCCAAGTCGTCACTAATGACGCAGGTGAAGAGGTCGCCACTCGGACGGTAACCAGGTGGCGTATTTATATTGATTATAGGAAGTTGAATTCTGCAACTTCCAAAGACCATTTCCCTTTGCCTTTTATTGATCAAATAGTTGAAAAGTTAGCGGGTCAAAAATATTATTGTTTCTTGGATGGATATTCAGGTTACAATCAAATAGCTATCCATCCGGAAGACCAAGCTAAGACCACCTTTACTTGCCCATACGGAACCTTCGCATTTAGCGAATGCCGTTTGGGCTATGTAATGCCCCTGCCACCTTTCAAAGGTGTATGATGAGTATCTTTTCAGATATGGTGGGGGAGTCCTTAGAAATCTTTATGGATGGCATTTCAATATTTAGGTCATCATTTGATAGTTGCCTTAACCAACTAGAAAAGGTCTTAAAGAGATGCATTGAAAAGAATTTGGTTTTGAGTTGGGAAAAGATCCATTTTATGGTTCAAGAGGGAATCGTGTTGGGCCACGTTGTGTCGAGTCGTGGGATAGAGGTCGATAGGGCAAAAGTGCAAGTTATATCTACTTTGCCATATCCCACGAGTGTTAAAGGTGTTAGGTCATTTTTGGGTCACACGGGGTTTTATAGAAGGTTTATAAAAGGGTTTAGTGACATAATAAAACCTTTATGTAATCTATTATTAAAAGATCAACCGTTTGATTTCAACAAAGAGTGTCAAAATGCCTTTAACGTGTTAAAACAAAAGTTGGTTGAGGCCCCAATCTTGCAATCACCGAATTGGTCGTTACCATTTGAAATTATGTGTGATGCAAGTGACTATGCGGTGGGGGTCGTGCTGGGTCAAAGGGTAGAAAAGAAACCCGTGGCAATATACTACGCAAGTAAGACTCTTTCAGATTCGTAATTAAATTATACCACAACTGAGAAAGAACTACTTTCGGTGGTATATGCTTTGGAAAAATTCCGGGCTTATATTTGGGGAAATAAGGTAATTATCTATTCTGATCATATTGCTGTCAGGTACCTTATGGAGAAGAAGGATGCAAAGCCGAGATTGATCCGATGGGTTTTGTTACTACAAGAGTTCGACCTTGAGATTCGGGACAAGAAGGGCAGCGAGAATGTTGTGGCTGATCACTTATCCCGATTGATGATAGAAGAGGGTTCCTCTCGTGTGGAGATCAACGAGACTTCCCAGATGAGCACATTCTGAAAGTGTCAACGTTACCTTGGTTTGCTAACATTTTGAATTATTTGGTGACAGGTGACTTACCAGCTCATTGGGATAGACGAAGAAGATTGCATTTTTTGTCTCAGATCAAGTATTACACGTGGGAGGAACCGGATTTGTTCAAGACATGTCCGGATCAAGTAATGAGAAGATGCATCCCGGATGAAGAGATCCCGAGTGTTTTGAAGCACTTGCATACCTTTGCTTGTGGAGGCCATTTTAGTGGTCATAAACGGGACATAAAGTGTTGAATAGTGGTCTTTATTTTCCGATCATATTTAAGGATGCTTTTAACTTTGCTAAGAACTGTGTTGAACGTCAAAAGTTGGGGGGCATTTCTAAGAGGGATGAGATGCCCATGCAACCGATCCTTATTGTCGATATTCGACGTTTGGAGAATCGATTTCATGGGCCCATTCCCCAATTCTCATGGTAATTTGTATATTTTAGTGGCAGTAGATTATGTGTCAAAATGGGTCGAAGCGATCGCTACCAAAACAAATGCCATACCGTTGTTTGCAATTTTGTGCAAACAAATATTATTTCTAGATTTGGGATACCTCGGGTAATCATAAGCGATGGGGGATCTCACTTTAAGAATTTAATTTTGGAAAATTGCTCAAATGGTATGGTGTAGACCATAGAATTGCTACCCCCTACCACCCGCAAACGAGTGGTCAAGTGGAAGTGTCTAATAGGCAAATTAAAGAAATTTTGCAAAAGACCGTTCGAACGGACCGTAAGGATTGGTCAACGAAGTTGAACGATGCTTTATGGGCCTATCGAACGGCGCATAAAACCCCTATTGGCACTACTCCTTACTGCTTAGTTTACGGTAAAAATTGTCATTTACCGGTCGAACTTGTGCACCGTGCATTTTGGGCTATAAAAGAGGTTAACCTTAAATATGACGATGCAGGTAAGGAGCGCAAGTTGAAGCTTTGCGAGTTGGAGGAGCTTCGGGAGGAGGCATATGAAGGTGCTTCGAAATACAAAGATGGCATGAAGAGAGCACATGATGCCAAATTGAAACCGAAGGAGTTCGTGGTGGGTCAAAAGGTGTGGCTATACAACTCACAGCTCAAGTTCTTCCTGGGAAAGCTTAAAAGCAAATGGATGGGCCCATTTGTGATCACAAGGGTTGGCAAGCTTGGGGATGTTACCATCGAGGACCCAAAGGGTGGGTAAAGACAAACGGTCAATGGTCATCGTCTTAAACCGTTTCTCGATGGTAACGAGGACAACGTTGAGGTTAACAACGAATCGGTAAGCTTCTTGGTAAGTGTACCGACTTATGAGGTCAATTAAAGGACCAATGCACTTGTTATAGAATTTTGTATGTTTTCATTGTTTGTGCGGTGTGTTTGTGTTGATTTCGTTTGTTTTGTACTAACCTTGTTAAACGTGTGAAGTTCGGATTTTGCAAATGGGTCATGAAGACATAATGTATGTTTTTAACTTGTTTTGTGCATTGGGGACAATCCACAGTTTTTCGGGGGGGGGGGGGTATAGTGTCATGTGGATTTAAAAAAATACTAATTGGCTAGCCGTCGGCGACGGGGCTTCAGGCCGTCGCCGACGGTCATCGGATAGGGGCTTCGGGTTAAAAACGTCGTATACAGTGGGTTAAGCCGTCGGATCCTTTTGGGTTTCTAGAGGGCGTCGGTGACGCACCAGGGGGCCGTCGGCGACGCCTCCTGGTTTGTCAGCCGACGTTGATTTGTTTTTGACGCTTGTGTTCGGATCCAAACTCAATTTGACCCACCGAAACTCGACCCAAACATGATTTTAGCCACAAATTCGACCCGGATTAACCACAACCAACCAATACCTCTTTAAAAACAACCCAATCCCTGCTCTTTCTCCACACCTTCTTCATCTTCAACATCAAGAACCCTAATCTTCAAGCCTTCGTATCTTCTTCAAACCTCAACCAAATCACTTGATTCTTGAGCCTATTTTGTGTGCTTTTTAGCATAGAACAAAACCCCTAACACGGTTTCCCTTAATTCTTGCGTATTTGCAAGATTAGTGAAGATCAAAATTCGGGTTTTTGGAGAAAAAGAGTGTTCTTCATAGGGCATTATATTTCTTTGAAGTTCTAGTGTTTAAGCAACATAAAGGTACGATTTTTACTTAAATTTGAGCTAGGATTTCATATGGTATGTGATTTTCTTTCAAAATTTTAAATCTAGGTTTAATAGTAGGTTGTTTATGATACCATGATATGAGTAATTGCTTGAACTTGAGTATACGGGTGATTTGGGTGGGATTGAACATGCAACATAGTTAGGTAATGAGCTTGAATTGTTTAAGTTGCATGTTTGAGCATACACACAATGTTGAATCCTGTTTGAGCGTGAATTGTTATATGTTTAGGATTACAAATATAGAACTTGAATTTAAAGGTTGGCAAAAGTGCACAAATTTAGAAGATTTAAACCGGATAATTGTCTAACCAATTAAGTTGCGTTTCAACATTGTGTGATATGCTCAAGAAGTACATTTGGCTTGAATTTGAAGTGAGGATTTAGATGTTTAGATTCACCATGTTTAATTGTTTCTTTGCTTTGTGTTTTGTAGATATGGGAAGCCGAAAGCGTAGCAAGGTTTCGGGTCAAGGTTCCTGTTCGGGAGCCGGGTCATCATCGGGGCAAATAGCAAGGAAGTGGAAGCAGTTGACTAGGTTGGAAGATAATGACAATCGCATATTTATGCAAGATTGGACATGGGAGAGAATTCGGGATAGTAGTGTCTGTGAACCTTGGGAGAATAATAAACGAAAACCTCTCTCAAGGTTTAACGATAGGCGGTTGGAGGTTAGGTTGTGGAAGTGGAAGATGGTTAACGGGGTGCAAACAACGATCCCAGAATGGATTGTGCCGGAGCGCACATTGAATGTAGAGGAGTTTAGAACGATAGGGATCATTCAAATGTTTGAGAGGATCGGTTGGGAAAGAGTTTTGGATTGGTGTGAAGATATCACACCACGGGTATATTTGGCTGCTGTTTGCGAGTGGTTGGCCTCGCTCAGGTTCGTGAATAAGGATGGCCCGCCGAGTACATGGCAGTTGGTGGGTCATACTGGTAGGGGGCAGATGGTGATGTCTTTCGAGACAATGAATTGTATCGCCCGATTCGATTCCTTAGGGGTCAACGAGTACGATTATTACACTATTGACTAGTTCCTAGATAATAAGGTCAATACCGCTGATCCTGAAGGAATGGTAGAGTCGGTTTTGCCATATTCAGATGGTGGGGCTGCTCTTCGAAGTCAACAGTCGGTTGAAGGGAAGATTCTTTAGCCCTTTTCTCTTGAGAATATAATGGTCAGATTTGGGGACCGAGGGATGGTGAAGGCCTCAGACTGTCGGGTGCTCCACGCTTTGCTTTATGGAACCCCCAAGTTATCGTGACGCCATCTAGTCATGATCAACACCTGGGACACGCGCGAGTCGTACACTCGAAAGATGATACCATATGTACGACTTATTAGCGCGATGATAGTGCAACAAAACAAGTTGCCAATTGATTTGTTGTGGGTGTTAAAACCGGTGGATCAGATTTGCTTCGCGTCGATGAAGCAACATTGGAAGATCCAAGTTCAGGTGTACGACCATCAATACACCGTCACCTACGATCAGGGGCATTTGTTTCAGTTTGCCGACCCAAGTGTAGCTCAAGAGGCTGCAAGAGAAGAGGAGATGGTGGATGAAGAAGAGGAAGATGAGCCTCAAGGTCCAAGGGGGCCTCGTCAAAGATACACCTGGCCACGTCAAGAAATCTCGGCCGGGGTGGCTAATTTCATTCCGAACCGGCGAAAACCCGGATACCCCAACTACAACTGGGGACAGCAAGACGTTTATGATAACGTCTCCGTGTGTATTGGGGAGAATCGGGAATATGAACAGTGGAGGCGACAATGGGAACAAGATTGGGGGGCCCAACAACAGGCCCATTGGGATGAAGATGCTGCTCATTGGGCAAAAGAGCAAGATTATTGGGAGAGACAGCAGGAGCAGTGGGCTGCTCATCAGGCGTTTATGGAGAGACAAGACTTGTATCTGGCACAAGAATTGTCTTGAAGACAACCGTGGGAGGAGGAACAAGATAGGTTGCGTGCTGAGCAGAACGCATTGGAAGACCGATGATGGAATGCTATGGCGGTGGCGCAATAGATGGCGGTAAATAACACCAAACGTTTACATGATCAAAAGCGCCACCACCGAGATTTGGAAGCAGGTCGTCCATATCAAGAGCACGCGCCTTGGGTATCTTACGAGAACCTACCTCTTCCCACTAGGCCTTCTGATCCATCTCCGCACTGGCCCGAAGCCGTTAGCTGCAGCTTCATCCCACCGCAGTTCCCAGCGTCGGCTGAAGGTGAAAGGGGGCCGTTTGACGATTTTCACGATATGATGTCAGCCCTCACCAGATATCCCTATCAGTCATACCCACTGGTGGATCTGAATGAGCGATACCAACGATGAGCCGGTATGTTTTCTTTATTGTTGTAATTTTTGTGTACATTTTAGTTTTTATTTTTATTCGTGTTAGTAGTTAAATGAACTTTGTGGGTGTGTTCCCTAGATAACCCTCACGAGACCTACTCGTCCTTCCGAGCTATCGGAAGGTTTAAAAGGGCTTGTTGCATACGCTAAATGCAACCGTGATTTCTACGAAAGTGAGTTTAGGTTGTTGTTGTAATTTTTTTTCTTTTCCACAAAAAAAAATCAAAATTGAATAAATTATATGCCTTGGTAACTATTTTAATAAAAATGGTAGAACTAAATAACTAACGAATTTTTCTAGTTGTGAGAAGCTTGCTTCTACACGAAGATTGAAATTTGTAGGTGCATTGGGTTCACTATCAACCATTTTGTTGAAGTTGAAGAGCACACGAGGAATGAGCGAAAACCAGGTGCATACATTTCCTTTAGTTTTGATTTGGTCTATGATGCTTAATAAGTGGATTGTGTTTTGTACTTTATTCTCCAGGGTGGAATTTTGGGAAAGTCGGTCGTGTCACGTCCCTTGTGCGTTTTAAAAGCTCCATTTTCACACATTGAGGACAATGTTGATCTCAAGTGTGGGGATGGGGAGAAAAAGTTTTTCAAGTTTGACCCGTTCATTTATACACTATACATTGAGGACAATGTTGACCTCAAGTGTGGGGATGGGGGAAAATTTCAAAAAATTTTCAAAATGTCTTTGTTTAAAGCGATCTAAATGGCACAAGTAACTAAGTTAATGAGGGATGGAACAACCCATGTGGTTTTGTCATGGTCAAGTTCAAATAAATAACATGACGGGTATTTAACGGGCGGTTATTTGGGAATAATCCGCCTAAGAAACTTGCACTTTATACATATCGCATACCATACCTTATATACGTGAGATTTTGAGCCACTTTTACATATCACATATGCATATATTTCTTTGGTTGAGTGGACCATTAGTCATGTATTGTAGAACTTGCAACTTTTGATACGTTTGAGACCATAGACCGAATATGAGCACAAGAATGATTAAGGCATTAGGTAAACCTTTTTACTTTACACCATTTATATATCCTTACCCAAAAAATCAATCCCTTAGTCGCCAATTTTGAGCATAAACCTTTCCTTTGACCAACCCATTTAGCCCTTGACCTTTGAACCCTATATTTTAACCCGTGTGATGAAAACTTGATTTTAGTTTGAGAAAAAAAAACACAATTGAGAAAAGAAAAGAAAAATGCATGTATAAATAGTTGTTGAATAAAGGCGGAAAACTTTTGCTTGTAGTTATTGTTTTGTAGTCAATTATGTTAGTATAGTGATTATGTAATAAAAATAAAGTTTTTCATCACCTTAGCCGCTTTCAAAGCATCTCATTCCATACCCTTAGCCTAGCCCATTACAACCCGTTCAAGACCTTTTGACTTGTGTTCAATATTTGTGTTCAGTGGTGGAGAATGATTGAGTTGCAAGCTTATGCGGGTATATGTTCTAGTTGGTTTGTGTGTTTACATAAAAAGTGCTAATGTATTATTTATTAGCGAAATTATAAGCCGAGTGGAGAGAACATTGTCAGGGATAGGTATGATATGTGAGTTTTAAAGGCGGGTTAATCTTGGATAACCATTTTTATATGAGATCATCATACTAATGTTAAATAATTTGAAAATGATAAAATTTTTGAACTAAGTATGACACTAGACCTTAACTCATATCTCGAGAATGGGAAGTGTGTTCTTTATTCAACCCACGTGAAAGTGAAAGACATATTTGCTTGAGGACAAGCAAAAGACAAGTGTGGGTATGTGATACGTGGTTGAAAACCAATGCTTTATTGAGTTTAAGTTAAACGTTTTACGTAACTTTTAGTTTCTAATAGTTTGCTTTTGATTGGATTTGCATTTTGCAGGTTTACGGAGTTTAAGGAGCTATTCGGGAGCGTTTCGGAGCATCGAGGCGGAAAACGGGTCAACCGGGAACGATGAATGGAAAAACAGAAAAACATGATTTATGGAGGCCGTAGTCAACGCCCATATGGACCGTCGGCGACGCCCCTCAAATAGTCCCGTCGGCAGAAAATGTTCGTAGACAGTGGATTAAGGCGTCAGAGGAAAACGGAAGATCTAGGGGCCGTCGGCGACGCCCTTCCTATTATACTGTCACTGAAATTCAAATTTGAACGGGCTTTTATGTTGGTGTTGACCCATTTGTGAGGAGTTACGAGTTGGAGAGCTTAAAAACACCTCTTGGGAGCCAAGAACACATCATCTTTGATCTACAACATCACCAATCTATTATCAATCATCCGAATCATCATCCTCATTATTCCTAACCCTAATCCACTACCATCATCATCTCCAATCATCCATCATTCCATTCATCATCACCATCAACCCTAAAACCAAATCACCATCCATCATCATCATCACCAAGATCGAGATGTCAATGTTCAAGACTTCTTCTTCCGTTGATCAAGTCCCGTTCACCATGAGCGGCTAACTTCCGAAGGTTTCACCCCGGTGTAGGTTTTGTAAGTTCTAGGCTTTGACATTGTTTTAAGTTTTGATTTGTGACAAATTGTGAATTGATTTGAAAACCTATGATAATTGTCTCGCATTGGTATTGTATTTGTGAATTGTCGAATGAGTTATGAAATTTGACTTTGGGCGAAATGTTTATGTGCGATTATGCCTTGTCTAGGTTAGGGTTTACATGTTCTTGGTAATGAGGTGTATTGTAGTCCATTGTCTATGATGTTGATAGCTTTTGACACCTAAACCACGCAACACTAAATTTGTTGATCATTGTTTGCAATTGAGTTGAAATTAAAACTTGTAGGAACCCTAGGATTTGCATTACCGAACTGGGTGTAAACCTTGTTTCCAAACTATTGTGTTTCATCAAGTTAATTAAAGATTTCTTGCAATCAATTGAGTTTTTAAAATTAGTAAACTAGAAACAAAAATTCGTCGGACCATTCCGACATTCTTTTAAACCAAATAACCAAACTAAACAACCAAAATAGCAAGCTTCATAAAAAGTGACAATCTTATTAAAATCAATCACATCCATTCGCAAACCATAAACTCTTCGTGGTTCGACCCCTTACTACCACTAACGCATTGTTGAGGGTAATTTGGGCATATAAATTTTATCTTTGACCGGGGCGCGACACTCTGATCAAAGAGGGGAGGGTTTTCTCCGTGACCACACTCCGGCGTGAGAATAAGTATCGATATTGCAAGTAATAAGCAAGTAATTGGTGAGTAAGCTCAAAATAGTGTGTGTTACCTTTCGGTATGATCCTTATTTTATAGCCTAAGAGAGGTGTGTAGGGGATGGGCTGATGGGCCTTGGGCTGGAACCGACAACCAGGAATATCCATTGTATCTCCGCTGCGACGACCGTTAATAGTCTCAGGCAGGAGGTGTGTTTAGCGCATGGTGAATGGAGCCACGTGTCCCGGTAGTTGTCCTTGTTGTCGGACCTGTCATCAGCCGGTAGTGGAGATCGTGTGACAGTCGCTGGCGTGAGTTGGTTGGTGCCACGTGTACGTCCTTGTGTACAGTCTGTCTTCTACAAGACTATTCATCAAGCGACATGGTCTGGCACAACCTGCCGAGCGGTTACTGGGTCACAGCTCTGCCACTTTCTACCCTTGTACTTGATCAGTGCCTCTTTGCGTTTCTCCCTTCCGTGTACCCGTCAGGTTTTAAAATGATTTTTACTTAAAACCAACTACACACACAAAGGGCAAGTGTACCCGTCAGGTGGTAGTACAGTCTGTCAGTAAGAACCGGATATCAATCCGTGGACTTAGTGTCTCAATACTAGATTTTTGTTACTTTTAAACCTGGTTCAACGGGTGAATTGATTTCTTGACTTGTTTAACTATTATGAAAAGATAACAATTAACTATTTGAATTACTAGAGAGCAATAATTAAGAAAGGTTTCTTAAATTAAGTATCCACTAACAAACTATGACAATATTTGAGGACTATTAATGGTGATGCAAGTTCTAGATTCAACTAAGTTTCCATTCAAGGTTTCCTAGTTTTATAAATCTTGGGAAAATTATAATGAAACAACATTTTAATCACCTAAGATTCATTTTTTTAAGCTCACTTGCTAAGTTGATATTAATCTTTAATAATGAGTTAATTGTTTGTCAAAACTCCTAACTCTACAAATTAAGGAAAACTAACATGAACAACACATTAATCACCCTAACTTGGTTTCAAGTAAATGACATCTTCAACAAGTTCTTGATATGAATCATAGGCATGGTCTTTCCAAATCCAAATGCAAGAATTCATACTCATATTCAAATCATCATTCTAATCATGTTAGCAATTACCATTCCTAGTTTCATGCTACGAATCAAATCAACAAACTAACAAGATTCAACAATCATAATCTCTACATGGGCTTTCCAACACTACATGTAAATACTTATGACCAAACATTCAAGAATAATGACTTTAAACATGAACATGCATTCCAAGAACAAGATCAAATATCATCATGAAGATTAACATACAACAATCACCACGTCTATTTCCATGTTGTCAAGTGTTCATTAGCTTCAACAAAATTCAAGCAACACAATTGTTTAGCGTAAAAGGCTCATAATAACTAAGACAAATGCAAAATAATATAGATTATGCATGAATAACAAGTGAAATACTAGAGTTTAAGACAAGATAATTAGTGAAATGAGTTGAATATCAAGTGATACAACCTTCCTAAAGGCTCCTTCTTGAATCTCCAAGCTTCCAAGATCAGCTTCTTGAGAGAGAAATTCACCCAAATGCTCCAACTCCCCTTCAAATGAGTTGAATTCACGTATTTAAGCTACTAGGCATTTGGCACGACCGTGCCACCTTTTGGCACGATCGTGCTTGGTTAGTGGCAGGTGCCTTTCTGAGTTGTTGACCAAGTTTGATGCCAAATCCGAAAAGATCCCGCAAGAAATTCCCCGAGGTGGCACGACCATGCCAAAGTGTGGCACGATCGTGCTTATCGATATCGTACTCGAAAATGACTAAGTTGATCTCGGAAATTAGCTGATCAGGACTTCTGATAGCACGAGCACGGTCATGCTTGGGGTCAGCACGATCGTGCCATGTGTTGGACTGGCTCGGTTTGCATAGACTGATGGTAATGCTGATGATCATGCCGGCTTCCGAAGGCTTGGCACGGTCGTGCCAAGGGTTGGCACGGTCATGCCATATCTGGCAGTTTGGCTGAAATGTTTCATTTTTGCTCCAATTCGCTCCAAAAGCCTTTGTTTTTTCACTGGGCCGAAGCCCGGACCTGTATTTTCACAAATAACTCAAATGAGTATCAAGATTAATGAAAACACAACGAATTTCCGCATTAATGGGGAATATTTGACGTTTAAAAGATGTATAAATTCTTATACATCAAAAATCCCCACACTTGAACTTCGGTTGTCCTCAAACAAACTAAAGTAAACAAAAAATTCTATCTTGGAAATCATCTCAACTAGCATTATATAAGCACAAATAAATAACTTGAGCAAAACAAAACGGATTACTCGACATAAAAGGAAAAACCAAAAAGTATGTGAAATATGGTTATGAGCAATGATCCATCTCGACATCCCTACAAGCTCACCTTACATCCTCTCAATGTTCACACACACTCGGCTAAAAATATAGGAGACATACAATTCAAGGAGTATGTTTAGAACACTCGATGCGAAGATAATGACTATGCAATATCATAAGCTTGTGTAAGGATCAAATCTAGAAATTTAACTAATACATAACAAAATCAGGAGGTCTTGTGTGGGTTGTAATTTGGCTAGGGTAAAGGGGTGTGGAAATGGATTTATAAAAGTGGCTAAAACGGCTAAAGACCGATGGCTCGACTAACTTGAAGCGAAGAAAAACAAAACTATCCAACTTTTTAATAACTAACCGAGAGCTAGCCAACCGCTTAGATATATCCCCAAAATTGCTCTACAAAGCCAATTGACACGGCTTTTTTTCACCACTTTAGAGGGAACTAAGTACGTCTACTTAGATAAAAACTCCAAGCTATGATGTTATGACTAATAAATCGATAGAGTATACAAGAAGGTTTACAAGTTAGTGTTAACCGGATCGGTCTTTAAACAAAAAAAGTGGGTTCAAAAAGAAAAGGCTAAATTGGCTAATTGGTAACATTTAGTGGTTTAAACGAAATGAAAGGGAAAGGCTCAAATTGATTTAACTAAGGGTGTGATTTGGGTGTAGAGATAAATAAAATTGGTTAAAAATAAAAGGTTTCCTGCTGCCTCAATCATTTTTATGTTATGTGTTTGCTTTGTGTTCTCGAAATGCATGCCTAACACAAGTTCTAAATCGCAAAAGTCATCCGGCACACTCAATCTTTGCCCGCAAAAACACGAGCACAAATAATTCAAAAGCTATAAGGCTCAAAAATAACTCACGGAAACGGGCGTATTGGGTAACTATGCAAGGCAAACAGGTAGGAATTTTGCTTGATTTCTCACGCTCAATTTTATATAAAAAAATACTAGATGGCAACTTTTATTCGAGCAAATCCTTTTTTTACGTTCACCTTTGTAAATTTATCAAAAACTTTTAGCGTTTATATAAAACTTGCGTTGAGTTGATTATTCAAGAGAGTTTGTATTATTATTATTATTATTATTATTATTTATTTTTTTTGCGGACAACCACAAACAAGCTTAACCACCTCCCCACACTTGAATTTTACATCGCCATGATATATAACAAAAAACGAGCATAATGTAATGCAATAGTATAGCAGTGGAAGAAGCGGGAATACGAAAACTCCCCTGAGTTGCAAAGGCTAGAATGGAGCGAAAGAAGGTAATACGAAACATTCCAACGAACTATCGCACCATCCAGCAACTAGCACATCATCAAATCAACACTGGACACTGGCAAACATAATCAAGATCACAATAAACAACCCAACCCAAAACTCTCTTGTGATTGTTCATAAACCAAACCACTAAATTAAAATGTACGAAATTAAAGCAACAAACGGAGGAGTGTACAAACAATGAAAAATGGTACACTCCTCAAACATAGAATGCAAATAAATACGACATGTGCTGCAAGATCAGGGTCGGCCGCAAGATCCTGAGGGACCGGCATCATCCCGGCTGTCAAACCGGGATCTCCTCGTGAAGTGCGGCAGCGGCTGTGTGTATGGATGACCGAGCGAGCTTGCCAAATGTTGTTGTGATCCGAATAGCCAGTCGAAGCTACGCCTACTCTACTCGTATATATCCTCCAGAAAATTACCCTGTCTATGCTACTCAGCGCGGATCAAGTCCACGTCATGTCGTACAGCCTGCTGGTCTAAAGCCAACCCATCCATTCGTTGCCAAAGATCCACCGGAGATGGCTCATATGAGCCACATGCACCCTGCTCGAACCCGCCACCAAAACCACCAAACATATGCTCCCAGTTTGGGCTCCCAAAGCCCTGGCCTAATTCACCCATCTGAATGTGAGGGTCTGCTCCCCCAGCAGCCTCACCTGGCCCGAATCCTGGAGTATCCTGCATGTGGACGTCAGCGCCTACACCAACATTGCCCTCCTCTTGATCACTTTCCCCCTCAGGAAGTGGATCCCAAATCCTACCCAGGTGTCACACCCCGGATTTCCAACCCCAAATCCATACACCGGTGGGCCCGGGTGGGGAGTATCGTGACGTCAGTTGATAATCATCATAGTTAATTAAACACGGCACAACGGAAGTCTTGGAGTAAAATTACTATTACAAACTGAATGTTCGAAAATACAAAATAATATACAAGCTTGTAATAGAAGATCCACAAGCGGATCATTAAAATGTACAAGAAAGAATATAAAACAGACTTTAGGCAGGAATAAGGATTTGCAAGATCCTCTTATTCACTACCGAGCAGCTTCTGGCCTATTTCGTATTGTACCTGTAGTTTAGTCTTTGGACGATACGTCAGCTTACGCTGCCAACTGACTCATTTTGAAAACTTTAAAATGGTTTTAAGTGCAAAACGGCACAAAATCTTTTATTAACTTGGGAAAGTTGACCTTGCAACCTTGTATCAGATTCACATGTTTGTCAATACATACAGGGCCCGGGACAGAAACCGAGACATGATTAAATACACACCACTCAGGACTCACGAAGGAGTCATCCCTAATCTTGGGCATATTGCATATGAGCATCAAAGGGTGTATGCCTACACCCCGTGCTAAGGTCGTGGCCAATAACTATTGTATTTAGCCGAGGATATCCAGAACACCGTAATTTAACCCTTGATGTTTAAGTTATCAAATAAAACTGATTAAAACGAAATATGCGGGTTTACTAGCCATAAGCGGGCATTCGATTGACCCCATTTTGGACCAATCGGTAATAATTTACCGTATCCCGAGCCCGTATAGGGAAAATAAGTCGAGAGTGTTTACCTGAGCTAGTCTTCTTCTTTTATTTTTAAATAACGCAGCCGTATACAAAAGTACCAAGTGCAGATAGCATTTACCGGCAAGGCTCTAGTCTAGATTATGGCATAAGCTAGCCAATTAATTACTAACGGTCTTATAAACCGAATCGTGTACATGATCATTACGTATAACGCTTGATTAAACGATGATCGGATAGAATGTAGTTTAAACCCGATAAGTACTTGACTTGTATAATATGGGTAAACTATAACGTTCTGGATTTTGAAACTAAAATGACAAGGTTAAACCCGTTTCGGTTAAATTCCGTAAACTAGTTATGTATAGTCAACCGTACGCTTAGAAACGATAATGGCTAACCGAATAAGTTATGGACAAGTTCTATATACCATTATACTTTAAATAAGTTAAGATATCATTAGGATATCAACTTGTATGCCCGTTAAGGTTTTAAAACGAAATTATGCCTCATAAGGGCGTTTTGGTAAATTCATACCATATAAAAGGTACTTGAATATACTTTAATGTTATGATTATAAGTATTCCGGAAAAATACTTTATTTATGATATAATATCAGTAGGATATCAATTCGATGCGTAAATTATCTTTTATGACCAAACTATGCACCGAAAGGGCCTTTGGTCATTTTACACATAGTTTATAAATTATTTGGGATTCTGAGTTAATAACATGTACCTACTGTAAATATGTTTAAAATAAGTTTTAAAATCAGTAGGTAACAAGTCTTGGTCCATTAATATGGTTTAAAACCATAATATGCGCCGAAACGGCTTATGTCGTAATATGACATCTTTAAGTGATGTTTATGAAAACCGATGTTATAGTCAGTTAAAAATGTTTAAAATATGTTATTTAGTATAACATATTAGTAGGTAAATGATTTACTTTGAAAATATTTGATTAAAACTATTTTATAAGCCACAAGGGCTAAAACCATCATTTATTGACATGGTTTAAGGACTTGCTTAAAAACTCAGTTTCTAACTTGGTTTAACATCCCCAATAATCCTACTTATAGTATTACATCAGTAGAAACTCATTTTCAAGTTCATTACCATTTAAAACCTTTTTTATGCAAAAAGGCCATTTTGGTCAAAGATGGCATTATTATGAAACTTGTGCATAAACTTGGATTTTGATTATGATCATGTAATATAACCTCAGAGGGTTATGCTACATTATATTATGATCATAATGCAACTTTAGATCAGTAGGTAACTAATCTAAATCGGGTTAGAATCGAAAGTCAAAGCAGAAGTCAAACTTCGCGACTTTCGGTTGCGAACCGACCCTAGAACTGAAATTGACGAGCCAAACATGTTCTTACATGTTCTAATAATTATTACCAACTTTTTTAAGTGTCAAAACAGGTTTCATAAGATATATAAGATCATTTTATGATTTTTCCGAAAAATGGCCTGTTTGACTTTTTAATATCATAACTTTGACCCGTCAATTGGTCTATCAAACATGATCTTCAGGAGATGCCCTTTATAGGGATTAACACCTACATTATTACGATCACTTAGACATGTTCGTAACAAACAATGGTTGGACCATAATGGTCTTAACCGAAAGTCAAAGCGTTTCCGCAAAACGCTTGACTTTTGGCTATAAAAGCCTATAAACGAAAATGCAAGAGCAATGAACACTTACAAGAGGTTCCTACAATGCAAGAGAACTAAGTTGGATGCTCCTTTCAACTAGGAACTTCCAGAGGAGGGAGAAGAGTGAATTAATGAGAAAGGTGCAAGTTGGAATGAAGCACTTAAACACCTATTTATAGTTGGAGAGCTCAAAGGAGGTGAAGCCAGGTGTTTAGGGGTGTAAGAAGAGGCTTACAAGTGTCCCAAAACGTGGCATAGCTGATTACAAGTCCATGGTTTCGAATTTAAATGGTTTTGGAGCTTTGCTTGGAGACCAAACAAAACTTTCTGCAGCAGACCCTCTCTGGCGGGCCGCGAGAGGCACAGGCCTTGCCTCTCGCGACCCGCGAGCGCTCCAAAGGCAGTTTCAAAGTTTGACACTTTAACCCCCTTAACTTTAAAAAGTTTCTAAAAACCTTTTTAAACACCTTTCTGGCACTTTTAGCCCTCCGTAGCCAATACTTGGCATACCCGGGATTATGCCCCGACATTGTCGAGCTCTCGGTTCGTTAAAAGGTCACTCATAGGTATACATTAATATGCTGACGCTTTTAATCCCTCCATCATCCAACTTTCACATATTTACAAAATTGAACCCTCTCGTCCAACAAATGGCACGTAAGAGAGTTAGGACTTTACAAAAGATCACTCAGAGGGTTATTATAAGCATGTTGATTCCGATGTCACTCAGAGGCTGGGCATGTTGACGTATCAGTCACTCAGAGGCCAAATTTCAAGCATGTTGACATATCAGTCACTCAGAGGCTATTGATTTAAGCATGTTGACATATTAGTCACTCAGAGGCTGTTATTTATGCATGTTGACATCGGACCATCACTCAGAGGCTTAGTTTGAGCATGTTGACGCCTTTAGTCCTTATTGGTCTTTAATAGACCATATTTAAAATACAACACGTGTCACTATACTATTGGACACGATTTTACAGGGTGTTACACCAGGCGATCCAATAACTTAGGGATACCATTTACTTTGCGAATCATATGCATGGCAGTCAGTTGTGCCACATCGAGTAATCCATAATCACACGCTACGGTAAGATCATCCAACCGTATCCTTTAGTACTTGGCTAACCTGGTGGCAAATGCACCACCACAGATCCTCGATGTGGGGTCGAACCAATACCCCATTGGATAGACTAAGCAGCACTAACTGCAACATTGCAATTGGACCCAGAAATGATGCAATAGAGGTGGAAGAGGTCGCGGGTGGTGATGTTCCCAGTATTATCACCCCGACCGCCGATCACATGAAAGATGGCGCGCTCGATTATGCGGTGCAACGGGTCAAGAATCCATGTAGCCTTGGCCCGTCGTGGGTCCCATTCACGACCCGGCATGGTGATCTCAGCCCAGAATGCGGCTTTGTCCGCGTCAGCTTCCCATTCCTGCAGACTACCATGGAAGAGCTCGGAGTCGATCTCGTCTTCCACATATAACCCAAGTATCTGCCCGAACCTGCTAATAGACTGGTGATACCATTTACGTCCCATACGGTAGCTAACACCAACCCGTTTCTCGTAAACATCTGGGCACGGGAAGATAAACCTGGATGAAGCAAAAAATTCAATGACCAGCTCAACATATTGGGGTTCAGCCATTGCAAATAGGCGGGTCCACGGGGGAGTCATAAGATCTTCAAACCGTTCGACCTGACCAAGTAAGTCGAGATTGACGGTTTGAAGAGTCCACATAGGCTCGATTAAGTGCCTCCTAGCCCATAGCCTTTCAACTTTTGCGATTCAATGCCCTTCCCTGGCATTATCGCTGAACCAGAGAAACGGATTATTCATCTGCAAGAATGAGACAAGATCAGTAATTAAAACGCGGAAAACCAACAAAAACTGGGTTATAGATGGGTCCGCACGACCGTGCCATCTGTTGGCACGATCGTGCATGCTTGTTTCCAGCAAGTTTTATGAAGATTACTAAATTATTAAGTTTTTCTGGGTTTGTTCTTCACTAAGCACGATCGTGCCACACTTGAGCACTCTCGTGCTAAACCAATTTCTGGGTGAAATTTTAGAAAACTGGAAATTTTTATGAAGGGCACGATCGTCATCCCTCCTTTCTTTGGAACTACCTGTACGGGACTAACCCAAGGCGAATCAGAGCTCGGATATATCAAACCTGCATCAAGTAATTTGATGACCTCCTTCTTCACAACATCCTGCATGTTCGGATTTAAAATCCTTTGGTGTTGCACTACAGGTTTGAAGTCCTCCTCCATCAAGATCTTGTGGGTACAAAAAGATGGATTGATCCTTTTATATCCATGATCTTCCAAGCGATCACCTTTTTATGCTGCTTCAAAACTTCGAGCAATCGACCCTTCTCTTCCTCTGACAACCCAGCAGAGATGATGACGAGCAAATGAGTCGCACCCTCCAAGATAGCATACTCCAAGTGATCTGGAAGCTCCTTAAGCTCAACTGAGGGTGGATCCTCTACCAAAGGGCGTGCTTTAGGCTCAGCAACGCGATCCACCACTTCAAAAACCTCAATACGTGGGGGAGCCACATGACCTATCAGACAGGTCATCTCTTCGACTGACTGGACCATAACAGGCGAACCAAAAGTCTCTCCTCCAACTAGCTGTGTGTCCACAACATCCTCCTCAAACGTGCTATGAAGATGATCACTCACGTATGTGTCAACAGTCTCGATAAAGTAGAGTGTATCATCATGACTCTGTGGATGCTGCATGGATTTCCCTATATCAAAGGTCACCTTTTCATCGTCTACCCTAAGAGTAAGTCTGCCGGTGCAGACATCGATCAATGCTCGAGCAGTGGCAAGGAATGGCCGACCTAAGATGAGAGGAACAGTTTTGTCCTCATCCATGTCCAAGATCACAAAATCAATGGGAAATACAAACTTGTCGATCTTCACTAGCATATTCTCAACTATACCTCGAGGGTACTTCACTGAACGATCAGCCAGTTGAATGCTCATACGAGTAGGTTTTGGCTCTCCCAAGTCCATCTTAGCAAAAACCGCATAAGGCATGAGGTTTATGCTGGCTCCAAGATCAGCTAGTGCATTGCTGACAGACAAACTACCAATCAAGCATGGGATAGTGAAACTCTCGAGACCACTCATTTTCTATGGTAGTTTGTTCTGAAGAACTGCTGAACACTCCTCGTTCAAGGTCACATGCGAAAGCTCCTCAAGTTTCTTTTTGTTAGATAAAACATCTTTCAGAAACTTGGCATACTTAGGCATTTGAGCAAGTACCTCGACAAACCGTAGATTTATGTGAAGTTGCTTGAAAAGCTCAAGGAATTTACCGTAGTGTTCTTCCATCCTCTGCTTCTTCAACCTCCCCGGATATGGAACGGGAGGGACATACTCTCTCACTGGCTCCTTGGGACGTGCTGTACTTGCTGGGTCTCGCCTCAGTTGCACCTCTCCCGGAGACTCAGTCTCAATCTCCTCAACGATCTCGTCATCAATTGGCTTACTTGGAACAGCCGAAGTGACGGGCTCAGCGATCTTGCCGCTTCTCAACGTGATGGCATTTGCAGTAGCTTTCGGATTTTGCTCTGTGTTACTTGGAAGGCCCCCTTGCTGTCTTTCGGACAACATCTTTGCAATCTGACCAACTTGGTTTTCAATGGTCTGCATGGAAGCCTTTTGGCTTCTCAACTCACTCTCGTGCCTTGTGAAACGACCGTCATACTCCTTGAAGCGCTTTTCATTTTCGACTCTTTGAGAATTTTGGCCAGCTAAGAGTTGACTAAACGTATCTTGCACACTAGGTTCATTAGTGGAAGGAATCTGCTGAGGCCGAGGTGCACCGTATCCTCCAGGAGCTGTGGGGCGGGGAGCAAATCCGGGTGGATGCTGATTTAACGCTTCAGACTTCCAACTTAAATTTGGGTGATTCTTCCACCCCGGATTGTAGGTATTGCTGTAGGGATTATGCTGAGGACGGTTATTGGTTTCCCATAAATTCAACATGCTTGTGTGAAACCTCTCCTGTCAGAAAATCGCCTACATGATATGCTCCCCCGCTCGAGGAACCACTCGAGTGGATCTCCATCACTCGATCAAACTTTGAAGATAAGGCATCCATTCGTGCTGTAATGGCGGTGAAATCGTTCACATGATGAACTCCCTGTCTAGAACTCTTCCCTCTTGGTGGCTGCTGTGTCCGATTCTTCAAGGCGCATTTCTCTAAGATCTCGAATGCCTCGTTGGCATTTTTCATGCCAATGTCTCCGCCTGAATATGTATCGACCATCATCTGTCATTGACCATCCAAACCATGGTAGAAGATCTGACATTGTTGCCACTTGGGAAACCCGTGGTGTGGGACCTTTCTCATGAGCTCTTTAAACCGCTCCCACACCTCATAAAGGGGCTCATCATCATCCTGACGAAAGTTAAGAATCTTGGTTCTTAACCGAACAATATTCTCTGGGGGAAAATATTTCTGAAGGAACTTCTCAGCTAATTGATTCCATGTAGTGATAGACCCAACTGGAAGTGAAAGAAGCCACTCCTTAGCTCCATCACGTAAAGAGAACGGAAAGAGCCGAAGGCGTGTTGCATCCGATGATGCATCACGAATGGTGAATGTGGCACAAATCTCCAGAAACCCCGCAATATGGATACTAGGATCCTCGTGATCCTTGCCATAAAACTGAACCACATTCTGCAACATCGAAATGGTACCAGATTTGATCTTGAAATTATTATTATTTATTGTCGGTGCATTGATGCTCGCAGGTAAGCCCTCAAGTGAAGGCTTTGCTATGTCGTTTAGAACCCTTGTTTCCTCTTCGTCTGCCATTTCTACGAGAACCTCGCGGAATGTGTCGTCTCCCAATGCGTCCACCTCGATTGTGGCGGCCACCCTGCGGGACCGCTCCCGCAGTCTTCGATGAAAATTGCGCTCCGGCTCCGATGAAGGCTCAACGGTTTCAGCAACTGGGGTTGAGGACATGCACGACCTGTAAGGAAAAAAAGAAGGAACATAATGCACTATGTATACACAAAGATAAAAAGGAATAATAAATTACTTAACATATTTTCTTTTTCTTTTCTTTTCAAATAATCATGTAAGACAAATAAAAACAACTAGACAAAATCTTTGTACACTTTTCTCAATGATTTAACAAGTAACTCCAACCATTCTTGAGAAGACCGAGTCCCCGGCAACGGCGCCAAAAGCTTGACGTGCATGAATTAAATATATTTTATTTCTATGATTTTTGTTCACACAAATTAGGTTTTAAAATGACTTTTACTTTAAACCAACTACACACACAAAGGGCAAGTGTACCCATCAGGTGGTAGTACAGTCTGTCGGTAAGAACCGGATATCAATATGTAGACTCACTATCTCAATACTAGATTTTTGGTACTTTTAAACCTGGTTCAATGGGTGAATTGATTTCTTGACTTGTTTAACTATTATGAAAAGATAACAATTAACTATTTGAATTACTAGAGAACAATAATTAAGAAAGGTTGCTTAAATTAAGTATCCACTAACAAACATATGACAATATTTGAGGAATATTAATGGTGATGCAAGTTCTAGATTCAACTAAGTTTCCATTTAAGGTTTCCTGGATTTATAAATCTTGGGAAAATTATAATGAAACAACATTTTAATCACCTAAGATTCATTTTTTAAGCTCACTTACTAAGTTGATGTTAATCTTTAATAATGAGTTAATTGTTTGTCAAAACTCCTAACTCTACAAATTAAGAGAAACTAACATGAACAACACATTAATCACCCTAACTTGGTTTCAAGTAAATGACATCTTCAACAAGTTCTAGATATGAATCCCAATCATGGTCATGCTAGATAACAACCTTGGCCTAAATCATCAATCCAAACATGAACACAACTATAGAATCCATATAAACATTCATATGATCTTTCCAAATCCAAATGCAAGAATTCATACTCATATTCAAATCATCATTCTAATCATGTTAGCAATTACCATTCCTAGTTTCATGCTATGAATCAAATCAACAAACTAACAAGATTCAACAATCATAATCTCTACATGGGCTTTCCAACACTACATGTAAATACTTATGACCAAACATTCAAGAATAATAACTTTAAACATGAACATGCATTCCAAGAACAAGATCAAATATCATCATGAAGATTAACACACAACAATCACCACATCTATTTCCATGTTGTCAAGTGTTCATTAGCTTCAACAAAATTCAAGCAACACAATTGTTTAGCCTAAAAGGCTCATAATAACTAAGACAATTGCAAAATAATATAGATTGTGCATGAATAACAAGTGAAATACTAGAGTTTAAGACAAGATAATTAGTGAAATTAGTTGAATATCAAGTGATACAACCTTCCTAAAGGCTCCTTCTTCAATCTCCAAGCTTCCAAGATCAGCTTCTTGAGAGAGAAATTCACCCAAATGCTCCAACTCCCCTTCAAATGAGTTGAATTCACATATTTAAGCTACTGGGCATTGGGCACTACCGTGCCACCTTTGACACGGTCGTGTTTGGTAAGTGGCAGGTGCCTTTCTGAGTTGTTGACCAAGTTTGATGCCAAATCCCGAAAGATCCTGCTAGAATTTCTCTGAGGTGGCACGATCGTGCTTATCGATATCGTACTCGGAAATGACTAAGTTAATCTCGTAAATAGCTGTCAGGACTTGTGATAGAACGAGCACGGTCGTGCTTGGGGTCGGCACAATCGTGCCATGTGTTGGACTGGCTTGGTTTGCACAGACTGATGGTAGTGCTGATGATAGTGCCGGCTTCTGAAGGCTTGGCACGGTCTTGCCATATCTAACAGTTTGGTTGAAATGTTCCATTTTTGCTCCAATTCGCTCCAAAAGCCTTTGTTTCTTCACCGAGCTGCAGCCCGGACCTGTATTTTCACAAACAACTCAAATGAGTATCAAGATCAATGAAAACACAACGAATTTCCGCATTAATGGGGAATATTTTACGTTTAAAAGATGTATAAATTCTTATACATCAGCCTGCGCTTCCAGGTTTAATTTGTCGTTGCACGGTGTGCGCAGGGTTTGTTAGGCAACCTGCTTGTTTCAAGTTTGGTGTACCGTTGCGCGTAGCGCTCAAGGTTATTCCAATGACTAGTCAGTATGAGAGTATGGTACCTTACATAGGCGCAGAGTTTTTGGGACCATACCTCTCCAAGTCCCCCAGTCCAGTGGTGCTCCTATGCGCATGTTGGCAAGTATGTGGAGTGCTGGACTATAAGAATTCATGTATGCGCACTTATTTCAATGGCAAGAATTCAATAAGGGATGAAGAAAACCTTTGTTTGGGGGAAACCTTTGCTCATGATGTCTTTGAAATTTGAATTTTGGTCATGCTCATATTGTAGGCGAGTTAGTGAGGAAAAGGTGAGGCGGAAGTGACCTCTGACGGCTGCAACATGCTGTCAACAATGCAACCTTTTTTTCATTAATGAATGGCAGAGAAAGTACCAGCCACGCGCGCGTGGCGACTGTTAGTTGCCCACTTGCCCTCCACGCGTCATCCGCGGATTAGCTGTTGGGCCTGCGGGTGCGTCACGATTCCCCATCGCATTATATGCGATGGGTATAAATATACGGATCGCCCTAGGGTTACAAGCACGCTTTCAAATCTTTTTCTTTTCTCTGAATTTCTCTCTATATTTCTCTTCTGAAATCTTATTCTTTCTCTCTGGTGATATGTCTACTAGAGGTCCAGACAATGCTACTACTATGGAGGCTTCCACATCATTGCCCATGGTGAAGTGGTCTCCAGCCAGTTTCCAACGGCTGGTCTCCGGGTTCCGGTTTCCCAAGGAGTGGGATTCCCGGTATCCTTCCGATGGAGAAACCGCCGCTGATGTTCCGACCGATTATATTTCTTTATTTTTTGATTTCTTTGCCGACGGAATCTTTTGGTTGCTGGCGACAAAATTCTTCCTTGACATTCTTGACCACTACCGTTTCCACATCTTCCAACTCAATCTGATGGGGATGGTGAGGATAAGGCACTTTGAGTTTTTGTGCCGATCTATGGGTATTCACCTGACCATCAATCGGTTCCAGGTGTTTTACCACTTGCATTGTTCTCTTGGCTACTACTCCTTCCAACATAGGGTCCAAGCGAAGAAGATCTTGCTCTCTCCGCCGAAGTCCTACCATGACTGGAAGCAAATTTTTTTTACATAAAGTACGGCATGATTCCTCTTCCGATGCACTTCCAGGGGGCGGAGGACATCCCTATTGAGACATCTTCTAGACCGGCGGAGGAGTCTTGGTATAAGGACATGAAGGAGATTCTGGCGGTTCAGTTGCCGGAGAGGGCACTGGTGGCTGTGGGTATGAGCCTTTTGTGGAAGCCCAACCGCCAGGAAAAACCGGTTTATATGGAGGAGGATAAGAGTAAGTACCCTTAATTCATTATTTCAGTGTTTCTCCTTGTGCGCAGACTCATGTTGTGCGCGCGTTTTGCAGGGGTGGCACTCCCAGATTCTTGGGAATTTTGAACTACCAAGGAGCGCAGATCTGCGGCCCCTGCGCCTGCAAGTGGTAAGCTTGCATTATTTATTTGTTCACATTTTTTCAAATTGCTTACTGTGTTGCGCCCTGATGTAGTGCACTAAAGAATTTGGGCGTTGACCCCGAATTCTAAAAAAAAGAAGCGCACGGGGCCAAGCGTTGTGGCTAAGAAGAAGTCGGCACATCCCAGGGCAGACCCGCCCAAAGGTACGTCTTCTGTGCCTGATTCTTGGAATGACTATGTAGGAGGGTCTTGCACCTGTAGGTCTGAGGAAACCGAAGTCGGAGCCGCTAGAGATGGCGGAAATTCCGGTTGCTGATTCGGAGGACCCCATCGATGTGGAGTCGAGCCCTGAGCCGCATAAGAAGAAGAGGGCTCCTAAGGGCGATACCGTCGTGCAGCCTCCCAAAAAGGCTGCGCGGAAGAAGATTATAGGGAAGCGTGGAAATTTGGATGCGCTTGCCGCTAAACTTTCCCCAGGTAAACACTTTGAACTTCATTTTTTCTTCCGGTTTCACTTGGTTAACTTTCCACTATTCTGCAGGAAAGGTGAGGCACCTTTTGTTGCCTCGACTATTCCGGCCGCGCCAGTTGAGATCTCTATGCCACCACCCATGTTCGAGACGACGCAAGCGTCCAGTGTGAAGGGTGGTGAGATCAGTGCCAGGGCGGCAGAGGGACCAGTGGATGTGGAGGTCGTTGCGCCTGAAGAAGTGGTTGAAAAAGTGGTGGTTGAAGGTGAACAGGTTGAGGATGCGCCTGAAAGTGAAGCCAGGGCTTTGGGGAGCGCCCTTCTAACGAAGGGTCCCCGATTCGCCCGGATGAGACCCCGGGTGACTATTACTACAGGTCTTACTCTGAAGGCCGAGCTGCTGAGATCCACAACCCTGTGTGGAAGCTGAAGAAAGGAGATAAGTTCAGCCACTGGCAGGCATGTCGGGAGTGGTTTAAGGGTGCCTTCCCCCCAGCGGAGGTACGTGTGCTTGCGGAACAGAGCTATGAGCAAACATAACGTGCGTACCTCGAGTCAGTTGCTAGCTCCGCCTCCAACACGCATAAGATTATTAGGGAATGGCGGAGCATGCATCGGGACCAAGAAAGATTTGAGGCAGAAAAGAAAGAGATGGTCCAGGAGCCGGCCCAATTGGCTGCGCAAAAATCAGAGCTTGAGGCTAAAAAAAGCCAAATTTGCCGAAGCTCAGCGAACCGAAGAATGGTCTGTGCTGGGGTGGAAGAAGAAGGCAGAAGACTCCGCTGCCACACTTGCTGAGGAGCGCAAGTTGTGGAGGGAGGCCTGTGAGAGGGACAACAACGAGAAAAAATCATTAAGGGATGAGATGGTGAGGATGCGCGTGGAAGTAGAGCGTCTGAAGAAGGAGAGTGAGGTCGCCTCTACTGAGGACGAGGAGGCCAGGGCGCACCGTGAGCACAGTGAGTAGAAGGGGGTAAAAAAACTTCCGCCCTTCTTTATTTTGTAGGATCAAAAAACTGCTAGACTAACCTTGTTATGTGTAACCAGGTGGAAGCTTGCGTGACAATAGAGAGTGCAAAGAAAGATCTCCAAGCTGCCTTGGTTGAAAAAGCCGAATCGCAGCGCAGGCACTTGGAGGATCTGGAGAAACTGTGCCTGGCGGAGGCAAAGGTGGGCGCGGGCGAGGAAAAATGGAAAATTCTGAGGCTGCACGCGCCACCGCGGAGAGTCTGGTGGAGCCCCTGATGAACAACATGCTTTGGATGCAACAGCATGGAGTTGTCAATGTAAGTTCTCCGTTGTTATTTTGACCACTTTATCTTGATTTCATTCTATTTCCCTTGTATTGTGCAGATCGCAAACTTTATCCTGAACTCCGTAGAGTTGGACAGTGTTGTGGCCAAGCTGATGGTCACAGCACGCCATGATGGACACGCACAGGGCTATGCCGAGTACGCACACCATGTGGCTCATGCCTTGGACGTTCAATGGGATACAAGCCATGCTTCGACTCGAGGGGTAGATACTGCTGCAGCCTTCTCCAAGGCGAAGTGAGAGTACGATCGTCTTCAACTGCCTGTGATGGATTTAGTGAGCGAGGCGCTCCAGCATGACGATTATGTGGATCGCTTAAAAGATATATTTCAAGATGTTGCGGAAGTTGAAGATAGTGAAGGATAGGATAGTGATGAATGTAGGCTTATGTTACTGAATGTAATTGCGCATTGCGCTTGATGGTTGTACTCTTCTTGTGATAAAATGAAAGTTTATTTGAAGTTATAATTTTTGCGTGAACATAACTACTTTGTATAGGTAGAGCGAATAAAACTGGTAATGAACTCGTGTATGAGCGCATGCAGTAGGTAGTGAATTCTGTTCATGAGTCATGTTGTACCATGGTGTTTTTGCGTATACCCAAAGTGGTTTCACGCATTTGTAACAAAATAAATAATGAAGACCATGCATCGAGTGTCTTATATTAACAATAAGGCGTAAGAGCCATGTACAAAGTTGACAAAATTAGATCATAGGTTCGCTAGCTTACTGTGAGAACATTGATGAGTCGTGAAGCCTTGACATTTGAACATGCTTAGGTTACATGTAGCATCGCCTTAGCTGTTGCGCATTCTAGGTTGTAGGAATGTTTTTGCCGTCCAAACGTTTGAGGGTGTACGCTCCCTTTCCTAGAACTTCATGGATTAAGTATGGGCCTTCCCACTTAGGCGCGAGTTTTCCTGGACTTTCAGCGTTGGACGCTTCATTGTCTTTTAGAATGAAATCGCCAGGTAGGAAGGTACAAATGCGGACTCGCGCATTGTAGTATTTTTAGAGCTTGGACTTGTATTTTGCTTCATTGATTGTGGTGTTTTCACGCATTTCTTCCAGGAGGTCCAAGTCGAGTCCGCGCTCTTCCTCATTATTTTGGAGGCCTACTTCAGCAAGAATTACTGCCTCCTTCCCATAAACCAGGCTGAATGGTGTCTCGCGGTGCTGGTTTTTGGCATGGTTTGATGAGCCCAAAGGATACTTGGTAACTCATCTACCCAACCTCTCCGTGTTATCCCTAGTCTCGTCTTGATCCCTTCGACGATACTTTTGTTAATGCTTTCCACCTGGTCGTTCCCTTGGGGATGCGCGACCGAAGTGAACACATGTTCAGCGCCAAAATTGGGGCCGTTATCACTGACAATGCGCAGGGGTAACCTAAAGCGGCAAATGATGTGCTCCCAAATGAATTTGCGAACTACCGTTCCTGTGGTGGATGCAAGGGGCTTTGCTTCTACCCACTTGGTAAGTAATCGATGGCTATGATTATGAACTTTACAGCACCTGGGGCATCAGGGAAAGGTCCCACCATATCGATTGCCCATTGCTGGAAGGGCCATGATGTTGTCACTGGGATCAAGGGGTTTTTTGGGTGCGACGTCTTAGGCGCATGTCGCTGACATGATGCACATTTCCGCAGTGTTTCGACAGCGTCTAAGTGCATGCCTGGCCAATAGTAGCCAGCATTCATGATCTTTGCGATTACCATGCGCGGACCGGCATGAATTCCGCACAACCCTTCATGTATTTCGCGGATCAAGTATTGCGCGTCTTGAGGATCTACGCAGCGGAGTAGTGGTCCCAAGTATGACTTCCAGTAAAGTATACCGTCTGCCATTTCGTAGTTGAGTGCCTTATTCTGGATCTTTCTTGCCTCCGCCTTGTTTTCTGGGAGGATCCCAGACTGCAAGAACATGATGATGGGAGACATCCAGGAAAGATTTCCTATTTCTATGATGTTTACTTGACGCAATGAAACAGAAGGGTTTTGAGTACTTCGATGCGCACTTCTCGCACAAGGTGTTTGAAGCTTGTAGCCGCTAGTTTGCTGAGCGCATCGGCATGTTTATTCTCGCTTCGGTTAATGTGGGTTACTTTGAAATGTTGGAATTTGGTTATCAGGGATTGCGCCTGTTCAAGGTACAGGGCCATCGTTTAGCCTTTTGCGTCGTACAGGCCATTGATCTGCCCCGCGACCAAAAGAGAATCGACGTGCGCTTCCAAATTCCTAGCACCCATTTTGATGGCTAACCGAAGGCCTGCCAGAAACACTTGATATTCGGCATCGTTATTTGTGCTTTTGAAGTCCAATATGATGGCGTAGGTGAACTACTGGTTATCAGGCTTATTAGACGGAGACCAGCTCCTGCGCCATCATCATTGGATGCGCCGTCGGTGTGAAGTATCCATGCGCGGTCATCTGTGGCAGGCGTTGGATTCTGTATAGCTTCACACTCTTGCACTTTATTACTTGGCACTTCCGTGACAAAATCGGCTAGTATTTGGCCTTTAATAGCTTGGCGTGGTTTGTACACGATATTGCATCCACCTAGCTCGATAGCCCATTTCGCTAAATGGCCGGATATGTCCGATTTGGACAAAACTTGGCCTAGGTGATAGTTGTGAAAACTGTTATCACATGGCCTGAAAAATACCACTGCAGCCTGCGGGATGCGTGGACTAAAGCTAGAGCAAGCTTTTCCATCATTGGGTATCGTGTCTTCGGGTCCGTTAACATATTGCTGACATAGTGGATTGGAGTTTGGACTCCTGCGCGCTCTACTAACAAGACTGCGCCCAGAGCGATATTCGATGCGGAAAGGTAAAGGATTAGTGGCTCGTTCTTTTGCGGTGCCGTGAATGTAGGCAACTAAATCAAGCATTCCTTCATCTGTTGGAAGGCTTTCTCCGCATCCGGAGTCCACTGGAACTTGTTTTGCTTTACACAGTTCCTCAGGGTGCTGATGAATGGGAAGGATTTCATCGTGTGGTTGGCTAAGAACCTGTTCAGGCGCAGCTAGTCGCCCCGCCAACCGTTGCATTTCCTTGATGGTCGAGGGGAAGGCATACGCTGAATCGCTTCCACCTTCTCAGGATTGACTTTGAAGCTATCACGCGTGACGATGAATCCCAAGAATTTACCTTCCTCCATTCCAAACGAACATTTCCCGGGGTTCAACTTCAAGTTGGCCTTGCGCAAGGATGCGAAAGTTTTCCGAATGTTTGTCAACATCCTTTCTTTGTCCGGGCTCATGATGACGAGGTCATCAATGTACACTTCCATGGTTTCACAATGTCATCTCCGAAGACATGGTCCATCAAACGCTAGTATGTAGCTCCCGCGTTGCGCAACCCAAATGGCATCTTTGTGTAGCATAAGATTCCCTTATCCATGCGGAATGCGGTTTTGTTTTCGTCCTCTTTCTTCATTTGAATCTGGTGGTAGCCTTTGTAGCAGTCAAGAAAGCATTTCCACCTGAATGAAGCGAGGGAGTCCACCTTTTTGTCGATTTCGGGCTAAGTGTAACAGTCTTTTGGACATGCTTTGTTCAAGTCTTTGAAATCAACGTACATGCGCCAACCGCCGTTGTGCTTTTGGACCATGACTGGATTGGCTACCCATGTTTGGTAGCGCACTTCTCTGAGGATGCCGGCTTGTAGGAGCTCTGAAACTTGTTCGTTCATTGCGCGAGTTTTTTCAGGCCCAAACTGCGCTTTTTCTGAATGACCGGCTTAACTAAAGGGAAAGTGTGCAGCGCATGCTCTGTGATCTCTCTTGGTATCCATGTCATGTCTGCTGGTGACCATGCGAAAATGTCTAGATTGTGGAACAAGAGTTGTTTAAGCCGTGCCTTGACTGCAGGGTCATGGCGGGTCTTAACAACACCATTTGTTCCAGGTACTTGTTGTTGAGTACCCATTTCTCCGGCTCACCATTTGAGGATGACTTCCGTACCTTCACCGGCGGTTCTTTTTCGATGGACATAACCTCCTTCCTCGAATACATGATTGCCACCCCGGTTTCTGTTGGAAACCCGCAAGCAGCGTGAGGAGTAGAGGTGATCATACTGAACTCTCTTTGGGCGCGACAACCTAGTAACAAATCATGGCGCGATGTTGCTGACATTACAATGAAGTTGACAGAGACCGTGCACGAGTTTCGTCCATCAGAAAGAGTTACCTGAAAAGAGATCTGACCCAACGGGAAAACAGCTTCATTGTAGAAACCAGTCTGTGGGAAATCGACTGGCACCAAGCGCGCTTTATCCTCTGGGTCCAACTGTTGAAAGCACTGTTCATATATTATGTCCATAGAGCTTCCGGGGTCAATGAACATGTAGTCGGTGCGATAATGGCCAAAGATACAAGTTATCACGACCAGACGTTCCTCTTGGGGGCCCCCGGGAACTATGGGGAAGATGACCTGTTGTTCGCGCCAATGTGGCGTACAACTCTTCTGATGGCTGCGCTTGCGCGCTGGGCCACCATGTATCATATGAACGAATGCTTGTTTCATCTTCTTGTTACTCGGGCCTTCTTCGTCGCGAGTAATTTTGTGCACCTCCTTGCGCCGTTTTGAAGTTGATGGGTGAGCTTCCCACTCTTCAGCGCCTTTTCGATTTCCGTGCGCAAGCTGATGCAATTATCGGGTCGTGTGCCCTGTATCTTTATGATAATCGCAAAATGGTTAGGGTCTGAGCACTTCCGCTGGAGTCTTCGTCAGTGGGGTCTACTGTCGATCGCGATTCTCTTGTTTGATTGCTCTTTGAGTAGCAATCTTATTTATTGTTGCACGTGCATCGACCGGTGAGTAGGAAGGGTTCTGGTTGAACTCATTACAACTTTCTTATTTTTCTTCGCAAAACTCTTGCTCATGTCTTGCGGGCGGTACTGGGGTAGAGGAGGTCGGTTGGAGTTTAGGTTGCGCTCTGTTTGCGCGTAGATCTTTGCTGCCGCCATTAGTTTTTCCCAGCTTTTTGGGAGGCCTGAGGTTCCCGACAAGACTTTTATCATCTCATCGCAACGGACAACATATTTAAATTGTGCCCAAATCAGGTCTTTGTGCACGTCACCGACTTCCAACACCTCCTTATTGTAGCTGGTGACGAAATCTTCAAGACTTTCATCATCCTGCCGCCATATATTCATGACGTAAGATGAATCTCTCACGTATCGCCTCTGTTGGCTGAAATGGGTCAGGAACTTATCTTTGAGATTGTTCCATGACGTGAGCTTACCCGTAGGTAAGTTGTCAAACCATAGGCGCGCAGCGCATGTAAGGGTTTGAACAAACAAGTGACGCCGCATGGCAGCGTCCAGCCTCCGATAAGACCCGCGCCCGTGAACAAGCGCATGTGGTCGTCTGGGTCTGTCAACCCATTGAATTTTCCCACATTAGAAGGTAGTTTCGCGAGTTCTAAGTGGGGCTAGCGCGATCTCCTTCACAAACTTTGAGTGTTCGGCTCCTTCAGTCGGCCTGTAGATCAGGTTGTAATTATACTCGGCCTCCGGGTTGTATGCAGCCCATGGCGTAGACTTGTAAGTAGCATGATCTTTGGACAGCCGGTGAAACACGTTGACGCTGTCTAGAGTTGTATGCAGCCCGTCGCGCCTCTTTAGTGGGTGCGGGCCCAGCCGTGAATGAATAGATGCTCGCCTATTAGTGTTTGACTCATATTTTGGCAGCGACTGGGAATACTCAGTTTCCCTGGTAGGGAGGTGTCAGGGAACACTTGCTCCGACTGGTGAGTCGTAACTCAGTACTCGTGGTGCAGGCGAAGCATGCACATGAGTTGTGGGCGGCTGTGCTGGCGCAACGGATGCATTAGTTTGCGCATAGAGTTGCGCATAAACGACGTTTAGGGGCATTTAAGATTTAATGTACCAAGATATTGGATATTTCACCCGGAGGTAAAATGGATGTGATTGGCCCAAAGGGAGTTTCTGCTTGAATTCCGGGAGTTACTGGGAGATTCACACGACCTGAATCGTGATGAACACTGGCGTTTCTGGAAGATCCTTCTTCCACTTGTCCATCAGTTCAAGGGGAAGGAACTGGGTTCTTGCCCTCGGCCCGAGGATCTCGTGGTACATTTGATGGAATGTCAGCCTTTGAAAATGATATTTAGAGAAAACGAACGAGAGACAGATGCAAGTATCAGAAAAAAATCGGATGGCGCCAATGAAGAAACACTGGCTTTTACAAGGGTATCCAGAGATATCTTGGTTATGGCTCAGAGTCTCTGCATAAAAGGTTATCTCTCAATTGTTTGTTGGTTTGCTTCTGCTTCAAGCTCACTACAAAACTAAAAACGCCATTAGCCTCGTCACGGGAGAAAGAGGGGAGGGTTTTCTCCGTGACGACACTCCGGCGTGAGAATAAGTATCGTATTGCAAGTAATAAGCAAGTAATTGGTGAGTAAGCTCAAAACAGTGTGTGTTACCTTTCATGTGATCCTTATTTTATAGCCAAAGAGAGGTGTGTAGGGGATGGGCTGATGGGCCTTGGGCCTGGAACCGACAACCAGGAATATCCATTGTGTCTCCGCTGCGACGACCGTTAATAGTCTCTGGCAGGAGGTGCGTTTAGCGCATGGTGAATGGAGCCACGTGTCCTGGTAGTTATCCTTGTTGTCGGACCTGTCATCAGCCGGTAGTGGAGATCGTTTGACAGTCGCTGGCGTGAGTTGGTTGGTGCCACGTGTACATCCTTGTGTAAAGTCTGTCTTCTACAAGACTGTTCATCATGCGACGTGGTCTGGCACAACCTGCCGAGCGGTTACTGGGTCACAGCTCTGCCACTTTGTACCCTTGTACTTGATCAGTGCCTCTTTGCGCTTCTCCCTTCCGCGTGGCCTTATCAATGCTTTCTGACCAGCGCGGAGTTGTAGGATCAATTCCTTTTGTTTTCAAGTCTAAGTATGAGTTGCTCTCATCTTAGTCTTGGCCTTGTGCAAGGTTTTAGGAACTTCGCGGCTAGAGGTTTGTATGATCAGCGCAGGGTCAGGGACCCACGCTTCCAGGTTTAACTTACCGTTGCGCAGGGTGCGCAAGGTTTGTTAGGCGACAGTTGGTTTCAAGAATGGCGTACCGTTGCGCGTTGCGCGCAAGGTTATTCTATCAGCGCAGCGTCAGGGGGCCTGCGCTTCCAGGTTTAATGTCGTTGCACGGTGTGCGCAAGGTTTGTTAGGCAACTTGCTTGTTTCAAGTTTGGTGTATCTTTGCGCGTAGCGCACAAGGTTATTCTAGTGACTTGTCATTATGAGGGTATGATACCTTGCGTAGGCGGTGAGTTTTTGAGACCATACCCATCCAGAGTTAATGAGTTTAATTAAAATGACAAATACATGAAAAACTCACGGACTAAGAGAAGAAAAAAAACTATTTAGATTAAAATAATATTTTGAGACAAAACTTAAAGACTAACATCTTTTAAAATAAAAGATAGATATTTGAAATAGAGTATTTTAATGAATATGATATGATGATTGGCTCCAAAATCGAACGCAAAGATGATGATATATTTTTATTTGACTTGGTAAATGAAACGGTTGGACGAGTGGAAAATGCAACGAGAAACGTATTTCTTCCCCATTTCTACCGATGAATTTTTGATAGAAAGATGATAGGGTGGATCAAACAGCTTCGAATCACATTCGGTGCTTCCTTTCTTTGGCTCGTCTGCTTGATTTACTTTACTCAGGTCTATTTTCATTTTCATCTCCATTTTTTATTGATATTGTCAATTCATTATGCCCTGAATTTAGGGTTTTCTTATGACCGAATTCACTATCTGATGATTCCTTTCACCGTTATTACCTTTTCTACTCTGAAACTTATCACGATTTAAAATCAGGAACATCACATTAAAATATTGTTTGAATTTGCTGCAGTTTAGATTGTTTAAATGTGTTATTTACACCGAGATTGATGGTAAACGGGCAACAATTAAGCTGCGCCGCTACCCCTTCCTGAATAGCAAAACTACGTCCATAGATCTCGGGGTCATAACATTACTATGCATGACCCTTTGAACTCGACTAAGTAGATCCACAGTCTCTGGCGCCAGGAAACCAAAAGTATCAAAAGCAAATGGGATAAACACGTGTTGGTTGTCAAGGATGTGTCATTGGGTTTCTTTATATTTGATTGTTTATTTTTTTTAACTGTGAGAGCTTGCTATCGAAAACTCCCAGAACCTACCAATACCTTGCTAACCGGTGCAATGCGGTAAAACGCAGCTTGCACTAAGCACGTGTCCTTTAAGGGGGTTAAAGGCTAAAAACTAGTGGACCTTAGACCTCTTTTAGAGGGACTTGAGCGCTTACCACGGCGCCACCCCTTGAAGGTTTCCATTTGAGTGTTTGTCTCTCTACTCTCTAAGAAATATGTGCTCTTAAGCTGTTTGTTAATATGAACCACTTGGCTTCTTATATAACTCATCTAATGTGGTTTTCAATGATTTATTTGATTAGGGGTTTAGATCTTTTGTATGGACAGCAATTTCCTACCAGCTAAAATACAGATTAAAGCTACCATCCTCTGCTTCTCAGTTTGTAACATCCATATCATTTGTTCCATGGAGCATAAAACCAATATACGGGTATTGGTCTAATTGTTAATCACTTGTGTTTTATGCTGATAACTTTTTAAAATTTTAACGACATCAGTTATCAAGTTGAACCAAACCATTGCACATCTTGGGTGCAGAATAATATCAGACTGTATCCGAATCAAAGGAAGGAAAAGGATTCCTTATTTAGTGATTGCGACACTGTTCTCCCTCTTTCCATGGGTAATCCTGGGATCTGTGGAATCCGTTAGTAATTCCAAACATCAACTCATGATTTTCTTATTATTGCAAAATACGGGCTCGGCAATGGCGGATGTCGTAATTGATGCAATGATTGCAGAGGCAGCTAGGCATGAAAAGTATGTCCTTTTTTTACTTTTATTCTTTTCTTTTCTTGTAAAACTTGTTATCCATTTTCATCCTTGTGGTTTGTTCAATTATGCCACTCCAAGCCAAATTTCATATTTGTACCATCTTCGTCCCTGGCAGACTTGAAACGTGCTACTTCAGTCCAAAAAGTTAGCATCCGCTAATTTTGTCTGTTTAATGAGGGGTAAAAAGGTCATTGTACATTTTTATTTGAGTTTACTGCCATTTTCATTCATAATTGGAGAAACCACAAGGACGAAATGGCGTTAACTCAAATAAAAATGTACAATGACCTTTTTACCCTCATTATACAGACAAAATTAACGAACGTTACTTTTTGGACTGAAGTAGTATGTTTCAAAAGTGTCAGGGACGGAAATGGTACAAATTTGAAATTTAGCTTAGACTAGCATAATTGGGAAAACCACAAGGACTAAAATGACAATTAACTTTAATTATGACCTCCAAAAGTAACTTGATCACATCATACTTAAAGAAGATGCTTCTAGATTTGTTAAAGTTATAACAATTGTTGGATACTGAAACAATATCGATGTTCAAATTTAACAAAATCCATAGCATAGTAGTATAAGAAAACCGAGGTGGAAAATGAATGGATCAGGCAGGTGGATAATAGGTCAATATAGTTGGTTTTTGTTGACTTGAAACACTTTTTGCCCAAGATTCTTTACAAACTTTTATATTATGAATAATTAGCGTGTCAAATTATGAATAACGTACATATTTTTGTTATCTGTAACTTTTAAATGAATTATCTTCATCTGCAATTACTTCCATTCAGGGCTACTTTTTCTGGCGATCTGCAATCATTATCATGGATGACAATGGCTCTAGGTGGAATCTTCGGGAGTTTGTTTGGAGGATACGCTCTAAACAACATTCAAATGAACAACATATTTCTCCTTTTTTCTGTTCCGCCAACTATACAACTATTTTCATGCGCTTTTGTGGCGGATAGTTCTATAAGCAGTTCACAGTTGCCTGAATTTTCTACTTCTAATAACTCTATTGGTATTCTGGATGCAGCTAGATTATCACCACAATCACCTCCTAAGCCTGGCACTTTGATGAGAAAAAGAAGCCACAAAAGTAGCAAGAAAATTTCAATCAATACAAGTAAATATCCGGAGACTGAAAAAGATGAATCTTTGCCATCACAGTGGTTCCAATCTTTTAAAAAAGCTGGTTATACTTTGTTTAAAGCGTTTCAACGCCCAATTATCTTGAGGTACCACCTCGTAAACTTTTTATTAGAGTAAAGTACACGGATGGTCCCTGTGGTTTACCAATTTTTGGATTTGCTCCCTAGCTTTCCAAAAGTACACGGATGGTCCATGTGGTTTGCATTTTGTAACGCATTTAGTCCCTAACTTGGAAATGCTAAAACCTTTAGATTTGTTGGTTGGGGACTAAATGCGTTACAAAATGCAAACCACAGGGACCATCTGTGCACTTTTGGAAAGCTCCGGACCAAATCCAAAATTTCGGTAAGCCACAAGGACGATCTCTGTACTTTACTCTTTTCGTTACTTTTGTTTTTTATATGAAAAGTTGTATATAGAGGTGGCAAAATGGGCAGGTCTGGTTATGGGTCAAAACGGTTAACCTTATTATCCGTTCTAAATGGGTCGGGTTGGGAGACTTTCCAACACTTTTTTTCCATCATTTTGAATTTTTGTTGTAACTAATGGTTGAATTTTTTCCATAATTAGTTTCTTGTCCATAGCTTATTTCTGATACGGATTATCGGGAAAACCAGACCAATGGCTTGGTTTTTCCTTGCACAGGTGACGATTCCGAATCTCTCAAAAGTTATGTTCTATTACCAGACAGAAGTTCTGAATCTAGAAGCTTCCTTTCTAGGGACAGCATATGTTAACGGGTGGATAGGCCTCATGTTTGGAACTTTTACGTACAACCGTTTTTTAAAGAAGGTGAAACTAAGAACCATTCTCATGTAAGTGTACAATCAAAATTTTTATATCTGTAGAGGTGGCAATTTTGACCAGCCAATTTGTTTGTGTTTTATGTTACACGGGTCAACCGGCTTGCCCTGTTACCAACCAGCCGCTCATGCCACCTCTACTCATAGGGCTTGTAAGTTCTGGTATAAAGCTTGCTAATTGATCCTAATCTGATATATGTTTGCAGGTTTGCTCATGTTACTTTGACACAGTTGACTCTTCTAGACTTAATATTGGTTTCTAGACTAAATGTTTCACACGGCATATCGGACAAAGTAATGGTGTTGTTTGGCTCCGTTCTCTCAGATGCGGTCCAGCAGTTCAAGTATGTGTGCTTTACTAGCAATCTATCCATTGACATCCATGCATACAAACACATGCCGTACAACAACAACAATCGTACCTAGTAAATCTCACCCATAGCAAAGCTATTAGTAAGGTCTGGGGAGGGTGGGATGTAATCATGCAGGCAAATCTTACCTCTATCCTTGGCCATATAGAGGTTGCTTTCTAAGAGACCCTGAGCTCCAAGACAAACAATAGATCCGACAAATAGTTCCAAATATATAAAATATAAGAAGCTACCAATAACCGTAAAAAAGGTGGTGAAAGAGTAAAGTAGAAACATATATACAACATATGTACATAAATACAGGTAGGCAATAACATGCATGGTAATCTAAAGTATAGGAAATCTAAGTGCCTAAAACAAAGCTAAACACAACCATATCGTGCTCTTCCTTTAAACGTCCTTAACCTTAATCCTACGTCTCCATAAACTTCTAAAGTTAATCCTCTTCCTATTCGGGTTTTAACCATAGGAGCACAAGACATAGTTTTTGGTGTTACTATGTGCATATCTTGATCTTAGCGGGCGGGAAGTGTACCGCTGGAGGTGGCAATTCTGATCCATTTGCTTATGAATATGTTGATCGGGTTCAGTTTTATCTCTAATTTATCAAACAGAACAAAAAGGCTAAAAGGAAATAAAACAAAAAATCTCCCAAATCAATATATTCAAATGATTTAGATAATTACTGAAACAATACAACATCGCCACTATATGGGCACACTAACTGTTCATATATATTTTTTAAAACTTTATGGGCCCAATCCGGTCTTCTTTTTTTCAGAACCCATTTTGACCCATTACGTAACCCGTCATATCCGCCTCTAGTTTCTCCATTCCAAGAAAAAAAGGTTACATTTTGACTTTCTAATGTCAACTTGATCCCAATCAAATGCGTATTTGATATGAATCTGAACACTGTATTCTCTTGAACAATTTCCTATTTGTTATGAACTCTAATATGTTTATCATAATTTGTTGTAATGTGTTTGACTATCCAAAGTCAAAGTGAGTAATAGCTTCATTTCTTATTGCAGGTTCATGCCTTTCCTGATCCTATCTGGACAATTATGCCCACCTGGTATAGAAGGGACTCTATTTGCACTCTACATGTCAATTAACAACTTCGGGTCTGCAATGAGTTCATTTGTTGGTGATACTTTGGCTTCTTTTTTGAACATTTCTTCGGGTTCTTTTGATAATCTTTGTTTAGGGATCGCGATTCAAGTCGTGTGCACACTTGTACCTCTTGTTTTCCTGTTTTTGATACCAAAAGATGCTACAGGTATAGCAATATAATTCATATAGACACACACACATACATCTATAAGATTAAGACCCATACCAATCTCGGTTATCGATTATTACTAGAGATGTAACAGTGTTTTCATTTGGCAAGACAAAATGTTGTATGCCAATATGCCAGAATTAGAGTAGGAATTTATGTTATAATAAGACAGTTTTAGACTTTCTAATTGTTAACGGATCAAATGGGCAAAAGGAATAAATCTAAAAAGAAATATTAGGTTTGTTACGTTTTTAGTTTTTATAAGAGCATCAACAACGTTGGTTTTTGAGAGGTGTGTTGAGGTGGAGATGTTGGCCAAACTCCAATACGTTCTTCACGTCTAGCAAGTAAAAAATTTAAGAGCATTGTCATGAGTACCACGCACGCTTAAGAAAAATTGGTAAAAAGTTGCTCTACATAATTACATAAATGTTCTATCGATATCTATCTAAGAAAAATAATCACTATATCTTATAAATTTGATATAAAGAATAGTGGAGAGTTCAAATGAGAAGAAAAATTAAACGTATTGTGTCATGTTTGACTCGTTTGATGGAAAACAACACGTATTGTCATGAGTTGTAAGGTTTTAGTTCTAGAGTATTACTTTATAAGAAAAACAAGAAAATAAGTTTTGAGTTAAACGGATAGAGTTAATGTCAACCCGTAAAAACTCATGTCGCTCCGTCAATCCACAAACTTCAGCATGTTTTAATGTTTAGAATTGATTTTCACTATTAAAAAAAACTTGTTTTATTGTGTAAAACTCATAATGATCATTGTAAAAAAACAAAAAAAAGGATTTGTGCGAAAGCCACTCCGAATATCAGAGCCAGGTTTCGATCCTGGGACCTGTGGGTTATGGGCCCACCACGCTTCCGCTGCGCCACTCTGATTTGTTGATAATCCTCCCCTATTATTTTATTACTACTTTTATTTGAGAGAACGAGTATACAAACTTTTTCATCCTACAATTTGCAATCCTGAATTCTGTCAAACACTTCACCATTACGAAAATCTGCTCTTGAAATCGTCATCGAAGATCGATCGGAGTTTGTATAGTTAAACAATGAGACGACGACCAGGAATTGGCGGTTTACAAACTGCAGCTGCTGCTAGGGTTCGCATTAATTCCCTTTTGTTTTACTTTCATACATGAATTACATAAATCTCATGTATCTATATCAATACATCAGGATCAATACCGATTGCTTGGAGAAAATGTCGCCAAATTACGAACCGATCTTATGAAAGAACAACTCTCCACTTTTCGTTCTCAGTTAGAAGACTTTGCTCGCAAACACAAGGTTTTATTTTGTTTAAATTGGTTAATAATTAGGTTAATATTGGTTAAATGTGTGATATTGTTTATAGTGGATATAAAAAGTTAAAGAGATTGTTAATTTTCTGATTGTTTGCAGAATGATATCAGGAAGAATCTTGCTTTTAGATCACAGTTTCATGAGATGTGTGCTAAGGTAGGAGTGGATCCGCTAGCGTCGAATAAGGGGTTCTGGGCTGAGCTGTTGGGGATTGGTGATTTTTATTATGAGCTTGGTAATGATCTGGTTTAAAATGTGAATCATGTGATTGTTGACATTACCTGTTGCCCATATGTGTTATATCTTTGTTAGGTTGTACTTTTGTACGGGCCGTATGATTTGGGCAAGCATCCTCTTATACGGCTATATGAAGAACCTTATTCGACTTGTTAATTGTTATATGGCCCGTATGAGGGTTGGTTTATGTATGGTGTGTGTGTAGCACTGCCATTCTACTATGAACTTCTCAGCATTCTATTGATTAATGTCTTCCATGTAGATACAAATAAACTTGTATGGATTTTCAGGGTGCAAATTGTTGATATTTGCTTGGCTACCAGACCGATTAATGGTGGTTTGATTAATTTGGAGGAACTCTGCAAGATGCTAAGTCAGAGAAGGAAAGGTGCTCGTGAGGTGGTCTCGGAAGATGATTGCTTGCGTGCAATTAGCAAACTAAAGGTACTGTGTTTGTGCTCTGTACAAGTGATCCGGATGGTGTTAATTAACCATATTTTTTCTCAAAGAGTAAACTGCCAAAATGGTCTCTGAGGTTTAGTCATTTTTGCCACTTTAGTCCAAAACTCAAACCTTTTGAATCTTGGTCCTTGTGGTTTCAATTTTGTTGCCATTTTCATCCAAAAGCAAAATCTGGTTAGATCTTCCAGTTAAGAGTTAAATGCTTGGTTGGTCCCTTTGGTTTGCAAAAATTGCAGACTTGGTCCTAGTGGTTTACTAATTACACGCGTGGTACCCAAACTTGTCAAAAATGAACTCGCTTGGTCCCTAGCCCTAACGTCAGTTAAATATCTCTGTTAAAACACCCAATGTGCTTGGCACATGAGGGTAATTTGGTCCTTTCATTCCAGCCCATTATAAAATAAAAAGAGTTAAATACCACCCACCCCCTTCTTCTTCCCCAAACCACCACCACCATCTCATCTCATCTCATCTCATCCACCAAATACCCACCACCACTGAACTCCTACTCACCACCGCAATTTACTGCCGGAAAAACGAGCCCACCATCACACCGCCGCCTTCACCGGAGAACAACAGGTTTGAGTGATTGTTGAGTTAGTTTCAATCTGTTATGGATATTTCACACTACAATTTTGGTGTGCACATGATAACACATGTGGGTGTGTGAGGAATCAGGGCCTGGTGGGTTACACATATGGGCATGGGTACATATATGTGAGTCCTTGAAAAGATCATCAAAGAAGCTATCATCAGGTGAATCAGTAAATATTTCGTTGTTTGAGAAATCAACCTCTCCATCCTCCATTACCATCTGGTCAACCTATGCCAGCTAATCATAACAGAGGTAGCCCTAATTTGACAGGTGGGTATGTGATGAATCCGTGTAATATGCAGTGTGGGAATCAAGTGCATTGCCTTTCGGTAGCGATATGCTGTTGCGGTGACTGACGGAAATGGTCGACTAATTTTGTGTTTTAGACTTTTAGGTCTTGTTTTGGTTACAGTGCCAATTGCTAGGTAAATTAAGTGTAGATGTAGGAATTCAGTGGTGGTGGGGTCGTTTTTCCAGCAGTAAATGGCAGTGGTGAGTGGGAGTTCAGTGGTGGTGGACATTTGGTGGAAGAGATGAGATGTTGGTGATGGTTTGGAGAAGAAGAAGGGGATGGGGTGGTATTTCTCTTTTTATTTTATAATGTGCTGGCATGAAAGGACCAAATTACCCTCATGTGCCAAGCACATGGGGTGTTTTAACAGAGATATTTAACTGACTTTAGGGCTGGGGACCAAGCGAGTTCATTTTTGACAAGTTTTGGTACCAAGCGTGTAATTAGTAAACCACTAGGAACAAGTCTATAATTTTTGCAAACCACATGGACCAACCAAGCATTTAACTCTCCAGTTAACATCCAGTTTTTTTGTTTTTTTCCTCTTTTTTAATGAAGGGCAAAATGGTCAGATTTTTTTAATTTGTTATAACAAAACGTTAATAGACCATTTTACCCTTCATTAGAAGGGAGGAAAAAGACAAAAAAAAAAAAAATGTTAATTGAAAAATCTGACCGGATTTTGATTTTGGATGAAAATGGCAACAAAATTAAAACCATAATTTTGGACTAAAGTGGCAAAAGTGACCAAACCTCAGGACCATTTTGGCAGTTCGCTCTTTCTCAAATGTTGTAATAACTTGAACATGATTGTTCAGGTGTTAGGGAGTGGTTTTGAAGTCATTACGGTTGGAAAAAGAAAACTTGTTCGTTCTGTCCCAACTGAATTGAAAAAAGATCACAATGAAATTCTAGAATTATCCCAGGTTAACTTTATAACTTCTATACGCGAGCAATACTCCTCGTGTATTTTACTTTTTGACTGTTAAGTCATACGTTTGATTAAGAAAAATCTTTGCTGATAAATTATGCAACTTCTTGATTTTTAGGCTCAAGGTTTTGTGACAGTTGAAGAAGTAAAAAGACGTTTATCATGGTCCACTGGTCGTGCCACTGATGCCCTTGAAACCTTATTAGATGTGAGCATTTGTTTTCGTTTATATTTTCATGTTTTATATCTGTTTTTATTTCCGTGCTTAACCAATAATTTATTATGTCTACAGGAGGGCCTTGCGATGATTGATGATGGCCACAGAGATGGCAAACGACGTTATTGGTTCCCTTGTGTGTCTTCTGTCTCTTCCTTTGTGGCATCTGAGACTCTTTGACTTTCTCCTGGTCAACTGTGTAATCTCATGTGTGTAATCATTGACAATATTCAGTGTACAATAAACAAATTTGTGAACTTTCATTTCCTTTTGGGGAAGTCAAAAGTAACTTTTAGTCTTCTTTAAATCTTTATACCAAACTGATTTTATACTATGCTTATAAGCTTCGAAAAGTAAAGACATCAAGGCTTTTGTTTTCTTTTATTGCAGAATATTCAGGGCTACACGGTGTACAATTACTAAGATTTTAGTGCAGAACTTCAATTTCTGAAATATCTTGGTGCAACATATCAATGAGCTCTTATTCTACGCAAGTATCTTTTTTAATAAGATATTCTTTAACAGGTATGTGTTTGCTCAATTCTTTATCGATCATCTGAACCTGAATCGCCTCTGGCTCTAGATCTCAATTAAATGGCGGCTAAATCGATACAAGATAAATTATGTCACTCCGACTACATATAAATCAGCTTCTTATAAGAGTTTGCGCCTCTCAAGTTAAATTTTGTTTCAACGTTGGTATATTGTTTTTTGAAAATTCACTTGTTGGTTGCATGTGGTGACAGCACGTGCCAATCGTGCCAAGTACCTGACGTGGCGTCCCAATTTTATAAAATTGATGGCATCGATGTGTAAAGTATCTAACACCTAACTTTAGTTTTATACAATTGGGACGCCAGGAAAACTATTTTGCATTGTTGCCTTGTCAAGTCGACATATGTAACCTGTATGTATTGTTGATCGGCTGAACATGAACCAGAATTCCTAAGATTAAGAATAGGAGCTGAAGTAGACTGCATGTGTGTGTGTGTTTCAGAGAGAATAAGAGAGGGAAACTTCATTTCAAATCTATCTCACAAAGTACAAGATAGGGGCAGATCTACATAGGCGGGACTGGACATCGATGACAAAATGTTTTCGAATAGTGACACTAGTAAAAACTAAAAAATTCTTGAATCCGTCACTTGGTTTTAAACATAAAGCAACCAACAACTTTATAACTACTTTTCCCTCCCATGGTTAAAGTGGATTTGGTGGAGGTCTAGTGATTAGCTATTTAGCTTATGAGCATTACTAGATGTGATTATTTCACTAGTCAGATCCTAGTGGGATGACAAACAAACCTGAACTCGGCGGGTAAACTCGAAACCTGAAATATCCAGGACTGATAATGAGACAAGCATTTGGGTATGGAATTAGTTTAAAAAAAATATTCATAGATATGGTATTAGGTGCTACCCAACCTGATTATCTGAAACATACATATGCATTTACCTGTAAACATTTTATTTGTAATTTTGTATGTTCTTTTGTCCTTTGGCCATTGATTTTAAAATTATATGAGAAATAATATAGTAAAAAATGAACATGAAAACCCTGTTGGTTTCTTAACAAAGGTACAGACACACATAGTATCTGAGCAACACTATATTAATAGCACACAATATAACATTAATGTGGTATATTTAGTAGTAAAATATCTGTTTCATAAGTTGGTCCCTAATTGCTACATTAATTTATGTTTGACAGTGACATATTCGGATATTCTGATATCTCGCAGTCGTGCACTCTTCAAATACCAAGTATTGGTGTCATCGTTTGTTTTGGTTCTTTTTCGTAATTTGGTTACAAGTTTACAAAATGACCCAAATCTATTGATAACTTTCGCTTTGCCCGTCGCTTAATATACTTCTCGAAAACTGCTTATTAGAAGAAGTGATGTGTTACCAAAAATAATAGAAGTGTCTATGATTAATTTATATCCTAAAAGAGTGTTGAAGAAATTACTGTCTTAAATGAACTTATACAAGTTTTGCATCCGAATAAGAGAGTTTTAAATAAACTAACATATTAAAAGAACTTTTACATGGACCTAACGACTCGTTGGGTTAAAGGCGTTGATGGCTCAAGCATCCCGTCCCCTCCTGCGTTGACACCTTTAACTGAACCATTAACTTTTTTTCTCAACCAAGTTTCTTTCATACCAAGTTCTAGCAGTAATGAAGTCGGAATCTTGTCTTTCCGACGACATGGTTCATAGATGGAACCCCTTTTTCGGCGAGACGAAGAAACCAAAACATATCTAACGGGGTGATACATCGGTGGGGAATGACATTGAGTGGCACAATGGTCACGGGATAGAAAAAGGCGACTAGCGTTTTCTTACATGATTTCCGGCCTGTCCGGCAAACATATCTTTACAACATATACATGTACCCCATTGTAGAGAGAGAATAAAAAAAGTTTGTCGTTCAATAAAAAAAAAGAGAACCTTTAGGCAAAAACCAACAAGACACTCAAACCTAAAGGGCTTTCCAGTAATAAACCAAAACCAAAACCTGAAGAAACAAAAACCCAATTCTTTCTGATACACCCAAAGTCAGACCAGACCAGACCTTCTGCAACCGCATATTGCATCTTGAACCCACATCAATGGCACCCCTTTCTTCATCTTTCCACAAAACCCACTTCACAACAATCCTAATCACCCTCATACTCTTCACTTGCACCCTCAATCCCAACGTACAAGCCCTCAAAGCACCAATTCATCCACAAGACATACTCCCACTTTTACCCCATCAAATTTCATGGCCCCTTCTCAACTCTCTCCGGGGCGCCGCCGATCTCCTCCCGAGTTTCGTCGGCGCCGCGCGGTGGCGAATAACTCCGATTTGCATTGGAAAGGGTCTTGCTTTTATGAGAATACTGCGTGGTTAGAGCTTTATAATAAAAGTGGTAGTGAGTTTGGTGGAGGCACTCTTCATATTAAAGTTGGTGACTTTTTGACTTTTTTTTTTTACTGTGGTTTTATTTTGGTTGTTGATTAATTTTAATTTGGGTCAATGGGTTACCTTAGTTAGAAAGTAATTTAAACATATGATTGTTTTCTTGATTTAGGGTTTTTGTAGATGATTTTGGAAACTTTATGTATAGATATTGATGTTTGATAAATATGCTTGGTTTAGTTTCGAGCCCGAGCCTGGGGCGGAACCGAGGGGGGGTCAAGAGGTCCGTTGACCTCAGTCACGAGAATTTGTTGGATTTTTCTAGATAACCGGTAGAAAAGAGAACCTTATAATGACCTGCGGGCTAAAAGGTTTTGGTTTCGACCTTTCGTCACTGACCTGAACTGAATCCGGCTTGGCTAACTCGTTATTCGTTAACCAGTCCTAAAATCAGCTTTTTTATGGTGTGTTGTGCCATGGTGTGGCCTTAACTATATACGCTTTATCCTTGTATTTAACTTTGATGTGATATGACTTTTGGCCAGTGGCCCTAGGTTTCTTGAAATTTATGATAAAGTTTGTTTTTTTAGATTGATGATTGCTTTTTTTTGTTTTCTTTTAGGTAAGCAGCGCACACAGTTGGACATGTATGGATATTTATCTGTTTGCCACTCCATATCGTGTGACTTGGGACTATTATTTTCTATCCCGTGAGCATACACTCGAGTTTGATGAATGGAGCGGGAAAGCTGAGTACGAATATGTAAGCTAACAGATTAACCCTTTATTACTTAAATTATGCAGTGATTGGACTTGAATATTTTGATTTATCTTGTTGGGGTGAGGGGATCATTCTAACATCAACTTTAGCTTTTTACATGTAAGAAACACTATTTATATGTAAAAGAAAGACATAAAATAGGTGACAAAGCAAAAAAAAAGTTACAACTCAACTCGATAAAGCACACATATGGCATATGTAACAAAGTTACAATAGAATCAAAATAGATTGAAGCATATAAGTATTCTTGCTTCATAGTTTATATCATTTTTGTAATCATATTTGATGGTTGATGAACTTATTATTTATTAAAAAGTTATATTTTTGGACAGAGAAGTGTCTAGGGTCAATATATATGACCTGGCCATTTCTCAACCTCTAGTGCTAATTGAGTCTCTTGTTTATGTAAGGTAAAACGTAAAGGAGTTGCAATTTTCCTCATGGAGGCAGGAATGATAGGAACCCTACAGGCATTATGGGAGGTCTTCCCGTTATTCACAAATACGGGTTGGGGAGAGAATTCAAATCTTGCTTTTCTCAAAAAACATATGGGAGCTAATTTCGAGGTGCGGCCTGAACCGTGGGTAACAAACATAACCGAAGATGATATTCATTCGGGGGACTTCCTTGCGATATCAAAAATCCGTGGTCGATGGGGCGGGTTTGAGACCCTTGAAAAATGGGTATCCGGGGCATACGCGGGTCACTCTGCTGTTTGCTTGAGGGACCCACAGGGAAAACTATGGGTTGGTGAATCTGGACATGAAGATGAAGAGGTAAAAATGTAAAATCTTAATATATATTACACTAGGGTTGGTTCAATGGGGAACACTAAAAAAGTGGGAGAACGAAGGGAACCGATTCAAATGAACTCCGCTTGAACTCATTCTAGCGGCATTGGAACCAGCTCGTCGAACCCTAACTTGAAACTCTAAACCCTAAAGCATAAAGCATAAGACTAAAACCTAAGCTAAACCGTAAATCTAAACTATAAACCCTAAAAGTTACACCCTAAAGGCTAAAACCTGAAGCTAAACCCTAAATCTTAATGATAAACCCTAAAACTAAACCCTAAAGCAAAACCGTAAAAGCCAAACCCTGTGTGTGTGTGTATGTGTGTATATTTCGACGATCCGATTCCAATGCCGTTGGAATGAGTCCCATCGGAGTTCGTTTGAGTCGGTTTCCATCGGTTCCCCACTTTTTTAGTGTTCCCCATTGAACCTCCCACTATTACACTATTACTAAAGATTTTAGCTTCTGAATTCTAACTTTGACCACGGGTTGTTTAAAATTTTGACTCTAGGGTCAAGATGTTATTGCTTTGTTGCCATGGGATGAGTGGTGGGATTTTGAGTTGACTAAAGATGACGCGAATCCACATATTGCTTTGCTTCCTTTGCATCCCGATCTACGGTCTAGATTTAATGAAACTGCTGCTTGGGAGTATGCACAAAGTATGGTCGGGCTACCATATGGTTATCATAATTTGATATTTAGTTGGATTGATACTGTCAGTGATAATTATCCACCACCTTTGGATGCTAATCTGGTACCGCCTTTCTTTAAATATTTAACTTTTAGTTTCAAATTTTCAGTCCATTGCCCTAAATCTTGTTTTCTGAGTGTTAAAATGGTTCTTTACGTTGCAGGTTGCATCTGTTATGACTGTGTGGGATCAAATGCAGCCTGCATATGCGGCTAACATGTGGAATGAAGCCTTGAATAAGCGGCTTGGTACTCAGGTTTGCTCTGATTTTCTTAAATTTTTATGACCTGCTCTGTGATGATAATAAGTTAATGAGTAAAATGCGATTTTCGTCCCTGGGGTTTGACCAGTTTTGCAACTTTCGTCCAAAGGTTTGTTTTTTCGCATCTGAATCCAAAAGGTTTGTTTTTTCTCCATGAAGTCAGGGGTATCTCTGTCTTTTCTGTTAACTTAAAGGATTTTGAATACTTGTACATAAAGTGAAAACGACCAATTGCCCTTTAAGTTAACAAAAATAACGAAAATACCCCTGACTTAACGAAGAAAATGGATGGAGTTAACGAGCTGGATGAAAATGGCATAATTTCAAACCTTTTGGATCCAGATGCGAAAAAACAAACCTTTGGATGAAAGTCGCAAAACTGGCCAAACCTCAGGGACGAAAATGGCATTTTACTCGTAAGTTATATAATTATTAATCTAAAGGTGGCAAAATTGGGTGGATTGGGTAACAGGTCAAAACGGGTTAAGATCGTATTGTTGGCTTTATGATGATAATAAGTTAATTAATTATGTGTCGACTTTCGATCCATTATTTTGGTCTGTTCCTCCTTGAGCTAATTTTGTTTACCCATTTTAGCTATTTTCCATTTACCCATTTGAGATAAAGATAACTAGAATCTATCCTTTCGTAAATAAATGTGTCAAAATTATCTTGATGCTAGTTTGACTTTTTCACAGGGCCTTGAACTAGCTGAAATTTTAGTGGAAGTTGAAAGACGAGGTTCATCTTTTGCTGAATTACTAACTATACCCGAACAAGATGATTGGGTATACGCTGATGGAAAGTCAACTTCTTGCGTTGCTTTCGTCCTTGAAATGTATAAAGAAGCAGGACTCTTTGGAGATCTTGCTGACCAAATTCAAGTTACCGAATTCACAGTGAGTCAACTACTATTCATGCACAATTTATATATTTACGTGAGTCTATCACGATCAAATAAAAGTTTTGTCAAGAACCATAAGAACTAATCGAATTTTGGTTTACGAATCATATACATTTTTCAACTTGTGCAGATCAAGGATGCTTACACGCTTAACTTTTACGAAAACAATTCAAGCCGCCTGCCAAAGTGGTGTAATGAAGGCGACACGGTTGAACTTCCATTTTGTCAAATTAAAGGAAAATATCGAATGGAGTTACCTGGATACAATACCATTGAACCATACCCGCATATGACCGAAAGTTGCCCATCACTACCCCCAGATTATTCAAGACCCCAGTACTGCTGAATCTATACACTTGTAGGAGTAGTTCTTGGATGTAAACCATTTCCTCTTATCTAATGGTGAAGGATATGTTTAGACAAAGTACCACGAATTATTTGTATATATTAATTGTCGGAAAATGTAGTAGTAGATCACTAGATCGTTTTATGTAGTAATTTTACTGCTTGAGTAACGGAAATACACATGTAAATTGTAATGAATCTTATGTTAAACTGTCTCGACTCCATTGTAATGAGATGTTTATATTTTTATCATTTTAAAGAAATAATAATTGGGCGTTACGTCTAGAGCGGCCGTTATCGACATGCCTGGAAAGTAATCGTGTTTGGGGTTGTCATATCTAAACGTTTGATAAACAGGTCTTGCTCAATGGGTTGACATGTTTAACCTGTTTAGTTAAACGGAAAAGGGTTGACCCATTTATTACAATCCACCAGCCCATTTGTGACATGTTTACATGTAACATGTCAATTTGTTCGACTCTTTTAGATGGTTAAACGAACATTTTTGTGTTACAAGATTTTAAGTAAGGGTCCAGGTTATGTTTTTGGCACGATAGATACATGACGCATGTTTAGGTTCAATGACTCAACCTACCAACCTGACACGATTTACTCCTCTAGTTTTACTCTAGTAGAAGCACAACACAGTTTTCTTTTTCACAAAACATGGCTGTTCTATTCAGTATACACGATTATCAATTCAGAATACATGCACATTACAGATGCTAGTTTAAGAATCAAATTGAAGAGATCTCGGATCATTCAGTTTTGGCGGGAAAATGGTTACCACCGGTGGCTATCTTGTACAGATAAAATGCTGTCATCAATCCACTGCAACATAAACAAAACATAAGAGACTTCACAAGAAACTTGATTTATAGATGGAAAGTTGGAAACGAAAACAGTGATTGAAACTGGGATAACAAAACAGATGCAAGTCTTTTTAAAGAAGACTGCAGATTCCATAGGATAATATTGATTAAAAAAAATCCATGCAAGAGCAAAATTTCCCAAATCACGTACCTGATACCGGCAACAAGACCTGCAGGCATTATTTTAGCAGTTTCGGCGTATCGCTGTCCCATAACCCATGTGAGTGCCGCAGCACAAACTGAAATCAAGAAGTGACCAAACAAGATGATCACAGAGCATGTTAATATGGTACCATATACAGCAATTAGCAAACAGACATAATTTTACCCTTTTAACACAAATAACAGAAATTTTGATGATAAATATATGGCAGCCTACAATGAGGATGCTGACACAAGAAACCTAACTACACTTTACGTTAAAAATTGATAACCAATTGTTAGGGCATACTTGGTGACACACTATTAATGCATTCCTAATTTTGAGGATAATAAAAATATGAACATGTGATATAAAGGTTTAGAATAATTACTCAAGACATATTGGACAGTGAAAGGGCAGTCAATGTACGGTCCAACTGAGAAGGTAAAAGTCTATCTCAAAAACCGATCAAAAGCTAAAGAATGTCACAAACATATTGTAATGGTAAGAGCTGATCCTATATATGAAAGACTTTGTAATGGTGATCACTATGTATAATACTCAAACGTAAATTGAGTATCCCTAGCAAAGAGTATTAGAGAGAAGATTTGTAAACAGCGCTCTCTACCGGTTTAGAGATAAGTTGATGAAAAAAAATTTGGGCCATATGAAGGCTTCGGCCAGGGGCAGCTGGCCCTAAGACTCCAAATCGGTTAATTGGTAGGTTGCCTAAATTAATGTGTCTTGTTCCCTAAAGTTGTAAACCCTAATCTAGTAAGATGGTAGGGCCTCTGTAATCCTTAAGCACCTAAATAACGAGTGCTAGTTGCAGCCCGTAGACGTAGGCCATGCCGACCAAACCACGTAAATTCTTGTGTTCCCTTTTCTTTCGTTTATTGTTTGTGTGTGCGCGTGATTGAATCAGTTCCAGTCCTAACAAAAATCTCGATTGGAGGATTAGGGAGACCCAAACTAGATAAATCATTGCGTTTAGGTAGTGATATACTGATATCTCTCAAATCTTAACTCTATTTATTGTTGAGCAATATACAAGTTTTCTTGCAAGAAATTCAATATCAACTATCTAAGAGTTTTATTCCTTCTAGTTTTCTACAAAAATGAAGCCCATATAATGATTTTTTTTTTCTAACACACTTCACTATTTAGAAGATAATTAACCCCATCAAACTTTATACAAACTATAACAAAAAGTAAACTTATAAACTCAGTTTAATCAAAGGCATTTTCTAACAGCCAAATCATTTAATACATACATATATTCATCAATAAATCTATAACTTCAAAATAACAAATTCCCTTATGTCACAACTTTTCAAACCTTTAATCAAATACTTACAAACTTAAACTGGTTAAACCAACCACAATTCAATAATATTCCCTTAGATCCACCAAAAAACCCACTAAGGCATTTCATCAAACACCTTCTACGCACGAATCAAAACACATACCAGTTTCAAGAATCAACCCGACCCACGAGTTCTTTCGTTTGTGGAAAGCACTGAGAGTGAGATACGAAGCCAGAAAGAGCAACAATCCAGTGCCCACACCACCAGCCAACGACGTCGTACTCCCTTTTCTTGCAAAGCCAATAAGCCCACCACAAAACACTATCATCCCGTACGGGATCGTAAAACAAAAATCATGCATTTCAACTGTAACAAGATTTGAAATTTAAACTGTTTTTGAAGAAGATTATTAGGGTTTTTAGCGATCGCGATCGAAAATCTTTGTAGGGTTTGATTTGAACAGAACAGATAATTGAAGTTTTGGGTCAACGAGAGTGTTTCGTATTTGTTGGCTGATTAATAATAATAATAATAATAATAATAATAATTATAATTCATTTGGTCGAAATTGCCCTTTGTCTAGGTGGACAGTGGGTGTGACTTTTGAGGGGTAGGATAGTGATTTTGAGTAGTGGAAATGAGCACCGACTATGCAATGCGATTGGGTTTGTTCTATTAAGTGAAAAGCCCACGTCATCTATTCTTCTCAAATTACGTGAGAGGCTCCTTCACATAATCGTTATAAAGGTTCTGAGTACAGGAAAAATAATGTTGCTATTCATATGTATATAATTATACGAAAGTTACAATTTGAGCATGAAATTGATCGTACATCTTACCTTGTTCTCACTCAGTGCCATGACCAGCAATGGCTTTTTGTTAACTAGATTGCATACCTTTGTGCTGCTATCGGCATGTAGTCATTTAATGCCGCTTAGCATAGGAGGTGAACCGGCTTTTAACAAACCTAAACAAAAACCTCGCTTCGTGTTAATGGCGAGCCAATTTAAATAAATAACCTTAAATGGATAAACCAAGAAAAAAAAATAAGAAAAAAATAACAGGAAAAAAAAAGGTGAACGAAGAGTCAAACTCATAACGTGCGTGGGAAAGGCAAAACCCTATTGGTACGCAGTACGCACAACACCACTCTACCAAACCATCATCTTATTTAAAGTTCCGTTGCACAAACTATATAATAAGAACTAAAACTGACAAAATAATAATAATAATAATAATAATAATAAGCATTGAAGACTTCTAAAAAAAATCAATAAAGGCTTGTATCATGCACTTGAGCATGGTACATCACTGTTACATTTAAAGTTCCATTGCACAACTATATAATAAGAACTTAAATGGGTAAATGATGTTTGTCGTGTTTAACATGCAAAAACCAACTAGACTATGTAGATAAGATACGTCGGATATCAAACCAGAGGAGGATTGTGGAAAGTGTCACGACGTTAAGTATTACTTATCTATTACTGAAAAAGAAAACTCGATTGTGGATTTGGTTGATTATCTAAATTAAACAAACTAAAATTGAGACTTTTATCAATAGGAGAACAATGGTTCCTCCAAATTTCAGATTTGCAGATAGATTCAATTATATGTTTGATCTAAACACTTACATAGACATAAGTGTTAACCTAATTAGCCAATTGTGATGTTCACAGACTAAGTACTCCGGTCAATACATAACGGGAGGTTATCAAATGAACATCAATCATAGTTACAAACCCTAATCCCACCTCAGATATTTGATACATTACTAGAACTCTAAGGAATTGAATGATTAAAGATTAAAGTTTAATAAAATGCAACCCATTACAATCAGTTAATCAAATCAAAGTAAAAAACACATAAAAGTATCTAACTTACACAAACCCTCCATCCAGAGGAACCTATAAGAAAACTAGCCGCTCATCTCGCACAAACAGTCTTCAAAAGCTTGAGAAATCAATGAGTTCATGATTGCAATGATGGATTTTGTGAGATTGTTGACGATGATAAGTGAAAAAGTCCCAAGCTTTTTGCCCTAATTGCTCCTTGGTCGTTCCTTGAAGTCAAAGACAATAATTCCCATTCAAAGAAACCCTAATATACCTCTAAAACCCTTAAACGCGCGTTTTTTCGTCAACGAACCGTATGCTACGATCTAGGACCGTAAGCTGCGGTCCAGAGATGCTAAATAATTTGACAAACCTAATCGTAACCTACGGTTATGTACCGTAAGTTTCGGCTGACACTTGCTGGATTCGCTCTTGCCAACACATATCAACCGTAATGCGACCGTAGCCTACGTCGAAGTCCTCAAAGCTCTCTTTCTTTTGATTTCAACTTTACATAAATTGCCCAATGGCCCTTGAACTCAACTCTTCCTTATTTCTCACACATTTGGTCATAAATCCACTTATAAATAAGTACCATATAGCCCTTGGACTTCATTCGTTCGTATTTCTTCCACCTTCATGCTATCTTTCCAATCCGAACACATCCCGGTTAGCACCGTACCATCTCTAACCTTTGTAACTCCCCCGAATTAAGTGTTTAACCTACAAAACAACAATTCCTCGTAGTTATCTTATTCAATGCATATAAACACATAAAACGCATGTATAACTCAACATATAGGCACATTAAAGCTCGGGTTTCACCCTCTCCATAAGATTCCCACACTTATCTTTGATTGTCCTAAAGCAAACTAATCTAGAACTACTCACCATAGTAACAACGCCTCTAAATCCCTTAACCGATTCAACAATTTAAGTTCCCAAGTCATACCCATTCCATAGACTAACACATTCGAGATTGACAGTCTGACAATCAATTAATGCAATTTCAAAACTCAAGACTTGTCTATTTAAAACTAACATGCTTACGACTCCAACATATGCTACATATCCCTCGCAATATACTCTTCTCTCGGCTTAAATATCTGGACTAGCGTGTGATGTGCTAGTATGTATACACTCATAAACCAAACATGAAATCTTGCAATCATAAGCTTGTATAACAATCAAACCTCCATTGTAGCATGTAACACGACAAATATTAAAAGGACTTCTGGGTTTTGGGCTTAGGCTAAAGGTAGGAAAATTTTTGGCTTTTTATTTGTATATGGCTAAATAACAAACGACCAAACCGTGACAACTTATTTTCATAACATAATGACTCACACTTTTGGTTGATTTCTACCCAATACAATCATTATTCACAAGTACTCTCTTTTTGTTCTTTTTCTCTTTTTTCTATATATTTTTCTTTTTTTATTCTTTTAATACTCATAACTTTGTCATTCATGGTAGGTATTAACATGGATCACATTGGGTGGACAAACGAAAGGTGTATAGGCTCAACAGGGTTACTAAGGGTAATGGTTGGGTAAACACAAACAAACACAAAGGATGTAAAGGAGAATCCTAATGCCTTTATCATTTACGTGCACATGTCAAATCCACAATTTCAATATGTATCAAATCATACAAGTTCTAACACAGAATAACATGTGGCCTGCCCTCAACAAATGAATTCATAAAGCTAATCATTCTATCAATTCTACAGGCTCAAAGATCTCACCAAGAAAGGGTAAAAGGTTACCAACATGTAGCATATGCAATCTAAAGCATGTTACCCCTAAATAGACATCTCTTTCCAACTATTTTCTCTAAAAACATTTGCCAGACCTACTTTCATGAAACTTCAAAAAACAACCATGACAAGGGACTATGTTTTTCACACCCCAACTGATGGCGAAATCATCAGGACGAATGTAATTAGATTGCTCGAGACTTCATAACACTAAATGTGACAAGTATTTAATAAATATTTTTTTCATTTCATTGCTAATGGTTCAAGTACATGAATTGGAAAACAAAAATACAACAAATATTGCATGATTAATCTATAAACATGAATTTAAAGTTTGGTGCGTTTCTAGTCCTTCCTATCAAGTTCCATTCGTCGTCATCATCATAGAATTCCTGCAATACGTATTAAAGTATAGTTCAATACAAAAGTATTGGCGAGCATACAAGTTTGAATACTAGCGTAAGTATAAAAGTTTAAACGAATCCACATGGCATAATAGTTAAGTTGAATTATCATACAAGACTAGCATGTAACTACACGTGTCAACACAAAGTTTACCGCTAGCGTAATCTAATCATAGCAATGATTAGACCGTTTTGTTTACTTAAAATGACTTCACGAATACGGGTGGTGCGTTACTCCTATAGCACTATACATGTTAAGGGAGGCTTGAAACAAGTTAATAACAAAGCATAGCACATGTAACGATTCTAGCCTAACATATTAAGCATGTATGAAGGATTGTTTTTTTGTAAGCATGTTTGTAAGTGTATGTGTACGTTTTTAATAAGGAATAAGTATTGCACCCAAAAAGTGTCGAAAAGTAAAAGGGTCAGGTATACTCAAAATATTGCAAAGCTTCCCGATTATCCGTGTTTTGACGAGTTGATGTGAATAGGAGAGTGAAGGTGTGTGAGTACTCGGATGTTTAATGGAGGATTCGGATTGGAATTTAAAGTACAAAAGTATGTATACACAAAGTAATTATCTAGTCTTAAACACTCGTTTTTGACACTATAAATCCCGTATGGGTTGATGTGATTTCATGGGTCAAGATACCCATTAGAATCGTTAACGAGAGGTTCAAGACTTAGATAATATAGCCTATTACCATGACAAGTAACCATGTTGATCATCATCAAGGACTCGGTTATGTATATATATTTAGCGTATAGTTTATATAATAATTCTAAGCTAAGTCCATCAAGGTTATCATAGATTGTCATATAAGTCATGCATGGAGATAGGAGGATAACCATCCTTTAACCTCATTATAAGATTCACCAATACACAAATCATCACAAGGATGATTCGGATGGTCATGAATGAAAAGGAAATGTACCATAATTACTATACCAAGTAGCCAAGTAACCTTTAACCCGGTGAGCCGGCACTGACATAGAAAGAATTAACTAAGTGTTGGAGGCTTGACGGGGTTATGTCACTTTCAAGCTAGCAAACCACTTGGGATAGCAATTGTAAAACATCAAGTGAGGTGGTGGAATGAAGGTAGGATAGCCAAGGCTTCCAAGTATTCACACCTATACCAAAACACAAGTCTTGCCATCAACTTCATGGCAAACTCGGATGGTTTCATCACTTGTGAGTTGCAAAAACCCTTGCAAATACAGAAAGTTTAGAGGTGTTTGCACCTCTTAAACTTATAAGAATCTATTCCTAACAAGTCTCATAACTTTATATAGGTTTTAGAACAAGTAGGCACAAAATTCAAACAAGTTTTAATCAAGAAAAACAAAATACAAAAGTATAAATGGAAGCAGAAATTTTAATCCTACGTTGGACCTCAAATGTGGTGAGGTTTCACCTTAGTTTGCCAAAACAAGCTTGTGAAAACCTTCCTAGAGGTTATCCAAGTAGAAAGAAAGAAGAAAACATAAGAAAATAAGAAGAAAAATGAGCTAAAACTCACTTAGAATGGTTGCAACATTCTGTCAAGTTTTGGAAATTAGAGAGTAACCAAGAAGATTTTAGAGTGATTTGAGTGTTTGGAGTGTGTTTAGGAGTGTATGGAGGCTCCCATTTATAATGGAGGAATTAGGGTTTAGGTAATTGATGAAGTTGGTGGTGGTTGGGAGTTGAAAAAAAGGAAATGGAGCCAAAATTCGCGTATTTTAAAAGCATATTCCAGACCTAGTCAGTTTGCACGACCGTGTGGATCATGTGCACGGTCGTGCGGATCGCAGTGTGCATGGTCATGCGGATTGCAGTGTGCATGTCCGTGCGCCTCAGTTGTATGGCCGTGCACCATCTTCAGAATTTACCAAACTTTCTAGAATTTGCAGTTTGACCTGTTGCGATAAACTCATAATTAAGCATGTTTTTGGGTATTCCAAGTGTATCAAAGTAACGTACGATTATAAAGCACGTATAATTGATAATTTCAAGTATTTCAAGTGTCGGTTTTTGCGTATAAACATGTATTCGAGACTGTAGCGTATAACACAAGTAAATACGAACTTTCTAAAAAAAGGAATACAGAATACGAGGCATTACAATGTTAGTTTACTACCGGCAAGGAACCCATTAGTGATTGAAACCTTAGGTTTTTGTATCCATTTTAGCGTACTTAAGGTGATGAAAAATTTTCAAATTTTTCAATTTTCATCGATTTTCATCACTTTCAATCTCTTCAAGCCGTTGTCCACCAATCCCTTCCTGGGTTCCCACATCACCACACTTGGGATACATTGTCCCCAATGTATGGTGCTTTTAAAACTAACCCGGGAATAACAAACCAAACAATCCCAAGAAACGGCTAATCCCTATCACAACAAACGACACCACACATGACACAAAAGTTCACACCACTAAAGACACAAAAACAACTAAAATGCAAGATAGAGAGACACACTCACCTAACCAGAAGATCCATGAGTGTCTATAATGGTGTAACTGCTGTGATCTAATTGCACATCCCCACACTTGAATCATTGCATCTGTGAGTATGCAAGCGTAGTAACCTGTCAAAACGCAAACACCAAAACGAAACCAAACCAAAGTACAATACTCTACATCCTCAGGCTGCCTCCCGAGAGCGCTAAGTTCAAAGGTCTTCAGCCACCGTACCTGACGTACTCAGGGTGGTTCAGACGAACGCTTGCCCTCCCATTTATCTTTATGCATCTCCATCCAGTTTTTAAGAAGGTTCACAACTCCACGCCTTTTGGGGTCAAGCTCAGCCTCATTGCTCCAACAAATCCCACCATCGGGTGGTTTCCTTCCATCACCTGCTCTCTCTCTCTCTCATATCTGCCTTTCTCACATGCCTTCCATTTGTCCTCCCCCTAGACCTGTCAATCTCAACACCACTAAAACCAAACTCATCAGTAGCACCCGCGTGACCCAATTCATCAATAAGATCGTAAGCAATAGACTTTAAAAACATATTGAAGTACAACTTACGATTCTCATAGCTCCTACAGTCGATTTGGACATTTGTTGTATGCAAGAATGGGCAATCCAATATTACCTGCGGCTGCTCGTAGGTCTGTGACTGTAACACCCTGTAAAATCGTGTACAATAGTATAGTGACACGTGTTGTATTTTAAATATAGTCTATTAAAGACCATAAGGACTAAAGGCGTCAACATGCTCAAACTGAGCCTCTGAGTGACAGTTCCATGTCAACATGCATAAATAACAGCCTCTGAGTGATTGATATGTCAACATGCTTAAATCATTAGCCTCTGAGTGACTGATATGTCAACATGGATGAAATTTGGCCTCTGAGTGACTGATATGTCAACATGCCCAGCCTCTGAGTGACATCGGAATCAACATGCTTATAATAAGCCTCTGAGTGATCCTTTGTGAACTCCTAACTCTCATACGTGCCAAATATTGGACGAGAGAGTTCAATTTTGTAAATATGTGAATATTGGATGATGGAGGGATTAAAAGTGTCAACATGTTAATTTATACCTCTGAGTGACCTTTTAACGAACCGAGAGCTTGACAATGTCCGGGCATAATCCCGGGTATGCCAAGTATTGGCTACGGAGGGCTAAAAGTGCCAAAAAGGTGTTTAAAAAGGTTTTTAGAAGCTTTATAAAGTTAAGGGGTTAAAAGTGTCAAAACTTGAAACTGGCCATCTGGCGGTCGCGAGCCGCGAGAGACCTGGCCTGGGTCTCTCGCGGGGCGCGAGAAGCCCTCTGCTGCAGAAAGTTTTGCTTGGTCTCCAAACAAAACTCCAAAAAACCATTTGATCGAAACTATGGACTTGTAATCAGCTATGCCACGTTTGGGGACACTTGTAAGATCCCTCTTACACCCCTAAACACCTGGTTTCACCTCATTTGAGTTCCCCAACTATAAATAGGTGATCAAGTTCACCATTTGAACTTGCACCTTTCTTATTCACACTCTTCTCCCTCCTCAGGAAGTTCCTAGCTAAAAGGAGCATCCAACTTAGTTCTTTTGCACCCTAGGAATCAGTGGTAAGTGTTCCTTCCTTGTGCATTTTCGTTTATACGCTTTTATAGCCAAAAGTCAAGCGTTTTGCAGAAAACGCTTTGACTTTCGGTTAAGACCATTATGGTCCAGCCATTGTTTGAAATGAACATGGCTAAGTGATCATAATAAGATAGGTGTTAGTCCCTATAAAGGGCACCTCCTGAAGATCACGTTTGCTAGTCCAATTGACGGGTCAAAGTTATAATATTAAAAAGTCAAACAAGCCATTTTTCGGAAAAAAATCATAAATTGATCTTATATACGTTATGAAACCTATTTTGACACTTAAACAAGTTGATAATAATTATTAGAACATGTAAGAACATGTTCGGCTCGTCAATTTCAGTTCTAGGGTCGGTTCGCAACCGAAAGTCGGAAAGTTTGACTTCTGCTTTGACTTTCGATTCTGACCCGATTTACATTAGTTACCAACTGATCTAAAGTTGCATTATGATCGTAATATAATGTAGCATAACCCTCTGAGGTTATATTACATGATCATAATCAGAATCCAAGTTTATGCGCAAGTTCCATAATTATGCCATCTTTGACCAAAATGTCCTTTTTGCATAAACGAAGTTTTAAATGGTAATGAACTTGAAAATAAGTTTCCTACTGATATAATATTATAAGTAGGATTAATTAGGATGTTAAACCAAGTTATAAACTGAGTTTTCAAGCAAGTCCTTAAACTATGTCGATAAATGACGATTTTAGCCCATGTAGCTCATAAAATGGTTTTAATCAATCTTTTCAAGGTAAATCATTTACCTACTGATATGTTATATTAAATAACATATTTTAAACATTTTAATCTGACTTTAACATCAGTTTTCATAAACATCACTTAAAGACGTCATATTACGACATAAGCGCCGTTTAGGCGCATAGTATGGTTTTAAACCACATTATTGACCGAAACTTGATACCTACTGATTTTAAAACTTATTTTAAACATATTTACAGTAGGTACATGTTATAAACTCAGAATCCCAAATAATTTATAACCTATGTGTAAAATGACCAAAATGCCCATTCGGTGCATAGTTTAGTCATAAAATGTAACTTACACATATAATTGGCATCCTAATGATATTATATTATAAATAATTTATTTTTTCCAGAATACTTACGATTATAAACTTTAATTATAATTCAAGTTCCTTTTATATGGTATGAAATTACCAAAATGCCCTTATGAGGCATAGTTTCGTTTTAAAACCTTAACGGGCACATAAGTTAATATCCTACTGATATTTTAACTTATTTAAAGTATAATGGCATATAGAACTTGTCCATGACTTATCCGGTTACCCGATATCGCTGACATGCGTACGGTTAAGTATATGTAACTAGTTTACGGAAATTAACCGAAACGGGTTTAACCTTGTCATTTAAGTCTCAAAATCCAGAATGTTTATAGTTTATCCATATTATACAAGTCAAGGTACTTGTTGGGATTAAACTACATTCTATCCAATCATCGTTTAGTCTAGCGTCATACGTTTTTATCAAGTATCTATGACTTAAATAAGACCGTTAGTATTTAATTGGTTAGTTTATTCCATAATCCAGACTAGAGACTTGCCGGTAAATGCTATCTGCACTTAGTTCTTTTGTGTACGGCTGAGTTATTTAAAAATTAAAGAAGACTAGCTCAGGTAAATGCTCTCGACTTATTTCCCCTATACGGGCTTGGGTTACGGTAAATTATTACCGCTTGGTCGGAAATGGGATTAATCAAATGCCGGGCGCGGCTAGTAAATCTGGATATTCTGTTTTAATCAGTTTTGTTTGATAACTTAAACATCAGGGGTTAACTACCGAGTCCTGGATATCCTCGGCTCATTACAATAGAAATGGCCACGACCTTAGCGCGGGTGTAGACATACACCCGATAGACGCTCAATTATGCATTCCCACAAGGTTTGGAGGAATTGACTCCTTCGTGAGTCCAAAGTGGTGTGTACGTTAATTGCGTCTCGGTCTCCATACCGGGCCCCGTATGTATGGACAAACATGTAAATCTGTTAACAAGGTTGGACGGTCAATTAACCCAAGTTATAAAAAGATTTTGTGCTGATACGCACTTAAAACATTTTTGAAATGTTTTCAAAATGAGTCAGTTGGGTGTATTTACCAGCGAAAGCTGCCGTATTTTCAAAAGACTAAACTGCAGGTACAATATGAAAATAGGCCGGAAGTGCTCGGTAGTGATAGAGGATCTTGCAAATCCTAAATCTGCCCAAAGTCTGTTTTATATTCTTTCCATATACAATTTGTGATCCGCTGTGGATCTTCTTTTACGAGCCTGTATATTATTTTGTATTTTCGAACATTCGGTTTGTAATAGTAACTTTACTCCAAGACTTCCGCTGTGACATGTTTAATCGACTATGATGATTATCAACTGACATCACGATACTCCCCAACCGGACCCACCGGTGTATGGATTTGGGTTGGAAATCCGGGGTGTGACAGGTTGGTATCAGAGCCAACGTTTGAGAGAATTAAACACTATCCTTCTTGTGTTTAATCTCAAACTTACACGAGCACATTCCTTAGACTTCCGAGTCTAGGCATTGACCTAGGATTACTCACTTCATTATTAAGTTATTAGTATTGTTTTTGAATTGATTTTTAACAGGAATATGCCGCCACGTGTACGAGGACAAAGTGGGAGAGGAAAAGGTCCGATAAGGGGAGGACCATCGGGGCGCATTCCCCCTCAACCTCACAACTGAGATGCATACCAAGAATCAGGATATTCATCTCCTTGGCAACCAGCGAGACGCCCTGTCTCTCATAGACACTCGCCCCCACATTCCCAAAATTCTTACCACTCTCACCACTCCTATCATTCACACCATACTCACCATTCTCACCATTCCCATTCACACTCTTACCATGAAGAATTTAACCATAACTACTACTTTAACACGCCTCCAGCCGATCAAAATCAGTTGGACTAGCCAAACCCTATGGACGAGGACTCCGACTCGGAGATGCTGCCGTCGGGATCAAATACGCATCCCATTGAAATTTCTAGCGATTCGAACTATTATGCCGGATCGCCCTACCAAGGTCCTAATGAGTGGGACCAATATTGGAACCAATTTACCTTCGCCCACACTCCTTCTCATCACTCTCAACCACCACCTGTACCACCAAGAAGGAAGCGTGGTGCACGTATGTCGGTACGTGCAGGACAAAGTTCGGGATCGCTGCCACCTTTACCCAACTCCTACCCACAATTCAAGAGGACCCACAAATGGGTGGACCCTCTAATGTTTCACCTATAGTGGAACCAACACCAACACCTGTTGTTCAACCACCACCATCGGGTTATACTAACCCAATCCCCACATATGCAGACACGTTTGGATATGATCATTTTAACCCGTCTACACCAGTAGACTATCATGCATGGTCGTAAGACCCTTACATGCAGGTGGTTATGCACAATGCACTTTACCCGTCACCTTTCCCACCTGCTTATCCACCGACTGGATATCCAACTTATGGGTACCAGTATCCGGTTATGCCACAACCACAACCTCCGCCGCCACTTGAGGCCATTAATGAGACCTTAGAAAGAATGAAAGAAATGCAGCAACAGGCGGAGAAAACGGAGAAGAAGACGAACAAGTTCTTCAAGAAACTCTCCAAGTTGGTCTAGGGAAAGAAGGACGAGTGAAGTCTCTTCTAATAATATGTAGTCCCTGTGAGGACATTGTTATTTCTTTTAGTCCCTGTGTGGACATGTTTATTTCCTTTAAGTCCTTGCATGGAAAGTTTATTTCATTTTTCTAGTATTGTAACTTCTATTGAAATTTAATGAAGCATTTTGGTAATATATATATATATATATATATTCATCCTCTTGAAAACGAGCGTCTAGATTTTATTCGAAATTTATGCTCTGCTACATAATTCCAAAAGACCTTAATAGATTTGATTATGCCAAATGGCGTAGACCACATATTGGCCAAGAAATGATAGTTAAGTACGAAAGGGTCTTCTATCAGGATAGTTAAGGGAAGTCATCCTTCTATCCAGAGGTAAGGGACTAGGTCCAAACCTCCAAGGTCGTTAAGGTCGAAGGTTAACGGGGCCATTAATCAATCATTAAGGTACTCTTATTTTAACATTAAGAAATGTTTATACTCTTGGTAGTGTGGCTTGAGGAACCACACTAACTGTCCAATGGGATAGGTTGATATGTCATATACATCTAATATGATGTAGGCCAATGTGCCCAATTTATGTCCAATGGGATAGGCTGATATGCTATATACATCTGATATGATGTAGGCTAATGTGCCCAATTTATGTCCAATGGGACAGACTGATATGCCATATACATCTGATATGATGTAGGCCAATGTGCCCACTTTATGTCCAATGGGACAGGCTGATATGCCATATGCATCTGATATGATGTAGGCCAATGTGCCCAGTTTATGTCCAATGGGACAGGCTGATATGCCATATGCATCTGATATGATGTAGGCCAATGTGCCCAATTTATGTCCAATGGGACAGGCTGATATGCCATATGCATCTAATATGATGTAGGCCAATGTGCCCAATTTATGTCCAATGGGACAGCCTGATATGCCATATACATCTGATATGATGTAGGCCAATGTGCCCAATTTATGTCCTAAGTGACAGGCTAATATGCCATATGTATTATGTCCAAAGGGACAGGCTGATATGCCATATACATCTGTTATGATAAAGGCCAATGTGCCCAATTTATGTCCAATGGGACAGGCTGATATGCCATATACATATGTTATGATGTAGGCCAAGGTGCCCAATTTATGTCTAATGTGACAGGCTGATATGCCATATGTATTATGTCCTAAGTGACAGGCTGATGTGCCATATATATATATATATATATTATGTCCAATGAGACCGGCCAATGTGCCCAATTATTATGTCCATTGGGGACAAGCCTATGAGCTATAAAATTGTCAATGATGACAATGGCAATTGTGACATTGCGATCCGCTGTCCAATAATATAGGGACTGCGTCCAAATTGTAATTTGCCTATGATGGTCCTATTAAGACCTAGGCCAAATATAGTTATATTAAGCCTAAGAGTTGTAATGTTATTCACACTAGTATAGGCAATGGATTATTATATCCAATGTTGAAAGCCGATAGGGTTGATATACCATGGCTAAATGAAGTTTTATTGGTATATAGAACCCAAGACTTAAAGATGGCTAATTCAAATGAAGCACAAAGTAGCCACGGGAATGTTGAATCTAACAAAGCTGAAAACAAGAATATAGATGATGATAATTTTCAAGCTCGCGTTGATGCGGTTGTCGAAAAGGCCATGGGAAAGGCCATTGAAAAGCTAAGAGAGTCGAGTGCCACTCGCTCTAGATCCTTATCTGTTCCACCATCTTCAGCTCATAAGGAGAGCTTCGTTCACTCTTCAAATGCGAAGAGTGAACCAAAGAAAATAGATTTTGCTGAACGGTCCCCATCTGTTAAAGACGGATGTACCTATAAGTATTTCGTCTCCTGTAAGCCCCGAGACTTTAATGGGGAGAAAGGAGCTGTGGAAGCCCTAAAGTGGCTAGACGAGATGGAAACAATAGTAGATATCAGCAACTGTGCTGATAGGGATGTGGTCAAGTACGTATCACAATCCTTCAAAGGCTATGCCCTAATATGGTGGAAAGCCATGATTCAATCTACAGTTAAAGTTCACCTGTATAATTTGGGATGGTCCAAATTTGTGGACCTTGTTAAGGAAACTTACTGCCCACCCCATGAGCTGGAGAAATTAGAGACCAACTTCTTGTCTCTTTCCATGAAAAACCTAGATTGTTGGAAATATGTTTCCGATTTCAATTCTCTATCTAGGTTAGTTTCCTATTTGATTACCCCAGAGCCCAAACGCATTGCGCGTTTTATTAATGGGTTAGCACCCAAGATAAAGGGCATGGTAAAGGCTGCACAACCTAATACCTATAGGTCCGCTGTGAACCTATCTCTTTCCCTCACCCTTGATTTGGTAAGACAAAAGTCAGTTAGAACTGAAACTGACATAAAGAGGAAACGGGAGGATAATAACTCCCAAAGATTTAAAAAGAAAGTAAATTTCGGGTTCAAGAAGAACCAGCATGCGTCTAATGACAAACCTTTGTGCAAGAACTGTAAATATAGGCATTGGGGACAATGTAGTATAAATCCACAAACCAAACCCTGTGGTATCTGCAAGAGAAGAGGGCATAAGACCTTAGAATTGCAAGGATCTTAAGGATGCAGTTTGCTACAACTGCAATGAAAAAGGGCATATAACGTACAATTGCCCAAGAAACCCAAAAGTAATGATGCAAAGCCTGGAAAGGACAAGAAGGGGAATGCCCGTGCCTTTCAAATGAACGCAAGGGAGGCCGTTAATGACAACAATGTCATAACAGGTACGTTCCTCATTAACAATTTTTACGCTAGAGTTCTTTTTGATTCGGGTGCGGATAAATCATTTGTTGACCATAAGTTTAGTAAGCTATTAAACTTACCCATAAGAACTCTAGATAAAACTTATGAGATAGAACTTGCTGATGGAACGATAAAAACAGCATCTTCCATTCTTGATGGATGCTCTATATCCATTAAGAATCATTTCATCCCTATCTCTCTTCTGCCAATGAAATTGGCGGGGTTTGATGTTGTCTTAGGCATGGATTGGTTATCTCATAACCAAGCCCGCATTGCCTGTGATAAAAAGCTCATCGAGGTTAAAACCCCATCTGGTGAAATGATCACCATCCCGGAGACTCACACTATGGACTGCCAGACAAGGTGTCATTATTTAAGGCATCCAAGTGTTTGAGGAAAGGATGTGTCATCTATATGGCACAAGTTACCATAAATGAGCCTAAGCCAAACATGGAGGACCTACCAGTCATCTCAGAATATCCCGATGTGTTCCCAGAAGAATTACCAGGCCTACCTCAAGACAGGCAAGTGGAGTTTAGAATAGATATCCTACCAGGATTAGCTCCCGTAGCTAGAGCTCCATATAGGTTTATACCAATGGAGATGAAGGAATTGAGGACGCAATTAGACGAACTCTTGGAGAAAGGCTTTATTCAGCCTAGTTCCTCGCCTTAGGGATCTCCTATTCTCTTCGTTGAGAAGAAAGACGGTTCAATGCGGATGTGCATTGACTACCGAGAGTTAAACAAGTTAACAATTAAGAATAGATATCCTCTACCCAGGATCGATGATTTATTTGACCATCAGCTGAAGGTTAGGAGTGAAGATGTTCCTAAGACTGCCTTCAGGACCCGATACGGTCATTTTGAATTCTTGGTGATGCCTTTTGGGCTCACAAATGCACCTGCAGCATTCATGGACCTCATGAATAGAGTCTGCAAACCATATCTGGATAAGTTTGTCATCGTCTTTATAGACGACATACTTATTTATTCTCGTAATCAAGCTGATCACGAGAAACATCTTCGGTGCATCTTAGAACTGCTAAGGCAAGAGAAGCTTTATGCTAAATTCTCTAAATGTGAATTTTGGCTTAGAGAAGTCCAATTCCTTGGACATATGGTAAGTGAGCGTGGTATCCAAGTGGATCCCGCCAAAATTGAAGCCATCATGAATTGGGAAGTACCCAAAACCACATCGAAGATTCGTAGTTTCCTAGGATTGGCCGGTTATTACAGGAGGTTCGTTGAGAACTTTTCAAGAATAGCCACTCCTCTAACTACCTTGACCCGTAAAAATGTTAAGTATAATTGGGGTCCGAAGAAACATGAACCTTTTGAAGTTCTTAAACATAAGTTGAGCAATGCTCCTGTGTTATCCCTACCAGAGAGTGTTGAAGACTTTGTATTCTGCTGTGTGCTAATGCAAAAAGGCAAAGTAATTGCTTATGCATCACGATAGTTAAAGGTGCACGAAAGGAATTACACACCCATGATTTAGAATTGGGTGCCATTGTATTTGCACTAAAACTGTGGAGATATTACTTGTATGGCACAAAGTGTATTATATACACTGACCATAAAAGTCTCCAGCATCTGTTTAATCAGAAGGAATTGAACATGCGACAACGCTGATGGATGGAAACACTTAATGACTATGATTGCGAGATTCGCTACCATCCAGGCAAGGAAAATGTAGTTGCTGATGTCTTAAGTTGCAAGGAATGAATTAAACCTAAAAGGATTAACGCCAAGAGCATTAAGCTCATAGCTTAAATGAGAAGCTATTAGATGCGCAAAAGCAAGCCCTATTAGAGGCTAATATCCCTAATGAGGGATTAGGCGGAACTGTGGATCAGTTAGCGCCTGGAAAGGGTGGAATCCTTAGATTCAATGGAAGAATCTAGGTTCCAATCTTTGGAGGACTTAGAGATCTAATCCTCCAAGAAGCGCACAATTCAAGATACTCAGTTCACCCGGGAGGTGACAAGATGTATCAAGATCTAAAGAAGAATTATTGGTGGATGGGTTTGAAGAAATCCATAGCCACTTATGTAGCTAAGTGTCTGACATGTTCGCAAGTTAAAACCGAACACCAAAAGCCATCAGGACTTCTACAACAGCTTGAAATTCCCACGTGGAAATGGGAAATGGTAACTATGGACTTGATTACCAAGTTACCCAAAACCAAAAGTTGAAATGACACTATATGGGTCATAATGGATAGGCTGACTAAGTCAGCACATTTCTTGCCAATTAAGGAACATATAATTCAGATAAATTGGCTAAGTTGTATGTGGACAAGATAATGTCCCTACACGATGTGCCGGTATCTATTGTATCTGATAGAGATACCAGATATACCTCTCACTTTTGGAAAAGTTTCCAACAATCTTTAGGCAAACGATTGAACTTTAGTACGGCTTACTATCCAGACACTGAAAGACATGCTTAGGGCATGTGTGATTGATTTAGGTGGAATTTGGGATGATCACTTACCCCTAATAGAACTCTCATACAATAATAGTTATTAGACTAGCATCAAGGCTGCTCCTTTTGAGGCCTTGTATGGGAGAAAATGTAGAACGCCCGTGTGTTGGGCAGAAGTTGGGGAAGCCCAACTATCAGGACCAGAGATTGTCCTGGAGACCACAGAAAAGATTGTGCAAATCTGTGATCGTCTCAAAGCTGCCAGTGACAGGCAGAAGACCTACGCTGACAACAGGCGTAAACCTCTTAAGTTCCAAGTAGGGGACAAAGTCATGTTAAAAGTATCACCCTGGAAAGGTGTGATGCGCTTCGGAAGGAAGGGCAAGTTGAGCCCAAGATATATTGGACCATTCGAGATAGTCGAATGTGTCGGCACTGTAGCTTATAAGCTCAGATTGCCAGAGGAGCTTAGTGGAATCCATGATGTGGTCCACATCAGTAACCTTAAGAAATGTCTAGCCGATGAATCGCTAGCAATGTCACATAAAGATGTGCAAATAGATGAAAACCTGAGGTTTATTGAAAAACCGATTTCGATCAAGGATCGACAGGTTAAGAAGCTCCGAAGAAAAATGATACCTATAGTAAAGGTTAAATGGGACGCTTTTAGAGGTCCCGAGTATACATGGTGTGACATCCTGGAAAACTCAGGTATCTTTCCTAAGTTAGTTCTTGTTATGCGTTTGCATTATGTGTTTAAAGTTAGCTTATTTGATTCAACCGACTCCGAACCGTTTGAACCATAACGGAACTCACTTAGCCTGATACTTATCAGACCCGAAATGTAACTTGATTAACATATATTATATTTTATGAGTCGGTATATTATTAGTATTAGTTGATAAAAAAAAATAATAATAACAATATTAATAATGATAATGATAATAATAATAAAATCTCATATTTGCAACCATACACTATCCATCCCTTGCATTCCTCATTTGAGTTATTTTGTGAGTGCAGCCACACACCCAAATTTCCTACGGCCCAAACTCTAGCCCCAACCCACATGTCCCTTCGTCCCTTATAATTTTCGGCCCACATGCCACCTCCGAAACCGCCACAACCTTTTTTAATAGTATGTTGCATATGATTAAGGGATAACTTGCAACAGAAATAAAATAAAACCGTAACCTCCCCACTGTTGTTTGCGGATCCATCATCGAAACCCTTTTCCAGCCGAAACGCTACCTCCAATCGCCGGTAAGACTCTCTTCCTCGTCCGTAATTCATTAAATCAACACTCTTGTCACAGTTTCTTGTCACGGTTTTGGTCCGAGTTCCATGTTCACATAGTGCCATGCTCAACTGTTTAGGTGATAACCAACTTGATTTAACTGTGTTCACGTATGCGTATGTATATGAATAGCCGTAGACTGGTATGGCATGAAATTTATGTATGTAATGTTAGGATTAAACGGGATCGTATGTACGCATAACCGGAACTTGATGAACTGATTGTACTTGCAAACCTAGTTGTGGGTACATGAATGTGTGTGGATACGAAACGCGTTGACGAGTCGAATATACATGTGATTCAGGAATGTGTATGTTCCTTCGCTAATTGGTTTCATGAAACTGCTGATAGTTATACGTGGATAATGAAACATAAGCGTAAGGGTAGATGATTATAAGTACGTCGTAGAGCTTGTATACTTGACTGCGTGAACGAGAAACCCGATTTGATTTCGTCATAAACTCACGAAAACCCGTACCCGAATCTGTGTAATATCGGTATATGTAGCCGTGCATGTGTATATTTGTATCTGAAAGAAAACATAAAGAGTAGGTACAACAATTTCAGGTTCGACCTCGGTTTAAAAATATGAACTCGTATGCGAACTTGTGTGTTGAATTGTAGACATGAATGGATAAGCGTTTCTGTGATTATGTATGTTGTGATATATATATATATATATACACACACACAACGAGCTCAGTTAAATTTGAATGTGGATGGTTATAGAATGTTAAGAACTAAAAAAAAATGGGTATATGCATGGATTTCGATTCATGCATATGAGAATGTGATTTTTATATATTGGCATGAAAGTAATAATGGACACCAGTATTATTAGGTATTAATCTACAAACATAACATGGTACCATTATTCAATTGTTTTCTTAATATAAAAGTCAAAGTTGATGTTTCATGATTTATATCCATACGTGCTCTTTTTTTTTTTAATTTCTAATTATGATTTGGAAACATGAACTATAACTAAAGGTTTAAAATTTAGAAATTGTTTGCAATAACGAATCTGTTCTGATTGTTTGACTAATTAACGAGGTTGATGCCATTTTGAGTATCCATGCTTATTTGGTATTCATATGATAGGATAGGTTGTAAACACATATATGAAACCAAACGTTAGAAGTGCTATGTGATTACTTCCTCGCGTGCTAGTTGCTAGATACGTGTAGGACTTTCATAATTTGTATAAACAATCACTAATAAACCATGGTAACTATAATAGGGCATGGTTGATCGCTCTAGATTTGCATACACTTAATCTAATCTTGCCGAGAAATACAAAGGTGAGTTCACGGCCCTATTTCTTTAAACGTTTACAAAAACACAGGGGGAGAAAACATGTACACGTTACAGTGATATATGGGTTGATTATATTACGGTACAGTAACGTCTTTCTATTTAAAACATGTACACGTTAGAGTGATGTATGGGTGGCATACATCACGGTACAGTAACGCCTTTCTATTTAGAGTTATGTTATACGGTTATGGTCACAAGGGAGCATATATCACATGTCAGTCCCCTTAACACTTACGATGCCGTTAGTATTGGATTATAGCGAGGGAATTTTAGTAGTACTACTGGGCCCGACAAGCCTCACTCGAACTGGTCGCGCCAATTAGACCGAACGTTGATGATCACGAGTGTAGAATTTGCCTAACTTTTTAGCCATGGTTGGTGATAGGCCTGGCACAACAGGGGCAGCAACATCAGCTTCGGATCGAACACTTTGTCGACATGACCTAGACTAGCTACCTAAACATTTAACATGAACTGCTAAACTACATAATATTAATCTGATTCGGGTTGGATCAGGGTAACTTATGAGACACTGGTTCAGGGTTGAACCAGTGGGGAAACACTTATGTTTAAACTTGTGAACTAAAACCTGTGAACTCACTCATCATTATTGTTGACACTTGATTTTACATGTTTTCTCAAGTTGCTAAGGTAGCACATATCAAGACTAGGATGCATTTTGGAGTCGCATTGATTTCATCAAACTTTTAGAATCACTTTTAATTACATTAGCTATTATGGTTTTGTAATTATTACGCTTCCGCAACTAAATTGTATAAACAATATTTTCTCATGAATGAGCAAACAGGAAAATTTTTAAACTTATATAGTGGTCGTTCAGTATGACTAATGACTGTGATCCTGGTTTGTCACACGCCTCGCGGTAGAATTCCGCATGTGGATTTTGAGGGTGTGACAGATTGGTATCAGAGCCAATGGTTATAGTGAACTATGTTTGCACTAGAGAGTAGACTTAGTCTATAGCCTTAGACAATGCATTAGTCACACACCAACACAAACACACATACCTGACATACAAGAACACTCATACATGATATGCCTATGTACATCGCATCAAAACTTACATTGAAATTGTAGGCTTTTCGACATCATCCATTTAACCCTCTACTGACGAGGAACACACCAAACTCTTTGTATCTTCATCCCTAGTGGCGATGTTCGTGGGATCGCCAACAACGTGAATCTACTCCTATATGAGGGCCATGAGACGGAGCCTCTATAGGCGCGTTTCCCATCACAATCATCTGTACTTCTTCCTACACCACACAGATGAGCAAAACACTAGCTTGAGCCTACCGATGGTACTATCGGGTATGGTGAGTTTTCTCAAGTCCATGATTGGGACGACATACAACATTGATGCATATCTCTTGGGAGTTGAGTTATCGAAAACGAGTCCTTTCTCTACCTACCAACGACATTACCCCGGGCCCACTAGTTCTACTTTCTTTCAACCTGAGCAGGTGGCCCTGGCGTGAGGCACCCTGCGTTAGGGCAGTTCGTTGCACACGTTATTGCATAAACCATTGACATCGAGATGTCATCATTTTTCCCGATCCACGATTCTACATCTTTGGTTGATATTCTTCGAGGGAATAATTGACCACGAAACTAAGAACACTTTGCCTATTGCACACCTGAACTCTAACCTGACTCGGATGGTGGAACAGTTGCCTTGCTTTTCCTGGTAACCTACGTTAATGAACTAGTTTCATCTCTTGAAGTCACAATTCATGTGCATGTTTGTTCCATGCGCACTCTTACCTCTACGATCCGTTGGATTGGATTCTCATGGTGTGTTTCAACTTGAGTAGATCCTCAGATCAATTGATCCTACATTACTCTTTCTGATATAACTCTGAGTTTATCAACATTTGGATTATTGACTAAGCATTTGATAACCCTATCATTTTGACAACACTTTGTACTCGAAAAATTAAATCTGAGGGACATTTTGACACAAGATAGATGGAACTAGGGTGAACATGCAAACCAACTTATCATTACAGGTGCACACGTAATAGTAATTTGTGATGTATGTGAACCCTTGTGAAACCTTGTGTGTGGATAAATTGTCCTAACCTGTGAATCTCATATTTAAAACTTCCACTGTCAATAGAATCTCTCGTAACTCATTCAACGACTAACTGGTGTCGTTAAACTTGTCTAGCAGTTGATGGACGCAACAATTAGATTTAAGATCTTTTTAGACACATTGAGCTATCATCAATGGAATCCCTCGTTATTATTTATTTTCTTTTCTCATATACGAGTCTTAGTGAAACTAAGATTCTCATCAGAACCTGTTATCTCGATTGAAACCCTATCATAAATCGTAGGGTAAACCCTTCAACATCAACATATAAACGAATTATGAAGAATCTATCGTATGCTCACACCTTATCCCTTGCCTTAACTATAAAATTTCCTTTGACCCCTTATACTCGGTCCTATCGCTAATCTTTAGTCTAACCTAATGTACATTGCAACATATCCAACCCTACAAACGGATTTCCACAAAATGGTCCCATCATCTTATGGACATCAGAAGACAAGATGTAAGTTATTCAACACCCCAGATAAACATGATGACATATACAATAATCTTACTCCTCGTATTGCTAGGATAGTGATTCCATAACAGTTTTCCCTTCTGAGCTAGTCTATCTCCTAGCCATTGCACTGATCGATGCTTACTGTTTAATGCGACAGTTAGTTACTGTTGATGACGTAGACAAATCTCCCACCCCATTGTCGTGGTCGCACTACATCTCCGAAACTTTACGCATAATCTCCCATCAAATATGTGTTCAGTTTTTTTAAGAACTCGGTGAACTTGTCTTTTTGATCCTTGGTGATCACTTCTTGAAACCTTGAGGATGGTGACGAGTTGTTGATACGATCATAGCCCCTTAAACATGTTTTCGCGTCCTTTCTTTGAAACCTCTTGACTCCACAGACATATTTTAGATTCATTCACACAACCTAAGGAAACTCCTCCGAATTTGGTTGCTTACCGACACGATAAATTGCACACTCATCTAAGTTCATGGATCAAAGTGAATTATTCCCCCTTCACGTGTGGGCGAGCCCAACAAATTAGACGGAGGTTTCAGTGAATCTTAACACTACAAACTCGTGCGGCAACCATTTTTCGATGGTAAATTCTTGTAATGATTGATATATCCATGTGACACCCCTTTTTTGAGAAATGGCGTTTTTCATTTTTTTACCTTATGCAAACTTGTATACGACCAGCTATACCCCTGACATCAAGTAAACCTCTGTTATGGATCCTGACACGCTTACGCATCTATTGCGACTACCCTTTTTACATGTTTCCACATCCATTCGGGATATACGTCCCAGATTCTATGATCCTCATCCTAACCACATTCTTCGCGAACTCTCGCTTGGAGGGGTTACTCTCTACGAACTTTACTCGAGGAGCAATGGGCCATGAATATCAGAGATATGGAGGTATCACGAGGACTATCCTTAGAACTCGATACGAACGAGGTAGGTTCCCAGTCACGACATTCGAATTTAGCGTACCATGACGAATATGCCACATGTTTTTCCTTTGACAACATCTGAATCTACTCCAAGAACCAGTAGGAATCCGAACGATACCTACACCTTACCATGGAGCCCCTACCACACAAAACAACCTTATGTTTAGCTTCTAACGAACGACTTTTGACGTTGCGAAGCCCGCTTTTAGGCACAAACCCTGGCAACTCTAACTCGAAAGACTGCTCAGTATTCCGCGTTTCAACAGTTGAAGGTGAAACTCTGTAGTACACCCATTCTTTCATTACCATAAGGCACAAACAATTTCGTTGTTTACTGTGACGTGTCTATCCAAGGACTAAGTTACGTGTTGGTGCAACATGAGAAAGTCATCGCTTACGTGATCATGCCAACTCAAGGTTCACAAAAAAGAACTACACTACCCACGGTTTGGGAGTTTGGGAGCAGTAGCCTTTGCACTCAAGATAGGGAGACATTACCTGCACCGTACCAAGTGCACCATCTACACCGACCACAAGAGTCCCCAGCATGTCTTCGATCAGAAGGAGTTGAACATGCGACAGCGTCGACGGGTCGAACTCCTCAACCACTATGAGTGTGTGATCTAGTATCATCCAGGCAAGGCCAACGTGGTGGCCGATGCCCTCAGTCATAAGGATACCAAACCTAAGCGTGTACGCACGTTACAACTTTTTACCCACTCCAGTCTTCCTACCCAGATTTGTGACGCTCAGATTGAAGCACTGAAGGAAGAGAACCTCAAAGCAGAATCCCTACTGGGCATGGAGAAGAAACTTGAATGCAAGGAAGACGACATTTATTACTTCATGGAACGTGTATGGCCCCATTCTATGGAAACTTACGAGAGTTTGTGATGGATGAAGCACACAAGTCTCGTTACTCGGTGCATCCTGGTTCTCACAAGAAGTATCAGGACCTCAAGACTTTGTACTGGTGGCCCCACACGAAAGCTAACATAGCGACTTATGTTAGTAAATGCTTGACCTGTGCTAGGGTTAAGGTTGAATTCCAAAAGCCGTCAGGACTTTCAACAACCAGAGATCCCAACATGGAAATGGGAGCAAATTTCCGGGGATTTCGTCACTGGCTTACCCAGATCCCAGCGAGGAAACGACACCATCCGGGTGATTGTCGATCGACTTACAAAGTCTGCACACTTTCTGGCAATCAAGAAAACTGAAAAGTTTCCTACACTCGCAGACATCAATTTGAAGGAAGTCGTCGCTAGGCACTGAGTGGCAACTTCTATCATTTACAATCGTGACCCACGCTTTGCATCTGATTTATGGTAGGCAATGCACAAATCCTCTGGCTCACGTCTAGACATGAGTATAACTTATCACCCTCAGAGGGATGGGCAAACTGAATGCCCCATCCAGACTCTAGAAGACATACTTCGAGCATGTGTTATTGACTTTGGTAACGGCTGGGAAAGGCATCTACCTTTAGTGGAGTTTTTATACAACAATAATTACCACGCCAGCATCAAGGCTGTTCCGTTCGAGGCTTTGTACGGGCGGAAATGCCGATCACCTCTATGCTGGACAGAAGTTGGCGACAGCCAAATCACTGGCCCAGAAACTCGTTAACGGAAAGGATTGCCCAAATCTGACAACGAATGACGGCAGCTCGTGATCGCCAGAAAAGCTACGCTGATGAGGATAGGAAACCTCTCGAGTTCCAGGTTAGGGAGCGAGTGCTACTTAAAGTCTCACCTTGGAAGGGCGTGATTCGTTTTGGCAAAAGAGGTAAACTAAACCCACGGTATGTTGGTCCGTTTGAAATAACAAAGAAAATCAGTCCTGGAGCTTATGAGTTGAACCTTCCTGATGAACTCAGTGGAGTTCACAACGTTTTTCACGTCTCAAATCTGAAGAAGTGTCTATCAGATGAAACTTTAGCCATTCTACTGGATGAGATCCATGTGGATGAACAAATGCGATTCATTGAAGAATCAATCGAAATTATGGACAGAGAGGTCAAAACACGAAGACATAGTAAAATACCGATTGTCAAGGTTCGTTGGAACTCTAAGCGTGGACCGGAGTACACTTGGGAAAGAGAGGATCAAACGAAAGACAAATATCCTCACCTTTTTGCAACCGAATCACAAAATCCAAGTAGCGCGAACTGAATTTCGGGGCGAAATTCTTTTAACTGGGGAAGATTGTGGCAACTCGAAAATATCCCCTCATTCTAACACTTTTCAAACTCGTACTTATTCAATTTTCGGGACGAAAATTCTCTCAAAATGGGGATGATTTGATAGCCTGGGATTTTACACGCACAATTCTAACAACACAACTTTTATGTCTATGCATGCTTACTCGCATATACTCAATTTTCGGGACGAAAATTCTTTCAACTTGGGATAATGTGACATCCCGGAAAAATCAGGTATCTTTCCTAACTTAATTCTTGTTATGTGTTTGCATTATGTGTTTAAAGTTAGCTTATTTGATTCAACCGACTCGAACCGTCTGAACCATAACGGAACTCACTTAGCCTGATACTTATGAGACCCGAAATGTAACTTGATTAACATATATTATATTTTATGAGTCGATATATTGTTAGTATTAGTTGATAAAAATACTAATAATAATAATAACAATATTAATAATGATAATAATAATAATAAAATCTCATATTTGCAACCATACACTACCCATCCCATGCATTCCTCATTTGAGTTATTTTGTGAGTGCAGCCACACACCCAAATTTCCTACGGCCCAAACTCTAGCCCCAACCCATATGTCCCTTCGTCCCTTATAATTTTCGGCCCACATGCCACCTCCGAAACCGCCACAACCTTTTTTAATAGTATGTTGCATATGATTAAGGGATAACTTGCAACAGAAATAAAATAAAACCCTAACCTCCCTACTGTTGTTTGCGGCAGCCATCATCGACACCCTTTTCCAGCCGAAACGCTACCTCCAATCGCCGGTAAGACTCTCTTCCTCGTCCGTAATTCGTTAAATCAACACTCTTGTCACAGTTTCTTGTCACGGTTTTGGTTCGAGTCGTATTCCAAGTTCACATAGTGCCATGCTCAACTGTTTAGGTGATAACCAACTTGATTTAACTGGTACTATGTTCACGTATGCGCATGTATATGAATAGCCGTAGACTGGTATGGCATGAAATGTATGTATGTAATGTTAGGATTAAACGGGATCGTATGTACACGTCACCGGAATTTGATTAACTGATTGTACTTGCAAACCTAGTCGTGGGTACATGAATGTGTGTGGATACGAAACGCGTTGACGAGTCGAATATACATGTGATTCGGGAATGTATATGTTCCTTTGCTAATTGGTTTCATGCAACTGTTGATAGTTATATGTGGATAATGAAACATAAGCGTAGGGGTAGATGATTATAAGTACGTCGTAGAGCTTGTATACTTGACTGCGTGAACGAGAAACCCGATTCGATTTTGTCATAAACTCATGAAAACCCATGCCCGAATCTGTGTAATATCGGTATATGTAGCCGTGCATGTGTATATTTGTATCTGAAAGAAAATGTAAAGAGTAGGTACAAAAACAATTTCTGGTTCGACCTCAGTTTAAAAATATGAACTCGTATGCGAACTTGTGTGTTAAATTGTAGACATGAAGGGATAAACGTTTCAGTGATTATGTATGTTGTGATATATATATATATATAACGAGCTCAGTTAAATTTGAATGTGGATGGTTATAGATTGTTAAGAACTCAAAAAAAAATGGGTATATGCATGGATTTCGATTCATGCATATGAGAATGTGATTTTTATATATTGGCATGAAAGTAATAATGGACACCAGTATTATTAGGTATTAATCTACAAACATAACATGGTACCATTATTCAATTGTTTTCTAATATAAAAGTCAAAGTTGATGTTTCATGATTTATATCCATACGTGCTCTTTTTTTTTAATTTCTAATTATGATTTGGAAACATGAACTATAACTAAAGGTTTAAAATTTAGAAATTGTTTGCACTAATGAATCTGTTCTGATTGTTTGACTAATTAACGAGGTTGATGCCATTTTGAGTATCCATGCTTATTTGGTATTCATATGATAGGATAGGTTGTAAACACATATATGAAACCAAACGTTAGAAGTGCTATGTGATTACTTTCTCGCGTGCTAGTTGCTAGATACGTGTAGGACTTTTATAATTTGTATAAACAATCACTAATAAACCATGGTAACTATAATAGGGCATGGTTGATCGCTCTAGATTTGCATACACTTAATCTAATCTTGCCGAGAAATACAAAGGTGAGTTCACGGCCCCTATTTCTTTAACGTTTACAAAAACACAGGGGGAGAAAACATGTACACGTTACAGTGATATATGGGTTGATTATATTACGGTACAGTAACGTCTTTCTATTTAAAACATGTACACGTTACAGTGATGTATTGGTGGCATACATCACGGTACAGTAACGCCTTTCTATTTAGAGTTATGTTATACGGTTATGGTCACAAGGGAGCATATATCACATGTCAGTCCCCTTAACACTTACGATGTCGTTAGTATTGGATTATAGCGAGGGAATTTTTAGTAGTACTACTGGGCCCGATAAGCCCCACTCAAACTGGTCGCGCCAGTTAGACCGAACGTTGATGGTCACGAGTGTAGAATTTGCCTAACTTTTTAGCCATGGTTGGTGATAGGCCTGGCACAACAGGGGCAGCAACGTCAGCTTCGGATCAAACACTTTGTTGACATGACCTAGGCTAGCTACCTAAACATTTAACATGAACTGCTAAACTACATAATATTAATCTGATTCGGGTTGGATCAGGGTAACTTATGAGACACTGGTTCAGGGTTCAACCAGTGGCGAAACACTTACGTTTAAACTTGTGAACTAAAACCTGTGAACTCACTCATCATTATTGTTGACACTTGATTTTACATGTTTTCTCAGGTTGCTAAGGTAACACATATCAGGACTAGGATGCATTTTGGAGTCGCATTGATTTCATCAAACTTTTAGAATCACTTTTAATTACATTAGCTATTATGGTTTTGTAATTGTTACGCTTCCGCAACTAAATTGTATAAACAGTATTTTCTCATGAATGATCAAACAGGAAAATTTTTAAACTCATATAGTGGTCGTTCAGTATGACTAATGACTGTGATCCTGGTTTGTCACACGCCTCGCGGTAGAATTCCGTATGTGGATTTTGAGGGTGTGACACATGCGAGGTTGAGTCCACTATGCGACAAAAGTACCCCCATCTTTTTGAGTAAAATCTCGAGGTCGAGATTTCTTTTAAGGGGGTGAGGATGTAATACCCTGTAAAATCGTGTCCAATAGTATAGTGACACGTGTTGTATTTTAAATATAGTCTATTAAAGACCAATAAGGACTAAAGGCGTCAACATGCTCAAACTGAGCCTTTGAGTGACCGTCCGATGTCAACATGCATAAATAACAGCCTCTGAGTGACTTATATGTCAACATGCTTAAATCATTAGCCTCTAGTGACTGATATGTCAACATGCTTGAAATTTGACCTCTGAGTGACTGATATGTCAATATGCCCAACCTCTGAGTGACATCGGAATCAACATGCTTATAATAAGCCTCTGAAGGATCCTTTGTGAAGTCCTAACTCTCATATATGCCAAATATTGGACGAGAGAGTTCAATTTTGTAAATATGAGAAAGTTGGATGATGGAGGGATTAAAAGTGTCAACATGTTAATTTATACCTCTGAGTGACCTTTTAACGAACCGAGAGCTCGACAATGTCCGGGCATAATCCCGGGTATGCCAAGTATTGGCTACGGAGGGCTAAAAGTGCCAAAAAGGTGTTTAAAAAGGTTTTTAGAAGCTTTATAAAGTTAAGGGGTTAAAAGTGTCAAAACTTGAAACTGGCCATATGGAGGTCGCGGGCCGCGAGAGCCCTGGCCTGGGTCTCTCGCGGGGCGCGAGAAGCCCTCTGCTGCAGAAAGTTTTGCTTGGTCTCCAAACAAAACTCCAAAAAACCATTTGATCGAAACTATGGACTTGTAATCAGCTATGCCACGTTTTGGGACACTTGTAAGCTCCCTCTTACACCCCTAAACACCTGGTTTCATCTCCTTTGAGTTCTCCAACTATAAATAGGTGATCAAGTTCACCATTTGAACTTGCACCTTTCTTATTCACACTCTTCTCCCTCCTCAGGAATTCCCTAGCTAAAAGGAGCATCCAACTTAGTTCTTTTGCACCCTAGGAATCAGTGGTAAGTGTTCCTTCCTTGTGCATTTTCGTTTATAGGCTTTTATAGCCAAAAGTCAAGCGTTTTGCAGAAAACGCTTTGACTTTCGGTTAAGACCATTATGGTCAAGCCATTTTTCGAAATGAACATGACTAAGTGATCATAGTAAGGTAGGTGTTAGTCCCTATAAAGGGAACCTCCTGAAGATCACGTTTGCTAGTCCAATTGACGGGTCAAAGTTATGATATTAAAAAGTCAAACAAGCCATTTTTCGGAAAAATCGTAAATTGATCTTATATATGTTATGAAAACCTGTTTTGACACTTAAACAAGTTGATAATAATTATTAGAACATGTAAGAACTTGTTCGGCTCGTCAATTTCAGTTCTAGGGTCGGTTCGCAACCGAAAGTCGCGAAGTTTGACTTCTGCTTTGACTTTCGATTCTGACCCGATTTACATTAGTTACCAACTGATCTAAAGTTGCATTATGATTGTAATATAATGTAGCATAACCCTCTGAGGTTATATTACATGATCGTAATTAGAATCCAAGTTTATGCGCAAGTTCCATAATTATGCCATCTTTGACCAAAATGCCCTTTTTGCATAAACGAAGTTTTAAATGGTAATGAACTTGAAAATAAGTTTCCTACTGATATAATATTATAAGTAGGATTAATTAGGATGTTAAACCAAGTTATAAACTGAGTTTTCAAGCAAGTCCTTAAACTATGTTGATAAATGCCGATTTTAGCCCATGTGGCTCATAAAATGGTTTTAATCAATCTTTTCAAGGTAAATCATTACCTACTGATATTTTATATTAAATAACATATTTTAAACATTTTAATCTGACTTTAACATCAGTTTTCATAATCGCTTAAAGACGTCATATTACGACATAAGCGCCATTTAGGCGCATAGTATGGTTTTAAACCATATTATTGACCAAGACTTGATACCTACTGATTTTAAAACTTATTTTAAACATATTTACAGTAGGTACATGTTATAAACTCAGAATCCCAAATAATTTATAAACTATGTGTAAAATGACCAAAATGCCCATCCGGTGCATAGTTTGGTCATAAAAGGTAAATTACACATATAATTGGTATCCTACTGATATTATATCATAAGTTAATTATTTTTCCAGAATTCTTACAATTATAAACTTTAATTATAATTCAAGTTCCTTTTATATGGTATGAAATTACCAAAATGCCCTTATGAGGCATAGTTTCGTTTTAAAACTTTAACGGGCACATAAGTTAATATCCTACTGATATTTTAACCTATTTAAAATATAATGGCATATAGAACTTGTCCATGACAATAGAAATGGCCACAACCTTAGCGCGGGTGTAGGCATACACCCGATAGATGCTAAATTATGCATTCCCGCAAGGTTGGGAGGAATTAACTCCTTCGTGAGTCCAAAGTGGTGTATACGTTAATTGCGTCTCGGTCTCCGTACCGGGCCCCCTATGTATGGACAAACATGTAAATCTATTAACAAGGTTGGACGGTCAATTAACCCAAGTTATAAAAAGATTTTGTGCTGATACGCACTTAGAACATTTTTGAAATGTTTTCAAAATGAGTCAGTTGGGTGTATTTACCAGCGAAAGCTGACGTATTTTCAAAAGACTACACTGCAGGTACAATACGAAAATAGGTCGGAAGTGCTCGGTAGTGATAGAGGATCTTGCAAATCCTAAATCTGCCCAACGTCTGTTTTATATTCTTTCCATATACAATTTATGATCCGCCTGTGGATCTTCTATTACGAGCCTGTATATTATTTTGTATTTTACTCCAAGACTTCCGTTGTGCCGTATTTAATCGACTATGATGATTATCAACAGACGCCACGATACTCCCCAACCGGGCACACCGGTGTATGGATTTGGGTTGGAAATCCGGGGTGTGACAGTGACGAACCAGATAATAAAACTCACCCAGTTGGATCACACATCTTTCATGACCCCTGGGGTTGTTTCCAACTCGCGTCCGCGAACATCGCCATGCTATCACATGCTTGCAGAGGACCAAAATCATACTGGTCATACAAGCTTCCTGGGAGGACACTTATTCCAGCTCCCTAATCCAGCAATGCTCAACGGATCTTAAACATCCCAACTCTTATTGGAACGACAGGTTCCCCTGAATCTCCTTCAATACCTTCTTCATTTGCTTCATTCACACCTGCCATAACATTAACAACAGAAGCAGTTAAACATTTATCAGTTAAACCATTTTTATGAATGAAACTTACCCCGCTGATCGGTATGTTCTTTGTGTTCTTCGGATTAGTTTGCGTATCACTAGGAAGCTTCCCATTATGTTGCTTTAATGTTGCTACCTCACTAGCCAGCTGCCGCATCTGTGTAGTCAGTGATTGGATAGCTTTGTCACGCATCTCATCTTTTTGTGCTTGAGCGTCATCCAACTGATTCTTCCTTTGCATTTCCTGTTGCATGGCCCTCAGCATCTCCGTTATCTCATTACCACCCTGACCACTACCCTTAGAGAACCCAGATGGTCCTTCTTGATTGTTGTTTTGGTACTGGGATTGGCCGAAATTCCTTTGCCCACTAATTTGATTATTACCTTGAAATCCCGGATTACTTTGATTTTTGGTATTTCCGTAGCTGAAGTTTGGATGATTTCAGAGGCCCGGATGGTAGGTATTGGAATTCATATTGAAGTTTATACCACCCCTTCCACCTCCTTGCACATAGTGCACATCCTCGACCCCACCAATGATACTAGGGCACTAATCTACAATGTGCCCTAAATCTCCACAATGCCCACAGAAGTTCATTTGCCCGCTAACTTCCGGTGCATTATCCATCGCTCTCACAACCGAATGTCGAGTGCTTCTTGAAGACTGAGCTTTGCGTTCCGATGCTCTCGTATTCCTCTCCAAATATTCCCACTCAACCTGCTCGTAATTTGTACCGAACGTTCCATTCGATGTCAAGCTTAAGTCCCTCGCGTCTTCATCTGACAAACCCTCATGGAAGGCATTACGAAGCACCAATAGTTGTATCCCATGATGCGGACAATTCTTTAGCATCATCTTGAATCGATTAAACGCTTCATGGAAAAGCTCACTGAGTTGGTGTTGAAAGTTCCGGATGTCTTTCCTAGCATTATTCGTCCGCATAGGTGTATAAAAGTCATCCAAGAATAACTGCTGCATGTCGGGCCATGTAAATATCGAAGCAGATGGCAGCGAGTGAAACCATTAATGGGTCTTATCTTCAAGTGTGAATTGGAAAAGTACAAATTTCACATCATCAGGCGTGAACCCTTGGCCCCCGATGGTATTGCAGCGGGCATCATAAGCAGCGATATGTAGGTACGGTTCTTTGGTGGCCAACCCATGATACTTGGGCAAGCTTTGAATAGATTGTGCTCGTACCTCGAACGACCAACCTCGTAATTGATGGATGACTACCGGTGAGGAATTATTGCAATAGCTGGTTTAAAGTGACTGTCAACGCCCCTCACCTTCCCCGATCATATCTCCTTGGAATACCTTCAGGTTGGTTGATCGGTTCAGGTATATTTCTGGGAAGCGGTCTCTGCGGAGCTTGCATCTGTTTGTACCGGGACTTGTTGTGGTACTTGTGGAATCGGCATTTGTTGGGGTGAGTGTGGAGCTGGTATGTTGACCGGTCTTGCATTAACCGGTTGCTGATTTACTGGCTCAGGTGCATGTATTGGCTGTTGATACCCTGGTGCTTCATAATTTACCCCGTCAGCCGACCTAACTCCCGTATTGTACCTTTCTTGAATTCCCAAACCCATCATTTTTCGATCATATTGATTTCCGCCGTAACTCTCATATGCTTCGTATCCACTCCCATAATCCATTGTACTATCCCATTGATCAAACATTGAAGTTCTAGCAGAATACTATTGTTGGTGCTGTGAGGATTGGTAATATGTAGGTTGAGTTGGAGGAGGGAGGTTAGTATCTGAGCTAGAGGGCCCAGTTTGAGTGGGCGGAATAACAGTGTCGTCCGTGACAATCCTCACATATGGTGAAGAATCCTGAATGTTGGAAGTTTGAGAGTATGTTTGGTTGGAAAAAGGTGGGAGATTATTGAGATTGGGAAACGGTGGTGGTGGCATTTGTGTAATAGCAGGTTGGGTGGGTTGTGATGGTGGTTCAGATGGTATAGTCGTGTTTGGTGCAGGCTGAGTACGTGTCGGTGAGAACTGGGTTTGTTGAGATGGGGTGACTGGTTGGTTCTCGAGATTACTTGAGCTCTCCATCGGTTTTGATGTTGGTATTGGTGATTGCAAAATTTTGTTTTCGCGGTGCAAAACTCGGCGTGCTGAACAGTCCTCTCAATTTCTGGATCAAAAACTAATGGCGAAGACTTCCTGGATTTCTGAGTATGATGCATGCATGTACGAGATCACCTGTGCAACATAAACAAAAGAAACCTCGTGTAATTCTAAACAAAACAAAATGAAACTATTTTTAAATTTTTATATATTTTTACTAAAGACTTAACACTAAACACTTTGCGCACGCCTCCCCGGCAACGGCGCCATTTTGATGTCTGTCGTGTTTAACATGCAAAAACCAACTAAACTATGTAGATAGGATACGTCGGATATCGAACCAGAGGAGGATTGTGGAAAGTGTCACGACGTTAAGTATTACTTATCTATTACTGAAAAAGAAAACTCGATTGTGGATTTGGTTGATTATCTAAATTAAACAAACTAAAATTGAGACTTTTATCAACAGGAGAACAATGGTTCCTCCAAATTTCAGATTTGCAGATAGATTAAATTATGTGTTTGATCTAAACACTTACATAGACATAAGTGTTAACCTAATTTTCCAGTTGTGATGTTCACAGACTAAGTACTCCGGTCAATACATAATGGGAGGTTATCAAAGGAACATAAATCACAATTACGAACCCTAATCCCACCTCGGATATTTGATAGATTACTAGAACTCTCAGGAACTGAATGATTAAAGATTAAAGTTTAATAAAATGCAACCGATTACAATCAGTTAATCAAATCAAAGTCAAAAACACATAAAAGTATCTAACTTACACAAACCCTCCATCCGGAGGAAACCATAAGAAAACTAGCCGCTCATCTCGCACAAACAGTCTTCAAAAGCTTGAGAAATCAATGAGTTCATGATTGCAATGATGGATTTTGTGAGATTGTTGATGATGATAAGTGAAAAAGTCCCAAGATTTTTGCCCTAATTGCTCCTTGGTCGTTCCTTGAAGTCAAAGACAATAATTCCCATTCAGAGAAACCCTAATATACCTCTAAAACCCTTAAACGCGCGTTTTTCATCAACGGACCGTAAGCTACGATCTAGGACCGCAAGCTATGGTCCAGAGATGCTGAATAATTTGACAAACCTAAAAAAAAAGACCGTAACCTATGGTTTGTACCGTAAGTTACGGTTGACACTTGCTGGATTCGCTCTTGCCAACACATATCAACCGTAAGCTACGGTCATGCGGCTGTAGCCTACGTCTAAGTCCTCAAAGCTTTCTTTCTTTTGATTTCAACTTTACATAAATTGCCAATGGCCCTTGAACTCAACTCTTCCTTATTTCTCACACATTTAGTCATAAATCCACTTATAAATAAGTACCATATAGCCCTTGGACTTCATTCGTTCTTATTTCTTCCACCTTCATGCTATCTTTCCAACTCGAACACATCCCGGTTAGCACCGTACCATCTCTAACCTTCGTAACTCCCCTGAATTAAGTGTTTAACCTGCAAAACAACAATTCCTCGTAGTTATCTTATTCAATGCATATAAACACATAAAACGCATGTAAAACTCAAAATATAGGCACATTAAAGCTCGGGTTTCACCCTCTCCATAAGTAAAACCAAAAAAAGTAAGTATCGAAGACTTGTACGGATAAATATAAGCATTTAAAATTTGTAGCACGCACTTGAAGCATGGTACATCACTGTTGTTAACATGAAATTTGTATATACAGTGATAACGTCGAGTCATTTACATAACCACGAACAACTATTGATAAGAGTTTCAAAGGCTTATAGTTTTATCGGGTCACTTAATCGATAAATAACAATATAAAGATAGCATTCTCTCTATGCATGTGCTTAAAATAAGTTAAGAATTAGTGATAGTTGTCTAAACTTTATGTCTTAGTATTAAACCGACATGAAAAAAAGGATAGAAATTAGTTTTTTTATGCTTATGTTTAGTCGAATAAAGTGTTTTTAGTATTGTAAATGACGATGTTTAGTCAAATAAATACTTCTTGTATCGTAAACGGATTTTGCTCATGCTTGGACCGGTAACTTCGGCGAAACATAAATATGCACTTTGAATGCCCGACGATGATGAAGTGTAAATATTTCTTGTTCTTTTTTATTTTATGTTTTTGCGAAATATAATTATTCATCGCACGGAGGGAACCTATTGTTGATAATATGTTGGATTGCATTTTGAACACATACAAAGTCTCCGACGCATCACGCACGGCAACCCTACTGCTTTTAACTTAA